>CAMAPE010000060.1:10000-1330000 GCA_945859875.1 Cuscuta europaea
AGATGAGAACCTAGATGTTTTTAACAAGCTTATTCAGAACATTAAGCATGCCGGTGATAAACACATAGATGACTACACACCCATAGTGTTACTTAATGTCGTCCCTGACTCTTACAATGACGTCAAATCTGCCATAAAGTATGGTAAAGACGATATTTCGTTAAATATAGTCGTTAATGGATTAAGAAGTAAGGAGTTAGACCTTAGACACTCGAGGGGTAGTAACAGTCAGCCTAGGGACTCAGGTGAAGTGTTGCTTGTAAGGGGTGGGTCTAAGAGTAGATCTAGAATCCATAAGAAGGGTAGCAACGATAAGAACAAAAACAATAATAATGACTCGGGTAAGAAGAGAGGTAAGTCTAAGAAGAGAGTGTGATATAATTGCGGAAATTCTAGCCTTTTTATTAAGGATTGTCCTCAACATAAGAAGCCTGAACATGCTAATGTGGGAAATGATAATAACTTACATGATGAAGTTTTTATGGTTTGTGATTTTGTCAATTCTGTGTTGAGTAGCATGACTGAATATGAGTGGTTGATTGACTCCGATTGTACTTATCATATGACACCTTTTAGATCTCTGTTTGCTTCTTATGATTCTTGCAATGATGGTTTTGTGTCTCTTGCTGATAATAAGAAATGCAAAATACATGGGGTGGGTGATGTATGCTTGAAGTTTGATAATGGGACTGTACGCATGTTTACTATGAAAAATGTTAGACATGTTCCTGATCTGCGTCATAACTTGTTTTCTGTCGCTACTTTTGAGGGTAGTGAGCTTGAGGGTAAATGGGGAAATGGGTGCATGAAAGTTTTAAAAAAATCCCTTGTTTTGTTCAAAGCTAAGAAGGTGAATAACTTGTATGTGTGACATGCTCAGCCTTTCTGTGATTCTGCTCATGTTGTTAGTTATGATAAAACTACTTTGTGGCATAATAGATTAGGACACATGAGTAACAAGGGATTAGAGATTTTGAATAAATATGGTTGTTTTGGAAAGGATTATGTGTCCTCCATCCGTTTATGTGAATCTTGTGTGTTAGGCAAACAACATAAGGTTACATTCCCCTCTTCCCCTTACCCTAATCGCACTAAGTGTACCTCTGTGTTATAGTATGTTCATGCTGATGTGTGGGGTCCTGCTAGTGTCTCTACCCACGGGGGTAAAAGATATTTTCTATCCATTATCGATTATTTTTCTAGGAAAGTGTGAGTCCGTCTCCTTGAGCATAAGTCCGATGTCTTTGTGAAATTTAGGGAGTGGAAAAATCTTGTAGAAAATCAAACTGGTAAGAAGGTCAAAACCTTTAGGGCAGATAATGGTCTAAAGTTTTGCAATAAGGATATGGACTAACTTTGTGTTGATTGTGGGATTAGAAGGCACAAAACTGTGCCCTATACTCCCCAACAAAATGGGATAGCTGAGAGAATGAATAGGATTGTTCTAGATAAGGTTAGGAGTATGCTTGCTACCTCCGGTTTGTCTAAAAAGTTTTGGGGCGAAGCAGTTAATACTGTTGTCTACTTGATTAACCGGTCTCCCTTTGTTCCCTTGGATGAGAAGTGACCTGAATATGTTTTTCCAAAAAAATCCCTTGATTTGTCTAATCTTAGAGTGTTTGGGTGTGCCGCGTATGTGCACCAACAAGGTGACAAGTTGGATCCTAGGTCTAAGAAAAAAGTTTTCTTAGGTTACCCTGAGGGTGTGAAGGGGTACATGGTTTGGGATAGAAACCAAGTAGGTTTCAATGTTGTGGTAAGTAGAAACGTAGTTTTCAACGAATCTGAGTTTCCTTGTCTGGTTAAGTCAGTTCCTGATTTTGAGTCTAGCCATAGTAGTACACTCGTTGAGGTGGAGTCCATACCATATCCTGCTAGCCCATTGTTTGCTCATCATGATAATGTTGACTTGCATGAGTCTGATTCTTCTGAATTGCATAATTCTGTTTTTTCTGAGCATGAGACTACCACCACTTCTAGTGAGGTGGAGCATTCTCATGTGCCTTCAAATCACAATGAATCGCATGATGGGAATGCAGGTTCTAGTGAAAATGATTTGCATGATTATCAACTTGCTAGAGATAGAAGTAGGAGAGTAATTAGGAGAACTGCAGATAGTATGCCTGATTTTGCTTTCCGTGTGTGTGATACTTATATGTTTGCTTTCTCTGTGTTTGAGACCCTTGAGCTTAACGAGCCTAGAACCTATAGAGAGGTCCTTAAGTCTAATGAATCCGCTAAATGGTTTTGCGCCATGGAAAGTGAGATGGAGTCACTTAGAGCGAATAAGACTTGGACGTTAGTTCCTAGACCGCCCAATAGTTCCGTTGTTGAGTGTAAATGGCTATTTAAGGTTAAGGAAGAGCCTAACAACATTAGATATAAGGCTAGGCTTGTAGCTAAGGGATTTACTCAAAAGGAAGGTGTTGATTATGCTGAAATCTTTGCTCATGTTGTTAAATTTACTACAATTAGAATGATGTTTGCTCTTGTTACTCATAATGATTGGGAAATGAAGCAAATGGACGTTACCACTGCTTTCTTGCATGGTGATTTAGACAAGAAAATCTATATGTCTCAGCCTGAGGGCTTTGTGGATCCCATGAAGAGTGATCATGTGTGTTTGCTCAGGAAAGCTTGTACGACCAGAAGCAATCCCCTAGGCAGTGGAATATCAAATTTGGCCAGTGCATGTCATCTTTGAAATTCCACAAGTTCGAGTGCGACCATTGCCTATACTTTAAAAATATGTCTTCTGTGCTTGTATTTTTATTGTTATACGTGTATGATATGTTGATTGTTAGTCCTTTGGGTGACGCCATTAAATGTGTGCAAAAACGTCTCAGCGAGAATTTTGCAATGAAAGACCTAGGTGATGGCAAGAGGATCCTAGGCATTAACATTGTTAGGGATAGGAGTAAGCGTGTGTTAGTATTCAATCAGATTTCATACATTGAAAAGATTTTGAGTAAATATAACATGCATTCTGCTACTCCCGTCTATATTCCTATGTCATCTCACTTTGTGTTAAGTAAGGATCAGTCTCTCAAGACTGCTCCTGAAATTACTAAAATGAAATATGTGCCTTATTCCAATGCTATTGGGTCCGTGATGTATCTCATGGTGAGTACTAGATCCGACATTGCCTATGTTGTTAGTTGCTTGAGTAGGTATATGTCTAACCCCGGTTTACCCCATTGGAATGCTCTTAAGTGGATGCTTAGGTACTTGAAATCTACTGTTAACCATGGGTTGGTTTTCACTAGGTGTTCAGAGAGTGTTAAGTTGAGCGGGTATGTGGATTCGAATTTTGCTAACGATAGAGACAATAGGAAATCCACCACTTCTTATGTGTTTACTCTCTGTGGGTCTTGCATTAGTTGGACGTCTCAACTTCAACCCATAGTTGCCCTTTCCCCTACTGAGTCTGAGTACGTGGCCGCTACTGAAGCGTTTAAGGAAGGCATTTGGCTTAAGCGTCTCCTAATGGAGATTGGTAGTCTTAAACAGGACATTTGTGTGTTTTCTGATAGTCATTCTGCTATTCAACTGTGCAAAACCCTGTTTTCATGATAGAACTAAGCATATTGATATTAGATTTCATTTTATTCATGATATTGTTAATGCAGGTCATATCAAGTTGATTAAAATTCCATCTGAGTTTATTCCTGCTGACATGGGGATTAAGTGTCTCTCTGTTGAAAAACTGTTGTCGTGCAAACGCATGTTAAACATTGAATGCGAATAAGTTGTTTGGTGATTTACCCCTCTTTGCCTGTAATGTGTCTATGTGATCATTCCGGCAATCTAACGATGATGAGTCTCAATTATGTATTAGAGTTTTGACTCTACACCACTAGGGACCAATAAGGCAGAGAATGTGTTGGTATTGGCCTAGCTTCCCTTAAGCCCATATACCTTTCCTTTGTGCCCGACCCGTTTGATGTTTAATCTCTCGATCGGCTTTCTCCCTTGTACGAACGATTCTTTCCTTCCCCTACGCTATTGCGATTCGGGCATCTTCCTTTAGAAGGTAAGTTACCTTCTTTTAGCTCTTGCTTGGCCTATTTATTGCCTTCGTTCTTCTGCCGGTATGAGTGATGCGAGCGACGAAACCCTATCCCCAGAATAGTCCGAGCCTCTTCTCTCCTATGTGGGTCTGCTGAAAATATTTGGTCGGAAATAGCTTGTAGGTCTTGCCCACTCCTTCCCTTGTGTTCCTAGTGGTAGTATTATCATCGTTCGTGGATGAAATTGGAGACCTGAGCTAGAAACGAGAAATAACAGCAAACAGTTGTATTAAAAAGGATAGAGGTAAGAACCAAAAAAGGGAGGCAGGTGAAAATTTAAAATATGATCAAGAGATAAACTTTAATTTTCCATTACCCACTTCGAGTGTTGTGAAAAATGTTGGTCGGCACATTATAAGTTGAAAAGGAGATATGGAGTACGAGTATTTGTTTAAAATATTCTTCTGATGGAAACTTTCAAGGTTGATAAACAAAGAAACAAGGATAGCATCAGCAATGAAGAGCCCAGAGCAGATCGGCGAGAGAAAATAAGGATTCAAGAAATAGAGAATAATGAACGGTAGAAAAGAATTCAGAAGCATCAACCATACCCAAACGTCATCCCCAACGTTTCTGTTTACGGCTGGTCGAGTCCAAACAACCAAGGAACCAGCTCATTACCAAACGACATTGTCGGCTGCCTGAACAATCAAACCACCTAATTTTGGTCAAAGGAGCTAAAAATCGGTTGATCAGTTGTTTTTCAAACAGAACCGTAAACTTTCCATTTTTCTTACCTTTGCCTCCCTTCCCTCCCTTTCTATCATACAAAGTGCCTTGGGGCAGAGCGATCGTCGGATGAAAAAAATGACGCCTGTAATTTCGAGATATTCAGCCATTGAAGTTTTGATTGGACGGTTTCCAAAGTCGGGCACCGTGCCTTACTCTAAAGAAGGCAGATGCTCCGGATCCTATAAGTATACAATCATTTATCCTTTCCTTTCCTTTTATTCGTTTTCTTTCTTTTTAAGAAAAAATATCAATTTGGTTTTTGTACTATCACAAAAATGTCAATTAAGTCCTCATACTTTTAAAATAATCAATCAAATCCCTAAACTTTGGAAAACGTTTAATTGAGTCCATTAGCAGCGACGTGACACACATGTGGCAACATAGTCAGCAACGACTTGCTGACGTGGTGCACATGTGGAAGCCCAGCCAGCCATTTCCCGATGACATTACACACACGTGGACAACATGTGCGTCATGACAGTCGAAAACCTGCTGACATGGAAAATAACCTGCTAATGGACTCAATTGAACGTTTTTTTTCAAAATTCAGGGATTGAATTGATTTTTTTAAAGTATGAGGACCTAATTGATGTGTTCGTGGTAGTACGAGAACCAAACCGACAATTTTCCCTTGTTTTTACTTTCTATTGATACTTCATTTTCACCATCATCATTCATCATCATCTTCACCTTTATATTTATCTGTGCACTGAAAAAAATTGAGAGTTACAGGAAAATCTCTGAAAAGTCATCGGGAAATAAAGAAGAATAGCCACCGGGAAAACAAAATTTAAAACTTATAACATTTTGTAAAATTTCATCACTGACAAAAAATGTTTGTACACAGACAAAAATGACGCAAAGAGGTTAGAGTTAGACTGCACAAAAACCAATCTCTGTGTACACATAAAAAATATAAGTACACACTCTTTTTGTCTGCATATCAATAACTAATGTATGTATACACAGATATTGACTTCCGTGCAATCTAACCCATACATTTTTGCAAAAAAGAACGCAAGTCAATGTGATTTACACCCAAGAAAATATGTTGGTGTTGGTCTATATTGGCGCATTGTATATTAACATCAAAATTTACATCGAAATTGAATATATTTCTATTGGTATAGCTAATTGGTTTCTATTAAGCAGTTTTCATGTCTATACCAATAATTTCATTTCCGTTAGAATATATAGCAGTTAGTTTGTAGTGGCACAAATGTTATCTCTAATCAGGGTGAGCCTTTTATCAGTTTCGAGTTACAAAGAGTGTGGAGTAAAACTTCACACATCTTTTCCCTTAAGATACACACTATGTACCCAAGTATCCATAGGGTATCAGCCTTGCCATGTATGTTCTAAAGGGTGTGAGCAAGTAAAGTTGCTTTCTAGACTTTGGAGTTAGGAATGCCAAGTCCACCCTCCTTCTAAGGAGGCAGATACTAACCCACATGACTTTTGCATATTTACTCCCCCAGAAAAATATACGGCAAAAGTAAAATCTTATCCCGAGTAGTGTGGGATATGAAACACTCGTTACCAAAATAATTGAACGCCTTGGATAGTGAACCAATTAATTCAATTTTTCTTGCATAAGAGATCATTTTGCAATTCCATGTATTAAGAAAATCTGTCACCGTGTTCAACATTTTTATGGTTCTATGTTAAACATTTTGACTTAACAACAAAGTTTTTCACGGTGCAAAAGGGTAAATGAGTCTCATGAAAAATAAAGTCTCATTTTTTAAGAACAAGCTAAGGTATGATTGATATGCCCAAAGTGTATTGACACAAATCAAGGGTTCCAACCCTCATTCACAAATAATTTTTTAGATTTAGATTAGAATTATGAAACCTACAAATATGAATATCAGAAAGGATACTCAAGCTAGCATGGAGGTATATGAGGAAGATCCAAAAAACAGACTGGTGGCAGTGTCGGAGGGACGGCACCGCCTGTCATATTCAATAAAACCCTTGTAGATGAGAAGAGTTCGATGATCAAGCAAGAGGAAAAACTTGCAAGTAGTGAAGAGGTGGCAGTGGCGGTTGACTCTTTTCCTTTAGTGGTGGCTGGTCAAACCGCAATTACCTTACCAGCGGCTGGAGAAACTGAAACTTATCATTTTGTTTATCGTCTTTCTTCTCAGAACTTTTTAGTTATTTCTCTCTATCATTCTAGTAGCATGTGCAACATTGATGTTGGTGGAGTCTACCAAATTGTGGAGAACTTTCGTCACTAAGCGATCATCCAACTCTATGTCTCATCCCAATGTAGCTTTTAGTTTGGCGGCTTTGTATCTAGACATTTTCTTTATTAAAGAGTATGAATTAAGTTATCTTTTGTCAAAAAACAACAACACACATCTTAAAAAATAATTAAACCCATTTTGTCATACTATCGTGGATAAAGCTTGAATGAGTATAATAGAACCATTTTCTTTTATCGGAGATTTTGGTAATTTCTTCTTCTTCTACTTCTTGTTTTTGCCTTTTTGAAGTCTAATTTATCCTTTTTTATTTATCTTCTGCAAGTTCAAGTGATGTTTTGTATACTAAATTAAATTCTACTGTTCCCAAGTCCAAACTAATTTTATGCCAATGAATTAGCATATGTGTACCACTTGTTTTTATTGAACATTTTGATAATATCAATTTATCTGCATTTCCAATTGTTGGGATTGGAAAATTCTTCTATTCAATATCAAGAACAGAATTACAATAGGAGGAGCAAACTCTCACACTCAACTATTACAAAAAACCAATCCTCACTAATACACTTCTACTCTAAGTGTATTTCACTCTTCACACATTTTTCTCACTTTCTAAAACTGATGATATGGACAACAATAGAAACTATATTTATAGGCTAGTTTGGAGAAAAGAGGAAGTTGCATTCAAGCTTCCATAATTATCTTCATATCTTCTCCCATGTTCATATGTTGGAGAGCTCCTTCCAAGAAGGTGTGAAATGCCTCTTGGCAACTTCCCTGAAAGAGGGTGGAGGATCCCTACACCAATGTTACGTTTGGAGACTAATTTAGGCTGTCATGTAAATTTTTAATTTCCTTTTGAGGCTAAAGAAATTGTTGGCAGTTTCAAGCTCAGGTTGTTCCATCCGGGAGGTAAAATCGCTTTCTGTTGGTAGGTATATGTATATCTACTTAAGCTTATGAGGCCGTTTGGTGACCCCTTTTCTCGGTTTATCAGGCTTATCAGCCAGTTTTTCATCAAACACATAATTTTTTATTTCGCGCGCTGAAGTTTGTAATAAGCAGAAAAAGTAAGGTTGAAGTTATTTTTCAGGCTGTTTTGGTTGAAGTTACTGTAGATGATCATTTTACCTGTTTTTTTCCTTTAATTTTTTATTTAATTTATTAATAAAAAATATTTTAAATATAAATTTTTCATGAATCAGCCAATACAACCACTTCAGCCAGAACTTCATAAATTCCAGCAGAATCAGCCAATTCAATCAATTCAACCAATTTTAGTGTTACCAAACGGGCTCTATGTAGATATAACTATTATTTTCATCGGTAAATTTTTAGAATTCTTTCCCACCCTTATGTCTTTATTAGAACTATTATAAGATAAAGGGAAAAGTACGGAAAAGATATTTGTGGTTGAGCCCGTTTTCAGATAGGGTCATGTGTTTCATTCTTTATCAATGTAGATCATGTGTTTGAATTTCGTTATCACAAGAGGGTCACACCGTTAAAAACGTCTGAAAAGGACCGTTAAAAGTAACTCCGATTTTCAAAAGTGCCCGAAAAATTAAAAGAAAAATACCGAAAGGAGCGCCTCGTCAAGATGACCTCCAAACCACCTTCGCCTTTGGATTTTTCAGATCTGTTTCAATTATTTTTTAAAAATGATTTCACTAATATCACTTTTCCGATGGACTTTCCGGTGACAAGGGTGCCTGAAAACAAAAAAGAAAGATGGCCTAGCGGTCGTCTTATTGAGGCGCACCTTCCAATATTTTTCTTTTAATTTTTCAGCCACTTAAAAATCGGAGTTACTTTTAACGGTCTTTTTCAGACGTTTTTAACGGTGTGACCCTCTTGTGATAACGAAATTCAAACACATGAACCACTTTGATAAAGAATGAAACACATGACCCCATCTGAAAACGGGCTAAACCACAAGTACCTTTTCCGTACTTTTTCCTAAGATAAACTACTAGAGTTTAGGCATGGATCGGGACCGGGCCAAGCCGAGCTCAGAGCTTGGGCGGGCTCCGGTTCAAAAATATTCAGGCCTGGTACCGGCCTGAATTAGTACCGGGAGCAGGCCAGGTCGGGTTGGGCTCTAAATAATTATTTTTTTGGGTATTTTTGAATAAATTCCAACCCCCCCATCCCCCACCCCCAAACCACCCAGCCCCACCCATCTAGCGACAACCCAATGCCAAAAAAATTAAAATAATAATAATTTGGCCCGGACTGGTCCCAGCCCGACCAGGTTGATCCACCATTTCAGCATCCCGGAGCTCCCCCCCATCCCACCCGGTTCGGGCCCCCAGCCCTGGCACCGCCCAGCCGGGCCGGGTTGGGCTTGCACAGTACTGCATCGGGCCGGCTCCTGGTTCGGGTCGACCCATTCCAGTCCATTCCTACTAGAGTCCACAACGGGGGACACACAACGGCCAAACATAAAAAGAACAGGAATCTACTCTCCTTCATTTCGTCTACATCTCAGCTTAGAGAGTGGGGGACTTCTGATGGAGTATATGGGTCTAGGCCCCAGGACCCACATACTCAGGAGAACAGAAGACACATCTGTCACCCAATGGGACCCTCATCGGCCAGGTGACCCTCATCGGCCGGAACGAAGTCAATCCAGGACATGATCCGGAAGCCAGAAAAACCGGGTGACCTCGTCGGCCGGATCTTCGTCAGCCATGCACTCATCGGCCAGACCCTCGTCGGCCACAAAGAACTCCCAGAACCGGATTTTACACTTACTCATTTGTATACTCCATCATTTTCTTTGTATTCGGCCCAATAGCGGTCCAGTTGTAAATGGGCCTCCCAAGCCCAAGGCTTGGGAGCCCAGCCCGTATTTTTCCTATAAATACTTCCTCTGGAGGTAGTTGTAAGGGTTGAAAAAATCATTTATTGAAGCATTTACTTGCACTTCTCTCTCTAGCTCTCACTTCTCTCTAGAATATAACCTATCATTTGGTGCTTTCATTGAGAGCTAGAACAATCAAGTTAGCATCCTTCGTCGCTACCAAGCACATCTAACCACTGATCATGGGAAGAACTAAGTCAAACCGCAACCTCGTCAGCAAAGCCATCCCTGAGGACCAGGAGAACAGGGAGCGTGAGGAGGACGCCACGGCCGACCAGGTCGGAGGAGGGGATGTATTCCAGGAGGCCATCAACCTCACAACGGATCTGCGCATCCAGCTCAACGGCGGTGCCCCTGATGCCCGCATCGGCCTGGATAAGAAGCGCACAGAGAAGGCAGACAATGTCACGGCCCAACCGTTGGCCACAGCTTCTCCGTCTTTTGACCCACAGGTTCAGGCCGCACTATCGGTTATCATCGCCAGCCTGGCTCAGAACCCCACCGTCCTCAGCGTACTCATGCCAAGGATTGGGGAGAACATTACTCCGCCTCCTCAGCCCCAACCGTTGGCCATCAAGCTAGGCAACGATGAGGGGGTGATAGCCCAGGACACAGCGTCATCCCACTCCCACCCTGCCTCCCCTCTTCGGCCCGGACCGACCCCAGCGTGTGGAAAAGCCTCTGCCTTCAATAGGCTGGGTGACATGCGCTGTCATCCGGTATTGGAGAGGATGGCGGGACGGATTGGTGGACAAAGCAAGAAAGACCGCCATTGGCGGCCGAGGCTGGAACGGCCGGGGATCCCCCTCACGCACTCGGTCAGCACCATCCTCGACTACGCCGAGAAGCACGACCTCATTGAACAAGCTCCTCGAACGACGGAGGAAGTTCATGCCATTCAACAAGGCGGCACCTACTGCCGTTTCCACAAGAACACCTCCCACAACACCGACGACTGCATCACGCTAAAGAAAGCCATCGAGTGCCTGATTCGGCAGGGGGAACTCTCCCATTTTGTTAAAGGTGGCCCGCGCAAAAATACGTGGGTAAACACTAACAAATCTGGGGGCGAACCCTCTACGAAGAAACGTGAGATCGGTAGGCTCAGCGATGATGAGGAAGACTTTGAGGAGCCTCCACCAAAGAAGAATCACATTCACCTCATCGTAGGTGGAAACACTGGGGGGGACTCCGTCACCCAGAGGAAGAAATGGGCCCAACCCCTCTACATTGGAGAGGTATCCCACGTTCCAACCCAACCGAAGAAGCAGCGGACGGAGGCGGTCACCTTCACCGACAAGGATCTACCTCTGGGTACTGAATCACATAGGGACACCCTCGTCATCCGGTGTGAGATTGGTAACTCGATCATCCACCGCACTTACATCGATACGGGGAGCTCCGTCAATGTGATGTACCTGGACACTTTCAAGCAGCTGAAATTGAACAAGGCTTTGCTCAAGCTGATCAAGACACCGTTGTCCGGCTTCATCGGGGACTCTATCGACGCCGAGGGCACGATAGTCCTTCCCGTGGAGGTCGGCGACAGCTCCCACCGCGCGAAGATTGACATGGAGTTTATGGTGGTCAACCTTCAGTGCACCCACAATCTGATCCGGGGGCGGCCAACACTGGAGGACCTGGAGGCCATCATCTCCATGAAACACTTATGCTTGAAGTTCCCAACCAGCAGCGGCATCGGCTACGCCAGAGGGAACCAAAGGATAGCCAGAGCATGTTACCTCAAGCTAACGAAGCTGGATGAAAGAGAAGGACAAAGAATAGACACCATCACTGCGACCGTCGCCAAGGACGAGGAGAGGCCACACACCGAACCGGCCGAAGAGGTCGAGGAGGTCCCCCTGGATGCCTCCCGGCCAGAGCGGGTCCTGAGAATCGGGAAGCAACTCCCACAGGACCAACGTGATGGCATCCTCCTAGTCCTAAGGTCGTATGCCATCATCTTCACATGGGGCCCGGACGACATGCCAAGCATCAGCCGGAAGGTGATCACTCACCGGCTATCAGTCGATCCGGCCTCCACGCCTATCAAGCAGAAGCGGCGCTACTTATCAGCCGACAGACGAGACTTCGTCAAAGGTGAGGTCACCATGCTTCTCTCAATCAACCATATCAAGGAGGTGAAGTACCCGACATGGCTAGCCAACGTCGTCCTTGCCCAGAAGCCGCCAATGTTCAGAATGTGCGTCGATTACACTGACCTGAACAAGGCGTGCCTTATGGACCCGTTCCCTCTCCCCAATATAGATCAATTGGTGGACGAGACGACGGGATGCGAATTGATGTCATTCCTCGACGCTTTCAGAGGGTACCACCAGATTTTCATGCATGAAGATGATGCCGAGAAGACGACCTTTATGACCCCAAAGGGAATTTTTTGCTACCTCGTCATGGCCTTTGGGCTCAAAAACTCAGGTGCCATGTAACACCCCCAAATTTCCCACCCAAAACGTTGACATAATTGAAATAAAACTTTTATTTATTCATCAAAGAGTTAAAGAAATACAGCGGAAGTCTTAATAGGGGAAATGGGTGTTACCGCCACATCCGGTCATCTCTCAACCGGATGCACAGGCAACTAAAACATAACAACTAATTTAATAAAAATAAAGTATTTGTAAAGTAAATGTTTATTTCATCACTAGTATAACTAAGGCGACTTCTAATTCGCTCTCGGGCCATGCAAGCAATCATCAATCGACAAAATCATCCTCACCTGCACAAATAAAGTGCAGAAACAAAACAAGGAAAAGAAAACAAAAATTAGCTTTAGAGCTAAGTAAGTACTACCCAACCCCGTAAAATAATCACGTTTGACAAAAATAGAATTTTTATATAATAATATATAAAAATACTCACACCATCGAAATTCTTTTCACTTTGATTTTTCTCAAAACTACTTCTTACAAAAATCCTCAACTTCTCTTTAAAACTTCATAATAACTCTTCTCTTTGATTTCCTCAAAAATCACTTCTTCTCTAACTTCCTAGTAATTTAGAAGGGCGGTGCTCAACCTTTCGGTAGAGCCCGGTGGACCGTGGTTACGGACGGCCACCCCGAACAAGTGCCGGTACCATAACTGCTCTGTTGGAAACGAAACGACTACCTTAAGTGTGCACACCCCCTAAAAGGGATTCCAAGCCCCCCGAGTAGTAAGTCGTAACGAGTAGTCGGGACTCAGTCTACCAACTACCCCTGAATAAGATATTTTGAATGACTAGGGACTACTACTACCATAACTTCTTCTTAAAAGGGATCATCGATCCAAATATCACTTTAAACTCAAACTGTACTTCTTAGTAGTAGCAGACCTAATCACCCTCCACATTTATCCGGACGTGGAAAACCGACACCACGGATTTCTCCCGTGATGCTCACCTCTTATAAAAATGTAAATTTTATCTTCAATAAATAATACTTCAAAAATACTTCTCAATTTCTCTAAAAAGTCTTGAAGGTATTTAAAAATATTAAATACCCCAAAAGTACTTAATTTATATTTCTCAACTACCATATATATAATATCTCTTCAAAAATCACATACACAAAATTCAACAATTCACACTTATTCACATAATGCATAATAAGCATATAATACGAGGAAACAATTTTAGATTGGCAGAGAAACTTACTTCTAGTCCGGGTGCTCCTAATTCTCTTCTTCTACTCCGGTCTCTAAATAATCACCTTTTTAATTAAGATGATATAATTAGTCACTTACTCTTTAATAATTATTTTACTCGATTTTTACCCTTTTATTTTATTTTTCGAATTCACTAATTCAATTATTTTATTATCCGCGTTAATCACTTCTTATTAATTAAATTACCTTATTAATTCAGTCGTTAATACTTAAATTCTAAAATATACGAATATAATTAATTACAATATCAAATTTCTAATTTAATAATCATCTTTTTATTTACTCAACTCCTAAAGCATATGGTATGTATTATATCCGAATTATTTTTAATCTAACTAATCAAATATCGAAATTAGTTTATATTAACATTATTAGCATTAATAAATCCGAACTAACTAACATTTTCTGATTTTATTAATTACTTAAACACTTAATATTTTAAAGTCCGTAATTATGCAAATTTTATATTACTCTACCTTAATTAGTCCAATAATTAGTGAAAACAAAATCTACCAATTTATTTAATCTAATCATGATACCAAGTCGAAATAATTATTTTAATATAATATTCTTTAATTAATATTAAACTATAAATTCATTTCATCGATAATAAAAAATTTTATTATTTAATTACTTAATTAGCTTTATATGGTCCAATTTAATAAAATAGCCAAGAGTCGACTTTATAAATTAATAACCGTCCATAACTATATTTTGGTTCTACATTTGGCTAAGGTTGTCCAAATATTTATTTTATAATTCATTTTCCTTAATTATTCATTTATTTTCGTATATCAAATAACCGGTCCATTCACAATTAAATATACTAATATTAATTTTTATTATTTATAAATGGTCCATAATGTCTTAGTTAGTCTTATATTTATCCTAGTTTACTCCAATATTTATTTCATAATTAATTTCGCCATTTACTTATTTATTTACTAATTGTGTACAAATTGGCCCAATTACCATTAAATCAATTAAAAATAGCTAAAAATATTATTTTTCAATTCTGGTTGGTCCGAATATGTATAATCACACCAGGTATTTAATTTATATTTTTACAGATTTTATTTATTCCATTTACTATTTTATTTTTAATTTTTATTGCAACTGGGCCGAACTGGCCCAAATTTAATTCTTCTGGCCCAAAAATCAGGCCCACAGACAGACCCCAGCCTTGGCTGGGCCGTCTTCTCCAAGGACTCGCCGGAAAAACGGGGAAGGGAAGAAAAAAAATAGGGAAGAGGTCTTACCTCGTCGGAAACGGCAAACGGGGTAGCGATGCACTCCTCTCGGGACGGCGAAGGCCGGTGAAGGGTTGGCGGCGGCGACGGCGGCTCCTGCTCCTCCGTTTTCTGTCGGGAAAGTTTTCCCGGCGAAACTCCGGCGAGCGTTTTCTCCCTCGTTTTACAACCGTTTTCAATGATTCTTCCTCCGTTAGATTCCTCTCACGAAGGGGAAGGTCTGGGAAGCGTTTTCAGGGCTCGGTTTTGAGTCTAGCGATGGGTTGGAAAAATTCAGATATATATGTATATATATATGCGTTTTCCGACGGGAATTTTTGGGATGAAAAGCCAGGCAGTTGATTCTGCTATTTATAGAGATGGCTGGGTGTAAAGCTTCTGATTCAGATCCTAAAATCCTGCTCCTAAGATTTTTTTTTCCTTCTTTTTGAACGTTACATGCGTTAGAGGATTCTTCCTCCGTTATAATTTTTTTTTAAAAAAGTTTCCTTTGTTGGGGTTGAATAACTGATGCGTTAGTATAGTTAAAAACGTATAGAATTATGAAGTTAAAAACGTATAAAATTTTCCTTTGTTGGGGTTGAAATTTTCCTAAAATTCTATACGTTAAAAAAAACGTATAGAGTTATACGTATAGTATTATATATTTAGGAGTAAAAATGGAAATAAAATACAGCTTTTACTTCTTATGTCATATGTATAATTGGTACTTGATATAAAATATTACTTCTTTTATCGGACCATTTTTATCTGACTAAAAATGTCACAATTGTTAATTTTCTGTCTGGTTCACTTGTTTCATAAAATGTTGTTCCTATTACTGAAATATTTTTATCTGACTAAGAAGTCATAAATTTTGAAATTTTTATCTGATTAGAATGTTACAACTGTTGAATTTTTGTCTGACTCAATTAATAATTAAAATGTCACTTCCGTGATATTTTATCTGACTAATAAAAATTATTTTTATTTTTATTTAAATTTTTGGGGTGTCACATGCCACCTACACCAAGATGGTAGCCGGAATCTTCAGGGCAGTCCTCGGCCGGAATATGGAGGCATACGTCGACGACATGATCGTCAAGAGCAAGTGGACCGCCACACACGCTGACGACCTCTGGGAAATTTTTGAAATCATGAAGGAATTCAATCTCCGCCTGAACCCCAAGAAGTGCGCCTTTGGCGTCCAAGGCGGCAAGTTCCTTGGCTACATGGTCAGCCGAAGAGGCATTGAGATAAATCCGGAAAAGATACAGGCCATTATCAACATGGAACCACCGCGCAATGTGAATGAGGTGCAAAGGCTGACAGGTCGCCTAACGGCCCTAAGCCGTTTCCTCTCCAAGTCAGCCGAAAGGTCACTCCCTTTTTTCCAAATCATGCGCAAAGCAAGCAGCTTTGATGGATAGTCTACCCGGGGGTATGTATCCGAAGGGTTACTGCGGGGAGTAACTAGAGAGAAGTCAGAGCAAAAGTAAAAGAGAGAGAGAGAGTATATTGCTGAGAATGTAGTGAGCGTGTTTTTGCTTGGATTACAAATGGGGAAAAAGGGCGCTATTTATAGTAGTAATAAATGCTAGATAGGGACACGTGTCACCATTCTAGTGGCCAAGGGGTCACCTCAACGGGGTGGCACTGGCATACGCATGTGGCCACATTAAATGCGGATGTTGGATGTGACGTCGTACTTGGTACGGTGATTCAGGCGCATGTGGATAGGATATTATGTCGAGAAAGGTGCCCTCGGCTGCAGATGATTAGCCGAGGGCTCTGAGTACCGGGAACCTCCTTAGTGCCGAAGGCTCTAGGTGCCGTGGGCTACTGATTTTCGCCGCTTTTTCCCAGTAACTTTGTTTGCTTGAGTTGGCCATCCTGTGAGAATTTGGAGCCTTTGACCAGGGGGCCGAAGGCACCCCCAGTGTGCCACATGGGTTGTTCAGTACTTGGGGCGCTGTGATTTGGCCCTGTTGTGTTTCCTGGGCCTATTGGGTCTTGATAAGAGTAGTAGGAGTCTATGGGTCGGGGGTCCCTGGGCCATATACTCCATCACGAGTCCCTCACTCCTTTTGCCGAAAGGTACTTGAGGGAAAAGGAGTAATTGTGTTTGTCCTCTGCTGTTGTTCTGTCGTAGTTTGTAAAGTTTGTGAGTACTTTGCTGCGTACATGTTTCAGCCGAGAGCAGTCCCTCAGCTACCCACATTTCAGGACTTGAGGGATCATGTTTGTTGTTGTGGGAGTTTTTTGATATTTTTTGCATTTTGAGATTTTTCCCGAAGGGGTCCTCCAGTCCCCCACTCCTTGAGGCACTTGTAAAGTGGTAAAAAGGAGTAGAGTAGTGCTTGCCTGTAATGCGGAGCCGAGGGGTGACGCTTTTCGTTTCATTTTGGGGGGATGCCTCGTTAAAAACCTCATTGGAAAAAACCCTATGGGAAAAAATCCCAATGAGGGAAAAAGAGTGCACCGATTTCCCCCAATGATGAGTCGAAAAGGTGAAGCCCTGGTCTGAAATGAGTGGCAGTATTGTTGCCGAAGGCTATCCTTATCTGAAGGCGCGTGTGTTGATTTGCCGAAGGCTCGCTGTTGTTATCCTGAGAGATGCCGAAGGAGATCCCTCAATTTGTGAGAATGAGGGCGCGATGAAAGTGGATGATATTTCCTGTGTTGTCGAGGGTGTAAGGAATATTTGTAATTAGATTTTGATGATGCTATATTAATTAGGACTTTAGAGTACCCCTCTTTAGACTTAATGTATTAGAATTTTCCTTTGTAAAGTTCTTTAGTATAATCGACTGGCAGAAGGCCTCCAGAGCAGAAGGCCGCCAAAGCAGAAAGCCCCCAGAACAGAAGACCCCCTGACAGAGGACCCTTGATAAGGCTTTGGTTGAACAGAAGACCTTTGGTTCTCTGCTTCAGAACAGAAGACCTCAGGATCTCTGTTAGCCTTTACTCGGACAGAAACCCTCCTGGTTCTCTGTTGGATATTTCTTCAACAGAAGTGCTCAAGACCTTCTCTGATCAACTCTCTGCTAAAGACACCAGAAGGCCTGACACTTAGAAGAATTTCACCAAACCGGTAAACCAACTGAAAGATTCCTTTCAACGGCTAGGAGTCTTGAACGGAAAAGCTACAGTACGCGCATTAAATGCACATTTAAAGCCTCCCGTACTCTGTAGAGTAATTGCAGATGATTGGCCGCAAAGTCAGGATAACTTTATCCCAAAATAGTAACCCGCCAACTTTACTGGGTCCTACTGGTCAAGTCAACTGCTCGCTCATTTAATGCGGTTGTCCTCTTTCTCCTCCAACGGGAAGACAACCTCAGTATAAAAGATACACTACGAAGAACAACCGGATAACTTTGCTACAACTGTGCGCATACAAAATATTCAAACGCTAAAAACGCAAAAAGCCTCCTTGAGATTAAATCTTCATTATCTTCTACAAGAGAAGGCAGACGTTGGAAAAATCCTTATTTCCAACTCAAGCAAAGTTCCAAGTGTTCTTCAACTCTTCAAGCTCTTCACATACAAATCTTTTGTAACGAAGCAAGTTGGAGGAACCCCTGTTCTCAACAGAACCTCTTCTTTCATAAGAAGGACGTCCAAGTACCTGGAGCAGTGAAGTGGTGATACTTCCGGGAAAGCTCAGTGAAAGGACCAGTCATAGGGAAGCCAGAAGTGCATCCAAGAAGACATCTACACTTGAAGAAGACATGGAGAGCTTCTTAAGTGATAGGGCTAAGGCATTGTAAACGGTCGTTTTTACAAGCTTAGTGGAACAGTGGACTAGAGGAACAAGTTGTTCCTTGAACCACTATAAAAAGCCCTGAGGCTACTAACAGAACTCCCTACCAGAACCCCATCCGCTGCCAGTCTGTTCTGCCAACAGAACAGGCTATTCTGTTAAATCTGGTACTTAGCTTGAAAAAGTTAAAAACCAATACAGTTTATTCACCCCCCCTCTAGACTGTATCCAGTACAACCGGGACCAACAAGTGGTATCAAAGCCTCCTTATTCTAATAATCTCTTAGGTTATTTGCTAAACAAAGATCCACTTGTTTTTCTGTTTTACCTCATTTTTAATCTGATATAATGGATCACTCCCTTTCCAAGAATCTTATGTTCTCAGATCTCAAGTTTGATGTCTGGAGGATCCGGATGAAGGCACATCTCTGTGCTCTGCATGATGAGATGTGGGAAGTACTTGACATTGGGCCCTTCACAAGCTTCCAGAAGGTCAACCCAGAGCATGCTATTGATAACACCAGACCTCAGATGATCAATAAGGCCAAATCTGAGTGGACTACTGAAGAAAGAAGGAAGTACAATCTGGACAACATTGCTAAAGACATTCTTTACAAGTCCATCGATGATAAGTACTTCAACAGAATAAAGAAGTGCAAGACTGCAAAAGAAATCTGGGATACTCTTGAGCTCATTGGAGCTGGTGATGAGCAAGAGAAGGACAACAAGCTGGCAATAGCCAACAAGAAGTTTGATGACTTCAAGCTTCTTCCTGGTGAAAGCATCTCCAAGATGTATGACAGGCTCCTCACTCTCACCGGAGAGATCTCTGAGCTTGGCAAGGAACTCACCACCAAGGAGATCAACCTCAAGGTGTTGAGGGGACTGCCCTCAGCATGGAAGATGAAGGTGGTTGTTGTCCAAGCCAGCAAGGATGTGAAGACTTATCCCACTAATAGGCTCATTTTAGATCTCAAAGCTCATGAGTTTGAAATGATTGAAGAAAAGGAAGATGTACCAGAAGAGAGGACCACTACAGCCCTCACTGCCAGCACATCAAAGGTAAATGATTTTGACCCCTCAGTACTTTTATCTGACGAATATATGGCTGCTTTTGCTAAGAGATTCAAGAAGTTTATGAAGAATCCCAAAGATGGAAGAAGTCCATCATTCAGCAGAAAGCCATTCCAGAAGGTCAAAACAACAGAAAGCAGTGGTGAGCTTCTCTGTTACAACTGCAGACAACCTGGACATTTCAAGGCAGAGTGTCCACATCCAAGAGTGTCCAAGAAACAAGGGCATGATGGAGAAAAGAAGAAGTATGAAGACAGTTCCAGAAGAAGGAAAGCACTCGTGACAGAACAGCTCAAGAAAGACCCTTTGTCTGAGGCAGAATCCAGTTCTGACTCTGACTCTGATGAGGCCTTCTGTTGCCTTGATACTAAGATAGAAGACCTATGCCTCATGGCTCATTCTGATGATGAGGTAACCTCTACTTCTGCATCTAGTTTTTCTTCAGTAGGCTTAGCTTTTGATTCTGATTCAATGTCAGAATTTTGGGAAGAGTTTAAGGCCATCCAAGCCACTTATTCCTCTGTCACAGAAGAAAACAGTAAGCTGAAGGCTGAAATTCTTGACTTTAAAAAGGAGGTTGAGATCAAAATCAATCTTCTAATTAAGGAGAGAGATCAGCTGGAAACTGAAAATGTTTCTCTTCTCAAGAGAATAAGAGAAATTGAGCCTCTTGAGATTAAGTACAAAGCTTACCAGAAGGCCCAGTCTTCCATGGAAAAGATTTTACTTGATCAACAAATTGGCACTGGCTTTGGTCTTGGTTATGGCTTAATAGAATCAGGTGAGCCTTCTGTAATGTCTAGCACCAGTGTTGCTAAGGCAGATAAGGTCATAGTGCCACTGATCTCTAGCACCATCTGTCAAGCTGGTGTATCTGGCACCAAGGGTGTTCATGAGGAAGTCAGACCAGAAAAAGGGAAGATAAAGGTTCAACAGAAACCCTTTTTGAAAAATAATGAACCTGGCAGAAAACCTAACAATAGAAAGGGTTTTCAGAATAACAAAAATAAAAGACCATTCATTGACAGACAACCTCATGATAACCGTGCCAGAAATGACCACCAGAATGGCAAATATCAAGAGAGAGTTAACTTTAGGCAGAAGAGGTTGGTTGGTCAACTTCAGAAGCCCAAAGCTAACCGTCCCTCTGCTCTTGATAGTATATGGGACTTCTTTCCAATAAAGAAAGCTATGCAAAAGTATGTAAACAGGAAGCATGACCCTCACAAGCATCTGCCCAAAGTGAATCACACTTCGGTTTACTATAACTACCAGGTGGACAATGGGTACCATCCACCAAGGTTTCACCTGATGAGACCAAAATGGTACCAACTACCCAGACTCCATGACCCCCCAGGACCCAACATTGCTTGGATACCTAAATCTTTCTTTTGATCTTGCAGGAACTGTGTGCTGGAGCTATCTCAGAGCAAGAATGGTTTATTGATAGTGGATGCTCCAGGCACATGACAGGTGACAGAAGTTGCCTAACTGAGTTCCAGAAATGCAAAGGACCTAGAGTTACCTTTGGAGGTAATGACAAAGAAGGTCAAACAAAAGGAAGAGGGAAGCTGATCAAGAACCAGATAGTCATTGATGATGTCTCATATGTCAAAGGACTGAAGTTCAACTTGCTGAGTGCTAGCCAATTCTGTGACAAAGGTTACACTGTTGAATTCACAAAGGACTTCTGTTATGTGAAACATGAGACAACAAAAGAAGTGGTTCTTACAGCATCAAGGAAGAAGAACATCTATGTGGTTGATTGGAAAACTGCAAAGGATGGAGTTTGCCTGATAGCCAAGGGAGACTCAAGACTAAGCTGGGACTGGCACAAGAAGCTTAGCCACTTGAAATTCAAAACAATCAACAAACTGGCAAGAGAACACATTGTTGATGGACTGCCAAACATAGTTTACAAAAAATAGACCCTCTGCAGTGCATGCTAGAAGGGAAAGCAACAGAAGAACTCTTTCAAACCCATTGCCGGAGATCTTTCTACAAGTCCTTTAAATCTGATCCACATGGATTTATTTGGACCTGTTGGAACTCCAAGTGTTGGTGGAAAGAAATACACTCTAGTCATGGTTGATGACTATTCCAGATATACATGGACTATCTTTCTGATGGATAGTGTACCCGGGGGTAGCTTATCCGAGGGGTTATTACGGGGAGTAATAAGAGAGAAGTCAGAGCAAGTAAATATAGAGAGAGAAAGTATATTATGAAGTGTGGAGCGTTTATGACTTGGTTACAAATGGGGAAAAGGGGTGCTATTTATAGTAGCAATAAATTCCGGACAGGGACACGTGTCAAGCGTCCATTGGCCGAGAGGTCACCTCGTCTGGTTGGCGCTGGCAACCGCATGTGGCCGCATTTAATGCGGCTGTTGGATGGGACGTTGTACAGGGTACGGTGATCTGTACGCATGTGGCGCGGATATCATGTCGGGGAAGGTGCCCTCGGCTGCAGAGGACTAGCCGAGGGCTCTGAGTGCCGGGGACCCTCTGGGTGCCGAGGGCTCCAGGTGCCGAGGGCTACTGTTTTCTGCCGTTTTTCTCCCAGTTTCTTAGTTTGCTTGAGAACCCATTCTGTGAGAGTTTTGAGCCTTCGGCCAGGGGCCCGAAGGCTCCCCAGTGTGCGCTTTGGGCTTCTAAGTGCTTGGGGTGCCATAATTTGGGGCCTGCTGTGCTTCCTGGGCCGGTTGGGCCTTTATTGGTGTAGTAGGAGTCTGTGGGCCGGGGGTTCCCGGGCCATATACTCCATCAGGAGTCCCTCACTCCTTTTGCCGAGAGGTACTTGAGGGAAAAGGAGTAATTTTGTGTTTGTCCCCTTGATGTTGTCCCGTTGTAATCTCTGAAGTTGGTGAGGAGTTGTTGCTTTCCTGTCCCTGTCGAAGGCAGTCCCTCAGTTACCCACATGTCGGGACTTGAGGGATTGCTTTGCCGTTTGTTGGAAATTTTCACCATTTTGTAATTTAATGATTTTCTCGAGGGGGTCCTCTAGTCCCCCACTCCTTGAGGCACTTGTAAAGTGGTGAAAAGGAGTAGAGTTTAGTCCGTTGTAGCGTGGGGCCGAAGGCTGACGCTTTTCGTTTCATTTTGGGGGGATGCCTCGTTAAAAACCTCATTAGGAAAAACCCTGTGAGAAAAAATCCTAATGAGAGAAAAAGAGTGCACCGAATTCCCCCAACGATGAATCGAAAACGTGAAACCTTGGTTCAAAATGGAGAATAACGGTAATGCCGAAGGCTCTCCTTGTTCTGAGGGCTCATGTGTTGATTAGCCGAAGGCTTGCTGTTGATGTCATGGGAGGTGCCGAAGGGGGGCCCCTCAATCTGGGGATCGAGGGCGTGATGGATGAGGGCAATAGTTGATCATTGCCCGTGCTTGCTGATTAGTTGGTGATGAGGATATCTGAGGGCTCTCATTACCTGTATGCTGTAGGCTATCCGTCAATGAGGCATACTCCCCGGGGGCTACCCGGCCCTTACAGTGCTGAGGGGGAATCCCCGAGGGGTGGCCTGATATGAAGCCTTGGGCTTCTGAAGGAGTGATCCCGAAGGCAACCGTTGTGTACAGTGTGGGCGCAACCCGGGGGCGTCTCTGGGTAAGTGTACCCGGAGGCTCTCCTTGATGAAGTGGAGTGAAGTAAGAAAATCCGGGGGCTCCCAGAATATAGCCGTTGGAAATATAGCCGTTGGAATATGTAACGTCATGATATAGCCGTTGGGGGGGTACACGTGGCGCGTGACGGTTGGCTGTCCGTGGGCGGCGTCACCGGTTGGGCGAAGACACGGCGTGTAATGATGACGGTCCATCCGGAGGCCCGGTTTCCAGGCCCAAGACCAGATTCCGGCGCCTATAAATACCCCATGGCCGGCTCCCTTCCTCCTGTGCGAAATCCCTATAGCGAAGCTCTGCCAAAATTTCTAGAGAGAGAAATAGCAGCCCTCGATCAATCCTTGCCCTAAGGTCAGTTCCCCCCTGCTCTTCTTGTTGTAGTTAGCTGCGCCCTGTGCCCTTAGGATAAGAGATGGGATTTTTTAGAAAACACTAGCGTTTCCGAGCCCTCGGACTATAGCCAAGATGTCTTCCCAGAGTGACTCCCAGGACATATCGAGGGATTCATCGGTGGAAGGGGAGAGCTTCTCAGACGCTGGGTCCTCAAGTGAGCAGCCCTCGGTCCAAGAGGACGTCGCGATGGCGATAGAGGTACAGAAAGACTTGACGGCTGAAGTCGAAGCCGAGGGCTTTGAGCAGGAGGCGGAGGACGAAGACCTAGCCCTCGTCGTGCAGGTTGCAGAGGAGGAGGAAGCAAAGGAGAGGACAAGCGTGACAGTGTCTGTCCTTCCCCCCCCCCCCCCCCCCCCCGCGGCTCTGGTGAAGCAAGCAGCTCGAGGCCACTGAACCCGTCGCCCTTTGAGAGTAGCCCCCGGCTCGAGGGAGAAGAAGGCGAAAGCTGCTACCAGGAAGAAAGTCGGGGCTGCCGACCAAGGGAAGACTGTTGACATGCCCGAGGGGTATTCTTGGCTGAACACTGAGGCCCTCGAGATAAAGTCGAAGGCGGACAGGGAGGATTTCTACGTCACGCAGCTACACGTAGGGCCCTCGGCCGTGGTGGTCGAGCCGGGAGTTGACGATGTGCTGTCTCGGGCGCCCGAGGGGTGTATTGCAGTACACGTACTGTCGGTCTCCATGGGCCTTCGGTTCCCTCTGCACCCCTTCCTCCGGGAGTACCTTAGGTTTGTTGGCTTGGTCCCCTGTCAGCTGACACCTAATAGCCACTCCTATGTGGCAGGTTTTTTGAACCTCTGCAGGGAACGAGGGGTGACCCCCAGCCTGGATTTGTTCTTCCAGAGCTTCAACCTCTGCCGAGGGGGTCACGCGAATGCCTAGGGCTTCGCCAACCTGCAGCAGATAGCTAGGTGGAAGCTATTTACAGAGGCGCCTTCGTCCAACAAGGGCTGGAAGGAGCGATGGTGCTACGTCAGAGTTGCTGAGAACCCATTTCCGGCGGAACTTCGGGATCGCTTCCGTCGGCATCCGAAGGTTGGAAACGCCGCTCTCGAGAAGGATGGCTTGATAATAGCCAAAATCCCGGAGGGTCGCACGAAGCAAGTGTCTATTAAAGATTACACTGCCGACAAGGAACTCTTCGCCCTCGGCTTCCGGAGATACCGCTTCATCGGGGAAACGGACGAGAAGTACCCCGTTTTTGCTGAGGCCTTCGGGGGAGCAGGAGGTAGTCTACGAGGGCCCTTAGTCTTGTACTTAGGCATTCTTATTTTACATCCCGATAGTTGTTTGTTGTATGGATCCTTCGGGGTAATCTTTTCTCTTCATTGTTTTGCAGGTATGGAGGCCCTCTTTGCCATGAAAAAGAAGAAAGAGAGGGCTCAGGCCCAGAAGAAGGAGAAAAAGGAGCCCTCGGGCCAAAAGCCCATTGATGAGGTCTTCCCGAAGGAGGTTGTGGAGCCTTCTGTTGATGCTGCTCTTGCTACTGTGGCCGGGGGGCCAAAGGCCGAGGTGGCCGCCAAGAAGAAGAAGGGAGGCAAGGGGGTGGAGCCCCCGATCAAGAAACAGAAGGTTGTCGGGGGCACTGTTGGAATGGCGGCCCCCTCATAGTAATTGATGATCAGCCCTCCGCTGACTCCCCGGCCATTGACACCCCGATGGCTCAAACAGATCTTCCCCCGGAGAACTTGCCTCGGGAGATTATTCAGCTCTCCCTCACCCCGGGGGCATCTGTGTTGCACGGTTCAGCTGAACCGATGTCTTTCCTGAGGGGGATCACCTCGATGATGGATAAGCAGGCCCTCTCCACCTACGACGACGACGCCCTCGAAAGCAAGGCCCTTCGATCATCTCTGGCTGTAAGTATTTTTACTTTGCTTTTATCTTAACACTTAGTATATTCTCAACGCCCGTCTAAACCCATTGTCCGTTATTCAACAGGCGTGTATAACCCTCGGTGAGCAGGCCCGAAGGCGCGAGAAGTGGCGCCGTCATAAGGCCAAGCTAGAGAAATCCGTGAAGGAGCTGATCCATGACAAGGACGCTTCCCTCCGAGAGGTGTGCAAGCTGGAGGACGCCCTTCGGCAAGCGGAGCTGAAGCTGAAGGAGGTCAGAGATGACGGCAAGGCCGAGGGCAAGGCAGAGGCCGAGAGGGTTGCGGCCGAGGAGAGGAAGCAAACGGCTGAGGACGCCGAAAAGGCCAAGGCCGAAGCTGTTGTCAAAGCCCGAGAAGAGGCCATCGCTGGGTTCATCTCCGAGGGTTGGAAGGACGAGGGCCAGAGGGAGTGGGTGGCCTCTGTGGTGAAGGCCTCGATCGAGGAGTGGGTGAAAGGCCCCGGGCTCGACTGGATGAACGAGAGGGGCGACACCTATTATCAAGCCGGCGAGTTCTTCACCCAGCATCTGGTTTACCGGAGGCTCGCTCGGCATTTCGGCACCCCTCTGGCGGAGTTTGACCCCTTGGTGTATGGCCTCCCCCCGTTGCAGCCAGATGTGAGAGTCCCCCTCCCCGAGGGCGACGAGCGCCCGATGATTCATGATTCTATGATGATGAGCGGCGATGATGATGGTGCTACCGTCGGGGACAGTGCGGTCGAAGAAGAAATCTCCTCCAAACCTGCCGCAGGGGCCGTCGATGAAGTGGCTGATAAATCTTAATTTGTACTTAGCTGATTTTTGAAAACTCTTTGTAATGAACTTTTGTCACCCCTCGGTTTTGGCCCGTATGTAATAGTTACACTGACTTTTCTTTTGATGATTGATGGATGAATGTTAGCCTTCGGGCTTTTGTATATGAATGTGTTGTCCTTCTTTTCTTTTGAATGTATACCTTCGTCTCATTTTGAATGTATGCCTTTGTTCCTTTGAATGTATATTTAGGACTTAGAATATTTCCTTCCAATTGTGGTGCTTCTTGTAGCCCTCGGCTACTAGTAATCTTTAGTCAATTGAAGCTTTCACCGAGGGCCCAATGCTCAGGACTTTGAAAATATTTCTGAGTGTTTGTTCATCTGTTGGCCCCCGGCTGATCCTTCCCTCCGGTTCCGTGTAGCCTTCGTGCGATGGCCGGAGGTGAGGTGTTTAGGACTTAGAGAATTCTTCTAAGTGTTTGAATACAGTCATAGCCTTCGGTAGTTGGGCACCCTTTGCTAGATGTGTGACCGAAAGCCCAGCAATAGTTAGGACTTAGAAAAATTTTCTAAGTGTAGTCTCACCAAGCCTTCAATTGTGTGACCCCTCGGGTTGCAGGGAGATTCGGGACTTAGAAACTTGTCACCGAGGGTAAAGTCTTTTGGGACTTAGAAATTTTTCTAAGTGTAGCACGTATGTAGTAGGAGCCCTCGGTCAGCATGGAGATTTGACCGAGGGTCAAAGTATGTAGGACTTAGAAAAATTTTCTAAGTATAGCTTCACCAAGTCCTCAACCGCATGTCCCCTCGGGTAGCATGGAGACTTGACCGAGGGCCAAAATATGTAGGACTTAGAAAATTTTTCTAAGTGTAGCATACCATAGGGCCTTCGGGTGTTTGTAGTTCAATTGCTGTGTGATGATTAGGTTGAGAGCCCAATCCTTAGGACTTAGAAAAATTTCTAGGTGTAGTCTCCCATTGGAAGCCCTCGGCTGACAGCCTCCTTCCTGATGTGTGAATGTTCGACCGAGGGCCAAATATGCAGGATTTAGAAAATCTTCTAAGTGTTGTTGTATCACGTGGCCTTCGGTTATCATGGCCCCTCAGTTGAAATATTGATCAGGCCGGGGGCTCAATCTTTAGGACTTGGAGGAAGTGAACTCATCCCTTTGTATTGTTGAGTAGTAACCTTCGGGAAGTAGGAGCCTTCAGTTACCGGAGGTGTCCCCTTAGGGAGCCCTTGGCGTTGCTGTGATTTGTTGGAGCGTTGTACTCATTGATTTCTCGATGAGTCTACTCCCCTTCACCCCCTCTGTTTTTTTTGTTGGTGGTGAAGGGAAGGCATCAAGAAACTTGGTTTCTTGGTAAGGTTGGGCCTATCAGGAGACCATCAGAATACACCAATGGCTCTCCTCCCTCGGGTTAACCTTCCGAGTTCCGAGGGGATCGAGGGTCGTTTCCTGGGTACAAGATATGGTGGTCTGTAACCTGCCTCCCCTTGGGGGATGGCGCGGAAAGCGCCTCATTTTTGAAAGTCGTCCCCTCGGCGCTAGACATAGTCTGTGGCCTGCCACACCCTTGGGGTGGTGGTGCGGGGAGCGTTTCGGTTTGGAAGTCGAATCCTGGGCATTTCTCGTGCCTGTCATACCCTTGGGGTGATGACGCGGAAAGCGTTCCGTTTTTGAAAGTCGAATCCTGGGCATTTCTCATGCCTGTCATACCCTGGGGGTAGTGACGCGGAAAGCGTTTCAAGGAAGGGTTTTCATTTGCACACTAGTTGCAAATGGCCGGGGGCACTACGTGCCGCCGGCATCGATGGTGGCGCCTTCGGTATATGCGTCCTCGTGGGGTATGGCTTTAGAAACAACACTTGGTGTTAGTTTCGATATGTAGCCCCCCGGTACTTGGTACCGAGGGGTCTTCTTTAGGGACACTTAGTGTTCTTCTATTTGACGTTGATGGGTGAGTTGTGTACCCCCGGTACTTGGTACCGAGGGGTCTTCTGTAGGAACACTTGGTGTTCTTATCTTTGATGTTGATGGTGGAGATGTGTACCCCTGGCACTGGGTGCCGAAGGGTCTTCTGTAGGAACACTTGGTGTTCTTCTCTTTGATGTTGATGGTGGAGATGTGTACCCCCGGCACTGGGTGCCGAAGGGTCTTCTGTAGGAACACTTGGTGTTCTTCTCTTTGATGTTGATGGTGGAGATGTGTACCCCCGGCACTGGGTACCGAGGGGTCTTCTGTAGGAACACTTGGTGTTTTCACTGTTGTTGAAGGTGTTGATGGTATCCGCCCTCGGCACTTGGTGCCGGAGGGGGTTCTTCTCGTGGTGAGGCCTGGGGCCTATAGTCGGTATGAGGGCTTGGCCGCTCATAAGTGTTTTGCGGTTGTTCTTGGTGTCTTGAATGTGTCTTCATTCCTCAAAATTGGAGGCCTTGGGCCATAGGATAGTACATTCACTAGTTGTGAGGGCTTGGCCGCTCTTACATTATTGATAAAATTTAACTAAATGGTGTACATTCCAGTGCCTAGGGACCTCTTTTCCGTTGGGGCGTTTGAGCTTGTAAGTCCCAGGTTTGATGATGGCTGCTATGATGTAGGGGCCTTCGAACTTTGGTGCCATTTTGCCTCCCTCGGTCGGCTGGCTGGCTTCCCTCATCCGGAGGACATAGTCCCCCACTTCGAATTCTCGGGTGCGAACCTTGGCGTCGATGTAGCCTTTGACTTGCCTTCGGTAGTTTTCTGCCCGGATGAAGGCTTGCTCCCGGCGTTCTGAAAGGAGGTGGAGGTCGAGGGTCATGTTGCAGTCGTTGACCTCGGGGTCATATTGGATCACCCTCCGGGTGGGAAGGGTGACTTCCGTAGGAGCTTTGGCCTCAAAACCGTAGCAGAGGGAGAAGGGTGTTTCACCTGTTGCTCGCCGAGGGGTGGTGCGGTAGGCCCAAAGGATGTTGTGGAGTTCTTCTACCCAGCCACCGCCCTCGACCTCCAGCTTCTTTTTGAGGCCCTCGAGCAAGGTCCGGTTGGCGTTCTCTACTTGCCCGTTGCCTTGAGGGTAGGTAACGGAGGAGAAGGTGTGTTTGATGCCCCATGCCTCCAGAAGGGCACAGAAGGGGGCTGCCTCAAATTGTGTTCCGTTGTCGGAGATGATCTGCTGGGGGACGCCAAACCTTGTGAGGATGTTCTGGAGGACGAAGTGACGGCACTTTGCTTCTGTGATACTGGCGAGGGGCTCAGCCTCCACCCACTTGGTAAAGTAGTCGACGGCCACAATGATGTACCTGTTGTTGGAGGTACCCCTCGGCAGGGGGCCCACAAGGTCTATCCCCCATCGAGAAAATGGGACAGATGTGCTGATGGGGGCATAGTTGACCGCTGGCCTGTCGGGGGCTTTCTGGAAATGTTGGCATGCGGTGCACCTTCGGGCAAGGTCAGCACAATCTCTGGCCATGGTTGGCCAGAAGTAGCCCTGGAGAATGAGCCTTCGGGACATGGAGAAGGGTCCCTGGTGGGCTGAGCAAGTGCCACTGTGCACTTCCTCCATTGCGACCTCGGCTTCATCTTGATGAAGGCACCGAAGTAGCGTGCCGTTGTAGGACCGTTTGTAGAGCCTTCCGTCTTCGATGGTGTAGCTAGGAGCCCTCAGCTTCGCTAGTTTAGCGCGGGTCTCATCTTCGGGTAGCTGTCCGGATGAGATGAAGGTGATGATATCTGAGATCCAGTCCTCTTGGCGTTGTTGTATGTTCATGACGGGGCTCGCATGGATACTCGAGAGACTAAGTTCCTCAATTTTAGCAATCTTAGAGATGTGCTCGGGGGAGTCGGCCGAGAGCTTAGATAGTATGCCGGCCTCGGAATTATGAGCCCTCGGTATTTGAGTGAGAGAGTGTGCCTCAAATACCTTAAGCAACTCCTTGGCCGCTTCCTTGTACTGTTTCATTCTTCCCTCCTTGGCCTCATACTCCTCGGAGATTTGGCCCACAACCAACTTGGAGTCGCATTTGATATGGATCTGCCGAGCCTTCATGTTGGCAGCCAGCCGAAGGCCACATAGGAGGGCCTCATACTCGGCCTCGTTGTTGGAGACTTTGAAGGAGAAGCGGATCGCATAGTAGGCTTTGAAGCCCTCGGGAGTAATGAGGACTACCCCTCCCCCGCATGCTTTGGTTGCGGAGGAGCCGTCGGTGTAGAGGGTCCACCAGTCGTCCGAGGTAGCCGAGGGCTCCCCGTCCGTGGCCGCCCTTGCGGTACATTCCGTCACAAAGTCCGCCAGGGCTTGACCCTTGATGGCAGGCCTCGGACGGATGTCAATGTTGTACTGGCTCAGGAAGATAGCCCACTTCACCATGCGGGAGGAACTGGTGGGGCTCCTCATTAGGGCGCCGAGGGATTGATGAGTGAGGACATGAACCGGGTGAGCCTGAAAGTAGTGGCCCAACTTTTTGACGGTCCAAACGATGGCTAACACCGTTTTTTCCACAGGAGAGTACCTGAGCTCGGCCTCCCTTAGGGTCTTGCTTACATAGAAGATGGCATGTTGGATGTCGTCTTCCTCCCGGATGAGTACGGAGCTGATGGCTGCCGGGCTGACCCCAAGGTAGAGATAGAGGGTCTCCCCTACCTTTGGTTTGGAGAGCACAGGGGGTGAAGATAGATACCGTTTGAGCTCGTCGAAAGCCCCCTGGCATTCTGGAGTCCATAGAAAGCCAACCGTCTTCCTCATGATCTGGAAGAAGGGTAGAGACTTCTCCGCCGATTTAGATAGAAAGCGGTTGAGGGCTGCCAGGCGGTCCGTCAACCGTTGAACTTCCTTCACATTGCGTGGGGGCTCCATGTTGATGATGGCCTGGATCTTCTCGGAATTGGCCTCAATACCCCTTCGGCTCACCATGTAGCCTAAGAATTTGCCCCCTTGGACGCCGAAGGTGCACTTCTTTGGGTTAAGCCGAAGGCTGAACTTCTGCATGATGGCGAAGATTTCCCGGAGGTCGTCGGCATGGCTGGAAGATTGCTTGCTTTTGACGATCATGTCGTCAACATAGGCCTCCATGGTGCGCCCTAGGACGGCTTGAAAGACTCGGGCCACCATCCGGGTGTAAGTGGCCCCTGAGTTCTTTAGGCCAAAGGCCATCACTAGGTAGCAGAAGATGCCCTCGGGAGTCATGAAGGCTGTCTTTTCGGCGTCTTCCTCATGCATGAAGATCTGATGATACCCGCGGAATGCGTCGAGGAATGACATGATTTCACACCCCGCGGTTTCATCTACAAGTTGATCGATATTGGGCAAAGGAAAGGGGTCCATAGGGCACGCCTTGTTGAGATCAGTGTAGTCCACGCACATGCGGAAGGTAGGAGGCTTCTGTGCGAGGACTACGTTTGCCAGCCATGAGGGGTATTTCACCTCCTTGATGTGCTTAATAGAGAGGAGCATGGTGACCTCCTTCTTCACAAATTCCCTCCTTTCGGCGGAGAGGGGTCTTCTTCGTTGCTGTACTGCTTTTGCCGAGGGGTCTACCGAGAGGCGGTGGGTGATGACCCTTCGGCTTATTCCCGGCATGTTCTCCGGCCCCCATGCAAAGACAGTGGAGTAGGCGCGGAGGGCGTCGGTTATACCGGTCTTCATATCTTCAGGGAGCTGGGCTCCAATCTTCACGACTCTCTCCGGCTTGGCCGGATCGAGCGCAAAGTCTTCTACGTCCTCGGCTGGCTTAGCCCTCGGCCTTTTTTCTTCTTCGTCGATGGTTCCGGTGATGGTGTCAACACGGAATTCTGTCTTACTTACCTTCTTCGTGACTTGAAGATAGCAAACGCGGGCAATTTTCTGATTCCCCCGGGAGTAGCCAATGCCCCCCTCGGCGGGGAACTTGAGGCAGAGGTGCCTCATGGAGATGATGGCCTCGAGGTCCTCGAGGGCTGGCCGGCTGAGGATGATGTTGTGGGCGCAGTCGATGTTGACGACGACGAACTCCACTTCGAGCTGGGCTCTATGGAGCCCGTCGCCGAAGATTACCGGGAGGGTTATTACCCCCTCAGAATCAATAGTATCGCCGGTGAAGCCGGCAAGAGGGGTCTTAATGGGCCGAAGGGACCCCCTCTCCAGATGCAGCTCTCTAAAGGTGCTGAGGTACATTACATTGACGGAGCTGCCCGTGTCAATGTAAGTTCGGTGAGTGATGGTGTCGTTTATTTCAGTCCGAATCACCAAGGCATTCCTGTGAGGAGAAGAAGTAGGAGGGAGATCTGCGTTGGTGAAGGTGATGGGTTCCTCCCTCAGTCGCATTACCGGGGGCATATGAGTGACTTCCCCCACGTAAAGCGATTGAGCCCACTTCTTCCGCTGGCTGGTGGAATCGCCCCCTGTATTGCCGCCGGTGATCATGAGGATGTGGCGTTTTTTCTCCTGGTAGTGGGGGTACTCCTCCTCTTCCTCCTCCAAGTTTCCGATATCCCTCTTCTTGCCGAGGGGGATGGTGTTCGGGTTCACCCAAGCATTCACCTTCGTGTGGTGCCCTCGGGGAGGTCCCTGATGAGAAGGTCCCTCCTGCCGAGGGCTCTGAACAAATTGGGACAGGTGCCCCGCTTGTATCAATCTCTCGATGGCCGTTTTTAGCTGGTGGCAGTCGTCGGTTCTGTGCCCCTGATGCCGATGGAAACGACAGTAGGGAAACTGAGGGTTGATAGCATGTACTTCCGGGGGTGCGCGAGAATCGCGCTCAACGAGGCCCCTCTCCTCGGCAAAATCAAGGATGATGCTGACGGGGTGCGTCAATGGTGTCCGGGGGCGGTCCAGGAGAATGGGCTGTGCCCAAGTCTTAGGGCTGCTCTTATAACCTCCCCCGGGCTTGGCTTGGCCTTGCCGAGGGCGGTCATCAGAGGGTCCTGAAGCCTTGGGGTGATTTGGAGGAGCCCCCGGCCCCCGGTTATTCTTGTTGTCAGCCCTCGGGGGTTGCTGATCTGGATGCTGGTGGTATTTCTCCACCTCCTCGGCCTCAGCGTATCGGTCCCCCCGCTGCAGGGCCCTTATGTAGTCGCGCGGGGGGGGGGGGGGGTTCAATGATGAGGCTCCTTGAAAAGTTACCGGTGCGGAGGACGGTTTGTAGGAGGGCCAGGAGGGTCCCGTCGTCAGCACCGTCGACTTTGTCGGCTTCCGTTCTCCAGCGTTCCAGGAAGTCCCGAAGGGTCTCATCCCTCCTCTGGCGTATGGTTAGGAGGTGGGAGAAGTGCTTCCTCGTGCGACGCCTCCCGGCAAACTGTGTCAAGAATCACTGGGCGAGTTCTTGCCATGAATCAATACAGCCCTCGGGCAACCGGTTGAACCATTCGTATGCCGACCCCTCTAAGGTGGAGAGGAACCAACGACACAAATATTCGTCTGACGCCCCTACCATCATCATGTTGTTCTGGTATTTGCTGTAGTGTTCCTGGGGGTCCGTCTTCCCGCTGTAGGGCTGTATGTGTTGCCCTCGGTATTTTTCCGGGATCCGGGCCGCCAATACCCTTGGGGTAAATGGCGTCCGGGTCCGGAGCTGGATGACGGGTTCCCCGGAGCCCTCGGCTACCTTCTTCTGTAATTCCTCCATTTTGGCCATCATGGCCTCGTATTTGAGGTCTGAATGAGGGGTGGAGGTGGTGGCGTGAGCTTTGTTGGCCTCTATTTCATCGAGTCGGCGTTGGAGGGCCGCAATAATTTCGTCCCAGGGGTCCTTCGAGAGGGTCTCCGCCCCCTGCGAACGAACTCGGGCCGAGTTGGCCTGGTTGATTTGGTGGCGAGCATCGTCGGCGTGAAGGGGTGCCTTGCCTTTGTCCCGAAGGGGACGCTCCTCGTCTGCCCTCGAGACAGACCCTCCGCTTTCCTGGGGCCTTTGGGGTGCTTTTCCTCCGAGGCGGTCTTGGACCCCTCGGCGGTCTTGCACCCCTCCGAGCCGGTTGAGGGCGGAAGTACGGGGCCTCTCTCTGTTGTCATTGTGGCGGTCCCGGGACTGAACTTCCTGGGAGGCCGTATCTTGGGCCACTACCCCTTCATCATTCCTAACCCGAGGGATGGGATTTCCGAAGGGGTGTGGCAGAGGGGGAAGTACGATGTTCTCCCCAACCTGTGGTTGAGCCGGGGCCAGGGTGCCAAAGGCACCCGGATTCTGAGTCAGTGTCTGGATGAAGGCGGAGAGCGCCGAATGAACGTCGATGGTGAGGACCGGAGGGCTGACTTGGTCATCGCTCCGGTTTTTCTTCTTGGCCTCGATGCCGAGGCGGGCATCGGGGGCGTTCTGCTGGATCTGAAGGCGTAGGTCGACAGCCACCTGTTCCAGCCCAGCGATGACACCACCCTCGGGAGCCCTGTGAGAGGCTTCGGGGGCGTTGACGTCGCCGAGGGCCAGGTTCTTGTCTTCTACGTTTTTGGAGTTGGCACGTGTTGTTCTCACCATTTTGTTAGAGGGCTAGTGTTTGGCGAAGGGGGAGGGTTTCTTACTTGATCGTTCGACCTCTCAACGAGAGCACCAAATGATGGATTGTGTACCCGGCCGGGGGTAGCTTATCCGAGGGGTTATTACGGGGAGTAATAAGAGAGAAGTCAGAGCAAGTAAATATAGAGAGAGAAAGTATATTATGAAGTGTGGAGCGTTTATGACTTGGTTACAAATGGGGAAAAGGGGTGCTATTTATAGTAGCAATAAATGCCGGACAGGGACACGTGTCAAGCGTCCATTGGCCGAGAGGTCACCTCGTCTGGTTGGCGCTGGCAACCGCATGTGGCCGCATTTAATGCGGCTGTTGGATGGGACGTTGTACAGGGTACGGTGATCTGTACGCATGTGGCGCAGATATCATGTCGGGGAAGGTGCCCTCGGCTGCAGAGGACTAGCCGAGGGCTCTGGGTGCCGGGGACCCTCTGGGTGCCGAGGGCTCCAGGTGCCGAGGGCTACTGTTTTCTGCCGTTTTTCTCCCAGTTTCTTAGTTTGCTTGAGAACCCATTCTGTGAGAGTTTTGAGCCTTCGGCCAGGGGGCCGATGGCTCCCCAGTGTGCGCTTTGGGCTTCTAAGTGCTTGGGGTGCCGTAATTTGGGGCCTGCTGTGCTTCCTGGGCCGGTTGGGCCTTTATTGGTGTAGTAGGAGTCTGTGGGCCGGGGGTTCCCAGGCCATATACTCCATACACTCTAGTCATGGTTGATGACTATTCCAGATATACATGGACTATCTTTCTATCAAAGAAGAATGAAACTCTTCAGAAGTTGACATCTCTGTTAAAGCAACTTCAGACTGAGAAGAACTTGAAGGTTAAGACAATCAGGTCTGACAGAGGAACTGAATTTGTCAACCAAGTCATAAAGGACTTATGTGATCAAAATGGAACCTTTCATCAACTCTCTGCCGCCAGAACCCCTCAACAGAATGGCGTAGCAGAAAAGAGGAACAGAACATTAAAAGAAGCTGCAAGGACAATAATTGCAGAATCTGGACTACCAATGAGATACTGGGTTGAAGCAATCAACACTGCATGCTATACCCAGAACAGAAGCATGATCAACAAGAATCACCAGAAGACCCCTTATAAACTCTGGAAAGGAAGAAAACCCAACATCAGTTACTTTCATGTGTTTGGATGCAAATGCTACATCCTTAACAATGGAAAGGAGCATCTGAAAGTCTTTCAAGAGAAAGCTGATGAAGGTATCTTTATAGACTATTCAAACACCAGTAAAGCCTATAGAGTACTCAACAGAAGGACTCTACATGTTGAAGAGTCTATACATGTGAAGTTTGATGGTAGCACCTCTGTTAAAGAAGTAACAGAGATCCTCAAAGAAGTCAGCATAGAAGACATAACACCAGAACCAACAGAAGAGGTAGCAGATAACCCTGCATTTTCAACACCTGCACCAAACCCCCTTCCGTTGAATGAAGATGAAGACTCAGAAGATGAAGAACCAGAGAGACCCAGATAGCAACTAACAGAACCTGATCTGACATGGGTAAGAGACCACCCCCCTAATCAAGTAATCGGACCTATCAGAAGTGGGGTGCAGACCAGATCAACATCAACAAGGAGAGAAGCAATGCTTGCCTGCTATATATCTCAGATGGAACCCATGACTGTAGAAGAAGCTCTTGCAGACTCAGATTGGATCAATGCAATGCAAGAAGAGCTTACTCAATTTGAAAGGAACAAAGTATGGGAACTTGTTCCTAGGCCAAAGCACCAGAATGTCATTGGAACAGAATGGGTTTTCAAGAACAAAGCTGATGAAGATGGGAACATTGTAAGGAATAAAGCAAGGCTGGTAGCTAAGGGTTATTGTCAAGAAGAAGGAATAGATTTTGATGAGACTTTTGCACCAGTTGCCAGACTGGAAGCCATCAGAATATTTCTAGCCTATGCTGCTTACAACAACATCAAGGTCTACCAGATGGATGTCAAAAGTGCATTTCTGAATGGAGATCTTGAAGAAGAAGTTTATGTGGAACAACCACCAGGTTTTGTCATTCCTACTCACTCCTCCTGTGTCTACAAGCTTAAAAAGGCTCTCTATGGTCTTAAGCAAGCTCCCAGAGCATGGTATGACACATTGTCACTACTCCTATTAAACCATGAGTTTACTAAGGGAAAGGTTGACAAAACTCTATTTCAAATCTCTATTGCTAATCATATTCTGTTAGTACAAATATATGTTGATGATATTATATTTGGTAGTACTAATCCAGAACTGTGCAAGAAATTCTCTCAAGTAATGCAGAGTCAATTTGAAATGAGTATGATGGGAGAACTCAACTACTTCCTAGGACTACAAGTCAAACAAGTTCCAGAAGGAATCTTTATCAATCAAGGGAAGTATACCAGAGACCTGATCAAGAAGTTTGGAGTGGAAGGCAAATCCTCAGTGAAGATTCCCATGAAAACCTCACAAGGAATTGGTCTGGATGATGAAGGAAAGGATGTCGATGCAACTACCTACAGAGGAATCATAGGATCTCTGCTGTATCTGACTGCAAGCAGACCAGATATCTCATTCTCTATTGGAATCTGTGCCAAATACCAATCAAAGCCCAAGGAGAGCCGTCTTAGTGCTGCAAAGAGAATCATCAGATATATCAAAGGAAATCCAAATGCAGGCCTATGGTATCCAAAGGGAGGTAACTTTGAACTGATTGGTTACTCTGACTCAGATTTTGCAGGTTGCAGATTAGACAGGAAGAGCACCTCTGGTCACTGCCAAATGCTAGGAGCAAGGCTTGTTTCCTGGTTTAGCAAGAAGCAGAATTCAATCTCAACAAGTACAGCAGAAGCTGAATACATTGCAGCTGTGAGTTGCTGTGCTCAGTTACTCTGGATGAAGCAACAACTGAAGGACTATGGCATTCAAGCAAAGGAGATCAAACTGCTATGTGACAACACCAGTGCCATTGCCATCACTCAGAATCCAGTTCTTCATTCCAGGACAAAGCACATTGAGATCAGACATCACTTCATCAGAGATCATGTTGAAAAGAAGCACATATGCATGGAGCATGTGCCAACAGAAGACCAGCTTGCAGACATTCTGACAAAGCCTCTGCCTGAGGCTAGATTCAACAAACTGAGAGAGGAATTAGGAATGATGGATGAAATTCCAAGAGAAAATTGAAAAGGAAGGCCCTCTGTTGCATACTCTCTGCTAACAGATTACCTGTTGCAGAACCCCTTCTGTTAACCCCTTCTGTTCTCTATCCTGAACAAAGAACCTCCGTTCCTGACAGAACACCTCAGCAATAGAAACCCTCCCCTCCTTCCTTCAGAAAACCTCTTCTTACATCTAACAGAAAAGGTTGTGGACTTAGAAAATTTTGAAAAGCCGGGTGACCTAGTAACTTATTAACGGTCTTTTACCCTTTTACCCTTAAACGGTATAACAGCCGCAAAATATTTACTACGCCCCCATTTTCATTTATTGGTACCTTGGAACCGCAAATAATCTCAAACGTCCACTAACCCGTACCCATATATTCTCCTCTTTTCAACCTAAATCGCTACTGCTTTCATTACTCTCAAGCTTTCGAATCCTTATCTCTCTAAAATCTCTCAACCACTAAATCCGGCTATGGCTTTCTTGAACTTCACCGACCTCTCCAAGGAACAAAAAGCAACCCTGCTCAAGAATGTGTTGACAGGGATGAAGTGCGAACTGGATGTACTACCCAGATTTGCAGAAAAAGGAGAAAGGATGACCAACATCATTGACGGACTGACAGAATGCCAACTAAGCAAGGTCATCTCCTACGCTTATGAAGTCTACAGCAACATTGATACTATTGAATTCTACCTCAACGCGTCCTACAAAGATGAATCCATCACCTCTAGAGTCCAAGGAGAAGAGATATTGGTTGATGCTGACGTCATCAACAAAGTTTTTGACATTCAACTAGAGGAAGGCAGGGCCTCTCTATTTGATCTAGAGGAAGCTGACATCACTGTTCCTGAATTCAAAAGGAACTACTGCAGAAAAGGTGAAGAAGTGGAAAAGGTGAACATCAAGAAAAACCTGCTCAAGAAGGACTTTGAGCTGCTCATTAACATTTTCCACAAATGTTTATGGTGCAAGTATACCTCCACTGATGATGTCACTAGTGCAAATGCCAAGGCCCTCTATGCAGTACATCATGGAGTAAACGTCAACTGGGGACAGGTTATGGTACGGTCCCTCATTGAGTTCATCAAAAAGAAGAACCCCAAGACAGGCCTATATTCTGGGAAGTTAGGCCATAGGTTGCTCATCTCTGAACTGCTCCTCAATCAAGGTGTTACCTTGAGGAAGACCATACCTCTGGATCACACGAAGGTAATCTTTCTTTCTGCATCTCCAAACAGAGAAATTGCTATCAAGGCAGAGCTTAAGAGACAGCTTCAGCTTGATAACAAGAGACAACAAGGAGACAAGGTCCAGAAACCTCTTTCTGAAGCACCTTCTGTGGAGAAGAAGAAGAAAAGGGTGAAGAAAACACAACAAGTTGCACCTCCTCCACCCATGAAGGCTACACATAAGAGGAAGAGGACCACCAAGACTAAGAAGAAGGTTATCAAACCTTTAATTACAGTGTCTGAGAAGGTAGCAGACATTCAGGGGGAACCAGAGAACCCCACTTCCGTTGCCACTCAAGAACAGAATAGGGTGCCAACATCACCAGAACACCCTAATGCAGGGAAAGAAGGGTATCTGTCTTTACTGGATAGACAGTTTGCTCGTATACTAGAATGGAGAAGATGGAGGATGGGACCCCTTCATAAGATCATCCAATTCTTTGACCATTATGAGCCTGAAGAAGAGGCCATACTGAAGTGGGTGGGCACTGATGATGTCTCAAAGTGCTTTGCCCTCAACTTCCTCCACTCTGTTCTCGAGAAGAAGAAGGCAAGTTACAAGGGAAAGGCTGTTCTCATATCCTCATCTTCAGAGGAGACCGTCAAACCCCTTGAAGATGGTGAGATAGAAGCCTTTGAAGAATGGCTTTTTGCCAAGAAAGCAACAGAGTCTGTGCAACCTCACTCTACCCCAGGAGAACCCTCTGTACCTAAGACAGAAGGGCATGCTATGATGGAGCTCATCAAAGCATGGAGGGCTTCCATGAACGAAGAAAATGTATTTGAGGTAATCTCTCCAACCCCCTCTGCTCATATCTTAACAGAAACCCTTCCTACACAGAACCCTCAACAAAAAACAACAGAACAGAAAACCTCAACCTCTCCTCACTCATCAAATAAGAAAACCAAACCACCCTCCATCTGCAAAGAACTTATCCCAATCAGAAACCGCCCCCCCTCACCTCCACCATCCCCTCCACAACAGAATGCCTCCCCTCATCAAAAAATCCCATCTCCCCAACCTACACCCCATAACCAGAATTCCCTCCCACCACAGAAATCAACTTCCACACAAAATACCCCCTCACCCTCTCCTGCAGCAAATTCTCCCAGAACCTCTCTGCATTCTGTTGCATCTACTCCCAAGAGACAGCCTCTTCACCGCATTCTCTCGTCTGATAGTGAGAATGATGGCTTCCTTTCATCATCTCTTGCTGGAGATCTCACTTCTAAACGTCAACCAACTCCCACCAGAGAACCCTCTTCTCAGAAACCCTCTCTGCAACGGACCAGAAGGCCTCCTATGCACAGGTCCAGAGGACTAGGAATGCCAGAACCTGAAGAATCAGAACCACAAATCCCTTTCAACAGGTTTGTTGAAACTGCAAAAGTGTTTGGTGGTCAAGTCCTGGAAGGAATGGACAAACTGATCCAGATCAATGACAAGCACTTCGAGCACCTTGCTCATGTGAATGATAATCTCAACTCTGGGATGCAGTTTATCTCAGACCGCTTCGAAAATCTCACTGGATCTCTCCATAATTTCATGGCCTCATCTACTGCCAGAACAGATGCACTGTCAACAGAAGTGGACAGTATTCACAAGACTCTCTCTATCTTTCATCAAACCTTGCTGGATCAAGGAAAGGCCATCGGTACCATATCTGAGAATCTTGAGACACTGCAACGATCTGACCACAGGACTAAGAAGCAACTGCTTTCCATAGAAGAAATGTGCAGAGTCCACCAAGATCAAGCCCAACATCTCCTCTCTACTGACAGAGACAGATACCAGAAGATGGTCCTGCTAGAAGCCAACAACAAGGACATCTTCTCTGCTATTCAGAAGCAGCAAGGGCTGATAGAAGGTCTCACTTCTGTCACTCAGACTCTACGAGAGGCCCTTGAGCAGATAGCCACTTCTCAGGCCTCAGAGTTCTAGAAAATCAGTCTCATACTAGAGGACCTCCATGATGCCAAAAAGGGGGAAGAGGACCATATATATCAGTCTCATACTAGAGGACCTCAACAGACTAAGCCTCGGTCCACCAGAGCCTCTGCAAGAGCATCCTCCTCTGCTGAACCAACTGTTGACCCTGCACCCTACTTTGAAGCTGCCATACAGAAAAAGAGAGCATCAGGTATACCCAGACCTCCATCTCCAGTTAAGAAGGGCACCAAGAAGAAGAAGATCCTTAGTTTTACTGATGGGAGATTGGGTGGATCCCGGAAAATTGATAGAGCTCAATTTGAAGAAATGAAAATGAAAATGACTCTCACACAGCAACATAACCTCTTCCTAGATAAGGATGGTGTTGTACGAGTCAGATATGGGGGATCCCTAGAAGAAGCAGAAGATTGGTACCAGAAGAACGTTGTTCCTGGCAAGACAATTCATGAAGGAGTTCTTAGCTACTTGGATTGCAAGCTATCTCCTATCTGGGCATCCTATCAAAGCTTTGGTAACCTATCTCAGATCAGAGCAGAAATCAATGAAGAGCTGCTAAGGCTTCAAAGACTGGAGGATGAAGCTCTGCAAGCAGCTACTATGGAGAATGTGTAAGAAATCTTTTCTGTAAACTGTATCTAATAAAATCACATCTCTGCCTTTCACTTTGTAAGGCTATTCCTCAATTCTTGTCTCTTTGCTTTTTATTTGTGTTTGTTTGCTCTTTGATTTATTATCTGCTATCTGAATGTACTGTACTCTTACTATTTTTTTCTATGCCAAGTTGCCCACCAAGATTTTAATGAAAGTTTTAAACTTTAATTCTTTGTGGTGAAGGCACTTCTCTGGAAATAGTTAAAGGGTTTTGGCATCATCAAAAAGGGGGAAATTGTAAGGAATATTTGTAATTAGATTTTGATGATGCTATATTAATTAGGACTTTAGAGTACCCCTCTTTAGACTTAATGTATTAGAATTTTCCTTTGTAAAGTTCTTTAGTATAATCGACTGACAGAAGGCCTCCAGAGCAGAAGGCCTCCAAAGCAGAAAGCCCCCAAAACAGAAGACCCCCTGACAGAGGACCCTTGATAAGGCTTTGGTTGAACAGAAGACCTTTGGTTCTCTGCTTCAGAACAGAAGACCTTAGGATCTCTGTTAGCCTTTACTCGGACAGAAACCCTCCTGGTTCTCTGTTGGATATTTCTTCAACAGAAGTGCTCAAGACCTTCTCTGATCAACTCTCTGCTAAAGACACCAAAAGGCCTGACACTTAGAAGAATTTCACCAAACCTGTAAACCAACTAAAAGATTCCTTTCAACGGCTAGGAGTCTTGAACGGAAAAGCTACAGTACACGCATTAAATGCACATTTAATGCCTCCCGTACTCTGTAGAGTAAATGCAGATGATTGGCCGCAAAGTCAGGATAACTTTATCCCAAAATAGTAACCCGCCAACTTTACTGGGTCCTACTGGTCAAGTCAACTGCTCGCTCATTTAATGCGGTTGTCCTCTTTCTCCTCCAACGGGAAGACAACCTCAGTATAAAAGATACACTACGAAGAACAACCGGATAACTTTGCTACAACTGTGCGCCTAAAAAATATTCAAACGCTAAAAACGCAAAGAGCCTCCTTGAGATTAAATCTTCATTATCTTCTACAAGAGAAGGCAGACATTGAAAAAATCCTTATTTCCAACTCAAGCAAAGTTCCAAGTGTTCTTCAACTCTTCAAGCTCTTCACATACAAATCTTTTGTAACGAAGCAAGTTGGAGGAACCCCTGTTGTCAACAGAACCTCTTCTTTCACAAGAAGGACGTCCAAGTACTTGGAGCAGTGAAGTGGTGATACTTCCGGGAAAGCTCAGTGAAAGGACCAGTCTTAGGGAAGCCAGAAGTCCATCCAAGAAGACATCTACACTTGAAGAAGACGTGGAGAGCTTCTTAAGTGATAGGGCTAAGGCATTGTAAACGGTCGTTTTTACAAGCTTAGTGGAACAGTGGACTAGAGGAACAAGTTGTTCCTTGAACCACTATAAAAAGCCCTGGTGTCATTTACTTACTGCATTTTATTTATTGCGTTTATTTGAACTGCTTAACTCCAAAGACTTGGTATCTGTGTTCAGCAGAACTTGTCTTGTGAGTTAACAGAAGGCCTACTACCTTTGCTTCTCTGAGGCTACTAACAGAACTCCCTACCAGAACCCCATCCGCTGCCAGTTTGTTCTGCCAACAGAACAGGCTGTTCTGTTAAATCTGGTACTTAGCTTGAAAAAGTTAAAACCCAATACAGTCTATTCACCCCCCTCTAGACTGTATCCAGTACAACCAGGACCAACAGAGGGGTCCCTTGTTTGTTGACAAGTGGGGGGCTTTGGTACCCCGAGGGGCTTCCTTGTTACGTAGCCGGGGGGCAGCCTTTGATGAAGATGTGCTCCTCGAGGACTACGTGGTCCTTAATGTGCTTGAGGGCTGAGGGTCCCCGAGGGGGGTGCCCGTTGTGAAGCCGTGGGCTTCTGAAGGAGCGAGCCCGAAGGAATATGTGATGTATTCTGAGGGGCATTGACCGGGAGCACTTCTGGATAAGTGTACCCGGGGGCTCCTCTTGATGAAGTGGAGTGAAGGAGACAGCCCGGGTTCCCAGAATATAGCCGTTGCAATTGAGTCGTTGGAAGATGTAACGTCGGAGATATAGCCATTGGAGGGGGCCTCCACGTGGCGCGTATCCACTGGTTGTCTGCGGGCGGGCGTTACCGATTGGGCGAAACGACGGTAGTAATGATGACTTTGTACCGGAGGCCCGGTTTTCAGGCCCAAGCCCGGATCTGGGCACCTATAAATACCCCAAGGCAAGGGTCACTTCCCCTTGTGCGATTTCAGTGTAGCGAAGCTCTGCCGAATTTTCTAGAGAGAGAAGCTCCAGCCTTCGGACAAAACCAGTTCTCGGAGGTCAGTTCTTGCTCCGTTCTCGGCAATTCTTGCATACTTCACTTCCCCGCCTTAGATTAATTGTCTGTAGCTTATAGCCTTTAGAATCTCCCTCTGAACCCTTGGTTTAGTATCAAAATGTCTTCACAAAGTGATTCCCAAGACATTTCGAGGGAGCCTTCAGTTGAGGCGGAAACATACTCTGACATTGAGCCTTCGAGCGAGGTGTCTTCGGCGGGTGATGACGCTGTTGTGGCCATGGAGGTGGAGAAGGACCTCAGGGCCGAGGTCGAAGCCGAGGACTTCGAACAAGTAAACGAGGATGAAGAGCTCGCCCTCGCTGTGCAGACTGCTGAGGAGGAAGAGGAGAAGGAGAGAATGAGGGTGACTGTCGCTATCCTTCCCCCTCGCGGTGCCGGGGAAGCCAGCACCTCTCGGCCCTTGAACCCGACGTCTATTAGTGTGGCTCCTGGGAAAAAGAAGAAGACGAGGGCTGCTCCAAAGAAGAAACAAGCAGCTGTGGATGTCGGGCAGCCAGTAGGCATACCCGAGGGCCATTCCTTCCTGAACACCGCCGCCCTAGAGTTGAAGACGAGGACGTCCCCGGCGGAGTACCAGGCCATTCAAATCCTGGTTGGCCCTTCGGCACGTGTGGTGGAGCTAGGGGCCGATGATCTGTTACGATACGCATCCGAGGGCTGCTTCGCTGTTCATACCCTGTCAGTGGAGATGGGGCTTCGTTTTCCGCTCCACCCCTTTCTGCTGGAGTATCTGAGATTCATGGGGCTGGCCGCCTGTCAGCTAACGCCCAACAACCATTCTTATGTGGCCGGCTATCTCTCCTTGTGCCGGAGCTGAGGGGTTCCACCTACCCTCGACCAATTCTTCATGTCTTTCAACTTGTGCCGGGGGGGGGGGGGGGGGGGGCATTCGAACGCTGAGGGCTTTGCCAACCTGCAGCAAGTACCGGAGTTCAGGCTTTTCGATGACGTGCCTTCGTCCCACAAGGAATGGAAGGATCGGTTCTGTTACATACGTCTGGAGGAGAACCCCTTTCCGGCTCCGCTCCGCAACAGCTTTCGGCGTCATCCGAAGGTAGGGAGTGCGGCCCTGGAGAAGAATGGCAGGATACTCGCCAAGAAACCGGAGGGGTCCGACAAGCACGTTAAAATCAAAGACGTCACTCTCCCTGACGAACTGTTCAAGCTCGGCTTCTGGCAGTATTGGCCAAGGGGCTCATCGGATGAAAGATACCCTCCGTTAGATTGCGTATTCGAGGGAGCCGGAGGTGATTATCAAAGGGTTACGCGTTTTGTACTCAGAGAATTTTCCTTCGTTTTTTTTTGTTCAATCCATGTCATTGTAACTGATACCCTTCGGCCTAATCATTCTGTGTCTTATCTTTGCAGGTAATAATATGGACGTGAGCTCTCTCTTCGCCCTGAAGAACGCCAAAGGGAAGAAGAAGGGTCCAGTGGGCGCTTCTGCCAGGCAGGAGTCCTCCCAAGCTGCTACTGCTGGTGCTGGTGTCGGGGGGTCCAAAGGTGCTGGGGCCATGAAGAAAAAGAACAGTGGCAAGGGGATCGAGCCCCCGGCCAAGAAGTTGAAAGCCACGGCCCCCGACAAGCAGCCGACCGCTGACGTTGTCTTCATCGTGGACGAGGGGCACGCCTCCGCCCCACCCCTCAGGAGCACATCAACCAAGACTTCTTCGGCCGGGAGAAGTTGGAGGCGATAGTGCCGAAGGGGGCATCCGTGCTGGAGGGTAGCCTCAACCCGTCGATGCTGATTAGCCAGATGCTGCCTTCGGCCGATCGGCTGGCCCTCACTAGGATGGACGAGGGCTCTCTCGAGGCCAAGATTCTACTGAGCAGTGCCTCCATGAGTCACGCTTTTCTTTTTCCTTTGTATTCGCTTTTGTTCTTATGCATTGTGTTCACCATGTCTAACCGTTATTCTTGTTGACTGTAGAACTTCATGGGCCTCTGTGAGCACCTCCGAAGGGTGGAGCAGATGAAGGAGGCGAAGGGAGCTACTGAAGGGGAAGCTACCAGCCTTAGGAAGAGGCTGGTTGAGCCCGAGGATTCCCTCCGCTTGGCCACTGATAGCATGGAGCAGCGAGTGCAAGCTGCGAGGGCCGAGGGGAAGAGCGAGGGCCTGGCTGAGATCGGGGAGGCTGCTGCCGAAGCCGCCCGCGTTGCTGCCGAGGAAGCCCGTGTGGCTAAAGAAGAAGCCGCCGCCAAGGCCCGGGAGGATGTTGTAGCTGCCTTTACCGCCGAGGGGTGGAAAGCAGAGGAGCAGAAGGAGTGGTTGTCCTCAGTGGTGGAGGCTTCGGTGGATGCTTGGGTTGGAGGCCCCGACAAAATGTGGCTTGCTAAGAAGGGTGACTCCTATTATCAAGGTGGGGAGTTTTTCACCCAGCGCCTCATATACCGAAAGCTTTCCAGGCACTTCAAACTTTCGTCGGACGAGTTCCAGCCCGAAGCTTACGACCTTCCCCCTCGGCAACCAGACGTCCGGGTCCCCCTCCTCGAAGGCGAAGAGAGGCCGGTGCTTGAAGATTTGGAGACCTTAAGGGAATGTGGCCTCGGGGTGATGGAGATGAGGCCGAAGGTGAAGCCACTTCCAAAGCTGCCAATTTGTAACTTGTATTCTGAACAATTCTTGACGCACCTTTGTAATCACATTGTTTAACTTTTGGCTATAGCCCTTATGAACACCCTTCCCTATGTTTTTGATGAATTGATGCCTCCGGGCTTTGGTATATAACATGTTTTTATTTTTGAATGTATGCCTTCGCCTTCTCTTCCCTTTGTGTATGAATGTATGCTTGTTCGGTAATTTGGCCGAGGGGCCAACTTTTAGGACTTAGGAAATATTTTTCTAAGTATAGTGCATCCCGTAACCTTCGGCTACTAGGCCCCTTTAGTCATCTGAATATTTCACCGAGGGCCAAACGTTCAGGACTTAGAAATTTTTTCTAAGTGTTGTCCATCTCTTGGCCCTCGACTAATTCCTCCCCTCTGATTCTGTGTAGCCTTCATGAGATGACCGGAGGCAAAGCGTTTAGGACTTAGAAAATTTTCCAAGTGTAACTTAGACGTTGGGCCCTTGGTTAGTGGATCCCTCTAGATGTACGAGATAGGAGCCTTCGAGTGAGTGTGAGAGCCTTCTCGTAGGCATGCCTTCGGCTGATCGGTGACTTGACAGAGGGCAAAGCATTCAGGACTTAGGAAAAAGTTCTCTAAGTGTTGTTCAGTACCACGCCTTCGGTCATTTGACCCCCCTGGGCGTGAGAATATGTGACCAAATGCCAAATATGTAGAACTTAGCAAAAAATTTCTAAGTGTTGTTTCACCGAGTCTTCGGCTGTGTAGCCCCTTTGGCTGCATGGGGATTCGACCGAGGGCCAAAATATTTAGGACTTAGAAAATTTTTCCAAGTGTTTCTTGTCACTTGGCCTTCGGCCTACGCCTTCTCTTAGTTGTATTGAATGGCTTGGCCTTCGTTGCATGATGGGTTGGCTGAGGGCCAACAATTTAGGACTGGGACATTTTCCATATTTCATGGTGAATAGACCCTTCGATTTGTAGTATCTTGAGTAAGAGATCCCTTGGTGAAGGGTGGTGGTCCCAGAGGCACCCATCTTTGTAGACATGGGAAAAATTCATCGACCTGTGAGACTGGCCCCCGGTGAGTAGTAGTTGCCTTCGATCTTTGTTAATCATAAGAGCCTTTGGCCCTTGTCATATTTCCAAAGGGTGGACTTATAAAATTTTGTAGAACATTGATGCCGTAGTAGGTGCCGATGGGGATGTAGGTGCCTTCGGCGTTCCTTGAAATGTTGTTGGGTGGACTTAACCAATTCTATCCGTTTTGTAGGATTAGAGCCTTCGGTGTTGATGGATGTCGTAGGCGACCAAATTGAGGACTTAGCCCTTTCCTGGTGATGTTTGTTGAATGGCATCCTGGTGATTTTGAAACACCTTGTGATGCCGAAGGGCATTCTGATGTGATTTGTTGGAGTTGTGTACTCATTGATTTCTCGCCGAGTCTACTCCACTTCACCACCCCATTTTTTTTTTGATAGTGAAGGGAAGGCTTCAAGAAACTTGGTTTCTTGGTAAGGTTTGGCCTATCGGGAGGCAACAGAAATACACCATTAGCTCCCCCCTCGGGTTAACCTTCCGAGTTCCGAGGGGATCGAGGGTCGGGTTAGCCTGTCTCCCTTTGGGAGATGGCACAGAAAGCGTCTCAGTTTTGAAAGTCGTCCCCTCGGCGCCAGACATAGTCCGGGGCCTGCCACACCCTTGGGGTAGTGGCGCGGGGAGCGTTTCAGTTTGGAAGTCGAATCCTGGGCATATTAGATGCCTGCCAATCCCTGGCGGAAATGGCGCGGAAAGCGTTCCGTTTTTGAAAGTCGAATCCTGGGCATATTACTTGCCTGTCATACCCTTGGGGTAGTGACGCGGAAAGCGTTCCAGGGAAGGGTTTTCATTTGCACACTGGTTGCAAATGGCCAGGGGCACTACGTGCTACCGGCACCGATAGGTGGCGCCTTCGGTATATGCGTCCTCGAGGGGTACGACTTTAGAAACAACACTTGGTGTTTGTTCCGGTATACGGCCCTCGGTACTTAGTACCGAGGGGTCTTATTTGAAAACACTGGGTGATTTTCTTCACTTGGTGTCGAAGGGACTTCCAAGGAAACACTTGGTGTCTTCTCTTTTGTTTGTTGCAAGTAATAGGAGAGTCTACTCCCAGCACTTGGTGTTTTTCCTCCTTCGTGTAGGTAGCAGATGATATGTTCCCTTGGCACTTGGTGCCGAAGGGTCTTGTTACGAGAAGTCCTTGGGCCGGGGGCCCGTATGAGGGCTTAGACGCTCATGATAGTCTCGCCTTCTGTTTTTGTGTCTTCAATATATCTTCATTCTTCAAAATTGGAGGCCTTGGGCCGTAGGGTAATACATTCACTAGCTATGAGGGCTTGGCCTCTCTATTACTGATAAAATTTAACTAAGTGATGTACATTCCAATGTCTAGGGACCTCGGTCCCATTGGGGCGTTTAAGTTTGTAAGTCCCTGGTTTGATGATGGCTGCCACAATGTAGGGGCCTTCGAACTTTGGTGCCATCTTGCCGCCCTCGGTTGGTTGGCTAGCTTCCCTTCTTCGGAGGACATAGTCCCCCACTTGGAATTCCCGGGAGCGGAATTTGGCGTCAATGTAACTCTTCACTTGCCTTCGGTAGTTTTCCGCGCGTATGAAGGCTTGCTCTCGGCGTTCTAAAATGAGGTGAAGGTCGTTGACTTCGGGATCATATTATGTGACCCTTCGGGTCGGAAGAGTTACCTCAGTGGGGGCCTTAGCTTCGAATCCGTAGCAAAGGGAGAAGGGTGTCTCGCCCGTTGCTCGCCGAGGGGTGGTGCGGTAGGCCCATAAGATGTTGTGGAGCTCTTCTACCCAACCACCCCTTTCGGCCTCCAGCTTCTTCTTTAGGCCCTCGAGCAAGGTCCGGTTGGCGTTTTCCACTTAACCGTTGCCTTGAGGGTAGGCAACGGATGAGAAGGTGTGTTTGATGCCCCATGCCTCTAGGAGGGCACAGAAGGGGGCTGCCTCAAACTGAGTCCCGTTGTCGGAGATGATTTGTTGGGGGACGCCAAACCTTGTGAGGATGTTCTTGAGAACAAAATGACGGCACTTGGCCTCGGTGATGCTGGCGAGGGGCTCAGCTTCCACCCATTTAGTGAAATAGTCGATGGCGACAATGATGTACCGGTGGTTGGAGGTACCCCTCGGCAGCGGGCCCACAAGGTCTATGCCCCATCGAGCGAAGGGTATGGATGTGCTGATGGGGGAATAGTTGACCGCTGGCCTGCCGTGGGCTTTCTGGAAGTGTTGGCATGTGGTACACCTTCGGGCGAGATCCGCACAATCCCGGGCCATTGTAGGCCAAAAGTAGTCCTAGATTATGAGCCTTCAGGACATGGAGAAGGGTCCCTGGTGAGCTGAACAAGTGCCACTGTGCACTTCCTCCATCGCAACTTCGGCTTCATCTTGATGAAGGCACCGAAGTAATGTCCCGTTGTATGATCTTTTGTAAAGCCTTCCGTCTTTGATAGTGTAGCTGGGAGCCCTCAGCTTTGCTAGCTTGGCACGGGCCTCATCCTCGGGCAGTTGCCCTGTGGTGATGAAGGCGACAATATCTGAGATCCAATCCTCTTGCCTTTGTTGTATGTGCATGATAGGGCTAGCATGTATGCTGGAGAGGCTGAGCTCCTCGATTTTGGCAACTTTTGAGATATGTTCAGGGGATTCGGCTGAGAGCTTCGATAAAATGTCGGCCTCAGAGTTTTGAACCCTCGGTATTTGAGTGAGGGAGTGTGCCTCAAATACCTTGAGCAATTCTTTAGCCGCCTCCTTGTATTGTTTCATTCTTCCTTCCTTGGCTTCGTTCTCCCCGGAAATTTGGCCGACGACTAACTTGGAGTCGCACTTGACGTGGATCAGTCGGGCCTTGATGTTAGCTGTCAGCCGAAGGCCACAGAGGAGGGCCTCATATTCGGCTTCATTGTTGGAGACCTTGAAGGAGAAGCGGATTGCATAATAGGCCCGGAAGCCTTCGGGTGAGATGAGAACCACCCCTCCTCCACATGCTTTGACAGCGGAGGAGCCGTCGGTGTAGAGGGTCCACCAATCGTCCGAGGGTGCCGAGGGCTCCTAGTCCGTGGCTGATCTTATCATGCACCCCGTCACGAAGTCCGCTAGGGCTTGGCCCTTGATGGTGGGCCTAAGAAGGATGTCGATGTTGTATTGGCTCAGGAAGACGACCCATTTTACCATTCGGGAAGAGCTGGTGGGGCTCCTCATCAAAGCGTTGAGGGGTTGGTGAGTGAGGACCTGGACCGGGTGAGCTTGGAAGTAATGGCCCAACTTCTTGACAGTCCAAACGATAGCCAACACCGTTTTTTCCACAGGGGAATACCGGAGTTCTGCTTCCCTGAGGGTCTTGCTAACATAGAAGATGGCATGTTGGACGCCATCTTCTTCCCGGATGAGTACTGAGATGATGGTTGCCGAGTTAACACCAAGGTGAAGGTATAGGGTCTCCCCTACCTTGGGTTTAGAGAGTACTGGGGGTGAAGATAAGTACTGTTTCAGTTCCTCAAAGCCCCCCTGACACTCTGACGTCCACCGGAAACCGGCGGTCTTTCTCATGATCTGGAAGAAGGGTAAGGACTTCTCCGCCGATTTTGAAAGGAAGCGATTGAGGGCTGTCAGGCGGCCCGTCAACCGTTGGACCTCCTTCACGTTGCGTGGGGGTTCCATGTTGATGATGGCCTGGATTTTTTCGGGGTTGGCCTCGATACCCCTTCGGCGCACCAGGTAGCCTAAGAATTTGCCTCCCTGCACGCCGAAGGTGCACTTCTTCGGGTTTAGCCGAAGGTTGAACTTCTGCATGATGGCGAAGATTTCCCTGAGGTCGTCAGCATGGCTGGAGGATTGTTTGCTTTTGATGATCATGTCGTCAACATACACCTCCATGGTGCGCTCCAGGACGGCCTGAAACACCCTGGCCACCATCCGGGTGTAAGTGGCGCCTAAGTTTTTGAGGCCGAAGGCCATTACAAGGTAACAGAAGATGCCTTCAGAGTCATGAAGGCTGTTTTTCAGCATCTTCCTCATGCATAAAGATTTGATGATACCCGTGGAATGCGTCGAGAAATGACATGATTTCACACCCTGCGGTCTCATCTACAAGTTGATCAATATTCGGCAGAGGAAAGGGGTCCATGGGACACGCCTTGTTGAGATCTGTGTAGTCCACGCATATGCGGAATGAGGGCAGTTTTTGTGCGAGGACTACGTTCGCCAGCCATGAGGGGTATTTTACCTCTTTGATGTGCTTGATAGAGAGGAGCATGGTGACCTCCTTCTTCACAAATTCCCTCCTCTCGGCCGAGAGGGGTTTCCTCCGTTGTTGTACTGGTTTAGCCGAAGGGTCCACTGAGAGGCGGTGGGTGATGACCCTTCGGCTGATCCCCGGCATGTCCTCCGCCCCCCATGCAAAAACAATGGAGTAGGCGCGGAGGGCGCTGATGATGCCGATCTTCAAGTCTTCGGGGAGCTGGGCTCCAATCTTCACGACTCTCTCCGGCTTGGCCGAATCGAGCGCAAAGTCTTCTACGTCCTCGGCCGGTTCAGCCCTCGGCCTCTTCTCCTCCTCTTCAATAGCCCCAGTGATGGTGTCAACACGGAACTCGGTCTTGCTAACCTTCTTTGTCACCTGGAGATAGCAAGTGCGGGCAAGTTTTTGATTTCCCCTCGAGTAGCCGATACCCCCTTCGACTGGGAACTTGAGGCAGAGGTGCCTCATGGAGATGATGGCTTCGAGATCCTCGAGGGCTGGCCGGCCGAGGATGATGTTGTGGGCGCAATCGATGTTGACGACGACGAACTCCACTTCGAGCTTGGCTCTATGGAGCCCATCGCCGAATAGTACCGGGAGGGTTATGACCCCCTCGGAATCAATGGTGTCACCGGTGAAGCCGGAAAGAGGGGTCGTGATGGGTCGAAGGGACCCCCTCTCCAGATGCAGCTCTCTGAAGGTGCTGAGGTACATTACATTGACGGAGCTGCCCGTGTCAACGTAAGTTCGGTGAATGATGGTGTTGTTGATTTCGCTTTGGATCACCAAAGCATCCCTGTGAGGAGAGGAATGTTACGATTTAGGTTAATAAAACGATAAATTAAAGAACAAGAACACAAGAATTTACGTGGTTCACACAATCGGGGTGATTGTGCTAGTCCACGACGAACGAGAGAGAGTTGTTTTATTATTATGTCTGCGTCAAGTCGGTATTACAACGTACAAGATATGCTTAAATAGGTTTAAGAAAACCTAAACAAAGATTAGAGCTGCATGCCCAAAAAATTAAGCCCGTAATTAAGATTAACCCGTAGACCCGGTCGGGTCTCCTATTTGACCCGGTCGGGTGACTCCTCAAAAAAGCATGCCCGGGTTGAAAACAGGGCGGGTAACCAAAACAGAAAGGTAGAGTCTCCACTGGCCCGGTCGGGTCCTCTTATTGACCCGGTCGGGTGTCTCCTCAAAAGGCATACCCAGGTAGACACCAGGGCGGGTATCCTAAACAGAAGCCAAAACCTTCCACGGACCCGGTCGGGTAAACCTCCTTACCCGATCGGGTTTCCCAATCCAGAGAGTTGCCCGGCCAAATTCACATCATACCCGGTCGAGTGACTGAACTCACCCGGTCGGGTATCTTCTGATGCTGCACAAACAAGGCTCCATCTTCAACAATCTCCCACTTGGAGGCTTGTTCAACAATCATCTGCCATCAAAGAACTTGTATCCTCTGTAAAACCCCTGATTCTCTCTCTCTCGTTCACGCCTTCTCATCAAGTATCTGGAAGGCCAGTTGAAGCCATGCAAAGCTTCAACTTCTCCGTTGTCACCACCTTGGTTAGCATGTCTGCTGGATTCTTCGTACCAAGGATCTTCTGCAAATTTATAGTACCATCTTCAATCAGCTCTCAGATGAAATGATACCGCATCTTGATGTGTTTCGTTCTGCTGTGAAACACCGGATTCTTTGCGAGATGAATAGCACTTTGGTTGTCACAATATAGAGCGCAATCTCCCTGCTTCATGCCCAACTCAGAAAGAAAGTTCTTCAACCAGATCAACTCCTTGGCCGCTTCAGCAATGGCCATATACTCTGCTTCTGTGGTTGAAAGAGCCACACTCTTCTGTAGTCTGGACATCCAACTAATTGCCGTACCTCCAATAGTGAATACATACCCCGTTGTGCTCTTCCCGGAATCATAGCAACCCCCAAATCAGCATCGGCAAATCCTTCAAGGATCACACCATTCCTTCTGAAACATAGGGCAGTTTCAGAAGAGCCTTTCAAGTAGCGCAACAGCTACTTAACTCCTTCCCAATGCTCCTTTCCTGGATTTGACATGAACCTTCTAACAACTCCCACTGCATGAGCAATGTCTGGCCTTGTTGACACCATCGCGTACATCAAACCTGCCAACGGCTGATGCATAAGGAACTTTAGCCATTTCTTCTTTGTCTTCACTGGTCTTTGGAGACTGCTGCTTGGAGAGTTTCAGTTGACTCCCTAACGGTGTACTCCTTGGTTTGGCATCCGTCATTCTGAACTTCTCAAGGACCTTCTGAATGTACTTTTGCTGTGAAAGCTGTAAAGTACCTTCTATCCGGTTTCTGACTATGCTCATCCCAAGAATCTGTCTCGCTTCCCCTAAATCCTTCATCTCGAATTCTTCTGACAACTTCTTCTTAAGTTTGTTGATCTCCTGCATATTTGCTCCAGCCACCAACATGTCATCAACATACAAAAGAAGGATGATGTATGATGACTTGAATTTCTTCAAGTAGCAGCAATGGTCCATCTTGCATCTAGTGTACCCATTCCGCTGCATAAAACTGTCAAACTTCAAGTACCACTGTCTAGGAGCTTGCTTTAGCCCGTATAGACTCTTCTTGAGTTTGCACACCAACTTCTCCTTACCACTCACTGGGAACCCTACTGGTTGAGCCATGTAAATGTCTTCTTCAAGGTTGCCATGAAGAAAGGCAGTCTTTACATCCAGCTGCCCCAATTGCAAATTTTCAGCACCAACGATACCAAGGATCAACCTGATAGTAGTCATCTTCACAACTGGAGAGAAGATCTCATTGTAATCAACCCCCTTCTTCTGTTGGAACCCCTTGACAACTAACCTCGCCTTGTATCTTTTGCTCCCATCTGCTTCATCTTTGATTCTGAACACTCATTTGTTCTCCAAAGCTTTCTTTCCCGGTGGTAACTTGACTAAGGACCAAGTTTGGTTCTTATCAAGTGAATCTAACTCATCCTCCATGGCCTTCTTCCACTGTATGGAATCCTTCACGATCAGCGCCTCTGTGTAAGATTCTGGCTCTCCATTCTCGGTCAACAACAGATAATTTGCTGAAGGAGAATATCTGTTAGGAGGTCTTCTGTTTCTAGTGGACTGTCTGATTTGTGGAGTAGCTTCCTCCGAGCTCCCACTATCTTTATCACTCCCACTATCTTCAGAAATTCCTATATTTCCTGAGCTCCCACTGCTCCCTGAGCCTACAGCCATGCCATCACAACCAATAGGTTGTGCTATGTCATCTTCAGTCATCCCTTCAAACACCACTTGCTGTTTGTTTTCTGGTTGTTTGCCTTTGCTAGTGTCTGCTGCAAGATCATCTTTATACAGGGCATTCTCGTTGAAGGTGACATCTCTACTTCTGATAACCTTCTTGCTGTGGTTGTCCCAGAACCTGTAGCCCATGTCGTCCAGCCCGTACCCAATAAGGATACATTTCTTTGCCTTTGCCTCGAGCTTGTCACTATCTGCATCTCTAACTTTGACATAAGAAATACAACCAAAAACTTTCAAGTGATTAAGAGATACCTCATGACCTTTCCATTCCTCCTCTGGAATTTTGAACCCTATGGGAGATGAGGGTCCTCTGTTGATCAAGTATGCTGCTGTGTTCACCGCATCGGCCCAGAACATCTTTGGAAGTCCCGCATGTAATCTCATGCTCCTAGCCCTCTCATTCAGTGTTCTGTTCATCCTTTCTGCAACACCATTTTGCTGTGGTGTTTCTGGAACCGTCTTCAGCATTCTTATCTCCTGTTCAGTACAATACTCTACAAACTCTGTGCTACTGTACTCACCCCCATTGTCACTCTTTAAACACTTGACTTTAAGATTAGTTTTGTTCTCAACTGCAGCTTTGAACTTCTTAAAAGTGTTAAAGACTTCAGATTTATTTTTAAGAAAATAAACCCATACCTTCCTTGTAGAGTCATCAATGAATGTAACATAGTAGCGGGAACCTCCAATTGAAGAGACCTTTGTAGGTCCGTAGACATCTGAATGAATCAACTCCAGCCACTCATTCTTGGGTTGTTGCCCTGTCTTCACAAAGGTTACCCTCTTTTGTTTGCCAAGGACACATGGCTCACAAAAGCTCAACTTTGAATTCTTCAAATCTGGGATTTTACCCTTTGAAGACAGCATCTTCATTCCATTCTCACTTATGTGCCCAAGTCTTTGGTGCCACAAAGTAGAGACCCCTGCATCTTCAACTGCTGCGTTTGCTCCATCTGTAGACACTTCTACCATGTACAACGTACCATGCTTCTGTCCACGAGCAATGACCAGCTTTCCCTTTGTCACCTTCCATTGCTTGTTGCCAAAACTAACGTTATGGCCTTCCTCATCAAGCTGTCCCACTAAGATCAACATCTTCTTCAAGTCTGGAATATATCTAACATTTTCAGCCTCCAGGTTGTACCCAAAGTGGTATTGAGATTAACATCTCCAATACCCGTGATCTCCAGGGATTTGTCATCCGCCAAACGAACTCTTCCGCTGTAGGGCCTGAAATTTTTCATCAAATCCCTGCAATGACATGCATGAAACGACGCACCTGAATCCATGATCCAGGACTCAATTGAATTCTCAACGCTGCAAATTAGGACATCTTCATAATCCTCTGCCACGTTTACCTCCTTCTTGCCTTTGTCTGCAGAGGCTTTGTGGCACTGATTTCTGAAGTGTCCATTCTCCTTGCAATTCCAACAATTGATGTCCTTCCTGTTCTTGGATTGACCTCTCTTTCTCGACTTTGATCTTCCTTTCTTGTTACCTCCTTTAGTGGATTTTCTGCCCCTATCTTCAGTACTCAACAAACTGTTGGAGCTATCCCCCGAACTCCTCCTTCGGATATCCTCACCAAGGATCAAGTCACGAATACCCTCAAAGGTAAGTTTAGTGGTTCCAGCCGAACAACTAACTGCTGTGACTGAACCGGACCAACTATCAGGCAAAGATGATAACAAAAGTAATGCTTGAACTTCATCATCAAATTTAATCTCAACCGAACCTAACCTGGATATGATTGAGTTAAACTCGTTGACGTGATCTGTTACGGCTGCACCTTCCTTCATTCTCGTGTTCACCAACTGTCTGATTAAGAAAACCTTGTTGGCCGGTGTGGGTTTCTCGTACATGTTGGATAACACCTTGAGTAGTCCAAACGTTGTTTTCTCGTTGACGATGTTGTAAGCAACGTTTTTCGCCAATGACAACCTCACCACACCAAAAGCCTGTCGATCCAGCAAGTTCCACTCCGCCTCCGCCATTGATTCTGGTTTGTTCTCAGACAAGGGTAGATGAAGCTTCTTCTGGTAGAGATAATCCTCGATTTGCATCTTCCAGAAAGCAAAATCTTGACCATCAAATTTATCGATCTTAACCTTCCCTTCGTCAGCCATAGCTCTGATACCACTTGTTACGATTTAGGTTAATAAAACGATAAATTAAAGAACAAGAACACAAGAATTTACGTGGTTCACACAATCGGGGTGATTGTGCTAGTCCACGACGAACGAGAGAGAGCTATTTTATTATTATGTCTGCGTCAAGTCGGTATTACAACGTACAAGATATGCTTCAATAGGTTTAAGAAAACCTAAACAAAGATTAGAGCCACAGGCCCAAAAAATTAAGCCCGTAATTAAGATTAACCCGTAGACCCGGTCGGGTCTCGTATTTGACCCGGTCGGGTGACTCCTCAAAAAAGCATGCCCGGGTTGAAAACAGGGCGGGTAACCAAAACAGAAAGGTAGAGTCTCCACTGGCCCGGTCGGGTCCCCTTATTGACCCGGTCGGGTGTCTCCTCAAAAGGCATACCCGGGTAGACACCAGGGCGGGTATCCAAAACAGAAGCCAAAACCTTCCACGGACCCGGTCGGGTAAACCTCCTTACCCGGTCGGGTTTCCCAATCCAGAGAGTTGCCCGGCCAAATTCACATCATACCCGGTCGGGTGACTGACCCCACTCGGTCGGGTATCTTCTGCTGTTGCACAAACAAGGCTCCATCTTCAACAAGGAAGACGGGGGGAGATCGGCGTTGGTGAATGTGATGGGTTCTTCCCTCAGCCGCTTTACAGGGGGCATGTGAGTGACTTCCCCCACGTAAAGTGATTGAGCCCACTTCTTTCATTGACTGGTAGAGTCGCCCCCAATATTGCCCCCAGTGATCATGAGGATGTGGCGCTTCTTTTCTTGGTACTGAGGGTACTCTTCCTCCTCTTCTTCCAGGTTCCCAATCTCCCTCTTCTTGCCGAGGGGGGTGGTGTTGGGGTTGACCCATGCGTTTGCTTTCGCAGGGTGCCCTCGGGGTGGCCCTTGGTAAGGGGGACCCTGTTGCTGAGGGCCTTGGACAAATTGGGACAAATGACCCGCCTGTATCAACCTTTCGATGGCCGTCTTCAGCTGATGACAGTCATCGGTTTTGTGCCCCTGATGTCGGTGGAAGCGATAGTAGGGGTAGTTTGGATTGATGGCATATACCTCCGGGGGTGCGCGAGAATCTCGCTCCACCAGGCCCCTCTCCTCAGCGAAGTCGAGGATGACGCTGACAGGGTGCGTCAAAGGTGTCCGAGGGTGCTCCAGGAGAACAGGTTGTGCCCAAGCCTTCGAGTTACCCTTGTATCCTCCCCCGAGCTTGGCTTGGCCGTGCCGGGGGCGATCACTGGGGGGCGCTGAACCCTTTGGCTGATCGGGGTTGTGATGGCATTTCTCCACCTCCTCGGCCTCGGCGTATCGGTCCCCCCGCTGTAGGGCCCTTATGTAATCGCGAGGGGGTTCGATGATGAGGCTCCTAGAGAAGTTGTCAGGGCGGAGCACTGTTTGGAGGAGGGCCAGGAGGGTCCCGTCGTCTACACCATCAACTTTATCAGCCTCCGTTCTCCAGCGCTCCAAGAAGTCCCGAAGGGTCTCCTCTTTCCTTTGCCTCACCGTCAGCAAGTGGGAGAAGTGTTTTCTTGTGCGGCGCCTTCCCGCAAATTGGGTTAAGAATCGTTGGGCGAGTTCTTGCCATGAGTCGATGCATCCCTCCAGCAATCGATTGAACCATTCGTAAGTCGGCCCCTCTAAGGTGGAGAGGAACCAGCGGCACAAATACTCATCCGATGCCCCCACCATCATCATACTGTTTTGGTATCTGCTGTAGTTCTCCTGGGGGTCAGTTTTTCCGTCGTAGGGATTGATGAGTTGCCCTCGGTATTTTTCCGGGATCCGGGTCCGGAGTTGTATGGTGGGTTCCCCGGAGCCCTCGGTTATCTTCTTTTGCATTTCCTCCATCTTGGCCAACATGGCCTCATACTTGAGGTCTGCATGGGGGCACAAGTGGTGGCGTGTGCTTTGGTGGCCTCCATCTCATCAAGCCGGCGCTGGAGGGCCGCAATGATTTCGTCCCGGGGGTCCTTCGGGAGGGCCTCCGCCCCCTGCGAACGGACACGGGCCGAGTGGGCCTGGTTGATGTGGTGACGGGCGTCGTCGATATGAAGAGGTGTCTTGCCTTTGTCCTGAGGGGGACGTCTTTCATTAGCCCTGGAGACAGATCCGCCGCTTTCCTGAGGCCTTTGGAGCAACTTCCCCCCGAGGTGGTCTTGGACCCCTCGGCGGTCTTGCCTCCCTCCGAGTCTCTCGAGGGCGGAGGTCCGGGGCTGTTCCTTGTTCATATTGTGGCGGTCCCGGGATTGGACTTCCCGGGAGGCCGTATCTTGGGCCACGACCCCCTCCACATTCCCAATCCGAAGGACAGGGTTCCCGAGGGGGTGTGGATGAGGGGGAGGCATGATATTCTTCCCGACCTGAGGTTGGAGGGGAACCAAAGTGCCGAAGGCACCCGCGTTCTGGGTGAGCGTCTGGATGAAGGCGGAAAACGCCGATTGCACGTCAATAGTGATGACCGGAGGGCTAACTTGGTTCTCACTCCGGTCCTTCTTCTTGGCCTCGATGCCGAGGTGAGCATCGGGGGCATTCTGTTGAATCTGATGGCGTAGGTCGACAGTCGTCTGATCCAACCCGGTGATGACGCCACCCCCGAGAGCCCTGTTAGAGACCTCGGGGACATCGACTTCGCCAAGGGCCAGGTTCCTGTCCTCAACGTTCTTGGAGTTGGCACGAGTTTTTCTCACCATTTTCGCTAGGTGTTTTGAGTTTGGTGAGGGGGGGGGGGGGTTTCTTACTTGATTATTCGACCTCTCAACGAGAGCACCAAATGATGGATAGTCTACCCGGGGGTATGTATCCGAAGGGTTACTGCGAGGAATAACTAGAGAGAAGTCAAAGCAAAAGTAAGAGAGAGAGAGTATATTGCTGAGAATGTAGTGAGCGTGTGTTTGCTTGGATTACAAATGGGGAAAAGAGGCGCTATTTATAGTAGTAATAAATGCCAGATAGGGACACGTGTCATCATTCTGGTGGCCGAGGGGTCACCTCAATGGGGTGGCACTGACATTCGCATGTGGCCGCATTAAATGCGGCTGTTGGATGTGACGTCGTACTTGGTACGGTGATTCAGGCGCATGTGGAGAGGATATTATGTCGAGAAAGGTGCCCTCGGCTGCAGATGATTAGCCGAGTGCTCTGAGTACCGGGAACCTCCTTAGTGCCGAAGGCTCTAGGTGCCGAGGGCTACTGATTTTCGCCGCTTTCTCCCAGTAACTTTGATTGCTTGAGTTGGTCATCCTGTGAGAATTTGGAGCCTTCGGCCAGGGGGGCGAAGGCACCCCAGTGTGCCACGTGGGTTGCTCAGTACTTGGGGCGCTGTGATTTGGCCCTGTTGTGTTTCCTGGGCCTATTGGGCCTTGATAAGAGTAGTAGGAGTCTATGGGCCGGGGGTCCCTCGACCATATACTCCATCAAGCTTCAAGTGGACGACGGAGTGCCAACAAGCATTTGAGGAACTGAAGCGGTACCTCTCGTCCCCACCGGTGCTCTCTAAGCCCAAAGCCGGTGAATCCCTCTTCTTGTACTTAGGGGTGAGCACGTCGGCCATCAGCTCCGTGCTCATCTGCGAGGACGAAGGGGTGCAGAAAGCCGTATTCTACATCAGCAAAACACTCCGGGAGGCCGAGCTTAGGTACTCCCCCATTGAGAAGATGGTGCTAGCCATCGTCCATACAGTGAAAAAGCTGGGGCACTACTTCCAGGCCCACGCCGTCCATGTACTGACCCAGCAGCCCCTCGGTGCACTCATGAGGAGCCCCACTAGCTCCTCAAGGATGGTGAAATGGGCGATCTTCCTCAGTCAGTTCCAGATTGAGATCAAGCCAAGGCCATCTATCAAAGGGCAGACCTTGGCCGACTTCGTCACCGAATGCACAGCAAGGGAGACGGTCGCCACTACCCCCGGGCCAGAGCCAGACGACACGTGTACCCTCTTCACTGACGGCTCTTCGGCCGCGAAAGCATGCGGGGGCGGCGTTGTCCTCATTTCCCCTGAAGGATTTGGGGCATACTACGCCATCCGCTTCAACTTCAGGGTGTCAAACAACGAAGCCGAGTATGAGGCCCTCCTCAGCGGCCTCAGACTCGCCACCGGCCTCAAAGCCAAACACATCAGAATCAAATGCGACTCCAAGCTGGTGGTGGGCCAGGTTGAGGGCTCGTACGAGGCCAAGGAGGGGAGGATGAAATAATACCAGCAGGCGGCCGAGGAATTGCTGAAAGCGTTTGAAACCCACGAGATCACACGGATCCCTAGGGCCGAGAATGCCGAGGCCGACATCCTCTCCAATCTCAGCTCAGATACTCCAGAGCACATTTCCAAGATAGCTAAGGTCGAGGAGCTGAGCATGTCCAGCATCTATGCCAGCCCCGTCTCATGCATCCAGCAACGGCCGGAGGACTGGATCTCCGACATCATGACCTTTATCAGAAGGTGGGAGCTACCCCAGGACGAGGAGAGGACCAAGTTAGCCAAACTTAGGGCTCCAAGCTACACCATCGAGGATGGCAAGCTCTACAAGCGATCCTGCAACGGCACTCTCCTTCGATGCCTGAACCAGGACGAGGCCGAAGTGGCCATGGAGGAAGTCCACTACAGTATTTGCTCCTCACACCAGGGCCCATTCAGCATGTCCAGGCATCTCGTCGTCCAGGGCTATTTCTGGCCGACGATGGCGCGGGATTGTGCAGATCTTGCTAGGAAATGCACCGCATGCCAGGTACTCCAGAAGGCCCCTGGTCGGCCAGACGTCAACTATGCCCCGGTCAGCACTGCCATTCCATTTTCAAGGTGGGGGATTGACCTGGTCGGCCCATTACCCAGAGCTGTTGGCAACAACCGCTACATCATCGTCGCAGTCGACTACTCCACCAAGTGGGTCGAAGCGGAACCTTTGGCCAGCATCACAGGGGCGAGATGTTAGAAGTTCGTCCATAAGAACGTCATTACCCGCTTCGGCGTCCCCTAAGAGATCATATCCAACAATGGCACCCAATTCGAAGCGGCACCCTTCCAGGAGCTCCTTCGAGAATGGGGAATAAAGCACCGTTTCTCCTCCTTCGCCTATCCTCAGGGCAACAGGCAGGTTGAGAACGCCAACAGAACTATAATGGAGGGGCTGAAAAAGAAGCTCCAGGACGCAGGAGGAAGTTGGGTCGACGAGCTTCCCAACATCCTGTGGTGCTATCGTACTACACCGAGGAGGGCAACAGGTGAAACACCTTTTGCCCTGTGCTATGGCTTTGAAGCAAAGGCACCCACGGAAGTCGCCATTCCCAGCCGACGGGTGGAGCAGTATGACCCTGAGGTCAACGAGGAGAACATGAAGATCGACCTCCACCTGGTCGAAGAGAGACGTGAACAAGCATTCATCCGGGCGGAGAACTACCGGCGTCAAGTGAAATCATACTATGACGCCAAGGTACGTTCCCGGGAGGTCCAAGTGGGGGACTACATCCTCCGCCGAAGGGAAGCAAGTCAGCCAACGGAAGGGGGCAAGCTAGCCTTGAAAAATGAAGGTCCCTACATCGTCAATGTCGTGGTAAAACCCGGCACCTACAAGCTTAAACGCCCAAATGGGACCAATGTACCACGGACATGGAATGTACACCATCTGGTGAAGTTTTATCAATAATCCGAAGGAGGTGCAGCCGGAGAAGCCCTCACCCCTTAACGGGTTATTGTACAAAGGGGGGTTCATGGCCGTTACATTTTACATAATCAAGGAAACATGGTAATGATGGATCATAACTCCTGCGGGGCTTATGAGTTCCCTTCAGTACCGGCCTTCTCTTCGGCTTGAGTAGTGGCCCCATCGGCAGCGACACCAGACGTAGCGGTGTCCTCAAACATACTTGGTTCATAAGCCCAATCGTCACTGGCCTGGGAGCTCTCGATGGGGAGTTGTCTTTCCGCGACAGGGAGGTCTAGTTCGGCTTCAGGATGCCTCATCATCAGAGGCAGGTCCAAGCCGACGGCCCACTCCTTGGTAACGCCCAGATCCAGGAATCGGTGTTGAAGCCTCCGATAAAGCAACCACTGCATCCTGTACTGACCAAGGTCGTAGAAGACCTTCATCTCCTTCTCCCAGTATGCTTGGCCGTCAGGGCAATGGTTGACCCAGTCGACGAGTTTCGCCGCCACGACATCAAAACACCAAGGAAGCCGATCCTCACCTTTCCAGCCGACCTCAAGGAACTTTTGCACAGCGGCCTCAGCGGCCCTCTCTTCGGCAGCACTCAGGGCCGACTTTGCGTCGGCCTTACCCTTCTCGGCCTCCTCGGCGCGACGAAGGGATTCATCACGAGCTCGCTCCACATCGGCCAAGCGCTGAAGGGCCCCATCTTTCTCAACAGCGAGCAGATCAGCCTCATCCGCCTTTTTCTTCAGGCCCTCTACCTCGAGCCGCAACCTCTCTAAGCTGCCCAGAGCCTCATCTGCCGAAGCCACCTTCTCCTCGATCTGCTTCAATCGAGCAATCTCCCTTTGTTGCCTTCTGTTGTTCTCCATCAACATTAAGGCACCCTACAGGAAAACAGTGGTTAGACGACGTTGACGCATAATAAAGAAAAAGGGGAAGAAGACGAAGCAGACAGAGGAAAACTTACTTGGACGATGTGGTCCATCCCACCGTCGTACATTTTGACATTACCGAGCTTTTTCAGATAAGCCCGGTCCTCGTCGGGGATGGCCTGGGAGATCACCTCATGGCCATCAACAATCTCGTTGAATAAACCACCCTTAACGGGGTATTCAACCTCGAGCTTATAGGTCCCCTTGACCAACTCTCGGCCGGACCCTTTCTTCCGGGTGGCTGCGGCAGCGGGAGGAAGGTTGGATACAGCGGTGGACGGAGGACCCGAAGTCAGATCCACCAACGCATCGGCGTTAGAGCCACCTTCGTCCCCAGAAGGAACAGTCAACGTCCCGGCATCACCAGCAGGAGAAGCCCTCTTCGGCTTCTTGGTAGGCTTCAAGCCTGCCTCAGTAAGTTTCTTCTGGCCCTCATCGGCCGGCCGTTTCTTCTTCGGCTGGAAAGGGGGCTTCGTCGCAGGGGCAGTAGCGGGCTGTCCCGCATCGGCCACCGGCTTAGCGGCCTGCTGAGCTTTCAGCTCTTCGGACGCCTTTAGTTGCGCCCTCTTCATGAGGGACATGCGATCCATAACAAAACCTGCACCGGAAAAATACAAAGGGTCAGCAAATAAAAGGATAAACGACGGCGAGCAGGAGGGCGTCGAAAGGGCATTACCATCGGCCTCAGCTGGCACCCCCAGATCAGGACCATCGGCCTCCTCGTAAGTCGTGGTCATCTTCGGCCATAGCTCTACATCATCTTCCTTATCACCATATACAAAATACCTCACGAAGCCGAGGGCGGCCATCTTGTACTCCGTGATGTACGTCTTCATGCTCCTCTGCCCTCCCTTCAGGAAAGATGCCACCTGAGCGTCCAAGATTGAGCTCTTCGGCGGGTCGTGAAGATTGAATCGCCCATTGTGGCCGATGGAGGGAAATTCAACGCCCCCCTCATCCAACGATACGAATACAAACTTACTCTTCCAACCGTGGATGGACGACGGAAGGTCAGTGAAGCTTCTCTTCTTCGGCAGTTGTTGGAGAGTGGCATAGCAAGCGCAGTTCTGATGACTCCCCCGGCCTATCTGATAGAGGTTCATGAATAGAGTCGTCGTCGGCCGGAAACCCAACTCAGCGCAACGTAGGAGGAACCCAACGATGAGCGAGTAGCTGTTCGGCGTCAACAAGGCCGGAGGGAGCCCTACCATGTCTAGGTACTCAATGATGAACGGGTGAAGAGGGAACCGAAGTCCTTTGGCGAAACTCATCAGGTACACTCCAAAGTATCCCGGGGGTGGATTGAGAACATGGTCCGTCGGCCTGGGAGCCCTAACCCAACCAAACGGCCCCACGTACATCTGCGCAACCAAGTATTCACCCGCGTTGCTCTGCGGTCTGATGATGTAAATGTTGGCGAGATCTAGATAAGAAAAGATCGGCCCTTTCTTCGGCCTCCTCACCCTTTTCGGCACCGCGACACCTTTGACGGCACACACCGGCTTCGGGCATGGAATGACAGCCGACGTGGACGCCCCATCCGCAGTTCGGGAGACTCCTACGTCCCCACCTCCAGATGATGAAGCAGACTCATCGTCCTCATCGTCCTGCTCCCCCGATTTGAACGAGCTCATATTTTCATGCTCTTCGCAGAACTCTTCGACCACTTCGTAATCGAGGGACTTGGCGGAAGGCTCATCATCGTAGGGGTAGTACTCTTCGTTTAAGTTCTTCATCACAACACTATTACGGGCCTAACGGGAGCTACTTCAGATCTAAAGGTGTTTTATGACTAACACTAGATCAAAGGCCTAGGAAGCAAAGTAGGCAAAATACAGAGGAAAATTCGATGAACTAACCTTTGAAGCTTTGAAGAACACGAAGAACACTTGCAAGGACTTTATATCTCTAGAAATTTGGGCAGCACTTCGGTAGCTCAGATCGCAAATGAGGATTTTCTTCGGAATGGGAGGGGTATTTATAGCCCCCCCCCCCCCCCCCCCCCAACGGTCACTACACGTGGCACCTCCCTAGTGGCCACACCAACGGCCACCGATGGGAGGCCACCACTTCATAAATGGGTCAGGCCCAGTCCACAGATCAACAACCCACCAACAAAGCAGGCTCTACGGAGCGAGGAATGGGAAAATAGCACCCACAGAGGCCAAGGCATTCAACGGCCAACACAGGCTACGGCTACCCAGGTAGCACCCGTATCGGCCATACATATTATGTAAAGAAAGGCCTTACAACGGCCACAACACCACAAGGGAAGGGAACCCAACGGCCATCGGCCCTCGCACAAAACCCTTGATGATAACCCTTTGAAAGCGACCTGCGTCCAAGGGTTCTCCCACAGGGTTACCTTGGTCAGGAAATCGCCAAAGGGTTGGATTCAAGGGCAGTATGAGGATCCCGCTGCGGCCTGGGTGTGACACTCCGGCCCCGTAGGCCCCGAGGTAGTTACTTCTGACCTCTAGTACTGTCCTCACAAACCGCCACTAGCCTTTTCCGTGCACTTTGTCCTCACTCGTGCGCGCCCTGAGAAACTTCCCAGGGGGTCACCCATCCCAAGACTACTCCCGTGCAAGCACGCTTAACTTTGGAGTTCTTGGCTAATGAGCTCCCTTAGAAGGAGATGCACCTTGTTGGTACGAGTAGTACTATTAATCCTTTTAAATTAAATCTCAAGTATTACACTGGGTCTCACACTACTCCTTCACCCCTCACTCACTCTTCGGCATGAAGCAGTGGGGGACTCGGGGACTACACCGGCCTCAAAACGCAAAAATGGAAAGAGTCAAAAATACACAAGTACACAACTACAAATGTAATCATATCGGCTATGCATCACAACGGCTTCAAGGTCCCTGTAAGTGCCATCTCCGGCCAGGGCAAAAGCGCAACACGCTCATCGTCCCCAAGACCTTGGGCAACTAACCACCACACACCGACCCGGCTAAGCGCACAGTAAGTGATCAACAACGGCCAGAAGGAGTGAACAACGCCCTCAACGACCACTCAAGACAAAGGACGCTCATCGCCCTCCAACAAGAGATAGCCACAATGGCCTCCTCGGTCAAAAGTACGAAATTCAATCAACAACGGCAAGAAGGAGTAAACAGCGCCCTCAACGGCCACTCAAGGCAAAGGACGCTCATCGTCCTCAAGTAAGACGCAACCGCAGTGGCCTCCTCAGCCCAAAAACAAAATTCAGCCACCGAAGATCGTGAAAAGGTAAGAATGTCCTCATCGGCCACTCATGCCAAAGACACATATCGGCCATTCACAACTGCGGACCTTCACCGCCCCCATCAAGCAAGGGTATTCATCGTCCTAGAGAGCAAGGAACACGTACCATCCGCATGGCTAGGATCTCTCCCGTCCACAACAGGGGACACGCAACGGCCAAGCATAAAAAGAACACGAATCTACTCTCCTTCACTTCGTCTACATCTCAGCTTAGAGAGTGGGGGACTCCTGATGGAGTATATGGGTCTAGGCCCCAGGACCCACATACTCAGGAGAACAGAAGGCACAACTGTCACCCAATGGGACCCTCATCGGCCAGGTGACCCTCATCGGCCGGAACGAAGTCAACCCAGGACATGATCCGGAAGCCAGAAGAACCGGGTGACCTCGTCGGCCGGGTCTTCGTCGGCCATGCACTCATCGGCCAGACCCTCGTTGGCCACAAAGAACTCCCAGAACCGGATTTTACACTTACTCATTTGTATACTCCATCATTTACTTTGTATTCGGCCCAATAGCGGTCCAGTTGTAAATGGGCCTCCCAAGCCCAAGGCTTGGGAGCCCAGCCCGTATTTTTCCTATAAATACTTCCTCTGGAGGTAGTTGTAGGGGTTGAAAAAATCATTTATTGAAGCATTTACTTGCACTTCTCTCTCTAGCTCTCACTTCTCTCTAGAATATAACCTATCACCTGGTTTATTGAGTTGAAATATTCACTTATTGTTCATTTAAAAATTCACTTATTGTTCATTTAAATCCCACTTGTGTAAACAGCTCATATATGTTTGGAATAATTTGAGTTTGCACATCATTTTATTATCCAAATTAGACTTTACACCCTGTTTTTGAAATCATTAGTATTTGCACCCCAACCTCGTATGAAAAGACAAAAATGCCCCTCGATCAGGATTATGTTGAAGGCCACCAAAATTGTTAATTGAGGGGCATTTTAGTCTTTTCATATGGGGTTGGGTGCAAATACTAAAGATTTCAAAAACGGGGTGCAAGGTCTAATTTCGACAATAAAATGGGGTGCAAACTCAAAATACCTCTATATGTTTTGGTATGTATAGGTAGTAAAGATAACAATAGACTTATCTTCTGGACCATTGCCTCACCAAATGGCACTCATCAGTGCACTACCCGATCGATTATATAGGGTATTTGTAGATAGGAGCGGAGGCGGACTTCACTAAAAGGGAGCCGGAATAGAATACAAGTATTAAAATGTGAAGGGAAATTTGCAACTTTGGTCCCATAAATTTATTATGTGTCCATTTTTAATCCTGATACTTCACTTGCTCGTAACATTGATCATGTAATAAATATTTTTTTGCAATTTAAGTACTTCCCCACCATAAAGTACACTTTCCTACCGATAATTCACCGCAAAATATGTTGGCAATGTCAAATTTTATTGCCAGAAAGTGTACTTTCCGATGCAAAATTTCTTAAACTGCAAAGACCTATTAGTTAGAGGACCTAATCAGCATGCGAGTAAAGTTACGAGACTAATAATAGGAACAACCAAAATTACAGGACTAAATCGCAAATCTCCCGAATATAAAATTTAAAATATAAAATTTAAAATATAGAGACTTACGGCTTTTCTTGCCTTCATAAATTTTTGGGAGGGCCCCAAATAATTTCGTATAGTATTATTTAAAAAAATTAAGGGGTGGGGTGGGGGAAGGCCCCCCTTAACCTACTACGTGCCTCGCCCCTATTTATAGGCTATTGGAGCCTTGGAGGTGACAGGGTCAGATACCCGACCGAGTATATAGGATACCTGTAACACCCCGGTCTCGCAGGCCCCGAGGTAGTTACTTCTGACCTATAGTACTGTCCTCACAAACCATCACGAGCCTTTACCGCGCATTTTGTCCTCACTCATGCGCGCCCTGAGAAACTTCCCAGGGGGTCACCCATCCCAAGACTACTCTCGTGCAAGCACGCTTAACTTTAGAGTTCTTGGGTGATGAGCTCCCTTAAAAGGAGATGCACCTCTGTTGGTATGAGTAGTACTATTAATCCTCTTATATTAATCTCGGGTATTACAATACCCGATTGGGTATCCTTGGTGGTGGCCCGAAAGCTTCACATTTCACACCATACCCGATCGGGTATGTCGGTCTACCTGACAGGGTATAAGACAAATCTTGTAAAAAATATCCTTCATGTTGCTTTGTTCTCCGGATTTGATTTTTACATATTAATCCGACCAATGCCCAATCGAGTATGACATATACTCGACCACATATATGAACAATTCTCCAAATCATCATTTTGTATTATCCCTTTGCACATTATTTGGGCTTTTAGGGTCCATTCTTGATCCCTTGGATGACCTTGACTTGCTTTAATCTCAGAATACTCCTAATCTAAACAAATTACAACTATCTAGAAAAATAAAATATTACACCAAAAGTGTGTATACACTACTAGAAAAAATCACATTTGATGCGGTTATTTTTGGGCATTTGCTGCGATTCCGAACCACAACAATTAAGGGGGCAGCAATTGTATGAATTTATATTTGCTACGGTTCAGATCGCAACAAATAGGTCAGTTTAATTTTTTTATTACTTTATTGTTGCGTGTATCCAGGAACCACAACAAATAGTTGAATTTTTTTTAACTTATTTGCTGCGGGTAAATAGAACCGCCGCAAATGTGAATTTTTAATTGTGAGCATTACACCCAAATTTCTTTTAATACAAAAAAATGCACGACTAATATCCATTGTACCAAAACAGACCCTGTCCATATCAAAGTCACAAGTCTTTCATACGGAGTATCATTTAACGAAGTGCCAATAATGTTACTTGTTGAGAACAAAAATCACCAAACACATCCAATACGATAAAAAGTTTAATTATAAAATACTTGCATGACATGTCTAGCTAGTAGCTAGTATAAAGTTTACAAAATGTTATAGATGATCCATACATCTCGAACGTCACCGATTTCATCAATTGACAACGACTCATCTCTTGAAGTATTCTTGTACACCTAAAAGTAATAAGAAATTAAATTTCAAGTACTAGTTAATTAAAATATTTGTTAGCATAAATAAATCGAAAAGTAGCTAATATTTGTAGGAGTGAAAAATGTTCAACCAAGTAAACATGGTCAGCCAACAACACATTAATAAATAGTTTGGTAAAATACAAACCCACTCACTCAATCAAAATATATTCACTAATCCACCCGAACGTAAAAATGTACTTGAAATTAAGTATAAATTATTTCAATACACTACTAGAAAAATAGCTATTTGATGCGGTTATTTTTAGCTATTTGTATTTGCTGCGGTTCCGAACCGCAGCAAATAACTTTTTTTAAAAAAATGAAATTTGACTTATTGTTGCTAGGGATGGACCAAACCGGGTCGGCCCGCCACTGTGCGGGCCCGGCCCGGCCCGGTTACGGAATGGGCGGTGCGGGCTTTTACCCGGCCCGGGGTAGGCTAGCGGTTCGGGCACGGTTCACAAAAAGGAAGGCCCGGCCCGGCCGGTTCGGGCCAACGGCTATATTTTAAAAAAAAAAACTTTTGGCTACCAAACAGACCCTTAGAGCCGTTGTGATTGAACCCAAACGGCTATATAGCCGTTGGGAGCCTTCCTGGGGTCCAGGGGTAGGTTAGGGGGGTGGGGGGGTAGGGGTACAAAAATACTGTAAATACTCCATTTTTTCTATACAATTTACTACACATCTTCTCCAAATATTCCTACTCTCTAATCTCTATTCTCTACTAATTTATTATTTATATATCTACTTTATACTTAAGATGGAAAATCAAGATACCGTTATACGGTATAATTTTGATAAGCAGAAGGACCCGAAGACCGGGATGTGGTACGCAACTTGTAAATGGTGCGGGGAAAAATGTAGCATAGGGATTTCAAACGGATACGGGATGGCAATGAAGCATATGAAGTCATGTGACAAAGCCAAAGGATCGGGAGGTGCGGGAAGTTCCGATTGATTACAATTTACAAAATGTTTGTCTCTTGAAGTTTGTTTTAATTTTCAAATGTAGTTCCTATTTCATTTCAAATAAATGCACTTGAAGTTTGTTTTTAATACTTGTATAAAACTATAAACTATAAAATATAAATTATAAAAAAAAAATCTTTAACCGGCCCGGCCCAACCCGGCGGGTGGCACGACCCGTGACCCGGGCGGGTGGCCCGGCTCGAACCGGACCCGTCCAACCCTCAGGCCGGTCCCGGACCCATGTCATACAAACCGGCGGCCCGACCGGGCCTAGGCCCGGCCCGAGTCGACCACTAATGGCTACGGTTCCGAACCGTAGCAAATAGCTATTTAAAAAAAAATTAATTGTGACTTAGTGTTGCGGTTCCAAACCGCAGCAAATACTTCTAAAAATTGGCATATGTTTTTTGTTGTTTTGGACTACTATTAAAATTACAAAGCTAGTATTTTAGACCAAAATAAAACTATTTTACAGAATAAGAAAAAGTTATTTCTACAAACTTAGTATCACATCAACAAAAATCAGAAACATAATCCCAAAAATATTGAGTTATACATCGCCAAAGTTCAAAATGAATACAATACAAACTTTCATTCTTTTTGTAAGTCTATCGTCAGTCGTCACTAAAGTTTACAAAAAAAATATCACTTATATGGTCAATTCCTCACAAACTTCAAATATTTCATGAGTTCATCACTCAAAAAGGCTCTTTTGGTACTTTGATAGACCTGAAATATTAAACATTTTAAATAATAGTTAGAAAAAAAAACGATAACAATATGATATAGTACTACGTATTAAACATTTACCTGATACATATATATAGCATTTAGCACTAGCAGCTTGCAATGTTTAAACTTTAAAGCCTTCAATAGCTAATATTGATCTAACCAAATTTGACGACTTCTAATTCATTTCAAATTTTCAATAACAAAATTTAAATGTCATTTGCTCGCTGCCTCCAATGACTATTATATCGCAGCAGACCCTTTATCATCATCATGACCAGGATATTTTGTAGAGGGATGGCGGGGGGATTTTATTAGGGATATTTATGGTTTGTTAGACTGGTCGCATCCATACTTATATATGGAGTTATATATGTGGAATTTGAATTGCAAGACTTAGTGTAGCTCCATTCTGTTCAGACATGCAAGTCTTAATATAACGACAAATTTATGTTTCACAAAAGGCTATTCAAACTGATCTTTAAGCAGTAAAACAAGCTGGAAGAATAAACAGGCAGTAAACAAATGTTAAGAGCACTTACGGGGAGTAGAGGCGAGGAGCTAAAGAGAGCCGCTATCAAGCTAGGTAAGCATATTTATAGAAGAAATGGGGGAACAGGTTGAAACTGAGAGAGGGTCTTGTGTTGCACAGGAGGTGGAAACAATAGCTGGTTACGACCGAGCTTTAATCATATATTCACTTCAATCTTTAAATGCAATGACCAGTAGCATATTTTGGAAAAGATCATTAACATTTTAAAAAATGAAAATTAGTAACTTAGAGGACAGGGAAACTAAATTAACTTACCAAATAAGGAGAAGACAAAGGGGTCCAAACATTGCCATATTTCTACTAATTTATGACCATCTATGTAGAAAATGATATAAATACAAGGATATGAATAGGAGAATGGCTAGGCCTTATTTTTCTCATTCCACCCTGGAAAACATAATAATCACATAATATATCTAGTACACCTATAAATGTTGCTAGTTTTCATTCGATTAATCTAGGACCCCCACAAGATTATTTAGGAAATGTGAAATAACAGGTACAATTAAGATAAATTTGTTTGTCCTTGACAGAGTGAAAGCATTGCATAAAAAAGATGATTCTCACCCTTGGTTAAATATGTTGCTGATAATTTCACAAGGCCCCGAGTTCTAAAAATTGCCATAGCTTAGATCTAAGAATGTACGAAATTCACAATAATCGTGAATAATAAATATAGAGCAAGTAAATGATTACAAAGTTACCACAATGCAAATACCAAAGCAATAATTAGTATTCTCTTATTTGGTTTTCATAAGTAGAACTCCAGAAGCATGTATATATTAAGTAACATTTGCTTTCGTCTGGACTATCCCAATATAATCATCACTGCCCATGGGTCTGTGAGGGTGCTGGAGAGATATCTTAAGTTACAATCGTTTTAATTTTGGAAAGTGGCTGATGTGATCTCCTACTTTTAGAGTAATGGAAGACAAAATATTTGAGAAGTAAAAAGTATTTCATGGAGAGTAAAGCACAGGACCATATCATGTATTTCAGAAATAAAGCTAGTTTTTTAATAATATGAATATGGGTTCAAAGTAACCAACAACTTTAAAAACATCTACTGCAAAATATAAAAAACAAACTCCAAAAGTAGTCTCTGTTTATAAGTACCAAAAGCTCCCTGAAAAGTACAGTCCAGGTAGAAACTCAAACAAACAGTTAAAAGAAAACTAAGGAACCTGGAAGGGTAAATTACACCACCAAGTGCAGGAGTAGTATCACTGCGACTGAAAGCAAAAAATAGAGAAACACGTGTAGAAAGTATAAAAAAATAAAGAACAAGATGCATCAAATCAATAGGATTAAAACTATGAAGAATATTTAATAATGCCAAATATGGAAAACAGACACTCTCTTGAAAACTATTCCATATTATGAAACACGTTTTTCAGAATGTAAAAATATAATATAACAAATAGAAATGCAATAGTGCAGGAATACTGGACGAGCCAATGAAACCGTGACTAATATTTAAAAGAGCTTGAGCAAATGAGAGGCTATAGTTCCTCACAGTTTGGCCCTTAAACAGAACATATACATTTTTATCAAGTTCCTCAAGATTTATGAATAAAGATTATCAGTCTTTTATGCAGTACCATACTTTAGTATTCATGAAGTATGTCAACAAGTGCAGGAAAAAAGTAGGCACAACACTTACTACAACCAGTTTGGTCTCTACAACTAAAAAAATCATTCATCCAAATTCTAGCAGTTGCTTTTAGCCAAAAGTTTCCCACACTCGGCACATCTCTCAAAAAGTAAACTGCAAAACAACAACATTTAATCAGTTTAGAAGTTTAGAGTACACACACCCTAAGACCGTGACCACATAACTCATCAATTCCTGTGGGAAAGTAGTGCCAATGGCGGCTGAGTAAATCAAAATTCTTAGGCCAATTATAATAATGAAACAAAAATCAAATTAATCAGAAGCACAGATTTGCAGTATTAAAGAGGGAAATGAAACGAGAAAAGCATTTGTCACTCATTTCCAGTGAGAGAGCAGCAAATGGCATGAAATACTTAGGCTGTAGTAATGGTTAATAGTACCAAAATAAGTAAGAGATTTTGTGTAAATTTAGCTGATTCACGACCATGATTTACGATGTGAACTCGCTGCTCTTCAGTTCATTCCTCAGCCAGAAGGGAGGCGGCCCCGATAAGAGGAAAACTGAAGAGCAAAAGCCAAAGGAACACAGACCTAAAGCAAGCGAGAACAAGCCTGTTATGAATGAGTAACAGCCTATTACATGTCCTTGCCGGCTGTGTTTAGCCTTTTAGGATGCTTTAAAGAGAGTTGTTAATAAAATGTTGTGGATTCTATCTGCTGTATTTCCTTAACAACGTTTAAGTATCCTGAGATATTTTTACAATAGGTTTTCTATCCCAGATCACTGGATTAACCTTTTAACCTTTGAACTCATTTTGAGTTTTTTTTTTTTTAAAGTAAGAGATTTTGTGTGTATAAAGGGATTCTTCCAATATATTTTTTGGCTTGTTTGGACCTACCACTTTTTCTTCCTTCTGCTTCTTATGCTCTTCTTTCATTTTTTACTTCTTTTTACCAAGTAACCAAGAAACTTTAAGATTTCTCTAAAATTATATGAAGCCCAAAATCAAAAGGTTTTAGTAGAAAACTTCTTGATCTACCCAAAAAAATATTGCCAAAAGTAGAGCCATGACCATTGACATCTTTCAAGCTATGCATATGCCCATAGAAAATATACACAAAATGCAGGTCAGCTTTACCAACATTTTTTCCAGAAAGGTAGCATATTCAATTTGTTCAATTAACCCTTGCCAAATGGACCAGAAAATAGAAATATTCCTTTTTAGTGGAAATTGAAACAAGAAAAGCATTAATTACCATTTAAAACATGTAATTATGTATCGTAAAGAGATTTTTAATTTACCTTGAAAGAGAGAAGAAGTACATCAAAACGAGGCACGAGGTGGCCTTGCTATGTGAAGGAGCGAGGAGGGTTGCGATAGGGTTTGTTGGGTGATGCGGTTGCGAGGCGGCAGGATTGGCCGGCTGATGAGGTTGCGAGGCGGTGAGGTTGGTTGGTTGATGCAATTGCGAGACAGCGGGGTTTGTTGGGCTATGCGGTTGCGAGGCGGAGGGGTTTGTTGGCCGATGGAGTTGCGAGGCGCCGTGGTTGGCTGGCAAGGCTGTTGAGAGGTCGGGAATCGGATCGTGGGTTAGAAATGTGACTGGGAGTCTGGGAGTCGCAAGGAGGGCGTCTATCTATGCAGGAGCGGCTGCATCTGCGACGAGGAGCGGTGCTACGGTCGGCCGGAAGCTGCTGGGAGGGGCTGGGATTTTGAACTTTTGGGAGAGTTTGAAGTGTTTTGACAAAAGGGTAAGAGGAACTTCTGAAATTGTGAAAGGTTATTTGATGAGGTTTTACGAATGACTGCAGCAAGTTGCAAAAGTTAATGCATTTGCTGGGGTTCTCCCTTTCCCCGCAGCAAACTAATCAAAAAGAAAATTAAAAATCAAAATATTACAAGTATTTGTTGCGATTCTAACATGACCGCAGTAAAAAGTATAAAAAATTTCAACTTTTTGTTGCGGTCGTAGTAGAACGGCAGCAAATACTTAAATTTTGCCTATTTGCTGCGTTTTAACTAAGAACCACAGCAATTGGGTAGCACCAAATAAGAAAAATTCTAATAGTGATACAAAAACATAGTAGAATTATTAAAATGTACCTGCTCCATATTTTGACCATTACCACTACACTTTACCACATCGTACATGAATCGAATGACATAATATCCACACTCCAATCCACTTATCCACCTGTTTGTTTCGCACACTGAAACATAAAGATGCACATGGAAAGACATAGTTTCAACAATTCAAACTATTTAAGTACGCACTAGAAATATACAAATTTAACACAATACTTAATAGATGACTCAAAGTACATATATACTAATTAATACCTTCACTTGCTTCCAAATCACTTTTTGCTTATTTTCACCATCACCGCACATATTTCGAAAAACACTATAACGAAAACATTCAAAATTAAAGCAAAACAATTATAAAATAATGTGAATACAATTTTGATGTATCTAAACAATAACCTAACCTGCTAAACAATGACATAATTAATAAGCGGCGCATTTGGCTAGTGCGAAGCGAATCATACATAAAGATCATGCCATGTGAGACCCATACCACAAGCAATACCCAATGATAACTACACGAGTAATTTGTGATGCACATTATGTAATAAACACATAAACATAAATATATATATATATATATATATATATTGTTAATGTTAATAACTATCATTTCATCATTTTCATTTACCCCAGTGCCGCAAAAGCTTCCACCTACGGTGGGGTAAGGGGGGGTCAGATGTACGCAATCTTACCCCTGTACTAAAGCACAGAGAGACTGTTTCCGGATGACACATAGTGAAAATCGCGTCCATAATTGCATGGACTGACTGCTGCTCCATAACAAAGAAGCGCAGACAGTTTAGTGAGCCATTTTGCTTTATTCCATCATAATCTCAAGCCAAAAAATAAGGAATCTTTGGCTCCATTGCAAATGATGGAAAACAATGTTAATAACTATGATAAATGAAATTAATATAAGTAGGTATGAATGCATACTTTTCGTAATAAGGAGCAAGAATAATATCTACGCCAGAATTGCGAGATTCAATGATGGCTCGGCGTATGTACTCTCTCACATCTTCTCGATTATGGTCACATGAAGTTGCACAAATTGCATCAGGACACATCCATCCAAGTTGCGCATTTGTATTCAAACCCTTAGTATACTCATGCATTGCTCTATAAAAAAAATCAATTTAATATATAATGAAAATTGAACACCATAGTAATATAGTCCCTCCGTCCCCCTGTTATTGTCCCATTTCCTGTTCACTTGGTCAACACAAATCACTCTTAATCTCTTACTTTATATATCAAATTTTTATCAAATTTGATTCTGGTTTTTGCGACTTTGTAAAGCTTTTAATGTAGTTTCTGAATATGTAATTTTTTTCTAAAAATAATTTGAATGCAGACAGGGATCTATTTGGTTTATTATCGGTCAAGCATCGTAAACCGCAATGGGACAATAACAGGGGGACGGAGGTAGTAATAAATAATACAGTTATTATATTTTACCTGATAAATACTTGAATAATGGATATATTAAGCATTGCACCTTACAGAAATTGAGAGATGTCCTCGTTGTTAAGATACACATCACCATCACTTGATTTATAATGGAACACGCGAGCATCTAAAGTAATTACAAAGGGACCGTCGCTAGTCCGAAATGCTATAATCGAGTGCAACCACTTGCAATCTTTACTGAGTGACAACACACCATCAGACACTAGAGATCATTTGACCGGTTTTTTACGGATATCCAATTTCTTCTTTCCCTTTGAAGGTTTATTACCCGTGACCTACATATCATTTCTAACTAATAAATAAATATCACATAAATACATTCAATATGTGAAGAAACTCATAAATAAGTAAAGACACTTATACACACACGCATACTTTAAAATATATATACTTTCATATAATTACCTCACTTACAAATTTCACCCAATAAACCAGCCATTGAACAAAACTACCTTGGGCATCACCTATGGTAAAAAGATTCACAGTGGGAACAGGTACAGGAAGTGTGGCACCCACATACTCGTTCAAAATGTTGTGTACGCTCACCTTTAAGTGGCCTTCCATAATTGGCATGTGATGACAACTTACTCCAGTTCCAGAAGGAAATGATGTGCCACCACCCACCTCAAACAATGTTGTGCCACCACCCACCTCAAACAATTGATCGGAATGAATTTACGTTGGCACAATCTACACAAGGACAATATAACTCATCACAACCGGTCAATGCCCTATATTCTAAACAACAATTACAAAACTCAGCCACCCCATTCATAAATTCCAATGTGTTTCGTTTATCGTACATCCAGCTTCGACTCATCTTTACAAATAAAACAATTTTTTTTTGTAAAATCATATTAGTCAATTTGCACAAAGAGAGTCATTTTTTATTATCATAGTGTCGATCAAATGATACATTGCACTCTATATTAAGTTAAAATCCACCACCGTAAAATCAAATCAATTGTACCCAAACTGAAGAAAACCAATTTAAGACGGTTTTAAGATTTGTTATATTCCATATTCAGTAAACAACTGAGTTGACTAATCAAACTGAAACTATTCAATTGTTTCATTTATTTACTCTACGTTTTGAGAAAAGACAAAATTGAGAATCCCAGTTTTAATGCTTAACAAAAGGCAACAGACAAACGTGGCATGTATTGTACTTCCAACAACAAGTATATATAATAATTGAGAATACCAGTTTTAATGCTTCTATGCTCCTATCCTTCTGCAGTCCTTTACAGAACAAAATTAATCCATCCGAAAAATAATAACTATACTAGTATTATTAGTACACTTTTAAAACTGCACTAAAACTGCACTAAAAGTTCCATTAATCCGTAAAAAGTATGATAGAATTTATCATTAAAATCATATAATAAAACAAAAATCAGTGGCATATCATTCTAACATATCAGTGACATATCATTATAACATTCCATTGCAAAAGAAGAAGAGGGCACCATTCATTCATAGAGTACGTAGTCCAAGCAATGAGGCAAAGCAAAGCAGGCAGCTAAATTAGCTATGATTTCCGAATAATTACTTGAAAAATATATACTCATCATGCTCATATAAATAAATAATCATAGACACCATTTCTACGGTTAAATTCATACTAATATTAATCTAAAAATAGATAAAATTCAATAAATTAAATTACATGACCAAAGGTTTGAAATCAAACCTCTATTAAGCAAATATGGCGGAGGAGGAGGCTTTTTTACAACATTGTACTGGTAGGGACGTCGGAGTGCGGACTGCAGCGGCCTGCAGCGGCCTGCGGCGTTGCTGTTCCGTGCGCTGCTGAGAGGGCGGAGGAGGCGGCAGGCAGGTGGAAGAGGCGGCAGGCAGGTGGAAGAGGGGGCAAGATGTCGAAGGAGGCGTGTGGAACTGGACGCAGCTGATGGAGGAGGGACGGCGGATCTGCTGCGCAAGTCTTGAGCTCTGCGATTTTTTTCGAACTATCTGCCGCCAAGGCCAGGAATGCAAAGGGTTTGGACTTTGGAGCTAAGCTATCAGCTATTTTTTATTTTTTAAAGTTATTGCTGCTGTTCCCAACTCCCACATGACAGCAGCAAATACAATCAAAATTAATTTTAATAAATACATTTTGCTGCGGTTTTCCAATTAATTGTTGCGGAACACATATAATCGCAGTAAAATGGGTTGCCTCAAATGACAAAAATTTTAGTAGTGGTAGTTTCTACAACAACAAACAATAAACTCAATAAAAGTACAAACATACAAACTAAAATTACACTAATATCAGATAATTAGCGACGAATTTCGACGTCACAAATTAGTGACGTTTAGTGACGAAACCGTCGCTAACTTTCAAATTTTCCCTGTCATGGTCTCGCTTGTGCCCCATCGCAAATTGATGTTGTCTTCAATTTCTGACACGTCCGTACTTCAACACGCTTTTGATCGGACACGCGCTTTTTGGGGCTCTACGTGTTTAGTGAAAAAGGTCAATAAATAAGGTTGATAAATCTGGTTGATACCAAACCGTCCAAACGGCCTCTACGTGTTTAGTGAAAAAGCTGGTTGATAAATCTGATAAGGTGAAAAACATGATTACCAAACGGGATCTATACGTACTTGGATAATTAAGTTCTATTTTGCTTTAAAAGTCAATAAATAAATTTGTTGGGTTCTAATTCAATTAAAACTATATATCGTACAAACAAACAGGGAAATTAGCGTTGGAATGTGCAATCCTAACCGCAGCTGTGACGATCTTTCTTACTTTGTATACATTTTGGGCAACATTGAGGAAACATGCCGATTTCTCGTTTCTTCAGCCATTTTTATTCTCTCTTCTTGTGATCGCACTATTGTGTACCTTTATTCAGGTTATATATGTAAAACTCGTTTACATTATATTGATGGATCAGAACTTTATTTTGAATCACCCAACTAATTTAATAATTAAAGGTATTTATCACTTTTATTAATTTTCTTAATAATTCTGCAGATATTTTGGCCTCTAGGGAAGATCGGACACGCGCTTTTTGGGGCTTTTTTGGTGGTGTTATATAGTGGCTATATCATATATGATACTTATAGTATCATCGATAAGTTTAATTATGATGATTACATGATGGGCGTGGTTTGTCTATACGTGGATATTCTTGGGCTCTTTCTAAGTCTATTGGGTATTATTGATCGATGAGTAAGTCATTGTGGTGTATTTGTGTCTCATACTCTTTCCCGTTTTTGTCCCTCCGCTCACATTCATATCATTTTCATGTATAATCTCATACACGAATTTCCCTTACTTTGTACGATTTTGGGAGTATAAATTTCCATCGGTTCCATTCCGTTTATTAAATAAACTAGTTTAGTAACGCGCATTGCGCGTTTGTGGTAATGTCGAAGATCATTGTAGGACATTAATTCCTCGGTTTAGGTTGAGCGAATTTATGAGTAATATGAATACAATATTTGAATATGTAGTTTGTTATCTATTGATTAGGAAGTATAAACATTAAAGTATTCACTTTTCAATACAATGTTTGTTTATTTTTCATTTAACATTTTAGAATTATTTATCTATTCAATTTTCAATACAATATTTGTTTATTTCATTTAACATTTTAGAATTATTTATCTATTTTTACGTTTATACTATTTTTTATATTATTGTTATATTATATTTCAAATTTATATGATTTTTTATAATATTTACCAATACTCTTAATTTATTTTTTTATAACCTGCTATAACAAGTCAAAGTGGCTTGATTGATTGCATTTAAAAAGTAAACGCACTTATATGATAATTTTTAATAAAAGAACTTAAGTGATGAAATGAAAATAATAGAAAGATCTACTTGACATTTCTTTTTCAAAAATTAACAGCACTAACTCTTTAATGACTATTTAATAGCAACTGCCAGTTTTAAAAAATCATGACAAGCTTCAAACAACTATATTTGAAAAATCAAAATCACCTTCGGCAACTATTGTTGGCGGAGTTCTTACTTCCTGCTGAAGATTGTTTATGCGCGTTGCGTGACTAAATTAGTGCCCAGTTTTTATACTCGTACTTAATACTAACATTAGGTTATATATGGAGTACTTTTCATTTTTTACAAAAAGAATAAGAGTGATGTTATTGGTTGTTGTAAATGAATGGGTTTCAAATTTGATTTTTTAGTTAATATCAGTTCCTCTTGGTAGACCGAAGAATCTAAGCTAATGTGTGGTTATTAGACTTAGCTTCCTGTTTTCATTGATCTACCATGCACGGCTTAGGTTGATGATGAGGAGTGTTCACAGAGTTGTTGTCCAAGCAACAAAAGATGCATTATGTAGATCAAATATGGAGATGGATACCATGGTTTCATGAAGAGACACTTCCTGCACACAATGGCAATATCTAAATCATTAAAACTCTAAAAATCTAAATAAAAAAGGAGATGTTAGAGACAAAACAACATATGAGATTCAAATGTATAGAAACTACTCCGTAAAAAACAAATGTTTATTTGCACCAAAATAGAAACGTCAAAACCAACATAAAGAGGATTAGATCAAGCCTTGTTTCGATAACTGAAGCGTGATAATTTCCATCCAACTATTATTTTTTTAACTCAATAGAATCAATAAATTCTGATAAAATATGCCTCTTTGGAATACAGTATCAAAATCAGACATGTAAAATTTTGTCTATAAATAAATGAAGATAGTATGTAGAGAAACATATCTGGCAGAAATCAAGTGTTGTCAAAATTAGAAAATGGCCTTATAATATGCTACCTAGTAAAAGTACCACTATCAACTAAAACAAAAGGAGATGTTAGAAACAAAAGAGTATACGACATTCAAATGTATAGAAAGTAAATAACAAATGATCATTTGCAGCTAAATAGAAAAATAAAAAATCTACATACAGAGGACTAGATCAGGCATTGTTTTGATAACTGAAGTGTGATAATTATTTCCGTCCAACTCATATTTTCTTAACTAAATTGAATCAAGAAATTATGATAAAATATGCCTCTCTAGAATAATCAACCATACATGCAATTTTGTCTATATACAAACGAAAATAGTCTATACAGAAACATATCTGACAAAATTCAAGTGCTGTCAAAATTAGAAAATGGCCTTATAATCTGCTACCCATTAAAAGTACCACTATCACTTAAAACATTGGATTTTGGGCGGGATTATTTTGCTTGTAGCCTAACTTTGTGCTATCGCGCGTGTGTGCGGGAAAAAAAAGATATGAAAAAAGAAAAGAAAAGAAAATGATCATCTTTAGGACATTTAGCCAAGAAATTAGCTACACTATATTGTTTTCATTTATAAACGCCACCATCAAAATAAAAAAATGACCACCAAACGTCCAATGAAGGTGTAAAATGCTCCGACCTTCTCATACACGTTCTTGTGTGTGACTTATGTTTCTTTATTGGATTGGAGTACTGTCATGAAAGGTAACCATTATTAGTGTTTTTTACCTTATTAAAATGCCAAAATAACAGAAACACATCAAGTAGTGGTATTATGTTTTGAGTATAATGTAGAGGAAGTCTATTGATCATCATTGAAGAAGATGATACATAAAAATTCACCTGTAGCATACAAAATTGCTGACCACTTTTATCATCTTCCAAAGTAGTTGTCAAATTTGCTTTGTATTCTTCCTTGTGTGAAACAAATATCCTTTATCAAAGGATATTGCTCCTTGAGTGTAAGGTGTATCAAAATTACTAACCATCTTAGCATCTTGGTCATCATCATCAGTCTCTTCACCGCACTCAAAAGAATCATTCCAAATGGAATCTGAATCTGCGAATGTGGCTGTGGACGCAGTTATGGACGGTGCCCTTCGTCATGTAGCTACTTCTAAAACTCCCACTCTCATCAGAAATGTTTCCGGCGTCCATCCTTTTCGGTCAATGGGAGAGGAGGGCACATCCTTATTTGCAGGTAGGTGACTCCCTCCCTGCGCCCGACCGTCAATCCTTGATATGGGTTCTCTAGAAATCACATCCTTCAATTTGAACTACACAAGCTCCAACAGCTTCCATACAGGAATAAGATTAGCTTATCTTAGAAAGGTTGAAGCGTGCATACTCTCTATTTATAGAAATTGGGCAAGCGGGAACACACAATAGAAATTGCTAGACTCTTTCACGGAATAAATGAGAGATTGTGTATGTAAGGGGTTTCAACGAAATAGATGAAATAGAGTAGAGATGAAAGAGCAGAGGATGCTCTTTTAAGAGTCTAGCTAGTTACAGAAGACACATGCCAGTCCAAGCATAGAAATGGAGGAAAAGAGACACAAAGAGAGCTGAGATACAGACTAACCTTAAATCATTGGGTGAAGGTCCTCTGAATCTTAAGAGAGATCCACGCACACCATCGACTTCAGATTCACTATCGAAATCCAGACCCATAGAAGAAAAAGGACATTTTTGGCAAGCATCTGCATTCAGTGAGGTAGGATTCATCAGACCATCACAATCCGTCATAGATGTCAAGATTCATTCGCCCACTTCATGAGCGTCCTCCACAACCTTTCCAGAGTAGCGAGCCAACCTTCCAAAAATCAACCAGCAATACCACCGAAGCAGCAGTACGTGGGGTGGGGAAGTCATTACACCAAGAATGGTGAGCGGCTAAAACGGAAGAGAGGAGCTGAAAGGGTCGGAGGTTTCAACGAAATAAATGAAATAGAGTAGAGCAAAAAGAGCGGACGACTTTCCTCCGTTAGGATATAACGTTGAAGCAGCGAGCATGTTAACAATGTACAACAAAGTAAACATAAAATACAATAAGCTTATGCACCAAGAGACACCAACATTTTTTTAATCACCGTTTAACCCCTAATAATATTCACACTTATAATTTGTAGAAACAATGGCAAAAAGAGACTCCTCCCAACTGAAAATTCAAAAATGCTCGTATATAATTAGAGTATATCGGTAAATCCTTCTCCTCCAACGTGGCCTCCCATCTCCCTCGTCACTACTGCACATCTTCCACGCCGCCGCCTCCATCTTCATAGGTACGTCGCTTGGATTTAGTCTTCTATCTCTTCTTCTCTTTTTCTGGACTATTAGCTTGGTAGATCGGGGATGGAAATCCATGACCGTTTTCATATTTCACGATGGCGAGGGCGGCGACGAAAACGGCCGACCGCCTCTGGAAATGGCAAGCGAGGATGAGCTCTAGCAATAATGAACGACGGCCAGATCTGAGTTTGAGATGAACGAGCGCAAGCGGCTAGTGGGCTATGGGCTTTGTGGGCTGCAGGGGCTAATTAATGAAATTATATATATATATATATATACACACACACACATATATATATATATAAGAAAAAAAATCACTGCAGGGGCTGGTGCACCCCAAGCACCCCTCTACTTCTGCCACTGCAAGCGGCGACGACCGGTGGGGGTTGTTAATTAGGGTTATTGTGGGGTGCCGCCGCCTAGGATTTCAGCGCGGAGGTGATAGGGTTGTTGCAAGGGAATTGGTGGGGACAGGGGTAAGTATGTTGCAGGGGTGGGTGGGGTAGTGGCGGTGCCGCTGAGGAAGGTGCTGAAACGAATTTGGGCGGGCTGGTGGGGGTGGGCAGTAGCCAGAGAATGGGCAGTGGCGGCCGGGAAATGTGTGGCGGCGGCCAGGGTTAAATTGACCGACGTCCTCACTGAGGTCAAGTCACTAGCGGCGACGATGATCGGCCTGATCCACGGTGACTGATCAGGTCAGCAGGGATGACTGGTCAGGTTAGCGGTAACAGTGGTATGGGTGGTCACTATAACATAGGGTAATGTTAAATGGTTGAATTGCTAACAATAATGATTGGATCGGGTAAATCTAACCGATTAGATCAAGTAATTATAACTGGTTTGATTGAGTTACTACAATTGATTGGGTCGGGTAACTTTAACTGTTCGAATTGGGTAATTGTAATTGGTTAGATTGCGTTACTGTAATTGGTCGGATCAGATAACTATAACTTGACGAATTGGGTAACTGTAAGTGGTTAGATCGGATAATTGTAACTGGTTGAATCGGGTAACTGTAACTGGTCGAATCGGGTAACTGTAACTGGTCGGATAGGATAAATGTAACTAATTGAATTGAGTAACTGTAATTAATCAGACGAATAATTGTAAGTGATTGAACGTGTAACTGTAATTTATCGAATCAAGTAATCGTAAATAATATAATAATTTTTCGAGGAATAATATAAAAATCAAATAAAGAATTTTTTTATCATTGTCTCATTATCTGGGAGGAGCACAAGCAAGGAGATATACTCCGTGTTGGGATATTGATCCAGAGGCCTAATACCCGGATCAAGAAGGCTCAAGATACCCGGCCCAAACAACGGGCCCATCACTCTATGATGAGTAGATCCAGTGAAGAATTCATACCGAACGAGATTCGGCCCAAGTAAGGGTTGGCCCAGTAAGAAGACACACCGAACGGAGTTCGGGCTATATATCATACTTGGGCCAATTTGGCAGCGTCTTCAGCATAGTCCAACATCCCGTTCGAGAAACGGACAACCGGCAAGTGGCCAGGTGCAATTAATGCCAGATTGTGACATCAGCAAGTGGAAACATGGGAGATCAAGTCGGTGGAACAACAGCCAATCAGCATAGGGCAGCCCATGCTCTCCATTAGTATAAATAGAAGGTTTAAAATCATTGTAAGGGTTAGTATTTTAATACTCAGGCTCTAGAATAACATTATTGCTCTTATTTCTTGTATTAAAGCATTGTTTCCGACCTACCGATCGGGAATTTCCTTATAATCAGACTGGTTAATTAATACAAACGAGCTTTCGAGTATTAGTGAGTTCATATTTTTATATTTTGGTTATACACTTTGATTTTGTACCATTCCTGATATATCCAAAGTTCGTGTTGGGCTTTCGGATCTACGGGATTTACCTTCAACATTGGCGCCGTCTGTGGGAAACGGTTCAAAAAGTTTCACATCATCCTAAAAACCACTATTTTCGAAAATGGTCAGAATCAGTTCCTATCACACAAACGACGGTTCACGCCGTCACGGAAGGATTCACACCCCGGGGAATCAAACCCCTCAGGGACAATCCAGTCGAGGATCGTATCCTCGTTTTGATGGGGATTTTGTGATTCCTGAATCTCTAAGAAGAAATCCTCAGGCCATGCGAGATATGGCCCAGGTCATGCAGCATATGGGAAACGAGGAGGAAGGAGGGTCCAACTTTACAGGGGAGACTCCACGCACGGAAACAACCACAGCGTCATCCCGTTCGCATGCCCATCGGGATAATCGCCGTAGTGCCCCACCAACAGCGCATCATAGTCCCAGTGGCCGAACCCCGATCGGATCACAAGCCAGGGGACCAACTCCTATTGGTCATCATTTCCAGTATGCCGAACGGGATAATACCAGGGCCGCTCAACGGCATTGGGACTGAGAGTATACGGACATGAGGGCTCCACCACCGCCCCCTTTTACGGCCCAGGAGGAAGAAATGGCTGAGATGAGGAGGCAGATGAACGAGATGCGAGATCAGATGAACAGGGCGCCTGTACAACCTGCCCCAGTTCAGCTCGGAATTACTTCCCCTTTCACTAGGGAAATCATGTATGCGGACATCCAAGGGGGTGCCAAACCACCGACCGGTCAAATCTATGACGGGGTGGGAGATCCCCATGTGCATTTGAGGAGTTACCAAGGGGGACTCATGCTACTAGGAGCACCCAAGGCTGCTATTTGCCGGTTGTTTTTTAGTACGCTCAGAGGGCCCGCCCAGGAGTGGTTCGGGACACTGCAACCCAGGTCAATCAACAGTTTCGCCGAATTATCGACGTTATTCTTGGCCCAATTTTCTTCCAGTGCCAATCCGAAACGGCATTTCAGCTACCTGACCAGCGTGAAGCAAAACTCCAAGGAGTCCCTCAATCAATTCTTGAAAAGATGGAGGGACGAAACTCTGACAGTGGGAAATATGACGGATGATACCGCCATCACCCTATTCACGAATGCTCTCCGAACGGGGGAGTAATACAAGGATTTGAAGAAAAATCCGGGTACAGCATATGCCGAGGTATTAGACAGAGCTCGCAAACATGCTGCCCTAGAAGAGGAGATAATGATCAGGGATAAGGTCGTTGCGCCTGCTGCCCCGATCAGAATGGCCGATCGGCTGGGTCCTAGCCCAGTGGCCGCTATACTTCCCAAGCAAGGGAGATTTACCCCCTGGTCCTGTCAGTAACGACCATTTATCAGCACGAGCGGGACAATATTCCCCTCCCGCCCGATTCTTCACAATTTATGGGAGCAGACGACTCTGCTTTTTGTAAATATCACAACAGGAAGGGTCATGCCACCAACGCCTGTAGGGCCCTACAAACGGCCATTGAGTATTTGATCCGACGGGGTCATCTGGGCAAATATGTGAATAAGGATCCAAATGCTGTGGGCACGTTGAAACCGATCAGGAAACCTAATAGCTGGCGACGGGATGCCCAACGTGATGCCCAACCTCAAAATGACGTATATGTTCCCCCCAGGGATGAACCAGAGGGCTCGGGAGGCCCTAGAAAGAAAACTCGAATGGAGGTGAAGGTTATATTTGGGGGCGGGGAGACAGGGGATTCGAATGCCGAACGGAAAAGGTTCAAGCGAAGTCTCTATGTGGGATCCATCTCCACTCCCCCCCAGAAGAAAGGAAGGACGGACCCGATCACGTTCGGGCCAGCTGATTTACCCAACTCTCCAAACCGCACAGGGATGAATTGGTGGTGAGCATGTGCATTGACAATGCTTTGATCCGCCGAGTACTGATCGATACCGGGAGCAGTGTGAATGTATTGTATTTACAGTCATTCGAGAAAATGGGTCTCCAAAGAAGTCAATTGACCCACCTAAGGACCCCACTGGCAAGCTTTACCGGTAATTGTATTGAGGTTGAGGGGACCATCCAATTGATGGTTGAAGTTGGGGATGAAACGCACAAAGCATCACTCCGAATGACGTTCGTGGTGGTGGATATAAAATGTGCCCACAATGCCATATTGGGCCGACCGGGAATCGAAGATTTGGAGGCAATAGCCTCTGTCCGCCTCTCATGCATCAAATTCCCCACTGACACCGGGGTTGGGGTGGCCAGAACTGATCCGACGACAGCCCAGACATGTTACCGAGAGGCCCTAAAACAGATGAACACTCGTGGAATGCGGGTTAACACAATTGAGGTGGAGACCCACCGAACGGAGTTCGAGGCACACCCAGAAACCGCCACTCTCCTCGAACAAATCGACCTGGATTTCCCCCGAACCGTAAGGTAGCTATCGGGGTAGATCTGGAGGCTGACATCCGGGATGGCGTGATTGCCGTCCTAAAAAAGTTTCAGGTGTTGTTTGCCCGGGGGCCAGAAGATATGCCAGGTATTGACCCGGAGATAATATGTCATAAACTTGCCATTCGGCCTGATGCAAAACCAGTCCAGCAAAAGAAACGATATCAAGCAACCGAACGGCGAGAATTCACAAAGCAGGAGGTGGCCACCTTGCTGAAAATAAAACACATCCGTCCAGTAATCTACGTAGAATGGCTATCGAATGTGGTCTTAGCCCCAAAACAATCTACTTGGAGAATGTGCGTGGATTACTCGGATCTGAATAAAGCTTGCCCCATGGACCCTTATCCAGTGCCGAGGATCGATCTGCTAGTAGATGAAACTGCCGGATGTGAATTGCTGAGCTTCATGGATGCATTCCGGGGTTACCACCAGATATTCATGCACCCAGCTGATGCAGAGAAAATATCGTTCGTTACTTCGGATGGTGTGTTTTGGTATATTGTCATGCCATTCGGATTAAAGAACGCAATGGCAACTTTTCAAAGGATGATCGGGATGCTGTTCAAAGAAATGTTGGGGGTCACAATGGAAGCTTATGTTGATGATATCCTGATCAAAAGCAGGAAGAAGGAAAATCATGTCCTGGACATAGAAAAGGTGTTCGGGATAATGCAGAAAGCGAACATGAGGCTGAATCCCAAAAAATGTGCTTTTGCTGTAAGAGGGGGCAAGTTTTTGGGATACATAATGAGCGAGACGGGGATTGAGCCCAATCCTGAAAAGGTAAAGGCAATTGTGGATATGGAGGCTCCTAGAAATCTCAAAGAAGTGTAGAGATTGACCTGTCGGTTAGCAGCCCTGAGCAGATTCCTATCCAAGCTAGCCGATCGAGCTATTCCATTTTTTCAGAGATCATGAAGAAGGCCAACCCATTTGAATGGACGGCCGAATGTCAAACGGCCTTTGAAGATTTCAAGACATATCTGTCTTCCCCCTGGTCTTGACAAAACCCGAACCAGGGGAACATCTATATATGTATCTTGCTGTAGCTGACCTGGCCGTGAGCACAATACTGTTGAAAGAAGAAGATGGCGTTCAACGGCCAATCTATTTTGTAAGCAAGACTTTGAACGGCCCGGAAACCAGGTACACCTTGCTAGAGAAAACAGTGCTGGCCCTGATAGCTGCCATTAAACGTCTGGCACCATATTTCCAGACCCACCCGGTAACTGTGTATACTACTCAACCACTAGCCACCATCTTGAGAAATCCGATGGCAAGTGGACGCATTACCAAGTGGAGCCTCCTGATCGGGCAATATGAGGTGGATTTTAAGCCTCGGCCTACTATCAAAGGACAGACCCTGGTAGATTTCATTGCAGAATGTACCGCCCGGCCCTCAGAAACAGACTCAGAGAACAATGGGCTGGATAACTGGTGGGAAATGTATGTAGATGGTGCAGCTAGTGCCAAAGGTTGTGGAGCTGGAGCTGTGATCACATCGCCCGAAGGTTTCAAAGCATATTATTCCATCCATTTTGACTTCAAAGTAACCAACAATGAGGCTGAGTATGAGGCCCTTATTGCTGGTTTAAAATATGCAAAGGCCTTGGGTGCCGATCGGTTAAAAGTCCGGTCGGATAGTCAATTGGTGGTACATCAAGTAAACGGCACTGCTGAGGCTAAAGAAGAGAGAATGAAGGCTTACAAAGAAATAGTTGAGGAACAGATAAGCAAATTTGAACAGGTGGTGCTCGACCAAATATCTAGGATAGAGAATACTGAAGCTGATATCCTATCCAAGTTAGAAAATGTAGTGTTCGACGATCGGGCACAGGAGATCCCGGCTCATATTCAACGTTTTGCCCATCGGGAAACATTGGCAACCCCAACAATCATGGTGCTCCAGATCGAGGCCATATCTTATGCCGTCCCTAGTTGGGTCATAGATATGCCCAACTACCTGAAAGATGGAACCCTCCCACAAGATAAAAATCCTGCTTATCAGATAAAATGCATCCAGAGGAGGGCTTCCATGTTCGAATTAGTGGACGAACAGCTGTACAAAAAGACGTTTGGTGGGCCGTATTTGAAATGCCTCCCACCCGATCTAGCGGCGGCCGTAATGGAAGAAATTCATGAAGGTATCTGCTCCAGCCACCAAGGTCCCAAGACACTGGCCAGGAAAATCATCCTGCAAGGGTATTATTGGCCGACTATCCAACAAGACTGCTTTGCACATACTAGAAAATGTAAAGTATGCCAACTGTACGCACCGGTCCCCGGACGGCCGGCCACTTTCTACACTCCAATGATGGTGGCCCTTCCATTTGCAAGATGGGGGATCGACCTATTAGGTCCTCTACCTACGGCCCCTGGAAACAACAAGTATATCATCGTGGGGATAGATTACTTTACCAAATGGGTAGAGGCCGAACCACTGGCCAGCATCACAGATGTCAAATGTCAAAAGTTTGTCTGGAAGAATATCATTTGCCGGTTCGGAATCCCTGAGCAGATTGTAACTGATAATGGAAGGCAGTTTGTGAGCCGGAATTTTGAGAACTACCTGATCAAATGGGGAATCAAACATTCCAGAGCATCCGTGGCATACCCTCAGGCGAATGGCCAAGTAGAGAATATGAACCGTACTATCATGGATGGTATGAAGAAGAAGCCGGAAGAATACTCCTCATCATGGCCTGATCAGTTAAATTATACTTTATGGACTTACAGGACTACGCCCCAAACGGCCACGGGAGAAACTCCATTTGCCCTTTCTTATGGTTTCCAGGCCAAAGTACCAACGGAGATCCTAGTTCCCACACACCGAACGGTGCATTACAGCCCAGAACAGAATGAGGACAACCTACAGGCCGAATTGCATTTCATAGAAGAAAGAAGGGATCTGGCAGCTGCACGAATGGAAGAGTATCACAGAGCCACGAGAAGATACTTTGATAAACAAGTAAAAATCTGTTCAATCGAGGTAGGGGACCTGGTGCTAAGGAAGCGAGAAAAAAGCAAACCTCTCGAAGGTGGAAAAATGGCACAAAATTGGGAAGGCCCCTACCAAATATGTAAGAAGTATGCTTCAGGAACGTTTGACCTACAAAATACCGAAGGTCGACCGGAAGGCACATGGAATGCGGAACATCTAAGGAAATTTTATCAGTAAAAACGACTGTTGCCACCTCTAAAAAAACAAAAAAATGTATAGAGAGGGAGACATAACTTCCAGAAAATATCAGCCCATGGTTAACACGATCATTCCGGATGACCGAATGATGAACGGGTTAACAACATGGAAGGAAAGTCATTCTCAGCTAAGAAAGTTTTGACCCTAGATTTATGAAAGGATAAAGGGATCAAAACGGCTTGAAGAATCGATGATCAGAAAATCTCAGCCCATGGTTAACACGGTCATTCCGGATGACCGAATGATGAACGGGTTAACAACATGGAAGGAAAGTCATTCTCAGCCAACGGCTTAGAGTTTGACACTCAGATAGTCTCACCTCAGCGGTTAACATGGGAATCGTTCTGGACAACCGAATGAGGAACATATTAGCAGTTTGGAGGGAGCCATGATTTCAACCAGAGTTTTGACCCTGTAATTACGCATTGTTAAAGGGAACAAAATGGCCTGGAGTTTGATGACAGTGATTCTCACCTCAGCTTTTTAACACGCAAAATCATTCCGGATGACCGAATGAGGAACGGGTTAACAGTTTGGAGGGAGCTGAGTCGTCAACTTAGCCAAAGTCGATCCTGTAATTACGTACGGGCAAAGGGATCAAAACGGCTTGGAGATGGTGTCAAGACTGTAAGATATGGAACAACCGAGCGACGTTCGGATAAGGTACGGATTGTCGTCCGGGGAATCAGAACTATGGTTTTGAAAAATCTCGCCTCAGTCATTAACTTGATTTGGAAGCGAGTCGCCCTTTTAGCTATAAGTAAGGAATGACCCGATCCGGTGACCTTGCTTACAGTTTGAAAAGGGTTACCTCAGACCCCTAATACGGATGATACGAGCCAGAGAGAATAGTTCGGAATGCATCGGAATTATGGGTTTGGAAGGGAGATAGTCTCACCTCAGCTTGTTAACACGTGGGATCATTCTGGATGACCGAATGACGAACGGGTTAACAGTTTGGAGGGAGCCCCTGTCCCAGCTGAGAGTTTGACCCTGTGGTCACGATCAAAACGGCTTGGAGGAATTCACCTCAGCTGAAAGAATTTTGACCCCGTGAGTCACGAACGATAAAGGGATCAAAACGGGCTCGGGAAAGGTGTCAGAACAAATTTGGAAGAGAGATAGTCTCACCTCAGCTTGTTAACACGTGGGATCATTCCGGATGACCGAATGACGAACGGGTTAACAGTTTGGAGGGAGCCCCTGTCCCAGCTGAGAGTTTGACCCTGTGGTCACGATCAAAACGGCTTGGAGGAATTCACCTCAGCTAAGAGTTTTGACCCCGTGGATCACGAACGGAAAAGGGATCAAAACGGGCTCGGGAAAGGTGTCAGAACAAATTCGGAAGGGAGATAGTCTCACCTCAGCTTGTTAACACGTGGGATCATTCCAGATGACCGAATGACGAACGGGTCAATAGTTTGGAGGGAGCCCCTGTCCCAGCTGAGAGTTTGACCCTGTGGTCACGATAAAAACGGCTTGGAGGAATTCACCTCAGCTAAAAGAGTTTTGACCCCGTGGATCACGAACGGAAAAGGGATCAAAACGGGCTCGGGAGAGGTGTCAGATATATAAGGATATATGAGCCGAGTGATGTTCGGCAATATAGAAAGGATTATGAGCAAGAAAAAGCAAAGAAAAAACAGAATAGAGACATCAACAGTTAGAGAGAAAAGCCCAGTTTATTTTTCGGCATTACTAGCCGGAATATACAAGAAGAACAAAAGACAAGAAAGCAAAAATTTACAAGACTATGCGCCAGAAGGATTGCCGTTCGGGGAAGGTGGAGGTTGAGAGCTCCCTGCCTGCACTGCATCATCAGGCGCTGCTTTTGACCTTTTCTCCATGATCCGGTCGTATGTGTTCTCGAACAGATCGTCAAAGCCTAATTCATCAGGATCGAATGGCTTGGGGAAATGTTCTAGGATCAAATCAAGGTTCCTATCCAAAAGTAGATCCTGACTTTGCGTCACAGTTTTCTCGGTCAGGACATCTAAGAAAGATTTCCCTTCCGGCGTGCTGTCCAGAAGATCAATCCTTGCCTTGATGGGATCCTCGCTTTCACGTATGAATTGGCCAAGATGAGGTCCCAGGAATTGCCGGGCCGTGTTCTCCAGAGCGACGTTCAGCCCTTTGCCTCGTTGAAAATCAACTATTGATTGGTTTGCAATCTGAGAAGTGTTGACCGTATAAGGTTCGGGCAGATGGTCACGAACGACATTATCAAATTTGATCCCGGCGGATTCAGCAGCCCGCATCTTGGCCCGGAGATCTTTAATCTCCCGGTCGCGACGTCGGGATTTTTCTTGCATTTCAGCCATAGCAGCTTTTGCCTTCTCACCTTCCTTGGCCTGCTCTTGTAGATCAGCCGCTAATTTCCGAGCGGCAGAAAGAAGGACCTGGCTGTCATCCCGATCGCTGGCCAAGGCCTTCATTTCCTTTTCGGCCGCAAGAAAGGCCTTATGGTAGTATACACCGTTGATACGTTCGTAATTTCCATTTCTATGTTTATGTTTTTAATTAGTTTTGCTTGACTTTTACTTTGGAAATTACACACTTTTGGTGTAATAGATTAGATTGTTAAATTCTTGTAAATAGGTTAGATTAGATATATTCTGAGCTTAAGCAGGTTTTGGTCACCCAAAGTACAGTTGGTGAACCCAAAAAGTGAAGAGAAGGTGCAAAAGTTCAAAGACAAAAGAAGATCCTAATTTTGGTCTATACTCGGTCGAGTATTAAGTATACTCGATCGGGTATTAGGTTGGAACTTCAAATCGGATCAGATCCGAAGACAAAGGAACATGCAGGGAAGATTTTGGCCACGATTCTATGTCTATACCCGATCGGGTAGACCGACATACCCGATCGGGTATACCTTTAAATTGCAAACGAAGATCGGTCGAGTATAGCCCGAATACCACTTTCTAAGCATACTCGACCGGGTATTCATATATACTCGATCGGGTATACACTTAGAAAATAGCCTGAAACCGGTCGAGTATGCCTCGGATCGGGTGTTACACACATACTCGATCGGGTACCATGTATATACCCGATCGAGTACCCGAATCCCATCCCAAAAACCTATAAATACACCTCCTTTCCTTCACAAAAAGATATCCAATCCCTTGTACATCTAAGCTCAGTATAGAATAGCTCTTTCTTTATATTTTTCATCATGTTTAGTCTCCAAATGAGGAGCTAAACTCTTCCATCTTGGTTTTGCTACTTTGAAGCTTAATGAATTTGTAAGTTGTGAGTTATTTTCTTTAATCTTCTTCCTTGAATATTAATTCTTTCTTTCAAAATACTATCTCTATATCAAAGTTGGGGAGTGTTACTAAGATGACAATTAGTTAACATCTTGACATTGGTTATAGTAATAGCTATTTCTTCCTCTATGATAATATTGGGGAGTGTTACTAAGATGACAATTAGTTAACATCTTGATATTAATCATAGTAGGATTCATATATTTTAATATTCTTCCTTGAGTATTGATTAATTCCTATTCATATTTCATGTTAATATCTTAAACATTACTTAAAGTATCAACTAGTATTGTTTCTCATATTAATTATTACTAGAATCAATCGGTTAATACGCTTGTTATTAATCCGGTTCTTTCAACGGTAGTAAACTTGGAATATTAATGCATGCATCTCATGGTTAATATGCCAAGGGGAATTAATTATATTGATTAAACCAATAAACCGCTTGTGTTGAGGTTATCAATCTCAATCGTTTTCATCTTAAGTTTATTGCTACTATCAAGTTAATATACGACGCTTGTTCTATATTGACTCGATAGTAAGTTTTATTAATGAACGCATCTCGTTATTAATAACTACCCTCGATGAACTGGATATACTCCTCGATTGAGTATTCGAGAGGAAGATAGTTAAAGATATAACCGGGATCGACGAACATTTCATTAAGTGGATAAAAGCAAAACCAAGTCCCCATCTCATTGAATTCAACTCATATAGGTCGTTTATCTTAGTGTTATTAAACCAAACAAATCTAAACCCCCCTTGTTATTATTTATATAAAAGAAAAGTATTCCTTTCCCTGTGGATACGAACCTTACTACACTATACTACGTATTAGTGTTGTATTGATTATTTATTTTGAGTGCACCTAACGACGAGTGCACGTCAAATTTGGCGCCGTTGCCGGGGAAGGGCAATAAATTTTTCTTTTATTTCATATCAAGAAAAATCAAAAAAATATATATACCAAAATAAATAAATAAATAAATATATATATAAAGAGTTCTTATTTCTTCTATTTCTGAGCTTAGTGGAGTTTATGGTTAAACATCGCTCCATAAACAAAATCATATATCAAACAAACCCAGAAATAGAACAAACTTTCGAGCGGTTGAAAAGTAAATTTTCTAATACCGACTCGGAGGAATCATCTATCAGAGATTCATCCAGCGCTAGTTCTCATTCTAGCGAGACCGAAGAGTCAATAACCATGGCTCTTGAGACAAGAACACTACGGGAGCTCACTGCTCCAAATCTCAATCAACAACCGTTATGTATTACCTTCCCTACACTCGATGAAGGTAATACATTTGAGCTAAAATCTGGGCTCATACATCTACTGCCATCCTTTCATGGCCTAAGGGGGGAGGACCCCAACAAACATCTCTCGGAATTCCATATTGTCTGCACAAGCATGTGCCCCAATGGAGTCACCGAGGAACAAATAAAATTGAGGGCTTTTCCATTCTCCTTCAAAGACACGGCGAAGGATTGGCTATTCTATCTCCCGTCAGGGAGTATAGATACATGGGCGTCAATGAAAAAATGCTTCCTCGAAAGGTACTACCCTGCATCTGTCTCATCATCCTTGAAAAAACAAATAAGCAACATCGAACAAAAAGATGATGAGACATTATATGAGTATTGGGAGCGTTTCAAAAAGTTGTGCGCTAGCTGCCCATATCACGGTTATACAGAGCAAGACCTCATCCTCTACTTCTATGACGGTCTTGCGGAGCAAGATAGACGCCTGGTGAACGCAGCATCTGGAGGGGGAATTGTCAACAAAACCCCTTCCCAAGCTAGGAACCTCATCTCGGAGTTGGCCGAGAATTCTAGGCACTACAATGGGAGGTCATCATCAAAACGGGTCATGGCAGCGGAATCCAACATCTCGTTGGAAAGTCAAGTGGCCGGCTTGACTTCTTTGGTAAAGGATTTCCTTTTAAATCCAAAACACCAAGAAGTCAAGGTCTGCGGCATATGCTCGACACAGGGGCACCCCACCGATTCCTGCCCAACACTACAAGAGGAGAATTCCGAGCAAGTCAATGCTTTGGGATTTCAAGGTCAAAAGAGGTATGATCCACACTCTAACTCCTACAATCCTGGGTGGAGAGATCACCCGAATTTGAGGTATGGGAATCCTCAAAATCAGTCCTTGCCACCAACTTTCCCAAAGCACCAAGGCCAGACGTCAAGCTCAAGTATGTCCACCGAGGACATGATCCGAGCTCTCACCTCAAATGTCTCAACCATGCAACAAAACATGGTTCAATTTCAGCATGAGACCAAATCCAGCATTCAGAATTTGGAAAACCAAGTCAGTCAAATTGCAAATGCCGTGAACCGACTTGAAACAAAAGACTCGGGTAAACTCCCATCTCAAACGGAGCAAAATCCGAGACAACATGTGAATGCTATAACGTTGAGAAGTGGTGCAACGTTGAAAGAGGCAGAAGAGAACGATGAAGAGACTGAGGGTGTGGACCCCGGAAAAATAGTCCCACCGGAGGAGGAAAACACAGCAACCAAGCTTCCCCCACCCTCATCATATGAACAAGAAATCCCGTTCCCTGAGGCACTGAAAGAGACAAAGAAGCTAGAAAAAGACGCCGACATCTATGAAACCTTCGCAAAGTGTGAGGTAAACATTCCGCTTCTTAACTTCATGAAAAATGTCCCCCGTTTTGCTAAATTCTTAAAAGAATTATGCAAAACAAAAAGAAAAGATAAATTGAAAGGGAAACAAGAGGTTAGAGTTAGTGAACACGTCTCGGCCATTTTTCAGAGGAAACTCCCCGAAAAATGTAACGACCCAGGCATGTTCACTATCCCTTGCAAAATAGGAGACACCACATTTCCTAAGGCCTTGTTAGATTTAGGGGCATCAATAAATGTCATCCCCTATTCTGTTTATAAAACTCTACAACTTGGCCCATTACATCAAACAGGTGTAGTGATTCAATTGGCAGATCATTCTAGTACTTACCCGAAGGGTGTAGTAGAAGATGTGCTAATAAAGAAAAATGAGTTTTGAACTCAAATTACAAAAGAGCATCTTGGGTTTAATGGCCTCCTAGTGTTGTCTTCTTTTCTCCTCCTCTCTTCTTCTTTATCTTGAATCTTCATATTCTTCATAAGGATATAATGAGTGCCTGCAAGAACAAACATTTCTCTCATATCTCTCATTTTGCCTAGGAGCCTTTTCAGGTTTTCATCCTAGCACCTCTTTTCATTTTCCATTCTCTCCAACTCACTCATTCTTTTTTATAAGCCTTTTTTGCTTAGATTGCCCATTTTGTTGGGTTTTCAACCTAACTAGCATTTATTTTCTTTTGTTTATTTTTTTCTTTATTTTTTTTTGTGTGTAAAAGTTCAAAAGAATTACATGCATAGTGCTAGGTACAAATGAGAATTACATACCATCATGAGTGTCTCCCCCGCACTTGAATCACGCACTGTCCCTAGTGCCCGCCTTCTCCTCCGTAGTAGCTCCCTCCAAAGTCGCTCCCTTGGCCACCGTCTCCCATGTAAGTGTCCCCGCCATCTCCGCCGTCGTACCCTCCACCACCGGAGCCAGAACCTCCAAAGTTACCCCAATGAGTGGGGTCATACCATGAGGGTGGTGGAGGAGGGTTCGCCATGGTATGGAAGGATCCCTGTTGTGCCATAAACGAGTACATAGGCCCGTAGAACCTATGTTGGTCTTCCTCATACCGGTGTCTATCGGCCTCCCGGAGCTCCTCCAAACGTGAAAAGCCGGCCCGTTGCTCATCCTCCAATCTTTGAAAACCGGCTCTTTGCTCTTCCTCTAATCGGTTGAGCCGGTTGTCCATTTGGGCTATTCCCGTAAGAAGTTGTTGTTGACCCTCCAGAAGTTGTTGAAAGAAGTCGGGTGGTGGAGGGTTTTGGCTTTGTTCTGGGAAATCATGGCTCATGGTTGGATGGCTATGGAGTTGCTCGTAGGGCTCGTCATCGGGTTGGTTTTGGGGGAGTTCCTGTTCCGGTTCTTGAAGATGTGGTGGGAGGGCGTTTGGGAAGAGGTAATGTTGATCCGGTCTGCCTGTTTTGAAGTGGAGTTGGGGGAGTTCTGGGTTGGGCAAGAGGAAGTATTTGAGGGGTTTGGGGTGGATGTGCCAGTTGTACATATTTTTGGGCCTTTCTTCACCATAAACGGTGTGTGAAAAAGAAGTACAGCCCGAGTGGCCTAGCCAAGATATGTTCATTAAACAGTAGTCGGGTATAGGAGAGTCATCCGTATACCCGAACTTTGTGGCCAAGTGCATAATCACCCCTCCCACTACGATAGCACCCTTTGCCACACTTTCCTTCTTTAGATGAGCCCACATGAGATTACAGAGGTTGAAGTCCACGTGGATACGGAATAAGGCAACCGAGATGAGGCATACATCCCCCATCCTTGTATGATGGTTGTTGGGACGTCCAAGCAAGGAGTTGGCAAGAAATTTCAAAAAGAGGCGTAGGACTGGATGTTGGACATGACTAATGTAGAGTTGGGAGGAGCTAAATTTGGTCTCCCCGGTCATCTTGGTCCATAGGGTGTGGCCGAAGGCGGTTTTGTCGGATATAGACTTTTGGTACGGGATCGGAATACCAAAGTGTTCGGCAAACTCAAGTTTCGTGATGGTGTGATTGTGATTAAACAATCGAAACCTGAGTTTATCATCCCTAAAGTCCTCCTCATTGTTCTCAAAGTGCACCGAACTTAGGAATTCATAGATAATTTTTTCATTTGAGTTGTATTGCATTTTGAAAATTTTATCCATATGCAACTCATGAAAAAATTTCTTCATTATTGAGTATACTCCTAATTCCTTTAGAGCATCAAGGCATAAAAAGCGGGAAGGTTTGACTTGCCTTTCAATTGTGGACATGAAGCGTGTGCGTTGTTCGTTGTCCACGAAAAGGATGTCCTCGTAGCCCGGGACGGTTGCCCTAGTGCTTGAGCTTTGCCCTTTCTCTTTTCTTGGAGCCATTTGGAATGAATTTGGCCTTTGAGAACCGAAATTGGAAGATGGGGGTAGGGTTTTTCGGACCTCTGAAAGTTGGGGGAGAATGGGATTGATGGGTATGAACGTGTAGAGGAGGATGAGGGGAGTGTTTTGGCGTTGGAATGGGTGGATTTGGTGAAGATTTGGAAGAGATATGGTAGAGAGAAGGTGTAAAAATGGGGTTTGGGCGTTTTTTGTTCGAGATAGGGTTGGGAATTTGGGGAAGATGAAGTGTTTTGGGGCTGATTTGGGGTTATAAGACCCGTATACCCGATCGAGTATGTGCTGGTACTCGGTCGGGTATGGCTGGAAAGTGTAGTTTTTGAGCGGCCTGCCTCCTGTACTCGATCGGGTAGGGTGGGGTTACCCGGTCGAGTATGCTTAGAAAATGAACTTTGTGAGTAGCCTGTCTCCTGTACCCGGTCGAGTATTCCTCCATACTCGATCGGGTATATGCTTTTTTTTTTCATTTTTGAAGCGGGTACTCGGTCGAGTGTGGGAGTCAGTCCCCTTCAATTTTAGGATTTCTAGCAATACCCGACCGGGTGTAAAAGTGATACCCGATCGGGTATTGCTTATTTTTCAATTTTTGAATGCTCCCTCGATCGAGTAGTGCCCGGTCCCTTTTCTTTTTGCTCATACCCGACCGAGTATAAGGTTATACTCGATCGGGTATGTCCCCAGATGTTCAAAAACCTGCAAAAATTTTCTTTTTCTTTTCTTCCAACAACCCATGATTAGTGCCCTCCCTCAATGATCTCTCAAATAATTAAACAAAAAAATGAATCCTAAATAAATAAAAAGAAAAATGAATTATACAAAAAAAATAAACTTGGGTTGCCTCCCAAGTAGCGCCTTAGTTAACGTCGGGGCACGACGTTATTCATTTTTTTTTGGTTTTGTTTTATGTGGGATCATGAGTATCCCTTGTTTCACTTTTTAAGGCCCTATTTGGCCATTTTTCATTTTTATTTTTCGGCCTTTTCCAGTAAGGCCGGGGTTTCTTTCTCAAAAGACATCTGGTTTTATCCGCTTCTTTGAAAAACAGCGGCTCTTGTGGTTCAACAACATGTAAAGAACACAGAGTTGGATTTTGTATTTGTTTTTTCGTAGAGTCCAAGATGTTGAACTCCACTTTTTGATCATCGAACTCTAAAGTTAGTGAACCACTAGAAACGTCAATTTTCGTTTTTGCGGTCTTCATGAAGGGTCTACCCAAAAGGATGGGTGTTGTTTGCTCATTAGTTCCCATTTCAAGGACGTAGAAGTCAACAGGAAAGACCATATTTTCTACTTCTATTAGCACATCTTCTACTACACCCTTCGGGTAAGTACTAGAATGATCTGCCAATTGAATCACTACACCTGTTTGATGTAATGGGCCAAGTTGTAGAGTTTTATAAACAGAATAGGGGATGACATTTATTGATGCCCCTAAATCTAACAAGGCCTTAGGAAATGTGGTGTCTCCTATTTTGCAAGGGATAGTGAACATGCCTGGGTCGTTACATTTTTCGGGGAGTTTCCTCTGAAAAATGGCCGAGACGTGTTCACTAACTCTAACCTCTTGTTTCCCTTTCAATTTATCTTTTCTTTTTGTTTTGCATAATTCTTTTAAGAATTTAGCAAAACGGGGGACATTTTTCATGAAGTTAAGAAGCGGAATGTTTACCTCACACTTTGCGAAGGTTTCATAGATGTCGGCGTCTTTTTCTAGCTTCTTTGTCTCTTTCAGTGCCTCAGGGAACGGGATTTCTTGTTCATATGATGAGGGTGGGGGAAGCTTGGTTGCTGTGTTTTCCTCCTCCGGTGGGACTATTTTTCCGGGGTCCACACCCTCAGTCTCTTCATCGTTCTCTTCTGCCTCTTTCAACGTTGCACCACTTCTCAACGTTATAGCATTCACATGTTGTCTCGGATTTTGCTCCGTTTGAGATGGGAGTTTACCCGAGTCTTTTGTTTCAAGTCGGTTCACGGCATTTGCAATTTGACTGACTTGGTTTTCCAAATTCTGAATGCTGGATTTGGTCTCATGCTGAAATTGAACCATGTTTTGTTGCATGGTTGAAACATTTGAGGTGAGAGCTCGGATCATGTCCTCGGTGGACATACTTGAGCTTGACGTCTGGCCTTGGTGCTTTGGGAAAGTTGGTGGCAAGGACTGATTTTGAGGATTCCCATACCTCAAATTCGGGTGATCTCTCCACCCAGGATTGTAGGAGTTAGAGTGTGGATCATACCTCTTTTGACCTTGAAATCCAAAAGCATTGACTTGCTCGGAATTCTCCTCTTGTAGTGTTGGGCAGGAATCGGTGGGGTGCCCCTGTGTCGAGCATATGCCGCAGACCTTGACTTCTTGGTGTTTTGGATTTAAAAGGAAATCCTTTACCAAAGAAGTCAAGTCGGCCACTTGACTTTCCAACGAGATGTTGGATTCCGCTGCCATGACCCGTTTTGATGATGACCTCCCATTGTAGTGCCTAGAATTCTCGGCCAACTCCGAGATGAGGTTCCTAGCTTGGGAAGGGGTTTTGTTGACAATTCCCCCTCCAGATGCTGCGTTCACCAGGCGTCTATCTTGCTCCGCAAGACCGTCATAGAAGTAGAGGATGAGGTCTTGCTCTGTATAACCGTGATATGGGCAGCTAGCGCACAACTTTTTGAAACGCTCCCAATACTCATATAATGTCTCATCATCTTTTTGTTCGATGTTGCTTATTTGTTTTTTCAAGGATGATGAGACAGATGCAGGGTAGTACCTTTCGAGGAAGCATTTTTTCATTGACGCCCATGTATCTATACTCCCTGACGGGAGATAGAATAGCCAATCCTTCGCCGTGTCTTTGAGGGAGAATGGAAAAGCCCTCAATTTGATTTGTTCCTCGGTGACTCCATTAGGGCACATGCTTGTGCAGACAATATGGAATTCCGAGAGATGTTTGTTGGGGTCCTCCCCCCTTAGGCCATGAAAGGATGGCAGTAGATGTATGAGCCCAGATTTTAGCTCAAATGTATTACCTTCATCGAGTGTAGGGAAGGTAATACATAACGGTTGTTGATTGAGATTTGGAGCAGTGAGCTCCCGTAGTGTTCTTGTCTCAAGAGCCATGGTTATTGACTCTTCGGTCTCGCTAGAATGAGAACTAGCGCTGGATGAATCTCTGATAGATGATTCCTCCGAGTCAGTATTAGAAAATTTACTTTTCAATCGCTCGAAAGTTTGTTCTATTTCTGGGTTTGTTTGATATATGATTTTGTTTATGGAGCGATGTTTAACCATAAACTCCACTAAGCTCAGAAATAGAAGAAATAAGAACTCTTTATATATATATATATATATATTTTTTTTTGGTATATATATTTTTTTGATTTTTCTTGATATGAAATAAAAGAAAAATTTATTGCCCTTCCCCGGCAACGGCGCCAAATTTGACGTGCACTCGTCGTTAGGTGCACTCAAAATAAATAATCAATACAACACTAATACGTAGTATAGTGTAGTAAGGTTCGTATCCACAGGGAAAGGAATACTTTTCTTTTATATAAATAATAACAAGGGGGGTTTAGATTTGTTTGGTTTAATAACACTAAGATAAACGACCTATATGAGTTGAATTCAATGAGATGGGGACTTGGTTTTGCTTTTATCCACTTAATGAAATGTTCGTCGATCCCGGTTATATCTTTAACTATCTTCCTCTCGAATACTCAATCGAGGAGTATATCCAGTTCATCGAGGGTAGTTATTAATAACGAGATGCGTTCATTAATAAAACTTACTATCGAGTCAATATAGAACAAGCGCCGTATATTAACTTGATAGTAGCAATAAACTTAAGATGAAAACGATTGAGATTGATAACCTCAACACAAGCGGTTTATTGGTTTAATCAATATAATTAATTCCCCTTGGCATATTAACCATGAGATGCATGCATTAATATTCCAAGTTTACTACCGTTAAAAGAACCGGATTAAGAACAAGCGTATTAACCGATTGATTCTAGTAATAATTAATATGAGAAACAATACTAGTTGATACTTTAAGTAATGTTTAAGATATTAACATGAAATATGAATAGGAATTAATCAATACTCAAGGAAGAATATTAAAATATATGAATCCTACTATGATTAATATCAAGATGTTAACTAATTGTCATCTTAGTAACACTCCCCAATATTATCATAGAGGAAGAAATAGCTATTACTATAACCAATGTCAAGATGTTAACTAATTGTCATCTTAGTAACACTCCCCAACTTTGATATAGAGATAGTATTTTGAAAGAAAGAATTAATATTCAAGGAAGAAGATTAAAGAAAATAACTCACAACTTACAAATTCATTAAGCTTCAAAGTAGCAAAACCAAGATGGAAGAGTTTAGCTCCTCATTTGGAGACTAAACATGATGAAAAATATAAAGAAAGAGCTATTCTATACTGAGCTTAGATGTACAAGGGATTGGATATCTTTTTGTGTAGGAAAGGAGGTGTATTTATAGGTTTTTGGGATGGGATTCGGGTACTCGATCGGGTATATACATGGTACCCGATCGAGTATGTGTGTAACACCCGATCCGAGGCATACTCGACCGGTTTCAGGCTATTTTCTAAGTGTATACCCGATCGAGTATATATGAATACCCGGTCGAGTATGCTTAGAAAGTGGTATTCGGGCTATACTCGACCGATCTTCGTTTGCAATTTAAAGGTATACCCGATCGGGTATGTCGGTCTACCCGATCGGGTATAGACATAGAATCGTGGCCAAAATCTTCCCTGCATGTTCCTTTGTCTTCGGATCTGATCCGATTTGAAGTTCCAACCTAATACCCGATCGAGTATACTTAATACTCGACCGAGTATAGACCAAAATTCAGGATCTTCTTTTGTCTTTGAACTTTTGCACCTTCTCTTCACTTTTTGGGTTCACCAACTGTACTTTGGGTGACCAAAACCTGCTTAAACTCAGAATATATCTAATCTAACCTATTTACAAGAATTTAACAATCTAATCTATTACACCAAAAGTGTGTAATTTCCAAAGTAAAAGTCAAGCAAAACTAATTAAAAACATAAACATAGAAATGGAAATTACGAACGTATCAACCGTCCTGAAAACAAGTTGCAAAGGAAGTCAGATAAGATAAACCAATAAAGAATAGGAAGGTATGGATCAGAATGAAGCGTACCTTGAGTGCTTCTTGATGACCTGCTTCAAAAAGATTTGACCAGTGAGTCAAGTTCGTGAAACTGGGGGGAACCTGACGTGCACTCGTCGTTAGGTGCACTCAAAATAAATAATCAATACAACACAAATACGTAGTATAGTGCAGTAAGGTTCGTATCCACAGGGAAAGGAATACTTTTCTTTTATATAAATAATAACAAGGGGGGTTTAGATTTGTTTGGTTTAATAACACTAAGATAAACGACCTATATGAGTTTAATTCAATGAGATGGGGACTTGATTTTGCTTTTATCCACTTAATGAAATGTTCGTCGATCCCGGTTATATCTTTAACTATTTTCCTCTCGAATACTCAATCGAGGAGTATATCCAGTTCATCGAGGGTAGTTATTAATAACGAGATGCGTTCATTAATAAAACTTACTATCGAGTCAATATAGAACAAGCGCCGTATATTAACTTGATAGTAGCAATAAACTTAAGATGAAAACGATTGAGATTGATAACCTCAACACAAGCGGTTTATTGGTTTAATCAATATAATTAATTCCCCTTGGTATATCAACCATGAGATGCATGCATTAATATTCCAAGTTTACTACCGTTGAAAGAACCGGATTAATAACAAGCGTATTAACCGATTGATTCTAGTAATAATTAATATGAGAAACAATACTAGTTGATACTTTAAGTAATGTTTAAGATATTAACATGAAATATGAATAAGAATTAATCAATACTCAAGGAAGAATATTAAAATATATGAATCCTACTATGATTAATGTCAAGATGTTAACTAATTGTCATCTTAGTAACACTCCCCAACTTTGATATAGAGATAGTATTTTGAAAGAAAGAATTAATATTCAAGGAAGAAGATTAAAGAAAATAACTCACAACTTACAAATTCATTAAGCTTCAAAGTAGCAAAACCAAGATGGAAGAGTTTAGCTCCTCATTTGGAGACTAAACATGTTGAAAAATATAAAGAAAGAGCTATTCTATACTGAGCTTAGATGTATAAGGGATTGGATATCTTTTTGTGAAGGAAAGGAGGTGTATTTATAGGTTTTTGGGATGGGATTCGGGTACTCGATCGGGTATATACATGGTACCCGATCGAGTATGTGTGTAACACCCGATCCGAGGCATACTCGACCGGTTTTAGGCTATTTTCTAAGTGTATACCCGATCGAGTATATATGAATACCCGGTCGAGTATGCTTAGAAAGTGGTATTCGGGCTATACTCGACCGGTTTCAGGCTAGTTTCTAAGTGTATACCCGATCGAGTATATATGAATACCCGGTCGAGTATGCTTAGAAAGTGGTATTCGGGCTATACTCGACCGATCTTCGTTTGCAATTTAAAGGCATACCCGATCGGGTATGTCGGTCTACCCGATCGGGTATAGACATAGAATCGTGGCCAAAATCTTCCCTACATGTTCCTTTGTCTTCGGATCTGATCCGATTTGAAGTTCCAACCTAATACCCGATCAAGTATAGCTAATACTCGACCGAGTATAGACCAAAATTTAGCATCTTCTTTTGTCTTTGAAATTTTGCACCTTCTCTTCACTTTTTGGGTTCACCAACTGTACTTTGGGTGACCAAACCTGCTTAAGCTCAGAATATATCTAATCTAACCTATTTACAAGAATTTAACAATCTAATCTATTACACTAAAAGTGTGTAATTTCCAAAGTAAAAGTCAAGCAAAACTAATTAAAAACATAAACATAGAAATGGAAATTACGAACGTATCAGAACCTTAATCGCAGTATGACACCACATGGAGGATGGCATCAGCCCGAACAGGTATCTCCCTTCTGACCTAGGTCCCATGTTCGAAAACTCGACAAACATCTGATCATCGATCGGCGCATCAGCAAGGACTGGAGTTGTTATTTTGGCAGGCATAGATTTTTTTGGGTTCACCCTCCGACCCGGTCAAATCAACCACGTGGCCGACCGGGATCAATTGGTTACCGTCATTCCCCTTGCGTTTCTTTCGGGTTTGCTCCGCAGAGGCATGATCGGAAATCATTTTCTCCTTACCTTTTCCAGAAGAAGCCGTCAGAGTAGCGGCAGATATAGAACGCCGGACGGGTATGGGGGATATCACACCTACAAAAAAGGGGAGTAAGAGATAAGAAGCTAAAATTGAAAGAAGGAATGACGATCGGGTTAAAGCCTTGTTACACTTACCAATTCCGGCAGATAGCATGTTAGAAGTGGTAATAAAACCCCGAAGACTTCGGGTTCCTCCCATCCGCAAAGATTCAGCTTGGGAGCGTAGAATGGCATCTACTCTAGGCTGAGAATCCCGAACGGGATAGGCGTTCCACCTATCCGGAATTGGCAGAGAATCACCTACCCGAACAAACATAAAACGCTCCTCCCAGTCAGCCGGCGGGGTGGGATTGTTTGTAAACAACTGGCAATCAGAACGGGCTACCAGCTTCAGGTACCCGGTCATCCAATAAGGCTGATAGCAGTAGTGATGGAGGAATAAGTCGACACTTGGGGCGATCCTCAACTCGTGGCATCGAATTATGAAGCCTGTAAGAATGCGGTAGGTACTGGGCACGAACTGAGCGGGTAGTACAGAAACTCGGCGTAATAACTCCACGATAAACGAATGAAGAGGAAAGCGAAGTCCAGCAATCAAAGCGTCAAGGTGCACTAGCACGTGCCCCGGTCGATGCTTCATTGGGTGCCGAATGAATCCAGCATAATATTCTCTTGGTGGGGGCAATAATTGGCTAAGTTGCCGCTCGATATCTTCTGGGAGGCGTTGTTTTTGTTTGCGGATACGAGTAAAATGTAGGGGAATGCGGGGTGGCCGCTCGGGCATTCCCTTGTTATAGATCTGGACATCGTCTCCTGATAGGCATCCGTCATCACGTGGCTGTTCGGTGTTTTTTCCTGCGAGAGGATTGCTGGAGTTAGGTGTTTGGGAAGAAGAACCTTCGGCCTTGTTACCAACAGATGTTTTTCCTATGCGAATCAACGACATTTCTTCAGATTCTGAGCTAGAAGGGAAATACATAAAATCACTTGAGGAATTCTGGGAATTCTAGAGAGAGAAAGCTTAAAAATACGCAAGAGAATTTTGATCTTAGAAGGAAAAATGAGGAAACAGCAAGAGAAAAGAGGGGAAAGCACCTCTCTATAAATAGGGAAAGTGCCGCACAAAACCCTAATCCATGAGCAACACGTGGCATTAAGTGGTTATGATTAATCAGGGGTATTTATGGTTCATCTTTAAGCACGTACCCCGAACGGGCACTTACGTTTTGAGGCAAATCTTTTCACAAAGAAAAGCAACGAGGTCCATAGGAATGGCTAAAAACTACTCAAATCGCCAATTACCGAGTGACGAACGGGCTCACAGAGAATTAGCAAAGATCACAGAGACTTGCTGGTTAAAAAAACTGCCAAGTCCTAAAAAATGATCTGAAGCCCGAACGGCTACCAACATATGAAGGAAGCCAAGTGCGGGTAGACTATCAGAGACATCTGAAGCCAGAAAAAACTGCTAAATCCTAAAAAATGATCTGAAGCCCGAACGGCTACCAACATATGAAGGAAGCCAAGTGCGGGTAGACTATTAAAGACATCTGAAGCCAGAAAAAACTGCCAAGTCCTAAAAAATGAACAGAAGCCTGAGCGGCAAACATACGATGTTAGGAGTATTGAGTAAAAAACAGTCAGAAAACCGTTAAGTACTACAAAACGGACCGAATCCCGAATGGCGAGTAAATCATTCAGTAAAGGCAAGAAAGACAGTATATAGAGCTTTATGCAAAAAAGAGATATATATTCATCGGCTCTACTGGCCGGGAAATACAGATAAGGTTTTGCAAGGAAAGAGGAAAAAGGGGAAAGGGATTACAGTTGCTAAAATTACTAGATTCTACTCTACTGCTCTGCCCTATTGTCTTCTTCGTCACCCTCCTCCTCATCCCAGTCAGTGAGGGGATCAGGCTCCTTCCCCGCTTCTCGATCAGCAGCCCGTTGTAAGTCCCGTTGATACTTCTCGTATTGGGCTTCAACTATGGGCGCTTGGGGAAGATCAGCCAGCTCGACCGGCCTCCATAGTAATTCTTGAAATTTGGTGACGAAGGGAGCCATGATGTGCTGACAGCCCATGACGTACAGGGATCGGGCCAGGGAATCATTGAACTTTTCCCCCCTTGAGTCCTGGTCGAGCAATTTGACCCCCTCGATCCGACGGTTGCACCCGTGGAGAAACGCTCAAGGTAATCACCAAAGGTGACTGGGAGTTGCTGTTGTGCATAATCTTTTTTCAAGATGGTGAACTCCTCAGACCCTTTGAATGACTCCCGGACGGCAGACAAATCAACCTGTATTTCAGCAGGGCCGTCCGGGATACGAGGGGCATGCTCTTCAAATTTAACCAAGGCAGCTTCGGCAGCATGAACCTTGGATTGAGAGACCCCGAGCTGAACCCGGAGCTCGCCAAGCTCTGATTCAAGACGCTTTTTCTCCTCTGCATAGGCTTTCCGCTCGGCCTCCAGAGCAGCAAAAGCAGCTGCTGCATTCTGCTCCACGGAAGTCTGAGCAACGATCAGCTCCCGCTCCTTAGCCAGCCGAGCTTCCTTCAGCTGCAGACTGTAAAGCTCAACCTGCAGAATGACGTTCGGGAAATGAGATGGTGAAAGAAAATTTTGAACTATGAGAAAATTAAACTATGAAATGGCAAGATACCTTCAGAGCTGCCAAGGCCAAGCATTCCTCAGATTGCTCGACCGACAGCTTGGGGACGGTGAAGTTGTTAAAGAAGGCAGAGGTAGACCAAATCTGGCATGCTGAGCAGCCACCTCTTTATACAACATCATGAACCGGATCCGCCAGGGAGATCCGGTCAACCTGGCCAGACAGCTGGACGATGGGTATATCACCCGCACCCTGACCGGTTTCTGGAGCAGCTTGGAAGTGCTCGGGAAATTGTTGCACTTGATCAGAGCCAAACCGATCATCGACCAGCATGGCATCGAATTGGTCCTGATGGACCTGCTGTATTGGTTGTGGCTCTGGAACTGGTTGAGAAGACCCAGCATCCTGAGCAGTAACAGTAGAGGGAGTAGGTTGGGGGTTCTTCCTGGCCTTTTTCCGTTTACCAACCCCACCAGCTGCCAGAACTCTGCTACTATCCATGGGTAGATCTGGATTTGGTGCTGAAAAATAACAAAGGAAGATGTTAGTATCGAGCGGCCTTAGCGTGTGAGAAACTAGAAAAAAAGAGCGTTTCTCGCACGGGAAGGACCGCCCGGACCATGGCACTTGATTTCTCAAAACAAGTAAACCCAAGAGAATGGGCAGTACCTATCCCGGCTTCAACGAGCCGATCGGGAGTCAGATAACTCATGATGTCCATGTATTTATCTTTCTCCACAACAAGCACGTCCTTGTAAATTTCTTCAGTAAGGACTGGATCGGGAGTCTTGCGGGGGAAGGCATTCCATTTGCGGGGAACTAGGCCGTCCGGGACAGACACGAAGAAAAACCGGTCTTTCCACCCCTTGATTGAAGTTGGATTGCTCTTGAACAGAATATGTCCCGTTCGGGCACTAGTGGCCAGATAGCCGTGAGTTTGTTGAGGGGCTACCTTGAAAAATTGATGGAAGAGTTCTAAGGTTGGTCGGGCACCGGCATCTTTACAACGGCAAATAAAACCCGCCATTGCCCGATAGGAGTTCGGCATAATTTGGGCCGGTACAACTTCATAGAAATTGAAAAATGAAATGAAAAAAGAATGTAGCGGAAACCTAAGGCCGGCCCTAATTGAGTCAAAATGAACTACAATCATTCCGGGCCTATGACGCATTGGGTGAAGCCCAGCTTGCAGACGGAAATTCACTGGGTCAGGGATAAGGGCCGGAATTTCGGCCCTATTATGGGAGGTCAGTTTTTGTCGCCTCTCCCTAATCAGTTTTAGGTCAAGGGTATGGCGAGGGAAATCGTTGGGACGTCCAGCCGCCATGGAAGCTAATTCGTCCTCGGACTTGGTATCGTCGGAATCTTCACTGGAGGAAGAAGAACTGCCAGAGGAGTCGCCCGTCTCCGCCCTAACCTCCGCCGTCGTTGCCTTGGAACCTTCATCAAAAGGGACGGTGATAATCTTCACATCACGGTCCTCCCCTTGAGAAGCCATTTCCGAATCAGAACATTGTTGGGAATTCATCTCGACCGAGTCAGGGATGAGGCGAGAAAGCAAGGGAGGGAGAGTACCTGAGCGACGAGGGCTCGGAGAAATTACAGAAAACGGCAAGGCGAAGAGAATTGCAGAATCGAAACCCGGATTTGAGAAGTTAAAGGCTAGATTATAGCCTTGAAACCGCCGTGTCAGGAACCAATCAGGGAGCAACACATCACTAGGAGCATTTAAGCTAAACGCGTGTCTAATGAAAAGACTAAACGAAGGTAACCATGATGAATATGGGGAAATGAAACGGCAGCCGTCAAATCACAGCATGGGGAACTGACTACTTCTGTACCCCGATCGCCATTCGGGGTATTGCAACATTGGTATTCATACTTCCTAATGCACTCACTATCATTCGAGACATCGGAAGTGGGGGACTTGTGTTGGGATATTGATCCAGAGGCCCAATACCCGGATCAAGAAGGCCCAAGATACCCGGCCCAAGCAACGAGCCCATCACTCTATGATGAGTAGATCCAGTGAAGAATTCATGCCGAACGAGATTCGGCCCAAGTAAGGGTTGGCCCAGTAAGAAGACATACCGAACAGAGTTCGGGCTATATATCATACTTGGGCCAATTTGGCAGCGTCTTCAGCATAGTCCAACATCCCGTTCGAGCAACGGACAACCGGCAAGTGGCCAGGTGCAATTAATGCCAGATTGTGACATCAGCAAGTGGAAACATGGGAGATCAAGTCGGTGGAACAACAGCCAATCAGCATAGGGCAGCCCATGCTCTCCATTAGTATAAATAGAAGGTTTAAAATCATTAAGGGTTAGCATTTCAATACTCAGGCTCTAGAATAGCATTATTGCTCTTATTTCTTGTATTAAAGCATTGTTTCCGACCTACCGATCGGGAATTTCCTTGTAATCAGACTGGTTAATTAATACAAACGAGCTTTCGAGTATTAATGAGTTCATATTTTTATATTTTGGTTATACACTTTGATTCTGTACCATTCCTGATATATCCAAAGTTCGTGTTTGGCTTTCGGATCTACGAGATTTACCTTCAACACTCCGTATTTAGTTTTCGTATTGATTGGCGGGGCATATTTGACATATTAATTAATCTTAAACATCCAAAAATGATACCTACGCAGGTCACTTTTTTGGTAAAAACTAAAACAGGTCCTATATTTGTCCAAACCCTTTTTTTTTAATTAGTACTCCCTTCGGCCCTTATAACTTTGACAACTTTCCGTTTTTTGTTGTCCCAAAAACTTTGTCACTTTCCGTTTTAATCAATCAATTTGTGGCTCATGTTATTTCTCTCTCCTCTGCACAAATATCTACCACACAATTTTTACTTTATTATTCTACGTGCCGGTCAAACTTGACAAACCATTAAGGGACGAAGGGAGTAATATTTGTGATCTAACATTCTAACCCCGTTTCGATTTAGATATATTATTTTTTAAATGATATTAAGATTTTGGTGAACTTTTTATAATGCTAATCTCTCCACCCGTGCTTTGCACGGGAGTAAAACACCTACATAATAATTTAGATGCAGTTATATAGATACTAAACAAAACTTAATATAGGATTCAATTAAATGAGGTAATTCAATATAATAAAAAATAAGATATCTGCAATAGCGAACTAAGAAATAAATAGTAAAAGTTAGAGAGAATTGCCTAAGTAGGACTAAAGGTAACCAACAATCACAAATAGGACTACATTGTTTTAAAGTGGGAAAGTTCCCGAAATAGGACTAAAACGGTTTTGTTGGTCCAAAATAGGACGCTCGTAGGCTTTTAGGAAGCTACGTATGACACTCAAGCAGGAATTAGAAAAGCAAGAACGAGAATGGAAAGTAGCTATGAGATTTAGTTGCCAGAAATAGCATATAGAAATTGCCTCCTAATATGAATTACAAGCCGCCTTTTATAGGCGTATACAAATCGTAACCGCTACCGATAATAATGACTAATTAAATACAACATTAATACGAAATTAAATACATAATTAATAGCGCATTAATTGCTTGACCGTTACTCTTCCGTGCTGGGAGGTCGGCCGGACTGGCAGGCTCCCCGCTGGGCTGGTAGACGGGCTCCAGGTTGTGGACTTGGATACACGGGTCCAAGTTCGGGACTTGGGCTGATTAGGCTCTGGGCCTAGTCCCATTACTCCATCACGAGTCTCTCACTCCGTTAGTCGAGTCGTAGACTAGGCTAAGAAGGAGTAGTCCAAGTCAGTTGCTCTTCTCTGAGACTAGAAGATCTCAACTCTTGTTCGTGTTGGGGAGATGCCTCATTAAAAACCTTCATTAGTAAAAACTCAATGGGAAAAAATCCTAATGAAGGGGAAAAGAGTACATCTGACGCCCCCAAGATGAAGCAAGAGGTGAGATCCTCAGCCTTTATTGCAATGGTCGCCATCTGCGAATAGGATGACTAGAACTGTTCTTCTCGTTGGGCTCAGACTCGTCAGTTTCATCATTTGCTTCCTTGAAGACGGTAAGACCCTCAGTCCCCCACTTCATTCAGTTGTACCTACACATAAAAGAAACTAGTGTAGAATAGAGCATCTGGCCTGGTGTCGAACCACAGCTCAGTATGTAAGTGAGTCGGACTCACTACTTGAAAAGAGTGATATCAAGTTCCCAGGTTAGGCCTCAACCCAGTCTCCGAAAGAAAGATTGAATCCGCGAGTAAGTGAGGCGGACTCCTCACTCGAACGGATAATCCAACCCCAAAGAACTAAAGTATATCAACCTTTTCGAGAAATGTGAACGTCAATTAAGTGACAAAATTGCTTGGAAAAGCGTGGCTCTAGGCCCCTAACAAGAGTTTAACTCGCCGCCCGAGGTTAGTAGCTTGAACCCGCAAGTAAAGACTTGAACGGGTGACTCGTCCCCCGAGGTTGGAGTGTGATGCACTAGGAAGAGGTAAGAGCACGCAAGAACCCGTAAGAAGTCAAGAGTGTGAGGTATTAACATTTAGATTGGAGCTTATTAATCGTCACACCCATATGACGTGACCCGGTGGCGCGAGTGTGTGTGCTCGGCCATTGTACGAGTGTGTGTGCTCATCCGGCGTACTTGAGTGATCAGATGTCATAAGTCCGTTGTTCAATGTTAAAATTACAGACATTTAACAAGAGTAAAAGCAATCATATCACTAAAAATATCTTTTCAAATGTTTCAATTTATGATTTTTTTGTAATGTTATTTATATATATACCGAGTATATATAATAAATAAATTAAGGATGAGGAACTTAGCTTTTAAATTATGCCGAAGCTTTGTGTGTTTGAAACTGTGGTGGTAGATTCTATGGTACCCATAAGGTACCATACTTATTTTTTAAATGGGTACCGGAGTTGTCACCAACTGTGGTTGCTGAAATTGGGCTCAATGTAGTCTTGGCCCACCTATTTTGACTTGAGCCAGACCTTTGCTTAGGAGAAAACCTGAGAACCTCGCGGACAAAGAGAACGGGAGGAAGTAGCACCTTGGATCGGCCGTCGCTACTGCTCGTGCGGAGATCCTTTGGCTCTATTCGGCTTGGATCGTGAAGAAAGCTCTCCAGCGACCATTAATAGCGGAAGCCCACAAGGCTCGAGGTCGATCTGTGTCGGACATGGAATAACAACCTACTGGACGGAGGAGTGGCAAGACCAACTAAAACAGGCGTTCGGCAGCGCCGCGATCCAGCTTGACCGCCGGGCGAGCGGCGAGAGACAATTGATGAGGAAGGAGAGTTGCCGGTGACGGTCGATGGAGATCACGGCTCCGTGTTTTGTTGCAACGAAGGTTACAACTTACAACTCGTGGCAGTGCAGGGGACTTGTAATGGTGCGGAAAACTCCAGCTGGTGCACTGAGGTGAGCGGGCTTCACAATGTCCATGGCTACTCCATTCTCTCAAGACCGCACAAGAATCTGAAAAAAAAAGTCCAGATTCTTTTTCTTCCACACCTCCATGGGCTTTTGCATTCTTTTTTGAGGTTTTGAATTACAGACCTGAACAATGCTAGAAACCTTCCATCTTCGCCCCTTTTTCTGAAACTCGGGATCAATTCCTACTAGAGTGATGTGAGAGACAACAAAGGCTCTCAATGAAAGCACCAATGTTGGTCCAAAATAGGACGCTCGTAGGCTTTTAGGAAAGCTACGTACGACACTCAAGCAGGAATTAGGAAAGCAAGAACGAGAATGGAAAGTAGCTATGAGATTGAGTTGCCAGAAATAGCATATAGAAATTGCCTCCTAATATGAATTACAAGCCGCCTTTTATAGGCGTATACAAATCGTAACCGCTACCGATAATAATGACTAATTAAATACAACATTAATACGGAATTAAATACATAATTAATAGCGCATTAATTGCTTGACCGTTACTCTTCCGTGCTGGGAGGTCGGCTGGACTGGCAGGCTCCCCGCTGGGCTGGTAGACGGGCTCCAGGTTGTGGACTTGGATACACGGATCCAAGTTCGGGGCTTGGGTTGATTAGGCTCTGGGCCTAGTCCCATTACTCCATCAGGTTTGAAAATTCCAAAATAGGACTGTCATTTTTTATTTCCAAAATAGGAGTAATTACTGTCAATTTTAAAAAATACTGCCATGTTTGAAGTCTGGTACTGACATGGCAGTAATTCGTCCTATTTTGGGAACAAAAACATGGCAGTCATATTTTGGAATTTTCAAACCCCTTTAGTCCTATTTCGGGTAATATCTCTTTTAAATTCCCTAGTAGGACTAATTATGTGTGTTTTGACAAATATACACTTGCATCTTTTGAAATATTTTAATTCATAATAAAAAAGTAAAAAATAATAAAAATTGTGTAAAAATAGTAAAAAATTAATAGAATATTTATAAAATAAAAATTTCAAAAAGAATTGAATTGTTTTTAAAATAAAATTAATAAAATAAAAGTTCGAAAAATAAAAATTATAATTTAAAAAAATATAAAAATTAGAAAATAATAATAATAATAATAATAACGTAAAAATTAAAATATAACCGCCGCCTCTACCACCGGATCCAACTCCTCTGCCTTGCTTAGAGCATCTTTAATGGTAGTGTGGATTCTAAAAAAATGCACTGCCACATATATAAAATGGATGTCGATGTAAAAATATGTTCTCCAACAAAAATGTGTTTAAGATGTGCGTTGTTGAAGTGGAAATTAAAAATAGGCAATTTCTATGGTACTTTGAAGGTATGATACCTTGATGGTATGGACCAATCAAAAATTTTTAATTGAATAATTTAAATGCAAATAAAATGTAAAACTTTGAATTGCACCAATGAAATGAATCCTAGGTATGATACCCTCCTATTTTTGTTAGGTACCATAACAAGCACCTTAAATATATCCATCCTGTGAAGTTGGACATGGGATTCGAGAAAACCTGTTAGACAGACTGATGTCTACTGGTAAAATATCCGATTCGAGAAAAATTTTATGGTGCCTTTGCATCAAGGAGTGTTTCTGTGCATCTCACATGTGGCTGATGTCTACTGGTAAACTAATCCAACTCATTTTTTATTTTTAAAATATCTTGGAATAATTAAAGAATTTCAATTGCCTGCAAAATTGCATAGAAACCCTTCGATCACTGAAGTTGGACGCTGGCAAGGCGGCAATGCAGGAGAATGGCGGGGCTTCTCAAATTCCTGGGAGACTTCGACTGTCTCCTCCAACATCGGTGGCGGCGTCTCAGGCGAGCGACGGCGGTGGCAGCAGTTCGGTCCGGCGGTACTGCTCTTCTTCTCCGGCGCAGCACTCCGTCTTCTCCAACGTGAGGTCGATCCAGACGGCCACTCTATCGACGCCTCCATCCGTCCTAATTAAACCAGACAGATCGTCTCTCTCTTTGGTGACCACATATATATCAATATATGACGTATACCCTCACAGGAAAATTCGCAGCTCTGGCCGTTCGTAGGTCAACAGCGGCACGGCCGGTGTGCTGGGTTCTTCACCCGGCGAGATGCGTATCAGTCCGGCGGTGAAGAACTCTCAACCTAGCAGTCCACCATCCCTCACTTTCTTTTTTCTCTTCTTAAACTCCCACTAGTCTAAAGTTTGCTCTTAGGTATTTGATCGGGTTTTAAATCAAGGAAAAAATTCTTTGGTACCATTCACTAACAAACGGTGAAGGAGCATACTATAGTGATGTAGTGATGGCGGATAGAAACGATAGGATTGTTAGGGATCACTTAGCAATTTTAATTTTTTTTAATAAAATGGGAGAGATGGATTTTATATCCAATAGTATTATGCCACACGGAGGTTGATGGAGTATATGGACTCCGATCCCCCGGTCTGCCCTGATGGAGTATATGGACTCCGACCCCCCGGTCTGCCGACTACTGGGCCTGGACAGCGGCCCACACACGTTTAGTGGATATCATTCATATTATTGTACATTATTATTATTATTCAGATGTTCAAGATTCGCTTTTTATACTATCAGTCCATTTATGTAACCGGGTCTGTCAGGCCCATATTAGAGGCTCAGACCCGGATTTTCCCTATATATACTCCTTATAGAAGACTTGTAAACATAACTCACAATTCATTCAACATTATACACATTCTTCTTCTCCATTACTCTTCTTGATTATTGTTCAATCACTCCTTAGTTATAGGATATGGGTATCAATTATCCAACAATGGTGCTCTCGTTGAGAGGTTTGAACACAATCAAGTGAGAAAACCTCCCAAAAACAACCAAAAATTCACCCAAATCACAAGAAATCAGTCAAAAACTGCTCTGAAAATTTAGTCGAAAAAATGCAAAAAAATGTGGATTTTCCAGATCTCTGTACACGTCACCGCTACTCAGTCCGTTGAGTCGGTTGAAGCCGGTCTGCCGCTGCTCCTGCGCCTCACCGCCCATTTCCAGATCTCGACGCCGTGGAGCCGTCGCTCGCAGGTCGCTGTTCCACCTTTGTCACAGTGTCACCGATCGACACTCGAGGCTTGTTCTCCTCCTTCGCCCCAGCGGTGTTAGTCGTAGTCCCCCTCAAGTCGGGTGAGCTAGTACACTGCTTCCGCCATTAATGGTCATATCAAAGTTGTCGCTCCAGATCTCGACGGTGACAGAGCGGTGTCTCACAAAGTAGGAGTACTTCCGACGACAATTACCTGGTGACACCTAGCGATGAAGAACTGTGATATTTCCTGGTCAGCAACGTCCGAACAGCATGGCTTGACAGCGGAGATGGCCAGAAGATTGCCTTTCTCACTTCACTCCTCCGACAGTATCATGGTCGGGGCACCTCCTCTTTTTTTCAAGCCTCACTCATCCAGGGTCTTCTCTCCATAGCCTGCAGCGGGGCGGAACCGGGCTTTGTAATCTGCATCCACGTTGATTTAAATCCAGTATAGCCCCTCCGCCATTCAGAAGATGCCTCACCAACCTCATTGGCAGAAAGACGATTTGCCAGATTGGCTGGTGCGTGGGTTTCATTTGATTGGGTCAACTGCCCTAATCCATGGCAATGTTAGTAAGCTTGCACCAAGTGAGATGGGCCATACAAACATCGTCAATTTATATTAGATGGGCCACAATTTTAACGAACACTCTAATATATTTCAGCTTATCAAAAGATAAGTACTCTTTAATTTTCATATTATTTATATGTATTTAAATCATTTCTTTTTATCGGGAGAATGTCAAAGTATCACACAATTATGATCAAATGCCTAGTAGACTGAGACTTGAGACCCATCACTAGGATTTAAAGCCCTGACCAAGTCAGGCACAAAGCCCCGCCCAAGTCGGGCATGAAGACCGGTCTTAGTCATTCCAAGAATGGCGACCGTTGTGTACGGATGGCTCACACATTTTCTCTACTAAGTATTTTATCATTATATTAGCGATTCACATTTCCACTTTTTTAAAGTGACGAACTCCCGATCAGAAACATAAATCCCAAGAACTTTTTTATATATGTATGTTAAATGTATAGGTACAAAGATGACTTTACTCATTTTCACCTCGTCTCCACTCGCCTCAAGGAGTGGGGGACCGGGGGACTGAGGGGTCAGAGTTTCTAGATGAGCAGAAAATATCACACATGAGCAGGAATGGGAGCCGAGTCACCTGAAGAGGAGCTGAGCTAGATTGATCATGCTGGAGGAGACCTACATTCCTTGTTTTGTGTTGGGGGCGCTAGGTGTACTCTTTTTCCCTTTATTAGGATTTTTTTCCACTGGTTTTTTTTCCTAGTAAAGGTTTTTAACGAGGCACCTCCCCATAATGGACAAGGGTGGTGGTCCCCGGCCAGAGAGGAAGGAATCAAAGACAAAAGAACGTTGCAGATACAGTTTAGACTACTCCCTTTCGTCTTGAGTACTCTCGACTCAGGGAGTGGGGGACTCCTGATGGAGTATAAATATATGGACTCCGACCCCCCGGTCTGCCGACTACGGGGCCTGGACAGCGGCCCACACACGTTTAGCGGATATCATTAATATTATTGTACATTATTATTATTATTATTATTCAGATGTTCAAGATTAGCTTTTTATACTATCAATCCATTTATGTAACCGGGTCTGTCAGGTTCATATTTGGCACAAATCTCTAGAGCTGAATTTTAATCCTTGTCTTCTATTTTAATAAGGTGCTCCGTCATAAGGCAATGGATTGAGGTGCCACCCCTTCACCATTAGCTCCAATCATTGGAGAAAAAATGGAAGCATACTTTAGTAATGCCATATTTATGGTAGTCTCAATGATAATTCTGGCCTTATCAAGAGTAATAATGCCATTTTAACGAAAAGTTGCTATACAAGACTCAAAGATAATCTTCTCTTCATCGTCATTTGAACACAAATGGAGAGATTGTTAGAACATTTATAGTGTTCAAATTCATTGTAATTATCTTTGATTAATTAGTCTAGTATTAACAGTCTTTTAAGTTGAGAGAGAAGTGGACTTTTTAATTAAACAGACCCACACGCCTACCTATCCTAATTGTACTACGATGTTCGAATTCTCTCCTATAAATAAAGACAGAGGGGTTTGAACAACCTAAGCCTCTAAACAATTTATTCTGCACGTATCATCATGGTAGAGCACCACTTTAGTTTCTCTCTCAATAGTTCATATGTATATCATGTATTCTTGTCATATCATTATGAATATACGGCATTGAATGTTGATTGCTTATTCTTCTTCTACACAATTTCTCCATATAATTATTTAGAAGCTATTCGACTATAGATCTGGGAATTAACAAATAGTAACTCCGATTTTCAAAAGTTACTGAAAAAGTAAAACAAAAATATTGAGAGGTGCGCCTCAACAAGACGACATCTGGGCCATCTTTTTTTTTGTTTCCAGCCACCATTGTCATCGGAAATTCCATCGGAAAAGTGATATTAGCGAATTCTTTTTTTAAAATCCCAAGACGCGGATGATTTGAAGGTATCTTGACGAGGCGTACCTTTCAGTATTTTTTTTTTTAATTTTTCGGACAATTATTTTAAAAATCGGAGTTACTATTTGATGCACACTAATGAGTAGTGCATAATTACATGTTTTTATGTTTGATTTATGTTGATTCTTTGACGTTTTATTTAGGTTATAAACATTTAAGTGATTTCAGTTGTAATTGTATTTTAGTCTTTATTTATAAGTTGTAAAGTATAGTTAGGATTTGTGGTGTTGGAAAGGAAGACTTTGAAGAGAAGAAAACAAGAAATTTGACTGCCCAGGAGTAAAACCCGACCGGGTAGAAACCCCCACCCGGTCGGGTATGATTTAACAGACGAAATTGCCAAGAAAATCACTGGACCCGGTCGGGTCCCCTACTTGACCCCGTCGGGTCAGATGTGACCCGGGACAAAATGACGTGCGAAGATCACCAGAACGTGGCGGATTATCTGATTTTGACCGGACCCGGTCGGGTAAGTACTTGACCCGGTCAGGTACCCGGCCAAAGGTGTTGAAAAACACCTATAAATAGCACACTTTTTCTTCTCTAAAAATCATCCCTTCTTCCATACTTCTTAGCTCAGTTTAGAATAGCATTTCTTATATTTTTATAGCATGTTTAGTCTCCAAATCAGGAACTAAACTTCCATTTCTTGGTGTTGCTTTTGAAACTTGTTGATTATTAAAATTGTGAGTTATTTTCTTAACTTCTTTCCTTGAATATTAATTAATAGTTCTTTCCTTAATACCATTTCTATATTAATGTTGGGGAGTGTTGCTAAGATGACAATTAGTTAACATCTCGACATTAGTTAGAATAGTATTTTCTTCCTTTATATTAATGTTGGGGAGTGTTGCTAAGATGACAATTAGTTAACATCTTGATATTAATTATAGTAGGATTCATCTTCTTTAATAATATTCTTCCTTGAATATTAATTAATTCCTATTCATATTTCATATTAATATTTTGAACATTACTTAAAGGATAACCTAGTTTTGTTTCATATATTAATTATTACTAGAAACGATCAACGAACCGATGGTTAATCGTTGATGGTTTCACAAGTAAGTAACTTCGGTTTATTAATGCACGGTCGTGGTTAATAAACTTAAGAGGGATTAATTTTGTTGGTTAAACCGAAACCGTTGTGTTGAGGTTATCAATCTCAATTGATTTCATCAAGGAGTTAGAAAGATTAAATTCTACTATTAAATCGGTATAAGGCGTTGTTCTATATTTGATTAATAGTAAGGGTTATTAATGAACGGTTGTTGTTAATAACTACCCTCGATGAAGTGGATATACTCTCCGATTGAGTATTCGAGAGGGAATAGGTTATAGATATAACAATGATCGACTAAAATATATCAACAAGTGGAAAGTAGCAATGCCAAGTCCTTTTTATCTTTGAATTAAATCTCATATAGGTCGTTCATCTTAGTTTTTAATTAAATTAAATCACTCAATCCAAATCCCCCCTTTATTTACTAAGTTTCATAAAAAGAGAATCATTCCTTTCTGATGCACACTAATTAGTAGTGCATAATTACATGTTTTTATGTTTGATTTATGTTAATTGTTTGACGTTTTATTTAGTTTGTAAACATTTATGTGATTTCAGTTGTAATTGTATTTTAGTGTTTATTTGTAAGTTGTAAAGTTTAGTTACGATTTGTGGTGTTGGAAAGGAAGACTTTGAAGTGAAGAAAAAGAAGATTTGGCTGCCTAGGAGCAAATACCCGACCGGGTATAACACTTGAGCCGGTCGGGTAAGAAGTGAAAAACGAAAATGCAAAGAAAGTGCATGGCCCGGTCGGGCCCACTACCTCACCCGGTCGGGTGAGAAGTGACCGGGGACAACCCGGCGTGCAAAGATCACCCGAACGTGAAGAATATCCAATTTTTGCACTCACCCGGTCGGGTCCCCTACCCCACCCGGTCGGGTCTGACTTGACCCGGACACTTTAACATGCCGAAGATCGCCAGAACGTGGAGGATATTTGATTTTGACATGCACCCGGTCGGGTAAGTACTATACCCGGTCGGGTACCCGGCCAAAGGTGTTGAAAAACACCTATAAATAGCACTCTTTTTCTTCTCTAAAAATCATCCCTTCTTCCATACTCTTTAGCTCAGTTTAGAATAGCATTTCTTTATATTTTTCTAGCTATGTTTAGTCTCCAAATGAGGAGCTAAACTTCCATGCTTGGTGTTTCTCTTGAAGCTTGTTGATTATTAAAGTTGTGAGTTATTTTCTTAACTTCTTTCCTTGAATATTAATTAATAGTTCTTTCCTTAATACCATCTCTATATTGATGTTGGGGAGTGTTGCTAAGATGACAATTAGTTAACATCTCGACATTAGTTAGAATGGTATTTTCTTCCTCTATATTAATGTTGGGGAGTGTTGCTAAGATGGCAATTAGTTAACATCTTGATATTAATTATAGTAGGATTCATCTTCTTTAATAACATTCTTCCTTGAATATTAATTAATTCATACTCTTATTTCATATTAATATTTTGAACATTACTTAAAGGATCAACTAGTTTTGTTTCATATATTAATTATTACTAGAAACGATCAACGAACCGATGGTTAATCGTTGATGGTTTCACAAGTAAGTAACTTCGGTTTATTAATGCACGGTCGTGGTTAATAAACTTAAGAAGGATTAATTTTGTTGGTTAAACCGAAACCGTTGTGTTGAGGTTATCAATCTCAATTGATTTCATCAAGGAGTTAGAAAGATCAAATGCTACTATTAAATCGGTATAAGGCGTTGTTCTATACTTGATTAATAGTAAGGGTTATTAATGAACGGTTGTTGTTAATAACTACCCTCGATGAAGTGGATATACTCCCCGATTGAGTATTCGAGAGGGAATAAGTTATAGATATAACAATGATCGACTAAAATATATCAACAAGTGGAAAGTAGCAATGCCAAGTCCTTTTTATCTTTGAATTAAACAGATATAGGTTGTTCATCTTAGTTCTTTATTAAATCAAATCACTCAATCCAAATCCCCCCTTTTTATTTACTAAGTATCATAAAAAGAGAATTATTCCTTTCCCTGTGGATACGAACTCTACTACGCTATACTACGTATAAGTGTTAGTATTGAAAATTATTTTGACGCACCGTGACAAAGTGCTCGTCAAATTTGGCACTGTTTCCGGGGAAAGGCAATTACTTTTCTCTTTATTTTATCTCATAAAAATCAAAAACAAAAAAAAATATAACAAAAAAAAAATATAAAAAAAATCTTACTTTTCTATTTTCTGAGCTTGCATGAGTAAATGGATACCAACACATCATCCCTAGAGAGTCAAATTTCCGACTTGACTTCTTTATTAAAGGAGTTTATCTCATGTTCAAAATCTCAAGATGTCCATACATGCAACATTTGCATGTCACAAAGGCATCTTACGGATTTTTACCCAGAGCTTCGAGAAGAATTCTTTGAACAAAGGAATGGTGTTGGTTTCCAAGAGAGGTATGATTCATTCTCCAACACATATAGCCCATACTCATGTTCTTATTCCAGCATGTCCACTGAAGACATGATCCGAGCTCTCACTTTCAATGTGACAAATATGCAACAAAATATGTCACAATGCTCGCAAGAAGCAGTGTCCAACAAACAGAACTTGGACAATCAGTTGAAACAAATGCCAAGCATTGTGAACCACATGGGCGAGGAGGAGGAAGAAGAGGAGCTTACGGAGAAAGCTCAACCGGAGGAGGAACCTGAAAACTCAACTCAACCACCAGCCATTCCTAAGATCATGCCACCATTTCCTGAGGCTCTAAGGGAAACACAAAGGGTGGAGAAGGACAAAGATATCTATGAAATTTTCAGCAATTGTGAGTATAATTTAGACTTCTCTTTGTTCACAAATAAGCAAGGAATAACGGTGGGATTACACAAATATTTCATACTCCCTCTTATACCACCCGGATCAAAACCCCTTCCATTGACCATGCTTAATGAAAATCATGGACCAACACTCTCACAATATGAAGCGAAAGAAATCTGGATATTTGATCCCGGAAAGGTCAAAATAAAGGGTCGAAAAACTGAGTCTTTCTATAAGAGTCACCCGGGTGAAAATTTGAAGAAGATGAGTTATCACGATCCAAGCTTGAACGATTGAACACAACCACGGCGTCGTGCTGCGACGTTAACTAAGGCGCTTCTTGGGAGGCAACCCAAGCAAGGTACGTTTACTTGTTTTATTTTACTTTTACACATTTAAAAAAAAAATGAATCACCCCCCTTTGTCTTCCCTTTCGAACCACACCCCAAATTTCCTCCATTTCCAAAAGTCAAAAGCTTCATATCTCCTACATCCATCCACCAATTAAACCCATTTCATTCATCACCTCTTCACCCTTTTCATCTCCACACCCACGAATCACCAACAAAACCTCCCAAAAAGTATAAAAAAAAAACACATTCATCTTAGACACAAGCACTAGGGACAGTGCTTTGATTAGCTTGGGGGGAGAGTTTTATGGAATACTCACATTCATACTCTTTATTCTTGTAAAATATATATATATATAAGCTTGTTAAGTTGAAAACCTGAAAGGGCAACTTAAGCAAAAATAAAGCAAAAATAAGAGTGAGTTGTGAGGATTAAAACAGAAAAATGTGGGAAGCTGGGATGAAAACCCGAAAGGGCACCTAGACAAAATGAGAGAACGAGAGAAAGTATTTTCTTTTATTTCTGCAGGATCCTAAGGGTAACGAAAAAAAAAAGGTTGAGGTTGATAAAGAAATATGGAGTTGAAGACCCTCTTTACTATTATATTTTTGGGGATTTACTTTATGTGTTTCTAAAAACACTCGTGGATGTGTGTGTTGATATTCTTGTCATTTTAAGGACTTCTTGGATCGGATTTGATTTACTCGAGACGAGTAAAGGTTTAAGTGTGGGGGTGTTTGATGCACACTAACTAGTAGTGCATAATTACATGTTTTTATGTTTGATTTATGTTAATTGTTTGACGTTTTATTTAGTTTGTAAACATTTATGTGATTTCAGTTCTAATTGTATTTTAGTGTTTATTTGTAAGTTGTAAAGTTTAGTTAGGATTTGTGGTGTTGGAAAGGAAGACTTTGAAGTGAAGAAAAAGAAGATTTGGCTGCCCAGGAGCAAATACCCGACCGGGTATAACACTTGACCCGGTCGGGTAAGAAGTGAAAAACGAAAATGCAAAGAAAGTGCATGGCCCGGTCGGGCCCACTACTTCACCCGGTCGGGTGAGAAGTGACCGGGGACAACCCGGCGTGCAAAGATCACCCGAACGTGAAGAATATCCAATTTTTGCACTCACCCGGTCGGGTCCCCTACCCCACCCGGTCGGGTCTGACTTGACCCGGACACTTTAACATGCCGAAGATCGCCAGAACGTGGAGGATATTTGATTTTGACATGCACCTGGTCGGGTAAGTACTATACCCGGTCGGGTACCCGGCCAAAGGTGTTGAAAAACACCTATAAATAGCACTCTTTTTCTTCTCTAAAAATCATCCCTTCTTCCATACTCTTTAGCTCAGTTTAGAATAGCATTTCTTTATATTTTTCTAGCTATGTTTAGTCTCCAAATGAGGAGCTAAACTTCCATGCTTGGTGTTGCTCTTGAAGCTTGTTGATTATTAAAGTTGTGAGTTATTTTCTTAACTTCTTTCCTTGAATATTAATTAATAGTTCTTTCCTTAATACCATCTCTATATTGATGTTGGAGAGTGTTGCTAAGATGACAATTAGTTAACATCTCGACATTAGTTAGAATGGTATTTTCTTCCTCTATATTAATGTTGGGGAGTGTTGCTAAGATGACAATTAGTTAACATCTTGATATTAATTATAGTAGGATTCATCTTCTTTAATAAAATTCTTCCTTGAATATTAATTAATTCCTACTCTTATTTCATATTAATATTTTGAACATTACTTAAAGGATCAACTAGTTTTGTTTCATATATTAATTATTACTAGAAACGATCAACGAATCGATGGTTAATCGTTGATGGTTTCACAAGTAAGTAACTTCGGTTTATTAATGCACGGTTGTGGTTAATAAACTTAAGAGGGATTAATTTTGTTGGTTAAACCGAAACCGTTGTGTTGAGGTTATCAATCTCAATTGATTTCATCAAGGAGTTAGAAAGATCAAATGCTACTATTAAATCGGTATAAGGCGTTGTTCTATATTTGATTAATAGTAAGAGTTATTAATGAACGGTTGTTGTTAATAACTACCCTCGATGAAGTGGATATACTTCCCGATTGAGTATTCGAGAGGGAATAAGTTATAGATATAACAATGATCGACTAAAATATATCAACAAGTGGAAAGTAGCAATGCCAAGTCCTTTTTATCTTTGAATTAAACACATATAGGTTGTTCATCTTAGTTCTTAATTAAATCAAATCACTCAATCCAAATCCCCCCTTTTTATTTACTAAGTATCATAAAAAGAGAATTATTCCTTTCCCTGTGGATACGAACTCTACTACGCTATACTACGTATAAGTGTTAGTATTGAAAATTATTTTGACGCACCGTGACAAAGTGCTCGTCACTTTCCCTGTGGATACGAACTCTACTACGCTATACTACTTATTAGTGATAGTATTGAATTTATTTTGAGTGCACCTCACGACAAGTGCACGTCAAATTTGGCGCCGTTGCCGGGGAAATGCAATTAATTTTCTTTTTATTTTATCTCATAAAAAAACAAAAAAAAATATATTTAAAAAAAAAAACTTACTCTTCTATTTTCTGAGCTTACATGAGTTATGAGTATATGGATACCAACACTTCATCCTTAGAGAGTCAAATTTCATTCTTGACTACTCTAATAAAGGAATTTATCTTAAGCTCAAAAGCTCAAGATGCCAAGACATGCAACATTTGCATGTCTTACAGGCATCTTACGGATTTCTGCCCAAAACTCCAAGATGAATACCTTGAACAAATTGATGATGTTGGTTACGAAAGGGATGTACCTCACATGAGGTATGATCCGTTCTGCAACTCTAACATGTCTACAGAAGATATGGTCCGGGCTATTGCTACCAACATGACCACCATGCAAAACAACATGGTGCAATTCCAAAATGAGACCAAGTCTAGCATTTTAAACTTGGAAACTCAAATGAGTCAAATAGCCGGAGCCATGAGTAGGCTTGAAGAAAGGGATTCGGAAAAACTTCCTTCTCAAATAGAATGTGATCCTAAACAGCAAACTTTTGCAATCACATTGACAAATGAAAAGGAAATGAAAAAGGAGATCCAGAATCCAGAAGAAGTGGAAGAAGAAAAAGACACGGAGCTCCAACTGGTCAAAGAAGATGATGAACCGAGTTTCAAATACCTATCCTTATCATTCTTTGAGGTACCCCCATCAGTTCTAAAAACTTTGAGGTCAACTCATAAAATTGAAAAGGAGAGTGACATTTTTGAAATTCTCAGCACAATTGAGGGATCCAAACATTTTCCATTGACCATGTTAAATGATAATTTCTTTCCCTCACTCTCACCACATGAATCAATGAAAATCTGGATATTTGATCCTAGAGGGATTTTCAAAGTGAAGGGTCAGAAAATCAAGCATTCCTATGGAAGCCCTAGGAGTGAAAATGTGGCGAAGCTAAACTATCACGATCCAAGTTTAAATGATTGAACACAATGATGGCGTCGTGCCGCGACGTTAAAAAAGGCGCTTCTTGGGAGGGAACCCATGCAAGGTACGTTTACTTGTTTTATTTTATTTTTACATATTTCTAAAACAAAAAAAAGACCTAGGATTGAACCCGGCCAGGTATAAAACCCTAGCCGGTCGGGTTACCTCTTAAAACACAGCACCCGACCAACTGCCCGGGCGAGGCAGACGAAGAACAAAGAATAAATCAACCGCCTGACCGGGTAGACCCCTATACCCGGCCGGGCAACGCAGCAAAAACTCTCTACCTTGGGTGCACAGCTTACGCCCGACTGGGTCAGTCACTATACCCGGTCGGGCGGTGGGGCAAAAGCCCGATAAGGGTGCGGGCGGGCAGCTTTTCTTCCCCATTTTCTTTTCTTCCCATTCGAACCACACCCCAAATTTCCTCCATTTCCAAAAGTCAAAAGCTTCATATCTCCTACATCCATCCACGAATTAAACCCATTTCATTCATCACCTCTTCACCCTTTTCATCTCCACACCCACGCATCACCAACAAAACCTCCCAAAATGTAACAAAAAAAAATCATCTCAGACACAAGCACTAGGGACAGTGCTTTGATTAGCTTGGGGGGAGACTTTTATGGAACACTCACATTCATACTCTTTATTCTTGTAAAAAAAAAATTATAAAAGCTTGTTAAGTTGAAAACCCGAAAGGGCAACTTAAGCAAAAATAAAGCAAAAATAAGAGTGAGTTGTGAGGATTAAAGCAGAAATATGTGGAAAGCTGGGATGAAAACCCAAAAGGGCACCTAGGCAAAATGACAGAATGAGAGAAAGTATTTCTGCAGGATCGTAAGGGTAATCAAACAAAAAAAGGGTTGAGGTTGATAAAGAAATATGGAGTTTAAGACCCTCTTTACTGTTATATTTTTCGGGATATACTTTATGTGTTTCTAAAAACACTCGTGGATGTGTGTGTTGATATTCTTGTCACTTTAAGGACTTCTTGGACCGGATTTGATTTACTCGAGACGAGTAAAGGTTTAAGTGTGGGGGTGTTTGATGCACACTAATTCGTAGTGCATAATTACATGTTTTTATGTTTGATTTATGTTGATTGTTTGACGTTTTATTTAGTTTGTAAACATTTATATGATTTCAGTTGTAATTGTATTTTAGTCTTTATTTATAAGTTGTAAAGTATAGTTAGGATTTGTGGTGTTGGAAAGGAAGACTTTGAAGAGAATGAAACAAGAAATTTGACTGCCCAGGAGTAAAACCCGACCGGGTAGAAACCCCCACACGGTCGGGTATGATTTAACAGATGAAATTGCCAAGAAAATCACTGGACCCGGTCGGGTCCCCTACTTGACCCGGTCGGGTCAGATGTGACCCGGGACAAAACGACGTGCGAAGATCACCAGAACGTGGCGGATTATCTGATTTTGACCGGACCCGGTCGGGTAAGTACTTGACCCGGTCGGGTACCCGGCCAAAGGTGTTGAAAAACACCTATAAATAGCACACTTTTTCTTCTCTAAAAATCATCCCTTCTTCCATACTTCTTAGCTCAGTTTAGAATAGCATTTCTTATATTTTTATAGCATGTTTAGTCTCCAAATGAGGAACTAAACATCCATTTCTTGGTTTTGCTCTTGAAGCTTGTTGATTATTAAAGTTGTGAGTTATTTTCTTAACTTCTTTCCTTGAATATTAATTAATAGTTCTTTCCTTAATACCATTTCTATATTAATGTTGGGGAGTGTTGCTAAGATGACAATTAGTTAACATCTCGACATTAGTTAGAATAGTATTTTGTTCCTTTATATTAATGTTGGGGAGTGTTGCTAAGATGACAATTAGTTAACATCTTGATATTAATTATAGTATGATTCATCTTCTTTAATAATATTCTTCCTTGAATATTAATTAATTCCTATTCATATTTCATATTAATATTTTGAACATTACTTAAAGGATCAACTAGTTTTTTTTCATATATTAATTATTACTAAAAACGATCAACGAACCGATGGTTAATCATTGATGGTTTCACAAGTAAGTAACTTCGGTTTATTAATGCACGGCCGTGGTTAATAAACTTAAGAGGGATCAATTTTGTTGGTTAAACCGAAACCGTGGTGTTGAGGTTATCAATCTCAATTGATTTCATCAAGGAGTTAGAAAGATTAAATGCTACTATTAAATCGGTATAAGGCGTTGTTCTATATTTGATTAATAGTAAGGGTTATTAATGAACGGTTGTTGTTAATAACTACCCTCGATGAAGTGGATATACTCCCCGATTGAGTATTCGAGAGGGAATAAGTTATAGATATAACAATGATCGACTAAAATATATCAACAAGTGGAAAGTAGCAATGCCAAGTCCTTTTTATCTTTGAATTAAATCTCATATGATCGTTCATCTTAGTTTTTAATTAAATTAAATCACTCAATCCAAACCCCCCCTTTATTTACTAAGTTTCATAAAAAGAGAATTTTTCCTTTTCCTGTGGATACGAACTCTACTACGTTATACTACGTATTAGTGATAGTATTGAATTTATTTTGAGTGCACCTCACGACAAGTGCACGTCAAATTTGGCACCGTTGATGGGGAAGGAAATTACTTTTCTTTTTATTTTATCTCATAAAAAAACAAAACAAAAAATATATTTAAAAAAAAACTTACTCTTCTATTTTCTGAGCTTACATGAGTTATGAGTATATGGATACCAACACTTCATCCTTAGAGAGTCAAATTTCCTTCTTGACTACTCTAATAAAGGAATTTATCTTAAGCTCAAAAGCTCAAGATGCCAAGACATGGAACATTTGCATGTCTTAATCGTTGGTGGTTTCACAAGTAAGTAACTTCGGTTTATTAATGCACGGTTGTGGTTCATAGACTAAAGAGGGATCAATTTTGTTGGTTAAACCGAAACCGTTGTGTTAAGGTTATCAATCTCAATTGATTTCATCAAGGGGTTAAAAAAAGATTGAATGCTACTATTATATCGGTATACGTCGTTGTTCTATATTTGATTAATACTAAGGGTTATTAATGAACGGTCATTGTTAATAACTACTCTCGATGAATTGGAGATACTTCTCGATTGAGTATTCGAGAGGGGATAAGTTATAGATATAACAAGGATCAACTAAAATATATCAACAAGTGAAAAGTAGCAAAGTCAAGTCCCTTTTATTCTTGAATTAAACACATTTAGGTTGTTCATCTTAGTTTCTTAATTAAATTAAATCATTAATAACCAAAACCCCCCCTTTATAATTACTAGTTTCATAAAAAGAGAATCATTCCTTTCCCTGGGGATACGAACTCTACTACGCTATACTACGTATAAGTGCTAGTATTGAATTTATTTTGACGCACCGTGACAAAGTGCTCGTCAACCGACCACCAATTGGAAGCTGAATTTCTACCTTAAGTGTGCACACCCTCTAAAAGGGATTCCAAGCCCCCCGAGTAGTAAGAAACTCAAGTAGGCAGAATGTTTTCTACCACCTACTCACAAGGGACATTGTCCAAGGGTAAATTAGGTAACTACTACTACGACCACCAAAGGACCTTTGGTCCTCAAATAAAAGTCCGGGATGTCTACCAGAGTATGTCATTGCTGGACTGGTTACCGACCCAAATAAATATATTTCACCAAAAGTAGTAGTAGTCCTAACCACCACGCCTCGTGTTTCTCTCGAGATGCACTAATATATTATGAAAACTTTAAGTTTTCCCCAACATCATTCTTGTCACACTTCCAAAATATCCTTTGTAATAAATATCAACCCACCAATATTCTTTAATAAAAAGAATATACATTTTAATAATCCATAATGGATAATAATCCACTAATATCCATACATTCAAAATATTCATTACATTTCAAACAAATAGTTTCCAATTCATAAATAATTCACATAGTTCAAATATTGCATACATATAAGTACGAGATAAAACATTTTTGGTTGACATAGAAAGTAACTTAGATTGCGATAATCTCCTTAATAAAATCTCTAGCTTTGGTCTTCACTTGAATCCTCCTTCTAATATATATCAAAATTCTAAATCAATAACTACTCTATTATTTTTGTTATTTCCTATCTATCCAACCTTTAATTATTTTAATTTCATAATTCCCTTTTTAAATATAACTATTAAGTTAGATTCATAAACCTTATTTAAAATGTTAATTTCCAGCCCAACCTTATTATTTTCTTTAGTCATACTAATCCCTCCATAATTTACTTTAATTTATTTGATTAATTAGTTAACTAGTCTAATTATATTAACTACATAATAATTTCATTATTTCGATTTTAAATAATCAATTTCAGTTCAAAATTCTGTTTATATATTTTATATAATTTATTTAATAAACCTTTTAATAATAATTTGACGTAAGCAATAATTCGAAATAATAATCATTAATGATAATCTAATCTCAATAAAAACTTTAATTAGTTCAATAGTTTATTTATACTAACTAACCCAATTAAATTAATTAATTCAATCCTCCAGTTTTATTTACTTGATTTACTAATTTAATTGAACTAACTAAATCAAATAAATAAGTTTAATTATATCAATATAGCTAAATACATTAATCTAATTCAATTAAGGCTAATAATAAAATTCTAATTTAATTTTAATGTTCTATTTTTAATATAAAGTCCAAAAATATTACCACGTCCATAATTTAACTAATTTATCCATTAAACTAATTGATTTAGTTAAACTAGTCCAATGAAGTCAATTAACTAAATTATTAAGTACACATTACTTAATTAATTTGTTTATATTATTCAACTAATTTTTATGAGTTAGAATAGTTTAATAATTTATATGGAGTCCAAATCAATAATAATAGAGGATAATAATTATTAATTTAATCACACTAATTTAATTAGTCCACTAATTCAATAATTTATTTATTAAGTCCAAATATAGTCATTCATTTATGCTAGCTATCCCAACTTTATTTTCTTTTCCTTATCTTATTCCAAACCTCATTTTAGTCCAGAATATTATTTCCAATCTTAGTAATTTTATTTATTTCACCATTATTATTCAAATTTTCTTATTTAATTACTTAACTAGTATTATATGGCCCAATTAAATTAAATAGCTTAAGAATCGACTTTATAAATGTATAACCGTCCATAACTATATTTTGGGTCTATATTTGACCTAGGCTGTCCAGATATGTATTTTAGAATTATTTCCCTTATTTATTCATTTAATTTCATATATCTATTAACCGGTTTAATTACAATTAAATATACTAATCATAATTTTTATTAAATATAAATGGTTCCAAATGTCCTAGTTAGTCATATATTTAATCTAGTTTACTCCAATAATTATTTCATAATTTATTTCGTCGTTTAGTTAAGTATTTACTAAATATGTACAAATTGGCCAAATTAGAATTAAATTAATTAAAAATAGTTACAAATATTATTTTTCAATTCTAGTTGGTCCGAATATGTATATTTATACTAGGTATTTAATTTATATTTTTCCAGATTTTATTTATTTCATTTACTATTTTATTTTTAATTTTTATTGAAAATGGGCTGAACCGGCCCAAATACGCGACCCGGCCCAAGAAGACTGGGTTGTCTTCTTCCCAGCTCTTCTCCGGGTCACGATTCTGGCGACCGGAATTACGAAAACTTCGGCGAGCGATAACTTTACTTACAGGTAACGGTTTTCGACGATTCAAATTGAAAAATGATCCTCACGCTGAGATGAAGCTCCTCCACCCCTATTTACGGCCAAATGTCCGCTTTTGCTGAAGACGTGTTTGCACGGCTTGACACTCCGGCGACGTCTAAGCAACTTTGGTGACTACGAATTGGTCTGGAATTTATTGGGAAGTATTCCTAGACCTCTCACGACCCTCCTCTATCATTGTTACGAAGTTTGATACGTGAAATAATATAGATAAATTTTCCGGCGAGATTATGTATATATTAATATGTATATGTATATATAGCTTCTATCTCTCCGATTTGCACTGTTTGGGATGGCTAAGAGGTTGTATTTATAGGTCAAGATGGTCCTTATAATTTATTTTATTTTTTTGATAATTGTATGAATACTAATAATAATAATAATAATAATAATAATAATAATAATAATGTCTATGATAGGTTCGTAGTTGATGAACATGGCATGTGTGTTGATACCTGATTTGATTCCCATTTATATTGATGTTTAATTTTATTTTATTTTATTTTTTTATTTTAATTTTTACATATAAATATATATAATTATATATGTAAATATATGTACATAATGTATATACATTATTTGGTAGGTGATCCTAGCACGTGTCATTGTTTTATGATCTGATATTTTCATTTATTAATTTGATGCTATTATTAGTAATTATTAATATTCTTACTATTTTTATTTATTTATTTATTTATTTATTTATTCCATCATCTATATTTTATCTGATTTATTTCCATTTTATTTTTTATTTTATTTTTTTCGATGCCACGTAAGTGTTTAATTTTATTGCATGTAGCGTGCATATATTTTTATACACCAAGTATAATACAAAATATTTTGATATTACTTTCATTTGATTTATCAGATATAACTTATCTGATTTATTTATTTATTTATTTATTTTTATTTCAAATTTTCAAGGTATCACAGTTGGTCTGATCAACGTAAAGTGATATATTCTTTTTGTGCATTGTGTACAACTAAAATGTGTAAGTAGACATTATTTGACAGTGTGATGGATAATTTATGAAAGTGTAATTTAATAAAGTGCTATTGAAACTTCAGAAAGTGCATTGTTCTTATTGACACTGTGAAGACAAACTGACTATGTATTATGTGTGAAAGTGTAATTCAAACTTCAAAAAATGGTATTGTAATTTCATAAAGTGCATAGTGGACATTGGAAGTGTTCATGAATGCTTATCGTGGATTATGTGCGAAAAAGTGTACTAATTGAGTAGTATTTAGTAAAGTGAAACTGTTATACAATAAAGAGAATTGAGCATTCTCATATGTTAGTTGCCATTTATACAAATGCATGAATTAATTAAAATTGTGCATTCAATTTCAAATTTCAGAAATGGCAGAAACAACAATAATGCAGGCTGTTAAAAAAGCGAAGGGAAAGAGAACAAATGATTCACCTGCGAATGAATCCAAACGGACTATTAAGAAGAGACAGAGGAAACAAGAAGCAGAAGATGAAAGTGATGGTGACTTTCAGGTTCAACCCGTTCTTGGTCGTGTTGGGACTGAGTTGATTGAAAATATGGCGAAGAAAAGAAGTATAAAAGAGATCAAATCTGGCTATAGGTCGATACGTACGCGATCGTCACCACATGTGTTAGTTAAAGCTCTGAGTGGGATGACAGAAGCTCAGAAAGAAGCTATTAAAAAAATAGGATTTGGTGCAGTGTTTGATCTGGATATTGCTGAAATTCCTGGAAAGCTAGGTTATTGGATGGTGGACAACTTTGATCCCAAAAAATTCTCATTAGTGATGCCAGATGAGAGTAATGTGCGTATAACAAAGGAAGATGTTGCAAGAGTCTTGGGTTTTCCTTTAGGAGGAAAAAAATTGTCCAAAAGAAGAAAAATGAAGACTGTGCTTTGTTTCATGAATGGAGAGCTATATTTGACAAAGAGGACTATAAGATTAGCCCATCCGATGTTAGTGCAGCAATGCTTAGCAAAAGTGAAGGAGGTGTCTGATTCAAAAGGCATTTCATTGTTCTTGTTATGTATTTGCTACTAGATAGCACCCAGAAAGGGTATGTGACTCCACTGATAATGAATCACTTGGAAGATGTTGACAAGATAAGTGATCTAAATTGGTGCGACCATGTTATTAATTGTTTAATTGAGAACAAAGTTTCATGGGAGAAGAAGAAAGAAAAGGCCTTTACCGGTCCATTGTTGTTTTTAATAGTAAGCTAAGCAAATGAAATATGTTTATAGTGTTTTTACTTTTATTTGTTCTTAACTGTTACACTATATTAAAAAACATGTTTTGTGCAGATGTTCTATGTGGACCGTGTTGTTTTATACAAGCGCAAAGTGGATAGGACTTCACCAGTTCCGAAAGGGTGGAGCGGAAAACTACTGAGAGATAGAGAATTGATGGAAATAGAGACTGGAGGATTTGGGATGGGGTACTGTGATGGGCCAATGGGAGTTGAAGGGTGTTCACTGAAGAGGGTTTTGAATTCTGAAAAAGAAACGGATTTAGGTGGGCTTAAGTATGTGGGCTGAAGGAGCTAATTCCGGACAAATGTTCAGGTCCGGAATTCCGGACCAGAACCGCCGTCCGGCTGACGGCGTTTGGGGCCCTTCTTAGTGGCTTTGTTCGATAAAATTTTTATGGCGTGTTCTTCATCAAGTCTAGTTTATCCACACAAAAATTCAACTAAAAAATCAATCCGGAAGATTGTCAAATGATTTTTGGATGTTAACTGCGTTTTATATGTATTGTTTTGCGCAGTTAACTTCAAAAAATCATTTGACGACCTTCCGGATTGAGTTTTTAGCTGATTTTTTTTGATAAACTAGACTTTATCAAGAACATTCCATAAAAATGTCATCAAAAAAATCCACCGGGAAGAGCCCCAAAAGCCGTCGGCCGGACGACGGTTCCGGTCAGGAAGGCCTGACCGGAACACTACTCTCTCTCTCTCTCTCACACATACTAACCATTCTTAATTTACTAACCTACAAACTCAATAACATGCAACACTTTGAACTTCAATATGCAGTACAAATAATGTAAAGATGCACTCTTTGAACTTCAATATGCAATACAAATAATGTAAATATGAAACTGCTATTTTGTGACTTGAATAATATGAAACACTTTAATTTTCAATGTGCAATACAAATAATGTAAAGATGATTTGAATGAGAGGACTAGTTTGTATGTGATCCCACCCCTGCATCTTTACATTATTTGTACTGCATATTGAAGTTTAAAGTACTGCATATTATTGAGTTTGTAGGTTAGTATTTTAAACATGGTTTGTATTTCATCTCTTGTCTATATATATAGGGTGCGTTCTAGTGAGAACGATGCTTAACGTGAGAACACTCACATTTAAATCAACGTGGTGCACAATAGAGCTATTCTGTTGCACATTTTTAATTTGCTCGAATTAAGCCTATTTAAATAAACACGGTGGCATTTTGGTAAATATTGTAAAAATGTGAAATATACAAGTTTCGTTGTGCAACACGTTGGGGTAAATGTGGTGTTCTCACGTTCTCACGTTAAGCATTGTTCTCATTTGATCTTTATTCTATATATATATATATATATATATATATATATATATATATATATATATATATATATATATATATATATATATATATATATATATATATATATATATCGGGTCGGGTTCTAATGAGAAGACATCTTAACGTGAGAAGTGAGAAGTTACACATTTACCTATTCCTGATGCACTATTTTGCTAATCTGATGCACTTTTTGCGATGGCAGAAAAGTTATGATTAATTACGGAAATGCCACCGCATCTAGCACCACTTTTTTAATATTTTTTGCACTTTCCCGTGCACTTTTTTTCTAATCTGATGCACAGATTTTAAATTGAACGCACCAGATGCATTCTCACTTCTTACGATAAGCACTCTTCTCATTTGATCCTTATTCTATATATATATATATATATATATATATATATATATATATATATAGGGGAGGGTTCCGGTGAGAATAGACTCCCAGGAGAGAAATGAGAATGATTTTTGACCTTCTATCGTTTCAATCATGCGGCTGAGATCGAAGCTTCCGGCGTTAAAAAAATACACGTGAGACGTGCGTGGAACTAATTAAAAAGGCCAACGTGCATTTTAAGACTCTTTAAAGGGCATTTTGGTAAAAGAAAATAGCGAGTAATTAAGGCGGTTGGGCGAATTATGGCAAGAATCCCGATTAATGTGCCGGTATTTTGAAAGAAGGAATCTGCCTTGTGCAGAGTTCTACTGAAGACAGAGCTCGACTCACGCTTGGAAGAAGCAATTCACTACCGCCGAAACCCTACGAAGGTTTGGATTAACGATGGCAGCAATGAACGATACCGAATGAGCATCTGGAAGCGGAAAAGGTGCTACAGGTACGAAAACTGCGAATGTCATTTGGTCACTGTATATTTGGTTTAATTTCTTTGGTATTAGAGATTGATTGCATGTTGAAAGTAGAAGATTTTGGTGAACGTTCTTCGAGGCTTTTGCTTCACATACTATGAAAAGTGATATTTTAAGTGATATTTTAAATTCAATATGCATGAATTTAAGTTATTGAAGGTGTAGATATAATTTAAGTTCCGTGAATGTGCATGAACTTAAATGCAACGGTTCATAAATATAAGCATCAATTTTCTATATCCATGATGAACAAACAGTACTTTTAATAGGATTCAGGCTGAATGTCAACTTGTTTTGTGGTTATGAACCTTGTTAGATGTTATAGTCATGTGAAAAGTGAAATTGTGATAGAGTATAGTGCATTGACATATATGTTGTCTGTTGGTCTGTTCACAGTGAAGTGATATATTGGTTTGGTTCATTGTGTACATATAGAATGTGGAAATAGGCTGGCAATTGACAGTGTGATTCAAATTTTATGGAAGTGTAATTGGAATTTCATAAATTGCTATTGAAACTTAAGAAAGTGCATTCTTGTTGTTGAAACTGTGAAGACATAATGATTGTTTGTTATGTGTGAAAGTGTAATTCAATTTTCAATAAGTGGTATTGTAATTTGGTAAAGTGCAATGTGGATGTTGGAAGTGTTAGTGAATGCTTATTAACATCCTACAGTGCATTAGTTGAGTGTATATGTGTATGATGATATTGGTATGCAATCATGTTATTGTTCTGTGAATGTCATCAACTTAAGGTAACAAGTTCGTAAATATATGCATGAATTTTCTATATACATGATGAACAAGAATACTTTAAATAGGGTTTAAGCTGATTCTGAACTTGTTTTGTGGTTATGAACCTTGCTAAATGTTATATAGTTTGCTCATGAGAAAAGTGACATTGTATTAAAGTAAAGTGCATATACATATATGTTGAGTGTTGGTGTAACACCCCCATTTTTCCCACCCAAATAAAATCACATTTTTAAATGAAACCATCTTTACTATTAAACATATTTAGAGTACAACGAAAGTCTTTAAGGGAAAAACAGGTGCGTCACCGCCACACTCAACCTATACATGATTGAGTGCACATGCTATCCACCATAAGTTCAAATAACAATGAAATAGGTCTTAGGACAAAGTTTATGAATTACAAATTTAAAGTGACCGAGTTGAAAAAGAGACTTGGGAAACGAAAGCCTTGATGAAGGAGCAATATGCTTTCCTATTTGAGTAGCATTGTGAATTTCAGGGACGAAATTCCTGTTAAGGGGGGGGGGGGGTGAACTTGTGACACTGCACCCAAATGTCCTTGAAATTCAAACTAAATTTCAAAGCTTATGTATTGAATTTCCCTATTATCGAACAATTGTAAAACGATTAAAGTTTTACGTAACATATGATTAATCGTATTACTGTTTGGGCTCGTATAATAGGAATGGACTTCTAAATGATTAATTGGGCCATCTTATTGATATTGGGGCCCTACATTCTTAAATAAAAATGTATAAACCATCGGTACAAAGTAAGAGCGGTCGGGCAGCCCAAATGTTATTTTGGGCCTAACCTGCTAAAAACAGCAATTATTCAAGAATGACGTCCTAGACCCATTGGAGGGTGACCCATACGGTCAGTAGCCAAGCTATATAAATATTAATATCATAAATAAGTGATTGAATGATTGGAGAAGGATACAAATGTCTATGGTCCCATCTTTGGCATTATTAGGCTAAATAATGGGAGTAGGGTTTTCTTTTATAATTATACATCATATAAATTATTGGGACCATCCTACACATATTAGAGATCAATAATATGATGTAGAAGGTTGACTTGATATAAATAAATGAGGATAAGTACAAAAAGTACATCTTATGACAAGACACAAAAACAATATGACCCATCTTTCCACTTTTGGAAGTATTGGTAGATATATATTTTGCTCCCAAATTAATTAGGGGACATAAGAGGGCGCCCACATCTTCCTAGCACCTGCAAAACAGGTAGAATAAGTTAGAACACATAAATGGGTCGGACCTATTGAGTTGAGAGCTCAAACAATACAAAAAAAGTAATAAATGAGGAGGACCATCCCATTTTTTATTGGAATCAAACACCCTACCTTTTATTTTTGTGAGCCACACATTTAGATAACATTTTGAGAGCTCCTAAACCCCCCCACCCCTCACCCCTCATTTGAACTCAAAATATAAGTAAGAGAGAGGAGCCGCACAACCCAAGCAAAGAAGATAAAAGGAGAATTGGTCGCAGGATTTCATTCCAGTTCGTGGTGCTCATTGTATGGTTCGTATCTGAAGAAATACTCATCCCAGTGAGGCGTTTGAGATGCCAAAAGAAACCTATCAAGATAAGGAATCCATAGAGGTGCGGTTTGCGCCAATTAGAGCATTTTAAGGCCTCAAAATCGCCTGAACAAAACATGACCTCGCAGAATACGATTTTGTATTCAAAGTAAGTTTAAATCTAAAACCTTCCTTTCTATTGTCTAAATCATATAAATGATTGATTAACTATTGTACAATGGTTGAGGTGTATAAAATGTTGTTATAAAGTGACTTTATTTGTTGTAAAGGTTAGATACTAACCTAGACAAAACCTTGAAAGGTTATGGAACGAATTCGCCGGAAAACACCCGTTCTAGGGGCTGTTTTCGTGTCTTCAGTTAGGAGTTGAGCTAGCACCTTGATGAGGCTATTTAAAACCCATTTATAAGCAAGGAATAATATCTCAAACCCCCTTGTCCGAAGCTTGAGCATTGGGTTGAGAAGGAACAATTTAAAGCTCATTTGAGGTGAGGGTCGACATCTAGTTGCTTACAACTTGTAGGTTAAGCATGAGATTACCTAAATGTCTAAATCATGTTTTCATGGATTATAATGACTGCTTATTGATGAAATATTGATATATGATATAAGGAATAAAATTGGAAATGATTTGGAATCATATTGATAAAAATGAATCTAAATGAACTATTGTGTGAAATAAGCATTTTTACTCATGTGTGAATTGTGTAGATACATAAATGATTGTTTATGTATTACATTGGATGATTAAGTTCTGCTACATATCTCTAAATATGTGGGGATTTACAAATGAAATATATGATTGATAGGAATAATCTTAATAGTATTGAAATACTAGTTAATGATTGTTTGTAATTGTTATGGAATTGAAATGCACGTTGGAGTAATCAACTTGTGTTATATAAGGTGCACGGTGATGTAGTCGAGTTGGACTCGAGAAATGCAAACATATGTGTTAGGGTTGAAACCTATGTATTGTCGTGACTAGGGGTCATTGGGTTTGGGTTATTTTTGTAAAAAAACCTTAGACCTACCGGCAGACTACTTGACTTTATATATAAACTAAGTATATTTCGAAAATGGGTAACTTGGGGTTACGACCTAGCTTATACTATCACCCTATTTGAGGGTCTTGTGTTTGAAATACTTGTTGTATATCTATTAGATGCCATTCACACCAGCACTTTATAGCCCTATAGAGTGTAACACCCCCAAATTTCCCGCCCAAAATACATTTAAATAATACTTTATTTATTAACTTTATTTGAAACATCAGAATTGTGCAGTGGAATTTCAAAGGGAAATGGGGCGTTATCGCCACACTCAGTTCTCCCCTAACCGAGTGCACAGGCTAAATTAAAACAACTTAAACTAAATTTGAATTTTCCATAATTAATTGTTCAACTACAATTCTTTTAAAAAATAATTAAAATCAATTACTCAGTCAACTCTAGTCTATGTGTTTTTGCGGAAGCTCTCGAAATCAACATCTTCACCATTTCACCACTCGTACAAAACCATGTACAGAGAGCAAACAAAAGAAAATAAAAAATAGCTTGAAATGCTAAGTAAGGCCCACCCAACCGTGTAAAATAATCAGGTTTGATACATATATATAATTTTGTGAAACATTTGGGAAGAAACATTTCAAAACACTTTATGTCAATCATAAGTAAAATAATAATATTTCAAATATAGATTTAAACCCCCAACATAATAATTATGAAATACTAGCTATACATAAACCACCACAAATTCTCATAAATATTCCAAAGCACAAATCATATACACGACTCTAAATATCCATCTCAAAACTCACATAAGCACTTTATCAAAATCCATTACCAAAACTCATAACAAATATCCACAAACATATTTTTCAATCGAATATCCACAAACATAGAAATTCACAATTAATAAAATGATTCAATCAACCTCAAATTGAATTCAGTTCACCTCAAATCCAATCCAATCAAAACCAATGCCAAAGTATATCATCCAAAATGAATATCCAAAAGTGTTTGTATATATATATATTTTTTGGAATAAGTATCATTCTCCAAATATTAAGATTTATGTAATAACTCTTATACGCATTATAAGGAATAATTTCTCCAAAGTATTTAACCAACTCTTTAAATCAACTCTTTAAGAGTAAAATCCAAAACATTTTATTTACCTCAAAATAGCTTTATAGCTAATTCTCCTAGTTCATTTAGAAGGGCGGTGCTCAAACGTTATCTCGATTCTTGAGCCCAGTGATCAGTTGTTTTGTACGGTCACTCCGATCTGCTCTCGGTACCACATCTCCTCTATTAGAATCTAGACTTCTACCTTAAGTGTGCACACCCCCTAAAGGGATTCCAAGCTCTCTGAGTAGTATGAAGTCTAAGTAGTTCTGACGTCAACGTCTCCCTACTCCAAATGGGATATACTCCCTAAGTTCTAGGTTCAAAGACCCTTAAGAGAATAGGTACTACTACTACTGCTCTAATAAAAGGGATCTGATGCCCAGTTGTTCGGGGTGGTTACCGAACCCTCCAAAATTCATTTAATTTGTTTTAAACCTCTCAATTCAAGTAGTAGTAGTCCTAACCCTCCCTCACCATTAACGGACGTGAAGGTGGCCCGACACCTACGGATTTCTCCCGCGGTGCCCCAATTATGAAAATAGTCTTTTATCTTGTCTTTCCAAAAACTCAGTATGCCTTATAGACATTAGTGTCACCACAAGGATAACACTCCCTCACCATTAACGGATGTGAAGGTGACCCGACACCTTCGGATTTCTCCCGCGGTGCCCCACATTTTTGAAAATCTTATTTTTAGTCAAAATATACTCTAAAAATTAATGTTTCTCAAGTTCTCCAAAATAGTTCCAATGTCATTAAAAATATTTAATACTCCAAAATACTAAAATCAAACTTCTCAAGATAATATAGATTTAATATCACTCCAATATAAAATACTCAAATCTCAAATATAATTCCCAATCACAACTAATGCATAAAATCTCATCAACTATCAAATACTCAAATAATTTCAAATAAATAATCGCACATAAATATATCAGGTAAAATATAATTTTGGTTGACATAGTACTTACCTTAAATCCAAATGCTTCTATTTCTCTTCCTCTACTTCGGTCTCTAGATAATCACCTTTTTAATTAAGATGATATAATTAGTCACTTATTCTATTTTTAATCATTTATCCTATTTTTCATCTTTTATTTTATTATTCGAATTTATTAATATAACTAATTATTTAAAATTTTCCATTACTTATTAATCAATCACTTTTATTAGTTTCCACTTTATTTCAAACCAATAAGGTAATCAAAATCATCCGTTATCATTAAGTGAATCCATTTTGTTATTTCACATTATGGAACTATATCCCATTTAAAAGTGACAAAATTATTATTATTTTTTCCAAGTAAATAAAATAAATCTAACCAATCCAACTTCCATCTATTATCATTTTTGATTTCATTAATTATTTTGTAGATTATCATTATGATTTATTATTATTATTAATGCATAATCAGCCAATAGCACCTAGCGGCCCAACTAATACAAAATTACAATCCTTCGTCTTCAACAACGCATGTCGGAGCGACGAAGGAAACGGAGAGGGCGATGGCTTACCTTTCTGAAGACCGATGACTGGGGCGGCGGCGACCGTAAACTCCTCCTGGGATGGCGAAGGTCAGAAAAGGAACTAGCGGCGCCGGCGGCTTCTTCTTTTTTTCTCCGTTTTCCGTCGTTACGGTTAGCCGGCGAAACTCCGGCAAGCTCGTTCTCGGTCGTTTCACGATCGTTTTCAACGATTCTTTCACGGTTGGATTCCTCTCTCGAAGGGGAAGGTTTCTGAAGTGTTTTCAAGTATCGGTTTTTATTATAACGAAGGGACGAAATCTGGTTTATATATACCTTTCGTATATATACGTATATATATGTATATATCACTGTTGTTATTTTGAATGGACGAATCACAGGTCAAGGGTGTGTATTTATACTGATAAGGGGAAGATCCTAGGCTGGAGAAATATTATCCGATCAGTTCAAGCGTAGCAAATTATTAGACGAAGTTTTCTTCGAGTAACGTATATCAATTGGAGCATTGTTAGAAAATAGAAGAGGTTGTTGGTTGTATGAGTAGAATAAGTGATTTTAGTGAGGTGTAATGTAGATGATGTGTTTTAGAGGAGAGCTCTTGTCTCTAGAAAAGTAGTATTGTATTGATGTTTCTTGGTTTTGCTTGGTTTGAAAATGAGTACAATGAGTCCTATTTATAGGAGCTAGAGGATCATTCTTGATCCTTATTAAATGCTATGATTCTAGAGTATTCTACATCTATGTCTAATTACTCTAGATTTTACATAAGAATTCTCTAGTAGAGAATTTTCTAGAATACTTTCTACCTTTAACTCTCTAGATCATCTCTAGCCTTTTCTACATAGAATATTCTAGATAAATGCATCACTATTTAATACTCCTCCTTGATGCATTTGTCGGTGACTCCAAGCATTCTTCGCAGAAACTGGAATCTATCTCTTGGCAGGGCCTTCGTGAAAATATCTGCCAATTGTTCTTCTGTTGGGCAGTACTTCATCTCAATATGCCCCTTTGCTTGGACATCTCTCAAGAAGTGATACTTGATATCGATGTGCTTAGTACGATTGTGCTGAATTGGATTTTTAGCCATCGCAATAGCTGACTTGTTGTCGCAAAATATTTGAGTCGCAGAACTTTGCAATTCTCCCATGTCTTCTAATATTCTTTTTAGCCATATAGCTTGGCACGCTGCTCCGGCTGCTGCAACATACTCGGCTTCGGCTGAAGATAGTGCAACAGAATCTTGCTTCTTTGATCCCCATGAGAAAATTCCCGAACCCAGCTTAAATGCGTAACCGGAGGTGCTTTTCATGTCATCTTGAGATCCAGCCCAATCACTGTCGCTATATCCAGTTAGTCGTGAGTCAAGAGTTGTTTTGTACCAAATACCATAATTGATGGTTCCTTGTAGATACCTAAGGAGTCTCTTTGCCGCTCCATAATGAGTCTCAGTTGGACTTTCCATGAACCTCGAGAGCAAACTTGTAGCATACATGATGTCCGGCCTCGTAGCCGTTAAGTAGAGTAGACTCCCAATCAAACTTCGGTAATTGGTTGCATCCGTCTGCTTTGACCCATCTTCTTTCTTCAATTTTTCATTAGGAACCAGTGGAGTAACGACGGCTTTGCAGTCTTGCATTTTAAACTTCTTTAGCATGTCCTTAATATATTTTTCTTGAAATAAGAATATGCCTTCTTCTTCTTGACTTATCTCCATGCCAAGAAAGTAGTGCATTAATCCCAAGTCACTCATCTCAAAAGTGTTCATCATGTCTCTCTTAAATTCTTCAATTAATTTGGAATTATTTCCCGTGACAATTAAGTCATCAACATATAGAGAGACGATGAGAATGTCAGATTTACCTTGGGATTTGATGTATAGTGTAGCCTCATTCTTACTCCTCCTGAACCCTTGACGGGTGAAGTATCCATCAATCTTGCTATACCACGCTCGTGGAGCTTGTTTGAGCCCGTAAAGCGCTTTCTTTAGACGAAGAACTTTTCCTTCTTCTTTGATGAATCCTTCTGGTTGCTCCACATACACTTCTTCTCGTAGCTCTCCATTTAGAAAGGCTGACTTGACATCTAGCAGATAAATTTTCCATTTCTTCTGAGCAGCAAGAGCTATGAGTGTTCTTATTGTGTCCATCCGGGCAACTGGTGCAAACGTCTCCGTGTAGTCAACTCCCGGTATTTGAGCATACCCCTTTGCAACCAGCCTTGCCTTATGCTTCTGAATTGAGCCATCGGGGTTCAATTTTGTTTTATACACCCATTTGACTCCAATAACCTCCTTGTTATGTGGAAGATCTACCATTTCCCAAGTATCATTCTTTTCTATCATTTTGATCTCCTCCTCCATTGCTTTAATCCAAACTTTTTCTTTGGAGGCTTCGGTGTAGCTATATGGCTCCAAGGAGCAAAAGTTGCATGTTTCATAGATGTCAGTAGACTCATATAGGTCTGCTAGAGTTCTTACCCGAAGAGGTGGGGACTCTGGTGAGGAGTCGTGATTTCTTGATGTATTAGCTTCAAAAGAGGATCTTGGAGTAGACGTGGGGCTTTGTTGATCGTGATTTTCCTCTTCTGGTATTTCCTCTAGTTGGACAGTAGTTGTCTTTCTTTCAACTTTTTCTGTCTCCCAATTCCAAGAGGCTTGCTCGTCAAACTCCACATCTCGACTTGTCACCAACTTCTTTGTCTCGAGATTGTAGATTCGATATCCCTTGGATTTGGAGCTATAGCCAAGGAAGATGCCCTTCTCTGTCTTGTCTTCTAATTTGTGCCTTTTAACAGAGGGAACATGAATGTAGCATATGCTTCCGAAGACCTTCAAATGTTTGGCTGAAGGCTTTTGTCCAGACCATGCTTCAATAGGTGTTTTGTTTAAAACCGCCTTAGTTGGACACCGGTTTAGAAGATAGACTGAAGTATATACTGCCTCTGCCCAGAACGTTTTAGGCATTCCTTTTTCAGCTAACATAGACCTTGCCATCTCCATGACTGTGCGGTTCTTCCTTTCGGATACCCCATTTTGTTGTGGAGTGTATGCTACTGTTAGTTGATGCTCTACACCTTCATCTTCACAGAACTTGTCAAATTCTTTTGAGTTGTATTCGGTACCTCGATCGCTTCTCAACTTCTTGATTTGATGACCACTCTGTTTCTCCACGAAGTTCTTGAATCTCTTGAATATTCTAAAGACTTCGGATTTTTCTTGGAAAAAATACACCCATGTCATCCTAGAGTAATCATCGATGAAGAGTATGAAGTACCTGTTCTTTGAAACTGAAGGCGTGCGCATTGGACCGCAAACATCGGTGTGGACAAGCTCTAGTATCTGTTTGGCTCTCCATGTCTTTTCTGTTGGAAATGGTTGCCTGTGCTGCTTCCCAACCATACATCCTTCACATACTCCTTCTTTTTCATCCAGTAGAGGCATGTCTCTCATCATCTTCTTTAGGTGTAGTAATCTCAAGGCATTGAGATTGAAGTGCCCAAATCTTCGATGCCATAGACTCGTATCACTCAGTTGAGCCACCATCGCCTTTTGTGGATATTGCCATTGAATAGGAAAATTTCTATTATTTCCCATTTTTACTTCAGCAATTTCTTGATTATTGTTCTTGTCATAAATTCGGCAAGAATTTTTCTCAAAGTGCAAGGCATATCCACTTTCCATCATTTGGCCAACACTTAGTAGATTTTGTGCAAGGCGTGGCACTAGGAGAACGTTTCTAATAAAGCGCGTACCTTTCTTTGTATCTATGACAATGGTACCTTTCCCCTTTGCCTCCACCAAATCGCCATTTCCCATCTTGACTTTTGTCTTGATAGAGGTGTCTAAGTCATGGAAGATGGTCTCGTTGGATGTCATGTGATTGCTGCACCCACTATCGATGTACCACTCTTCTTCTTTTGCTTCTATGGCTGAGTGACATGCGTAGAACATGTACTCCTTCTCCTTAAAATCTTCAGAATAGTTGGCCTGATAGTTTCTTCTATCTCTGCAATCTTTTTCTTCATGCCCGAACCTCTTGCAATTTCTGCATTGTGGCTTTCCTCGATGGTAGCAATCTTTCTCTAAGTGATTAGTCTTCTTGCATATTTTGCATGGTGGAAAGTTCGTCTTCCTCTCCTTGTTGTTAGAATTCCCATCTTTATGTGGTTTAAAGTTTTCACCATTTCTCGAGTGATTCCTTTTAATGTTGAGCTTAGACTGGAAGGCACTTTCTAATGAACTTTCGTGTCGTCTGTTTAGCCTTTGCTCACGTGCTTCTAGCGACCCCATTAATTCAGTGATGGACATTTTTGATAGATCTTTTGACTCCTCAATAGCCGAAACTACTGGATCATATTTTTCAGGGAGACTGATTAGGACCTTCTGGATTATTCTCTCGTCGGTTATGTTTTCTCCAAGAGTTCTCATTTCGTTGACTATATGTATAACCCGAGAGAAATAATCTTTTGCCATTTCAGAATCTCTCATCTTTAAATTTTCGAGCTCTCTTCTTAAACTTTGTAATTTAATAGTTCTAACTTTCTCATTTCCTTGAAATTCCTCCTTAAGAATATCCCAAGCTTCTTTTGCCGTAGTAGCACGAATTATTCTCGGGAAAATAGTATCACAAACGGATTGTTGAAGAAGATAGAGAGCTCTAGCATTTTTCTGTTTTTGTTTCTTACGTACCTCGGAAGTTGATGCGTCGTCGCTTCCTTTTTCCGGCATGATGATTCCTTCTTCAACAATATCCCAGAGATCATGTGATTCTAGGCAAGTCTTCATACGGACACTCCAATAGTCATAGCTTTCTCCATTGAACATCGGAGTTGATACCGAGAAGCTTGATGTCGTCATAATGCCCGCTTATGATCGAACAAGCTCTGATACCACTTGTTAGAAAATAGAAGAGGTTGTTGGTTGTATGAGTAGAATAAGTGATTTTAGTGAGGTGTAATGTAGATGATGTGTTTTAGAGGAGAGCTCTTGTCTCTAGAAAAGTAGTATTGTATTGATGTTTCTTGGTTTTGCTTGGTTTGAAAATGAGTACAATGAGTCCTATTTATAGGAGCTAGAGGATCATTCTAGATCCTTATTAAATGCTATGATTCTAGAGTATTCTACATCTATGTCTAATTACTCTAGATTTTACATAAGAATTCTCTAGTAGAGAATTTTCTAGAATACTTTCTACCTTTAACTCTCTAGATCATCTCTAGCCTTTTCTACATAGAATATTCTAGATAAATGCATCACTATTTAATAAGCATGAATATGGCCGAGTACCCATGCTATATACATTGCTGCAGTTGTACTAGGATGGCAACACTTGTAGTACGATTGTTATTCTTATCGTTATTTATTACTTTGTGATCACATGAAGCTAGTATTACTCCGCATGAATTGTACAGATAACTTCATACTTCGTACAATTAGTATGTAGAAAGTCAAGTTTGTATTTTTGTGTAGTTTTACACAAATTGAAATAGTTATAAAAAATTTACTTTTATTACTTATGCCATATGTAAAAGTGTTACTTGATATAAAACGTTACTTTTATTATTGGATCATTTTTATCAGATTCAAACGTTAATTTTTATCTGGTTCACTTAATTGATAAAATGATGTTTCTTTTACTGGAATAATTTTATCTGACTAAAACGTCATAAATTTTGAAATTTTTCTGATTAGAATGTCACGACTGTTGAATTTTTGTATGACTCACTTAATAATTAAAATGACATTTCCGTAACATTTTATCTGACTAATAAAATTATTTTTTATTTTTATTTAAATTTTTGGAGTGTCACAGGGGGCGTCCCACCACCATTTCAGGTTGAGGCTAGAGCTTGCTTCATGTGCTCGTTGCTCGAGTGATCATCTTGAAGAGAAGACTTCGTTCGTGCTTCCTCCATTCCGTTTTTGAACATTAATAAACATGCTCATGGATATTTTCACTATAGAGCCTGCGTGCTCATGTTTGCCCCGTGTGGCATTTGTTTTAAACTATGTTTTCCACTGCATATTAAATTACTAATTATGTATGTTTATGGATGACTTATGTGTGAATGATATTCAAGACGCCTTGTATAATATGGATGTGTTAGACTGCAGTTGACTATTCGTATTGTACGGCGGCTTGTTGACGTGTCCGGATAGGTCCGGGGCGTGACAATTTAATTGGTATCAGAGCCTTAGTCCATAAACTTCATAATGAAGTCTCCAAATTCTCTTTTTCAAAATGATTTTTGAAAACCATGAGCATAGGAAATGTTTTGTACTTAAGAACTTTTGGTGTTTGAGTTGCAAGGCCTCTAATTGTTAAGATGGCGCCCTTAACGATTGGTATGACGGTGACTTGGCCCAAGAGACGTCTTAAGTGCCTTTCTGTCAGTTGACATTCGAAACGAGTCTAATGACTCATTCTTAATATTTCTTTCAGCGATGGGGTGCGATGATTGAATTAGGGAAAGGGAGAACTCAGGAGGGTTTGCACCAGGTGGAACCGGGCATGCCAACCGAGAGGAGTCCTTAGTACCAAAGGTTCACGAAATTCTAGAAGCTCATATCGTGAGCGGTGGTCGTGATAAGACCAAGGATAAGTGATGGTCCCGGATAGGGGTAAAAGTCTGGAGGGGGGGGGGTGAATAGACTTTTAAATTTTTTCAAACTTTTAAAAACTTTTCCGTTTAGAAGGAGTTGATCTATAATCTTTAGAGAGATTTATAGATGCACAGCGGAAGTCTTTACCCTCTATGGAATCAGTGTGTGAATACTTTCTATCTTGGTAGAGGATTGAACCCAAATGTCTAGCAGTTGGCTTGGCAGTTGGCTTTCAGAAAATGTGCTTTAGTAAAGGTAATCAGAAGTTTTACTGGAGTAGTGGTCTCAGCGGTTGGGTGGTGATGAAGGAACTGCTGAGGTACCTGCTTAGTTTAAAAGGTGATTTTCAGAGAGCAGTTTGGTCAAACTCCGTGTTGGTAATGTTATGAAGGTCTGGTGATATTGAGATGTTCAAGGGAAATAAGTTTGTATGAGCAGTGGGCTCAGCAGTTGGGTGGTCACTAAGAAACTGCTGAGGCAACTGCTATACTTAGAGTATGAATTTCAAGAATCTTGATAGAGTGAGCCTTTTTGAGATGTTGGTGTACGTTACGTGTGTGAAAATGGTCTCAAAGAAAGTGAGTAATTAAGCAGTAGGATAAGCAGTTGGGTCAATTAAGACAACTGCTTAGGATGCTACTGGCAAACTACAATCTTTATACGAGAAATGTAGGGTGTGTGCTTTGTTGACTGAAATTTAATCAACACACAGTATATCCTGGTTCAGAGGTGGTGTAATCCTCCTACGTCCAGTCCCACCCTATTTAAGATGGATTTCACTAAAGTATTAAACCCAATACACTTAGTGTCAATCTAGCCTTTACAACACTTAGACCTAGATTGAAGGCTTTTCAAAATGAGTATAACACCACTCAAAGTTACTCAGTCCTTAGACTTTTCTCAGATAATCTAGTGGGGATTAAAAGGTACTCTATCTATCTCACCACACTGTAGGATCTGAACAATTGTTCTCCTAAGTGTTTACAACAATATTTGATTTGATAACAAGAAAGTTCTAACCTCCAACTAGGATCTAAACTTCTAAGATTTAGCAATTAACTCTTGTAGCTAAGAAGTTTAGAGAAGCAAGAGTTTAAGCAGAGAGTAAAGTATAGAATAGCACTTTCTCTTTTGTTAGATATCTCGTGAATGCTCGATGTAATATTTCTCTACTCAGAATGCTCAAGCTTAGTTAGAAACTTTCATTTCAGCCTATATTTATAGGCTTCTCCTTTGGATTAATCTCATCCGTTGGTTAGGATGAATTAATCTCTGGCGTTGAAAGTTGACAAGGACGACTTGTACATTTGTCTTCTTGTGTTGGAGCTGATTTCGGGTGATTCCTTTGTCTTGCATTATTTGGCCGCTTAAACTTCACTTCAGGAGTCAGTCCCATGTATGCGTACACCGCTCCGGACCCCAGTACGTATTTGGCATTAAATGCCGGTCAAATTTTTCTTCAATCATACACATTCAATGTATGTAATATTCAGGTATCTTAAAATCTGACATTTAATTAATCTTTGGACTGGATAATATATACCGGTAGGATCAAAATATCCTATTAAGGTAAATAAAAATTACCTTATTGCATTTTTATTTTTTCCGGTAGTATTTCATTAGTCTCCAAAATTGTACATCTATTTTTGTCACACTTTTGAGTGTTAATACAAGAATAAAACTCAGACACAATGTACACGTGTCAAGTATAGTGACATCATCAAAATCTATCAAAATTGGGTACTAACAAAAAGCCACCTTGTTGGGGCAGAACTGAACCACCCAGGGCTACGGGTGATGAAGGGGATGATTTGAGTGATGAAGACCTCGATAGTGCACCCATAGAACAAATGGGCATGGTCATAGATTGGATTCAACATGAACGTATGAGCCTTATACAAAAACTTCAAGCTAAGAAAGCTACGGACGTACCATTACTAGGGAAAAGGAAACGGGGAGACGACTCCCAAGGACATTCTAGGAGGGCAAAAGGTTTGAGAGCAATTAAGTGCAGCAATTGCAAGAAGCACCACCCGGGTAAGTGTTGGGACCCTCCTAGGTGTTATCAATGCCGAGTGACTGGGCACACAAAAGTGAGTTGCCCATAACTTATGCAAAACCAAACATCAGGACCAAGTGGTGGTACTTCCGGGGCACGGAATCAAATCGGGGCTTCCCAAGCGTCCAAGGGGAAAGGGGGAGCAAGAGCGAGAAACACACAATCCCTTAACCAAGGAAGGACACAAGCTAGAATCTATGCAATGACGGAGGCGGACGCTCAAGCTAACCCAGATTCTGTCGCAGGTATTACATCAATTTTGAATGTCTTTAGGCTTATTTTGGGTGAGGGAAGCTGTGGGGTTGAGTACAGGGTATCCCGGGGGGGGGGGGGACCGAGAGGTTTCGCACGGTATGGGCAAGGTTTTTCCCAAGCATGGCCGGATGCACGTGTGCGTTCCTCCGTGCGTGGGAGGCAGTGGGCTTCCGAATTGAAATTTTTCCCATGCACGGCCGTGCATACCCGGACACACGCGTGCGTCACTCTGTGTGTACCCCCGTGCGTCCCTCCGTGCGTGGGTGGCAGTAGCCATTTAGAGGAAAGATTTCCTGCACACACGCGTACGTCCCCCCACGCACGCGTGCGTTGCACCCAGACTGCCCGACGTTGATTTTTCGCACTGATTTGCGACGTTAAGACCTCTCCTTGATCTCAAACATGTGTATGAACATAATAAACCTCTATAAATGTATATAGATGGTAGGAAGGCATCTTACATGGCTTATAAATGTAGGAACACTAAAGATTAATGGGAAAGATGCGCGAATCCTTATCGATACCGGGGCGCAACGTTCATTCGTGAGTGAGGCGTTCGCCAAAGGCTTAGGGATACACTCGATATCGATGACACAAACTCTAGTGGTATCAACACCACTAGGAGATGACGTTGAGAGAACTTTTTATTTTCCATCTTGTGGGGTGGAAGTCGATGGCCAAACCTTGACGTGTGATTTCGTACCGCTGAGCATGATTGATTTTGATGCGATCCTAGGGATGGATTGGCTAGAAAAGCATCATGCTAGGGTAGATTGCTACACGAAGGTTCTAGAACTCGAAGGCAATGATGGGAATGCCCTACGCTTTGAGGGTGATCGACGAAAATCAAATAGTTGCATCATATCCGCCGTGAGAGCGAGGAGTATGATGAGAAAGGGATGCCACGCATATCTAGCATACGTGGTGGACAAAACTAAGGAGGAACCGAGCCTTGACGATGTAAGGGTGGTTTGTAAGTACCCATATGTCTTCCCTAAAGACCTACCGGGGCTTCCACCCAATAGAGAGATTGAATTTGTGATCGAGGTTGAGCCCGGCACCAAACCAATCTCTATACCGTTGTACCGAATGGCACCTGCAGAACTGAATGAGTTGAAAACTCAATTGCAAGAGCCATTGGATAACAGTTTCATTAGACCAAGCTATTCACCGTGGGGAGCACCAGTTCTTTTTGTGAAAAAGAAGGATGGGACCCTACGTATGTGCATTGACTACCGACAATTGAACAAGGTCACCATCAAGAATATGTACCCTTTACCTAGGATTAATGACTTGTTTGACCAACTCCGAGGAACAACAGTATTTTCAAAGATTGACTTGAGGTCAGGGTATCACCAACTAAAGATCAGAGAGAGCGACATACCGAAGAGTGCTTTCCGCATAAGGTATGGTCACTTTGAGTTCCTGGTTATGTCGTTTGGGTACACTAACGCCCCAGCGGCATTCATGGACTTAATGAATCGAGTTTTTTCATAAATACTTAGATCAGTTTGTAATCGTGTTCATAGATGACATCTTAATTTACTCAAGAAATGAAGAGGAGCACGGGAAACACTTGGTTCTGGTTCTTGAAACACTACGAGAGAAGCATCTCTATGCCAAATTCTCTAAGTGTGAGTTTTGGCTTAAGGAGATCGGCTTTCTCGGTCACATGGTTTCTGAATTAGGCATTTCTGTAGACAACAAGAAGATTGAGGCCATCACGGAATGGGAAAGACCTAAGAACGTGAAGGAGATTCGTAGTTTCCTTGGACTAGCGGGATACTATAGAAAATTCATGGAGAAGTTCTCAGTTTTGGCATCATCGTTGATGAAGCTCACTCGAAAAGGAGCTAAGTTCGTATGGGATGACTGATGTGAGAAGGGATTCTTAGAATTGAAGAAAAGGTTAACGGAGGCACCGGTACTCGCCTTACCAAAACAAGGTATGGGGTACGATGTCTATAGCGATGCGAGCATCCAAGGGCTTGGATGTGTATTGATGCAGAATGGGAGGATGATTGCTTGCGCTTCAAGAGAGTTGAAGAAACACGAGGTAAATTATCCTACTCATGACTTAGAATTGGGAGCAGTGGTTTTGATAAAGGAGAGACATGTCCCATATACACTAACCACAAGAGTTTGAAGTATGTGTTTACTCACAAAGAGTTAAACATGAGGCAACGACGGTGGATGGAATTGATAAAGGACTACCACCTAGTGATTGATTACCATCCGAGGAAAGCAAATGTTGTGACCGATGCCCTTAGTCGGAAGAGTTCGTCGGGGACATTGATAACCAACTTGAGGGCATTGAGAGCCCAATTGGAAGTATCTACTAATGTCACCTTGGTGGCGAGATTTGAGGCGAGACCTACCTTACTTGATGAGATCAAGAAGGGGCAGGACCTTGACGATGAGCTCAAGAAGGTCCGAGAACGCATGCTAGCGGGGCCGGTGGAGGATTTCCGTGAGAGAGACGATGGTCTCTTGTTATTCCGTGATCGAGTGTGTATACCATCAAATGATGAGCTCCGAAAGTCCATTCTAGAGGAAGCTCATTCATCGGCATATGCTATGCACCAGGGAGGCACGAAGATGTACAGGGATCTGAAAGAAAGCTACTGGTGGTCTGGTATGAAGAGGGAAATAGTCGAATACATCAGTCGGTGCCTTACTTGTCAGCAAGTTAAGGCAGAATATCAGCACCCAGCGGGCTTAATGCAGCCACTTTCCATCCCTGAATGGAAGTGGGAACATGTGACTATGGATTTCGTATCAGGCTTACCACGGATGATCGGGAACTATGACGCAGTTTGGGTTGTTGTTGATAGGCTCACGAAGAGTGCACACTTTTTACCTATCAACACCACTTACCCACTCGAGAGGTTAGCCAAATTGTATACGGACGAGATCGTGAGGTTACATGGTGTTCCGGTGACCATCATATCCGATAGAGACCCACGATTCACGTCACGTTTTTGGCCAAAATTTCAAGAGTCTATGGGAACGAGGTTGAGGTTCAGTACTGTGCTCCATCCACAGACGGATGGGAAGTCTGAAAAAGTTATTCAGATCTTAGAAGACATGTTGAGGGCTTGTGCATTTGAGTTCCAAGGGAGTTGGGACAATCACTTAGCACTTGTGGAGTTTGCCTATAACAACAGCTATCAGGCAAGTATCGGCATGCCTCCATACGAAGCATTGTATGGGAGGAGGTGTCGTACACCGTTATGCTGGGATGAGGTTGGCATGGCCAAACTCGAGGGCACTGAGTTGGTTGAGATCACCAAGTCAAAGGTGAATTTGATTCGAGAGAGACTCAAAGCAGCTCAGGATAGATAGAAGAGTTATGCAGATAAGCGACATAGAACCCTAGAGTTTAAGGTTAATGACGAGGTATTCCTGAAAGTTTCTCCTTGGAAAGGAATCATTCGATTCCAAAGCCGAGGGAAGCTTAATCCACGCTACATAGGGTCATTCAGAATTCTGGAGAGAATTGGGGTCGTAGCATATCGTCTACAGTTGACTCCAGAGTTAGAGAAGATACACAATGTGTTCCATGTATCTATGCTGAAGAAGTATGTACATGATCCTTCTCATGTATTGGAAAAGCCTCCGGTGGAAATACTTGAGGATTTGAACTGCGCCGTACAACCGGTCAAGATCACCGATAGAAGGGTAAAGAAATTTAGGAGTAAAGAAGTTCCAATGGTTAAGGTGTTTTGGAAAAGTGACCGAGTTGAAAAAGAGACTTGGGAAACGGAAGCCTTGATGAGGGAGCAATACGCTTTCCTATTTGAGTAGCATTGTGAATTTCGGGGACGAAATTCCTGTTAAGGGGGGTGAACTTGTGACACAGCACCCGAACGTCCTTGAAATTCAAACTAAATTTTAAAGCTTATGTATTGAATTTGCCTATTATCGAACAATTGTAAAACGATTAAAGTTGTACGTAACATATGATTAATCGTATTACTGTTTCAGCTCGTATAATAGGAATGAACTTCTAAATAATTAATTGGGCCATCTTATTGATATTGGGGCCCAACATTCTTAAATAAAAATGTATAACCCATCGGTACAAAGTAAGAGCGGTCGGGCAGCCCAAATGTTATTTTGGGCCTAACCTGCTAAAAATAGCAATTATTCAAGAATCACGTCCTAGACCCATTGGAGGGTGACCCACACGGTCAGTAGTCCAGCTATATCAATATTAATATCATAAATAAGTGATTGAATGATTGGAGAAGAATACAAATGCCTATGGTCCCATCTTTGGCATTATTAGGCTAAATAATGGGAGTAGGGTTTTCTTTTATAATTATACATCATATAAATTATTGGGACCATCCTACACATATTAGAGATCAATAATATGATGTAGAAGGTTGACTAGATCTAAATAAATGAGGATAAGTACAAAAAGTACATCTTTCTACTTTTGGAAGTTTTGGTAGATATTTTTCTCCCAAATTAATTAGGGGACATAAGAGGGCGCTCCACACCTTCCTAGCATCTGCAAAACAGGTAGAATAATTTAGAACACATAAATGGGGCAGACTAATTTAGTTGAGAGCTCAAACAATACAAAAAAAGTAATAAATGAGGAGGACCATCCCATGTTTGATTGGAATCAAACACCCTACCTTTTGTTTTTGTGAGCCACACGTTTGGATAACGTTTTGAGAGCTCCTAAACACCTCCCCCTCACCCCTCATTTGAACTCAAAAGATAAGGAAGAGAGAGGAGCCGCACAACCCAAGCAAAGAAGAAAAAAGGAGAGCTGACCGCAGGAATTCATTCCAGTTCGTGGAGCTCACTGTTTGGTTTGTATCTTAAGAAATACTCATTCAATTAAGGCGTGTGAGGGGCCAAAAGAAACCTCTCAAGATACGGAATCCATAGAGGTTCGTTTTGCGTCAATTAGAGAAGCTTAAGGCTTCCAAATCGCCCGAACAAAACATGACCTCGCAGAATATGATTTTGTATTCAAAGTAAGTTTAAATCCAAAACCTTTCTTTCTATTGTCTAAATCATATAAATGATTGAATAACTATTGTACACTGGTTGAGGTGTATAAAATGTTGTTACAAAGTGACTTTATTTTTTGGAAAGGTTAGATACTAACCTAGACAAAACCTTGAAAGGTTAGGGAACGAATTCGCCGGAAAACACCCGTTCTAGGGGCTGTTTTCGTGTCTTCGGTTAGAGTTGAGCTAGCACCTTGAGGAGGCTATTTAACACCCATTTATAAGCAAGGAATAAATTCTCAAACCCCCTTGGCCGAATCTTGAGCATTGGGTTGAGAAGGAACAATTTAAAGCTCATTTGAGGTGAGGATCGACATCTAGTTGCTTACATCTTGTAGGTTAAGCATGAGATTACCTAAATGTCTAAATCATGTTTTTCATGGATTATAATGACTGCTTATTGATGAAATAATGATATATCATATAAGGAATCAAATTGGAAATGATTTGGAATCATATTGATAAAAATGGAGTGAAATGAACTATTGTGTGAAATAGACATTTTTACTCATGTGTGAATTGTGTAGATACATAAATGATTATTTATGTATTACATTGGATGATTAAGTTTCTGCTACATATCTCTAAATATGTGGGGATTTACAAATGAAATATATCATTGATAGGAATAATCTTAATAGTATTAAAATACTAGTTAATGATTGTTTGTAATTGTTAAGGAATTGAATCTAAGGATTTGATTGTAAGTGATGTACTTGATTGTAATTCAAGTGACTAAATTGATGCAATATGATGTTAAGGTCAGGTTTTGGGTAGTCCTTATGGATGTCCCAAAATAGATTATTGATATTCAATTCTAGGCATAGGTTCGTTTAGGAATTGAGTCTATACCATGACATGGTGATGTAGTTGAGTTGGACTCAAGAAGTGCATGGGTAGACATGGGGTGGTGATTGATGACTTGCATGGTGATGTAGTCGAGTTGGACTCAAGAAATGCATGGGAGAAATGAGACTGTAGCCTATGATGTGCATGGTGATGTAGTCAAGTTGGACTCGAGAAATGCACGATGGAGTAATTAACTTGTGTTATATAAGGTGCATGGTGATGTAGTTGAGTTAGACTCGAAAAATGCAAACATATGTGTTAGGGTTGAACCCTATGTATTGTCGTGACTAGGGGTCACCTTGGGCCTACGGGCCGATTACTTGACTTTATATATAAAGTAAGTATATTTCGAAAAGGGGTAACTTGGGGTTACGGCCTAGCTTATACTATCACCCCATTTGAGGGTCTTGTGTTTGAAATACTTGTTGTATATCTATTAGATGCCATCCACACCTGCACTTTATAGCCCTATAGAGTGCTGACCCCTTCGGGGGCGTCCCACCACCATTTCAGGTTGAGGCTAGAGCTTGCTTCCTATGCTCGTTGCTCGAGTGATCATCTTGGAGAGAAGACTTGGTTCGTGTTTCCTCCATTCTGTTTTTGAACATTAATAAACATGATCATGGATATTTTCACTATAGAGCCTGCGTGCTCATGTTTGCCCCGTGTGGCATTTGTTTTAAACTATGTTTTCCACTACATATTAAATTACTTATTATGTATGTTTATGGATGACTTTTGTGTGAATGATATTCAAGACGCCTTATATAATATGGATGTGTTAGACTACGGTTGACTATTCGTATTGTACGGTGGGTTGTTGACGTGTCCGGATAGGTCAGGGGCGTGACAAACACACTTAGGTTTTGATGCTTGAAATTATATTTTTTGGTTTTAATTGCATTCATTTTTGACGTTAATTTTAGAGTGAATTACAATGTAATTTTGGAGTGGTGAATGAGCATATCTACAAACTGTGTAGAAATATGAAAAATATGTGTTCACATATTGCACAATAGACTTAATAAAGTGCATATGTTTACTTGTGTGTGTGGTTGGTTTAAAATAAAATGCACTATTTGCTTAATACAATGAAACATTTGTTTAAAATAATGCTCTATTTGATGAATACAAACCAATTTAATATGTCTGTTAGTCTTGAACTAATCAAATCACTAAAACTTCAAACAGAAATATTTAAAAAAATGCAAAAATTATTTTCAGATTAACTTGAAGTGCATTGTAATATGTGTTCTGAAACGGATTTTAGATTGCATGTTTGAGAAATTTCAGTAGTGCACAGTTGGGTTTTAAAAAATGCACGATTTTGAAATAACAATGCAATACAGTAGGTTATATTATTTGGGAGAAGTTAGAGGGAACATACGGCCACAAAAAGTAGAAATAGTGAAATTAATGTATTAATAACAACTAAGTACATACCTTTGAAGCTAATAATTTATATTATTACGTAATGCAAAAATAAACCAAATGCTGGAAACAATTATTTTAAAATAAATGATTCGTACAAGTTAAAATTACAATTCCTAGTATATAACTATACAAAAGAATAATATTAGCTCCAAGTAAAAGTACAATTCCTAATACTGAATAAAAAAGAATAATCATTCTTCCATGTTCAAAGGACAATTCCTGCTATCATGATACCCTTTTTGATTACATTTTCTCGATAATTGCTTAGTCTTCTGACTCACTTCAATTGCCTTATCCTTACCACCTTTAATCCTCTTACCACAACCCTTATTTCGAGCTTGCTGAGGTGGATGCACGCTAATTTGTGTAGGAATAGGTGATCCATAAAAGCCTTTAATAACTTCACTTTTTGAAGATGCCGCCGCACTACTTGGTTGAGAGCTAGACAATAATTCTATTTTCACCTTGATCGCATCTGAAAATTGATGGAACAAGTGAGGATGATGCTCAATCATTCCAACACAAAAATGGATATTAGACCACAATGTCTTCATAGCTAATGTTTGTTCTTCAGTGCCAACACACTGTTTGAAAACACCATCTTCAAATGAACTAAGAAGCTTTAGAATTGAATCTTTGCACCATCGACATAGGACATATCTATCTGGAATTGCGTTGACCTTCTTATCTTTCAACACAAAAAAAAATATGACGACACAATATACCAATCCTCTCAAAATGTTTACAAGAGCAAAGTGTAGTACCGTCACTTGTATTGTGCACAAGTGTGAAATTTAATCCTCACTCATCTGATATTACATAGGTAAAAACAATCCCCTCGTGTTGGAGACTTTGAACGGCACAAGAATAATAGGCGCAACATATTTCCTTCTGAACGAGATAAAAAATTGAATGATTATAAACAGAGGAAACATATCTTTCAATATGTAGCGGAGTCTTGTACACGGGAATTGAGGACTCAGAAGATTTGGTCAATTGTGCACTTTTATGTCTTTGAGAATCCATTGCACTTTCAAACTGCATATAAAACTCAACCAAACTGAAATTAGGATTAGTGAATTCATTGAAAAAATTATTTTCACTCTATGAACGTGATATAGTCCTAAGCAAACCCGCCATGAAAAGATCACCAAAATAAGCAGGAATCCACATCCTCTTAATCTCAAACATGTGAGAGAACCAATTGTGCTCAAGTAGGTCATATTCTCTCATCAAATTACTCCATCTCAGTTCAAATTCTGGTGGCTGCAAGTAATGACTCCACACAACGTAACTGAATTCAATTCCTTCATAAAATTTGAGTCTTTACTCAAAACCGGACCAACTTTAAAACTCACCTTGGACATTATATGCCACATACAAAATCTGTGACATGTTGTAGTGAAAACTTGTGGAATAGCAATTTTCATGGATGGGTCTTGATCTGTTATGATGCACCTTGGTTCCCGACCCATTGCATTCAAAAAATAATGAAACAACCAAACATATGATTCAACATCTTCTTTCAACAACAAAACAACACCAAAAGTAATGCACTTTTTGTGATTATCAACGCCAGTGAAAGGGGCAAAAACCATGTTATACCTGCATTGAGAAATAAATAAAAAAAAGAGCATTGACGAACATGACATTGTGCATTACGAATACCATGAAATGCATATCATATGTAAAGATTCGAAATTGTAGCATTCATAAATTTATAAAAACTATGAAGTTAATAAAAGGAATAATTATTTATTTACACAATACATGTTTGTCTCGTATGTAGCATCAAGTGAAACAACATCCCCGAATAACGCATAATTCTTTATGCACACTGGATCCGCCCAAAATATTCGCGTCAACTGGTCACTCTCATCAACATCATAGTCAAATGAAAAGGCGGAACAAATCTCTTTCTTTCTCAAAAGCTTATCTATCAACATTTGTGCATCCACACCAACTAAATAAGCCTTCAAATCACGTTTAAAACTCTTAAAATCCACATATGTAGCACCAATATTAGCATAACCCCCGACAGTTTCCTTATACAATCGATAGCATTTCATTGTGCCAATATTTTCTTTGGCACAATTCAAAAAAAAATATTGGTGACCAATGTCAAGTTTTTTATTGACTTTTAAAAATGGCATCGACAAATCAGAAAACATACAATGGTTATGCCTCTCCTCAAAGTGTAATTTCTTATCGGTTCATGTCTGCAAGCCTAAAAACTGCATGTGCTCTGCAACCACACCTATTAGAAACCCTTCGTCTTTTTTTCTCCTCATCATTAACACAAACACCGGGATTTGGTAAACCTTCAACATCATGCTGCTCTTCAGTTTCACATCCGTCAGATTCGCATGATTCATTTTCAATAGTGAAATCTTCATTGTCACTAGTCAATTGATTAGCTAAATCGACATTGTTGCATGAATCAGTGTTAGGTGCAACTGTGGTAGATTTAGATACATTTTTGAATCCCTGTCTATTACACACCATATATTTCCAAACAATAACGTCATCACGAGCCTTCTGTTGACTGCTTTTACGTGAATCAAAACCACAAACTGGTGCAATTTGATCATAAAAAAACATATCATCCCGTAAGTTATTGAATAACATACCAACACGCGATTTCAAAGCAGGGTCACAATCAGGTGTCCAGTACATGGTGGATCCCGGAGAAACTTGCACTGTATTAACATCTAACGGTTGAGAAATTGATTAGAGGCACTAAAGGGAATGTCACTTGAACCTGATGAAACCATACAAACAAATTATTAAAAAAAAAACAGACTTTAGCGCACAGAGTACAACAAAAGTGCAATATGGAAACACAAATAAGAGCTTCATAATGCACTATAAAGAGCCCAAACAAGTTAATCAGAAATTTTAATATGAATATAAACCCAAATTTTAATGATTAATATAGATATAGAACATGTAAGCTACAAACTCATTACATTCAATATCTACAAGAAACAAAGAATCATTCGTCTAAGTTCTATATACATATCAAATTAAACTAGTAAACGTGTTGATTGTTATGCAAATGAATCCCACGTATTTTGAATCGTGTTGATTATAAATATACATAAAATAATTCTAGCTATCTATATGAATCAATCGTATTGTAAGAGAACATAACGTCTGTATGTAAGGATCAACACTAACCGAACTCCATGAAGAATTTTAGAATGGAGAAGCCAAAAGATGACGAAATAACTCAGTTCGTAGAAGGAAAGCTATACGTTCATGAAGAAAAACAAATGTCCGCAGAGAAGGAGAGAAGCAGGTCGTAGGGGAACCGGTTAGGAAAGAATGGCGGAAAAGCAGTTAAGGAAAGAATAATGAGTCGAGATTCTAGGAAACGGTAATTTGGAGTTTGACGTTAATATCCTCTACGCAACTTAATTAATCGATCAAAAAAGAAGTTAATCCAAGGGTTGATATCTATTTTTTTTCTCTCCTAAGATCTTATTATCATATGAACCAATATATATATATATATATATATATATATATATATATATATATATATATATATATATATATATATTTATGTATGTATGTATAGGTTTTGGTTCAAAGAAGAACATGATCTTATGAGAAAAATGAGAATGAATCTGGATCATTAGATTTGCTTTATGTGAAATTCAATGTGCATTAGATGAAGTTGTAATGTGCATTATGTGAAATTGAAATGTGCAGCACAAATGGTACAATGTAGTGGTATTATGTGAAGCTAAATTGTTCATTAGGTGAATTTGAAATGTGCACTGGATAAAACTAAAATGTGCAGAACAAAAGGTACGATGCGATGTTATTTTTGTACCTTTTATTCTGCACATTTCAGTTTCACCTAATGCACATGTGAGTTTAAATTTTAATTCTGCACATTTCAATATCATCTAATGCACATTTCGGTTTCACCAAATGCACAATTCAGTTCCACATAATTCAATCCAACGGTCCAGATTCGTTCTCATTTCTCTCCTAAGATCCGTTCTTACCGGAACCGCTCCCTATATGTATATATGTGTGTGTGTGTGTGTGTATATATATATATATATATATATATATATATATATGTATGTATGTATGTATGTATGTATGTATGTATTAAAACAATCACTGCAGGGGTTGGCGCACCCTCAAGCACCCCTGTACTTCCACCACTGCCGAGCAAAACCTTTGCCGAAAACGTCAAAATTAGCTAGGCTAAAGGGTTAAATAGGTTCTTGTACCCGTCCGGAATGCTTAATTTGCTCCGTGAATAAAAAAAGATCTAATATATTTACACTCTGAGTCCATATAGTCTATTGTTGAAGATCATTTTATTGTGAATCAAGCTTGTCATATGTCTTGTAATAGCTTAGCTTTTATTATATCCTTTGTTATTAATGTTTGTATTTATTAGGGTATAAAAGATATGGGGCCAATGTGTCAGGCACATATCAGGCTGAAAGCCTTTACGCAAACCTTTAACTTGCGCATATAAAAAGGCGCTTTAGGTTTAGGTTTGCATTAACTTTCGTACTCGATCAAAACAACCTTAGCGCATATCATTCTCTGTACGAGTTCACGGTATATCAAAGAGGGATTTCATCGTGTTCATCTTTCTGTTGTTTTACTCTTTGATAGATCATATTATATTGTTGTTATAGAAAACAGGGACTCACAAATGGTATCAGAGCCGATCGAGAGCTGATCAGAAGAACGACCTGCAAAATACTCTGCTTTTATTTCGTTCATCTGTAGCTAGCGAGTTTATCATCTGTAATCTTGTTTTTGCGTTAAAAGCTGTAAAAGTTATAGTGTTAGAATCGCATCTCAGAGACGATCAAGCAGTATATCTTCTTTCTGCATTTCCGCAATCTTTTTCTCTCTGTAAACTCGTAGGCAGGAACTCGCAACCCATCTTTCTCAAAGCTCCATTCAGCTTTCTGACCTGAAACTTGGGCTGCAGGAACTCGACATCAAGGGCTACAAAACGATCAGTTTCCACAAGGAAAAATCTGAAATTTATTTTTAACAGGAACTCGCAACTCAGGGTGTTGAACGTCTAAACTCGTAACTGCAAACTCGAGTTTAGAACTCGCATTTTTAACTCTCGAGTTAAGAACTCGAGACACAAACTCGCATTGTAAACTCGCACTTCAAAACTCACAAGTACAACCTCGAGTTTTGACACTGCGAGTTTTACATCTCGAGTTGTGAAAACTCGAAACCCTTAAACTCGAGTTTATAAACTCGAGTTCTCACCTCGAGTTTCTCAGACCTCGAACGGTCAGTTTTCTACAGCAATGGCTTCAGAATCTAATGCACAAGGAAACAACAACACTCATCCGGTTCTAAGGAGAGGAGAATATCAAATGTGGAGAAATCGATTCTAAAACTTCCTTGAACACAAGGACAATTCCGCTGCAATGCTTGAATCACTTCTTGATGGACCCGCTGAACTGATGATTTCAGTTGGAGGAGATGCAGAAAATAACCCACCTATCATTTCTGAAAGGAGACGGAAAGTACCATCAGAATATACTGAAGCAGACAAGTTAAGGCTGAGAGGAGACCTCATGGCAAAAACATATCTGCTCTAAGCCATTCCAAATTAAGTCTATGTGTTGATTGACAGCATGCAAACAGCAAAGGAGATGTGGGACGAAATTGAAAAGTTGCTCCAAGGCACCAGCATCAGTTTGAAGACCAAGAAAGCAACCACACTAATTGCTTATGACTCTTTCAGAACTGCCCCTGGAGAACCGCTAAACGAGACTTATAACAGATTTGTCCAACTGATCAATGAATTGAGGAAGATCAAAGTGTTCAATTCCAATATGGAATCGAATATAAGATTTCTGTCCAGTTTGCACCCTGAATGGAGAAAGACTGTAAAGGATGTGAGGCAACATATTGACCTTGATGAAATTGATCTTTGCACCCTTCATGAACACTTGAAGCATCTTGTCAATGATGTTGCTTGCTCTGAGGATCAATCCAGCACAAACCCATTGGCTCTAATGATGGATGCATAGCCTCGACGAACAACCAAACCACTAAAGAAGAAGAAAGTGGTGGTTGAGTCAGAAGATGAAGAAAGTGATGAAGAAGAGCCTGACCTCGAGGCTGAACTTGCTGACCTTGAAAAGAAGATGGCATTGCTGACCAGGAAATTTGCAAAGAAGAATGGATCCTCAAACAAACTAAGAACCTCCTCCACAAACTACAAATAGAAGCATCATGATCAAAGCTCTTCTGGTAGGACACCTGCAGCTGAAGATGCTCCAAAATGTTATAACTGTAGGAAGGCCGGACATGTCATCAAAGACTGTCGCCTGCCAAAGAAGAAGGATGCAAACTTCTACAAACAGAAGATGTTGTGGAATAAGCAGAAGATGCTCATGGTGCAGAAGGAAGAAGAAAATTCTGCAATGCTTGCCGAAAAGGATCATTTGGCTGAAGAAACTTCTGATGAGGAGGAGGAGGAGGAAGAAAACTATGGCACGGTTGGAAGATGAAGAAGATAGAAAGGGTGATGTTGCGATCCCCGGGAATGAATGCTCCACTAGCACTGTAAGTACTTCTAATCTCCCTTGCTCGAACCATAACCATTACCAATCCTTACTTGAAAAGGAGAACATCATTAAAGAACTAAAGGAGAGATTAGACAATAATTACAGGGTGCTGAAACAGAATCTGGACCAAAACACGTCTCTAAGCATTCAATTAGAAAATGAAAAAGAGCAGGTCATAAAAGTTTCCACAAAATTTGAAAGTCTTGAACTTAAAATAGATGAGACAACTAAGAAATTACAAAATAGTGAGAGAGAGAAAAACACAGCAAAGGCTGATTGTGATTTTCTTCAAAACAAAAGAAAGGCCCATATCAGGCTGAAAGCCTTTATGCAAACCTTTAACCTGCGCATATAAAAAGGCGCTTTAGGTTTAGGTTTGCGTTAACTTTCGTACTCGATCAAAACAGCCTTAGCGCATATCATTCTCTGTACGAGTTAACGGTATATCAAAGAGGGATTTCATCGTGTTCATCTTTCTGTTGTTTTACTCTTTGATATATCATATTATATTGCTGTTATAGAAAACAGGGACTAACATCTATCAACTGAGCATACGTGGGCCACTATCCGGATCCAATAGTCATGAGACCGGGGGTCCGAGTCCAAATACTCTATCAAATAATAAATTGAAGCCAGTAGTTATTATATGCCAAAGATTAAAAGAATTGTAATCTTGACAATATTGAAGAGCATGGTCAATCATAAGATGCTTGCATTAAAAATAAGGAGAGGGGAATATGCTCAATTAGTAGATTTAACATAATTTAAGATCACACTTAGTAATGTGGTACTAAGAATCATTATTTTAATTTTTTAACTGAATTGTTTATATGCAGAGATTACTGGGATTTAGTTGCTATTGACATTGCGTTTGGGATTGTATACTACTTAGACTCGCTTGGGGATATTCCACCCTTCGATTTGGAAGTTATTGTGGACGAGTTAAGTACTTTACTAGCGCAGAATGAATTATATTATGTGTTTTTTTGAGAGAGAAAATGATTAAATAGCATTAACCAAATCATTGTCTATTACAAGTGAATCAAAAGACGGGGATCAAAAAACCAAGAATGCATATGACAAAGAACAAGCCGCCCTAACCATAGCATGAGCCGCCTTGTTCGCTGACCGCCTCACATGGGAAAATGAGATGCTAGAAAAATTCTCCGTAAGATCTCTAATATCATCTGCCAACAAGCCAAATGAAGAAATGCTAGAACCCTGTAAAATTTCAGATATGGCACAGGAAGCATCAGACTCCACTTCAATATCAGTCCATTCCGACCCTTTGAACCAACTTATCGCCTCCCTTATTCCAATTAACTCAGCTTCCAGTGAGGAAAAATGTCTCTGCCACGGCCGTGCAACTCCAGCCACGAACTTGCCTTCATCATCCCTTAAGCACCAACCCAAGCCGCAGAATTCTTCACGGCCCGCAGAATTATATTATGTGTTTATTGATTGTGATCGTATGAATATTTTAATCTGTTTGCATGTTGGCCCCTTTGATGATCTTCAAACTCATAACTTAAATATGAAGTGCCATCATTGCATGAATATCACACATTTCAATTTACATTCTTTACACTGCAAATAATGTACTAATATGTTTTCAATGGCCCATAAATATGATCAGGGGAGTAAAGATGTATCAAGCATCAAAGTCAAGTAGGATGAAGTCGAATTGGATCAGAGTTACGTTGCGGTATGATGATTATATATTGGATTATGTCTTCTTACTACATATCAATGCTTATTATAGTTGAATATTATAGTGTCCTAAGCAAAAAGGAGCCACATAATGCGGGTGTGTTGTGATGAAGTATATCAATTAAATTAACAATACAATTAAAAAGATTGGACTTACAAAGAATCCCAAAATCTTGACAATCCAAGGCTTGAAAAGCTCTCAAAACTCGTTCAAGGGTTTATCTCTCAAAGCTTAAAATAAAAAAAGACAAATATGGGCTGAATTTATAGAAACCAACAAAAGTGGGCAAAATTCGGTCAGCGGAGTCGTCCGCATGGCGTGCGGACGATCTACGCGTCACATTTTTTCTTCCGCCCGCACGACATGCGGCTGCCCGCACGGTCCGACCGTGCGGACACTTCTGAGGGTGTTTTCTGAACCGCGGGGCGTGTGGATTCATCCGCGGGGCGTGCGGTTCGGACTTTTGAACTTCATGCTCTCTGAATCACCCACGGGGCGTATGGATATGATGCGCGGGGCGCGCGGACCTCTTATGGACCGTTTTGTTGCTCTTTTCTTCCTCGTTCGATCTTGATCGATCCCGCCTTCATTCTTTGACTTCTTTTGACTCTAAAAATGCCTCTCGATCGCCCCGTGGGACTCTCTGATGCTTCTTGTCATCTCTCGGAAGCATCCCAAATCTTCTCAAATTAAACTCTAACGTCAATGTCGGGTTCAAATTCATGGTTTTCTAAACAAACGCAAACCAAATCCAGTAAATTGTGACTTGAGCTAGTTAAACGCTTTCTGACTCAATTAGATTATGAAATGCGGTAAAAATCAATCCCACCACGCATCAAATGCGTCTTGAAATATGAACTTATCAATGAAGAAGTCTTGCAAAGGAATTACGATCAAGTCTAAACGTAATAGGATTGTCTTTCAGTGCACCGTGTATTGAATCAAAAGGACTACGAATACTACCTGATATGATTTGACGGATCTTAAAGAAGAAGACGTGATTGCTAAGTGAAGAGAATGGTCTGTAAAACATTTTATAGCTTGTTGGAATGTATTGTTTTATTGATGACAAACAACTAGTGTTATCGTTTTATATAAGTGATTGCAGAAAAATACTTTAACTCGTGCCCTTGAATAAGCTTTAGACCTGGTCCTAGAACGGTCCTGCTCATTCAAGATTGATGAATTTAACTTACTTAAAAATATCTTTTCATCCCAATCAAATTTTGTTTTGTTTCACTAAACTAAAGAGGATTTGCCTCACCAGAAAATCAAGGATTATACAAAGAAAATATTTTATTTTTAAAGGAAAAATGATTTTCTCTTTCCCACAAAGCAAGCTTCCAAATAAAATGACTTTTCAAATTTGAAAAGTAGTGTTCGTGCATTGAAGTTTAAGGAAAGTTACGGATAAATCTTTTTCCTTCAATTCGAGAATCAAAAGAGATTTTAATGCAAAATATCTCTTTTTCAGGAAACTCCTTTTCAATCAAATATGTGTGCATATTGCTTTTCAAATAAGAGGATCAGAAATATTTAAGAGCATATAAATCTTTTCAAATCTTCATCCAACATATTTGTTGAGGTTTATTCTTTCAATCCGTAGGCCCAACACGTAACCCAAGGATTTCGAATGGAGGTGTGGTGAGTAAATAGTTAACAACTAAGATGAAACCCAAATGAAAGTCTGAATACGCTGTAAAGGTTACAAAGCCTTGAGGCCGTTCATACAGTGCTATGCTACGAGCTGAAATGAATGCTAGAATGCTAGAGTGCTAAGTTGCCAACCCTTTACAATGAAATAAAAGTTACTATTCATACCGCCAATGGGTAGTTTGGACATGATGATGTGCTAAGCTGTGGATGGCTAGGGTCCCAGCCACAAAATCTTTTGCATTAAATGCGCTTCCCGCCAGAATCTAGGTTTCCCGCCAATGGGTGGCGACGGTCGTCCCCTGGCATTGGCTGCCTGGTGTCCTGTGGTATGCCCCCTTACAGTTGTCCTTGGAATGCAGTTATTGTCTCCCTCGACCTGGCATCCTGGGCCTGACGTCCCTGTTGAGGATGAACTTCCTCTCTTCTGTAGGTTGTTTTCAGGATATTTCACCAAAGGACTTGGGGCTTAGGGGATGAACGTCTGGTGGGCCTCAGTGGGTTGATGGGTCGGGCCCTGTTGGACCATTAACCCAACAATATTTAATGACATTCAAGCTCAAAAGGAAGAATCAATCTTCAAAAGGAAAGACACAACAAAGCAAAACTCGATCATCAAGGATAGTTCTTATTGACAAAGAGATTTGGAAGCTCCTAGACATCACTATAAATAACCAAACTCGGGCATGGAGATGAGTGTTCTTGAACCAAAAAGAAAATACTTAGAGGAGAGTTATATACACACAAGAATGCCCTAGAAGACCAAGTACCCGTGATAGTTCATTTAGTGGTTCTATTCCTTGTTCTTTAATATCATTATTTATTGGGTTTGAGAGAAACATTTAAGAATTCCTTCCTTCCAGAGTTAGGGTGTGAAGTGAGAGCTTTGTTGAAAAGCTGAGAAACTCCTTACCCACATGGTAAAATAGTGAGAACTGTGTTGGTGGAACTCGAAAAAATGAAGAAAATTAATTAAATTAATTAATCAAATAGACAAAGAAAAACAGAAATAAGATGGAACAGAAATTAGTCAAAGCTTGTGCAATGCACAATGTCCTTAAAACGTATTTGTTGTCTCATACGGTGGTAGGAACGTTGCAACGATCGTTTCCCATGATACGGTGGCTAACGAACAATCGTTTGAGCACACAATCGACTATTCCGACGAACGGAAACAAGGACTGAACACTTAGAAAGTTTTCTGAAAACTGGAGGTGTGTTTTAGCTCGAAAACAATGTGAGGAGTGCGTATGAACATGTATGTTCGTGTGTTGTTGCAAAGCACCTGCTAGCTACTTATAGGGAAGGATATGTTGTGTTTTAATGGCATATTGAAGGACATGAATGTTGGACATCAATGTCCAGAACGTTGGGCACCTACTGCTGATCGTTCAACAGCTGAGCAGCAGCCTTCCAACGGGCTGATCATGGAGCAAAAAATAGGAACGTTACGGGAAGAAACAAAAATATCTTTAGAAGATAGATTTTCAGACGGCATTCATGTCAGCGCGCGCGAAGAGAGACTTTCCACCTAAGAATCTTAACTCATTCAAAGAGGGTTCCCTTTATAAGGAGTTGAAAAACCTTTGGGTTTTCCAATGTGGGAAATATCACACCAGAAACTCATCTTTTACTAGTTTTTTCCATTTCAACGAGTGAACTTCGAGAATCAATTTCTCATTCACCCGTTATCCGTTTTGAGTGTACCACATATCGAATTCAAGCCCTTAACAAGGACAATCCAAAACCACTTTGACCTGACCCAAATCAGAAGTGTACCGCGTGCACTCAAAATATTGCCCAAATTTGATCATTTAATGCAATTTTTAACACATTTTCCAACAAACTCTACCTATAGAGGTTAGAGTTTGGTTGGCTCAAGATTAAACTAGGAGTGTTTATCTTGTAACTTGTTTACTGACTTTTAGTGAAGAGTTTTTCAAATTCCTCCGTGGCAGGTCGAAGTTTAACTTTTTAATCCCTATTGAGCTAAAGGATTTTTCCTTGTTAAATTCTTGAGTCTTTAATTTCAGTATTTATTTGCCCCGCACTGAAACTTGGCGAAAAACTGTCATAACTGTATGCACATACAATTCACCCTCTCTTATTTTATTCAACCTCTTCATCATAGCTTCTATCCCCAAAGTTGGTCAATTTTTAGTTATGCTTAACTCTAATTATAATTAGTCCCATCACTTTCTTGTGTTTGATCCATTATATTGCGGCATTTTGCTTTTTTCTATTAAGTTCGGCTGCTAGGTGAGATGTCTCATGTCACCTAGCAGCCTTTTTTCATAAACTGTGTTTATGGTTCTTTTGTGTCAATATATATTTACATTTCATCCAAAAAACAATCTGAGCAATGCTAGCTGTTTGGAATTTTTTTCTACTCCGTATAACTTAATTACTCATGCTTTACTCCAATTTAAATCATTTGGTTTGAATGGACAGTCTCAACGACTCAACCTATCATCTCAGCAAGGCCAGGAAGTGTGGGCTGGATTCTTTCCGTACTAATCCGTCTGCTTAAGATCTAAATAGGACCGATCCCCGCATAATGATGGAGACTTGAAAGCTGAGGTTAATTTAATGCTTTTTCAGCTTGTTACCTACTTTGACTTTGACAGTCAAAGACTTTAAAAGAAAAAATGGCAATGTCTGTGGTCCAACAACGTAAGACCACACCTCATCACGTGGCCTCTACGAATACTATATGTTCATTTATCTATATCAACCACATCATATATTATACAGTTATTCATGCATGCTGTCTTTCTATTTAATTACAATTCATTTATTCAAAGCTAATTAATTACGTAAAGTATAATGTGAAACACATACATGCCTCAATATGCTCCGTAAAATAAAATATCAGACAAGAATGTAATTAGGGTTCGTTGATTTCGTTCGAATTTAATTTCATATATGCCAAAGCTAGCTAGCACTAATTTAATCTCTATAATAATAGTAATTACACATTCTTGATATATATGCATGGTCCGTGGTTTAATTAATTATTAAGATCGGGATCATATGTAGAAGTTAAAGGTGGATCTTGGCAAACAACGCATATATATCTACATAGACTACATTTAATTTATACCATACTTATATACTCCTTCCGTCCCTCTAAACTTTTCCAAGTTTGATCGACACAAAGATTAATAAAAATAAAAATTGTGTGGTTGAGGTTTGTGCAGAGGACTGAGAATTGACTGGAACCACAAATTCTTTATTTAAAAGGGAAAGTGACAAAGTTAGTGGAACATCCAAAAAAGGAAAGTTGACAAACTTTTAAAAGACGGATGAAGTAGCCAGCTAATAGACAAGACGACCAAAGTTCAATCCACAAGATAATACTCCATATAGTTACGTTTATTATGAGTACTTTCTTCCTTAACATCAATATACTATTGTTGTTTTCTGGAGTATTACCCTAAAACCATTACATAGAAAGTGTCGAGACATTTGCAGTTGTAACTTTTATTTTTAAGGAAACTTATACGTAGTATTTTTTTAATTTTGGGAATACATGTGTTTTTTGTACTCCGTAAGAAAGTTACAATTGTAAAATAGGAATTAACACTGTTCTTTTTTTAAATATAACGACGAGTGATACCCAAAATAAGAATCTCAAGTGCTGCTAGTTTGCTTATTGTAATATATTACTTCCTCCATTCCGAAAATGTTCGTCAAATTGACTTTTCTTGGTCAATGACAATCAACCTTGACAAATTATACTTTTTAATAGTATGAGATTATTTAGAATATGCAATTTATATCAAAATGTTCCTTATTTAAAATATTTTCATAAAAGTATGAACTTTATAAATTATACTTCCTCCTTCTCTTTTTAGTTGCAACAGTCAATATTTCACGTTTGCCAACGCACAACTTTGACCGTCATTATATTTAATTTCGTATTAGTATATAAATATAATACTTAAAATCATTGTCCAAAGTTCACCATCATTGACCAAGAAAAATCAATCTGACGAACTTTTTCGGGACGGAGGTAGTATTGATTAGTTCTTTACATTTCCAACTATATGGATCATCTATCAATAATGATTCGTGGCGTGGTATAACATATTATTGTAAGTTTGTTTTTGAACAAATACTGAGAGTATTTTTATTAAACAAACCACACCAGAATTTGAGAGTTATGAAATACACATAGACCATACATTTACGAGATTTGGCTAAAGTAGACCAACACAGAATTAGACACATCAGATCAGAAAATTTTAGTTCAATAAAAAACAACTTAAGAGTGATACATAAACATTTATATTACTAGTATGTGTACTTGTGCACCGCACGGTAGAATATGTGCGTATTTTTTTTTAAATCATAGGACTATGAATTGTATGTGAATTCGTAAATCAGTGTTTGCTAGCCAATTTCATCTCATTTCAGGATGGGTTGAAGTTATCATTTTTTATCCCGATGAACTCATAACACATCAGCTTCGAGGGTCAATGTGCATGGATTGTAGGTTAAGTGGGTTGGCACATGCATGTTGTGAGTTATCCAAAATACAAATATCTATATTTGAGTTTCATTCACTAATGGAAAATAGGGATTTAATAACGGTTAAAATAGACTTTAAATAACGGTTCTGAACCGTTATTGTATCAGCACATATTAAAAGTCCGGTACTTTTAATAAGGGTTCGTGTAACCATTACGAAAGATATTCCATAACGGTTGACGCAGAACCGTTATTGAAACTTTCAATATCGGTTAAATACTAACCGTTATTGTATGTCTTCTACATGGGATTAAATGAACCCATACAAAATGTTTTCAAGTACGTAAAACCTAATTTTTACCAAGTTATTTCCAAATATCACAAATTTACACATATCATAAAAACATTTATCATAACAACAAACACATACCATTAATCATAACTAACAAAAATCCACAATTCACATCGATATTGTGTTATTCCAATAATATTCAACAAAAAGTAATTTTGAGTTCACAACACTCAGCAAAAACTAAATATGAGTTCACATTTCACAACACTCAACAAAAACTAGCTGAGTTGACAACACATACTACTATTAAATTGATACTAATATGCTATAAAAATCATATCAAATGTTCACAGCTTCAAAGAAAAATGGCGCCCAACGCTCACGTGTATCTTTGATATCTTGATCAGTGAATGAATTTTGAATGTTAATTGCCTATAAATTAAATAGTGAAAGTCAATGAATAAATACAAAAAACTGAAGTAAAAGAAATAGCAATGATAACCACCCCTTTGCTTTCGAGACTACAAATACACAAATAAGTGTATATTTTTATAACAGACAAGTCAATCACAAGTGCAATACCAAAAGAAGTACAGTCCAATATTAAGAAACTTTGTATTGTGAAATACACAACAAAAGAGCAATGCCAAAACTCAAATTATGAATTTATATTTAAAATATACCAATTTCAAGTTTTGGAGGAGTGATATGAGGCCATATATTTGATCCGCAATATGACGGATATCTAGACAGAGAAGAAGAAAATATTTAGGAAATACATAACTGCAGCAACTCAATGATGAAAAGCTAAGATTTCACAGATTTGTTTCATAGAAATTAATCAGAAAGCTGATTAAGAGACTATAATATGGTCCCCATATGGATACGCTGAAAGTTAAAGAAAAGGTATTAACCGTTCAATAAGGTATGGCTCAGTTGATGGCATATCCAATACTGAATTTGCATAGGACCCTTTCAGTGTGTCTGCATAGTATACATGAACAAGCAGCATTACAGTTAAATATAAAGTTTCACCAAAAAAACAGTAGACACCATACATGATGTTTGTAAAGCAGGCAACCTGAGATGGATATCTTTATATATAACAATGGGGATGGAACCGGCTGTGGAATACTTGTTCCTGCCTAAACGAATTATGTTTACGTAGTGCAACTCACTTGCAACACAAATGGAGAAAATTGAAAAAAACTGACAAGTTATTAAGACATTTGTAATGTCAAATTAATGTTCCCACAGCCAAGATTCATCTTCACACATTTCACCGGTTGGCCATTTCCCACTAAACCGTCTGGAACCGCCGCCGCACATACAAATCATTATCAGAACGGACTGCTTCCCAACCTCATACTACAAGTATTTGCATTACTACAAATTCACTGTCCATTATTCAACATAGGTCAGGTCAAGACTTGCAAATTGCTTTAATATATTCAACAAAATATCATCTTAATATTCAAGCCTTAGTACGTAAATATAGTGAATGAAGTCTAGCAGCTTACTTCAACTTATAATGTTTTCAAATCAATACTTGAGCAGAAAAAATAATCCCTCTTCCCTTGAGTTTTTTAGTTCTGTCGTAGCCAACCAAAAGATCTCACAATCCTCAATCTCAAGTTTATTTGCATGTAGTGGTTGCAACACATAGCCTATATATACTTCAAAGGGATCATTGCTTATGCATACCACTAATTATAAACATAACCAAATATCATATGGACATATGCATAACACAATGAATTTAAAAATTGAATGGATGTACTTCATTATTTGAAAGGTTTGTACTTCATTTTACTCCGTAAAAATTGAATGGATGTATACAGATGTCTTGATTTCGCATATCAAATATTTGGTAAACATGACAAACTCATTAAAATTTATATATCACACACATTCGTAAATGCATTTTATATTTGATGGTGGTGACCGTTTAAGTAAGATACACCACATTTGTGTTTTCCTGTAATAAGATAGTCATCGATTAAGCAGATGTTACAATATGTATTTCCATTTTCAAAAATTGAGTACATTATTCAACCATTTCAGCCAAATTACCCTCCATATACCAAACGTCTTTTGAACTCCCTTTTGAAGGGAACAAAAGTAGCTTTCTCACGAGCCCAAACAATTTTAGATAACAAAGAGGGCAATACATGAGTTGCTTTTTTTAGGAGAAATAGCTAAACATATAAAATTGATACTTTGAGCATTAGAAATATTAGATACTTTAATTTAATAAAAACACTTTAGATTATTGCAAACATTTAATGTTATGACCACATAATTGGTTTTGTGTTAGCCCTAGATGAAGACAGATCGAGCGAAACATCGATTATACGATATAGGAAACAAACAAGGAACATGTAGAATATTATTGAAAACAGTAATGATGGAGTATATGGCCCGGGACACCCCGGCCCACAGACTCCTGCTTCTTCTACACAGGCCCATCAAGCCCGATGAGCACACAAAGCCCAAACGTAGCGGTCCAAGCATGAAGAAGCCCACACGTACTGCAAACGTGGATGCCTTCGGCCCTATGGCCGAGGGCTCCAAATTCTGGGAGACATCTTAATATGGTCCTGCAAAGCTTTTGGGAAATCATGGCTAAAATGTTAGCCTTCGGCCACACGATGCCTTCGACCACTCGATGCCTTCGCCCCCCCCCCCCCCCCCCCCTGATGCCTTCGGCCACATGATGCCTTCGGCCACAGTTCCACACAATGCCTTTAGCCACCCGATGCCTTCGGCCCCCCGATGCCTTCAGCCACATGATGTCTTCGGCCACACAATGCCTTCGGCCCACATGATGCTTTCGGCCACACGATGCCTTCAGTAACAGAACTATCGATGAAGATTCCTTTTAAAGGCAGCCAACCACCGCATTTAATACGACATCACATCCACCCACCGCATTTAATGCGGTGCACATGCATATGTCGGTGCCACCCCGATTGAGGTGTTCCCTAGGCCGTTAGATTGTTGACACGTGTACTCTCATCGCATTTATAGCTGCTATAAATAGCAGCCCTTATTCACATTGTAAAGGACAACGAGTTCATTTAATACATTTGACTCTCTCTCTTACTTACTTGCTCTGACTTCTCTCTAGGTTATTCACCATAATAACCCCTCGGATAAGCTACCCCCCGGTACACTATCCATTATTTAGTGCTCTCGTTGAGAGGTCGAATAATCAAATAAGAAACCCTCCCCTTCGGAAAAACAAAAACACTCATCAAAATGGGAAGAGCAACTCGTGCCCAATCCAAGGCCGAAGCCTCCAACAAAGCCTTCGGGATTGACACTGCCGAGGTCTCCAACAAAGCTCCCGAAAGCGGAGCCCTCGCCGAAATAGTGCAGGCCACTGCAGATCTGCCCCTTCAACTCCAAAAGAACGTTCTCGATGCCTGCCTCGGCATCGAGGCCCAAAGAAAAGATCGGGGTGAGATTCAGGTGAGCCCCCCGGTCCTCACCGCCGATATGCAATCGGTCCTATCTTCCTTCATCCACATGCTCACCCAGAATCCCGGAGCCTTTGGAACTCTGGTACCACCCCTGGCCCATGCCGAGGGGAACATCGTCCCTTTCTCTCCGCCCCCTCCTCATCCATTGGTCATGAATGTACGCAACGATGAGGGGGTCACGGATCAGGACACGGCCTCCCGCTCCGATCCTGCCTCCCCTCCTCGAACTGGACCGGCCCCAGTGCGTAGACCTTCGGCCTTCAATAGGTTAGGGGATGTGCACCGTCGGCCAGCATCGGAGAGGATGGCGGGACGGATGGGTCAACGTGAGCCTGTCTCACCGAGGGAGAGCTTTGGGTCCGTATCCCGGACAGCGGATCGGCCCCGTCTTGACAAAGGCAAAGGCAAGTACACGAGGAGGACGCACGCCACCACATCAATGTGGCTCGTAACCAGGCCCCCGACGCTGCCACAACTGTCGAGGACCCTTGGAACGAAATCATCGCCCAACTTGAAAGAAGGCTCGCTGAGATGGAAGCAAGACAACTGGCTGCTACTCCTACGGCCAACTCATCGGGGAATCCCAGCTTTGACGCCCTCATGAACAAACTCAGTGGCCGAGACCATGGAAGCCACACTCCAGCGGGGGAGCCTATACGTTGACGCAGATGACCTCCACTCCTTCAAGAAGGACGGAGGCCAGCCCTCGAAGAAGACAAACAACACGCCGGACCCGAATGCGCCCTCGGTCAGGGGCCGAGACCATGGAAGCCACACCCAGCAGGGCCGGAACGACCGCCAATGGCGTCCTCGGTTGGACATGCTGAAGACTCCCCTCACGCACCTGGTGAGCACTATCCTCAACTATGCGGAAGAGCAGGACCTTTTCCTGAAGGACCCTCGTTCGGCGAGAGAGATCTACGCCGTCCACCAGGGTGGCACTTATTGCCGTTACCACAGAAGCATCTCCCACGATACTGACAATTGTGTCTCGCTAAAGAAAGCCATTGAGCTCTTGATTCAACAGGGTGAGCTCCAACAGTTCATAAAAAATGCCCCAAGGAAAAACGCCGGGGAGAACACCAATAAGAAAGAAGGGGACACCACAACGAAGAAACGTGAAATTGGGAGGTTCAACGACGACGAGGAATTCGAGGAGCCCCAGCCGAAGAAGCGCCACCTCCGTTGAATCATGTTCTTCGCCCTCGGCCTCGGTCTCAGCCTCGAGCCCTCGACCTTGAGGCACATTATCATCCCCTCGGCCTAGAGCCCTCGGCCTGGAGCCACTTATCTTAACAAAACCGTTGTCAAAACAACGCACCCCTTGTATTCCGCTTATTTCTATGGATTTAAGTAAACTACCACACAACCCATACATCTTATTGTCCCCTTCGAGGCCAAATGCCCAGGTATGGCCGATGATGTCTAAAGATGAGGGCCCTGCAAAAGGCCCGCTTTTTTGGAGCGGGATGCTCACCATGTCACCAGCGCACAACGCACGGCGATAAGCCTGAAAGAATGGATGAGGTGATGAAATCCCCACACTTGGAGGTGAAACGGCAGTCGTCGGAAACCGACCAAGCCTAGCCCGCACCATAAATAGATGATGGGACCCCTCAAGGACAAGGGATGGTTCAACGTTGGGGGACTAACAGATGAACCCCCGGACGGATCACTTGGACCCCTTTCTGGCCGAGGCGGGAAAGCAACCCCTTCGGCCGAAGCCTAAAAGAAGGAACACACATCAGGAGGACTAACATACGACCTCCTAACACAATCAAAGGACGGCCCAGTGCCGGGGGACTAACAGACGAACCCCCGGACGGATCACTTGGACCTCCTTTCGGCCAAGGCGGGGAAGCACCCCCCTCGGCCAAAGCCTGAAAGAAGGAACATACATCCGGAGGACTAACACGCAGCCTCCCAGAACTATCAAGGAACGGCCCTCGGCCTCAACATGAGTCTACATCACAAAACGGCCCTCGACCTCAACCTGATTATACATCACGAACGGCCCTCGGCCTCAACGTGATTCTACATCACCAACGGCCCTCGGCCTCAGCGTGATTCCACATCACAACGTCCCTCGGCCTAAACATCACAACGGCCCTCGGCCTCAACATGACTCTACGTCACAACGGTTTTGGCCTTGGCGTGATTTCACATCACAAACGGCCCACGGCCTCAGCGTGACTCTACATCACGAACGGCCCTCGACCTCAACGTGATTCTACATCACCAACGGCCCCCGGCCTCAAGGTGATTCTACATCCCAACGGCCCTCAGACTCAACATCACAACGGCCCTCGGCCTCAGCGTGACTCTACGTCACAACGGTTTTGGCCTTAGCGTGATTTCACATCACGAACGGCCCTCGGCCTCAGCAAGACTCTACATCACGAACGGCCGTCGACCTCAACGTGATTCTACATCACAACGGCACCTCGGCCTTCGCCCCTTCGGCATCTTTATTTGATGTTGGGGCTGTCATACAGGCCCTCGGCCTTCATCCCTCCATCATCTTTATTTGATGTCAGGGGCTATCATACAGGCCCTCGGTCTTCATCCCTCCGACATCTTAATTTGATGCCGGCGGCTATCATACAGGCCCTCGGCCCTCATCCCTCCGACATCTTTATTTGATGTCAGGGGCTATCATACAGGCCCTCGGCCTTCATCCCTCCGACATCTTTATTTGATGTCAGGGGCTATCATACACGCCCATCGGCCTTCATCCCTCCCGCATCTTTATTTGATGTCGGGGGCCATCACACAGGCCCCTCGGCCTAGCCTTCATCCCTCCGGCATTTTTAGTTGATGCCAGGGGCTCTCATACAAGCCCATCGGCCTTCATCCCTCCGGCATCTTTATTTGATGTCGAGGGCCATCACACTGGCCCCTCGGCCTTCATCCCTCCAGCATCTTTATTTGATGCCAGGGGCTATCATACAGGCCCATCAGCCTCCATCCATCCGACATCTGTATTTGATGCCAGGGGCTCTCACACAGGCCCACCTGGCCTTGCACCCCTCCGTCACCTTTATTTGATAACGGGAGGTCCTTACAGGCTCCTCAGCTTTTTCATGCAGGATCTAAGGTTGGTCTTGGATATCCCCTCAGCAGACGGACACCGCCACCGCTCAACAATCTAGGCCGAAGGGTGCATTTGTCACGCCCCGGACCTACCCGGACACGTCAACAACCCGCCGTACAGTACGAATAGTCAACCGCAGTCCGACTCATCCGTACTATACAAGGCGTCTTGAATACCATTCACACATAGTACATCCATAAACAACCATAATGTAAAACATTTATTAAAGCAGCGGAAACAATTGATACAAGTGTTCAAGCCACACTTGGCATAATTAGGCATGCAAGCCCCCAAAGTAATTATTCAGAAAATATTATCCATGAGCATTATTCATATTGTTTCAAAACAAGAACGGGAGAAGCACGAACCAAGTCTTCTCCTCAGAAACTTCCCGAAGCAGCGGCTGGTAGTAGCAACCTTCAAGTTCTACCTGAAACTGTGAGGTGGCCTCCCCCGTGAAGGGGAGGTCAGTACTTGGAAGCATTTGACAAGTACAATGACAACTATACTAAGTATAATCAAAGTTTAAATTTCTGAGGCTCTCGATCTAGAGCATTATTACATTATAGTTAATCCGTTCATTTAGTATCAATTCATCATTATTTACCACGGTCTAGAGCCCAACTCATAATCACCGTTATCTACTACGGTCTAGAGCCCCGCTCATAATCACCGTCATCTACTACGGTCTAGAGCCCAGCTCATAATCACCGTCATCTACTACGGTCTAGAGCCCAGCTCATAATCACCGTCATCTACTATGGTCTAGAGCCCAGCTCATAATCACCGTCATCTACATCGGTCTTGAGCCCGGCTCATAATCACCGATTCCTTATAATTCAACTTCTTAGGATCTAATTCATCCATTTCTCAACTAACATTTCCAACAAATATTTCAATGCTAGTTATTTATTTATTTCAATATAATTCCTTCTTCTTGCATAATTGGCCTTAATATCAAGTATCCCTTTCATACCTTCATGGCTTCTCCTCATGGCATCAAAGTATACTATCCCAAATGATATTCATGGTTGGTACAACCATCAAACATACATATTCATAACATCTAAACATACACAACTTATTCATAAATTTGTGTATCATGCATACTATACTTTTAATCAATAGTAGTTCTATTTAGGCATTATTAACCATTAACAACTCATGCACATCACATTTGTATTCACTTAGGAAAATCCCATGAAATTAACCCAAAGATTATAAGTAACATAGTCGGTCATCCTCACCTTAATTAAGCTTAAGCGCGTTCTACGTTTCTCATTTGAACTTTGACCAACTCCGGCGAACTTTGACCAACTCCGGCGAACTTTGACCAACTCCGACGAAACTCCGGCGAGGCTCAAAAATACTTTAAATCAAGTTCCTAACAAGGTTTTATCATCACAAAACCCATATCAACACAAATAACCTATAAAAGGTTATTTTCCGGCAAACCGGTCGATTTGGCTTCTAAGTCCGTTTTTGGACTTAGAATCACTTTCCAACCCATTATTCCACACTTAAATCATGTAGAACAATACTAAAGGTCTTTCATATGATATATATCTTATATGCTAGAAGAAAAACAAAGGAAAAGTTATGATAAGGTCATTACCTTAATTTTCACGCTTTTTCCTAGCTTTTTCCTTCTTAAACTTTCTTCTTGGACTCCCTTGAGCTTGAGTTCGGATTTGGGGCTATGGAGATGAAGTTGTAGAGGTTCTTTCCTCCTTTCCCTTGCTGCTGGCCGAACTAGTGAGGAGGGGGATGGGTAGGAATGCCTCTTTGTCTCCTTTTGGGCAATGAGTGAAAGGGAGGAGGGCCACCATGATTTATTTTGATGCCAAACATCTCAAATCAGTCCTCTCCCACCTCAACTCTCCTACCAGCCTGCTAAGGCCCTGAATAATGAGGCTAAAATCGTGGGTTGGCCCCCACCCATGTGAGAGGTCAACCCTTTTTGTCCAGAAATGTACAATCGATCCCGAAAATTGTATTTTTCCAGACTGTTTTAAGTATATTTTATTTTATCGGGTCAAATAAAATATAACACTTGTTCCCAATTCTTAATGGACCTTAGAATCAATATGCATCCCTAAACTTTAATTTAGAAGTCTCCGAAATCCATTTTCGGGCTGTTATCTGATAGATTGCCGATAGTGATAATTTGGCCCCGTTTGACCAACCGGTCAACCCTATGCCATTGTCATGGCTCAACTAGGATATCCACCACCATATACATATTATCTAGTCCAAAATCAATATAATATGTGGCCCCGATAATATCGGGCGGTCCCCACTCCCGATGTGGGCCCCACGTGCATTTTACTATTCACGCGAAAAAATTAATACAAATTCACAACTTCGTAAATTCACTAAAAATTTCATAGGGTTCAATAAATTATTAGCTTAAAGATAAATACATTTGGGGACGGTGTTACAAGTTCACCCCCCTTATTTGGGATTTCGTCCCCGAAATCCACGTGTCTAATCAAAAAGGAAAGGGTACTGCTCCCTCATTGAGACCTCAGTCTCCCAGGTTTCTTCTTCGACTCGATCACTCCTCCAAAGGACCTTTACCATAGGAATCTCCTTGTTCCTCAGTTTCTTTACCTGTTGACCCACAATCTTCACCGGTTCCACCGCATATTGTAGGTCTTCACGTATCTCTACCGGTGGTTTCTCAAGGATATGAGACAGATCTCGCACGTATTTCTTGAGCATCGATACATGGAACACGTCGTGTATCTTCTCAAGTTCTGGCGTCAATTTGATACGGTAAGCCACGGCCCCTATCCTTTCAAGGATTTCAAATGGGCCAATGTATCGGGGGTTAAGTTTTCCCCTCGATATAAATCTGATGATACCTTTCCAAGGAGAAATCCTTAGAAAGACCTTATCACCGACCTCAAACTCCAATGGCCTGCGTCGTTTGTCAGCATAACTCTTTTGCCGATCTTGGGCAGCCTTGAGTCTCTCCTGAATGACCTTCACCTTAGCCTCGGTGATTTCGACAAGTTCGATCCCCTCGAGCTTGGCTTCGCCAACCTCGTCCCAACACAACGGGGTTCTACATTTCCTCCCATACAATGCCTCGTATGGAGGCATGCCAATACTCGCCTGATAACTGTTGTTATAGGCGAACTCGACCAGAGCCAAATGCTTGTCCCAACTCCCTTGGAACTCCAGAGCACATGCCCTAAGCATATCTTCCAGAATCTGTATCACCCTCTCGGATTGCCCATCCGTCTGTGGGTGAAAGGTTGTGCTAAACTTTAGCTTCGTACCCAAAGATGCTTGAAATTTTGGCCAAAATCGGGATGTGAAACGTGGGTCCCTATCCGAGACAATGGATATCGGAACTCCATGCAGTCTCACAATCTCCTCCGTGTATAGCTTTGCCAATCTTTCAAGAGGATAAGTAATGTTGATAGGCAAAAAGTGTGAACTCTTGGTGAGCCTATCAACCACTACCCATACTGCATCATAGTTGTTCACTGTTCGTGGTAGCCCCACCACGAAGTCCATGGTCACGTGCTCCCACTTCCATTCTGGAATGGTAAGTGGTTGTAAAAGTCCCGCTGGGTGCTGATGTTCCGCCTTGACTTGTTGGCAAGTAAGGCACCGACTCACGTACTCTGCGATGTCCCTCTTCATACCCGACCACCAGTAACTTTCCTTCAAGTCTCGGTACATTTTAGTACCTCCTGGATGCATGGCATACGCCGAAGAATGAGCCTCCTCCAGTATAGACTTTTGGAGCTCCTCATTCCTTGGTATGCATACACGGCCTTTAAACAATAAAAGACCGTCATCACGTACTCGAAAGTTCTCAACAGGTCCCTCAACTCTCAAGGATCTGTTCACGGATCTTCTGACATTCTTCATCGGTGGCCTGACATCTACTGATCTCACTCAGCAATGTAGGCCTAACCTCGAATCTAGCAATGAGGACCCCACTCGTGGACACCTCCACTTGTGCCCTTAGTGAGCATAGACACGTGAGTAACGTCCCCGATGTACTCTTTCTGCTCAGTGCATCGGCTACTACGTTGGCCTTCCCGGGATGATAGTCGATGATCAAGTCGTAGTCCTTGATCAACTCCATCCATCTCCTCTGTCTCATGTTCAACTCTTTTTGAGTGAATACATACTTCAAGCTTTTATGATCGGTGAAAATGTGACACGTCTCCCCATAGAGATAATGCCGCCAAATCTTCAGTGCAAACACTACCGCTCCCAACTCTAGGTCGTGGGTAGGGTAGTTTGCCTCGTGCTTCTTCAATTGCCTTGAAGCATAGGCAATCCCCCGACCGTTTTGCATTAGAACACATCCAAGCCCTTGGATGCTAGCGTCACTGTATATGTCGTACCCTATCCCTTGTGTGGGTAGAGCGAGGACTGGTGCTTCTGTAAGCCGTCTCTTTAGTTCGAGAAACCCTTTCTCACAATTGTCGCCCCATATGAACTTGGCCCCTTTCTTTGTGAGCTTTGTCAATGGAGACGCCAATACAGAAAATTTTTCAACAAACTTACGATAATATCCTGCTAAGCCGAGGAAACTACGTATTTCTTTCACGTTTTTGGGTCTCTCCCAATTCATAATGGCTTCTATCTTGGCTTTATCCACCGCAATGCCCGAACCTGACACGACATGCCCGAGGAACCCGATCTCTTTGAGCCAAAACTCGCATTTAGAGAATTTGGCAAAGAGTTGTTTTTCCCTTAGCCGTTCAAGTACAAGTCTCAAATGATCTTCATGCTCCCCCTCACTTTTGGAGTATATCAAAATATCGTCAATGAATACTATCACGAATTGATCTAAGTATTCACTGAACACACGGTTCATCATGTCCATGAATGCCGCTGGGGCGTTGGTTAGCCCGAACGACATGACTAGGAACTCGAAATGACCATACCTTGTGCGGAATGCACTCTTCGGTATGTGATCTTCCTTTATTTTCAGTTGGTGGTACCCCGACCTCAAGTCAATCTTCGAAAACACCGTCGCCCCTCGGAGCTGATCAAACAAGTCATCAATTCTAGGCAAGGGATACCTATTTTTGATTGTGACCTTGTTCAGTTGACGATAGTCAATGCACATACGAAGTGTTCCATCCTTCTTTTTCACGAAAAGGACCGATGCTCCCCACGGAGAGTGACTCGGCCTTATGAAACCGTTATCCAATAGCTCTTGCAATTGGGTTTTCAACTCGTTAAGTTCAGCGGGTTCCATTCTGTATGGCGGTATAGAGATTGGTTTGGTGCCGGGTTCGACCTCGATCACAAACTCAATCTCCCTATCGGGTGGAAGTCCCGGCAAGTCTTTTGGGAAAACATCCGGATACTTGCACACAACTCTCACATCATTGATGTCTATCTCTTCTTTGGTTTTGTCCACCACATACGCTAGGTATGCGTGGCACCCCTTTCTCATCATATTCCTTGCTCTCACGGCGGATATGATACAACAGTTTGATTTGCCTCTATCTCCCTCGAAGCGTAAGGTCAACCCTCCGCCGCTTTCGAGTTCAAGAACCTTCGTGTAGCAATCGACCCTAGCATGATGTTTCTCAAGCCAATCCATTCCTAGAATTGCATCGAACTCGATCATACTCAGCGGTACGAGGTCACACGTCAAAGTTTGGCCCTCCACTTCCACCTCACACGATGGATAGTGGCTATCTCTCTCGATATCATCCCCTAAAGGCGTGGACACCAATAGGGTTTGAGTCATCGGTACAAGTGGTCCGTTGAATCCGCTGGCGAACACCTCACTCACAAATGATCGTTGCGCCCCGGTATCAATAAGGATTCTTGCGTCTCTCCCGTTTATCTTTAGTGTTCCTACATTCATAAGTAATGTAAGACACACTATCTAATAAATAGGTTCGTTTCTTAAGTCGTAGAGTATGTTGGTTGCGTTTCAGGTGGGGTCCGTTCGATACCCTCCCGAAATTTCCCGGTTTCTAACCTTTAGGACCGTTTTAGGATCAATCCGGGTGAAAGCCGGCCGCTTTTCACGAAAGCCGGCCGGTTTTCGATTGCGAGAAAAATTCTAAGTTTTTAATCACGAAAGCCGGACGGCTTTTACGAAAGCCGGGCGGTTTTCGTCGCCGTAGTTTTTATTCAGGGAATGGTTTCGAAGCCGGCCGGTTTATACGAAACCCGGCCGGGTTTCAGCAGCGCAGGAATTCCTAGGCCCGACGAAAGCCGGACGGCTTTCGCCAAAGCCGGGCGGCTTTCAGCTGCGAGAAAATTCTCAGATCAGGCCTTTATGAAAGCCGGTCGGTCTTTACAAAAGCCGGCCGGTTTTTGGTTGCGAGGATTTTCCTGATTAATTGATGACGAAAGCCGGGCGGCTTTTGGTGGAAACAGGCCGACATTCGTCGCCGCAGCATTTTCTCAACATTCCAAGACGAAAGCCGGGCGGCTTTCGTCAAATGTCGGGCGGCATTCGCCCAGGGCGGGGGTTTTTTCCTCCCCTTTTCCCCACAATCCCGACCAAACCGTCGGGGTTACAAATTTTGCACCTTACAAACACTCCTATTGCATACAATGGTGTAATATCGTGAGTTTAAGATCTTACCCGCCACGGAGTCCGGATTAGCACGTGCGTCCGCCTCCGTCATCGCATAAACTCTAGCGTGAGTTCTTCCTTGATTCACGAACGGCGCATTACTCGTGCTTGCTCCCCCCTGGCCCACACTGGCATGAGATGCTCCGGCCCGGTTCCTACTTGCCGTGGTAGCGCCGCTTGGTCCTGACCCCCGGTTCCCACCAAGTTGAGGGCAGCTTGGCTTAATATGCCCTATACTCCCGCATTGGTAGCACCGTGGCGGATCACGACACTTACCGGTGTGGTTCCTGTTGCAATTCCTGCACCTGGGCGCCGTCGGGGCTTGTGAGCCCGAGTAGTGCCCGCTCGTGGACAGGTTTCCCTTGGATGGTGCTGCCGGTGCCCTGAACGATCCACCTCCCCCGTGGTTCCCCTTCTTATTGGGACCTTGGGGACCATGACTTTCCCACTTTCTTTTCTTAACCTCTTCGGCATCTCTCTTCTTCCTCTCCTCCCATTGCTTTTTTCCCTTCAACCCTTGGGCAACCACTTGGCTGAAAGTCATATTGGGCAATTGAGTTGCCCTGTCACGTATCTCCAAGTCCAAGGCCTCCCAAAAATGATTCACCATTCGGTTTTCATCACAAGCATACTCCGGTATGTGATCAGCAAGGTCTCTGAACTTGTTCTCAAGTTCTTTCACCGTCATGTTACCACCTTGGGTTAGGAGAGTGTATTCCCTCACCTAGGCGTTCACTTCGAAGTCAGAGTAGTACTGGGCAAAGAATTCTTGTCGGAAATCCTCCCATGTAACAGTTCCGCCATACTTACCCTTGGTTCCATCCCACCATTTGGATGCCAACCCTTCGAGTAACCTTACCGCGATTCTCAGTTTAAAATCGGGGGTGAGCTGCATGTCAAGGGCTGCCTCGTTCAGCCTCTTGATCCACTGGGCGGCAACCGAGATGTCTCCCGTCCCATCGAATGGTTTGCACCCTAAGTCCCTCGCCTCCTTGATGTATTTGGAGATCCTTATGGCTGGACCTCCATCGCCCCGACTTCCATGCGCTTCCACATGGGTTCTCGAATCGCAAAAGCTTCTCCCTCTTGGAGCCCCGCCCGAAGGTTGCCCTGCACGGTGCCTTCGGCGTGCCCTCCTTTCTTCACGCTCCCGATGATACTGTTGGAGCAGCGCTTCGATCCTGGCCAAGGAGCCACTTTCCTCCTCATCACTCACATCATCATCATTCTCTTCGTAGGGGGTCTCAACTGGCTCAGTCCCCGGCTGGTAAGTTGAGTTCTCATAGGACCAATAGGTCTCACTCTCGGTATCAACGTGGCCATCGCTCACAGTTTGACGTTGGCCTCCACGGCCTCTTCCTCTTGATCCCCTAGAGGACCCCCGGCTACCGCGCTCGGACCCACCCGGTGCACGGCCCAACGGGTTCCTTCTAGTGATCCTTCCAATTGGTTCCATTTCTGAAAGAAATTAGAATGAGTCGTTAGACTCGTATCGAATGTCAAATGACGGACGGGTACTTAAAGACATCCTTCGGCTCAAATCACCGCCATACCAATTGTTAAGGGTACCATCTTAACAATTAGAGGCATTGCAACTCAAGTACCAAAAGTTCTATAAGTACAAAACTTATGCTCATGGTTTTTTTTTCAAATTCATTTTCAAAAAGAAATTTTGAAGCTTCATTATGATGTTTACGGACTAAGACTCTGATAGAATTTAAATTGTCACGCCCCGGACCTACCCGGACACGTCAACAACCCGCCGTACAGTACGAATAGTCAACCGCAGTCCGACTCATCCGTACTATACAAGGCGTCTTGAATACCATTCACACATAGTACATCCATAAACAACCATAATGTAAAACATTTATTAAAGTAGCGGAAACAATTGATACAAGTGTTCAAGCCACACTTGGCATAACTAGGCATGCAAGCCCCCAAAGTAATTATTCAGAAAATATTATCCATGAGCATTATTCATATTGTTTCAAAACAAGAACGGGAGAAGCACGAACCAAGTCTTCTCCTCAGAAACTTCCCGAAGCAGCGGCTGGTAGTAGCAACCTTCAAGTTCTACCTGAAACTGTGAGGTGGCCTCCCCTGTGAAGGGGAGGTCAGTACTTGGAAGCATTTGACAAGTACAATGACAACTATACTAAGTATAATCAAAGTTTAAATTTCTGAGGCTCTCGATCTAGAGCATTATTACATTATAGTTAATCCGTTCATTTAGTATCAATTCATCATTATTTACCACGGTCTAGAGCCCAGCTCATAATCACTAAACAACCATCAAACATACATATTCATAACATCTAAACATACACAATTTATTCATAAATTTTTGTATCATGCATACTATACTTTTAATCAATAGTAGTTCTATTTAGGCATTATTAACCATTAACAACTCATGCACATCACATTTGTATTCACTTAGGAAAATCCCATGAAATTAACCCAAAGATTATAAGTAACATAGTCGGTCATCCTCACCTTAATTAAGCTTAAGCGCGTTCTACGTTTCTCGATTGAACTTTGACCAACTCCGGCGAACTTTGACCAACTCTGACGAAACTCCGGCGAGGCTCAAAAATACTTTAAATCAAGTTCCTAACAAGGTTTTATCATCACAAAACCCATATCAACACAAATAACCTATAAAAGGTTATTTTCCGGCAAACCGGTCGATTTGGCTTCTAAGTCCGTTTTTGGACTTAGAATCACTTTCCAACCCATTATTCCACACTTAAATCATGTAGAACAATACTAAAGGTCTTTCATATGATATATATCTTATATGCTAGAAGAAAAACAAAGGAAAAGTTATGATAAGGTCATTACCTTAATTTTCACAATTTTTCCTAGCTTTTTCCTTCTTAAACTTTCTTCTTGGACTCCCTTGAGCTTGAGTTCGGATTTGGGGCTATGGAGATGAAGTTGTAGAGGTTCTTTCCTCCTTTCCCTTGCTGCTGGCCGAACTAGTGAGGAGGGGGATGGGTAGGAATGCCTCTTTGTCTCCTTTTGGGCAATGAGTGAAAGGGAGGAGGGCCACCATGATTTATTTTGATGCCAAACATCTCAAATCAGTCCTCTCCCACCTCAACTCTCCTACCAGCCTGCTAAGGCCCTGAATAATGAGGCTAAAATCGTGGGTTGGCCCCCACCCATGTGGGAGGTCAACCCTTTTTGTCCAGAAATGTACAATCGGTCCCGAAAGTTGTATTTTTCCGGACTGTTTTAAGTATATTTTATTTTATCGGGTCAAATAAAATATAACACTTGTTCCCAATTCTTAATGGACCTTAGAATCAATATGCATCCCTCAACTTTAATTTAGAAGTCTCCGAAATCCCTTTTCGGGCTGTTATCTGATAGATTGCCGATACTGATAATTTGGCCCCGTTTGACCAACCGGTCAACCCTATGCCATTGTCATGGCTCAACTAGGATATCCACCACCATATACATATTATCTAGTCCAAGATCAATATAATATGTGGCACCGATAATATCGGGCGGTCCCCACTCCCGATGTGGGCCCCACGTGCATTTTACTATTCACGCGAAACAATTAATACAAATTCACAACTTTTTAAATTCACTAAAAATTTCATAGGGTTCAATAAATTATTAGCTTAAAGATAAATACATTTGGGGACGGTGTTACAGCATTCCTTTTGCTTCATTCTGGGGGCATCCGATGTTGGAAAATGTGTTAAAAATTGCATTAAATGGTGATTTTGGGGCAATTATTTGAGTGGGGTCCACTTCCGATTTGGGTCGGGTCAAAGTGGTTTTGAATTTTCCTTGTTAAGGGCTACAATTCGATATATGGTACGCTCAAAACGGATAACGGGTGAATGAGAAATTAATTCTCGAAGTTCACTCGTTGAAATGGAAAAACTGGGAAAATGATGGGTTTCTAGTGTGTTTTATCCCACATCGGAAAACTCAAGGGATTTTCACCCCCTTATAAAGGGAAGCCTCTTTTAAGGAGTTAAGATTCCTAAAGGTAAAGGCTCTCTCTTACGCTTAGGGGGGTGCCGATCAAATCCCGAAATGGAGAAGAAATACCGCGACTCGTGTGCGCGGGCGACCTGCGGACACGAATGTCGTCCAAAAATCTATCTCTCAAGAGATACGGTTAATGTGTTGGCTTCGGACAGAACCCCTCGAAGGGGTGTTCTGTTGGCTTCGGACAGAACCCCTCGAAGGGGTGTTCTGTTGGACGGACAGAACCCTCGAAGGGGTGTTCTGTTGGCTTCGAGCAGAACCCCTCAAAGGGGGTGTTCTGTTAGGGGGTCTTCTGTCGCGCAATTCTACCGTTACGAAAGTTAATGTCCAACGTTCGTGTCTTTTAATGCTGCGTTAAATGGGCAGTTTATGGACTATTCAATGCCCAACGGACTGGTTATTGATGTTCAACGTTCAGGTCCATTAACACCCCATTTAACACACAACAAATCCTCCTATAAATAGCTGGCAGGTGGTTTGCAACAAGACACAACACACAATACATTCCTCACGTTTTCTTGAGCTAAAAACACTTCCAGCTACTCCCAAATTTCCCTAGTGTTCTGCTATTGTTCCAGTTCGCCGGGACTTTCGTTTGTGTGCTCAAACGATCGTTCGTTAGCCACCGTATCCTGGGAAACGGTCGTTGCAACGCTCCTAGCACCGTGGGAGGCGACGAATACGTTTTAAAGACATCGTGCGTAGCACGAGCTCTGGCTAAAATCTGCTCCATCTTATTTTCTGTTTTCTTTTAGCTATTTTATTTATTAATTAATTTTATTTAATTAATAGTTCTTCGTTTTTTTTTTTGAAACACACCCAACATCCGGTGTACTCTTTTTCCCTCATTAGGATTTTTTCCCACAGGGTTTTTTCGTAATGAGGTTTTTAACGAAGCATCTCCCCATTGTGGAACAAAAGGCGTCACCCCTCGGCGGCTCCTGCTGAAGGCATGCATCACTCTACTCCTCTTTCCCTCGAGAAACTCTCGACAAAAGGAGTGGGGGATTGGGGGACTCCCCTCGACAAAACACTCAAATGTTAAAAATTTTCTATTTCTCAGCTACAGCAAGCTGAGGCAAGATCACAACGACAATCTACTCCCTTCAGCAAAAATAATCAAACTTGAAAATTATTTTCTTCAGTTGCAGAAAGGGAGCCATCGGCAACTTCAAGACACTACTCCTATTTCCCTCGAGAAACTCTCGGCAAAGGAGTGGGGGACTCCTTATGGAGTATATGGCCCGGAACACCCCGGCCCACAGACTCCTGCTTCTTCTATACAAGCCCATCAAGCTCGATGAGCATACAAAGCCCAAACGTAGCGGCCCAAGCATGAAGAAGCCCACGCTGCACACGTGGATGCCTTCGGCCCTATGGCCGAGGGCTCCAAATTCTGGGAGACATCTTAATATGGTCATGCAAAGCTTCTGGCAAATCCTGGCTAAAATGTTAGACTTCAGCCATCCGATGCCTTCAGCCACACGATGCCTTCGGCCACCCGATGCCTTCGCCCCCTTGATGCCTTCGCCCCCCTGATGCCTTCGGCCACATGATGCCTTCGGCCACAGTGCCACACAATGCCTTCAGCCACCCGATGCCTTCGGCCCCCCGATGCCTTCGGCCACATGATGTCTTCGGCCACACAATGCCTTCGGCCAACATGATGCCTTCGGCCACACGATGCCTTCGGTAACAGAACTATCGACGAAGATTCCTTTTAGAGACAACCAACCACCGCATTTAATACGGCGTCACATCCACTCACCGCATTTAATGCGGTGCACATGCATATGTCGGTGCCACCCCGATTAAGGTGACCCCTCGGCCGTTAGATTGTTGACACGTGTACTCTCATCGCATTTATAACTTCTATAAATAGCAGCCCTTATTCACATTGTAAAGGACACCGAGTTCATTTAATAGATTTGACTCTCTCTCTTACTTACTTGCTCTGACTTCTCTCTAGGTTATTCACCGTAATAACCCCTCGGATAAGCTACCCCCGGGTACACTATCCATTAACTATATATCCATTTAATCAATCAAAACAAAATAATGGCTACTAACAACTAAATAGATACTTAACATGTGAAGAAATTACCCATGGTTAGGGAGATGGAATGCCGGAGCAGTGAAGGAGATAGAACGTCGGAGCTGAGCCATCGCCTTCGTTGAAACCTTCACGAACGGCAGCGGTATCTTCTTCGCCAGGAGCAGAAACGGCGTGTTCTTCGCCAGGAGCAGAAATGGTAGTTGTCTTCGTCAAATTCGTTGGTCTGCTATGGCGTCTTCTTCGTCGAAATCTTCAGGAGCAGCGGCGGCGCACAAATGGGAGTATTTATACTACAATGTAATAGGTGAAGGTGTTGATGTGTCAAGCCCTCACATGATAGCCCTCAACCATAAAATGTTCCACATCTAGTGCACTAATGCGCTTCCGCCGACTACTTTGGGGAGCTCTCTCACATACAACCACTGCACCACTATCCGAGAAATCACCAAGTATAAGAATATCACCGACCGATGGATCTCGTGCGGAAATTGGGCATGTGTGCTAGTTGGACCGCCTAGGGGTATTTGTGCTTGGAGCCAATACCGCAACACTACCAAAATAATTTTCAAATATACTTATTATTTAACAACCTTTTTTGACCTATTATTTCTATAATAATTATTCAAGTTACTCCAACATATTTATGTTATAGTTGAAAATAAATATTTAATAATTAATTATCATTGTTCACAAATATTTACTCAAAAGATATAATTGTATCTTTATTTTTGTACAATAAGTGCTTTTGCTAGATATTATTTAATAATTAACAAATTTAAATATAACAATGATTCAATAATATTTTTAATCAAACTTGTCACGTATTTATAACTAAAACAACGTACACATGACCATAGAGGAGGTTACATATCATAATATAATATTGGAATACATAAGAGTGGAGTTTTTGAAGTTGGATAACTTTTAATTTTTGGTGTTCGTACGTGTCATTTTATCATACAAAGATGTTCCCACATGTCAATAACTCATCCAAAGAGTTCTTCAAGGGTTGGAAATAAAGGATGAGAGATAAAGCGGACCAAGTTCTATTACGGATTTACCGACCCTGAACCCCGACCCCTTATTCTACACTGAGCTATTACTGAAGAGCTAGAGAGAAGTCTAAATTATAGTGTGCAAGTTTGTCTAATATAATTAATAATTGAATACATGAGAGTGGAGTTTTAGAAGGTGGAGAGATTTTCATTTATGGTGTTGTCAAATGTTATTTTCCCTACAAATGAAGTTGCCACATGTCAATATTTTCCTCCAAAGAGTTCTTCAAGGGTTGACTTTATTATGTTATATAGATGTTCCCTTTTCATTTAATAATGTCAACCATGAATTAATGTCCTTACAAAATTAATGTGGAAAAAAATATCCTAATTTCCATTATTATATATGTTTCCTATAAGATCTAAATTTAAATAAAATATAATAATGTGGGTTCGTATATAGTTCATCCGGGTGTACGTACACCCTGCCCAAGTAAGAAAGACAGCCCAACCACTAATTAATACAGGTCAAAAAAAATTGGTGGCATATTTGTAATTTAAGCGAAAATTCACGACTTCCGCTAAATGAGTAATATTGTACGTTTAGTGAGCATCCAACCTATTTCATTGAGTATTACGAGGCTAACAATGAGTAACACGATCTCAACTTCATATCTTCTAATTTTTGTTCTTTTTCTTATTTTTTCTTTTATAAAAACTTATTAAATTATATCTATAATACACTCTTATGAATTTCAATATGTGAATTTACTGTAATATGATACTTTTGAAATATGCATTGATATGACATTTTAAAATGCGCATAACATCAATACGAAATGAGCATACATAACTTACAAAATGTTAATTGATATGAAAATCGTAAAGTTTGTTAGTTTGACATAACGACATTTTCATTGAGGATCAAATTAACCTTCTCTATTGAGATAAAAATCACAGTTTCTGTTAAATGAGCATTAATGAAATTTTAATGTGCATCAAACTTATTATGAGTATTAAAACACTTTCAATGAGCATCACAGTTATTCAGTTGAGTATTAGGAACCACTTACAAAAGGAGTATCGAAAAATCCAAAATGTCATTTGAAATTGCTAATGTGCTCAAATCCTTATTTGTCTATACTCATTTCGTTTAAACATTATGCTCATTTGGCACGTGAGAGCGATGTGACAAGGGTGGGATTGATTTGTCAGGTCAATCTCAGCGGAATGTAGTCTATACAGAGCATTAACGTTGTCCTATAGAATCTCTGCAACACCAGAGATGGAGGAAACACAATGAACTTCTCGGAGAAGATGACTGGTGCTCGTTGGGGTGATCTTTTCCGGTGGGATTACTGCTGAAAGCGGAAGTGGGGGGCGGGTTGACGCGCGTCCGGAAGACTGGCCGGCTCCGGAACTCGCTGGTGGTGGCCGGTACAGGTGGGCGAACGAACTGGCTGGTTTGATAGGTTGTCCGCTCAACGTCTCTCATGTGGCCCCACTCCCTGATGCTCGATGACTGAGGCGGCGGATGGACAGCTAAGGTTTCCAGGCACAGCTGGTTCGTGCAACATATATGGAGCAGGAGAAGAAGCCTTAGAGTTGCATGGAATTACAAAATAGCCGGGTGTACGGTATAATTTACCTAATAATATACCATGATTTTCTAAAAAATATCCATTCGGAGTATTTTATTTTCATAAAAGATTTTTTTTATTAAATATTTATTTTATCAAGGGCTTTACAAATTTACGGCTGTGCAATTTTGTTTCAAAACTTTTATGTACTTAATCAGTAATAACACTTCAAGAGTTTAATGTTCAACTTTTGAGCTTTTAATATTTAGAAAAAACATAAACTATTTAAAATTATAAATTCAGGTTTTTTGCCTTAATATTACTTAAGTAAAGAAAGTTTCAAAAAATGTGATCACCACATTATAATTAAGACAAAAATGTGACTAAGAATGTCATATTAATGTTATTGTCAGATTTTAATGTGACCCTCTAGTTTTAAGTCACTATGAAATGTCACTGCCGCCACCGTCGGTGTCACTGTAGCCACCGGCCATTTCACTGTAGCCACCGTCCATGTCACTGTAGGCACCATTCATGTCACTATAGCCACCGCTCGTGTCACTGTTGCCGCCATTGCTCGTGTCATTGCCACCGCCGGTCACCGCCTCAAACCACACTAACATCGCCGTAGTGACACCGCCACAGGCCACAGTGACACTGCCGCAGTGACGCCACCGCCTGCACCGTCAAATTACCGTCGTCGCATGGCTTCATCCAGTGACCGCCGCATAGCCCCACCGGCCCGACGCCCCAAACTTATTGACCCCGCCTGCACCATCCCCAGCTAGCCCCATCCCCTCCCCTCCCCTGTCACAACCCCATCCCCAACACCGGCGACCATCACCTCCAGCCACTGCCCGCGAACACCACCTTCGGCTACCGCCGGCAACCACTACCTCCGACCATCACACCCCAGCCCCCTCCCATGCGTCACCCCATCCCCACAGTAGCCCCCACCCCTCACAGCAACGCCCAACCCTCGATCTAGCCCAGACCAGACCCTAACAGCCCCGATCTATCCCCGACCAGTCCCGATCTAGCCCATACCAGACCCCAACAGCCCCGATCTAACTCCGATCTAGCTCTGTCCCCAACTCATGCATGACGAAATCGCCGCTCATTAGTCTGAACGCCGCTACCTCGAAGCTTTATTGGCCACACCGCCGCATCGCCACCATAGTCGCAAAATCCAAGTACAATGCGATTAGACAGAAGGAGTAGAAGAAGAGATGCTAAGGATGGAGGTGACGTCGGTAATGCGTTGCGGCGATGATGATGCAGATGGAGCCATGGACTGAGAGCAGATGGAAGCGAAGCGGAAGAAACGCGATGGAAGAGAAGAGAAGCGGAAGAAACGCGATGGAAGAGAAGAGAAGCGGAAGAAACACGATGGAGAAGAAGATAAGCGGAAGAAACACAAATGGACTCCAGATGCGACTTGAGAGAGACGAATGGGTTTTTTTATTATTTAAATCAGTTTTTTGTCCAATCAAAAAGAGGTCATATTTTTGTCCTTTCAAACTCCACTACTAATATTTGGGTCATTATTTCTATAAATTTCCATCTTATTTAATTTTTTAGTTTAACGTTATTTTTATTTCATTTATCATAACTTTTCGTTTTTCTGAATTTATATTAATTTTTAAAAACAAGCCTAATACTTCGTACTTCGTTACGTTTTTAACAAATTTTTTGTGCTTTCAAAAACCTAGCTAATCATATATTTCTTATTTTAAATGAGTGAACTTGTTTGAATTTTTTTGTGCTTATTTTAGTTTGATCATGGTTTGAACGGATTTGCTCTGGTTAGATAGATATGATCTTTTTGTATACTTTTACCGTTTCTAAGCGTTTTCTTATTTTATCTATTTAAATCCGATTTAATCGATATGTTATGATTTGAAACTGAAACGAGACTCATCTGAAACATGAACATTGACACACTATCCCAATACCTAATTGGTGTGATTAAATAGGAAGGAACTATTAATAGTTAACATGACATCATAATTAGCCTAGCTGCGGTATTATTGTTATTAAATTTTCAACGGAGTACTGGGTTTAGTACTACTATGTCTTTAACACATCCAGCTAGATATGTACATAATTGAGAAAATTGGCGTCATTGTTTCTCTCTCTTTTTTAAAATCAAATACTCCCTAACTAATTTATTAATATGATAGCAAAAAATCAAGTGGATAAATAGCCTAAGACTATAATGAGATGAGACTTTGAATAGAAAAGATCTCAGGAATCTTTTCAACTCGCTAACTCTGCAATAATGTAGTCTAGTCCAAAAGCGTTGATGCACTTGCGACTCCAAATACAAAAAAATACAAATAAAAGATCTAGCTTCACGAGCCGCCGGAAAGAGAGAATTGATTTGACCAGTACTAACCAACAAAGGAAACCCTACCGAGCAAAAATTGTTGTCTGAATCATCGGTTTGACCAGCCACTGAAAAAGAGATCCGGTACGTTTACCGCTTTCTTTTTCCCAAAGCAAAGCAGTGATTTAGGTGGAGGGTGAGTAATTATTGAAGCCTCAGATCAATAAGGTTGAAAAAACTTTGCCAACCATGATGAACAACGAAAACTCACCAGATGGATTGCATATTTGCATTGATGAGAAACACATAGCCACCGGATATCGCTAGGAGAAAAAGATACCACACGCTCACTGAACCGGACAAAACTCTCAATCAAAGAAAACGCCGGACCCAAACCATCGAAAGTTGACATTAAAAAAGAGAGGAAGCATATAATAATCTTTGATTTGATACATCACTGCCTTGTCTACCCAAAAAACATCACCATTTTGCAGTACTCTTGCTGATTGAATATTAGAATGCTCGAAAATCAGATCTGGCATCTTATTGAATAAGTTTGAGTTACAAATTCAAATACAAATAAGATTAGAGCTAATTTAAGAAAAAATCATATCCATGAATTATTGCACTACCAACTTCTCAACCCAATAGAGCAACTCTTTATGCTCCGTATATGGTTTATATAGGTCAGAATTATATGGAGCACTACTATACTACTATGTCTGTCTCATTAACTAACATTGAGAGATGAGAAGGTAGTGCAATTATTAAGAGGAGCGAGTTAGTGTGATAAATATGAAATTAATAAAGTCAGAATAAGGTAAGAAGGCTAAAGGGTCAAATAGGCCCCTGTACCGGCCGTGTAAGCTCAATTCAGTCCCTGAACTAAAAAAAGGCTCAATTCACATCCCGAACTGACAAAAAATGGTTCAAATTTCATTTTTTAACGGTAAACAACCGGTCACTTTTTTAAATTTTTATTTGTTTCTGTTTTTTATATTCGATTTATTGCAATTTTGACACTTTTTAATAGTTTAGGGGTGCGAATTGGACCTCTTTTACCGGTTGTTTAACCTTTAAAAATGAAATTTGAAGCCTTTTTTACCGGTTCAGGGTTTGAATTGGACCTTTTTTAGTTCAGGGACTGAATTGAGCTTATAGGACCGGTACAGGGATCTATTTGACCCTTTAGTCAAATATTAGCAATTTTAGCAAATTGCTAATATTTTGCCCTATTTGATGTGGGGCAATCTCAATGAGCGACACGGAACAAAAAAGAAAGATGAGACAATTTTAGCAACATGAAAGAAGTATTACGTTACAAAATTCCAAGTTTCCAACAGGCCAAAACATTTAAAATAGTTCCCTTTTTTATTTCCAAAAGAGAAGGCTGTTAAGACTTGGGCTCCACCCTAAGAGGTCAACCTTAACCCAAAGCCTTATATAGTGTTTTATTGTTTTAAAGTTTTTCGGTGTCAGACAAATACTTTGACACGCCCCCTCAGCCCGAACCGGGCTGGACAATACCGTGGTGTATAAATGGGTCAAACAGACCCTTAACAAGCTACCCTTAATCATGGGTGGTAAATAAGCAGTTAAACCACAACCGGGATTGGCTCTGATACCATGTAAAGACCCGAGGTTCCATCCTAATTAAAAGGTCTACCTGATAGGAGGAGTAGTCCAAAGTCTTATATAGTGTTTTTATTGTTTTAAAGCTTTCCCGTATGAGAAAAAGACTTTAACACGCCCCCTCAGTCCAAACCGAGTTGGATAATATTGGGGTGTATAAATGGGCCAAAGAGACTCTTAACAATGAAATAAATTTTACTATTTATCCTTCCATGGGGTAGCTTGTAGTGATGATGTGGAGAATGTTGATGGTTAACCCCCCCTATATAGAACAATAAGATATTATATAATACTTTGGGCTACTCCTCCTATTAGGTTGACCTCTTAGGATATGGAACCTCAGGTCTTAACATTACGGTATCATAGTGAAGCCTAGTTGTGGTTTGACTACTTGTTTACACCCATGATTAAGGGTAACTTGTTAAGAGTTCGTTTGGCCCATTTATACACCCATATATTGTCCAGCTCGGTTCGGGTTGACTATGCATGTTAAAGTATTTGTCCCACACCGGAAAGCTATAAAACAATAAAACAATATAGGGAAAACTGTCAAATAGGTCCTCAAACTTTCATAAAAAGGTCAATTAAGTCCTTCTATAGGAGGTTCTGTCCGGCCGTCGCGATTTCGGGCGGTTCCCGGTGGAATTTTTTGATCAATATTTTTGAGAATCTTATTCATCAGGTCTAGTTTACTCATACCAAATGTCAGCTAAAAATTCAATCGGAAACACATTCAAATTAATTCGTGAAGATAACTGCGCATTTTTGCGTTCTCGAATTAATTTGAATACGTTCCCAATTGAATTTTCAACTGAAATTTGGAATGAGTAAACTAGACTTGATAAATAAGATGCTCAAAAAACTTCATCAAGAAATTCCACCGGGGGTCGCCCCAAATCGCGACGGCCGGACACAGTCTCCTATAGAAGGACTTAATTGACTTTTTATGAAAGTTCGAAGACGCATTTGATAGTTTTCCCAACAATACATAATACTCCCTCCGTCCCATAATTAACTTCGGTTTTGACTGGGCACGGGGATTAAGATAGTGGGATTTGTGTGGTGGAGAGTTGTGCAGAGGAGAGAGAAATGTGTAAGATTGATTGTGAACCACATATTCTTCACCAAAAAGGGAAAGAGGAGATAAATTTGGGACGAACCGAAAAGGAAAGAATGAAGATGATTTCGGGACAGAGGGAGTACTTTTAGTTATTCTTTCTATTAAGATGACCTTTTAGGATAGAATTACAACCGGTAACAAAGGATGCGCTAGGAATTAGAGAAGGTTGTTGTCTCTGAAGTATGTATATTTCGAACTGCTTCCTCGCTCATCTCATTTTCAGGTAAAACGTGTTTGGAAAGAGGAAAAAAAGGCAATTGCTTGGATTATTTAAAGATGCAAACCTTACTTTGGTGAAGAAGGTCCTAGTTATGAAGATATGAAAATTTTATGGTACATGTATGGTAGCTTGTAATTTTTTTAGAAGAAAGTGACTTATATTAAATAATTAGAATTGACAAGATACAAAAAGACAAAAAATCTTTTTTCGACCATCTACCCTTAAACCAGACTCAAAGTCTATCACCTCCAAAAAGCAAAATGACTCGCTGATCCTATAATGAACTTAACTGAACCTATAATGGATGCAGTGGACCTTTCATCACTCAACCTAAACTCTAGAGTTATGCTAATAGAAATAAAAAACAACCAAAACAACATTCAAATCGAATCAAAAAATAAAAATAAGAGAAAGATAATTAAAATAAATTCAAACTTGAAATAGCCTCTTCCAAACCCTAACTAGAAATATCCCAAAAGTAACAAAATCCTAGATCTATTTCACTACTAGAAAAATGTCTTACAGTGACACCAGATTAGTGTCACTGAAATTTCTGTGACACTAAAAAGTGTCGCTGAAAGTGGAGGCTAGTGACACTAACAATGACACTTTTTAAATGTCACTACAAGTGTCACAGAATTGTGACACTACGATATCACAATATGGTGATACATTAGCGACATAGCTATTCGGCGACACTTTTACATCATATACTTTAGTGACACTAAAGTATCACTAAATAGTGATACCTTGGCAATATAACTATTCGGCGACACTTTTACATCACATATTCTAGTGACACTGCGGTATCAAAATATTCTGTTTTCCATTCAAAAAACATGATACATGATAATATATTCTTATATATATATATATATATATATTATTTTAGTATATATATTAATAGAAATAAACCAAAACATTAACATTAACCACAATCTCAAACATTTTTATTTATATCTCAAGATTTCATATGAATGTACATGACTCATAGGGGCATACCCGGGAAACCATAATTATAAGTAAGTACAACTCAAAAAATAAAACACAAGTTACAATTATAGCTAGAATTGAGATAAATCACGGTCTATAGGACATAAAACAGTCTTTAAGTGCCAAGCCCCGATAACGGCATTCTTATGGAAGTAATCAACAACACGTGCTCCCTTTTCCCATTCACATCAACTTGTCGTTTCACTACACCATATATAGAGACTAAACAATAACAAAATGCATAATTGGAGAAGTATTAAAAAAAGATCACTTATCACCTGTGATAATAGAGAATTTAGTAAAAAAGGTACAATGCATGAGATGTTAGGAAATTGATGTAACGTACATCGAAAGTATGGCAGCGGAAGTTTAAAATTTTCCCAAACAGATCTTCCCTGATTGTGACAAAATAGCGAATATGATAATAATAACAGATCTGAGTTAGAACTTACAGATCTTCCAGCCTAGCGGTGATAATCCTTGACCTTTGGTATCCATGTGATTTCTCCTTTCCTAAAGAACGGTTAGATCTCCCTAAGAGAAAGGCTAGGAAATCTCTTCGCAGGGAAATAAACTGGTAATACTGAATCTGAAAACTTGTCATTGAATTATTAAATCATAATAATATATTTATACTAGTTCTAAATTAGTTTCCCAATCACAATGAAAGTCTTTCTCATTAATGAGTTCTAATCTAATTAGGACCAATCTCATTTATGATTTAATTATTATTAATTAAATAAATCAACCAAACAAATTAATAATAAGATGAAAGTTGGCTGCACGCCACTTTCCATCTTTATTATTATTATTTATTTTAGTTTTCTTTTCTTTTTAATTCTAAATTATAAAGAAAAAGTACCAACTTTATTTAATTAAGAATACATCTTAATTAAGTATAATAAATCTAATTTATCACACTTAATGAAATCTATCAAATAGAACTCTTCTTCAACATCACGAATTAAATATAGTTAATCTAACTAATATTTAATCCATTTTCAGTATTACGAATTAAATATTATTTAATCCAATTAATATTTAATTCCTTGTAACAATTCTATCGGAAGGTATAATCACTTGTTGTGTGACCCATAGGGCCTTATATATTAAGCACTAATCAAATCAAGGTCTTAGTAGAATCCCTAGACGATTTACCAGACAAACTTAATATATAAGGACGTTTGCGAGGACTATTCAAACTCCCTGTAATATAGAGCTCATAGTGATACGGTCCTTTCATTCAACGAACATTCAACTAAGTTTAGAACATGATATTGTGTCTATCCCAATAACTCAGTCTCTGTCTCTCAATCTTTCTAGATGATCCATAACGATCATATTCGATATCCAAAACGAATATATCTTTGCATTGGCCAATGACTTTATGATCCATCTAGATATGGGAAGTAGAATGTTCTCTCTTAATCTATTATGAGGAATGAATCCTTTCTTGGCTCAAATACTACTCCATGTGCTTTGTGATGCACCCAACACATGTCGTATCTACCCCGATTGGAGTGCAAGCGTTGGTCATGGTCAAAGTACATCACTCTGCACATGTAGTACGTATTGACCTCAAGTCGGAGGACTATACACTACTCTATACGCCGATAATCCAATAGACACATGGATATAACTTATCAAATGGTTTCTCGGTGGGTATGCCAATTTTCTCTAAAATATCTATGTGACCATCATGAATTACAGGAACTCATAGTTGTGAGATCAACTATACTTTCTAAAAGTATGATGCAGACCACATACCAATCTTATCGCATATCATCAATATCACATTCTTGATGATCATTGATTGGGGCTATTTTAGGACCTTATGTTATATCATATAAGCTACCACTTACTTATTGACAACATAAATCCAAGGGAACACATTTATGAATAAAACATTGACAATCGAAAATAATCATTCATAAAGTGTAATACCGTGTATATATCAAATATAAAAACTAAATGTGGTCAAGTACATATGTCTCTAAAAATGATTATCGCTGGGACATATATACTAACATGAGAGAGATAGAGTGTAAGAGAAAAACCAAATAACATATTGGCCTGAGTTCATATGCAATATCTAACAAAAAGAATGCAATATTGTTTCCCTTCCACCTTGATCTGAGTTCAGATGCGATATCTGCAACAATAACCAAACATTATATTTAGGAGATGAGAAGAGAAAAAATGGAAAGAAAAACAAGCTCAGCAGATTATAGAGCATGTTTTGGTCTACGGTTGCTTTACCGCTTTTATCTGTTGTCAGAAAAATTAAGACACTACAACAAAAAGCATTTTTTGTGTCGACAAAAAGTATTTAACATTACATCATCTATGTGAATCTACTTTAACTCAAGTATTTGACAATTCCTTTTTCACTTTTGTGCCTATCAGGTATCTATAGAACAGAGTCAAACTAGAGAAGAAAAGAAAAACAAACAAATACAAACACTAGCTTTTTAATTAGATGAGAATGAGGATAAGGATTATATTTTACGGCTGAAATTCATCAAAAGCATATTAAAAGTATAAAACAAACCGAGCCTGGCCTCTATAGCTTGATCTTACAAGCAGTAAGCAACCAGTTACCATTTTGATTCAACTTGACATAAAGAATAGTATTCTTGTGATCATGACCGCAAAACAGAAAGGAGACCAACAGTACAAAGAGACGAATGCCCTCCTCGCATCAGAAAATATCAGAAAGTGTTAAGACATCCTTAAATAAAATATATATAATAACATTCTTTACTGACAATGAACACAGCTCTCTCCCAGACTAATCATCCCAAACTTTAACTAGATTATCTTTTCCACCTAACGGCAGAAAAATATTATCCATAATATTGCTTATTGATTTTTTTTGGGTGCAAAAGAGTATTAATCATCATGGAATACAGTTCCAATAATGCTTCTTGAATGTTAAATTAATGAAAGAAGAGTACACTTTGCAATGCTAAATTGAAAATTCAAAAGCACTGCAAATAAGCAAGAGGTTCACGCTGCAAAAATATGGTGTGACAACATGGTGTGATAAAAATCAGAACCAAAACTTAACCTGATAAGGTTTTCTCCCCCCACTTCTGCATCCCCTTTTTCATCAAACTCTCCAGCTTCTCTCTTCGCTTGTCCTTCACACTCTACTGCTCTATGGCCCATTTGATCACATAGAAAACATTTTTCTTGCTGCATTTAGGACATCTAGCAGCTTGCTTCACAACCCATCCCCAAACGAAATTACCTGAAGTGTTAAGCATAGATGCATTTTTATACATTTCCTCAAAAAGTACCGGTTCTTGAGCCATGCATTCCATTCGGTGCAGCTGTTCCTCATAAAAGAATTGCATTTCATTCTTTGTCAGAATCCCATTTCCGTCCAAATCTATGCATTTGAACCTGTTTGAAAAGTAAACATGTTCATACCCAAACTTGTTCATGATAAAAAACAACCAGTAAAAAATGCTCTACATATGTCAGGTGCAATATTGTAAATTCATAATACAATAGAACGTTCTATTCGTGAACCTTTTCCTAATGCTAAAAGCAAGTAAAATAAAATATCTATAGAGAGGAAAGTTCAACTCAAGAAAGTAGACCGCTAACACAATTTCAGTTCCAAATGATAATATTTGCAGGCATGTATGCTTTTAATTCAACTTATTTTCAAACTTCAAATATGCCCCCTGTCATCTAGTTTGATATCAAAAGCCTATTTCACAAAAGAAAGTCAGAGATAAAAGAAACACCTCACCTTCATAAAACAAAAACAAAAAAGGCATCAACAACACCATTAATAATATAAGGTCAAGTCTTTGACAGATTACATAATTTGAATACTTCAAAACCTCAACGGCTCATTCATTGGTTCCATATTCTCATTGCAAGACCTTATAAAGACATAAAGAAACTACTTCAGTAGTGTGTGTGCGGTTGGATGAAGCAAACAATAATTTATTATTATTATTATCATTCTACAGGTGTTGGAACTTCCCATCTACCATTAGAGCACAAAATACATCAAAGGTTCTTGTCTAGATGTAACATTTAGACACTAAGCAATGCAAATTACCAATACAACTAAAAATGAAAAATTATTAGAGTGATACCCCAATTAGAAAATGAAAATCTATAGGAGAGAAATAAAAAACAAACTGAAAATGATCTACTTCTCAAACTTAAAAGCAGAGAATAATTACTAAATCCTTCCAAGCATAAAACATATAAGCTACCACATCTGCTGCCAAAGCATAGGACACAACTCTATTTATCAATAATAAAGAATATTGCTATAATATTGTCAATCTTTACTAATACTCCATAAATAAGTTAAGTACATGTAAATACCTCCCAAATTTGAAGTCATGAATTGAAAATTGAAGAGCAGAACTAGTAGCAGTAGCAGCGAGCAAATGAATAAGCCAACACTAAAGCCTCTCATCCCCTGACTTGCAGAGACGCTATCCGAGACCAACCTCCATTACTAAAAAACAGGCTTACAGTGACACTTTTATAGTGACACTTTTATGTCAGATACCGCTATTGATACAGAAGTGTCACTAATATGTAACACAAAAATATCACCGTCAAATAGTGACACTTTTTTCAGAAGTGAAGCTAAGTATACGCACATATTCCCCTAAATGGGCCGTTCATGAGCCCGTCTTCTAATTACTTACGTTTTTTCCTAAGCTAACGCGTACACTTACGTTTTTTCCTCAGAGCACATACGAACCCTAGCTAGCGGAAGACCTCAGATCGATCGATTCTTCTCCTTGAGAGGGAACGAACCCTAGCTACGACCTCAGAGATCGATCGATTTACTCCTCTCTCGATCGATTCTTATTCTTCAGGGAGTTGGCCGGCTCTGTGGACACAGCTTCGACGGACGGACATAGCTTCGTGATTTGGACACTTGAGCGGACGACTCGTGGCTTAATTCTCCTCCGTCAACTGAACACCTATGTAAGTCATTCTTCTCCATTCACCCTAGTTCAGACCTTCCCACTCAAACGACCACCCTTCTCTGCTATACGGAAAGCTATGGAAGCGATTGGTTTTTCCGAGTCATACTTTGTCGGGCTTCTTCACTCGCACCGAATTCTGGTAAATTTCATCTCAGACTCTGATTTTCAAAGGTTTTGGTTGAAAAACACTTGGGACTTCTTCGGATCTCCGATTAAAGTCACCAGGTGTACACCATCCTATTCTGATGATTTCGGTTGCCCCTTGTGTCCCGTTTGGGTGGCCCTAGATGGGCTACCGATCCATATTTATGATGCTAGAGCTTTATTCTCTATTGCTAGTTTATTGGGCAAACCTCTCAAAATTGATGCTCCTACTGCTAATTTTTCCAGACCAAGCACAGCTAGAATTTTGATTGAAATTGATGTTGCTAAGGATCTGCCTCCCAAAATATGGATTGGAAATGGTGATACCTGTTTTTTTCAGATTGTTGTTTATGAAAATTTACCAATTTTGTGTCATTCTTGCTCTAGATTTGGCCACACATCTCTGGTTTGTCCCCCGGGCAACCAAAACACTTGTGCAAGCCACCAAAATTGTTATGAATGCTCCTTGCGCCCCTTTTATTAATTGGTAAAGCAACTGCCCAGGCAGCCTCCGGTGCCCCTATCCCTTTACTTAAAGACAAAAGCCAGGTTTCACATATTTATACGGCAGCGATTACCACTGACTGTGTTGCTTTACAAGATCAAACTCCAGCTCCTATTGTTTTGGCTGGTATAGAAACACCTGTTGTTAATCATTTAGAAACTGATGGTTTTAAAAATAGCGAGGTTTTCCAAGCTTTTAACTCTGATTGTGTTGCTCTACATGTTAAAACTTTGGTTCCTATTTCCCCTAAGACACCAGTTGATATTACCCCTACTGTTATGGCTGCTAATGCACTTCGAAATGATGCCTTTGGCACTCATTATGCCCCTTTACAACCTGGTTTTGCAGCCACCTGTAAGGGCCCTATAGAGTGTGCTGGTTCTGATTCTGTCCCTTACGTTGAATATGATTTTACAACCAGTAATGAGGAAGCTGGTCCTACGTACATATGGTATTGGTATTGAAATTGTCCCTGTTGAACTTACAGTCCCAGTCCCTTTTGATTCTGGTTTAGGAGCCAGTAATGGCTGCCTGACAAATTTGGATACCACGGTAGCATTTGATGAACCCCGGTGGCCACCTCTTGTAAGGCGGTAACCGTTGGTGTAGTTCATCACCATTTGATGGTGCCCACTGATACTCACTTGATTGAAACTACTGCTGCCAACAGAAAACACACCACACAAATGGGAGATGATGAATTTATCTCTGATCCCCCCGAAGTTGATACTGCAGAAACCACTTCCTTATCCAACTATGATGATAAACTAGATATCTGTGATGCTGGCAATACTACACTTGTCCCAATCCTGTCCAGTGATGAAACTATCTCTGAGGACACTTGAACGCTAATTTTTTCTTTTTCAGGTCATACATATAATCTCGACGAAGGAAACCTTGAAGGATTTACTTTTATGATTTTATCTAAACGATTCATTCTTTTCAGTTGTGTTCAAATTTGGAACTGGTGTTATTACTAAAAGTGTATATGCTTACTTATTTATACAAATTTAAACATTGAACTAACCTTCACATACACATGCAGGAAGATACTTCAGAAATTAAGCAATGATTGAGCCTCTCTCACGGTCCTGCCATAATATATACGATAGTACATTTTTAGCAAATTTAACAACATTGATTACACGTAAATTAACATCTTTTAGGCTTTTAAAATTGCTTGTGTTTTATTTGAAGTGTTTTTGTTTTTGTTTTTTATTTTTGTTTTATTTATTATAATCTGCACGACTAATGTTTTTATTGATGAATAATCTCCGAAAAAGAGCCAAGCCACCAACAGAGTATGCCATCCGCTCCCCTGGATATTCATAGTACTCTTTTTCAGTTCACTTGTGTACACCTCAACACCGGAAAACTGCCTTGCCATTGTATACACCTCAACACCGGTTGCCTTGTGCTTTTTATTTCATCAGAAATACTTATTACTCTCTAATCTTCTTACATTAATGAATGATATGTTGCTGGTGCAGGCTAATCTATAATTAAGAGAGATCTTTTAAATTACAAAGGTTCGCTGAATAAATGGCTTTTCACACATTCCTTCCATTTTAGTTTTTGATTTTCTTTTACCTTGATTCTTATTTGTGCACTAAATAAAGGCCTTTTCGTTATATATTTTTGTTGTTGTACCGTTGCTGCAGCTGCAATAAACATCCTAGTGTTGATTTGATTCAAAGAAGTTGTTTTGACGGATGAAATGGGAAGAAGAGAGGATTGCTTGTTCCTGAAAAGAGACGATCCTGGCCTCCTGTGCAGGGCTTGCAAAGTCGTCTCTTGAGGCATACATTGCTTAGCAGACGGCATTGATATGTACTCTTGCTTAGCAGACGGAATTGATATGTACTCTTGAGGCATATTATGTACTCTTTAGACTAGTTAGCTTTTTATTATTTTTTTATTACTTATTATTGTTTCGGGGTATGCCCCTACGAATTATGTAGTATGTACATTAATATTTATGTGAGAATTTGATATATAAATAAAAATGTTTCAAATTTTGGTTACTTATTAGTATTAAATTATATATATATATATATATATATATATATATATATATATATATTAAAATTGATGTATTATGTGTATGTTTTCATGATACTAGAGTGTCACAAAACTTTGTGATACTATGGTGTCATAACACTTTGCGATACCATAGTGTCATGATTTGGTGATACTACGGTGTCATAATTTAGTGACACTTTCAGTGACACTTTTTTAGTGTCACTAGCCCCCACTTTCAGCGACACTTTTTTAGTGTCACAGAAGCCTGTTAGTGACACTAATTTGGTGTCACTGTAAGGCATTTTTCTAGTAGTGTTCCCATCGCCCAGCCGGGTATCAGACTATCAGATGTCCACCTCGGTCCCTGTCCGCCTCGATCGACCATCGTTCTCCCCTCCCCATCTCGCTCTCAGTTCGCCTCGCTCTCTGTCTGAGGCTCTTGGCGGAGCAACTTTTCATTTATTATGAGCCCCGATCACCTTTTGCCTGGCTCGCCGTGCACCTCGCTTCTCGACCGCCTCCATAATCGCAGTTCATCAATGGAGCGCCACTCGCCAAAGTTGCAGCTTCTTTTGCTCATATGCAGAGTAGCTAGGGCTCGTGCAGCTCGTCGAAGTCATCTGGAAGATCAGCGGCGGCGTCTTCATCGATCGATGAGTTAGCTAGGGTTCGTAGAAAGGGAAAGAGGTGAGCAGATGTAAGTCTAGAAGGGAGAAGCCTAAGTCTTGAAATATTACTACTCCGTATATTAAATATAAGCTATGCAGCCCGGCCCAAATAATAAGGCGTGCGTTAACATATACTCTTAAAAAATGTTTGAGTGTCACTAATTTAAGTGATGTTGATATATATGTGATGAAACGGTTAGCAACACAAGAGGGGGGGGGGGGGGTGAATTGTGTTTGTGTGGAACCGTGACAGTTTTTCGCACAGTTCTAGTGTGGGGTTCAGAGATTTACGAAATAATAAAGTGCACAGGATTTAACGAGGAAAAATCCCTTGGCTCAAAGGGATTAAAAAACCTCGACCTCCCTCGGAGGAATTTGAACAACTTCACTAAAAAGCCTTTGAATGATTACAAGGGAAACTCTCCTAGTCTACCCTTGAGCCACCCCAACTTTATCCTCTCTAGGAAGAGTTATGCTTCTCTACCTTGTGGGTAGAGAGCCTCTCAGCTTTACAGCAAAGCTCTCACAACACACTAACTGACCCGAGGATGCTACACTTAGTCAATCTTCAAAAACCCAATTACAATATGAAGAAAGGAAAAGGAAACTCTGTTTGGAACTCCGTGAGCAGGTTCTGGTGCCTTGGACTTAGTAGATATTCTTGTGTATATTTCTCAATAGAAGCTTGGTCAAGCACACACTTTCGTCTGGTCCTTTGTCCAATATATATAGCATCCGTAGCCTCTTCTTTCCTTTTATTCAAAGATCTTCCGGCTCACAATTATGGTGATCCTCGGTCAACCATATATATATGGAAGTATATTATGAGTAAATCACTCAATAACAAAACAGATATGGAGAATATTACGTATCACATATAAGGAGAATATTTTATTTTCCTAATATAAGCATCCAACGGACATTATGTAGCAACAACTTATTTATATAATCAATGATTAGTTCTCTTTAACAAGTTTGAATATGTAACGATCATATAAGTAAGATATTCAAATAAGGTGCTACAGATCATGCAACCCAAGATACTTTCCATAATTTATCTTTTAATATAATGACTTTTTAACATTAAGTGATAAGGAAATATTTACTTAGTGAATCTAAGTATGCTACGGTCAATTTGTGCAGGATATTTATGTAGCATAAATAATGATTCTTTCCATAAGCTATATAGGCCAACTCATAGAGGTGAGTGCTTAGTCATATACGGAAAGATATTTAAATTGTGCCACGTACATTAAGAATATGCATGATCAATCTAGGCATGTAGATGAGGTATTATCATGCAGGCACATATTAATTTATTCATTATGCACAACAATCATTCATATAGATCAGAACTAAGTATAGTTCTAATGGAACTGAGAGCAGTTCTGTCCGCCATTCCACCTACATGGTTAGTCATCAACAAAACAACATATTCAACAAATTCCCCCTTTTTGTTGATGACAAACATTAGGTGCCATAATAAAGGTGTCCCTGCAGATTAGTAACAGTCGGTGTTTTTATGTAGCAAAATAAGCAGGCACCTGATTATTTCCCCCTTTTGGCATCAACCAAAAGGAAACAGAAAATAACCAAAACAGTGCAAAGTAAAATTTCAAAGTAGGACAGCTTGTTAAGATGTTAATGTAGCAAGAACCCTCCCCCCAAAAAGAAATGTTTAATCATCCCCAGAAGAATAAATTATTCTGCGATTAGTCGAGCCAGATTCACAGAGCCGCTCTGCCACTTCCTGTTTGAAGGACTGGAAATCATTCCGAATAGCATTGGTTGTATCAGCCAGTGTGTCCACCTTTTTTGCCAATGCAGAGATGGAGTCTGAAAGGGAAGCAAATTGGTGTTGAAGGTAACGTTCCAGGAGATCTATGCGGTCAGTGATTGGGGGTACCACCATCATTGGGTCGATGGAAGGAACTGGAGTTGTTTTGGTCTGGGTTTTTGTTCTGAAGAAGAGGGATCTGTTGGTTTAGGAAGAAGGTGAGAATTGGATATAATTAGGCCTAGATTGCTGAGACATCTCTTATCCAGGACTTTGTAAGCTTCTTCAGAGGAGAATTTGTCTAGAGTAATGCCCTTAGAGAGAAATATTTTGGTGAGTAGCGGGGCATATGGAATCCCAATCCTTCGGGATGAGGAACTGATGATAGAACTGAGATGGGCCATCATCAATCCAGGAAGGTTGATAGGAACTTTGTTGGCTAAAAGGTACATATATGCCAGTTCAATTCTAGAGGGTGTGAATCGCCCTTCTAGCCTAGGAGTCAAGTTGTGATGGACAAAGTAAAACAGTAGTTTGGGAATTGGGGCAAGGCTCGCAACATGAAGAGAGGATTCAGAAATGGTTGGGTTAAAGTATTCCAGTGCAACTGTTTGAGAGGTGTTGGTTAGGGGCCACTCGGTTTTGTTATATTGGCATATACCAGTACATGGAACACCCAATATTTGACCTAGATCACTCACACTTAACAGAATTTTTGTGCCTTGTACCTTAGAGGATAGGAAACTGTCTTTGATAATAAGATTAGCCAAAAACTCTGAGATGAGTTCAGGAAACACAGAGGGGCAATTCTTGGAATCAAACAAGGTCTCCCATTTTTGGAACGAAATAAGCTCAGTAAAATCAGAGGTTTTTTGAGTAATATCACCATAGGAGATGGAAAGTACCTTAACTATTCCCCGGGAGAGATATTCCTCCTTGAGTCGTGTGGCGTCTTCCTCGGCTACCCTCCCCATCCTTGGATATTTTTTGGTGGAGTCCTTTTCGGAGATGATTCCCTCAGCGATTGCTCTTTTCCGGGTGTATTTTTGGGGCAGTACCTTTCCGTCGCGAGTGGTTGGTTTTCGTTTGAGAGGTTTAATTGGTGATGGAGAGTCTTTATCTGGTTCCCCCTGAGAGGATGCCGGGAATCGTGGTAGGGAGTCACCAGATTCGGAGTGCATGGTCGAAGGAGGTGAGGTGTCGAGTTCAATCGGGGTAGGTGATGAAGGTGGGGGTGGTTTTACGCTTCTTTTCCGGCTAGAACGACGAGGAGCAGCGGGAGGAGCGTAGCCTCTTGTTTTGACCATGGTGGTTTTAAGAAGGAGAAGAGGGAGGCGGTTATGGAAGGTGTGCAATATGGAAGTGGGCGGCGTGTTGGTATACGGGATACTTTCCCACTTCCCAATTTTTTTTTTAATGATTTCCTTCCAAATAGGAAGTGGCCGGTTGTGTGGCAGTTACGTCCCAAAAAAAACTGACAGTTTAAAAGCTGAAGGATTTCAGTTTTAAATAAAGATTTTCTTCTTAAGTTGTTCAAAAAAAATTTATGAAATAATTTTAAGCATTGATGAGACCAAGTTCAAGTCGAATTAATTCAAACCTTTCTCTTCCCAGGGGCTTTGTAAAGATGTCGGCAATTTGCTTGTCAGTGTTGCAATATTCTACCTTGATTAGCCCCTTTTCCACGCAATCTCTCAGAAAGTGATGTCGGATGTGGATGTGTTTTGTTCGTGAGTGCATGACTGGATCCTTTGAGATGCTAATTGCGCTAGTATTGTCACATAGAATTGGTGTGCAATTTAGGATGATCCCGTAGTCGCTTACTTGTTGCATGATCCACAAGGATTGTGAGCAACACGATGCGGCTGCTACGTATTCGGCTTCGGCTGTTGAAAGAGCAACTGAGTTCTGTTTCTTAGAGCTCCATGAAACCAGGCAAGGACCTTGGAAGTGAGCCGTTCCAGATGTGCTTTTTCTGTTTAATAGATCACCTGCAAAATCAGAATCTGAATATGCAATAAGATTAAAATCCTCATTTCGTGGATACCATAAACACAGATTCATAGTTCCTTTGAGATATTTGAGTATCCTCTTGACTGCTTTGAGGTGAGATTCCTTGGGATTTGCCTGGAACCGGGCACATAGACCTACGCTGAAAACTATGTCGGGTCTACTGGCAGTTAGGTATAGTAGAGACCCAATCATTCCTCGGTATTTCTTTTGGTCTATGCTGGTTCCTGCTTCGTCTGCATCCAGTCTGTCATTTGTTCCCATCGGTGTTGTCATTGTTTTGCCTTCACTTGCTCCATACTTCTTGAGAAGCTCCTTGAGATACTTTTGTTGAGATATTTGAGTTCCTTTACTTGATTGTTTGATTTGGAGACCAAGGAAATAATTTAATTCGCCCATCATACTCATCTCGAACTCGGAGCTCATAAGAGAAGAAAATTCATCACAAAGTGAGTCGTTAGTAGCACCAAATATAATGTCATCTACATAAATTTGAACAACCAAGAGGGATTGATCTTTTATTTTTAGAAAAAGTGTTTTATCGATTTTTCCTCTTTCAAAACCATTTTCCAAAAGAAATTTAGATAGACGTTCATACCAAGCACGTGGTGCTTGCTTGAGCCCATATAGTGCTTTATCTAGTTTGAAAACGTGATTAGGTAAATCTGGATTTTCAAACCCCGATGGTTGTTCAACGTATACCTCTTCCTTAAGATACCCATTCAAAAATGCCGTCTTGACATCCATTTGGTGGAGGGTGAAACCCATATGAGCCGCAAACGCTATGAGCATCCAGATTGCTTCTAGCCTTGCCACCGGTGCGAATGTTTCATTGAAATCTATTCCTTCTTGTTGATTATAGCCCTTGACGACTAGCCTTGCCTTATTTCTGGTGATCTGTCCATGCTCATCAAGCTTATTTTTAAATACCCATTTGAGACCAATCACGGTTTTATTCTCGGGTCTTGGTTCTAGATGCCACACCTTGTTTCTTTCAAATTGATTTAGTTCTTCCTGCATAGCTAGAACCCAGTCAATATCGGAGAGAGCCACTTCATGGTTCTCCGGTTCTATAAGTGATAAGTAAGCAAAGAAAGTACAGAAATTTCTTAATTTGGATCTCGTTGTTACTCCCTGATTTAGATCTGTTAAGAGGTTATCCAGGGGATGTGATCGATGATGTTTCCATCCTCTTGGAGCGTTGGGTTGATCCACAAACTCGTATAAGATATCTGGACCTGGACCAGCTGGTTCTTCACTTGGATTAGTCGTGGTCAGTCCGGGTCCTTCTTCAATTCTAGGTTCGTTTTGTTCATTGTCCAGTTATTCCTCAGTTTGGTCATGGCTTGTTTCAATGTTTTCATGGGAGTGATTTCCCTTGCGGAGAATTCCTATGTCTCCTTCATCATCTTGCCTCGGTTTTAATGAAAGGGCTTCATCAAAGATTATATGGATGCTTTCTTCCACACATTGAGTTCGTTTATTTAGAACTTTGTAAGCCTTGCTGTGAGTGGAATATCCGAGAAAGATTGCCTCGTCACTTCTTGCATCGAATTTTCCAATATTGTCCTTCCCATTATTGTGGACGAAACATTTGCATCCAAATGTTCTTAGATGACTGGTGTTTGGTTTTCTTCCTTTGAGTAGTTCGTAGGGTGTCTTTCCTAGGAGTGGCCGGATCATAGCTCGGTTAATTATGTAGCACGCTGTGTTGAGTGCTTCTGCCCAGAAGTTTCTTGCCAGACCACTAGAAATCAGCATTGTTCTAGTCATATCCTCCAGTGTCCTATTCTTCCGTTCTACTACCCCATTTTGTTGAGGAGTTCTAGGAGCGGAGAAGTTGTGGTCTATGTCTCGTTCTTTGCAGAATTCCTCAAATAGTGAGTTGTCAAACTCGGTTCCATGATCAGATCGAATCTTGATTAGGTGCAACCCTGTTTGATGCTCAATTTTCCTTACAAAAACAACAAACTCATTAAACGTATCTTTCTTACTTGCAAGAAAGATAGTCCATGTAAATCGTGAAAAGTCATCAACAATAACTAACACATATTCTTTGTTTCCCCGACTTCGGACTGACATTGGACCACACAAATCCATATGAATTAGTTCAATGGGCTTGCTTGTGCTCACAAAATTCTTTGTCTTAAAAGATGATCGAGATTGTTTTCCAGTGGCACAGGCAGAGCAAATATGATCAAGGGAATATTTGATTTTAGGTAGCCCGACTACCAATTCATTATTTTTGAGTTTATTGATTAACGAAAAGCTAGCGTGGCCCAATCTTTTATGCCAGAGTAGGGGATCATTGTCAATAACGCTTAGGCAGGTCAAACTTATACTTGGCAATAAATCGAGATCAACTTTATATGTATTTTCAAGTCTCTTGCCTTCTAGTATGACTTGCTGAGATTCGTTATTGACAATGCGGCATACATTATGATCAAAAACTACATTGTTACCTCGATCGCAAAACTGAGAAATTCTAAGCAGATTAAACTTTAGACCTTTGACTAGGAAAACATTGTCTATTGCATGGTCGGGTGACTTTCCAATTTTTCCCACAGCAATGATTTCTCCTTTGCTGTTGTCTCCAAATGTCACCTTTCCACCACTAAATGGCCGCAGTGAGAGGAACAAAGATTTATCTCCGGTCATGTGTTTAGAACAACCACTGTCAAGGAACCAGTGATTGTTCCCCCTCACTCGGCGCTGTTCCAGGATTAAGGTTTAGTGCGTGGAACCCAGACCTGCTTGGGTTCCATTTTATATTGGTTTGAGGAATATTTACTGAAATTAATGCTTCTCTCTAAGGCCTGTTGTCGAGAGTGACATTGATACATAAGATGTCCGTCTTTGCCACAATATCCGCAAATCCGGCTGTCATATGTATCAACATATTTGGTTTTCCGATTTCCGAAATGATCTTTGCCCCTTTTATAAAATCCTTGGTTAAGTGTTTGACCATAACCTGTTTTGTGCCTTTGAACCAGCTTATCGAACCAGGTTGGTCCAGTTCTAGGTTGTCTATGGTACGGTCTAGAACTGGTTTGTTCTCTAGTTCTATTACCATAAAAGGGTTGGTTCTGAAAACTCGGTTTTTGATTTGTTTGAGAATTTTTTGGAATGTATCCGAGACCAGCGGTCTCGTTTTCCTTTCTTTTGTACCGAGAGGGTCCAGTTCTAGAATGCTGTCTAGACCTGGTTCTTACCTTGGTACTATATGGTTGGTATTCCGGTTTGTTTTTAAAATCCTGTCTCTCGTCCTCAAGGCGATTGAGATGATTTATGAGCAAGGCAATGTCCGGAATTTTTCTTAGAAGTTTTTCTTCGTCATTAACTTGTTTATTCATATTATCGAGCTTGAGTGAGCAAATGAGGTTATCTTGTTCCAAAACCACTTCACTGTACTTGAGCCTTTCATCTATTAACTCTCCCACTTTTGTTTCCAGCCTTATCTTGGCTCTAGTGGCTTCCTCGAGTTTAGACTCAAGTTCAGTGATTTGTGATTTAAGATTATCGTTTTCAGAAAGACTTTGATTTAGTTCGATTGTTAATCTTTTGAAAACCTTTCGGACCTTGCCTTTAGAGAGGGAATCAAATTTAGAAAGAAAGCTCTCCAAATTTACCTCGAAATTCTCTTGATCGGATTCTACATCGGAATTAGCCATGAGGCACAATCCAGCATGATTTAGGCCCTTTTCTTCTTCTTCTTCTTCTTCTTCTTCTTCTTCTTCTTCATCATCGGATGAGTCTCCCCAGGCTGCCATCATTGCCTTTTTGAGGTCTCTGTTGAATCCTTTATCTTCACCGGACCTCCGATGGGAACTGGTCTTGTTCTTGTCGTAGGTTCTATCATTTTTCTTTTGAGGACAATCTTTTGCCCTGTGCTCAAAGGAACCACAAACGAAACAACCTTGGTTATTAAAAGATTGGAAACCCTTTTTACCTTGTTTATTTCGGTTGCCTTTGAATTTTCGGTACATCTTTCCGAATTGCTTGGCGAACATGCTCATTTCATCTTCCGATTCACTTCCGGATTCTTCTTCTTCTTCTCGAGCCTTGAGAGCTATTCCTCGATCTTTTCTCACATTTTCTGCATCTTGTTCTTCTTGTAGGCCTAGCTCGTATGTCATGAGTGAGCCAGTCAAGTCTTCTAGCGTCATGGTAGAGAGATCTTTAGCTTCTTCTATTGCTGTAGTTTTAGGCTTCCATGCGGATGGCAAGCTTCTCATAACTTTTCTCACCTGATCTTCTACAGTAATATCTTTTCCAAGTGCTGAGAGCTCATTGATAATATTAGTAAAACGTGTAATCATATCCCTAATTGATTCTTTAGGCTTCATCACGAATAATTCGTAATTACGCATAAATATGTCAATTTTGGATCTTTTTACACGCGAGGTACCCTCATGCGTAATCTCAAGTAAATCCCACATTTGTTTTGCGGATTTGCATCCAAGAACACGGTTGTGCTCAGCCGGACCAAGTACACAAATCAAATATTTCAATGCTTGAGCATTATGCTCGAGTTTACAATAATCATCAGAGGTATATTCAGATTTGAGTTTAGGGATAACCTCACCTTCGGCATCTTCTTTAGTAATGATGTTATCGCCCACTTCAATTACGTTCCATACCTGGTAGTTCTCAGCCTTGATGAAGTTCTCCATTCGACTCTTCCAGAATTGATAAAATTTGCCGTTGAACAACGGTGGTCGTTGAGTCGAGTATCCTTCCTCCAATCGTTCAACCGTATTCATGCTGCCGGATCTCTTCCCAAGGTATTAACCTTTCTGTGGTGAAGACCGGCTCTGATACCAATTGATGAAACGGTTAGCAACACAAGAGGGGGGGGGGGGGGAGGGGGGGTGAATTGTGTTTGTGTGGAACCGTGACAGTTTTTCGCACAGTTCTAGTGTGGGGTTCAGGGATTTACGAAATAATAAAGTGCACAGGATTTAACGAGGAAAAATCCCTTGGCTCAAAGGGATTAAAAAACCTCGACCTCCCTCGGAGGAATTTGAACAACTTCACTAAAAAGCCTTTGAATGATTACAAGGGAAACTCTCCTAGTCTACCCTTGAGCCACCCCAACTCTATCCTCTCTAGGAAGAGTTATGCTTCTCTACCTTGTGGGTAGAGAGCCTCTCAGCTTTACAACAAAGCTCTCACAACACACTAACTGACCCGAGGATGCTACACTTAGTCAATCCTAAAAAACCCAATTACAATATGAAGAAAGGAAAAGGAAACTCTGTTTGGAACTCCGTGAGCAGGTTCTGGTGCCTTGGACTTAGTAGATATTCTTGTGTATATTTCTCAATAGAAGCTTGGTCAAGCACACACTTTCGTCTGGTCCTTTGTCCAATATATATAGCATCTGTAGCCTCTTCTTTCCTTTTATTCAAAGATCTTCCGGCTCACAATTATGGTGATCCTCGGTCAACCATATATATATATGGAAGTATATTATGAGTAAATCACTCAATAACAAAACAGATATGGAGAATATTACGTATCACATATAAGAAGAATATTTTATTTTCCTAATATAAGCATCCAACGGACATTATGTAGCAACAACTTATTTATATAATCAATGATTAGTTCTCTTTAACAAGTTTGAATATGTAACGATCATATAAGTAAGATATTCAAATAAGGTGCTACAGATCATGCAACCCAAGATACTTTCCATAATTTATCTTTTAATATAATGACTTTTTAACATTAAGTGATAAGGAAATATTTACTTAAATTAGTGAATCTAAGTATGCTACGGTCAATTTGTGCAGGATATTTATGTAGCATAAATAATGATTCTTTCCATAAGCTATATAGGCCAACTCATAGAGGTGAGTGCTTAGTCATATACGGAAAGATATTTAAATTGTGCCACGTACATTAAGAATATGCATGATCAATCTAGGCATGTAGATGAGGTATTATCATGCAGGCACATATTAATTTATTCATAATGCACAACAATCATTCATATAGATCAGAACTAAGTATAGTTCTAATGGAACTGAGAGCAGTTCTGTCCGTCATTCCACCTACATGGTTAGTCATCAACAAAACAACATATTCAAGAATATGTATGTGTCGGAAAATAGTGACACTTTTATGTCACTAGTAGCATTATTCAGAGAGTGTCACTAACAAAGTATCACTGTAAGCCACTTTTCTACTAGTGAAATTCTTGTTTCACATTGTGTACACATGCAATGTTTGAAAAATACATTGTTTCACATTTGACAGTAAGAAACCAAAGGGTAGGCATCATTTTAGATAGTGAAATTCTTGTTGTACACATATTGTACGTACACACCTTGTGTACACATGCAATTGACAAACAATTGATGATTGTTTTAATCAAACTGCTTGTATACGACATAGACAATTAGGGTGTATACAATTTCTGTACTAACTTTGTGTACACACGTAATTTTCTAATTAGATATATGTAGTCTATTTATGTAGCATTCATATGAATCTTATTTATCTAGGGCATACATATTAGGGGTGGGCACGGTTGGTTAACCGGATTTTGGTTAACCAATTTTCGGTTAACCGAGATATCGGTTACTAAATTTTCAATACCACTATCCGTACCATAATATTGGTTAACCGTATATCGGTTAACCAAATATTCGGTTAACCACTAACGGTTAACCAATGAACCATAAAACAATTAACAATAAAGAGAAATATACTTCATGAACAAAAACTCGTAATACTGGTGGGCTCAATACTCGCCATCCATGCAATAACCTAGCAAGTAATGGTGTAGTTGATTCCATTTGAAGCACAATTATTATTATTATTATAAATATTAATGATTTTGGTCATTAATTGGTTGACGGCTAAAAGAGCCGCATTTTGACAAATTTTTCAGCTTTGAGTTTTATCTTTAATTATAATCAGCTCTTTAAATGTGACCAACGAGGAGAGCAGCTATGGCAACGACTGTGGGAGACTTTCCAGTGATATCGACTATGAACCGGAAACAAATATTACGTAGTATAATTATTCAAAATTTCACTACCGGTTAACCGCGGTTAACATAACTTCAACCGTCAACATACCATTAACCGCTTTTTCTTCGCGGTTGGTTAACCCACTACTAGATTTCTCCCCTTTCCCTACAATTTTTTTGCATACAAAATTGTTTTTGTTGGTAAAGATTTACTTTGCCTATAAAATAAGGGCTTTGTCTGTGCTTATCTTTTCACACAAATTTTCTTTCTCCATACAAGAAACATGCGTGAGCTAAGTTCATATGTCCCTACAAAACAATATTTATTAGGAACAATACTTTGGCTACAAATGTTTTATAATACAAAACCAAGTTTGTAGGCAAAGATTGTTTTCTTCTGTATGGAAAAAGTTTGCTATGCGGTATAGTAGGTGAAATTTTAAGTTGAAAATATATCACTATTATTATATATTTACTATTAGTACGTATTATAAAAAGAAAAATTATTGAAGCTTAACTATATAGGCCTAAAATGTCTAAACAAGAATACATTGCATTACTTTACGAAGTGTATATATGAGGCCAGTCCAATTTTAATTTTGATTTTACAACCCAAGTTTTTTTTTTTGAAAACAAAAATCAATTTATTAAGCATCAAAACAATCGGCCAACCAATTTTAAGCAACAAAAATCGATTTATTAAACAAAAACGAATTTATTCAGCCCAAGGTTTTTTAAAATGCGAATTACAACTAAATTATCAAACCAAAATTGCTGCCACTATCAAACGAGCGGCTATTTCTGCGGCCACTATCAGGAACGCCCCCCTCTAATCAAAACTTTAATTTCATTATCAGCTTAATTTGGTTCCAAACCTAAAACTCTTCCTCCTTTTTTTCGACCTAAATAATCTGAGTACAGCCGGCTGCCGCCTTTACGATACCTAAAACTCAAAGGTTGTTTCGACCTAAAACTCAATAACCAAATTGTGATACCTTTTAGTCCTGCCGGCTGCCGCCTTTCCTGTTCGCGTGCTCTGCTGATTTTTCTCATACGTCAATCTCCAAGTTGGGTTAAGCCATGTATCTACACTCCTTGATTTGTAGGTCAAGTTGAATTAGATCACAATGGCAACATAGTACTAATTCACGGGATGAATTAGGGAATTAGAATAGTAGAAAGGTAGTTCCAAGGGGAGGGGGGTGAAAAAACTAGCAGAAATTGAAGGGAAAATAGAAGGGTTCCAAGAACCAGGGAGGGGAAGGGATAAGAAGAAAGGGAAACGAGCTAAAAGGGGTACAAGAAGAAAAAATAATGTGTATGATAATAGTAATAGATTTTTGTTAATTATAGATCATTTGCTTAAATGTTCACTAGTGCAAAAATTGTCTTTAGAGGCGTTTAAAATGCCTTGTGAACGGCGCTTTGAAACGTCACACCAGCCTGCGCCACACGTTTAATAATTAGAGATTAAACGTTTAATCTCTAATTTCTTTATTTCACTTAGAATTTTGTTAGTAGAGGATGAAGGAACTACATAAAGAAGAAGGAACTAGGACAAAGGTGAAGAAGATACTAGAAATTAAGATAAAAATCATTAAAGTGATTCATTTATATCCAGTTTTTTTAGGCAATTAGCTTCATAGTTCACTAGTTTTGAATGCAAAAAGATACTGGAAATAAGTAGTGTTAGCCATCAATTTGAAGAATCTAAGGGTGCAGATCAGATTAAAAGCCTTGATTTTTGAATATGATAAGAGATGTTTCTACAAGAATATAAGATTATATTTTCTCTGTTGATTATGTCTTTCTAAATTCTTTTTTTATCTGAATTTCTCTTATTTGAAAACTTTGCATACTGTAATTGTACATGTGTTGATTTATGAAGTAATCGTATCTGCTGATATATATTGTACATTTGTACAGAAGTGTAGCATGCATTAGTCATTTAAGTGATAGTGTGTTTGACTTATATATTCTAAGTTTCTAACAAATATATATATATATATATATATATATATATATATATATATATATATATATATATATATATATATATCTTTTCATGTTTCATTAAATAGTTCAAAGATTATCTTTTCTTGATAGAGCTGCCTTCCATCCAAATTGCTTGAAGGTAAGTTGTATCTCCTACCTCTAATAATAATTTATTATTGTATTCTTTATTATTATTTTTAGAGTTTCATTTTAAGGTTGACTAGCATACATGTTATTGAAAATTCAGTTGTATTACTCATTTTTGAAGCAAAAAAGTAGTCTATGGATAGAGGGTGGATTCACAATCCAAATAAACTCAGTGTTGAGTACTTGTCTGGCGTTGAAGATTTTATTGGAGTAGCAAAAAATCAAGTCAACAAAAAAGGTCATTGTTTGTGCCCTTGTGTGTTGTGCAATAATTGTTCATGGTTTCCATTAAGTGAAGTGCGGCGCCATTTGATTTTAAATGGGATGTCATATAATTACACCAAATGGACTCATCATGGTGAAAGATTTAGATCTACATCAAGCTCTACTACAACTCCCACTAATCTATGTCCTAGCCTCAATTCTGAAGGAAACAATGATCAAGTGAAAAGCATAATAAGTGATCTGTATCCATATGCATCACATCATCTCCAACAAATTGATTTCCAAGACGATGTATCACATAATGAGGATACACTACCCCAATGCCAAGCAATGCCTATGAGTAGAGAGAAGATAGATAAGTATGAAAAGTTGTTAGAAGAAGCACAAAAAGAGCTTTACACTGGCTGCAAAGAGTTCTCTGTCCTTACAGCGATTGTAGAGCTCATGCAATTGAAAGTTAAAAATCTTATGACAAATAAATGCTTTGATGAACTTATGGGAATCCTAAAGAGGATGCTTCCTGAAGGAAACCAATTACCTTCTAACTATAGACATTCCCTTAATGTTTTAAAAGACCTTGGCTTGAGTTATGAAAAAATTGATGCATGCAAATATGACTGTGCATTATATTATAAAGAAAATGCAGGATTAGATAAGTGTCCAGTTTGTGGTGAGCCAAGATACAAACAGAGTTCAGCTGCTAAAAATCATGTTCCTCAAAAAGTGTTTAGGTACTTTCCAATTAAAGAGAGGTTGCAGCGCTTATATATGTCAATCCATACAGCCAGTAGTATGCAGTGGCATAAGAATGGACGGGTTGATGATGGTGTTATGAGGCACCCGGCTGATACATTTGCATGGAAGGAGTTTGACAAAATCTACCCCAAATTTGCTGCAGAGCCACGCAACATAAGGTTAGGACTCGCAACTGACGGTTTTAATCCCTTTTCAGATATGGGTAAACCTTATAGCATGTGGCCGGTAGTGATCATTCCTTATAATTTGCCTCCATGGATGTGCATGAAAAAAGAATTCACAATATTAACTTGTTTGATTCCCGGTAAGAAGGAACCTGGGAAAGAAATTGATATTTACTTGTGCCCACTAATTGATGAGCTAAAAGAGCTGTGGGATATTGGTGTGCTTACATATGATAAAGCAACTAATACCACTTTTAACCTACGTGCGTCTATTTTATGGACAATTAATGACTTTCCTGCCTATGGAAATTTATCTGGATGGAGCACAAAGGGGTATAATGCGTGTCCCAATTGTAATGAAGACGGTACATCCGAATGGTTTAGTGACAAAGTTTGTTATTTAGGGCATCGGAGATGGTTACCACCAGATCATAAGTGGCGAAAAAACAAGAAATCTTTTAATGGAAAAATTGAGATCCGTGGTAGACCTAGAGAGTTTTCTGGGGATGAGATTTTATCTCAAGTGGGAAGTATAAATTTTGGCCGGGTTGGTAAGAATCCTGAAAATCCCGACAAAAATAGGAAGAGGAGTCGTGCAGAATGGAATTGGACTAAAAAGAGTATATTCTTTGAGTTAGAATATTGGTCAAAGCTAAAGATTAGGCACAATCTTGATGTGATGCACATCGAGAAGAATGTTTCTGACATTATTCTTGGGACTATATTAGGTATAGAGGGAAAGTCTAAAGACACATTTAAGGCGCGACAAGATTTGAAAGCCATGGGGATAAAGGAATCGTTGTGGCTGAATTGGGATGGGAGTAAGTGGATTAAAAATCATCCTATTTTCACAGTGAAACCCAACTTAAAGAAAGACTTCCTTGAATTTTTTAAAACAGTGAAACACCCAGATTCATATGCTTCAAACATCTCAAGAAATGTAGTAATAGAATCTGGAAAATTTTCCGGGATGAAGAGCCATGATCACCATGTTTGATTCCAACGATTACTTCCCATAGTTGTTCGAAAATATATGACAAAAGATGTTGTGGATCCCATAATTCAGTTGTGCACCTTCTTTCAACAATTATGTGCAAAATCTTTACGTCTTGAAGACATTGAGAAGTTACAAGATGATATTGTGAACATACTATGTAAGTTTGAACAAATCTTCCCACCAGCGTTCTTTGTTTCCATGCTCCATTTAATGGTGCATCTGCCGGAAGAGGCAAAAGTGGCTGGTCCGACCAGTAACTTACCGTTGGATGTACCCTATCGAAAGGTACATATTTCAGTTTTATAAAATAGTTTAAGTTTGATGTATTCATTTTCCTTATAAGGTTTTTAATTTTGCAGATTATTAGGTGAATATAAAAAGTATGTGAGGAATCGTGCACGACCTGAGGGGTCCATAGCAGAGGCATATATTGTTAATGAGTCCCTTACCTTTTGTGCAATGTATCTGAAGAATGTGGAGACACCTTTCAATAAACTTGAAAGAAACTATGATGGTGGATCCAGACCAGAGAAACTATCAGTGTTTTCACAAGTAGCCAGACCTTTTATGAGTAATTCAAGTATTCCTTTCGCTAAAACGGACATGGAAATCGTTCATTGGTTCATACTGAATAACTGTACAGAGGTTTCTCATTTCTTAGAGTAAGTTGAGATTCTATTCCATGTATGTCAGTTAGACTAATAATTAGTTTTTTATTTATTAAATACAATATTCATACTTATGACACAGAGAACATGAGGAGTTGATAAGGCATGAAAGTGGTATTAATGTATTAGAAAGACATAAGAAATGTTTTCCAAACTGGTTTCGTGAAAAGGTTAGGCATTTTTTATTTTAAATCTTTTTGCTTGTTTTTTATATGTAAACATAAATTTATGCCTTCATTATGACTTACCCTTATTCTTGTTAAAAACAGGTTCGAAGCTTAGGGATGGAGAAATCCCCCTTGTATAACGATGAGTTATTTGAGTTAGCTAGAGGGCCTGTTCAAGCTGAAACGTACCAAGGCTGTGTTGTAAATGGAGTAAAATTTGTAGCTTCAGAACGAGATGAAAGGTTGATCACACAGAACAGTGGTGTCTTCGTTCCGGGAAATCATGATACAGATGACATTGACTTTTATGGCAAGCTGATAAGTGTGGTTGAGTTAATTTATAGGCAACGCTACAGTGTTATTTTGTTTAAGTGTCATTGGTATAATACAAACCCCCGAAGGAAGGGGTCTACCAAGAGGGACTATCACTTATTGTCCATTGATTCTAGTACTCGATGGTATGAGAGTGACCCGTTCATTCTTGCAACAATGGCAAAACAAGTTTTTTATATAACTGATCCAAAGGCCGGGGGCAACTGGAAAGTAGTTCAAAGGATGAATCATAGAAATATATATGATATGCCTCAGAAGGATGGTTTTGAGCACATTTCTAATGACGATCATTCTAATGTTGTGGCATACCAAGAGAACTGTTGTTCTAACATATCAAGCATACCACATGTTTGCGATGACAATGATATCCAAATACCACTTATCTCAAGTGATGTACCCCCCATCATGATTGATCCGGAAGAAATGAATGATCTCCAATCCAAAGATGTTGAGATAGATTCAGATGATGAGTATGTCGTAGATGAAAACGGTTTAGCTGAGGGGAACATTGAAGATTCTCTTGATGAAGATAGTGATTTGGATTATTGAGTATCATAATATTCACATGCTTTTTATCCTTGAGTAAATTTTATGAAAATTTCTATTTAACTTTATTCACTCATAACTATCATGTTCTTTGATTGTATCATTTGTAATGAGTTTATGTTTTTATACAGATGCGCCTCATTTCCCAAAAGAAGAAAGGGATTAACTCAGCTGCAACTTCAGCATACGAGAATGCTAGAGTGCCAACCACGGATTTTCCTCCCGCACTAAAGTCACAGATTGTAAACAGTAAATCATCAAATAATATGTTTATATCTCCACTTTCACTTAGGAACTCATTGCCACCTAAGAGGTGTACTGCTCCTATACCTCAAAGAAATCAGCTTGTCAACAACTTCACGCTTCCTACTCAAGAAGTTAGAACACAACCTAACTCAACCTTTCTAAGATCAAATCTTCCGACTGGTACTGCTCCTATAAGTAAGAATGTACGGGCCACTTCACATCCCAACACTTCCTCCACTGTTGGTAATGATTCCTCCAAGGACTTTGAATTTTCAACTTCGCATCGCACAAGTTCTGTCCATCATAGTTCTACACTTAACACAAGCAGAGGTATGAAACTAGTATTTATTATTAAATTATTATTGTAAAATCATTAATTCAATAGTATTTTTATATACTTAGTTAATAGGTTCCATTTTTATTTTACTTTTTAAAAATAGTGATTGTTTCATAAAAATAGTTTTATCTAAAGTAAATACTCAGATTTATTAGCTTTACTAATGTTCTTAACAAAACTTTGAGGACTTATAGCATCTCCACAAAGCAACACTTCTCATGGACATAGAGATAATGATGAAGCATTAAGTGGTGAAGCGGATGGTATTTTTGCTACATATTGACCATATGTTATTCCTTAAATATAAATGATCATATGATAATATGCGTCTGGAGCTTTATTTTGATTGGTATGATAGGTTTTATCTCCTCACCGGGGACAACCAGCGAGGTTCCAAAGCGAGGTCCATGTAAACAGATTAAGACTTCACGTATTGTGCGCATAACCAGACAAAGGCTTAAAGTGGAATACAATAGAGTGACTAGACGTGCAACTAGTGCGGAGATACATAGTCTACTAGTTCATGACATTGGAGCAATTGTGAGGACACACTGTCCAATGGATACGGGATACTGGAGTACCATTTCCTCTAATACGAGGATAGACCTCATAGATGAGATAACTGTGAGTATAAGTATCTTTAATTACACTTATAAATATATCATAGTATATGTGTGTGTGTGTATTTGTGGCTAAACAGAAGTTTTAATCGCTTTTTTTGTACCGAAATTTTATGCAAAGTTCTTGCTGATGTGTGTTTTTACGTTTGTAAACATCATTCTGAATGGTTGACCAATCATAAGCTGTCTGGAAGTGTTTTCAGTCAACAGTCATCCTGCAGGAGTTTGGGGAGGGCAATGAGCTCTCCACACTAACTTTGGCCTAGCCGCCTAGCTAGCTGATCATGCTCACCTTTGCAGCGCTATGTTCTACATGTTTTCCTCCTTTAATGATTTTCCCCTAGTAGTAAAGGTGCTTTACATTTGGATAGGATAGGTGTTCCTTAAATTGCTAAAAAAATAATGTGATTGAGGTTGGGTTTTAGTCTGCTTCTTGTAATCTTTCTCTATTAACTTCTGTACTTCAACTTTATTTTTAAAGTATATGTAGTATGTTTTAGTATTGCTATTTCAGTATGTAGTTATTATTTTTTTAGAGATGATCATTGCCTATTTATCCATGTTAGACAAATTTTGAAGTGGATCTAGAAGACAAGGAAATGAAAGATTATATCTTCAGGCTATATGCTGGAAGGTACATAGAGTTTAAGGCCGAATTGAGTAAATATTTCAAGTCCTGCAAAACACTTGAAGATGCACTCGAAAACCCCCCTAAAGAGATGGAAGACAGAAGTGCGGATGAGTGGATTAAACTATGTGATCATTTCAGTTCTGAAAAATTTCTGGTATATTATCTTGTTTTCTCCTAATTTTATAGTTTGTGATTAAATGAAATGTTCGTGCTCTAATTAAACATATCTTGTATAGAAATCCTCCATGGCAAACACAAGCAATCGCTCCAAGAAAAAACACAACCACCGCACGGGTTCTCGTCCCATTGCATACATTGTAGAGGAAATGACAGCGGTAATAATTATGTTTAAATAGTTGTTGACTCTTGCTGAATTTTTGGGTTTTCCATATATGCAGTAATTGACATATTAATTATCATTCTTTAAGGGTGGTTCAAAATTTCCTGAAGTTGACACATTTGAATATACCTATTCTGGAAAAGACAAGACTTGGACAAGTGATGAAGCTAAGGCTCAACATGTAAGATACTCTGTTTTTACAACTATTAAAATTTAATAAAAACAATACAAATTGTACACTTGGAGAGCATGCGAGAATATGTAATAGTGTCTGTTTTAATATAATCTTCATCGAGTTATCAGGAAACTACTGAAATTGATACACTTTGAAAATCTATAATGATCTTCATTTTTTATTCCAGTTGTGAATAGTGCAATTTTAATGTCTGCCAATTAACCATATATATATGGACTAGTATTTTTGGCGAAAAGAAATTTATCATAATGTGTTGATAATAATTGACATTGTGTAAATCTTTTTTAGGATGAAATGCTAGCAAAAACAGATGAATATCTCTTGGATGTGATAAGAGAGCAACAACTTCCTGAGGATACTCCCTTAGAAGAGGTGCCTGTTGATAATCCCGATGCTGGACTTAATATTATGGTATCTGTTCTAGGTGTAAAGCCTGGGCGGCGAATTCGTGGATTAGGAGATGGACGTCTTCGAGATACCAATCTAAAACAAAAGCATATGGAGGATCAGTTAGCTGCTGAACGTTCTGCAAGAAAAGCTGCTGACATTGCCCGATTGGAGACAGAGAATAGGTTTAAAAAAATTGAAGGTTATGGGACAACAGTTTAACTCAACATTGGAAGCTTGGCACACTTCACTACAAAAATCATATAGTAATGTTCCTGGGTTCGTTCTACCACCGTTTACGGCATTATCCGTTGATGCGGATGAAGCTGAAGATGAATCATATCATCTTGATTAAGATACTCATGACAAGGAGTGAATGTTATTGTTATGTTATTTTTTTTAAAGTAAAACAATACTTCTTAAGATGTTGCTTTTGTGCTTTGTTATGTACGAATGAAGATAACATTATTTGATGTTTTTTGTGGACTTGTTACGTACTTCATATATACACACACAGGTTTAGAGTCATTAATATTCAACTAGAGCATATTTACGTGAGTACTCCCTGCCAGTGTATACGTAGATTTAGCTTTGTAATAAATTTGGATTAAAATTATTTTCTTAGAATTATTTTTCTCTATATAAAATTGGGTTCTTAAGGTACATTTACCAGTGTACAATTTTGTGGTTCTAGTTAGCAGTATGATTTCAATAACTATATCAATGAAAATTAATTTTCGTATGTAAAAGTCTAAGGCTACAAATCTAAACCACTACTTTAGTTTTGTGACATTTGTATTCTTGAATATTTCCATACAAGAAACTTTGTCGGAGTAAATACTTTTTTGCCATAAATATATTTGTTACAAAAGAGTTAAGCCAATGATTTTTGTTTGTGTGCTAAATATTTGTCTTCCTATATTTTTGCATAGAAAATCCTGAAATTTGTGTCCTAAACCCTTTCCCCACAAGGTTTTTGTCACAAATTAGACCACGAAAGAAAATTGTAGGGAAAGATCTTGGTACACAAAAAATGATCTTTTCATACCAATATAATTTGTAGGGAAAGTGTAACTTTCTTGTAGTGACCGTACCGCGAGTTTTAAGAAATTCGGTACGGTTAACCGAAAAATACACCGTTTTTTCGGTTATTTACCACGGTTAAGCGGTTACGATTTTTCATGCCCACCCCTAATGCATATAGTTTTCATCATTATTTATGTAGCATTCATATGAATCTTATTTGATTTTTCTTTCATTCTTTTCTAGATTTGGCGTGTTATTTTGTGTGGTTCTCTCTTTAGAAAAAAGGTAATCCAAAGAGACTCACAGGGAATACTCATCCGACATTAATTTGCATTGGGAGAGAATCACATGGAAATGCATTCTTTAATTTGGGCTAGTCCTCTATGAAACTGAACATGTATTGAAAGAGGACAAAGATTGGGTTGATGTATATAATGTCGATCTCATGGATGGAGCAAAGCATCCATAATATATATGCGACATGCAGTAAGATGAGCTGTAATATATGCTTCAAGTATGAAGTACATGATCTTCATGAAGCTCCAGGATAAAGCTAGACTGAATCTAATAATTTAGTAATGATGAATTTGCAGCTCATGATATATATGGCCTTGGCTCAAAGATGAAGACTGAATAACGACATTATTTATTTGTAATTACGGGGGATGAACCTTGGCTCGACACTATATATATCAGTCTTAACTTTTTCCTAGAAATTAAAAAATGGTCGTTGTAATACATGAAAAGCCTCGGCAAGAAGCGTTAATTATGTAACACAACTCATCTCATGAGAAACGAATAGTGAAGAGACAATGTAGCATGCTACTAGCTTTGGTCTTTCTACATTCAGATTCTATAATACTCCATCCGTCCCGCTAAGATTGTTCCATTTTAACTTTTTCGAAAATCTCACTAACTGATTTTTACTTTATTCTTACTTTATAAGTTTAATATCAATCACACAAACCAACTTTTCGTAATAATCATGCTACCTTAGCTTCTCTTGTTCCAATCTTAGTAATTATAAGAGGATGAGAGTATGAGTAGAGTTAATAAGCTAACTTCATCATTTCTACGTTCAATTTATGTCTATACGACTTTCCAATCAAATTATTAAACACTCTTTAAAAAAATGAAATGATATAGAAATGCACGCACCACTAGAGAAACATTAGATTTGTTTTTAAGACGTTTTTAATTGGATTATAATTTTTTTAGTCTGGTCTGATATGTTTAAGTCTTGTATGATATATGATCTGTTTAAGTCTAATCTTAATAGATGTATGAAATCTGTGTACTTTACAACCGTCAAAGTGTGGTCTGGTCTTTCTGATATGGTATGTTTAAGACTGATCTGGTTTAGTTTGATCTATTTAAGTCTAGTCTAGTTTAGGACTGAAATACGAAGCAAGTAATACGGAGTAATAAAAACATTAACAAATTAAGTTAATATATGATATACCTTCCCTCCATTTCCAGGGTTATGATTGACTAATGGTAATGTATTAAGATTTTTAATTAATATGGTTGGTGATATCGTGTATTAGTATTAATTAATATATGCATACTTATAAATTACGCTATAAATTATTAGGGAAGTGGGTGTATAGGCTGAGTTGATTAATTTTGCTGAAATTTCTGAAGTTCTGGTTGAAGTGATTGTATTGGTTGATTCTGCTGATTTATAAAAAAAATTATATCAAAAATATACTTTACTAATAAAATATAGAAAACAATATATGAAAAATTAGCTAAAATGATCATCTATAGTAACTTCAACCAATACAGCCAGAAAAATAACTTCAATCTTACTTTTTCTTATTACGGAGTGTTTAATTAAAAAGTTGACTGATAAGCAAAAAAACAGAGTTACCAAACAGACTCTAAGTTACATACTTACAGTTTTATTATTATTTAAAAAAGAGATTTCAGTTACCAATATAATTAGTACGTAGTTGTGCATATATAAGAAGCTAGTAAAACAAATAGTGCCAAGTATGTTATAGTCTCATGACATAATTATTGATCTCTCAAAGAGTGAATTGCTCAGTAATTTCGCCGATAATTAAAATATTGTGGAAAAATTCAAGAAATGTGAGCACGTAAAAATGTTTTACAATTCGAAAATATGATTTTTGTGTTTTTATTCTCTAAATAAGAGTAGTTACAACTAAGTTTGGAATTATTGTCATATTTACAGTATGATAATGTCAAATTATATCGGTAATTTCTTCTATTTAGGAATAAAAATATAAGTTTTATTTAATAATACGGAGTAACAAACAAATTTACTCTTATTTGAGCAACTTCTTATATATTACAAATCCAAGTTTAAAAAAAATGCTAACGTCAAGTAACTCATGGTCTGATGGCATCACTGTGACATTTTTCAAAGAGAAGGTCACAGATTCGAATTTTATCCCAGTTCAAGGATATTAACCTTAACATAGAACAAATACTATAATAAATTAGAAAGTTATGCCGAAAGGACTAACTAAAAACAATAAAGAGAGTCAGGGAGTTGTATTTTGAATACTCCCTCCGGTTCTCGATAAAGTTTACACTTTGACTTCACATATATCAAGGAAATAAATTTGACTTTATTGTAGAGTACATTGTTTGACACTCTTTGACACTGTTTTGCATTGTTTGGTATAAAATGTTTGACAAATAAGACAAATAAGAAAGTGTAAAATTTATTACGGGACGACTCAAAAGAAAAAGTGTATAATTAATTAAGAACCGGCGGAAGTATTAGGCAAAGAAAAAAATACAACCATGACAAAACGAATACCTAAAAACCCGATTGAAGGGAAAATAGATTCAATCGGGACCGCCGCAGGGCCGCAGCCATTGGTTTGAGGTGCAAACTGCAAACCCTTCCCGAGGGGGGTGTGGAGGGTACAAAAGAGTTTTCCTGTACTTCTTCGCTTTATATATTCTTCGAATTCGACGTATTGCTGTTCCCATAACCATCCAGTTGTTTTTATTTTACCAAACTAGAGAACAACAACAACTGAATCATCTCACCATAACCCTTCTTAGCCTCCCTGTCCTGTTTTCTCACCTCTCTCCCGGAAACATCCTAATCTAAATACATTGTTTTCTTGTTCGCCTTGAAGTGAAGTCCCAATTTGGCAATGGTCTATTCAAACTGGGTTCTTTGGATTTGTGTGGTGTTAGAAATACCCATAAACCAGAATGCCAGATAAGTGGGGTTATCTCATTCCCCTCTTGACTTGCCTTCTCTTCATCACTTGAAAACCCATCACCTGATTCGCTCCTTCCGCCCACCATCCCTTTTCTGGTTCTTTCTTTTCTTTTCACTCATTTATTTGTTGTAATCTTAGCTCACTTATCTCTGTACGGAGCTGTCTGCAATAATGAGAGATGAAAGCTCAAAGAAGAATAAGGTTTGTTGTTCAAATTCATTGCGTTTTCTTGAATTTATTATTCATTTGCTTCTTTTTTGTTGTGCTATAATAAAAACTGGTAATTGTGGATCTAGATTTCATGGACCAAGACACTGGTCAAGAAATGGTTCAACATCAAGAGCAAAGCTGAAGACTTTCATGCCGATGACATCCTCTGTCGAGGTGGGTTGGAATCTTGATGACCAAGTCTGCCATTTCTGTCTTCACCTTGAGATCTGTTCTTTTGTTCTCTTCTTTTCTAAAGCATGTCCCAACGACTACCCTTTTCCTAGATTTTAACAAAAAATGTTTTCTTTTTTCGTTTTCCTTTATTTAGTCTATTAAAAAAGACGTGGCTGGGATTCTTTAACCGGAAATAACACAGCCTTATCTTTCCTCTTTTGCAGGTGTTGATCATGAATTGAGGAACCATTTTGCAGAAAACGAGACATTCACACTTCAAAACAACAAAACAGGTTCAGTATCAGACAAGCACACGTTTTTTCATGACTAAGCAGAGAATCTGTCTTTTCTTATTTTTATTTTTGTGTTTCTTGAATTTTAACTTGCTTGCATTTCAATGTTGTGCTGAATCTGATTCAGATTCTACCAGCAGAAGGATCTCTGTTCAGCAACCCAAGATCCAACTTGATACTTCTGATGTCACAGATGTAAATAACTACAGGTATATATTTGTAGAGTCTTAACTACTCATCTTCTTACAAACATTCACAGTACTTATATTTTTTGTCTGTTTACATTGAACCAGAGTCTTTGTAGCTACATGGAATGTGGCTGGAAAATCCCCACCTAGCAACTTAAGCCTGGATGATTGGCTCCATACCTCAACTCCTGCAGACATTTATGTGTTAGGGTGAGTTGAAATAACTAGATTTCCTCTTCTGGTTATAATTTCCAACATTATGTAATGAAAATAATTAACATCAAAGATTTTATTATTATAGGTTTCAAGAAATTGTTCCACTAAATGCTGGAAATGTTTTGGGGACAGAAGATAACGGCCCTGCAAGAAAATGGCTATCTCTAATCCGAAAAACATTGAACAATATTCCCGGCACAAGCGGTAGTTACAACACACCTTCTCCAATTCCTAATCCCATTGCAGAACAAGATGCTGATTTTGAGGGTTCTACGACATCGTTTTTCCACCGTCGTTCGTTCCATTCTTTCACGCGTAGCATGAGAATGACAGAGAATAATGATTCGGCCATTCCCGAGCCTCGATTTGACCGACGGTTTAGTGTTTGTGATAGAGTCGTGTATGGGAGAATGAATAGCAATTATGACGAAAATTGGGGAGGTTCTTCGGATGATGAAAATGTACCATATGATTCTCCAAACACACTGTATTCCCCACACTCGTATAATGACTTTGTTTCGGTGGAGGATAGAGACCGGCAGACGGGCAGATCTAAGTACTGTTTGGTTGCAAGCAAGCAGATGGTCGGGATTTTTCTCACCGTGTGGATAAAAACTTCTCTTAGAGATGACATTAGCAATCTAAAGGTCTCCTGTGTTGGAAGAGGTTTGATGGGTTATCTCGGAAACAAGGTACTGTTTGGTTTATATGAATTTCGTGAACCTTTTATATATTAAACGAAAAAGCGATCTCATGAATCGTGTATTTGCTATTTCCAGGGCTCTATATCAATTAGCATGTCGTTGCATCAAACAAGCTTCTGCTTTGTTTGTAGCCATTTGACTTCTGGTCAAAAGGACGGCGATGAGCTAAGAAGGAACTCAGATGTCATGGAGATTCTTAAGAAAACAAGGTTTCCAAGAGTTCATGGCACTGGAGAAGACAACTCTCCCCAATCGATCCTCGAGCATGAGTAAGCCTTTTCACTCTTTACTTTACTTAGTTATTGTTGAGAGAATCATTGCTAGTATATGTTTTCCTAAACAATATTATTACTTTGCTTATGTATAGTCGAATTATATGGCTTGGGGATTTGAATTACCGGATTGCCTTATCATACCGAACTGCAAAGGCGTTAGTTGAGATGCGCAATTGGAAAGTTTTATTGGAAAACGATCAGCTTCGAATAGAACAAAGGAAAGGGCGTGTTTTTACCGGATGGAGAGAAGGAAAAATATATTTCCCACCGACTTACAAGTATTCCAGTAATTCAGACAGATACGCCGGAGAAGATACACACCAGAAAGAAAAACGAAGGACTCCTGCATGGTATTCCCTCTTTTGACTTCGTAAACATATCATACATTAGGTATATTAAGACTTGCGTTTGCATCGTAAAAATCATGATGACAGGACTGAGTAACCTAACATCTTATGTGCTGGTTTGTTATTCTATATTACACTGATGCAGAACAAAAGTTTCAACATCAAAGCTCCTAGCGATTGAACTTTTATAATAAATAAATTAACACAAAAGAAAGAAGGGTATACTTCTTGACACTAATGTAGTGCACTGATTTGTGAAGGTGTGATCGTATATTATGGTGTGGGCGAGGCCTCCATCAGATGTCTTATGTTCGGGCAGAGTCCCGGTTCTCGGATCACAGACCGGTTTATGGTATATTCTTGGCAGAAGTTGAGTCTATTAACCAAAACCGGATGCGAAAGAGCTCAAGCTACTCAAACGCAAGGATCGAGGTTGAAGAGTTGTTGCCTTATTCACATGGATATGGCGGGTGGGATTACTACTAGGAGGATAATCAGCACAAATGTATGTTTTCATTTTATTCTTATTTTTATTATAATTATTATTGTTATTGATGTTGTTGTTGATAAGATGCACCAATCTTAAAGAGAAACATATGGGTGGGGTGAAGAGGCTTTGAGTTTGACTAGCTAATCTTTTCAATTTAATTTTTTTGATATGGTTTGACAATTTGGCACAGCTAAATGAGTCCAATCCAATCAAGATTTGTTATGTAATTATCCTTGAAAATATCTTAATTAAAATGTGTATATCCATAATATTGCAGTTACTGAGACCACAAGGATCCAGAGAAGTGGTTAAAATGATGCCACCTGAGCAGGAACAGTGGCTGGGTGCATTTCATACTAACTTGCTTGGTAAAATGTTATTCCTTACATCTTCATTTAAGATATTGTTGCCATTCACAATTTATACAACACCTAAAATTTCCAAGAATGTACATTTGTATCTAATTTAGTTTTGTGTTGAATTCATGAAGGGTTTCATATTTTGAGCCAAGATTGTGGGTAAAATTGGAATGAGTGACTTCTGCAGCACACAGAGGAGGTGTGTTTGGTTAAGAAGTACTACTATATATTTTCATGTCTTTCATTTTACCTTATGCTTCTTATATCAGAATCTCATTTCATGCAATTTCCATGTTTATTGCAGGATCTTACAGTTTTTCAATTGATGCTGTTCCATATTTGCTGACTAAAATGACCTTTTGGCCATCAGCACTATTCATTCAACACAAATAAGTGAGGAATATCTGCACCCGAAAGAGAAACAGTAGAGATGTATACAAAAACAATTTTGCTGTGTGTTCATTCTTTATTTATTTAGATTTGGAAATAGATATCCAATTGTAGCTTGTGACAAATGATATAGAAGTGAAAGCATTGTGTACTTGGGTTTGTACATTGTACTTCATACATTGCACATTTTTGGAAACTAATTTAGAGTTCAATATTGATTCCATGAATATTTTGGAACATAAATGATTGTACAAATCTGCAAAATTCACAAATAGATAAAAAAAAGCAGGTATGAAGGATTCTGATTCTAAAAAATACTCCCTCCGGTCCCAAATGAAATTCCCGCTTTCCTTTTTGGGTAGGTCCAAAATAAACTTCACACTTCTTCTCTCTTCCTTATTTGACAAATTATCTACATCAAAACAATGCAAAACAATGTCAAACAGTGTCAAACAGTGTCACAACATTGTACTGTACAGTAAAGTTAAATTAATTTCCTTAATTCGTAATTTGTGTGAAGTCAAAGTGTGAATTTTATTTGGGACCCGACGGAGTATAAAAAGACGTGTACAACTTTGTGTATACTAATTACTAAACATTATTGTTTTTATTTTATCCAAAAACGCACATCAAAAATGAATAAACAGCCTTTAATATTCCTCTGCCGTCATATATTGGTCTACTTAATGGATAGAACAAAGATGTCAAAATCACTAAAAACAATTACGTTAGCGCCTTTTTGTTGTTATTCTTGGAGATGCTAAATATAGTGATTAACATGATACCTATATTGAAATGCTTATTGGGGCATTCCTTTTATTGGTGTAAAATGTTTAGACATTTTTTAAAAGGAAAAATTAATGGATTCAATATATTCAATGGGTTGATATGAATAGACATGACAATGGATCGGATAAGATGATTTTTGAATATGTATCATACTTTCAATTCAATGGTGATTAGTACGTAATAAACTTATCTTGATCACGCACACCTCGACACCAAAATAACTTAAAGGGTCATATTATACGTAGTATTTGTTTTGTTATTTAAAATTCTCTACTCAGCACTTGAGTGCTAACTCTTTTTTATCAAGGGGGTGTGGTCCAATAGATCAACATCTCACATTTAAGATCCTAACACTCGAGAGATATTGACTTCAAGTCATCATGAAAGTGAATGGCTAAGATATTTCTTTCACGACAATTATCAACATTTTTTATTTTTCATGATTTTTCAAATGAGACCAATATTGCCTATGTAATTTTAACATATTAACATTTGCGTGTAAAATATGTAACTTTACGTGTTAAAATATGTAACTCACGTTCAGTCAGGCCAAATGCAACTCGTGTGTATAAATATGTATCTTTACGTGTAACAATATGTAACTTTACGTAAAAAAATATGTAACTCGCGTTCAGACAGGTCAAATGCAACTCGTGTGTATAAATATGTAACTCGCGTGTATAAATATGTAACTTTACCTGTAAAAATATGTAACTTTACGTGTAAATATATTTAAGTCGCGTTCAGGCATTTCAAATGCAACTCGTGTGTATATATATGTAACTCGCTTATAAAAAGATGTAACTTGCTTATAAAAAGATGTAACTCGCTCATAAAAAGATGTAACTCAATGTATTATCAAATGTAACTGAGGCCACTGATCCACTCCCAAACAGATTCGATCTTCTGTTTCACAAACCTATCATCTCCCAAACAGATTCGATTTTCCTTATAATCCAATACTCATTAATATAATAGTTCGATAATTTCTTAAAATTACATAAGCGATATTGGTCTCATTTGAAAGATCATGAAAAATAAAAAATATTGATATAAATTGTATAAAAATCGGATCAAAAATAAAAAATATATTATCATTTTTAACAACAAAAGCAAAAAAACAGCATGTTGCGTCCTTTTACAATCGGGCGTACCATCCACGTGATGTGCGGGTTGCACGGTATAATTTGGCGTGACTCGGTGTTAAAAAAATGAGTCACAATTGTTTTCCAACTTTATTTAATGGGTGGTACGAAGTACATGTTTAACAGCTAAACTCATAGCCTGGAACTGAAAGCAAGATGTGACATTTGGCAAAATCCGTACCTTTCTTTGCTTGTCTGCGGGCGGATCAGGGACGTCACTTTCTCAGCAATTCCTTTTTCTTCTTTTTCAGTAACATATTATCCCCCAGCGACAATTTAGTAAGGACTTCTTTCTGTTTGTCTATGCTCAAAGCTTTTTAAATCTTACTCTCTCCCTTCCTACAAGGATTGTCAAGTTTGACCGACACGTAAAATAATAAAATTAAAACTTTATGGTAGAGATTTGTTCAGAGGAGAGAGAAATAACATGAGCCACAAATTGATTGAATAAAAGAGAAAGTGACAAAGGTTTTGGAATAACAAAAAATGGGAGTTGACAAAGTTATAAGGGATGGAAGGAGGATTGGTACCATTTCATGAGCTCAGAAAAAAGTAAACCTCACAATCAAACAACAAAATATCAAATCCCTCTTAGTAGGCATTAATCTATATTGAGTATATATACAGAATCAAATACAAATCGCTCCCAATTTACATATTACTCGGTATAAACTAATTTTGATGCGAATCAAATAAAAATCACCATTTCTGTGAAAACAGCGAACCGTTCACCTTTTTCACAATATATTATATTTGGAATGTTTTATTTAAGAATATGCTGTGCTTTAGTTCAATTTGGGGAAGTTTCTCAATTTAATTAATGAGCTCATAAATTATTTTTAGAATTTTGGAACTCACGATTTACTCGTAGTTCTTAAACAATGTATTTGTGGGCTTATTAAAATTTGCATTGTGATACACATTCTTGTTGTGATGAAAGGATTTGAAGACCAGTCGTTATTAATCAAGAACGATGTATTACTGTATCAGGTTTTTTAAACATTGGTCACGTTTAAATATTTTGTTTGTCAATGCTCCACTGATATATTATTGACTAATATATTACTTTGTCTAACTTCTCATGGACTCTAAGTCAAACAAAATCTCTTTGCTCACGTGTTCTCTTTAATTAACAATTCATATAACTGCTTTTCCATCGTGCCATTTAGAGTTTTTTTGGTATAATTAAACAGATTAGATCAGACCAATTTATGCATTGTCCGCTATACATATTAAGTTTTCTAATAATATTAGGATTCTTTTATTATATACATCCATCAGGGCTACCGGTCTGGTTAAGCATAATTAATATTCTGACACTTTTAGGATAAAATTACTTGGAAACTGGTCAATAACATTAAAATTGATTGTTCGAAAAAATCTACTCCCTTTGTTTCATTGGACTTTGCCAACTTGCCCCTTTTTATTGTCCTAAAAACTTTGACACTTTCCCATTAAAGAAAGTAATTTTTGGTTTGTGAATCCACTCAAGTAAAAAGTATCCCGTAAGTGAAAATAGAAATCATTGGCCATTATAACGGAAAAATAGGTTATATGAGGATCATCTCTTTTAAAGTGAAAAACACGATGGCAAACAGTTTAAATGCGAAGAACTCTTAAGAAAATAAAATAATAAAAGTGCATTGCTATAAAAAAATAAAAGGAGTATTTTTCAATCATATTACTAAAATAAAACTTATTACTCAAATATGATTAATAGTTATTGAAATGTAGTGACATGCTAACTTAAGTTTAAAAATTGAACATAAATTACTATGATTCTATTACTACTATATTCATCACTAGTCACATATTTGTAAATAATCTTTATTTTAGTCATATAAGTATTTCATATAAAAAATTGATACATGCAATACAAAGTAAAGTGCACTAGTTTTAGAGGAAAATAATTAAAATACCCCAAACTTTGAAGGTGTGTGAAATGAACACCTCAAACTTTATATAAAAAGTTATTTTAGCACCATACTCAAGTATTATTTCTTTCCAAAATGTAACTTATGATGTTAATGACATAATTTAAAATATTTTAGAATTCATGAAGACACAATTAACATTCTAAATTTCCATTGCAAAATAAATAATGTTACCCCCAATCTATATAATTGCAACACTTCTAATTTTCTATTTTAAATTATGCAATGAACCCCATAAATTTACATTTTTGAAAGAAAAAATACATGAAAATGATGCGAAAATAAATTTTTATACAAAGTTTGAGTATTTAAATTACATATGCATGTTTGGGATGTTTACCTCACACCCCTTCAAAATTTAAGGTATTTTTACTATTTTTCCCCTAGTTTTAACACCAAAATATGTACTACCTCCGTCCCCCTAAGATTGAGACAAAGGAGGTGGTGCGATTTTAAAAAAATAGAGTTATCTGATTTTTTAAAGAAGGGTTTTGTGGTTGATAATGAGTTGATAAAGTGAGAATAAAGTTAGATTGAATTAGAGCCACACATATATTACCACATATGATATGGGAGAAATTTAGTGGGACGGAAGGAAAAAGAAAGATGAGACAATTAGAGTTGGACAAAGGGAGTATTAAAAATGATGAATTTGATTTTGCGCTCCATGTTTTAGGCGATAATGGGTTTTGCACCCAATTTTCAAAATCATTAATATTTACACCTCATCAGCCTATGTTGCACGGAAACGTGAGAATCATGGGAAATAGAAACAGAAAACGTTATGTTTTAGTGGAAAAACAATTGTTCCCGTTGAGTTTTCGTAACGAAAAGTCACTATTTCCGAGAGTATTCGTGCTACATAGCCATCAATCCAAAAATTGTGAAAGAGTGGAATGAAAAGTCAAATAATTTTATAGTGAAATAAGAAATATGCAGTAATGATTTTAAAAATACGATACAGAGTAAAATATCATTCAAAAATTGAGGTGCAAAGTCAATTTCTTCATTAAAAGAATGCCATCATTTAAGATTGAAACATCCCTGTTGCGTCCATAACTTAATCTCAATTCGATCAAAACGTTGAATTTCCCTTGCTAAGCACCTGATCTGATATCCAGGACCGCACCCTTCAATTCTAGTACACACAAATACATATGCATGTACATACATATAATTAGAAGTTTAATTACTAGCTAATTCGAATATAAATAATTAAAAGAGATATGGTGGTTAATGGTACAAGTAACGATATCCAAATAAATGGATGATGGATCACACAACTTCATAAATTGTAAAGTCGCCATTTATATGTAAAAATATAACAATTTCTTCATGTCTTGTATTTTATCCTTCTTTTTATTATACGGAGTATGTTGATATAGCGACATCTAGTTGATTAGATATACTATCTCCGTCCTTTAAAGTTTGTCTTAGTTTGACTTTTTGAGTCAATCTTATTAAACTTTAACCCCTAATTACTCAAAATTAATAATATTTTATCCCTAAAAAATTAATTTAAATGATTCTTTGTAATATGTATCATTCAAATGTCAATTTATTATAGGTTTTATAGGTATATAATAATATATATAATTACGATCAAACATCTACCTAGTTTGCCTCAAAAAATCAAACAAGGACAAACTTTGAGGGACAGAGGGAGTATTTACCTTTAAAAGTGTTTTTACTTGGATTGTAATTCGTCCCAGACCAGATCAAACCAGACCAGACCAAAACAAACAAGACCAGATCAGACTAAAACAGACCAGATCAGACCAAAACAGACCAGACCAGACCAAACCAGACCATATTTTTTTTTTATTATAATTATTATTATTATTATTATTATTATTATTATTAGGGGTGTGCACCGGTTCAAAACCGGACCGGACCGTACTGAACCGAACCGGATATCATTCCGGTTCGATCCGGTTCCGGAATTTCCGGTCCGGTTCGGTCTGGTTTTCCAGTTTAAACCAGATATTATTATTATTATTATAATTATTATTATTATGCGTATTACTACTATTATTATTATTGTTATTACTATTTTTATTATAATTATTGTTATTATTATTATTGTTATTACAATTATTATTATTATTATTATTATTATTATTATTATTATAATTATTATTATTATTTCGGTTCGATATGGTCTGTTCTGTTTTGGTCTGGTCTGGTCTGATCTGAATTGCTTCGGTCTGGGATTGAAATCAAACCAAGTAAAACGATAACAATTTTCGATAATTTGGAAGGAATATTATTATTTTTAATTATAAATGAATAAAATATAATTATTTATGGATTATAAAATATATATAAAAAATAAAATCTTTATGCAAAAAATATATAAAATAAAATTTGAGACCAGACCAGACCAGAGCAGACCAGATTAGACAAAAACAGATCAAACCAGACCAGGTTAGACCAGCAAATTATGGTGCAAAGTAAAAACATCCTAAGTGCAAAACGTGAACGTTTGCATTATTGACTAACAATAAACTAGTGGTGAGTAGTAATTTTAGGCTATTCTTTAAAAAAACTGAAATTCAGTGAAAACAACAGTCATAATTAATCCCTTATGACAGCCGTTTTTTGTAATTGAGTCATGATGTTCTTTGATGTGGTTAGTTAGTCATCTACTCATCCGTATAAAACTCGATGCTTTTTCATAGCCCAATATTCATTTCATTTTTCTGTGAAATAATACGAAGTATGACTCAAAATACCACATATTCTAAAATATGAACACGTTTTTTGCTTATTGAACATTAAAATAAAATTAAAATGGGATGACAAAATCAAACGAAAGGACATGCGTAAGTCGGGAAAAAGGATGTATGATCAGATCTAGTATTGCTAGGCTTGTTGCCCTATCAAGGAAAAGGATGACGAATCTCGAAGAGAAATTTTTATGCAAGACTTTAATTAGTTACTTTAATAACTACGAGTACTTTATTTAATTAAGAATCCAGTAATACTCCAATAAATTATGGTTGAAAGTAGGGCCGTAGGGGTACACTAGTCGAGTTAATCTTCAGTAGCCTTATACTTGAGCTTAATTAAGTTTGAAGGATATTTGAGCAACTCGAACGTGATCAATGAATTAAGTAATAATAAAATCAAAGTTCAACGTTCAAACTTAACTCAAAATATCAAGCACAAAATTTTTTGAAACTCATCTAAAAAATTGCTCCTTTCGTCCCATTTTATATGTTCTACTTTCCTTTTTGGATTATCTCAAAATAAGTGTCTCATTTCCCTTTTTGAAAAGAAATAGGTATCGTACAACATTTCATTTTACTATACTCAAATCTCAACGACAACTTACTTTTTCAACCACTTCATTATAAATTGTCTCCATAGATTTTTTAATAGTTGTAAAAATTAAATCTTTTATGCTTTCATTGATAGCTTTGAGCATGTCACACATGACTTGTTTAGTGTGATTTATGTAGTTGACGTGGTTTGGAGGCTATTGCGCTCAATCGGGTTTAATGCACCAAACCCCCTTGTGTTTTAATTAATAATGCACAGAACCTCTTTTATGAATAAATTCAATTGTCAAATAAAAGAAAAATGATTAACATTTTTGTATGATTTAGAGATTTTGACATATTTACTTGCATATTCAATCAGAATATTAGGAAAAGTGGTTTTCAAATCGTTAAATTTATTCATAAAAGGGGTTATGTGCTTGATTAATTAAAACACAAGGGGGTTTGGTGCATTTTTTAAATCACAGGAAGCTAATGTCCCGAATTTCCATATCACAGGGGGTTTTGGTGCATTAAACCCGATTGAGCGCAATAGCCTCTAAACCACGTCAACTACATAAATCACACTAAACAAGTCACGTGTGACAGGCTCAAAGCTATCAAATAAGTTATACTCCACATAAGAAATTGAATAAATAAGTGTGGGACTTTATTCAATTTCTTAGAGGGCACACATGACCTTATTGCGCTCTAAGAAATTGAATAAGGTCACACACTTATTTATTCGATTTCTTGTACGGAGTATAACTTTATCTATATACTCCCTCCGGTCCCAAAACAAATTAATGTTTGATTTCACACAAATTAACGAAATAAATTTGACTTTATTATAGAGTACACTGTTGTGACACTGTTTGACACTGTTTGGCATTGTTTGGCACTGTTTTGCACTGTTTTGATCTAGATAATTTGCCAAATAAGGAAGGGAGAAAAAGTGTGAAGTTTATTTTGGACCTACCCAAAAAGGAAAGCGTGAATTTGTTTTGGGACAGGAGGGAGTATAATGTACCAAATACTCCATTAGATTTGTCAAGCTTTCATGCATGGTATAAATGATAAGCTAGAATTCGAGTTGAAACTTTCCTCTGAGTCAAGAATAGATCAAGTAACGAAGCAAGAAGCTATTCGTGTACTACTTGAACATTTTGCACTTTAATTGAATCTATGCACATATATATTGTGTACAAGTAATTTAATTTACTAAAAAAAGTAATTTAATTTACTGATTTAATTCCAAGTGAAGAAATAGGAGTAAAACCATAGACTTTGGCAGGTCATGAAAAGAAGATAAAGAATCCTTCCAAAAATATGCAATTTGGGAATAGGGGAGACAAGAGGCCAGTTGGGTGGGGGTATGGGGGGTGGGAGGGCTGTCATCTTGGTTTCCTTTCACCCCAACAAAAGATTGAACCTTTTGATACTATCAACGGCTTAAAACTTCAATTCATTGTTGGTCTTTACTCTTTAGTTTATAGATACTAGTACTAGTCCGTATTATTCTTTACTCCACTTGTTTTGAATAAAAGATGATGATTAATGGCAATAATCCAACTGGAATGGGAATGGGCATGGGCTTAGTGGAAAACAAATATTTTGTCATGTACAAGTGTGAGTATTGTTTTATTTAAAACAATGTCAACCTCTCATCACATGGGCTACTCATTTTAAATCAATAGTTATGACATGTTTGGTGAGTGAAGAAGGGTACATGCAATTTGTCTATTTGAAATTCTACAATTTAGTTTGTAGAAATGTGAGGAAAATACAATACCTAAATGGACTAGGGAAAGGTTATTTCTTCTCTAGGTTTCGAAAATTTCGTTTCTTAGTAAGAAGGTTCATCCGACAAATTATAAAATAAAGGTTATGTTATGCGACATTTTATAATGGATCCAATTGGTATGGGTATAAGCTTTATATATAAACAATTTTTCTATACTCACAAAGTTGCACTATTCAGAACACACATAGGAGTAGTCCAATGATAAAAAATGCATCTTTTTAACTTTTACACATAAGTATTATTTTTACCAAAACAAATAATCTTTTGATAAATGTGATCCAGTGGCAAAAAAATTATTGACAAGGAAAGTGTATAGATAACTATGGGAATTCTCGTGAATGATGCCCGCAAGGGTAGTCGGCACACATTGTTCAATGCATTTGGATGAAGAAATCCCTTAGTACGGGAGGCGACATAGATCTAAGAAGATAGAGAAGTTCTGGCGATTCTGAGCGTTCATGGTCGCACCTACGAAAGGAGAAGAGGCGGCTCCTCCACCGCTTACGAACGTATGGGGGGGGGGGGGGGGTCATTTGGTGTTGTGGCGGCTGGTGAGGCCATGGATACACCATTATCAAAAAAATGTCTAGCCAGATTCAAAGGTATGCCTTCTATCACCTTCCCGGAGGAGGAAATCCAGCTTTTGGCATCAAAGCACTCAAAGGATCTGGTGTGTTATTTCTTTTCGGGCCGACCAGCTATGGGATCCCTTCGAAAAGCGTTTGATTTAATTCGATTTAAAGGTAAATTTCAATTGGGATTTTTGAAAAAAAAAACATATCTTAATCAGATTCGAGCTTGAAGATGATTATGTTAGATGTTGGAATCGTTAGGTTTAAGATGTATTTGGTAGTGCGATGCACATTACCAAATGGACCCCCGATTTTAAACCTAATGTGGAATCCCCTACATGATAAAAGAGCATTATTTGATATAGCTGGGATGATGGGAAGGCCGCTTAAAACTGATGCTGCTACTATGGCTCTGGCCAGGCCTTCTATGGCTAGAGTTTGTATTGAACTTGATCTCACGAGTGAGATGCCTAATAAATTATGGATCCAATGTGGATCCCAGGGTTTTGCACAACAGGTTGTTTATGAGAACAAGCCCTTATACTGCACTAAATGTTCACATTTGGGGCACTCAAGTGCCACTTGTCCTAAGACACCGGCATGGGTGGTCATTGAAGGACAAAGATCTAGGGATAATTGGGTTGCTAAATATAATCAAATCAAACAAAAGAGGTTAACTACAGACGAGAAGCAAGGGAATGGGAAGGCAATTGATATGGGAAAAGCAAAAGTAACACAACATATTATAGCCATTACTAATGCCCTTGATATGCCTTCTACATCTAAAGGGCAAATTCAAGAGCTGGTCGAGTCTGAAATTGAGAATGTCTGCACTGAGCTGGTTGAGGGGGGCTCAAACCCCCTCTAAACACTGCCATTTTCAACACAAATGAAAAGACTTGCTGGGACCCCAAAGCATTTGTTAGCAAGGATGATGCTCATCTCACAGCCTTGCAACAAAACCTGAAGAAAGACATAGGGATTATGGCTAAAGTCAGTTTTCTGATGGAGATAAGGAGCTACCACAGAGAAGTATAAACTTGTTAGAGAATTGGGAAGCAATAAGAGACAGAGTAGAGATCATGTTCAAAAGGCTTGCAGCAGAGGAAACATTAAAAGAAGCTACATATCCCAACATTGAACTCACTGACCTGTCACTAGAAGGGGAGCAAGTTGCTTCTCAACAAACTGTAGAAGCTCTTGTGGATAATATGTGATAGAGTATATCTAGAGAGAAGTGAGAGCTAGAGAGAGAAGTGCAATAATATGCTTCAATAGAATGATTTTGTAACCCTGATAACTACCTCCAGAGGAAGTATTTATAGGGAAAATACGGGCTGGGCTCCCAAGCCTTGGGCTTGGGAGGCCCATTTACAACTGGACCGCTACTGGGCCGAATACAAAGCCACTAATGGGCTGTACAAATGAGTAAGTGTAAAATCCGGTTCTGTGAGGTCTTCTGGCCGACGAGGGCACGGTCAACGAGGGCACGGTCGACGAGGGCACGGCCGACGAGGGAACCCGGGTTCCTTGGCTTCAGGACCATATTCTGAGTTGGTACCTTTCCGGCCGACGGGGGTCCCTTGGCCGACGAGGGCACCACTCAGTGTTTTGTGCTTTCTGTTCTTCTGAGTATGTGGGTCCTGGGGCTCAGACCCATATACTCCATCAGGAGTCCCCCACTCTCTAAGCTGAGACGTAGACGAAGTGAAGGAGAGTAGATTCCCGTGCTTTGGTGCTTTTGGCCGATGCGGGAACTCCCAGGCCGTTAGCTGTTGCGGCGTTGGCGCTGTTCCCATTTTGGTGGTCTTGTTCTGTGCTTGGCCGTTACCTGCTCCACGCTGTGGACGGGGAGGCCGTTGTTTCCTTGGTGTGTTCGTTTGGGGACGATGAGTGTCCTGCTTCGATGGTGGCCGTTGAAGACGCGTTTTCCCTTTCTTGGACGTTGATGGTTGAGATTTATGTTTGGGCCGATGAGGCCGTTGAGGTTGAACCTTGCTTCGAGGACGATGGGCGTCCTTTCATTTGGGTGGCCGGTAAGGGTGCTTGCGCACTCCTTTTGGTCGTCGCTGATTGGCTTTCGTGTTCCTGGCCGAAGAGCCCGTTATGATTAACTGTTGGCGGAGGACGATGAATGTCCTTGCCTTAGGTGGCCTGTTGGCCATTGCTGATGATGTTATGTGCCTTTGGCCGACGAGGCGCCGTGTTGTCCAAAGTACCTGGCCGGAGATGGAGTCACGAAAACTTTGGCGCCATTGTGATACATGGACGATGTGGCCATGCTTTGTGGTTACATTTGTGTTTGCATTTTTCCTTTGTCTGTATTATTGAGGCCGATGTAGTCCCCCAGTCCCCCACTGCTTCAGGCCGAAGAGAGTGAGGGGTGAAGGAGTTGCTTGAGTCCCTGGCCGAAGCGGCCTCTCCGTAGTGCCCTTGAATCCAACCCTTATGGCGATTTTCTGGCCAAGGTAACCCTGTGGGAGAACCCTTGTGCGCAGATCACTTGTAAAGAGTTATCATCAGGGGTCGTTACGAAGGCCGATGGCTGCGGGTTCTTTGTTCCTTTGGTTCTGTGGCCGTTACGGGCGTTCATGACGTTCCTAGCCGTTGTCATCTCCTTATCGCTGTGGAGGCATTGGGTGCCTTGGCCGTTGCGGGTGCTTTGCTGGCATTGTGAAGCCGGCAAGCGTATAGGCCGTTGTGGGCGTTTGTTGTCCGTGTGATCCATAGGGTTTTACTCCGCCGGTAGGTTAGTTCACGAGCCCGGCCCATTTCCGAAGGGGTGGCACCTCATTGGCTGCTGGGAAGGTGACCGCTGAGGTGGCCACTGATATGGTGCCACGTGTAGTGACCGTTGGAGAGGAGGTCTATAAATACCCCTCCCCTTCCGACGTGGTAACCTCATTTGCAACCTGTGCCCACGAAGTGCTGCTGAAATTTCTAGAGAGAGAGTCTCTGAGGTGTTTGTTCAAGTGTTCTTCCGTTTCTTCAAATATTTAAAGGTCAGTTCTTCACCTGTTCCTTTCATATTTCGTATACTTTGCTTCCTGGGCCTTTGATCTAGTGTTAATAGGGGATTCGCACTTAGATCCAAAGTAGAGACTCTTAGGGCGTTAATAGTTGTAAGATGAAGAGCCTGGACGAGGAGTACTACCCCTACGACGACCAGCCCTCCACTAGGTCCCTTGACTACGAGGTGCTTGAGGAGTTTGAGGAGGAGATAGAGCGTCTGAGCCCCTATAAGTCCGGAGAGCAGGAGGACGACGAGGGTGAGGACGAGGAGTCTGCCTCGTCTTCGAAAGGCGAGGACGCAGGTGCGTCCTGAGTGGTGGACGGGGCGTCCACTCCCACTGCTATTCCGTGCCCGAAGCCGATGTCCGCTGTGAAGGGAGCAGAGAGGCCGAAGAGGATAAGGAGGCCGAGGAGTGGGCCAGGGTACTCCCACCTGGATCTCACGAACATCTACCTTATCAAGCCGGAGAGCAACGTGGCCGATTACCTAGTCGCGCAGATGTATGTGGGGCCGTTCGGGAGAGTCAGGGCACCCAGGCCGACGGACCATGTACTTAATCCGCCACCGGGATACTTCGAAGTATACCCGATGAGCTTCGCCAAGGGGCTGAGATTTCCCCTTCATCCCTTCATCACAGAATATTTGGACATGGTGGGACTTCCTTCGGCCTTGCTGACCCCGAACAGCTACTCGTTGATGGTGGGATTCTTGCTGCGCTGTGAAGAGTTGGGCTACAAGCCGACGACAGCTCTTTTCATGAACCTCTACCAGATTGGCCGAGGAAGCCACAAGAACTGTGCGGCCTACGCTACTCTCCAACAATTGCCGAAGAAGAGGAGCTTCACGCACTTGCCTTCGTCCATCCATGGTTGGAAGAGTAAGTTTGTTTTCGTGTCCCTTGGTGAGAACGGCACTGAATTTCCCTCCGTCGGCCATACTGGGAGGTTCAATCTGCACGACCCGCCGAAGAGTTCGATCTTGGACGCTCAGGTGGAGGCGTTCCTGGACGGGGGGCCGAGGAGCGTAAAAGATTACATCACCGAGTATAAGATGACCGCCCTCGGCTTCTTCAGGTATTATGTGTATGGTGACAAGGAGGACGATGCTCAACTGTGGCCGAGGATGACTACTACCTTTGAGGAGGCCGACGGCCCGGATTTGGGCATTCCTGCTGAAGCTGACGGTAATATTTCCTCCGGCTTTCTTCCTTTGTTTTTGTTCTTTTACCTTGCTAACCTGTTTATTTTCCTTTGTGTAGACTTTGTGATGGATCGCCGTTCGATAATGGCCATAGCCAAGGCCAAGGCGGCCGAGGAGCTGGCTGCGAAGGCGGCTGAGGCGGCGAGGCGTGCCGCGGCCGAGGGAGGCGAGGCTGCTGCTGGTGTGGTCCCGAAGCCTACCCAGTCAAAGAAGAAACGGCCTCCCACTGACGGCCAGAAGAAGCTGACTGAGGCTGGTCTTAATCTCGCCAAGAAGACGAAGAGGGTGTCGTCTCCTTCCCTTGCTGATGAGGTCGGCGTTCTGACCGTCCCAAACGTGGACGATGGTGGTTCTGGCGCTGCTGTCGCCGTTGTGGATCTTACCGCTGCTCCTTCCAGCGCCGTTACTCAACCGCTCCCAATCGGCCAGGAGACTCGGACGAAACGGGCTTGCAAGGAGATTGCCACTGCCACTTACCAGAAAGTGGTGGAGTACCCCGTTGGCGGGGGTGTCTTTGATGATGGCGTTGATGGCCATGATGTGCTTGCCCAGGCCATGCCGGCCAAGGATCGGGGCTACCTCAACAAGCTCGGGGACGTCAAGATCTATGAAGGCGGGATGGACCTCATCGTCCAAGTAAATTCCTTACCCTTTGCTTTGTTGTTTTCCTTGTCGTCTGTGTGAAGTCATTGCCTGAGTTTTGGTTTGCCATTGTTTTGCAGGGTGCCTTTATGCTCATGGAGAGCAACAAAAGGCAGCAACGGGAGATTGCTCGCCTGAAGGAGCTCGAGCGAAAGGCCGCCTCGGCCGATGAGGCGATGGCCTGCTTGGATCGGCTCCGAGAGGATGCCAAAGCTCTGCAGAAGAGAGCCGATGAGGCTGCTGCAGCCAAGGACGATGCCCTGGCCAAGCTTGCGGAGAGACAGAGGGCACTTGAGGTGGAGCGGCGCAGGACTGATGAGGCCGTGAAGGCTAAGGTTGAGGCCGAGGCTGCCGCTGTGAAGGCCGCTGATGAGGCCGTCCAAAAATTCCTGGCCGAGGGCTGGAAGGCCGACGAGCGGCTCCCCTGGTGCTATGAAGTTGTGGCCGTCAAGCTCGAGGATTGGGGAATGAACTCCCCCGCCGGCCAGGACTACTGTCAAAGGGAGATGTCCGTGTACTACAACATGGGCCAACAACGGATGCAGAGGCTCCTGTGCCGGCGGCTGGCGCGTGCCCTTAAAGCGATGAACTACACCTCTGGGTGGGCGAGGCGAAACCTGAGGCTTCCGAGGCTGATGAAGGATCCCGAGGAGCAGGCCAAGCTCCCTCTTTCGGAAAGGGAGGCCCCGATTGATAGTTCCGGCCTCGGCGAGCCGGACTACGATGAGTTTGATTTCCTGGACGACGCTACAAGCTCTGCAGTCGCTGTTGGTCAGGACACTGAGGCCGAGGAGGAAACCGAGGATGCTGAGCAAGTTGCAGATGAAGGCGCCCAGGAGGCGTGATCGGCCATCCCTTTATCTTTTATTTGTAATTAGTATCATCCCAATTTTTGCCCAACTGAATGTAACGGCTGTAGCGCCCCCTTTTGTAATTAACATTGTGATGAATGAATGCTCTGTCGGCCTCTTCGGCTGTTGATGTCTATGCTTGTTTCCTTTGCCTTTTCTATTTTGAAATTTGTCTAAGTGTTAAGTTAACAACTTAGGTCACCCGCGAGTGTTTGTTGCGTCTGTAAGGTAGTCAATTTAGTCTGGTGGCCTTATCGGCCTGTCCGCCGTTTCTTCGCTGTCGCAACACTTGGGATTTTTTCAAAAATTTTCTAAGTGTTTGAGATCCACTTAGGTGCTTCCTTTCCGCCATGACCGAAGCGGGCATGCTGGGGTGTCCGCTGCGTCTTGGCATTGTCTCATTCCTTTTGTTGTTTGGTCTTAGAAGTAGTCGACTGCGACGATGATGTAGCGGTTGTTGCCGGCAGCTCTGGGCAGAGGGCCGACCAGGTCAATCCCCCATCTTGAGAACGGAATAGCAGTGCTGACGGGGGCGTAGTTGACGGGTGGCCGACCAGGGGCCTTCTGGAGTACCTGGCACGTGGTACACTTCCTGGCCAGGTCCGCACAGTCTCGCGCCATCGTCGGCCAGAAGAAGCCCTGGACGACGAGACGCCGGGACATGCTGAAAGGGCCCTGGTGCGAGGAGCAAACACCACAATGAACTTCTTCCATGGCCACGTCGGCCTCATCCTGGTGCAGGCATCGAAGGAGAGTGCCATTATAGGATCGTTTGTAGAGTTTGCCATCTTCAATGGTGTAGCTTGGGGCTCTGAGTTTGGCGAGTTTGGCCCTCTCCTCGTCCGGGGGCAACTCCCCCGCCGTGATGAAGGTGATGATGTCGGAGATCCAGTCCTCCGGTCGCTGTTGGACGCACAAGACGGGGCTGGCATGGATGCTGGACATGCTCAACTCCTCGATCTTGGCTAGCTGGGAGATGTGCTCCGGGTGTCCGAGCTGAGTTTGAAGAGGATGTCGGCTTCGGCGTTCTCGGCCCTTGGGATCTGTGTGATCTCGTGGGTTTCGAACGCCTTCAGCAGCTCCTCCGCTGCTTGTTTGTACTGCTTCATCCGACCTTCCTTTGCTTCGTACGTACCCTCAACCTGGCCCACTACCAGCTTGGAGTCGCACCTGATTTTGATGTGTCCGGCTCTGAGGCCGGCGGCGAGTCTGAGGCCGCTGAGGAGGGCCTCATACTCGGCTTCATTGTTGGATACCCTGAAGTTGAAGCGGATGGAAGAGTAAGCTCTGAATCCTTCAGGGGATATGAGGACGACGCCGCCGCCGCATGATTTCGCGGCCGACGAGCCGTCAACGAAGAGGATCCATGTGTCATCGGGCTCTGGCCCGGAGGCGGTAGCGGGTGTCTCCCTTGCCGTGCATTCGGTAACGAAGTCGGCCAAAGCTTGCCCTTTGATGGATGGTCTTGGCTTGATTTCAATCTGAAATTGACTGAGGAAGATCACCCACTTCACCATCCTTGAGGAGCTAGTGGGGCTCCTCATGAGCGCGCCAAGGGGCTGCTGGGTCAGCACATGGACGGCATGGGCCTGGAAGTAGTGCCCCAGCTTCTTCACCGTATGGACGATGGCCAGCACCGTCTTCTCAATTGGGGAGTACCTGAGTTCGGCCTCCCTGAGTGTCTTGCTGATGTAGAAGATGGCCTTCTGCACCCCTTCGTCCTCACGGATGAGCACGGAGCTGATGGCCGACGTGCTCACCCTAAGTACAAGAAGAGGGTTTCGCCGGCTTTGGGCTTGGAGAGCACGGGCGGGGACGATAGATACCTCTTGAGCTCTTCGAACGCTTCGTGGCACTTCGTTGTCCACTTGAAGCTGTTGGCTTTACGCATGATCTGAAAGAAGGGGAGTGCCCTTTCGGCTGACCTGGAGAGGAAACGGTTCAGGGCCGCCAGGCGCCCCATCAGGCGCTGTACTTCCTTGACGTTGCGGGGCGGCTCCATGTTGATGATAGCCTGTGTCTTCTCCGGGTTTATCTCGATGCCTCTCCGGCTGACCATGTAGCCGAGGAACTTGCCGCCTTGGACGCCGAAGGCGCACTTCTTGGGGTTGAGGCGGAGCCTGAACTCCTTCATGATTTCAAAGATTTCCCGGAGATCGTCGGCATGGGTGGAGGCCTGCCTGCTCTTGACGATCATGTCGTCGACGTACGCCTCCATCGTCCGGCCGAGGACTGCTCTGAAGATCTTGGCCACCATCCTAGTATAGGTGGCGCCGAAGTTTTTGAGTCTGAAGGCCATGACGAGGTAGCAAAAGATTCCCTCCGGGGTCATGAATGCCGTCTTTTCAGCGTCATCTTCATGCATGGATATTTGGTGGTACCCTCTGAAAGCGTCAAGGAACGACATCAACTCGCATCCCGCCGTCTCGTCCACCAGTTGATCAATGTTGGGGAGAGGGAACGGGTCCATGGGGCACGCCTTGTTCAGGTCAGTGTAATCAACACACATTCTGAATGTCGGCGGTTTTTGGGCGAGGACGACGTTGGCTAGCCACGTCGGGTACTTCACCTCTTTAATGTGGTTGATTGAGAGGAGCATGACGACCTCCCCTTTGACGAAGTCCCGCCTATCGGCGGATAAGTAGCGCCGCTTCTGCTTGACAGGCGCGGAGGCCAGATCGACGGTCAGCCGGTGAGTGATCACCTGGCGGCTGATGTCTGGCATATCGTCCGGGCCCCACGCGAAGACAACGGCGTACGACCGTAGGACGAGGAGGATGGCGTCCCGCTGGTCCTGTGGGAGCTGCTTCCCGATTCTGAGGACCCGCTCCGGCCGGGAGGTATCCAGAGGGACTTCCTCGACCTCTTCGGCCGGTTCAGCATGCGGCCTATCCTCGTCCTTGGCAACGGCTGCCGTGATGGTGTCTATCCTCTGACCTTCCCTCTCGGCCGGCCTCGTCAGTTTGAGGTAGCATGCTCTGGCTATCCTCTGGTTTCCTCTTGCGTAGCCGATGCCGTCATTGGTGGGGAACTTCAGACACAAGTGCTTCATGGAGATGATGGCTTCCAAGTCCTCCAGTGCTGGCCGCCCTAAGTTCAGGTTGTGGGCGCACTGGAGGCGGACCACCATGAACTCCATGTCCGTTTTGATGCGGTCGGAGCCGTCACCGACCTCCACGGGGAGGACTATCGTGCCCTCGGCGTCGATAGAGTCCCCGGTGAAGCCGGATAACAGTGTCTTGATCGGCTTCAGCAGAGCTTTGTCCAGCTTCAGCTGCCTGAAGGTGTCCAGGTACATCACGTTGACGGAGCTCCCCGTATCGATGTAAGTGCGGTGGATGATGGTGTCACCGATCTCACACCGGATGACGAGGGCGTCCCTATGTGATTCCGTACCCGGAGGCAAATCCTTTTCGGTGAAGGTGATCGCCTCCGTTCGCTGTTTCTTTGGCTGGGGGGGAACGTGGGACACCCCCCCTATGTAGAGGGATTGGGCCCATTTCTTTCTATGGGTGACGGAGTCCCCCCCAGTATTCCCGCCCACAATGAGGTGAATGTGATTCTTCTTTGGCGGGGGCTCTTCGAAGTCCTCGTCGTCGCTGAGCCTGCAAATCTCCCGCTTCTTCGTAGAGGGTCCGCCCCCTGGTTTGCCGGTGTTTACCCATGTATTTTTGCGTGGGCCACCTTTAACAAACTGGGAGAGTTCCCCCTGACGAATAAGACGCTCGATGGCCTTCTTCAGCGTGATGCAGTCGTCGGTGTTGTGCGAGGAGTTCTTGTGGAACCGGCAGTATGTGCCGCCCTACTGGATGGCAAGGACCTCCTCGGCCGGCCGAGGAGCCTGCTCGATGAGGCCGTGCTTCTCGGCATAGTCGAGGATGGTGCCGACCGGGTGAGTGAGGGCAACTCCCGGCCGTTCCAACCTCGGCCGCCAGTGGCGGTCTTTCTTACTTTGTCCACCAGAGCCGTGTCGGCCCTAGGCACCCTGGCCGACCGGGGATGGGCCCGGGGCCGGCGAAAGATTTGTCTTCTTGGAGGGATGGCCTCCCTCTTTCTTGTGGTTGTGGAGCTCGTCGGCGTCGGCGTACAAGCTTCCACGCTGGAGCGCTTTGGCGTACGACCTTGGAGGGTCGGTGATGAGGCTCCTTGCGTACGGGGAGCTGCGGAGGGCTCCTTGGTACAGGGCGAGGAGGGTGCGCTCATCGGCCCCCTCGACTTCTTCGGTCTCCCTCGTCCACCAGTCAATGAATGACCGGAGGGACTCATCATGTTGCTGCTTGACGGAGAGGAGGTGGGTGAAATACTTCTTCGCGCGCTTCCTCCCGGCAAAGTGGGTGAGGAAGCGTTGGGCAAGGTCTTGCCATGAGTCAATGCTCCCTTCGGGGAGCGCGTTGAACCAGTCGTACGCTGGCCCCTCAAGAGTAGAGAGGAACCAACGGCAGAGGTATTCGTCTAACGCGTTCACCATCATCATGTTGTTCTGATAACGGCTGAAGTGTTCCTGGGGGTCTGATCGGCCATCGTAAGACCTGATGGCGTTCCCTCTGTACTTTTCTGGGATGGGGGCCGAGAGCACCCTGTTGGTGAAAGGGGCCTGGTCCTGACCTGGATGATGGGGTCACCTCGCCCTTCGGCCAACTCCCTCTCCAGGGCGCTGACCTTGTTCATGAGAGCGTTGAGGCCGGGGTCGTTGGAGGCGTCAGCCGTGGGGGTGTTGGCCGATTGCCTGGCTTCCATCTGAGCCAGCCTCCTTTCCAGCTGGGCGATGACCTCGTCCCGGGGGTCCCTGGCGGCCGCAGCGGCGCCCTGCTGGTTTCTCATGCGCTCGTCGTGGGCCGCATTGATCTGATGGCGCACGTCGTCCTCGTGCAGCTTCCCCTTGCCCTTTTCCGGGCGGGGCTGGTCTGCTGTCTGGGACACATACCCCAAGCTTTCCCTTGGCGGGCCAGGCCGACGCTCGCCAATCCGTCCTGCCATCCTCTCCGAAACCGGACGACGGCGCGCGTCACCTAGCCTATTGAAGGCAGAGGCTTTTCCATGCGCTGGGGTCTGCCTAGGCCGACGAGGGGAAGCGGGGTGGGAGTGGGACGACGCCGTGTCCTGGGCCATCACGCCCTCATCGTTGCCTATCTGGACGGCCAACGGTTGGGGCTGAGGAGGTGGAGTGACGTTCCCCCGGTCCTTGGCAAGAGTGCGCTGAGGACGGTGGGGTTCTGGGCCAAGCTGGCGATGATGACCGACAGCGCAGCCTGGACCTGTGGATCCACAGACGGAGAGGCCGCGACCATAGGCTGGGCCGGGGCGTGGTCTGTCTTCTCAGCTCGTTTCTTGTCCAAGCCGATGCGGGCATCAGGGGCTCCGCCGTTGAGTTGGTTGCGGAGGTCCGTCGTGAGGTTGATGGCCTCCAGGAAGACGTCCCCTCCGCCGACCTGGTCGGCCGTAGCATCCTCCTCGTGCTCCCTGGCCTCTTGGTCCTCTGGGATGGCCTTGCTGACGAGGTTGCGGTTTGATTTAGTTCTTCCCATGATCAGTGGTTAGCTGTGCTTGGTAGCGACGAAGGGTGCTAACTTGATTGTTCTAGCTCTCAACGAGAGCACCAAATGATAGAGTATATCTAGAGAGAAGTGAGAGCTAGAGAGAGAAGTGCAATAATATGCTTCAATAGAATGATTTCGTAACCCTGATAACTATCTCCAGAGGAAGTATTTATAGGGAAAATACGGGCTGGGCTCCCAAGCCTTGGGCTTGGGAAGCCCATTTACAACTGGACCGCTACTGGGCCGAATACAAAGCCACTAATGGGCTGTACAAATGAGTAAGTGTAAAATCCGGTTCTGTGAGGTCTTCTGGCCGACGAGGGCGCGGCCGACGAGGGCACGGCCGACGAGGGCACCCGGATTCCTTGGCTTCAGGACCATATTCTGAGTTGGTACCTTTCCGGCCGACGGGTGTCCCTTGGCCGACGAGGGCACCACTCAGTGTTTTGTGCTTTCTGTTCTTCTGAGTATGTGGGTCCTAGGGCTCAGACCCATATACTCCATCAGTATGCGTGGCCAGCAATTTGAAAATGAAATTAGGTCAGAGAAGGAATCAGATGCTCAAATTGGAGAGGATACTATGCAACAAGAATTGGAGAATGCTGAAGTAGTTCAACAGGTGGAGGATAAAGATGGATTTACTAAAGTGGCCAGAAGGGCCTCAAAGAAACAACTTGCTGCACAAGACAATGCTCAGAAAAGATTCACTAGAAGTGCAGCTAAAGATTTACCTCCCTTACTTGTTTCTCAATGAATCGGTTAATTTGGAAAACTAGGGGTCTAGATTCCTCCAGCTCTAGACTCAATTCCCTGGTTAAACAATGGAGGTTAGAATTTATAGTTGAGATTGAACCTATTGTTAATATCTTAAGGGATGACTCCTTTAAAACTACTCTAGGGATGAATGATGTTATTTTTTTCCCAACAACTAAAATCTGGATTTTCTGGGACAATACTATGGTGAGTATTGCTTAGATGACTTGACATGCCCAATTTGTTCATTTCAGAATTCAGAATAGTGTGTTTAAAGGATGGTGTACATCAGTTTATGGTGGGCACACTTACATTCTTAGAAGGGATTTGTGGGAAAGCATTATTCACATATCAAACAGAATGATTGAGCCATGGATTGTGGGTGGTGATTTTAATGAAATAGCATGCTTGAATGATCATCAGGGCCATAGTTTACCTACCTCTTATGGCATGAATGAGTTTTGTGATTGTATTGTTGCCTCCAATCTCACTGAACTTCCCCCCTCACATTCTCATTTCACCTGGATTGGCATTAGAATAAGGGGGAGAGTTTGGAGGAAATTAGATAGGTGCCTCTTTAATAAAACTTTTTGGAAAGTTTTGATCTCATACATGTATCTCTGCTAAACAGGTCCCCTTCTGACCATAGCCCTATGTTGATTCAAATAAAAAACTATAGTCTGTCATGCCCTAAGCCCTTTCTTTTCAAAATATGTGGTTAGCTCATCCTTCATTTATGGAATTTGTGGCAAATAAATGGAAATCCTATGCTACAGCAGGAGGCATTAGAGGACCGGTGCTCAAGCTGCAACTTTTAAAAAAAGATCTTAAAGATTGGAATAAAAATATCTTTGGAGACATCTTTGAAGATATAAAAAAGTGTGAACAAGAGGTTCTTAATTCTGAAAAAGCCTTTCAGGAGGATCCGAGTGATGGTAATAGGGAGGATTGGTCTTTTAAAAGAGGGTTGTTACTTCAGAAGTATAAACATGAGAAAAAGTTTTGGAAACAGAAGGCTCATATCACATGGATCAAAGAAGAGGACTATAATACCAAATGCTTGCACAATTATGTGAAAATCAGGAATAGAAAGCAAGCTATTACCTCTATAGCAGATTCTGAAGGCAATACTTGCAACTCTCCATCTGAAGTTGTGAATGCAGTTGTGGCTTATTTTTCCTCTTTATATATTGCAGAACCAAACTATGAGACTAATCAGATCTTGGATATTATTCCAAGATTGATTTCACAAGAGGATAACAACCATCTTACTTCTCTTCCCAATTTGAATGAAGTTAAGGAAGCTGTTTGGGGTCTCAATCAAAATAGTGATGCTGGTCTTGATGGGTATAATGGTAAATTTTTCAGAAAGTGCTGGTCCATTGTGGGGATTGATGTGTTGAAAGCGGTTCAGGATTTCTTTTTGGGCTTCGCTATTCCTAAGGGAATGTCAAGTGCTACTCTAGTAATCATCCCCAAAACGGATAATCTTAACACCTTCTCTGACTTTAGGCCTATTTGTCTCTCTACTTCTTTGAGCAAAATATGTACTAAAATCATTGTGTCAAGGCTGGACAGTATCTTACCTAAGATCATCTCTATAGAGCAGGCTGAATTTATGAAGAATAGAGACATTCGTGGTCAGATTCTGATTGCTCAGGAAATGATTCATTGTATTGATAAAAAGATAAAAGGATCTAACCTGGTGGTTAAATTAGATATGGCCAAAGGTTTTGATAAACTATCTTGGCAGTTTTTATAAAATATTCTCTAGAGATTTGGATTTTCTCATTTGTTTGTGAAGTTGGTGTTGAATAATCTTCAAGCTACTAATCTCTCTGTTTTAATTAATGGAACTCCTTATGGCTTCTTTAAATCTAGCCGAGGAGTTAAACAAGGGGATCCCTTATCCCCTTTTTTGTTCATTATAGCCTCTGAGGCCTTTTCAAGGGGTATTCTACAGTTATTGGATCAAAGGAAAATTAAACCCTACTGGATGGGGAACTCGGGCTATCTTATTTCACATCTAGGGTTCGTTGATGACCTACTTGTGTTTCTTAATGGTGAGTCCAGGTCTATATTGAATTTTAATAAGTTTCTGAAGGACTACCAAAACTCTTCTGGGCAGACAATCAACTTGGACAAGAGATTATTTCTATGTGGCAAAACTTCAGTAAGGAGAGCCAATCAAATCAAAGAACTTCTAGGCATGAAGAGAGATAATATGTCAATCTGATACCAGGGAGTAAACATGCACAAAGGGGTTAACAGGAGGTTTGAATAATGTGGACTCATTTTGTTTTAATATATTTTATTCAACGTAACAATATTAAAAACAAAACATCAAATTAAATAGAAGTAAATTATATATGAAATGCATCACATATATACTATTAACGTAATGATAATATTTTTCGAATGCAAAAGATCCAAAATTGATCAAATATACATGGATATATATAAACTAATAGCCTATTCTTCTAGTAAGAAGAACATTCTTAACACGATCAAGAGTAGCTAAAATTTTCATAATCATTACCATCATTTGGATTGTCGTTTTCATTCCAAATATGTGCATTCTCATTTTTATCAATTACAACTGTGTTATTATTCTTACAACTTACATCCTCACACTCATTCTCAAATATGGCATTTGTATCCTCGTTCTCAACAATATTCGAGGGAGAAGATTTTGTGCTATGTACGGATCCATAGAGCCGGCAAACGATTTTATAATCATGTGTCATCTGAATTTATTGTTTCTTTTTAGACATCCCGAGTCATGTTTTTGTTTTCCCATCATCACAAAACTACAATGTCATATAATATCTAAATAGATAAAGTTTTTTCTAAATTTCAATATTCAATAATACAGATGCAATTATGCAAATATACAATAAGTTTTAATGACCAGATTGCATTATTATATACTAACTCCGTCCCACTATGATTGTCCCATTTTACCTTACCGGTCCATCCCAATAAGATTGTCTCATACCAAATTTGATAAAGTTTGTGTGGCTCTAAATCATTCTTACTTTATTCTTACTTTATCAATTCAATATCAACCACATAAACCACTTTTTATTGATTTGCGTGTCACTCTCTCTTGTTTCATTGTTAGCGTGACGAAGGGGGTATATATATACACATATACTCCCTCCGCCCCCTATAATTGTCCCATTTTTCATTTTTGAATGTCTCTTTATTATTGTCTCATACCATATTTGTTAACATTTGTGTAGCTCTAATTCATTCTTACTTTATTTCCACTATATCAACTTATTACCAACCACATAATTCTACTTTTCTTAAAAACCACATCACTCCCTTCCGTACCAATATTAGGGGGACAGAGGGAGTATATTATAGTAATGAGTTTATATTAAAAATTGGAGGCCCCTAGAATTTCGGGGCCCTAGACACTTGTCTAGGTGACATGCCCCCATGGCCAGCCTTGAAAATTGTTGTTTTGATTGAAAAGAGCGGATATTAAATATACTCGCTTCACTCCATCCCTTATGTTTAAACGCCAATGAGATTCATTTTTCTTTTCTCAAATTGAATCTCTTTTAATCTCAACCAGAGTAGAAGACGACAATTTTGAATTTTCAACATTGTAAACATTTTGATTAGTCAAATTCTAGCTAGTACCTTAACTTTGTACATTCTAACGGTAGTATTCCAACTAAAGAAAAATGTAAAATTGATTTGGTTCTAAAATTCGCTAAGCGCTAGTCGGGCGGTTGAGGGGCGCCTAGCGCCTAGGCGGCCGACTAGGCCGATTTTTTTGTCGACTAGGCCGACTCGGCCTCTACAGTTATGGCCGACTAGGTCGCCTAGGCCGATTAATCGGACCGCCAAGGCCGATTTTTAGAACAATGGTTTTCGTTATAAAAGGTTGTTGAGTGGCCACAAGCCTATCCATCAAATCAAAATATTTTATAAAAAAAATCATTACAAATTATTAGTTGAGATTTATCATTGGGCCTCTTCTATTTTTATTTACTTTTTGTGCACCCTATAAATGGCCATACTACCCTAGGCGAGGGCCCAATAAGGCCACCATAATCTGATGGTGCCTTCGTCTCTTAAAAATTTTTCAGCTTTGATTTTTTGATTAATATGTTCAACTTGGATCAATTATATATTTTATAGGAAATTATTTAACAATAAAAAATGAAAAAAAACGTTCTATTTTAAAAGTACGTTATTTTATAAAATATAAAATTTAAAATGTACCATCATTGATTAGAAAAATTAAAGATGATGAAATTTCAAGTGGGGAGAGGGAGGTATCTATCAATATATAAAAAGAGGTGGAAAAACAGCCTGCCTAAACTCTTGGGTCATGCACGGATCAGGTTTCCAGGAAAAACGGGTCAGGTATAGAGGATAGCAGGGTAGTGAGTTGAGTGTTCAAAAAAGTGGTTGCATTTAATGGGAAGACATTGTGTATGAATACCAGTTCGGTTAGTTTGGAGTCCATTTATTGTTGATGTAACATTAGTATTCAAAAAGGTTACAAAATCTTTTGGATTTCGGTGGACTTGATATTTGATGTTAAAAATAGAATATATATTTAAATTACAGAGTATTGCACTGCGTAAGAATGCCCTCTCTAATCATTATGATTTAAAAAAGTTATTTCCCCCAAGATAGACACTGGTAGTTGGATATGGAAATACACGTGTCTTAAATGTTTAATTTCTTATCACTATAATTTGTGTGAAAACGGTTCTAGTCACTACCGATTCAGTGATCATCGTCCCAGTTACTAGCGTTCCAGTGACCACCGTCCTAGTTATTGTCGCGCCCAATTACTTCCGTTCAAGTGACCACTATGTTTCAGTTACTACCACTCTAGTGACAATCATGTCAATTACTACCGCTCCCGTAATCACTACTCACCGTCATTGTTACTATCGCTCCTGTTACTACGGCTCTAGTAACCACCATTATAGTGACTTGTCGCGACATAGTGACAAACGTTATAGTCACTTGACCCGAAACGGTGACCACCGTTCAGTGACCAAATTCCATTCGTCTAGTGATCAGTCTGTTCTCTAATGACCAACGTCCCTTGTTCAGTGACCAAGGTCCCACGTTCAGTGATCCACGTCCGTTTGTCCCGTGACCACAGTTCATCCGTTGAACAATGGTCGCTCGTTCAGTGATCAACATCCATCGTCCAACATCCACTGTTCAGTGACCCATGTCTTCCCACACGGAAATGACTCCAATGTCCGCCACCACCTTGACGGTTAGCATCATCACCCGCTCTTCCACCATGTGCACAGTCCTTTCGCACCACCACCAGTCTAGCCCCACCACCACCAACCCAGCCCCCTTGTCCCCAACCCAGTCTTCCAAGCCCTTTCTACCCACACTCTCGTTGCCCCGGAACCTCACCGCAGTACCTGTTGGGTTTTTAATCGGTCATGGGACACGTATGCATGTCTGGAGTTTTAAATTTGTTTTAAGTTTTAATTAATTTAATTAGTCAAAATTGGTATTAGTGAAGTAGTGGCAATGTCATGTTCTTAGTAGGTAGTTAAGAAATGGGGTAGTGGAGTAGCTTAGTTAAGTACCTAGTGGTCTCCTATTTATACTTGCATTTGTCCTTTGCATTTATTCTAATTCAATGAAGCAGAGTTGTTTTTTCATTCATATATATGAAGTATTAAAACATCAAATTTTCCTTTTGCACATAAACTGCTCGATTGATTCCATTGTAAGATTACTTCTTCTATCTTTATTTTTTTAGTTTAGTTAAATCCTAGACAGTTTCACAATATTTGGTATTACGGCCAAAAGATTCGTTTGAATAATTTTTTGAGTCGTTCTTGATCGTTGGTTGAAGCATCTCAACGGCAGCCCCGATTTTCACTTGATCGAGCTTGTTCAAGTGTTGTTGAGAGTAGGGTGCGGGATAAGCTGACAGAAAGACTTCATAGCAAGTTGCTGTGATTTGGTTCATTTTCTTGATCGGTAGAAAATTCTTTCGAAACTAGCTTGATCAACAAAATTTGGGGGTGTCCAAACGAAGAATAAAATGTCGTTACGTTGGCACCAAGAGAAGGAGGTTCAATGACGTTTCAAGTTCTGGCCTTGACTCGGACGAATTATCCGATGTGGGCTATCAAGGTAAGGACGATCATGGATGCATATGGGTTATGGTAGACGGCCGAACCAAGGGTGCTAAGGGAACAAATAGATCCAAGGAAGTCAAAACAAGCTCTTGCTTTCTTGTTTCAAGTGATACCTGAAGACACGGTGTGCCAAATGGCGAGTTACACTGACCCAAAGACGCGGTTTTTGGGAGTGGAGCAGGTCAGAACGGCTCGTCTTGCAACTCTGAAGAGGGAGCTTGAATGATTACGTATAAGGGAAGGCGAGACCATTGATTTTGCCGATAAATTGATCGGTTTAGCTTCAACGGCAAGGTCCCTCGGATACGAGATTGAGGAATCAAATTTGGTGAAAAAGCTATTTGATTCTATGCCCAAGCAGTGGTGGATCTTGTACATAAATTTCAAAGGTTCAAATTTATTTTATAAGTTTTGGATGTTGAAATACATATATAATTTTTTACACTAGCACTCACATATATGTATTTTTACACTACTATTTAAATTTTTTGGGTGTTCACATGAATATTTTTGAACAAAACTTTTTACAAGCCTTATTAAAATCAATAGAATGACTACTACAAAGAGATGTAAGTATAGAATCACTAAGATGGCCTAAGTGTAACGCCCGTGCTTTTTGTTTACTTCTTACGTGCTAATCACTTTTACTATGATCATGCTTTAACTTATGTTTGAGTGCTATATGTGTGAAGTATAGGGATAACATGATTATGAACTTTATGAAAATGATATTTGAACTCACATGCTTGTATTATGTTTGAACGTGACAGACGACGGTATCCGATGAACAACGAAACTACACTGTAATAATCATTCGTGTTTTTGAATGTAATGGTATATCAAGGTATTTATCATGTTAGATAGTATTTGTGTGTTTAAAATATAGTTTAAAAAGGTCATTGGGGGTCTAGGATGGGATCGGCAACGATCAGGGTCGGTTTAGGGCGAAAAATGACGTTTTCGGCACCCGATTGGCCTCAAACCGGCACCGGTTGGACCCGGACCGGCGCCGGTCCAAAACATAAACTTTAGGGTGCTGGATGGCTTGGCAACCGGCGCCGGTCAGGGGCGAACCGGTGCCGGTTCGGTCGGGTTTGGCAGTGTCGGTCATAATCGTTTTTAAGCGCAAAAACCCCCTTTTCAACCCAAAATCGATCCCAGCTCGTCTTTCTCTCTACAAATCAATCTCAAACCATTTCTAGGGTGATTCAATATCAAATTAAACATATTCTTCATCAAAGATCATCACTTGGTAAGATTTTTACACTTTACATGAAGAATTCTTATATATTTGATCCATAGTTCTTGTTTTGGGATTTAACTAGGGTTGAGTGAACTTTTGGATTGATTCTAGGGAAATTAATGGATTTTATGGATGATAGGAGTGTTGTAAAGTGGTTGTTTATCCTTGGTTTAACAAGTTTTAAATCTATTCTTGAATAACTAGCTATCCCAAAACTATGTCAAATTGATAAAAGAATTTGGGGAATTTCTTAGTATGTATAGTTCTTGGTTGAGGATTTTGCTAGGGTTGGTTGATTTAGAGTTGATGCTATGAAAATTAATGGTTTTTCTTAATGATAAGGTTGTTATGGAGAAGTTGTTCATCCTTGATTGAAAAACCTTGTGAAGTTTCAAGTATTTAGCTACCCCAAAATTATACCCAATTTAATGAAAGAATTTGGGGAGTGTTTTAATAATTAGTGGTTGATTCTAAATAGATACATAGAACTCTTGATAGTATGGTTTTTGCTTAATTCTTGTTGATTCTTGGGTTTAAGATACAATTGGGTTTTAGCTACCCCGGAGCTATGTCAGTTGATTGAAGGAAGTTGAGAGTTTTCTCACTTCTAGGGGGCTGATTATGTAGAATCTCCCTTCATTCCTAAGTCTTAAGGTTTTCGTTAAAACATGAAATTATGTTGATCAATTGTAAATGATATATATAGTTGCTCATCGAAGAACCGTTGTCCGTGAAAGTTCTACAAGCACACACCAGGTAAATACTCCACGCGAATCAAGTAAGTCATCACCACCTATACATGATAGTTTGAAATGAAACATGGAAGTCTAGCTGTCTATGAATTGGATAGATTTGCTTGAACACTTTAATTTGTATGGCATAAGATTATGTGAATGCCCTGTTATGCATATATGCTTGTAGGTGATGTTGATTGAGAACTTGTTGAGTTATCAGTGTAAGGTATCAAAGTTCTATGTTTATGGTTAGGTTGGATTTATATGGAATCCAACAATGAATGAAAGTTGTGATGATAATGATATCTAATGAATGATAAGAATGTTCTAAGGTAGCCTTTCCCCCAAGTAATGACCTGAGCTGAACGGAGCGGGATCTCCTTCCGCGGGGAGTCCCGGGATTACTTCTGATGGCTGCGGGCTAGCTACCCAAGGTCATTAGCGAGGGGCCAGGATACGAGCTACGGGTCCATCAAGTAGAGTAGCAAGATAGGAAGAAAGAATGATGAATGAGGAAATCTTATAGATTTCGTTACATGATGTTGTGTTTTACATGATATGAATATGTGTGTGAATATGCTATGTGTATGGAGTATTCAAGCTCATGTATCTAATTATGGCTAGCTAAGATTCCCTAAACGTTTTTAGTGGATGAAATGGTGACTTACTAAGCATTATTGCTTACGAGACTTCTATTCTCATGTATAGGTAATGAACGAGGTACGGAAGCCTGAAAGAATGTATGGAGCCGGTGACAAGGTTTTTAATGGGTTAACGGAGAAGATCGGGCTATCAGTTATGTTGTGGTTTTAGTACGTTGGTACTTCAAAGGATTGTTAAACGTTTTTAAAATCCTGATCAGGTGTAATGGTTTTACAAATGTTTTATTTTGGATGCATTTCGTTATCTTTGTAAGGTTTGATTTGTTCTAAAAGAAATAAAGTCTCATATCGAGGCTTTGTATCTTTATTTCCGCTTGATTTATCGAGTCTCTTTTATGTTTGAGTATCGTAATGGCCGTTTTGGGGACGTTCATTACACTAAGCGAGCATGCCAAAGATCAGACGAAATAGCAGTAAAAGCAAATTGATTGACTGGAGGGATGACTATAGTATTGGAGAAAAGTGGATAAAAGGGAACTGTTGAGGTTTAATCCCGTAGATCCGAAAGCCCAACACAAACTTTGGATATATCAGGAAATGGACAATAATTCGGTATGTAAAAGAAATATAAAAGATCGATAATCGAATGCTCAAAAGCCCACTTGTATTAATTGACATGTTTGATTACAAGGAAATTACCCGAACGGTACGTCGGATAGATGCTTAATACAAGAAACAAGAGTAATAAGGCTATTCTAGGCCTTGAGTATTAAAATGCTAACCCTTACAATCATATTAAACCTTCTATTTATACTAATGGAGAGTATGAGACGCTTTATGCTGATTGGCCGATGTTCCACCGACCTGATCACCCATGCCTCCACTTGCTGATGTCGCAATCTGGTATTAATTGCACCTGGCCACCTGCTGGTTGTCCGTTGCCCGAATGGGATAATGGACCCTGTAAAACATTGTTGATTTGGCCCAAGTATGATGTTTGACCCGAAACCCGTTCGGTAAGAATATCTCACTGGGCCTACTTATCATAGGGTAGTGGACTCGTTGTTTGGGCTGGATATCCTGGGCCTTTAATCCGGGTATTGGACTTCCGGGCCAATATCCCAACACGAGTCCCCCACTTCCGATGTCTCGAATGACAGTGAGTGCATTAAGAAATATAAGTGTCATGATATAAATGTCGAATGGCGATCGGGGTACAGAAGTGGTCAGTTCCCCATATTGTGATTTGACGGCTGTCGTTTGAGTTTTCCCATATTCGTCATGATTGTTGATCTTTGCTCTTCCATGTGACGCGTGTTATTTCAAATAGTTCCAGTGACGTGTCTCTATTTGATTGGTCTTTGATACGGCGTTTGTAAGGCTATAAATTAGCCTTTAGCTCCTCAAATCCGGGTTTCGAATTTTCAATCTCTTCGTGCTTTAGCTCTACCTTTTCTCTCAATCCCTTCAAGCTTTTTGTGTCTAGGTACTTCTCATCCCTTTAAATCTCTCTTTTATTTGATCCGATCGTTATGAGTTCTCGACTGTGTTCCGATTCGGAAATGGCTTCCCATGGGGAAGACCATGATGTGGAGATTATCACTGTCCCTTTTCTTGAGTGCTCCAATGCGGCGACATGGAGATTAGGGCGGAGACGGAGGATTCCTCCGGCAGTTCTTCTTCCTCCAGTGAAGATTCCAATGACACCAAGTCTGATGATGAACTGGCTTCCATGGCGGCCGGACGTCCTAACGATTTCCCTCGTCACATGCTTGACCTAAGACTGATTAGGGAGAGGCGGCAAAAACTGACTTCTCACAACAGGGCTGAAATTCCGGCCCTAATCCCAGACCCAGTGGACTTCCGATTGTGAGCTGGGCTTCACCCAATGCGTCATACCCCTGTGATGGTTGTAGTCCACTTCGATTCAGTTAGGGCCGGGCTCAGGTTTCCATTGCATTCCTTCTTCGTTTCATTTTTTAATTTCTACGAAATTGTACCGGCCCAAGTCATGCCGAACTCCTATCGGGCAACGGCGGGCTTTATTTGCCGTTGTAAAGATGCTGGGGCCCCGCCGACCCTAGACTTATTTCACCAACTTTTTAAAGTGCCCCCCCCCCAACAAACACATGGATATCTGGCCACTAGTGCCCGAACGGGACATATCCCGTTTAAGGGCAATCTGACTTCAATCAAGGGGTGGAAAGATCGGTTCTTCTTTGTGTCTGTCCCGGACGGCCTGATCCCTCGCAAATGGAATGCCTTCCCTCGCAAATCTCCTGATCCAGTCCTTACTGAGGAAATTTACAAGGATGTGCTCGCTGTGGAGAAGGACAAATGTTGTGATATCATGAGTTACTTGACTCCCGATCGGCTTATCGAAGCCGGGATAGGTACTACCCGTTCTCTTGGGTTTACTTGTTTTGAGAATCAAGTGCCATGGTCCGGGCGGTCCTTCCCGTGCGAGAAACGTTCTCTTCTTTTTTGTTTCCCACGTGATAAGGCCGCTCGATACTAATATTTTTCTTTGTTATTATTTAGCTCCCAATCCCGACGCACCAATGGACAACAGCCGTGTTCTGGCAGCCGGTGGGGTCGGGAAACGGAAGAAAGCCAGGAAGAACCCCCAACCCACTCCTTCCACTATCATCGCTCAAGATGCCGAGTCTTCTCAACCTGTTCAGGAGCCACAACTGCTTCAACGGGTCCTTCATCAGGATCAATTTGATGCCATGCTGGTCGACGATCGGTTCGGATCTGATCAGCTGCATTAATTCCCTGAGCATTTCCAGGTTGCTCAGGAGACTGGTCAGGGTACGGGTGATATGCATACCGTCCATCTATCTGGCCAGGTCGACCGGATCTCATTGGCAGATCCGGTTCACGAAGTTGTAGAGAAGGGTGGATGCTCGGCAAGTCAGATCTGGTCTACCTCCGCATTTTTCAACAACTTCATTGTTCCCAAGCTGCCGATCGAGCAGTCTGAGGAATGCTTGGCCTTAGCGGTCTTGAAGGTACTTTACTTTTCACTATTGCAATAACTTGTTATATATGTTAATCTTTCCTCTCAAACTTCATTACCTTATTTCTCGAACGACATTCTGTAGGTTGGGCTCTACAGCCTGCAACTGAGGGATGCCCGACTGGATAAAGAGCGGGAGCTGATTGTTGCCCAGACTTCTGCTGAACAGAATGCTGCTACTGCCTTTGCAAAGTTGGAGGCCGAACGGAAATCCTTTGCTGAGGAGAGGCAGAAGTTTGAGAACGAAGTGGGGGGCTTCGGGTTCAGCTGGCCACTGCCTAGGCTAAGGTTTCTGCAGCTGAAGCTATCCAGGTCAAGTTTGTAGAGACGGTCCCCCGCATCCCTCACGGTCCGACTGAAATTGACGTGGATATGTCTGCCGTTCGGGAAACGTTTAAATCTTCTGAGGAGTTTGCTGCCCTAAAACGGGAATATGCACAGCAGGAGCTCCCGTTTACTTTTGGCGCCTTTCTCGACCAATTCCCCAAGAGTGACGCTCGGCGTACAGAAGGGGTAAAGCTGCTCGATCGGGATCCAAATGGGTAAGAAATTCAATGATTCCTTAGCTCGATCGCTCTATGTCATGGGCTGCCAGCATGTCTTGATCCCCTTTGTGGCCAAGCTCCAAGAAACGCTGGGAAGGCTGGTCGAGCTTGCTGATCTTCCCTTGGTTCCGATTGTTGAAGCCCAATTCGAGAAATATCAGCGAGACCTACAACGGGCTGCTGATCGAGAAGTAGGGAAAGATCCTGAACCTCCTACTGATTCAGATGATGATGACGATGATGAAAAGGAAGGGGATAAAGAGGCTGCTGATCAATAGATTAGCTTTTTAGTAACTTGTAATATTTTTCCCCTTATCCTTTTTTGCACATCACCCATGTACTTTCCGGCCAGTAGAGTCGATGAATATATATGGGATCTCTTTTGGTCAAAACTTTGCTTTATCATTTTTTCCTGCTTTTATTGATTATCATTCGGGAATCAGTCCGTTTATAGAACTTAGCAGTATTCCTTTGATCATCCTTCATATCGCTGTCCGGGCTTCAGAAAGTTTTGTAGGACTTAGTCGTTTTTTGAATTCTTGTTTCTGATATCCCATATATCCCACATAACTGTTAATAGAAACTCTGTTCGGTTTATCTTGCTGCCCCTATCTTTTGACTCGTCCGAATCCTGAATTTTCCCCATCCCGCTGATCTCTATATGTTATTCTTCAAATAATACCCGTTCGGTGTCTCTAAAGATACTTGTTTCAAACTTATGGCTTACGTCGACCTTGGTCTGGGATGCCTCCCATACGTTCATCGTTCAATCTGTTTAGGATGGCTTCCCCAAAACTGTTGATCCGTTTTTCATGAATTGCCCATTAACCATTCGGGGAACGTGCTAAATTACCATAAATGTACCATAATTTCGTACAACCACATTTCACCACGTGTTCTCCATGGGTTAGGGTTTTGGGCGGCATCTTTGCTTATAAATAGAGGTGCTTCTTCTTAATTTCTTCTGTTGCTTCCTTAATCTCTTCTTGCATCTCTCTAAGCTTTCTCTCTCTAGAATTCTCAGGATTCCTTAAGTGGTTTTATGTATTTTTCTTCTAGCTCAGAATCTGAGGAAATGCCGCTTATTCGTATGGGAAAAACTCCTGCTGTAAACAAGGCTGAAGGCTCTTCTTCCCAAGTACCTAATTCCACTAAACCCCCCGTACTCAAAGATGCCGAACAGACTCTTGATGATGGATGCCTTTCGGGAGATGACGTAAAGATTTATAATAAGGGAATGCCCGGACGGCCACCCCGTATTGCTTTGCATTTCACCCGCATTCACAAACAAAAGCAACGTCTTCCTGAAGATGTCGAATGGCAACTTGGCCAACTTCTGCCTCCGCCTAGAGAATTTTATGTCGGATTCATCAGGCATCCTATGAGGCACCGATCAGGGCACGTGCTTGTGCACCTTGATGCATTGATCGCTGGGCTTCGCTTCCCTCTACATCCATTCGTTGTGGAGTTCCTGCGTCGGGTCTCCGTACTTCCTGCTCAGTTCATACCCAGCACCTACCGCATTCTGTCTGGCTTCATAATCCGATGCCAAAAACTATGGATCGCACCAAACGTCAATTTATTTCTACACCATTACTGCTATCAGCCCTATTGGACTACTGGGTACCTGAAGCTGGTAGCCCGACATGACCGTCAATTGTTTACGGATAACCCTACTATGTCAGCTGATTGGGAGGAACAGTTTCTTTTTGTGCGTATAGGCGATTCTCTCCCATTTCCAGATCGGTGGAACGCTTACCCCGTTCGGGACTCTGAGCCCAGAATAGATGCCTTTCTGCGCTCTCAAGCCGAGTCTCTACGTATAGGATGAACTCGGAGTCTTCGGGGTTTTATTACCCCTTCAAAGATACTAACTGCTGGGATTGGTAAGTGTAACAGGGTTTTAACCCGATTGATCTCCTTTGAATTTAGTTTCTTATCTCTTATTCCCTCTCTTGTAGGTGTGATATCCCCTATACCTGTTCGGCGTTCCATATCTGCCGTTACTCTGACTGCTTCCTTCGGAAAAGGCAAGGAGAAGATGATTGCTGATCATGCCTCTTCTGATCAAACCGGGAAGAAGCGTAAAGGGAATGATGGCAGCATACTGATCTCGGTCGATAACGTGGTTGATTCGACCGGTCCGGATGACAAGCTGAAAAAACCTATCATCCCTGCCCAGCCCCAAACTCCAGTATTTAACAATACACCGTTCGATGATAGGATGTTTGTGGAGTTTTCCAATTTGGGGCCCCGAGCAGAGGGAAGGTACCTGTTTGGGTAGATGCCACCCTCTATGTGGTGCAGTACCTCCCTGAAGGTTCCACCCAGTTTTTCTACTCTGACCCATTGGTCTGATCTGGTCGAGGCAGGTCACTTGGAGACTCTCAAGGTGCGGATCAGTCATCAAGCCCTTTAGAACCTTGATTTTCTTCTGATTTAGTATACGTTATCTAATTTCCTTTTTTACTATTTGTAGGCCAGAGTATACTATCACTGGGCCTTCCTGGCTATAGAACAGAAGATGAAGCGTATAACCAATGATCGGGAAGATAGCCAGGTTCTCCTTTCCTCCGCTCAGAAGCTGGCTGCAGATCTGCAAGTCCGTGTTGATGAAGGTGAACAAGCGAAGGCTAATCTGGATAAGGTGGAGGAGAGGTCCCGGCGTCGTAATCGACAAATTAGATGTGGTTTGATAAATCAGCGGGGGATAATCCTCCCGAACCGTATACTGCCAACACCTCCAAGATCACCAATCAGGCCTTGATCGAATATCAACGCAGTAAAGGATTGGATATCACTTTATAGAACACCGCTCGGCAATTTTTGGGACCTCATCTTGGCCAATTATTGCGTGAGAGCGAAGACCCGATCAAATTGGGAATAGAGCTCCTGGATAGCACGCCCGAAGGGAAATCTTTCTCGGATGTCCTGACGGAGAAAACTATGAAGCAAGGCCAAGATCTGCTTCTAGACAGGAACCTCGACCTGATCATGGAACGCTTCCCCAAGCCATTCGATCTTGATGAGTTGGGATTTGATGACCTGTTCGGAAATACTTACGATCAGGTTATGGAGATGAGACAGAAAGCGATCCCTGATGATGCAGCACAGGCCGGCAGCACTGAACCTCAATCTTCCCTGAACGGCAGTCGTCCAATAGAGTAGTCCATCTTTGTAATCTTATTCTTGTTTTCCTTGTACTTTCCGGCCAGTAGTGCCGAAGAATAAAGCTCGATTTTATACATAATCTTGTCTTTTTCAAATGCCTCTCTTTTTCTTTCTTTCTTTCTTTCTTTCCGGACGCTACTCAGATTCGTCCATACTTATAGTTTTGACATCATCTCTCAGCCGTTTTGAACGAGTCAAATTCTTCTAGCTAAAATGATGGCTCCCTCCAAACTATTAACACGTTTGTCTTTCGGTCATCCGGAAGGATTCTACATGTTAAAAGCTGATATGAGACTCTCTCCCTTCCAAACCCATAATTCCGATGCATTCCGAAGAGTTTCCTCGATCCGTATCATCCATATTAGGGGTTTGAGGTGACCACTTTAAAACTGTAAGCAAGATCACTGGATCGGGTGATTTCTTACTTAAGCTAAAATGGCAGCTCCCTCCAAACTGTTAACCCATTCGTCATTCGGTCATCCGGAATGATTCCACGTGTTAACAAGCTGAGGTGAGACTTCCTGAAAGCAGTGCCTCCCCGAACGACAATCCATGTTACCGAACAACGCTCGTTTTTACAATACTTGTTCTGACACCATCTCCAAGCCGTTTTGATCCCTTTTCCATTCGTGATCACATGGTCAAAATGTTTTAGCTGAGGTGATTCCCTCCGAGCCGTTTTGGTCCCTATATTCGTTTGTGAGCACAGGGTCAAAAACTGTTAGCAGAAATGATGGCTCCCTCCAACCTGTTAACACGTTCGTCATTCGGTCATCCAGAATGATTCTTCATGTTAATAGTTGATGTGAGACTCTCTCCCTTCCAAACTCATAATTCCGATGCATTCCGAAGAGTTTCCTCGATCTGTATCATCCATATTAGGGGTTTGAGGTGACCACTTTAAAACTGTAAGCAAGATCACTAGATCGGGTGATTTCTTACTTAAGCTAAAATGGCGGCTCCCTCCAAACTGTTAACTCGTTCGTCATTCGGTCATCCGGAATGATTCTACGTGTTAACAAGCTGAGGTGAGACTTCCTGAAAGTCGTGCCTCCTCGGACGACAATCCATGTTACCGAACGTCGCTCGTTTTGACAATACTTGTTCTGACACCATCTCCAAGCCGTTTTGATCCCTTTACCATTCGTGATCACAGGGTCAAAAAAATTTTAGCTGAGGTGGCGGCTCCCTCTCATCTTTTTTTAAGAGGTGGCAACAGCCGTTTTCATTGATAAAATTTCCTCAGATGCTCCACATTCCAAGTCCCTACCAGTCGGCCTTCGGTAGATTGCAGACCGAAAGTTCCTGAAGCATATTTCTTGCAGACCTCATAAGGGCCTTCCCAATTTTGTGCCATCTTTCCTCCTTCGAGAGGTTTGCTCTTTTCCCGCTTCTTCAGGACCATGTCTCCTACCTCGATCGATCGGATTTTCACTTGTTTATTGAAGTATCTCCTTGTCGCTCTATGATATTCCTCCATTCGTATTGCAGCTAAGTCCCTTCTTTCCTCTATGAAGTGCATTTCGGCCCGTAGATTATCCTCATTGCGTCCGGGGTCATAATGTACCGTTCGATGTGTGGGAACCAGAATTTCTGTTGGAATTTTAGCCTGGAATCCGTAGGTAAGGGCAAACGGAGTCTCTCCAGTAGCCGTTCGGGGTGTCGTTCTGTATGTCCACAAGATATAATTCAATTGGTCCGGCCATGAGGAGGAACAGTGCTCTAGTTTTTTCTTCATACCATCCATAATGGTACGGTTCATTTTTTCTACTTGGCCATTCGCCTGAGGGTATGCTACAGACGCTCTGGAATTTTTGATTTGCCATTTGACTAAATAGTTTTCGAAGTTCCTGCTCACGAACTGCCTGCCATTATCTGTGATGATCTGTTCGGGGAGACCGAATCGACAAATGATATTCTGCCAGACGAACTTTTGGCATTTGAAATCTGTAATACTTGCCAATGGTTCGGCCTCCACCCACTTGGTGAAATAATCTATCCCGACGATGATGTATTTTAGTCCTCCGGGAGCAGTAGGTAGGGGCCCTAGCAAGTCGATTCCCCACCTGGCAAATGGAAGGGCAATTGTCATCGGGGTGTAGAAAGTAGCTGGCCGTCTGGGGACCGGTGCATACAATTGGCAGACCTTGCATTTTCTGGTATGAGCAAAGCAGTCTTGTTGGATTGTTGGCCAGTAGTATCCTTGCAGGATGATCTTTCTTGCCAATGTTTTAGGCCCTTGAAGGCTGGAACATATTCCTTCGTGAATTTCTTCCATTACCGCCGCTGCTAGACCAGGTGGTAGGCACTTCAGATATGGTCCTCCAAATGTCTTTTTGTACAGCTGCCCGTCCACCAGTTCGAACATGGATGCCCTCCTCTGAATGCATTTCATATTGTATGCTGAATTTTTGTCTTGTGGGAGGGTCCCGTCCTTTAAGTAGTTGGTCATATCCGTGACCCAACTGGGAATGACATAAGAGATGGCTTCTACCTGGAGGACCATAGTTGCCGGTGTTGTTAGGGTTTTCCGATGAGCAAATCGCTGGATGTGAGCCGGGATCATCTGTGTATGGTCATCAAGAGCTGCATTCTCCAATTTTTATAAGATATCTGCTTCGTGATTTTCTATCCTGGAAATCTGGTCGAGCACTACATGTTCAAACTTTTCGATCTGTTCCTCGACCAGTTCCTTGTAAGCCTTCATCCTTTCTTCTTTAATTTCGGTCATGCCATTCACTTGGTGGACCACCATCTGGCTGTCTGATCGGACCTTGAGCCGATCGGTGCCTAGGGCCTTTGCGTATTTTAACCCTGCAATGAGAGCCTCATATTCGGCCTCATTGTTGGTTACTTTGAAGTCAAAATGGATGAAGTAGTATGCCTTAAAACCTTCAGGTGATGTGATCACAGCTCCACCCCCACAGCCTTTAGCACTTGATGCACCATCTACGTACATTTCCCACCATTCATCTACCATGTTGCCTTTCGTTTCGATCTCCGAAGGCCGAGCAGTACATTCTGCTATAAAATCAGTCAATGCCTAGCCTTTGATAGTGGGTCGAGGTCTAAAGTCCATCTCATACTGCCCGATCAGAAGACTCCACTTGGTGATGCACCCGCTAGCCATCGGATTTCTCATGATGGTGGCTAGTGGTTGTGTTGTATATACGGTTATCGGATGTGCCTGGAAATAAGGTGCAAGCCGTTTGATGGCTGCTATTAGGGCCAACACCGTTTTCTCCATCAGTGTGTACCTAGTCTCTGGGCCGTTCAGGGCTTTACTCACAAAATATATAGGCCTCTGGATGCCATCTTCTTCTTTTAGCAACACAGAACTCACGGCTAGATCGACCACAACAAGGTACATATAAAGATGTTCCCCTGGGTCAGCTTTTGTTAATACCAGGGGAGAAGATAGATACAACTTGAACTCCTCGAAGGCCGTTTGGCATTCGGTAGTCCATTCAAAGGGGTTTGCTTTTTTCATGATCTGAAAAAATGGAATTGCCCGATCAGCCAGTTTGGACAAGAACCTGCTCAGGACTGCTAATCGACCGGTCAATCTCTGAACCTCCTTCAGGTTCCTTGGAGCCTCCATATCCATGACCGCCTTTACCTTCTCAGGATTAGGCTCAACGCCCCTCTCACTCATCATGTATCCCAAAAATTTGCCCCCCTTAACGGCAAAGGCACATTTTTTGGGGTTCAACCTCATGTTTGCTTTCTGCATTATCCCGAACACCCTTTCTATATCCAGGATATGGCTCTCCTTTTTCCGGCTTTTGATCAGGATGTCATCAACATAGGCCTCCATTGTGACCCCCAATACTTCTTTGAACAGAATTCCAATCATCCTTTGGAAAGTAGCCATTGCATTCTTCAACCCGAACGGCATAACAACATAGCAAAATACCCCATCCGAAGTTACAAACGCTGTTTTTTCTGCGTCATCCGGGTGCATGAAAATTTGATGATATCCCCGGAACGCATCCATGAAGCTTAGGAGCTCACATCACGTCGTCTCATCCACTAACAGATCGATCCTCGGCACCGGATATGGGTCCATGGGACAAGCTTTATTCAAGTCAAAATAATCTACGCACATTCTCCAGGTGGACCCCTTTGGAGCTAGTACCACATTGGACAACCATTCCACATGGATCATCGGTCGAATGTGTTTTATCCTCAGCAAGGTGGCCACCTCTTGTTTTGTGAAATCACGTCGTTCGGTCGCCTGGTATCTTTTCTTTTGCTGAACAGGCTTTCCATCAGATCGAACGGCTAGCTTGTGGCAAATCATGTCCGGGTCAATACCCGGCATATCTTCTGGGCCTTGGGCAAATAATACCTGAAACTTTTTCAGTACTATTATTATACCCTCCCCAATTTCAGCCTCCAGATCTGCCCCGATGGCCACCTTCCGATCGGGGGGACAATTCAGGTCAATTTGTTCGAGGAGGGTGGCAGGCTCAGGATGTGCCTAGAACTCCATTCGGCGGGCTTCGACTTTGATGCTGTTAACCCGCATGCCTCGGGCATTCATGTTTTTCAAGGCCTCCCGATAGCACATTCAGGCTGTAGTTGGATCAGTTCTGGCCACCCCAACCCCAGTGTCCGTGGGGAATTTGATACATGAGTGGCGGACAGAGGCTATTGCCTCCAAATCTTCCAATCCCGGTCGGCCCAAAATGGCGTTGTGGGCACATTTGATATCCACCACTACGAACGTCATTCGGACTGATGCCCTGTGCGTTTCATCTCCAATCTCAACCATCAATTGGATGGTCCCCTCTGCTTCGATGCAATTCCCGGTGAAGCTTGCCGGTGGTGTCCTCAGGTGGTCAGCTGATTTTTCTGGAGGCCCATTTTCTCGAACGATTGTAGGTACAATACGTTAACGCTACTTCCTGTATCGACCAACACTCGACGAATTAAAGCCTCGTCTATGCACATACTTACAACCAACTCATCCCTATGTGGACTGGGCGAGTTTGGCAAATCTGTGGGCCCAAAAGTGATGGGGTCCGTCCTTCTTTTCTTCTGGGGTGGCATGGCTGCAGAACCCACATACAGGCTCCGCTCGAACTTCTTCCGTTCGGCGTTCGAGTCGCCTGTCTCCCCACCCCTAAATATCACATTTACCTCCATCATGGGTTTTTTACCCGGGTTCCCCGAACCTTCCGATTCGTCTCTGGGAGGGTTATATACATCATTTCTGGGGCGAGCATCACGTTGTACATCTCGCCTCCAGCTGTTGGATTTCTTGATCGGTTTCAGAATACCTGTAGCATTTGGGTCTGTCTTTACATATTTACCCAGATGAGTACATCGCATTAGGATTATTAGCCGGTTCACAACCTGTTTACCAGTTATAAGCTAACCTGGACTCCCACGTGGCCTTCAATTACCGGACAACTTAACATGACCTGGCTATCCCCCTTCTTCTCCCAACTGCGGAAATCTCTCTCTGTTCATCATCTTTGCTCCAAGCCTGCTATAGCTCGCCGTTCACATCCCCTCTTCCACGTGTTCAAGATAGTTTTTACTCTTATATTATTATTGTATAATATATCCATGGTTAAACCATTATTAATTTATTATGGAACATTTGGGCCATTGAAGGGGAGTTCTTGTGGCCTTCAAGAGCTACTGTGAAGGGGAGTTTAGGGCTGGGAATATGGAAGATCAAGAGAACGAGTTGCCGAAGAGTGAAGGAATTCAGAAATGTCCGACAAAGGGGTTCAGATTTGGGGAAAAAAATCTCTGGCACAGGAGTGTTCTTCCGGTGACATCCAAGGTCCGCTGCCGATGTCCAAATTCAAGGTCCGAAAGAGGTCATTTTACAGTAGCCCAAACCTCCGCTTCAATGGCTGAAAAACAACCTCCGCCGCCGCAGAGGATGATAACCAGGCAAGGAACCACAAGCTCTTCTATATTTGATGATTGGTGATGAAGACCACGATTAATCCGAGGAAGATTACTCTAGCAATCAATCTCTTTTGTAGTTCACCCAGGAGTACCGGCAATGAAGGTCAAAGCCCCTGAAGAAAGTTTCATCAGATCCGTGCGAGGAAGATGGGTATCAGGAACGAAGAAAATAAAGAAAGAGAAAGCCAAAAAAATTAAACAATTAAACATTTGCCACGTCGTCTCCCACATGGCCCGCCACGTACATAGCTAACCGGGAAACCGGCTATGTACTGGCAAAAAAGCTCAATTGAACATTTTTTAAGAGTTTAGGAGCTTGATTGGGTGTTTCGGAAGTACGAGAGCTTAATTAAGAAATTGTCCGAAGTACGAGGGTTTATTTGAGAGTTTTCTCTTATTTATATTTATAAGATAATGAAGTTAATGAAGTTAATGATTAGTTATCATATACTACGTATGATTACATGTGATAATTCTATCATTCATGTTTAGTAACTTATGTGTGTGTATTTTATTAACTCAAAAATATAATATTATTTATCACATTTATGCAAAAATTTAGATAAAAATGCAATTTCTATGTCTCCGACTAATCCCCGCCTAGGAGTCCGCCTAGCCGCCTAGGCGCCCGTCTAGCCGCCTAGGCGCTAGGCGATGGGCTTGCACCCGCGCCTAGCGCCTTTTAGAACATTCGTCAAAAGTAATAGAAACCATACTGTCGGTGGTGAATTTACGGACAAATGTAAGACTTTTAATTAATTTAGGGGAATGTAAGACATTGTTCGAGGTAAAGGGAGATTATACATGGGATAAAGTACTACCGTAACCAATAATTGGAATTAAGTCACCGCTACCAACAATAATATTCTGATTTTTAATGCTCGAATTGAAATGAAAGGAAAAAATACCTTGATCCGCTGTCCATATTGTCCATATAGGAAAAAAGATAGAGCATGCATGCCCGCTTCAATATGGATAACAGAGGCACTATATGCTTGAGGTGGGAACCAAGAATACCCGGACCAGTAGAACGTACAACTCATCTAGGAGCCCAAGGAGCCCAAGGGGAGGAGGGATATGGGCAAGAAGGAGATATGGGCCACTGGGCTGTACAAGGATTTCAAGTGATCCAAGGTTCTGCTGCCCAATTAGGCTTAAATGAGGGTCTAATATTTGGGCCCTTACCATTCGCTCGCTTAGGTCCTCTAGACTTATTATTATTTAGAAATTACCCTAAATAGAAGCAAAAACGTTTTCCAAAATAGGAGTATCATGTTTACCAAACTTGGCAGAAATTTACTACTATTCAGGGAATAAAAATATGATAGTCCTATTTTGGAATTTCAAAACTTTTTTACTCACGAATTCTCTCATTATTATTCTAATTTCTGAAGGATTGAGAGAAGCAGTGGACGCCGCCGAAGGACCAACCTGCGGAGCATCAGATGAGACCGCTTGCCGCCCTCCTTCGCTTGTCGGATTTTGATGGTGCGTTCGGTCAGCTTCAAGCGAGAACGACAACTTTCAGAAGCAGCCTGGTTTTGAACGAAATCAACAGTGCTGGCGTAAGCCTCTCCGGTTAGTTTGAGAGCAAGACGGCTGTTGGGAACGGAAGCATCAACATTGGCAAGGCGTTTGGAAATTAACTTGATATGATTGCAATAGCTAATTCTCAAAATTGAGGTCGGTGAGTTCTTCTTCTTGAAACATCGACTCCGGCCAGGCGGGTCCAAGCGGCAGAGGCGGTGCCATCTTTGAGAAGGATGGCGTGAAGAAGCTCTGTAGAGATGGTTCCGTATATTCATTGCAAGACCACAGCATCCAGCCGTTTCCAGAGAGTCGCGTCCGCAGCTATGGTTGCCACATATAGCTCCGTCGTCTGTAGTAGGAGCAATGTGAGGAAGACGGTCATCAACTTTAACTAAAACCACATCTTCAATTATGATGGGATGGCAATGACTTCCAATGACTTCTAATCTACACTATTAACATTTGAAGTCAGTTGAAACTCATAATTATATTCAAGAAATCTTTGTACGCAAACATGTTTAAGAATGACTCAACTAAAACAAATAAAAAAGGAATGAGAAGTAACAAAACGGGCCATAATTATAAGGGAAAAACCATAATTTATTATTTATGCAAAACGTCCTCCCCGAAATGATTTACATCTCCGCTTATTCATTCATTTGAATTTAAACATAAAAACTGGCTTATGCAGTACAAGGCAGGCCAGCCAAACCACTACACTATTCATTCATGCAAAAGACGTTCGTGCAAGATCTCCCTTCTCATTTCTTCTTACTCAACCGCACGACGCTCCTCCCTGGGCCCCTTGAAGAACAGCTCATAATCACTGTTGCTTCCGAACACCTGTTCCACGTCCTTCCGGCTGCCGCCGAAGGCAATGTCCTCCGCGATCCTGTCAAACTTCATGAACACGTTGTTCTTCCCGGTGAGCGCCACCTTCTCGTTGTTCCGGGCGTTTATGTGGAAGCATAGGACCTTCAGGCTCCTCCGCTCCGCCACGTTCACGTACGGGTGCCCGGCCGGGTTCACGATCACTGTTCCTGGGAAGAGTCTTGTGCTTATTCTTTCGAAGCTCGGGCTGGTGGTGCTGCCTCTCTCGGATGAGCCGCTGCGGCTGGAGCTGTCTGTCTGGGAGGACGGCACCGCCATCTCCATCTGCCCTTCTCCTTCCACCACGAACATTAGCTTCACTCCTCTGGTGTCGAAGAGGGGTCCTAACATTCCACCCTACACATATATCCAAGAAGTTTTGTTAGAGAAATAAATATCGAAGTGATTGCCCTAAATAGCAATAATACTGAAATAGAGGAGACTTACATCAGTGATGTTGGCGAAGGAGATTTGGATGTCATTGAATTCATCATTAACGATTTCAAAGAGTTCACCAAATCTGTTGGAAATGGTTTTGTGTTCGAAGATATTGATGGTTCTTTTCTTGGAAGACTTGTCAGCAGCAGCCAAGAAGGGCCACCCAATAACATCGTCCTGTTCTTCCTGTCGGACAATTGACTTAAGTTGTTGGTCCGATATTTCCAAGAAAGGTTCCTGATCTTGACCCCTCATCAGGACTCTGTCCAATGTCTCCTTCTTTGCGTCCTTATAAGCCGCTTCCCTTATGCTCGAGCTAAATGCGTTCAAAAACATTGACCCAAAGAAGTACTACAAAAACGATAATAATCTTTGTTAGAAAACTATACAAAAGATTTGATTTTCTTATGTTCCAAAAAAAAGAAAACCTTAAAATAATCGCTATTTCATTACCTCAAAACGGCCGGGGGAGGAAATTGTTCGGATTAGCTTAACTACGACCAGCTTTCTGTCATTGTCGGGGTTGATTAGGTAAGTGGTTGCTCCGGCTGGGATGACCACAATCTCGCCTTCAGTGATGTTGAAGATACGCCTCCTGTTCTCCTGAATAATATTCACTATTCCCCTCCCTACATTCCAAACGTATTCAATGAGAAATTAATTATGTTTATTAATCTGGTCTCTATATTAATCATGTTTAAGAAATTATCTCCATTTTATATCCATTAAGAATTTTCTTTATTATCTTTTACTAGTCAAATTCTATCATGGCAATTAAATTGAGTATTTAAAGGAGTTTTAGGTGTACCATTAGCAATGAAGCAAATCAAGTCAGCATCAATGTGGTTCGGCAGAGCAAAGGTTTTCGGCTCCACCTCGAGAACTCCGAGGCGGAAAGGCTCGATGTTAAGGAAAAGGTTTGACCGCTCCGAAAACTTCTGCAGAATCGAAAGCCTGCCCCGGTCGGAGGAATGCGCGGTCAGGAAGTGACGTGGCCGGAACACGAAAGGACTGTCCTCTCCTTGCTCCTCCTGCCCATGCCCCTCCTCCTCTCTCTCTCTCCGCCCTTCTCTCTCCCGGCTAAGGCACTTGCTGTAACAGGACTGTCTCTGCGACGGGTCAAGCACCGTCTGAATTCTGCATTTTTGGCGGCATATCTCCAGCTGCTCCGGCTCCCTCGACGCCGTGCCCAGGGCGGCGAAGGCGGACACGAGGAGGACGGCGAATGCTATGAGAACTGTGGACGCTGTTTTGTTTGCCATGGCTTTCTTGAGATACTTTTCGATTCTTGACTTTTGATGATGATGAAGGATGGATGGGAGGAGTGTATATATAGGGGGTTTGGAGATGCATGGATGGGACAGGTGTCCAATGTTAAGGATACGTGGTGGATGGTTGAAAGCATGCTCGCCGCGTATAGTAAGCATTTCATGCATGGATTCTGACATCAATCTCCATTATTAGCAATTTCATGCATTCACTCATTGCTGTCATGAGTTCTCCAGAGAATTCGACTGTTCTTGTGCATGCGAGTTTGTCCCGATTACAATCGGCAAGCGGCGAGGATTGCACATATTCAAGTACAATTACGAAAAGCCAGGTTACACCAATTATCATCATTAATTGGGTAGGAGGGACGGATATATAGTCTTACCTTATGTTTACGGGATGACGCATAATAAAAATCGTGTCGAATAATGCATCATGCATGGACTGACGGATGCTTCTTAACAAAGAAACGCAAACAATTTAGTGAGCCATTTTATTTTATTTCATAATATTCCTACGTCAAAAAATAGTGCGTCTTTGTTTACATTTTAAATGATGGAAAACCAATAATTTCTACCTATATAAAAAAGTAGTAATTGCATTGAATGGCCCTGACGAAAATATAGACAAAATGTACATTCAAAATATGAATTAATTGATCCTATCGAGAGTATACAATTTCCGCATTCCGGAGTTGGAGACATATTCTAGGAAAAACAATAATAATCCTATTTATGCATTTTGTTTAAATTTTAGTGGTGTTTAGGGAATTTTCATAAGACAATTCCTACCGTAACGACTTTACTTGACTTAAATATTACTAATAATTAGAAAAGTGATGGGCTAATTGAAATATTGAAATTAAATAATTTAAATATTACTAATGATGAAATAATGATTTGAGTTAATTTAATTTATTATTGGTATGGTACCTCATTAAATACGGTGTATGTATAGATGATGTTCAAATTAAAATATGACATGACGTAATAAATTTTCTTATAAGGACCATCTATTTATTCAAATGGTAGCCGCCCAAAGAATAAAGACTATGTTAGTAACTCCATCCTAAAAAGCTTAACCATATATACAATTTTTATGGTCAACTATTGTCAAGTTTCACCAATGATATGGTGTTTTTTAATATATATATAGAATACAAAATTATTTCAAATATGAAATATATGTGAATGTTCTTTATTTAAAATACTTCTAAAAAAGTAATCCGTATTAGTTATAACAAGTTTCATACAAATATAATACTAGGTATTAGTAACCGAAGTAAGTGTCCAAAATTTATTATAACTGACTAAGAAATGTCAAACTATATTCGCCAAGTTTCATGCGATGGATGAAGTATTTATTGAAAGCAATTTTGACAAAAATAATACAGAGTACTAATAAGGAAACTATGGATACAAGTATACAACTATGATTAGTTTTAAATTTTTTATTAAACTGACTTTTATACCCTTTAGCTAAAGTGACTACTATTATGTGACTATGACAAAATACCCCAATGAATAGCATCGGTATGTCATTGAGAGCATTAAATTCGCTTGTGGTTCAAAATAAATTCAACACTAAGCACTAAATCTTATTATAGCGTACGTAGTAGAGTTCATATCTAAAGAGAAATGTGCTTCTCGTGTGTGTGTAAGCGTAAGAAATCAAAGCAATCGAAAGGGTGATTTGAATATAGTAATAATTGAGAAAGAAATTTTAATAAAACACTATGTATGAAAACATTATGTATGAATTAAAATATCAAAGGTAATCAGCCTTGTGTTTTGCTATTTTCCACTTAGTGAAGTCCTTATTTATCATGGTTACTACTTTAACTTTCCTTTTATGAATACTTAACCGTGGAAATTAAATCGTCCAATACATCAAGGATAGTTATTACTTATTAATAACGAGACATATTCATTAATAATTTTTAATATTAGTCAATGTAGAACATGTGTCATATATTGGTCTAAATAGTAGCATTCAGTCGATTTAATGAAACCAATTAAGAACGATAAGTTGTAATCCGAGGTGAGTATTCTCTACTATCACAAGTGTTTAAAGAAGCTTGAATTCAAAAGATGTCCTTATGAACAAGCTGTCTACACTTGATATATGGCAGTGGAAGCTTTGATCATTGGTGCGTACTTGTATAAGGAGTTCAAAGACAAAATGAATAAGGAGTTCAAATCAGTAATCTTGGGCTCTTGTCATACTATCTTGAAATTAAGGTCAAGCAATCAGAGGGGCAACTCATGTTCAAATCATATGCTAAAAAGATTTCAGAGAAAGCTGGGATGTTGGACTGCAACTCTATCCTATGAACAAGGACAATCCGAGGATGCAACTCAATTCAAAAGCATTGTTGGCAACCTTATGTACTTAACTCGCACTTGTCATGACCTTGCTTATGCAGTAGGCGTAGTGAGTAGGTATGTGTAGAAACTTGTTATATTACATCATCAAGCCGTGAAACATATATTTAAGGTATGTTAACGGAACAATCAGTCTTAGACTTGTGTACTCAAAGGAAGATGAGAAACAATCTGGTTAGGGATATTGAGGATAGGAAGAGCACTGGTGGGATGGATTTCTACCTCAATAACAATTAACCTTGTTACTTTGGCCTCACAGAAGTTCCGGAGTAGTGCTGTATTGTCCTCATATGAAGCTGAATTTATGGCGGCCATGGAAATAGCTTGCCAGGGAATATGGTGTGTGGGTTATTGAGTGATCTGGTATATATTTAACAAGATTGATCATGTACGTCACATCTTATGTTGATAATTAGTGTGTGATTGCACTAATGAAGAATCGAGATGATTGTACTTTTTACTAGTTTTCATTGGTTGTTATTGTGAAAATTACAAACTTTTGGTGTAATACTTTAGTCTTCTAGGTATTTGTAATTTGGTTAGATTAGGATTATTCTGAGCTTTAAATAGGTCAAGCTCATCCAAAGGGTCAAGAATGGACCATAAAAGACCAAGGAATGTGCAAAGGAACAAGAAAAAATGAAGATTTGAAAATTTGCTCGTGTACCCGGTCATGTATCTGCAATAATCGATCGGGTTCTTTCGCCTATGGGTGGTGTCAAATATACAAGGGTGCACTATACTTCATAGGTCTGGGTGTGGTGATAAGAATGTTAAGGTTTCTAGGTCATCGCCCGGAAATGACACGTCATCCCATTGCCAAGGGATGATATCAAATATGCAAGGGCATGGTGGGTCCGAGGTGGGGTTAAGAACAGAAGGTGGAGTGCTAGATTGCGTTTCGGGGCATGGAGTGTTGGGTCTCTTATAGGAAGATCTTTCGAGGTAATCGAAGTTATGAGGAGATGGAATATCAGCATTATGTATGTGCAAGAAACTAAGTGGCTTGGAGAGAAAGCACGCGAGATTAATCCCGGAGGTTTTAAGTTGTGGTATTCGGGGAGAGATAAGACAAGAAATGGGGTAGGCATTATTGTGACGTGTGACTATGTTTAAGATGTAGTGGAAGTCTTTAGGAAGAATGATCACATCATGAGAATTAAATTAGTGATAAGGTGTGATATTGTGTTCGTGGTGAGTGCATATGCACCACAAATGTGATTGGATACATCTACAACTCAACAGTTCTAGGTAGATCTTGAGGATGTGGTGCGACGAGTGCCAAGAGGAGAGAAGTTGGTCATAGGAGGCGACCTCAACGGGGATGTGGGCCCGAGTCGTGATGGCTTTGAGAGTATTTATGATAGACATGGTTTTGGCACTAGAAATAAAGCGTTAAAGAACATCTTGGATTTTGCCTCGACGTATGGGTTAGCTATACTAAACACTTGGTTTAAGAAAAGAGACTCTCACCTCGTGACCAATAGAAGTGGATCTAAAAGTATCCAAATTGACTACTTCTTAGTACGGACTACTTGGAGAACTAGCTACACTGATTGTAAGGTTATCCTAGGTGAGAGTGTTGTCACTCAGCATAGGATGTTTGTGCTTCATTTTCGAGGTAAGAATAATACTCCCTCCTGTACTAAATAAACTTCACACTTTCCTTTTTGGACAGGTCCAAAATAAACTTCACACTTCTGTTTTTCATAACTTTTTAATATAAAGTTACCCTAATACCTTTACTTTATTACCTAGTTTACACCCACTTTCTCTCTCCCACTACACATAAAATCGTGTAAGGGTGTGATGGGAAAGTCAAAAGCATTAATTCCACTTTCTTAAAAATCGTGAAGTCAACTATGAAGTTTATTTAGGACCAGAAGGAGTAGAAAACAAGTTAAACAACAAGTGGAGCCAAAGATAAAGTGGTGGAAGCTCGATGGGGATCTCCAACAAAGCTTTACACACAAAATGTTTGGTTAAGATGTATGGCGTATTGATAATGAAGCACATATGGATGATGTGTCCTTATCAATGGAGTTGACCGTTAACAAAGTGTCAAAGAGGTACTTGGAGAATCTAAAGAATGTGTGCCACAAAAAAGGACACATCTTAGTGGAATGATGAGGTGAAACAGGCCATAAGGAACAAAAGAGATTGCTACAAAAAGTTGGGAACAAGTTGGAGTGATGAGAACATAGAAGCATACAAGGAGGCTAAAAGAAAAACAAAGAAAGCCCTAGAGGAAACACGAGGGGAAGTGAACAAGGAGTTGTATGAAAACTTGGACTCTAAGGAAGGAGAAAAAGATATTTATAGACTTGCTCGTCTTCGTGATCATTGGAGTCAAGATATCGGCAAAGTTAAGTGTGTGAAGGATGTCGATCAAAGGATACTAATGGAAGACGGAGAAATAAAAGAGAGGCGGATGTCATACTTTGATACATTATTCGACGGGAACAAAGCGCATGGTATTGGTGATTTGACTATACCAGATTATATGGTAAATCGAGATTTTGTAAGAAGGATCCAAATGACAGAAGTTAAAGAGGCTCTGAGGAAGATGGGATTGAAGAAATGGGTCCAGATGACATACCAATCAAGGCCTGGAGAAGTTTGGAGGATAGAGGTGTCGAGTGGTTAACAAGTTGCTTCAAAAAAAAGTTTGAGAAACAACAAAATGTCAGCGAGTTGGCAGAAGAGTACTCTTATTCCCTTATTTAAGAATAAAAGTGATGTACATGAGTGTGCCAACTACAGAGGGATTAACCTCATGAGTCACACCATGAAACTTTTGGAGCGAGTGATTGAGAAAACAGTCCGAAAAAGTGTGAAGATTGAAAAGAATCAATTTGGTTTTATGCCTGGTCGCTAAACAACTGAGGTCATTCGCCTTCTTCGTCAACTTGTGGATAAGTCTAGAGACATTCACAAGGATCTGCATATGGTGTTCAATGACTTAGAAAAGGCATATGATAGAGTACCTCGAGAAGTTCTTTGGTGGGCCTTAACTAGAAAAGGCATATCATGCAAGTATATCAAAATCATCATGGATATGTATGAGGATTGTACTACAAATGTCTCTACTAGTGTAGGAAGCACCGCGGAGTTCCCTATTACTATCGGAGTGCACCAAGGATCGGCTCTGAGCCCTTTCTTATTTTCCATAGTTATGGATGAACTTACAAAGGCAATTCAAGATGATAAATTGTGGTGCATGATGTTTGCCGATGATATTGTATTGATTGATGAGACGAAATTAGGTGTTAAAGTAAAGTTATAAGAATGGCGACAAACATTAGAGAACAAGGGTTTCAGACTAAGTCGGAGCAAGACAGAGTACATGAAATGCAAGTTTGGTGGAGGTAGAAGCAGGTGTGATAGCGGAATTACTCTAGATGGTAAGGAGATACCGGTCAGCGATATGTTGCGTTACTTAGGCTACATAATTCAGAAGGATGGTGAATTAGATGGAGATGTATCCCATAGAATCAGAACAACGTGGATGAAATGGAAGAGTGTGTCACGATTTCTATGCTATCGAGGTATGCTGATTAGACTGAAAGGTAAATTGCATAGGACAACAATTAGACTTGCATTATTGTGTGGCATAGAGTGTTGGGCGGTGAAACAATGTCACATTCAAAAGATGGGTGTGACAGAGATGTGCATGCTGCGTTGGATGTGTGGACATACTAGAAAGGACCGCGTGAGGAATGAGACAGTCAAACAAAGGGTGGAAGTAGAGCACCTATTGAAGATAAGATACGAGTGCCTATGAAGATCACCTGAGGCCGCAAGCAAATTACTCAGTGGGAATTGCTCAAACTGCTAAGAACAAAATCTTTACACGAACACAATGTGATGAGCCCCCGGTGGCCACATGTAATAAGGCGGTAACTGAGGGGGATGCTAATCTTGTGGTTACCTCTGACTGTGCGGCCCAAACATGATATGATGAGATCTCCTCTGATCCAAAAACTGCAGATGCTACACTGGTCACACAAATGTCCTGTGATGAAATCATTTCTGAGGGCAGAAATGTTGTTTCTCTTTCCGTTTTAGGTCCTCAAGCTGTTGATGAAGAACTAGTGGATGGGTTCACATAAGTAAACAGAAGAAAAAACAAAACCTTGAACTTGATTAATCCACATCATGACACAACTGAAGATACACAATTGTGCTACGACGTGGGATACAACTCTCATTCGTTGATCACCAGAAGCCACTCCAAAAGACCCCAAAATGAAACTGACTACTTTCTCTACCCAGCTGACGAGAGGTTTGATTCACCGCACAAACTAGCAGCAACTCTACAACGGTTTAGGTTATCTCATCTGGAGGAACAAGTGTTCAAACTGTATCTTAAGAGAGCAATCAGGTTTCATAACATGTTTAACAGAGTTATTTCAGCATCAATTGGGATCCCTCAAAAAAAATTCAATTGTTGATGTACTTCTCATGTTTCTTTAATTTTTCTTGTTCTTTCAGTTTCATTAAATATATTCTCAAATATCTTGTACCTAGAACTCTATTTTAATAAATTAGGGAGGTTTTCCCCGGCACCCCCGCCACCTTGTGTGGATTGAATCGGGAAAAAAAGATAAGATACGGGAGTCTCATCTGCGGTGGTTTGGTCATGTGCGTAGAAGACCGAGTGATGCACCTGTTAGACAAGTTGAGATGTGTGTATAAGAGAGAGAGAGAGAGAGAGAGAGAGAGAGGGAAGAGAGGGAGAGGAAGACAAAAACAGACGTGGATTAGAGGAGTCAGAAGTGATATGCTTCTTCTTGGGTTGGATGAGGGTATGGCTTTGGAGAGAGCAAAGTGGAAGGCGGGCATTCGTGTGGTGGAGTGATATGTTATTGATGGAGTATATTCCCATATACCCCAGGGGTATCATAATCGACGGACAAGGACTTCAGTTGTATCAAACATTTAGTACGATTTTTCAGTCGAGGTCGACCTCGACGCATGAGGCCGGATCACAACACAACTCCGCAAATTGACAAACTATAGAACCATGGCTGAGGCCGACCTCGACCACCTGAGGTCGGCCAACATCGGGCTCCCAGATCACCAAGATAAGGCCAACTATGAGGCCGACCTCGAGCACACCGAGTTCTGTACAAGATCTGACCTCGGACACTGACGCAAGTCAACGGGAGTCAACAGGTATGAAGAAATGACAACCACCGAACAAAATGAAGACCACGATCAAATGCTCTTGGATGATCCCACTATGGCCGAGCTCCAACCTCACGGAGCTCAGGGTCTCACTAATCAAATATGGACTTAGACATTCCAGCAATCGAATATCACGCAAGCTACCGCCACATCACCAAACACTGTGCAGCTGCCACATCACCAACATTGTGTGGATGCCACGTCACCAACACTGTGCGGATACCACATCACTCCATGCAGTTAAAGCCAAGAATATTCTTGATGGCACACGCATGGCACACGCGTGTGTTCTGGTACAATTCCGTTATGCACAGTATCAATCAGCCACTTGTCTCAGTTATCTCTCCAATCACCTTTGCATGTGTCACCAATTCATTAAGCTGGTACATTTATTCTGTTAGAGTGGTGTGCCACATGTCGCCGCCACAATAGAATATCATCTTTTTTACTTGTTGGCCAAGTATTTCTCCCTTAGTATAAATATCACCTTCTAGCTTTACGAAAGGGATCCAAAATTCTCTATGCAAACTTGTTGTTACTCTGCCCAAATTTCTACCTGATCCTACTTAACACTTTTCCTTCTCTCACATTTCCCGGATTCCTGGTACCCCCAGGGTTGGCGATCCATCATTTATCATCTTTCCACCCTCATCTTCATTTTCTTGTTTTTATCCTTTTATCTTTATATATATATTCTTCTTATCCCTTTTATTCTATCTTTTTTATGCATATCTATGTCTTTTTATATTATCTTTTTTATCATAGCTTATCTTTTTTTCTTTCTTTTCTTTCTTTTTCTTTTGGTGTTGATATCATGTATCGATTCATGTTAACCGATCCCAAAATCTTCGGGACTAAGGCTTGGATGTTGTTGTTGTTGGAACACATGATCATGCATGGATATTTTGTAAAGATTGGCCTTATACCCGATTGGGTAGACCGATATACCCAGTCGGGTACGTGACCCTTCCAGCTACAACCCCTATATAGCAACCCTTTCTTTCCCATTAAAGAGAACCAATTCACATATACTTTTCAGCTCAGTTTAGAATAGTGCTTTATTGATATTCCTTTCATATATATATTTAGTCTCTAAATGAGGAGCTAAACTTCTTAATTTTTGGTTTTATTCTTAAATAATGTTGAATGTTAAAGTTGTGACTTGTTTTCTTAACTTCTTCCTTTGAATATTAATTTTTCCTTTTGTTGGTCCTAGTTATACCAGTACAGTCTATTCACCTCCCCCCTCTAGACTGTACCCAGTATAACCGGGACCAACAAGTGGTATCAGAGCCAAGGTCACGGGTTCGACCCCCGGCAATAGCATGCTGCGCAGTTGAGGCTGGCAGGTGCTGGGGGGAGATTGTTGGGCCGCGGGTATGTGGTGCCAGCAATCTGCCAGACTGCCGGTGCAATCGAACTGCGTGGCGCTTCACTTGTGCTATAAAGGGGGAGGAGCATGCTACACTATCAACGATTGCTTTTAGTGTAGCGGTAAGCGCAACGATCCACACCTTTATTCTATCTCTATATTAATATTGAAGTGTTGCTAGGCGACGATTCATTAATGTTTTGACATTAATTACTACTAGAAACAATCAATGAATAGATGATTAATCATTCATGGTTTCACAAATAGTAACTTTGGATTATTAATGCATGATCTCATAGTTAGTAACCTTAAGAGGGATTAATTGTGTTGGTTGAAGCGAATCATTGTGTTGAGGTTACCAATCTCAATTGATTTCATCAAAGAGTAAAAAATTAAATGCTACTATCAAGTTGGTATATATATGGCGGTGTTCTATACTTGGCTAATAGTAAGAGTTGTTAATGAACGATCTCATTATTAATAACTACCCTCGGTGAATTAGATATACTCTAGGATTGATTATTTGAGAGGGGAAAAGTTAAAGATATATTACCTCTGTCCCACTCAACTTTGCCAAGTTGATGTTAGGTGAGAAGTTAGAATAGTAAAATTTGTGTGGTTAATGTTTGTGCAGAGGAGAGATCGAGAAATGAACAGAGCCACAAAAATAATCCTTTAAAAGGAAAGTGACAAAGTTTTTTGGGACAAACAAAAAAGGGAAAGTTGGCAAAGTCCACTGGGACGGAGGGAGTAATTAAGATCGACAAACATCTCAACAAGTGAAAGTAGCAAAGGGTCAAGTCGTTTATCTCATTATATTATACCACATAAGTCGTTCATCTTATTGTTTAATTATTAAATCAAACCAATCTTAAAAACCCCTTTTTTGTTACAAGTTCACAAAATAGAAGTATTCTGATAAACATTTTATTAACGAGTTTTATACAATCATATATAAAAGCTTCTATACTTAAAAACACAAAAATATCATACATTTGCCTTGTTTTGCTAGATGTACTCTTATCAAATGATTGAATCAAATACAAGGATGATAATACACATGAAGAATCATGATGAGAAAAGGTCATTCATTCAAACTCATCCTGAGGAACACACGAGGACAAAGAAACAACACAAACGAGCATAAAGTCATCCGGCTTTCACTTGCCAACTATGCGGTTGCCGTCCAACACTAAAGAAAGGCATTCGGAATAAAAAGGACAAAAGTCGCCCAACTTTCATAAAAGGCGCCTGACTTCGAGCGCCATAGTTTACTTCAAGATATTAATTCCAAAAGTCGCCCAGCTTTTGGAGAATGCCTCCTGGATTCCAACCCCTGGAGCGAAGATGTAGATATTTTTAAAGTTGGAAGCCGCACAACTTTCATAAAAGGCGCCCGGGTTTTGTCTGAATCGGTTTAAAACAGGAAACGATCATCACAATCATTCGGAGAAAACACCAAATTCCATTAAGGAGCTTGCCTACTTGTCCAAGAATGGCCGTTGAAGACCTCCTAAATAAGAGTTTTGAAGCCCCCTCATCAAATTATTCCATATTCTACACACTCTACTCCCAAGAACACCCCCTTGATTTTGGGAGAAATCCTTCATTTGGGGAAGCAATTGTCCATCGTAGCTTTGGAGTTGTGGTACCATTATCTTATGTACTTCATTCAATTTAAGCATTTCAATACTTGTAGTTTTATTATGATTTGTGATATGCACTAATTAGTAGTGCATAAATGTATGTTTTTATGTTTGATTTGTGTGGATTGTTTACCATTTTATTTAGTTTGTAAACATTTGTGTGATTTTAGTTGTAAGTGTATTTTAGTCTTCATTTGTAAGCTGTAAAGTATAGTTAGGATTTGTGGTGTTGGAAAGGAAGAATTTGAAGTGAAGAAAAAGAAGATTTGACTGCCCAGGAGCAGATACCCGACCGGATATAACTCTTCACCCGGTCGGGTAAGAAGTGAAAACCGAACATGCAAGGAAATTGCATGTTCAGGTGAGAAGTGACCGGGGACAATCCGGCGTGCAGAAACACAAGAACATGGCGGATGATCTGATTTGGACCGGTTCCCGGTCCGGTGGGCCCCATACCCGGTCGGGTACCCGGCTAAAGGTGTTGAAAAACACCTATAAATAGCACACATTTTCTTTACTAATGATCATCCCTCCTTCCATATACTTAAGCTCAACTTAGAATAGTATTTTCTTTATATTTTTCTAGCATGTTTAGTCTCCAAATGAGGAGCTAAACTATTTCATCTTGGTTTTGCTACTTTGAAGCTTAATGAATTGTAAGTTGTGAGTTATTTTCTTTAATCTTCTTCCTTGAATATTAATTTAATCTAACTCTATATAAATGTTGGGGAGTGTTACTAAGATGACAATTAGTTAACATCTCGACATTAATTATAGTAGCATTTGCTTTCTTTAATCTTCTTCCTTGAATATTAATTAATTCCTATTCATATTTCATATTAATATTTTGAACATTACTTAAAGGATCAACTAGTTTTGTTTCATATATTAATTATTACTAGAATCAATCGGTTAATATGCTTGTTATTAATTCGGTTCTTTCAACAGTAGTAAACTTGGATTATTAATACATGCGTCTCATGGTTAATAATCTAGGGGGAATTAATTATATTGATTAAACCAATAAATCGCTTGTGTTGAGATTATCAATCTCAATCATTTTCATCTTAAGTTTATTGCTACTATCAGGTTAATATACGGCGCGTGTTCTATATTGATTCGGTAGATTCGGTAGTAAGTTTTATTAATGAACGCGTCTCGTTATTAATAACTACCCTCGATGAAATGGAGATACTGCTCGATTGAGTATTCGAGAGGAAGATAGTTAAAGATATAACCGGGATCGACGAAAATTTCATTAAGTGGATAAAAGCAAAACCAAGTCTTCATCTCTAATTAATTAAACCACATAAGTCATTCAAATTAGTGTTTAAATATACTTCATGTTCAACAACAATCAAAACCCCCCATTTGTTATTTCTATTTAATTAAAAGAAAAGTATTCCTTTCCCTGTGGATACAAACTTTACTTCGTTATACTACGTATAATCGTTGTATTGAATATTTATTTTGAGTGCACACCACGACAAAATGCACGTCAATTTGTTCTAGCTCATTTTCTATAACCAAGGTTAGGGATGAAACTTTACGCACTTTAGGTGTTTAATGTATGTTCTCAACCAAATTATTATGACCTTTTCTTTATATTTTTAATGTGCATGACTACGGTGTAAAATGTATGATTACATCGTTGGGTTTATTTGAGCAATTAACATTGGATTATAAATCGTGCACTTAAAATTTTGGCCATATTCATATTATGGAAAGAAATATACCCAATTGAATATGGTGGTTTTTATAATGTCATAATCTTCAATGGAGTTAATTTTAGATGAATGTGAACCGTGACGGGATTTACATGTACAGTTAATCACAATCTCGATGTGGTAACAAGAGTTAGAATACTTTAGTGACATTCTACTCATAGGAATTGGTGAAAGAACATATATTCATCACTAGGAGCCGTTTAGGAGTAATCTCGAACCCTTGGTTGTTTTTATTGTCTCTTGAAAACCAAAAATTGCTACTCTTTTCCTAAATCATTTACCAAACCTCCTTTCATTTTTTTGAATCATATAAACAACGTTTCCTTGTGTTCGACTCGGTATTTTTACCGGATTTTATTACTACCTTGGCACTTGTACACTCACAAGTTTTAGCCGATCATAGTTTTGTCTTTGTTGATACGAACCTTACTACATTATACTACGTATAAGTGCAAGTATTTATTTATTTTGACGCACACACGACTTTAGTGTCGTCACTAGTGTTCCACGGGAGGAACAAACATATTGATATTCGTTTTCACTTCATTCTTGAATGTGTAGAGAGGGAAGAAATTATTGTGCAGCATGTTCACGCTGAGGAACAGAGAGCTTATATACTTGCCAAGACTTTAGCTAGAGTAAAGTTTGAAGAAATGTGCAGGTTGCTCGGAGCTAGATACATCACTAGTGCTGGCAATGCATGGCTCGTATTAAGGTGGAGATTGTTGTAGCAAATTCTCTTGTATTTCAGCCTTAATATTTTTTATTTAGCATATAATACTTTTCAGTTTATAGTTTATTTATTATTTAGGCATTTCCATATTTTTAGTATGTTGTTGTGTAGTGGAGTAGTGGCAGAACAATAGCTTAGTTAACTATTTGTTCTTACTCCTATATATAGCTGCATTTTGTTCTAAATATTACCTAGAGTGTAGTTGTTTCATTTTATCTATGCAACTAAGAGTTTTACTCTTACACTGAAACTGCTTGTTTAAATGCCTAAGTGAGATTATTTCCTTCTGTTTGCACTTTTCACTTTACAGAAATCTTGGGCAGGATACACAAATATAATCCCGCAGCGGCCAAAAAGGATTTTCAGAACCGTAAATAAGGCTGAACCACTGGTGCGCACGGGTAAAGGCCTACTGCCGCTTTGCTGACTGAGTCACCATGATTAACCTCCCCACCATCTTGTCGGGTCGGGGTGGAGGCCTTGGGGTTGGGCATTCAACCTTTTTGGATGTATAATCTTTGAAGAAGAATTAAGAGAAGTGTGCATTGGTAGATTTGTGCCAACTAAGAAACTGGGACACTCATTTTGTGGCCAATTAGAGTAAAAGTACATCCCTTTCTTATAAATAGAAGGGTATTCCATTCTTAAGAAACAGCTTGAAACTCCATTAGTCCTAACTTCCTAATTAAATGGTGAGATAATTAATAAATTAGGGCCACTTGAATATAAATCAAGCCCAAAGGTCTCGTGATCTTCAAATTTTCAGAATTTAATAAAAAAACTATTGTTCTTCATTTTATTTGTTGTCCAGTGATTCTAGATTTATATATTAAATCTTGTATTAAACTAAACTTAACAACTATTTTCATTGATCTGTTTTTTAATCCCTCGTTTGAGGATAGCTAAAAATTTGGTAGTGTATCGATCATTTGAAAATTATTACACTTCACATACTGACTCGATCAAACTGCTAACAGGATGTGGAATGAAATACAGGATTAAATTTTCACTGTTTATTATTAATAACTATATGGAGTAATTAGTACAATTGCTATTTATCCATGCCCTTCTTCCACATACCACTATCTCTCTCTTTATTTCTTACTCTATATAAATCAAAATTATATTGGCCCTTGGGCGGTCCTTAGCTTCCTTCTTCAAGAAATCAGGCTATTGAACTTGTCTGCAAAATGACATAAACCACAGTTTCCAATCAGAACATCTTTACTAAATATAATCCCTCCTCGCTTAAAACTTTACCAAAAGAAATTTAATTTTTTGTAAATATATAATTTTACAAAAATTATACTACCGCAGACAAAATATATAAATTTTGAAATAGAAATACTAATAACATTGAACATATAATCTGTGTAATACTCTGTAGTACAGACTACTGAGTAATTAATTTGAGGATGAGGCGGTCCAAGGCCACCTCCCAACATTACACATAATTCCGAGCCTCGCAAAAGTTACATTTTATTAAAGGCATAGGGTGGGCGTATCGGTTTTTGGTTCGTTTTTTTATCAATTTCGGTTAAATTTGGAACGGGTTTGAAGAATTATTACCAAACAAAAAATCACACTATTTTTGGTTTGGTTTTGTTCGGTTTAACTCGGTTTCGATTTGTTATTTTTAATAATATATGAAGGTTTTTTGGAATTTATTTAGTTCGGTTCGGTTTTGTTCGTTTTTTATCGATTTCGATTCAGTTCGGTTTGATACGGTTTGAAAGAAATAGTACCAAACTCAAACCAAATTTCATAAGATCAGGTTTCAGTTTGGTTGAGTTCGGTTTGGTAGGGTTCGATTCGGTTAAAGAAAACTATTATTGTTATATAATGGCTATATATATAGCACTAGTATTCACTAAAATTAAAAGGAAATAGAACAAAAGCAAGACTAATACGGAGTAAAAATTATACTACGTACTATCTATCTATGTTTTAGTAATAGCTCATTATCAATAATTGGCAATTTAAAATTCTAGAAACTACAAATTCTACAATACTTCTAAACTACTTAAAAACTACTGCCGGTATGTAGAAACACAAGACAAAAGTCAAGGTTTCAAGGAATAAAATTTTTGTATGAAAAAGTGAAGGTTATTGGTAAATTCAATCTTTTTTCTTCAGTGAGTACAATTTTAGTAATAGCTACTCCGTATGTTTTAGGGAGGACTATAATATATTCAATACAATCTAAAATTGATTAAGGAAAAGAAATTTGTGTTCTTAATTTATACATTATGAAATATATATTCAGAATTTTGTAATACAAGTGATTATAATTTAGTACTAACAATATTACTGTTTTATTGTAAATAAATTTTCTTAAACGTTATTTTGATAAAAAATATTGTAAAAATATATCTTCAATCAATAGTGCCACATGATAGATAAGTCTTCTGGCTAAGTTATCAATTAATAGAAAAATGTATTATTTAAATCACACATTTTTACACTCTTGAAGGGAAGAAGAATAGATTTATAAAAGTAGGTTTTCTATTTTATGTACTACAAAGATAATTGTTCAAAAAAATATAATCTGGTACTTTTAATTAACTAATATATATATATATATATATATATATATATATATATATATATATGTGTGTGTGTGTGTGTGTGTGTGTGTGTGTGTGTGTGTGTGTGTGTGTGAGATTTATTATATTGTAGAAAATATTACTCACGAATATGAAAAATGTAATTTTAGATTTTGTCTAGGGCAACAAATCAACTAAAGACGGTCCGGATCCATTCAACTCCTAGATGGTAAGACAGTAGTACATACCTTTGACCTCCTTTGCGCCACATTTAGTGTCGCATTTGACATCGCACATTGTGTCGCTGTTACCATCTTTCTTGCAATCACTCTGGCACTTCGCACTGCATTGTTCGAAGTCAGAATCTGCTTCCGCTGTATGAATGGTGGCGATTGCCGAGAATACAACCATGCAAATAACCAACATTGCCCCCAATTTCTTATCCATTTTTTTCTTATTTATTTTTCTTTTTGTGCTTTCACTTTTTGTTTTTTTGTCTGGTTATTCTGTGTACGTTTTCAATGATGAAAATTGTAGATGTATGCGGAGTTTATATTATATATACTACGTATTATAGTTCCCTAAATTTACTCTTTCGTTTTCTTGTTATATATTTGGTGTGATCCACCGCGAAATACGAATTTGGTTGATCTAAATTGTAACTCCAGTGCTTGAGAATGTGGTCTTTCCCATATTAATAGGTCAAACTGTAGAATAACTAAAAAAATGGAAACGAATGTCCACAAGCTAAAACAATCAAGTAAAAAGTTTGAAAACCAAACCAAAAGCCCAAATTGCTAGCATAGTAGAACCATTGGTAAAGAAGATTAAATGAAGGACAACCTCGAAAGATTAAATGGATAGAGGTGGGAAAAACCAAAAAGAGACCCGGAAACCGGCGCTAGTCCAGCCCGAATTATGATATCGGTCCGGGTTTTTCTTTTTGACCGGCCCGGAAAAAAAAACTGGACCGAATCCGAAATTTCGGGCTCATTAACGGGCCCAAAAATCTATAACCCGGCTCGGACCGATAAAAACCCCAAACAATTATCTTTAATATAAAATCAATATAATATACCAATATAATTTATAAATTAATTCCTAATACGGTGTATATGATTATAATCATGGTGGACGAAAAAATGACTTAATAACTTTTAGCTACTACAAATATGTTCAATTTATTTTTTTGTCCCGGACCCATAAAATATCAGGACCGGACCTGAACACTAACTAACATAGGTAATAACAATCATAAATAAATAGGTTCCATTTCGGCACAAGACACACAGATGACACATACTCCATATATTACTATTACAATATATATGGAGGAAACTATATACGGAGTAAAATAATCTGTGGTTCTGCTCATTTCTCTCTCCTTTGCACAAACATCAATCGCAGAGTTTTTACTTTCTTATTTTTCATCTACTTCATGTTGGCAAATCCCACTAGGACAGAGGAAATATACAGTAGGAATCCTATATAGTATTAGTGAATAAATATTATTGTACATATTTAGTCATGTACGTGTATATCATTAGTTGTAGATAACCAATCTTAGTTGTCAACCTTATCACTTAATTGTATTGGTTAGCTAGATCCTATTTTCTCTCCTTGTACAACTAAGATTGGTTATCTACGACTAATGATATACACGTACATGACTAAATATGTACAATAATATTTATTCACTAATATATAGCATAGGCATATAGCTCAAACATACACGTACACTTATATACGGAGTAGCATTCTGTTAAGAATTTAGAGAGGACTATTTATATTACATGTAGCATTCTCAAGTAACTAGATTATACGTATTACATTCCATGCATGTAGGCATTTACTCCGTATATATTACGAAGTATTATTATTATTATTATTATTGTTATCATTATTATTATTATTATTATTATTATTGCATATCGCTACAATAATAGTACTATATAGTATTGTGGTGTAGCTGGTGCCCGTTGGGATCATCAAATCAGTTTGGTATAAGTTTGCTAGGAGGCTTCTTAAGTACTGGAGATGGATCCATCTTTCCATAGTCCCTTGAACTTTCCCAGATAAGCATTTCATCGATCAATCTAATTATCTCTTCTTCGGGCGTCTCTGTCAATTCCTGCTCCCATGCATGGTTTATTAATCAGATTTAGAATTTCACATGCAATAGTGAATCCACAAATCCATAGTTAGGGGGTCAAGCTTGAAATTGTACATTTTGGGATCGAAAACTTAAAAGGCAACATATATATTCTTTTATATATTAAAAGTATTTATGCATAAATATATATTAGAACTTTTTTGTGTAATCCCTCCTGTTCACACACACATATGCATCATTTTAATTAACTAGCAACTAACTATTCAACAAGCAATAGATGCTACGGAGTATATAATAGCAACTCTGTCCCAATAGACTTTTGCAACTTTCCCAGCCTTTCTTTATTATCATTAAAATTTTGTTTGGTCTTTTTAATTAATTACTCACAGCCTTTATTTCGTTCTCACAAGTGCAAAACGCTATGGGACGGCAAAGTAGAATGGGAGGCGTTTCTTGACTAAAAGCTCCTCACCGGTGGGCGTAACCCAACGGGTAGCGAAGGAGTGCCACAAGGGTTAGATCCCGGGATCGAATCCCGTCAACTGCGATGAGAGGTCACTATGCTAAATAGGGTCTCTGCAAGTACCGGTAGGGATGGACCCGAGCCGGTCCGGTTCCGGTTCTGGGCCGGGCCCGGGCAGGCTTTTTTTGCAAAATGTTGGGCCCGGAACTGGTCCGGGTTGATACCGGATCCGGGCCTAACCGAGCCGGGCCGGGCCAGGCCCGGGTCAATGTCTAATTTTTTTTTTGTTTTCTTGTTATCCCCCGACCCCCCCCCCCTCATCCCCCACCCCCAAACCTCCCTAAAACACCCAGTCCTACCCGAGGAAAAGAAAAAAAATCGAAAAAAAAAAATGACCCGGGCCGGTTCACCCAAAACTGGGCCCGAGCCCGGCCCGGCCGGCCCGCCCAAACGGGCTAAAAGCCCGGAACTGGCCAACCGGTCCGAGTCCGGTCCGGGCCCAAACAGTAGCGGTTCCGAGCCGGTTCCGGGCGGGGCCGGTTCCGGGCCGGGCCAGGCCGGCCCAGTCTATCCCTAAGTACCGGGGACAGAGCTCTACTCTCTTTCTGTCAGATTGAGATTATAGTCCAATTTACTTCCTGGCACCGTACCATCCGGTCGGGGTTGAGGGGGCCTCAGGGATAGGGCGACATCTTTTTTTTTTTGGCTAAACGCTCCTCTGATTATTTTTTATTTAATTTTAATCGATCTCGTGCGGCACTTTTAAAGACAAGCACACGTGCTTAAAAAAATATTGTCTTATCTGTACGAATCTCAAACCTAAAAAATAGGGTGCAAAATCAATTTCTCTATTTTAATTCGGTATGCAATAGATCTTACTCCATATATATAATACTAATTCTGTCTCACTAGATTTTAATAATTTTACGTTTTATGATTATTCTAAATACATAGTTGCTATCCACTTAAAGTAATTAATTATTTATTCTGTTTATTTATCTCTTCTTTACACAAACCTCATTCACGTTTATTTTTATTTCATCTCTAAGCTAAGTGAAAACATCTAAAGAGGCAAGTTTATTGTCTCCAATGGGAGGAAGGGAGTGTGTGTGTGTGTGTGTGTGTATGTATGTATGTATGTATGTATATATATATATATATATATATATATATATATATATATATATATATATATATATATATAGGGGATGGTTCCAATATAAAGACATCTTCCCATGCAAAGTGAAAATGAATCTTGTGCATTCATTTCCACATCCAATGGCTCAAAATGAGCCAAAAATGCACAAATTTCGACCAAAATCGCGGTGACAATTTCGTAAATATGTTGCACTTTTTCGTTACCGCGAAAAAGTGCAACACTAACACGCAAAAGTGCAAGCGAAACATGCAAAAGTGCATATCTTCGCACTTTGCACGGGAAGATGTCTTTTTATTTGAACTCTTCCCTATATATATATATATATATGGAAGATGTCGTTTTTCATTGGAATCGCTCCATATATATATATATATATATATATATATATATATATATATATATATATATATATATATATATATATATATATATATATATATATATATATATATATATGGAGCGACTCCAATGAAAAACATGCTTAACGTGAGAACGTGAGAATCATGCACTTTTAACACAATTTGGTGCACTGTCACTGTACCATCCGGTCGGGGTTGAGAGGCCCTCAGGGATGGGGCGACATCCTTTTTTTTGGCTAAAAGCTCCTCTGATTATTTTTTATTTAATTTTAATCGATCTCGTGCGGCACTTTTAAAGACAAGCACACGTGCTTAAAAAAATTATTGTCTTATCTGTACAAATCTCAAACCTAAAAAATAGGGTGCAAAATCAATTTCTCTATTTTAATTCACTTAAGCAACCAACCGATGGGTATGCAATACATCTTACTCCGTATATAATACTAATTCTGTCTCACTAGATTTTAATAATTTTACGTTTTATGATTATTCTAAATACATAGTTACTATCCACTTAAAGTAATTAATTATTTATTCTGTTTATTTATCTCTCCTTTACACAAACCTCATTCACGTTTATTTTTATTTCATCTCTAAGCTAAGTGAAAACATCTAAAGAAGCAAGTTTATTGTCTCCAATGGGAGGAAGGGAGTGTGTGTGCGCGCATGTGTGTGTGTGTGTGTGTATATATATATATATATATATATATATATATATGGAGCGACTCCGATGAAAATCATGCTTAACGTGAGAATCATGCACTTTTAATAACACAACTTGGTGCACCATGAGCCTCATCTATTACACTTTTTAAACTTTGGTCAAAACATGCCAATATCAAATAAATATGGTGGTGGATTCGTAAATATTTTTTCAACACGAAAATGTGCAACGTATACCTTACATAGTGCATCACATTTGCATAAAAGTGCAGTTTTCACGTTCTCACGTTAAGCATGATCCTCATTTGATCCTAGTGAGAACTCTCTTAAAATGAGAACCAGTGAGAACCAAAGGAACCAGTGGTATTTTTAGCTGAAATTTTTTATGTATGTTCCTCATCAAGTCTAATTGATCCATACCAAATTTGAGCAAAACATTCAATCAGGAAGTAGGGCTGGGTCCGAAAAATCGAAAACCGAAAACCGAATCAAATCATATCGAATCGTAGCCAAATAAAACTGAACCGCTAGCAAACCGAAATTGAATGTAAAAAACCGAACCGAACCGTAGTTGTTTGGTTCGGTTTTGGTTTTTACCCTTCGAAACCGAACCGAACCGAACAAACCGAACTAATTAAAATATAAGGAGTAAAATTTATTTGTCCATTGTTAAGCATTAATCCTAACTAATCCTAATATCATTAATAGTTTTTGGTTTTCTTGTGCTAGAGAAATAATGTTTGTTATGTTTAGTTTAGTTTGTGAATTCATTTACACATTCATTGCATGTAATAATGTAGCTATACTGATAATATGTTTTTACTTGTTATTATTATTAATTAACTTTTATTTTTATTTAACTTAAAGAATTCGTATTGATGAAGCAATAAATATTTATCTCAACTATATCACATATAACGTATATACTCATGAACTTTTTTTGAACCAGTCACAAACAATGTAAATTAATAATATATACTTTTATCTCTCTCGCATACTCATATAATTCATGACATATTTATTTATTTATTTTCATTTTTATTTTATTTGTTGTAGTGTGCTTGCATTCTTTATGTAATATATGTTTGATCCCTCAAAGTATTATATCAATTTTAAATCAAATGATAATTTTTTGGTAAAAAATCGAAAAAACCGAAACTGAATCGAAACAAACCAAACCAATTGAACTGTTGTTCCAAGTTTTGGAGTGTAGAACCGAGCCGAAACCGAACCGAACTTTTTACTTTTATTCTATATTTAGTTTTAGCTCAAAATCGAACCGCAAGAACCGAACCCACCCCTATCAGGAAGGTCGTCGAATGATTTTTGAAAGAAAATTGTGTTTTATATATATTGATCCATAACCATTAAATTTCACTTAATTAAGATTGTTATATAATTTTTAACACTTTTACAATCTAAACACACACTTACCTTCATAGTTTCATTTATGTCTAAATTCTTAAAGCTGTTCATCAACGGGCGGCCTGTAAATAATCAAAGCTAGTTAATTGATATCAATCATATTTATATACACACCATTATACATTAATAAAATAATGCTTTTAACTAATTGGAGTTTCCATAAAAAAAATTAAAAAAAAAAAGCACAAAATTCAAGAATTAAATGATTTCTTTTATATTTTATACATACATATAATATATAGGCACACACACCTGCAAATGAAGAAGACACAAGTGATGCCGCAATAAAGAGAATCGCGATGAAGAAACTAATAAAACCAGAGGTCTTCTTACAACCCATTTTATTTTGTTTTCCTCCACTTCAAACCTTTTTGTAATCTTTATCGCTCTCTCTAGCTATCGCACAGTTAAATGTATTTAACTTCTTAACATAAAAAATGGATATGGGCTATATTTATACACGGAGTATGTGGACAAAGTCAATATATATAGTGCTCTTTTTCTAAAATATTACGTGGTCTTTTAAAGTAAAATTTATGAACAATTTTTTGAAAAACAAATATGGACAAAAATTTGAATGAAAGGACTGAAAATACAACTTATACTCAATCCGATGTAGCTTTTGAATATAATTATAATCACTTAAAACTATTAAATCACATTTTTATCCATAATTCTTATTTTATTGAGAGTAAATATTAGATATCGATCATTTCATACTACGAATATATTTGGATATAATTTCTTTAGATTACTCAAACTAAAATATGCAATCAATAGCATATATCTTGCCATGTTGGATGCCTAAATCACGGATGTATTGTATTGGACCATAGAAGAGAAAATCTTGCACAATTGTTTTTTACTCTACAATGATTATCACTAGATAACTCCGTAAATACCTTCCGTTGTATTTTGTTCCCCCGTTTATTTTCTAAGCTCTCATTTTTAAGAAGAAAAAATGTATGAGGTTTTTCAACAAATATTACCGAATTATAATTAATGGACAAAAATATTACTCCGTATTATAGTTACTATGCAAGTCAATATAGCGGTAGAGTTGAATATAATCATGGTCACTAAAGTCACTATGATAGTTATTAAGTCATATTTTTGTCCACTACTTTTATTTCGATTTGTCATTATTTCAAAATGTATTGAGACTTCACGGAAAGACTCTACGGTTAATTAGTTTCTTAAATACCAAAAACGAATAAACTGAAAACAAACTCATCAAAAAAGAAGCCAACAAACTGATATTTTTAATTAACTAATGATCACATTTTAATTAAATTATTTTTTCCCCTGAAATATAACTAATAAAGAGTCGTATTAGTGGATACGATGTAAACACCGAACACAACTATAATTAGTAAAAGTTGATAATTCACATTTGTCGGGATTCAGTTGTTCGTGTTCTTCAATTACTCGTAGTCGTATGAGGAGTAATTCATTATATTTATACATCTCACTTAGCCTACTTGATTAGATAATCATAATGAATTTGAGAGAATGAGAGACAATGTTTGTAATGTTTGCGAAATTGACGTCCCACACTATAAAATTAATATGATGCATAATTTATTAATAGGTGGTTGGTAACTTGGAATTCTTGAGTAATTGGAGTCTTGAGTTTTTTCATAAAACAAAAACAAAAATAGTTTAGACTATCATATTATTGGTGTGCTTTAATTCAAAGCTTCATTCCACGTTGATTCAGGAAATCTCGATTTAATCGTGAACTACTATCTTTATCTTCATGAGGGCCTTCTAATGAATTTTGGAGGGCCCAGTTCAAAATGTAAATCGGGCGCCCACATTAATATAGTTTTTTTTTAAAACTCAATCCAAATGCTTATACTCAAATTAGTGGAATACTCATTAAAAGAGAACTAAAAGAATAAAAGGATCGACGAAAAAATGATGTATCTATATTTTTCTTCCGTACTAGCTAACTGTATTTTATTGATTAGTATTAGTATATAATATAATACACACGCCACAAAAAATAACGGGATTGACAAGAATTTTTGGCAAGGATTTTCCAAAATTGGCAGGGATTTTGGCAGGGATATGCCAAATCCATGCCAAAAAAAGTTTGGCACGAGCTATTTGGAACGATATTATCGATAAATCCGTGCGGAACCCGTGCCAATCCCGTAATTTTTTTGATGTGTATATATGTGTATATGTGTGTGTGTGTGTAATAAAGATATTATGGTTGGAAACCAAGTAGATTATTTTCCCTCCAACAAAATATCATTATTGAAACATTAAATGAACTCTTATAATTAATAAGTGAATAGATCACATATCAATTAAAATAGTATAAGAAATAATTGGTGTTAGCAAATGGTGTTAGGGAAAATTGATATCAGATTTAATTGATGGATTTGGCTATCAGATTAGTTTGACGAATTGTGAAACGATGTTTGATTATTTAGATCTTCAGTATTAGCGGTTAGGTCTTAAAAAACACATAAGAGCATTAGTAGATATACTAGTCAAGTATCTTCTATTTCAACCACTAAAACTTCAAACATTTTCATTAGTTCTCAAAGAAATTTGAGTTTTAATTTGTTCAACGGTTGTTCAACCGAATATACAACTCAGTTATTAGAAAACTTAATCTATTTTTTATGCATTGTTACGTTTGAAATTGCAGAATGTATAATTTGCTATATATTTGTATCAAATCCAATAAATTTGAAGGGTCCAGATATCATCTTTACACTTTTTTGGTGCGAAATAAGATTTTATTAATAAAAAGGAGAATATTACAAACGCTAATGACAGAAGAAAGCAATTGTGAGTAGGAAAATAGCGAAAGACTATTTATTCGAGCGAGTTTGTTGACGTGTCTGAATGATTCTAGAATTGTGCTCATTTCGTCTCTTAGCTTTTTTGGACACCATTGTTATGAACTCACCTTCTTCAGATGGCTTTGGATAAACTATCTACGCTAATAAGCTAACCTGAAGTAATATCTACCTTATTCGCCCCCCCCCCCCCTCCCCCCCCTCCCCCCCCCCCCCTCTCTATACAGTAGGGGTGAGGAGAGGGATTTTTCCATCCCGAAATGGCACATGACAGGCCCCGGCTCATTCATAAAAAAATCAAGGTAACCAAAGCTGGACTGACCCTGAAGAACCAACCCAGTAACGAGTCATAACCCTCTCGTAAGGGGCTGTCAGTGAGCAAAGAGGCCCAAGTCCAGCAACATGAAGTGCAGCTATCCACAAAGTAAAGCCGAGCTTAGGAAAGCAAAAGTTAACCAAAGCAAGCCCAGATTTCAAGCCACAAGAAGCAGCCTGTCGCCTGTCACCAACTATTGTTTTCAAAGGACATACCTCTCTTTTGTGTCTGCCGCGAACTTGAGAGTTTCCTCTATTTTGACTTTGGCCTCTACATCGACCTCGACTTCTTCCTCCATTTCTGCCTCCCCCTCGTCTGTTAGTTTCTGATATGAGGGCATATGATTGTTCCGTCCCGGCTTCCTTCCTTCGGGTTTCTTCATTCATCAGGGCATCTGTGACCATCTACATAGTCACCTTCCCATTAGAAGCAGAATTACTAAGAGTGACACCAAGAGTCTCCCAGCTGTCAGATAGAGAGCTCAAGACTAGTATCATGTGCTCTTCATCTTTGAGAACCCATCCGGTGGTGCTCAATTGATTCACGAGATCCTGGAATTGACTAGTGTGTTCTGACACCGAATACCACCACGTAACTTGTGGTTTACTAATCGTCTCATTAGTAATGTCTTATTTCGGGTAGTTTTTGCTTGATACATGCTACCAAGCTTATTCCATAGTGTGTAAGCACTTTGTTCTTTAGCAACATCGTGGAATACACTATGATCGATCCACTGTCGAATTTGAGCGACAGTTTTTCGATTCATTTTTGTCTATTCTTCATATGTCTTCTTATCCGGTTTGATGCCATTATTATCAAGAGGATCGGCTAAATCCCTCAAATTTAGCAAATCCTCCATCCGAGGCTTCCACATATTGTAGTTTGTTGAAATGAGCGCAATCATGGTGTCCGATGATGATTTATCCATAATAAAATGCTCAATATATCTCGTACCTTATTTTTGAAGCCGAAATTGGACAAACACAGCTCACCGTTGGATCCGTAATGGTCTGAAATGGTAAGAACCGGTCTGACCTCGTCCAAAACTGGTCTGTAAGGCATTGAACCGGGCTCCACAAATATGAACCGGTTCGGTCCAGTCCAGGCAGCAGTCCAGTGTGCAGAAACGCAAGCAAATGAAGTGGCGGCATCTGGTTCTGCGCTGACACTGATGTGGCAGCTGACTATGCGTGACGTGGCGCTGATTTGGCTGACGTGTGGCGCTGATGTGGTCGTCTTATTCGATGAGACGGCGCGTGCGGCGCGTGCAACGGCCCTCCTCCTCTCGCCGACGCGTGGCGGTGCGTGCAGCAGAATCCGGTGGCCGTTTGGTGGACGAAAAATACCATAATTTTCCTCTCGACGAGCCGAACCCGATGGTATGATCAGATCGTGATTCCGAGCAACTTGAAAAATCACGATTTTCTAACCTGTAGAAATTTTTCTGAAAAATGAGAAAAAAGTGTATGGAATCTCAACTTGTCTCTGATACCACTTGTTGTGATTGGAAAATTCTTTTATTCAATATCAAGAACAGAATTGCAATAGGAGGAGCAAACTCTCACACTCAACTATTACAAAAAAAACAATCTTCACTAATACACTTCTACTCTAAGTGTATTTCACTTTTCACACACTTTTCTCACTTTAGAAACTGATACTAATGAACAACATGGATCACTCTATTTATAGGACTAGTTTGGAGACAAGAGGAAGTTGCATCCAAGCTTCCATTCACATGGTAAGGTAGCTTCCTAGCTATCTTCAAATAATCTTCTCCCATGTTTATATGTTGGAGACCTCCTTCCAAGACGGTGATAGATGTCTCTTGACAACTTCCAAGAAAGAGGGTGAAAGATCCCTACATTGCCGGACACGTATCCGGTTTGCTCTTGAGAAACACTAGTCACGGGCAAACCCGGACATTGTGGAGGAATCATATCAGAGGCTATCTGGGCGGCAGAGGAATTCATTATTAGATGATGATTAGGGTTTTGTTTCTCCGAAAGCTGGAAAACAATAAAGAGTCACGCGTACGGGAGAAGAAGACACAAGGAAGATTGTATCTTTCCTTCCAAGATAAAAAAATCTTGCCGAAGTGATCTGATCGGTTCCGTGGGGAAGAAACATCTCGGATTCGAGCTCCGCAAGAACAAGCAACAACAACCCTGCCGTCGAGAGCCGAGTACAAGGCGAGAGAAGTGTCCTCTCTCTCCGCTTCCGTGTTGGGCTTTCTGTCGCTCCCCTCCTCTAATTTGCTAGTAGTTGTTTCATTCCGATTCGGATTCAAAGAATCAGGAACGTAACTTTACGGAAATACCCTTTCAATAACAGAACTGTGTCTTGTGTTGCTGGCGGCCACAATGTTTCGTTGGTCACGCTGTAGGTATTTGTCTCTTTATTTCTTACGGAGTATTTCTTGTAGATATCTTGATATCTAATTTGTGTTGAAATTATGATTCCGCTTTTTATACGAAAAGCAAAAATGTGCTCAGTTTTATTGGAATCAAAATCTAACATAGAAAGTTATACTCCAGGTGATGTAATTTTTTAGTATTATCTTTATTCGTGTATGTATCTTTATTGGCCTTTTGAGTTATCATCATAGACAGTGTAGTTTATAGTTTAAAATATGTATCTTAGATCTAATTAGAAAGGTTCATTTTTATTGGGCTTTATTGTATGTTAATATTTAGATTAGCCTTAATTGTAATTAATGGGCCATGAGCTCACTCGTATCTATAAATATTGTATCTTCCTATTGAATAATACAAAGTTAGATTTTCACTCCTAAATGTATCCCCTGCCTCAGCCAAACATGGTATCAGAGCAGCGGCTTTGAAGTCGTGCGCATCGACGATCGAAAAAAGCCGTCTCCGAGCGGAACAACCCCAGCGAGGTTGATTCCGACGACCGCCATGGCCGATCCAACCTCACCTTATTATCTCACGTCTGGTGATCATCCCGGGAACGTGATTACACATGTGATTTTTAAAGGAGACAATTACGTACCTTGGTCTCGGGCAATTGCTCTCTCGTTGAAGGCGCACCGCAAATATGTGTTTGTGGATGGAACCAAGAAGAAATCGACCGAGGCTGCCAAGTTACTTGATTGGGACACCGTGAACTCCATGGTGGTGTCTTGGTTGTTGCGAAGCATGGAACCCAAAGTGGCGGCGTCGGTTCCCTTTCACGATGAAGCGTGTGCGTTGTGGAATTACTTGGAGAAACGTTTTAGCGTTTCGAATGGGCCGAGGTTGCAGCGACTTTGTGCATCAATAACGGGCTGTAAACAGACCAAAAATATGTCCGTGGATGATTATTACATTGCACTTGCGGTTTTTGTACGTGTAATATTGCTGGAAAATTTGTTGCTGATCGTGAAGAAGAACGTCTTCATCAATTTTTAATTGGAATTGATGATGAAATTTTTGGAATGGTGTGATCAAAATTGCTGTCACATACACCCTTACCCGATTTTGATCGTGCTCATCAAGCTTTCCTTCAAGATGAAAACTCATGGGCTGTTGCTCGTGCAAAACAGCAGACGTGCAAGCCTTTGCCGTTATAAAGGGGCGTCAATAACGGGTTGACAAGACCAAACTCGTGTGTACTCATAGCAAACAAAAGGGTCACAAGGTTGGGACGTGCTTCAGATTACATGGCCACCCGGATTGGTGGGACGATAGGAACCACACCAAAAATGTTGCGATTGGCTGAGGAGGGGGGGGCACGTGCCCATGCCGTGTCTTTATCTACGGGCAGCAGTAGTGGACCGAGCACGAGCAGTGGCAGCGGCTCGTATTCTGGCAATGCGGTAAACGCGTTGAACGAGCTGAGCGCGGAGCAGGTTCATGCACTTTTCAATTTGATTAATGTTGATCTTAGTTCATGTGGTCGCATGTTGGGTATGTGCACTTCTTTACCATGGATTATCGATACCGGAGCGTCACATCATGTCACGAGCAATTTATCTTATCTCACACAATGTAATCGTATTAATGCCTGCCCGGTTGGCTTGACGGACGTACAGACATTGGCTGTCGAAATGGAGGGGCGTGTACCCCTTAACAAGAATTTAGTGCTCGATAATGTTCTTTATGCGCCCGGCCTGAACTGCCGTCTTATATCTGTTTCCTAGCTGACGGATATTAAGACCTACACTCAAGGAATCTGATTGGAGCCGGTGAACAAAGAGATGGGCTATATTATTTCCGGGGTGTACTTGCATTATACGTTGTTCATGCATCAAGTCTGTCAGATTTTGAGTTGTCGCATCGGCGTCTGGGTCATCCGTCAAATCGAGTTTTAAAATTGTTGCCTCATATTATTAGTAGTAATTCTGCGAAAAAATTAAACAAAGCCTGAGAGGTGTGTCCGCAGGCCAAACAAGCTCGAGACTCTTTTCCTATCAGTAGGTATAAAGCTAGTTGTGTTTTGGAATTGATACATTGTGATTTATGGAGGCCTTATAACACGCCTTCTACTTGTGAAGCTATCTATTTCCTTACTCTGGCTTATGATTTTTCACGACTTGTGTGGGTGTACTTGTTGCATGATAAAAAGGAGGTATTTTCGTTTCTTTGTTTCCTTCATTACTATGGTGGAGAAACAATTTGAGGTGTCTGTGAAAACCATTCGTAGTGACAATGGGACCGAGTTTAAATGCATGCTTCCTTATTTTGAAACTCGTGGAATTAATTTTCAGACGTCATGTGTTGAGACGCCTCAATAGAATGGTTGTGTTGAGCATAAACATCGTCACACTTTGAATGTAGCTCGCGCATTGATGTTCCAGGCTAGTATACATATTCACTTGTGGGGAGAATGTGTCCTTACGGCGGTGCATGTTATTAACCGTAGCCCTTCTGGCTTGTTAGGGGGTAAAACTTCATACGAGGTGTTCACTAGTAAGATTCTGGATTTCTCTCACTTACGAGTTTTTGGTTGTTTGGGCTTTGCATATAATTTAAAATCCCGCGATGATAAATTTGCTTCACGGAGTAGGCGTTGTGTTTTTATTGGTTATTCATCTGGCAAAAACGGTTGGAAATTGTATGAGTGTACTACCGGTGACATTTTTGTTTCGCGGGATGTGAAGTTCCATGAGGACGTGTTCCCATTTTCTGAGCAGCAGGCACTGGAACAACCTGTCGACGTTGCAAACCACAACGGATATGTGGTTATCTTTGATGACCCAGTGCAACCCGTATCCCCTAACATGTCCTCGGTAGTTGTCTCTTCATCTACCGGCTCGAATGCAGATGCCACAGACGCACCACTCGGACGAGGAATGCATACTAAACGGTCTTCTGTACTTCTACGAGACTTTGTTACTCATCATGTCCGGAAATATAGCCCATCTCCACCGCCATCTTCTCCTTCGGGTTTCTCATGTACGCCATATCCTTTAGCACATTATATGAATTATGAAAAAATTTATGCCTGTCATAGAAGATTTCTTGGAGCCATTCTGGCTGGTGAGGAACCGTGTTCGTTTCGCGAGGGTATGACGGGTCCTTGTTGGCGTGCGGCCATGCAAGCTGAAATCCAGTCACTTGAAAATAATCACACATGGGAGCTGGTTCAACTTCCCCCAAGAAAGAGGGCCCTCAGATGTAAATGGGTCTACAAGATCAAATATCATTCTGATGGCACGGTGGAACGGATCAAAGCATGGTTAGTTGTTCTTGGAAACCACCAACGCGCAAGTATTGACTATACTGAGATGTTTGCTCCTATTGCAAAAATGATGATTGTACGTGTATTTTTAGCGGCTGGTGCAGCTAAAAATTGAGAGTTACACCAAATGGATGTACACAATGCTTTCCTCCATGGTGATTTGGGTGAGGAGGTGTACATGAAACCACCACCTGTGTTGTATCCCTCTCGGTCATCTGCTGTATGCCGATTAAAAAAATCCTTGTACGGTTTCACGTCAAGCTCCTAGGTGTTGGTTTGCCAAACTTGCCACCTCTTTGCGGGATTATGGTTTTTCTCAGTCCAAGTCCGATTATTCTCTATTCACCTACCGTGAAGGTGTCATGCGTATGCACATTCTTGTTTATGTGGACGATCTTATTGTTGCTGGGAATAATACTTCTGCATTGACCCAATTTAAGCAATACTTGCATAATTGTTTTCACATGAAGGATTTGGGTTCTTTTAAATATTTTCTGGGCATCGAAGTGGCAAGTAGTGCTGATGGGTTGTTTCTTTGCCGGCGTAAATATGCTCTTGATATTATTTTCGAAGCTAGTCTTCTTGGTGCTAAGTCTGCTCCTTCCTATGGAACCCAACCATCCACCTTTATCTGTCGTATATCTAGCTCATAATCCTCACACTTTGTAATTTTTCACAATGTTTCCTTGTTTTTTTCTAGCAGGTTTACAATGCAAATGATGGCAGTAAAGCATCAAAGAACAGTTAAAACACATTTGTAGCAAATAAAATGATTTTGTTCCAATTCTTATCCGGTCGTAGTGAAACTGCTAATCTCAAACTTTGGCTTCATTGGAACCGAGTGAAACTACTGAACTCAATCTTTGCTTCATTGGAATAGTTGGCCTCCTTAGTTATATTTCGACTAAAGCAGAAGGGCGTTTAGTATTTACAGCATAAACCTGTTTGTAACTTTATGATAGTGGTGTATGCCAATTATGAGCCCGTTTGGAGACCTCTTTTTTCGGCTTATCAGGCTTATCAGCCAGCTTTTTCACCAAACACGTAACTTTTACTTTCGTGTGCTGAATTGTGTAATAAGCAGAAAAAGTAAGGTTGGAGTTACTTTTCTGGCTGTATTGGCTGAAGTTACTGCAGATGACCATTTTAGCTATTTTTACATGTAATTTTTTCTTTAATTTATTAATAAAATATATTTTTAAAATATTTTTTTCTTGAATCAGCAGAATCAGCCAAAACAGCCACTTCAGCCAGAACTTCATAAATTTCAGCAGAATCAGCCAAAATAGCCGATTTTCGTGCTACCAAACGGGCTCTATATATTTATGTTTGGAGAATTTCTAGCGCCACATTTTTTGCTGCTCGAATAGTGTGTATTCGCATATGTATATGCATCAGCATTTAGAAAAGTGCATCGTCGGAATTAATCGTTGAGGAGTGTGGATTGTTATTATTACTGTGCTATTACACCCTCAATTTATTATTTGGCACACACCCTTTAATGTCATGAATAGAGCAGTTTTTTTAGAAGTTCAACATACTACGTATTATGTCTTCGCAATAAGGCAATGACAATACCAATGTTTTTTATAGTGTTCCCGCACAAAACTTTTCCCCACTATATTTTAACAAAATATATAATAATATATAGATAATATATAGATATATAGATTTCTAGGCTCCCACCCAGTTCAATTCTTACCTTTAGCTCTTTTGATTTTATTTTACTTTTGCATTCTTAAACTAATTTAAAGCTACTTAGAGTTTAGACAATTGTATTTTAAATTTGGCTTATTTGAACTACTTCAATATAGTTATAGTTTAATTCTTCACATATAATTTGTGAAGTTTAACAATTATACTTTTACATTTAATATAAATTCATTTTTAAATATGCTTGTGCATTCACAATTTAAGTGAATTCTAAATAAATATGTGATTCATTTCTTATTTGATTATATTCTTATTGATAACATAATTTTGAATAAATTATCAACTATGCGATTAAATTCTTTTACCAAAGTAAAAATTTGTATGTCATGAAATTTTTAGTTTGATATCGTAATATTTTTGTCTCATGAATATTTTGTAATTTTTAATTGATTTTACACTTATTTTTTGTTAATGTCGTCATTGTTTATGACATGTGTGATATAACTAACGGAAAATCGCCCCCACTGGAAAAAACTCATGGATATGCCACTGACCTTATTAGTATTTTTTCCAAAAAAATATTTAAATTCATAATAATTAATTAATTAATCAATTAAGTACTACGGAATTAATAATTTCATGGACTAATATGCCCATAGATTAATAATATAAAACTCTAACCTCCTACTCATTTTACAAAAAACCTAGCCATTAGCTGTTGCCGCACCATCTGCCTCCTCCTTCCCCGCGGCTCCCGCAGTCCCCGCCGTCTCCATGTTGCGGCGCCGCGACTGTCCCCATGCCTACGCGCCTAACCACTGCCGCCGCGGTCTCCATGCCTGCTTACCGCCACCGTCCTCATGTCGCGGCATCACGGCCGTCTGCAAGCCTACACACCTACCCACAACCGTCTCCATATCTGCTTGATTGCCACAGCCGTCGCCATGCCGCGTTGCCGCCTCCGTCCGTATCTTTACATTGTACTCTGTATTTACTTATTGGATATGTAGTTTTATGGGAAAAAGACCTACATAGGACTAAAACTTAGCTCCGGTAAGTAAATAGGAATCCTTCAAGTTTTAAACCTATATAAGAATAAAAATTATATTATTGGACAATTTTAGCCTCGCCCATTTAACTACATCTTTCGTTGTTGTGTTACTCACTTACTACTTTCACCGGGTTATTTGCTGCAAACCTCCCTTGCATCACCGCCGCCATCGCACGCCATAGTTGCCACCATATATCGCACCTCGTCGTCGTCGCCATCGCACATCGACGCCATCGCACATCGCCGCCGCCGCACATCGTTGCCGCTGCACATCACCGCCACCGCCACCATTGTACATGTACCCTCCTCCACCAGATCGATACATAAAGATGCAAAATTAAGCATTGAAAATAGAGATTTGATGGAGAAGGAGGTATTAATGGCGCAAGGCCATCTAAATCGCAAGCTATGGCGGTGAATTCGAGTTTTGCTCAAAAGAAGATCGTGTGTGCAGGGGCGGATCTGCCGGGGGGTAGGGGGCAGTGCCTCTGCTTCCGCCGTACGAACTAGGGTATAGGAAGGGGTTGGGGCCACCGGACTCGCCCGTTCCATAATTTCCGGTGGGCTGAAGCTTGAAGGTGTAGCTTCCGGCTGGAGGATAGGGATGATCGATCGGGTAACTCAGGAAGGCTGATTTTTTTTAAGTAGAAGTGTAGAACGATGTCGTTTAGAAGCAGGAAAAAAACTGTCCAGGGCCGATCTGGCCAAGGAAGCCCAACAGCGCAAACAATGTAAACAGACCAAGCCAAGATCCAGTGCCCAACAAGGTCTAAAGCCCTTCCCTTCACCCAGACTGCAAGTCTGTAACTTCAAACTGCAAAAGCCGCATAGAAGCGTAAGCCGGAAGCATCGAAGTAGTGAAACAGGCAAGCAGCAGAGCCACGTCAGCACGCCGCTACACCGGACCGCCAGTCCCTAGGGATCCTGAAGCCAGATCGCCGACCGCCGTGCGCCCGTGCCCTCCCGCCTTGGCGCTGCCCGTACCAACCCACCGTGGCGCCATCCGCCTGTCCAGTAAGTTTTCCCATTAATCGTGCCCCAACTTAAAAAAAAATTCTAGTTCCGCCACTGCCACTCCAAGATCTCTGAGCTGCTGGATATGTACTCCTCACATTGTTATTGCAGGCATCATTTTGGTCATAGTATTTTTATTTTTCAGTTTATAGTTTTGTTTTCTGGTTGTCACCGTTATTATGCTTCTCCGCGTACTTTTTTTTTGATTTTACAGTATCTTGATTTATTTTTTTATTATTGCATTACCTCATTATTTTTCATTTTTTATTTTGGCATCAAAAGTCACTTTCAAAAAACGTACTACCTTCGTCCCATTAGAAGGTTCTCGTCCACTATTCATAAGGTCAACTTAAATCATTTTTAATCTCTTGTTTTATATATCAAATTCTTATCACATTTACGTTTTTTATCAGGCTTTGTAGCGGTTTTAATGTAGTTTCTGAATATGTAAATTTTATTTAATAAAAATAATCAGAGTGTGAACAAGGATTAAGTTGTTTTATCGTCAATCAAGCATCATAAACCGTTACGGGAACATTCTAGCGGGACGGGGGAATATGACATTAAATTTGAGAGTGAAGATTAGAACTCCGATGCTAGTTATAATAAAATATTAAAATAATAATAACATATAAAACTTTTGGTAGTCAATATTATAAAAAATGTCACAAGCTCCATCGTCTAAGTGCACGGAAAAAATTTCAATGTCAAAAAATAACACAATGTCATAAAAGTGTCACAATATTAAGGGTTTTCATTATAAACATTGTGTTTATAAAATATTGTCAAAATATAGGGAAAATGTCACAATGTCAATAAAATGTTACGATGGGGTGTTTGGCAAATGGCTGTTAGTTGTTAGTTGTTGGCTGATTGATAATAGCCGATTCTGTTGGCGATTTTGATTAGTGAATAGTATTAGTTGTTTGTAAAATGGTGTTTGGTTAAATGATTATTTACAATCGGCTGATAATTTGTTAAATGACTTTTGAGGACATCAATTTATTTTTTTTGTTAATGTTAGGAACCGGTCTTCATAAGCTATATAAAAAAATATCTGTTTTTTGAATATTTGTAAAATTTAGAATGGATAAAGTGCTATATTAAGATCTCGGTTACTCCTCTTATTTGGTTAATATTTAGGATTGACCACTGGGTCTTAATAGGAAACAAAGAAGAAAACAAATATAAAATTAAAACATATACTCCTCCGATCCGTATTAAAGTTATCACTTTCCTTTTGGGGATGTCCCTTATTTAAGTTCACACTTCCATTGTAGGAAACAAAACAGTGCAAAATGGTGCCAAACAGTGTCAAACAGTGTCCAAACATGCACTCCACAGTAACGTCAAATTTATTTTCTTAATCTGTGTGAAGTCAAACTCAGAACTTTAATAGGGACCGGAGGGAGTACTTTCTTTGTCCCACTAAGATTGTCTCATCTTTCTTTTTCGGTTTGTCTCACTAAGTATGACTCATACCAGATTTGATAATATTTGTGTGATTCTAAATCGTTCTTACTTTATTCTTACTTTATCAATTTTAATATTGATTACATAAACCGACTTTTTTAATAACCACACCACCTCCTTATTCTCAATGTTAATGTGATGGAGGTAGTATACAATACATAAACAACGAATCTTGATATTTAAAAAAATATGACACCGCGTCCCTGAGATCCCTGTGGATCGTTGCGCTTATTGATACACCAAAAGCAATTGCTGATAGTGTAGCACGCTCCTCTCCCTTTATAGCACAAGCGAAGTGTCACGTTTATCTCCCTTTACACCGGCAGACTGGCAGATTGCTGGCACTGCATACCCGCGGCCCAACAATCTCCCCCCCCCCCCACAGCACCTGCCAGCCTCAACTGCGCAGCTTGCTGTTGCTGGGGGTCGAACTCGTGACCTTGGCTCTGATACCACTTGTGGATCGTTGCGCTTACCGCTACAACAAAAGCAATTGCTGATAGTGTAGCACGCTCCTCTCCCTTTATAGCACAAGCGAAACACCACATTTCTCTCCCTTTACACCGACAGGCTGGCAGATTGCTGGCACCGCATACCCGCAGCCCAAAAGTCCTCATAACCGAATGGACAATTATTTGGGAAAATGTAAGTTTAGTTTTGATCACACTATTATTTTTTTGATCATCAAAACGGCTTTCCATTAAAATAGAGCAAACATGCAAGACCAAATCCAGACATATATTACAGATCTGATCATAAGACCTAGGAATAGACTTAGAATCAGCCACCCATACAAACAACCTGATTCGCTAGACACAAAATGTGCATGCGGATGTCTAAAACGACCGCAAATGAAACATTGCCTAATAAGAGTTCATCAGAAATCAAAATACTCCGACCATACCTGCTTGAACTGAAATAAAAATAAGCACTGTGAAAGGAAAAATAATACGAAAATAAAAACTTTCCACAGATTACTTCCTCACAGGGAGGTGGTTCCAGAGGATGGCGAGCTGCTGTAGTATGGTAGAAGAGAATCTGAACCTCCAGAAAATTCGTTTGAGAACCTATCATGCCTAGCACCAGAAGGGTCGCCTTCCCATCGCTCGCCAGAGTTTTGCCTTCATCGTCATCGTCGAAGATCAATCCTTCACTGTCCTCGCTGATTGCCATATGTTTGTACTGGTGCACCACACTCGACCAAAATGGCGTGTACCACAACATTCCCCACTGTTGAGGGAGAAAAACAAAACCGGAAAAGACCGCACAAACCACAAAAATGCAAGAGACGCTGATAATACCGTCACAAGAATTGACCACCGTTGTAATCGCCCTCAAAGAAAACCTGGTGCGGCCATGAGGTTTGGAAGTGGTGGCGCTCTTGAAACCCTATTGATCACACTGTTATTAAAAAAGAGTAAAGTTTTATTTTAAATCATTCTTTTAATGAACCTTGATATTTAGAGCTCGTTTGGTAACACTAAAATTGGCTGAATTGGCTGATTCTGCTGAAATTTATGAAGTTCTGACTGAAGTGACTGTATTGGCTGATTCTGTTGAAATTTATGAAGTTCTGGTTGAAATTTATGAAATTCATGAAAAAATTATATTTAAAACATTTGTAATCAATAAATTAAATAAAAATTATATGAAAAAATAGCTAAAATGATCTCTACAGTAACTTCAACCAAAACAGTCAGAAAAGTAACTTCAACTTTACTTTTTCTGATTATTAAAAAACTTCAGTGGGCAAAATAAAAAATCATGTGTTTTATAAAAAAACTGACTAATGAGCTAATAACGAAAAAATGAGTCAACAAACGAGTTGAGGGAAAAGCTGAGGATAATACGAACCTAGAGGGGGAAATTTGGAAATTCCAAATAGTACAAAGCAACAGTGGAGTAGTTGGTACCTGGTAGTACGAAGTTACCCCTGGCTGCAGAGACTACATACCCATCCCGTCTTTGAATGAATGCGTGAAAAATGGCGGATAGAGATTGCATCATTGTCATCATCAATTTCATGATCTACGAAAGCCGACAAAACACAGATAATCAATACCAACAAAGCCTACTGTTACCTTCTATTAATTGGCAAAAAACATCTCTTCATCATTTCCCCCTGCGAACCTTTTCCCATCCCTAACCCTCTACCCCATCTTAATGGTATGGTTTATGAGCATCAAGACTTCAGCCATGGAGTCTACAGAATATTAGCACAGCTTTTGCAGCCCCATTTCCCCCCAGTAATTTCTTTTTACCTCTTCATGGATCATTCCCTTCTGATTTAAGAGGTAAAGCTTGTGTCTTTTGGACTCCTGAGCTTTTCGCTTTAAAGTATTTCCAAAAAAGACTCCTTTTTTGGATTTTAGATTAATTTACTATATTTTGCATCAATCTTGATAGGAAAGAAGAAGAAGAAGAATTGAGATTTAGTAAAGGGAAAGCAGCAGAAGATCAAGAAAAGGTTTCATGGCGGCAGAGACTACGGATATAACTTCTTCTCCGACCCGAAACCCGGCAAAGCCCATTTCATCATTCTTGGGTTCTCCGACCCGAATTCTGAACGGGTTTCTGGGTCGAACGACTTCCCAATCAGCTATGGATCACAGCACGAGCATGAGCATGAGCCCCACCTCAACCCTTGACGCCAAGCAATTCCTCAATATTGGTCACCATATCGGGTACGAGAAAACCCCAAACCTGACCCAAAAATCGAGCCCGACTCGAAACCATAACCCGGTTTGCACCGAAAAGAGACCCGACTCATTAGGAGTGAGTCTCGCTCTCATTGAGGACTCACGCCGTGGTCAGGTGCTGTTTGGGTCAAAACTCAAGATCCAAATCCCCTCTCTGATTTCTCCGGTGGAGTCGCCGGTGGGGTCTCCTGGGGATTTCGGAACCAAGACTCCCCGGAATCTGCCCCCATTGTTGAGCTCTGTCGTTCAGGCCGGAGAATGCCCTTCTTCTCCGGAGGGGCTATCACTGAGTGAAATGGAACTGTCAGAGGACTACACATGTGTGATTACCCATGGACCCAATCCAAAAACAACTCGCATATTTGGCAATTGCGTTGTTGAAGAAAGCTGCTGCGAAGTGATGAAGGGGAACTGTTCTTCGCTATCGAGTTGCCAGAACTGTAGCATCAACCATGGAGATGAGCAGAGTATCTACAACTACAGGTAATTTTAATTTTTGTTTATATAAGATTCAAGAAAAAATTACGGAAGTTGAAAGAGTTGGTGTTAGAGGAGGGGTGCCCGGCGAATCTTGATTTAGGGTTCTAAATTGCGGTTGCGGTTGCGGCTATTGCGAATTGACACGGTTATGGTAAATTATTTTTTCGCTCGAATTAAATAAGAAAAAATTAAATTAGTGTCACGGTTCCATAGCGGTTTGCATTGCGGTTACGTTGCATATTTTATCGTGAATCGAAATCTCACAATCATTCCGACCCGATGTGTTGCTAAAAAAAAGGATGACACCCTATCCCTGAGGGCCCCCAACCCCGACCGGACAGTACGTTGGGAGGACGTAAGTTGGACTATAATCCCAATCTGACAGATAGAGAGTGAGGCTCTGTCCCCGGTACTTGCAGAGGCTCTATGCATTTAAACATGTTGTGTGGTAGAGGATCACTGTTCGGAGTCCGCCCTCCAAGAGGAGTTAAATAGTTATTTCATGGGAGATTTCAACAAATAGGAGCAAAACGTACGAATTTTCCAAAACTAAGACTGCAGATTCGAGTAAGATTCAACTACACCTGCATTGACCACAATACTCTTACCTTTAGGAAATATCAGACATTAAATAGACAATAAATAGATAATAATTAGACAATAAACCGCCTCTTACCCTCCCATCCATGCCGCCAGCGTCACAGTGATAGAGCCATCCCCGGTGGTCACCGTCAGTCAGCACCACCAGCCACCCCGCCCTCACCCCCAACATCCAGCCCCCAGCCCTACTCCCCTGTCCTCAGCCCTCCTCCCCTGCTCCCCTTCCCCGCCCCTGTTCTTCCCCCATGCCCTTCTCCGGCCACTTCACATAAAACCTCAGCCATAACACCACCATCGGCGGTAGCGGCGGCCCCAAATCGGACCCCAACAGCGGCGGTGGCCTCAAATCGGACCCACCTACAGCAGCGGTCCCCAATCGTTCCTCAAATCTGGCAATGGCAACATGGAGGATGGCTTCTTGCGAAAGAAGGGCAGGTCTGGCAACGACGGAAGTTTTTTGACTTGAAGGACAAATTTTGAAAGTTAGAAATAGGTTTCCTAATCTAGAAATAAATAAGTAATATGAATGGAAAAAACATTAACAAGTATTTTTTTTGTAAAAGAGCTATGATTTGATCTTACTAGGAGCAAATTTCTCTTATTTCATTCTTCATGGTGATGAATGATACAGAGTAATACACCTCTCCCCTTTAAGTTACTCATCATCCATTGATTTTTGGTGTCATCCAGTCATCCTTGATTGTTCACTCAACAATACCAAACTTTAATATATACTACCTCCATCCCATTAATATTGGGATAAAAATTGGTGCCACGGTTATGTGGTTTGTATTGAATTGATAAAGTATGAATAGAATAAGAATGATTTAGAGTTACACGAATTTTATCAAATTTGGTACAAGATAATCTTTGTGGGATTTCCCGAAAAGAAAAAATGAGACAATCTTAGTAGAACCGGTTGGGACTTGTTTCAACATTATTAGTAACACTCTTAGTTATTATTGCATTTGGTTCAACCTCCACACGGTCGGTGCGAGATTTGAACCTTGGTCCATTGATCCAAATTTCTCACCACTCAACCAACTGAGCTACCCTTTGGAAAGATGATGGAGGTGTCGGCGGGTGGAGGCATGTTGGAGTAGACTAAGTTTCTACGCAGTCTGGATTTCCCGAGCATGCAGCGGCCTCACAATCATATGCCAAGGCACCTCGGCTGCATTGAACATGCCCAATAAGTTGCGCTCTTTGGTGGTGGGGTCTCTTATGTCCGTCGTGTACCGCCTCCGCGTGCCTAGATATCTCCATCCGTGTGCAATAGGGGTATTGACCAGTTCAAAAGCGGATCAAAACCGGAATTGGATTTGCAAAATAATAGAAATCGGAAACCGAACCGGATATAAACCAATTTTGATCCAGAACTGAACCGGTTTAATCGATTCAAAATTGGAATTGAACTGGAAGAACTGGTTTAATAAAAATTAGGTCTTTGTTACCAATAATATTGCGGAGTATTATTACGATTATATACGCTGTACTTCCTCCGTCCTAAAAAAATACTTTCCACTTTCCCTTTTTGGACAATTGTGTGTCTCACATTCATTTTACATTTTTCTTACACAACTATAACCATATATTTCCACTTTATTCCACTTTCTTAATAAGAATGTCAAGTCAAACTGGAAAGTTATTTTTGGAAAGAAGGTAGTATTATTTAACATGGCAACACCACAGGAGTGTGATGAACATTACCCTCAAGGAGGGAGGAGAGTGAACAAAATTGATCTTCTACTTAAGAGTAGGTGTCATCCTTTTCTTAAATGTGATTACCAAACGCTTGTCTTTTTTGTGCGAATCATTACTGTCGATGATATATCCAAAAGTGACCACCCCTTTCATACTATTTGTAATAATGGGACGCATTGATGGGGGACCTATGTAGGCCTATTAACGTATAATCATCATAATCAAGAATAGTAACTCATAAAGTTTGGATTTTACCGGGGAAAAAGAAAGCACGAGGACTCTACCCAATCACTAGGTGGACTTGCGGAATACTTCGTATAAATTAAAAAAAAAATGCTCTTAATGAGATTAAGAGCCTTTTGGTAACACCAAAATCACTTGAAAACCTTCCCGATTGATTTTTTAGCTATATTTTTTTGTGGATAAACTAGACTTGATGTAAAACATTCCATAAAAATTTCATCAAACAATTCCACCGGAAAGACCACCAAACGCCTCCGTCTAGACTGCGGTTCCAGTCAGGAATTCCTGACCGGAAGACTACTCTATATATATACTCCCTCCGTTCCGTTGGAATGTTCTCGCTTTCCTGTTTTGGATGTCTTGTTGGAAAGTTCTCATTTCCCTATGTTGGTCCAAAATAGGACGCTCATAGGCTTTTAGGAAAGCTACGTACGACACTCAAGCAGGAATTAGGAAAGTACGAATATGGAAAGTTAGCCAGAAAAAGCATATCTGAATTTGAAATTCGAATTGCCTTTTATAGGCGATTACAAATGGTAACTGCCGAACATAATAATGACTAAATTAATTACAACATTAATACGGAATTAAACACATAATTAAGTAGCGCATTGATTGTTGGCCGTTACTCTTCCTGGCTGGCAGGTCAGCCTGGCTGGCAGGCTGGATGCTTGAGCTCCCTCCTGCTGGACTGGACGGTGGGCTTCCCGCTAGGCTGGAGGAATGCTTCTCACCGGGCTGGAGGCAGGCTCCCGGGTAGGCTGGAAGGCAGGCTCCCGGGTAGGCTGGAAGGCAGGCTCCCCGATGGGCTGGAGGCAGGCTCCCACCTGGGCTGGACCGCGGGCTCCCAGTTGGGCTGGATCGCAGGCTCCCAGCGGGCTGGTGGTCGGCTAGGCTGAAAGGCAGGCTCCCCACTGGGCTGGAAGGCAGGCTCCCCACTGGGCTGGACCGCAGGCTCCCAGTTGGGCTGGACCGCAGGCTCCCAGGTAGGCTGGAAGGAACGCTCCCGGGTAGGCTGGACCGCAGGCTCCCAGTTGGGCTGGACCGCAGGCTCCCAGCTAGGCTGGTGGTCGACAGGCTCCTGGCTAGGCTGGAAGGCAGGCTCCCGGGTAGGCTGGACCGCAGGCTCCCCGCTGGGCTGGTCGACAGGCTCTCTTGAGCTTCCGTTCGTTGATTGCCCTGGTTGGTCGGGCTGACTCGAGCTCTGGGTTGCTGGGCTTGGGCCCGCTGGTCCAAGTTCGGGGCATGGGCTGATTAGGCTCTGGGCCTAGTCCTATAACCCCATCACGAGTCCCCCACTCCCTTAGTCGAGTAGTAGACTCGGCTAAGAGGGAGTAGTTTAAGTCAGCTGCCGATTTAAAAATATTCACCTATCAGGGAGCCATAATTGTGGATTATGGGAATCCCAGAGTTTATGGAAATTCCCAAATTAAATCAGGCTCCCAAAAAAGGCTCCAAATAAATTCATTCCTTTTCTTTTCTTTCCTTTTCTTTTCTTTCCTTTTTTTTTCTTTTCCTTTCTTTTCTTTTCTTCCTTTCTTTTCTTTCCTTTTCTTTTCTTTCCTTTCTTTTTTCTTTCCTTTCTTTTTTCTTTCCTTTCTTCTTTTTCCTCTCTCTCCTGCGTCCGTCTTCCTCGCGTCGCGCAGTGCCGCCATCCCAAGATGGTGTGGTTGACCGCCGCCCCGTAGCTTCCCCGTGTCGCCCCCGCCGTGCCAGGCGGACGTCCTGTGTTGGCCGCCGGTTGCTGACGTCGCCCGCTAGTCCGGCGAATCTGGTCGGCCGGCCGGCCGGCCTGGACCTTGGTCGGCGCAATTTACAGGTATTGGCGGGCTGTCTTGTGCCACCCAACGGTCGCCGATGTTGCCCCTGCAGCCCGGTGAATCTGGCTGGCGGGCCTGGGCTCCTGTGGTGGCCGGCACACGCTATAGGGATTGGCGGCCACCCCATTGTCGGACGGTGTCACCCAAGAGGTTGGCGGCTAGACGGCTGGGTGACCAAGCGCCCTCGGGCCGGATGGATTTGTCCTTCTCACGGGCGTCCATGTTGTTCATCCGCTGCCAAGCATCGTTGTGTAGGAAGCCGAGCGGCCAGGTGGTTCCTCGAGTCCAAGTTGAGCGGCACCGTCCCTTTCTTGGCTGGCTGCTGTCGGGCCTCGAAGGAACTAGGGCTGAGGCAAGCTAATGCCCATATGTGCGGTTCCCCATGGAGCTAGGCCGAGCAATGTTGGTTGGGGATCGGACCGGCGGCCGCCACTCTGCCGGTAGACTTTGCTTAGGAAGCCGGCGGCCGTCCCACTGCTGGCTGGCATTGCCCTTCCCCTGGGCGACCAAGGCGGGCACATATCGAGGTAGGTTGATCACGTTTTGGTGTGGATTGTGTTTATCCCTGAACCCCCTCACATTTTCGTTTGTCTATCTTGCAGGGGCTCGCCAAGACCATCAGGGCACTTCACGCAGCCAATCATTCTCAGGCCAGGCTTCAGCGTGAGGCTGACGAGGCTAGGGCTGCCCTGTGGGCCAGCCAGAAAGCCTTCTCCGAGCTGCAGTCCTCGCGTGCAAAAGAATGTGAAGAAGCGGCCAAACAAGGAGCCAAGAAAGCGCTCTCCGAGTTCCAGGCCTCCGAGCAGTTCCAGAAGCTCGTCTCTGCGAGGGTGCAAGCAGAAGAGTCTGAACTGGTGCAGAGGTGGCTGACGACCCTCGACGGAGAGTATTGACGCGCTCGCGAAGTCCTCTATGCTTTTCAGAGTGGCAAGTATTTGATGCAGCAGAAGGTGTATGGCCGGTTGAAGGATCTAGACCCTGACTTTCATCCATCCACACTCGGCCTTCCCGGCCGCATGAAGAAACCCGTGGAGGCGATAGCCCTTCTTCCCCCAGAGGCCGTCCGTCAGGAGGAGGAGCTTGGTAGTTCTAACGAATGGGCTTGGTTCTTTCCGCCAGCTATGGGGAACATGACTCCTGTGGCCCCTGTCCAGGACTTGGTTGGTGTGTTAGATGACATTCCCGAGGTTGATGGCGATGGGTCTGTCCAGCCGTGACATTGTATTTTGTATTTCCTTTGTTTCCCACTTGAATACCTCGTGGATGTTTGATTTTTATTTCATACGCCTCCTTTTCTATACTTTGCATTACGAATACTTAGCAATTTATTCAGGGATCTGGCTTCTCTAACCTCCCGGGGGGCGGTTAGGCTGGCGTGGCCGAGCCTATCCGTGCCCCTCCTAGTTGGGTAGAAGTGATCTGTTCGCTATTGATGTGGAATCAACAAGTAAGCGACTTGTTTGGCCAGCAAGGTCGGACATTGAACCGACGAGGAAGACCCTTAGGTCGGTATCCTGAACGTTCATGACCCGGGGGTCAGTCCTACTGTCACTTTAACCCGTCCAGTTTGCCCGGACTTGGGGAATAATCTGGTTACTCCCGCATGGATAGCCAAACAACAGGGGCGGACCCTGCATGATCCACCAGAACGAACCCGCACCGCCAACTCAGGGATGACGAGAGTGCGAGCTGCTTGGCCAGCGATGTTAGGCAGTGATCACTCAAAAGGACCCGGAGGTCAGCATCCTGAGTACCCTCGACCCGGAGGCCAGCCCTACCGTCGCCTCGACTGTCGCGGCTAACTCTTTACTTTAGAAAATTGCCCAAATTCTTGAAAATCGCTTGGCTATTTTCGGTTAAAGAGCCTAGCCGAGGTCGGCCAAACACCGAGGGGGGGCATAGTACCTTTTTATTTATTTTTTTTTTTTTTTTTGCCGCCCTTTATTGCTAAGTGAGGTCGGACCTCTTTTGATGACAAAATATCGCTAGCAAAGTATATTGAATTCATGATGTGGGCGGACCACATGAAGAATTACAAATTGTAATCCCGTGCTCGGAGCACAAGAGTTTACAAAGAAAAGTGAAACTTCGATTTTCTACTGGTAAAACTTCATCAGGTGCTCGGCATTCCAGACGCGGTCTACCAACCGGCCTGTTGTTGTCTTCAACTTGTATGTCCCAGGGCCGATCACTGCGTCAACCACGTAAGGGCCTTCCCACTTGACGGAGAGCTTACCTCCCTCTGTCGGCCTGCTGGCCTTCCTACGTCATAGGACGTAATCACCGACGTCAAAACTCCGGGGTCGGGCTCGGCTGTCTTGGTACGCCTTGACTTGTCGTCGATAGTTTTCCGCTTTGATGAAGGCACGGTCTCTTCTTTCCTCAATGAGGTGGAGCTCGGCTCGGAGCCTCTCCTCATTGCTGGCTGGTTCAAACTCTTCTCAAAGCTATGCCAGCATCAAAACTCCGATGCAGACCTCCTCTCAAAGCTATCCTCAACGCTTGCCAGCATCACACATCTCCAATGTTGGTCCAAAATAGGACGCTCGTAGGCTTTTAGGAAAGCTACGTACGACACTCAAGCAAGAATTAGGAAAGTACGAATATAGAAAGTTAGCCAGAAATAGCATATCTGTATTTGAATTCGAATTGCCTTTTATAGGCGATTACAAATGGTAATTGCCGAACATAATAATGACTAAATTAATTACAACATTAATACGGAAGTAAACACATAATTAAGCCGCGCATTGATTGTTGGCTGTTACTCTTTCTGGCTGGCAGGTTGGACGCTTGAGCTCCCTCCTGCTGGACTGGACTGTGGGCTTCCCGCTAGGCTGGAGGAAGGCTTCTGACCGGCCTGGAGGCAGGCTCCCGGGTAGGCTGGAAGGCAGGCTCCCGGGTAGGCTGGAAAGCAGGCTCCCCGTTGGGCTGGACCGCAGACTCCCAGTTGGGCTGGACCGCAGGCTCCCAGCTGGGCTGGTGGTCGGCAGGCTCCTGGCAAGGCTGGAAGGCAGGCTTCCGGTTGGGCCGGTAGGCAGGCTTCCTGCTGGGCTGGAAGGTAGGCTGCTGAGTGGGCTGGTAGGCAGGCTCCCTGCTAGGCTGGAGGCAGGCGCCTGGCTAGGCTGGAAGGCAGGCCGCTGGCCGGGCTGGACGGCAGGCTACCGACTGGGCTGGTAGGCAGGCTCCCTGTTGGGCTGGACGGCAGGCTGCTGACTGGGCTGGTAGGCAGGCTCCCTACTGGGCTGGACGGCAGGCCGCCCTGGGCTTTCACTCCTTGATGGGCCTGATCGGTTGGGCCGGAATGAGCTCTGGATCACTGGGCTTAGGCCTGCTAGTCCAAGTCCGGGGCCTGGGCCGATTAGGCTCTGGGCCTAGTCCCATAACCCCATCACGAGTCCCCCACTCCCTTAGTCGAGTAGTAGACTCGGCTAAGAGGGAGTAGTTTAAGTCAGCTGCCGATTTAAAAATATTCACATATCAAGGAACCATAATTGCGGATTATGTGAATCCCGGAGTTTATGGAAATTCCCAAATTAAATCAGGCTCCCAAAAAAGGCTCCAAATAAATTTTTTCAGCATCCTAGCACTCCAGCCGTCAATTTTCTTCCGGACATCAGAATCCAGGTCAGCTCCCGAAAATTCCTTTCCTTTTCTTTTCTTTCCTTTCTTTCCTTTCTTTTCTTTCCTTCTTTTTTCTTTCCTTTTCTTTTTTCTTTCCTTTTCTTTTCTTTCCTTCTTTTTTTCTTTCCTTTCTTCTCTTTCCTCTCTCTCCTGCGACCTGCGAGCGTCTCCCTCGCGTAGCCGCAGCGCCGCAACTGACCGATTGCCTCCAAGGGCGGCCGCCGTCTGTGACCCGGTGGCTCCACAGGGCCGGTCCCTGTTGCGCCCAATGGCTGTTCCGCACCACCCGCCAGCGGCTGACATCCCCCCTGCAGTTCGGTAAATATGGCAGGTGCGTCTGGGCTCATATGTTCGGCTGGCGCAAATCACACAGGGGTCGGCGGCCACGCCCTGCCGGCCAGCGTCGCCCAGGAAACTGGCGGCCAGGTGGTCAGGCGCCCCCCAGGCCAGATGGAGTTGACCCTCCTTCCGGTGTTCAGGTTGTCCGGTGAGCTGCCGTCGCGCGCTTCTGCTGTCAACTGTTGTCCCCGATATCTGGTGGCCATCCCGTGCTAATCTCTGGATTCCGGCGTTGATTCCCAGCCTGTGGGACACCCGGACTACAGTGCCGGCAGCCGGGTCTTTGAGGGAGTCAGAAGTGCAGCTCCTATGGCGGCAATGTAGCTTTTGGTTCGGGGTGATTAACCGTTATTCTTGCATGTCTTTCTCCAGGTCGGTGATAGCTATCTTTGTTGCGTCCACTTATGATCGTTGAGCGACAGGGGTAGGTGACGGCCTCCAGGCGGCGATGGCGGATTCCTGGCCAGCTAATCGCGGATGTTAATTCGAGGCCAGCTGAACTCCAGGTTTTGGGTGTCGCTTCCCGTCTGGTTGGATTGTTTTCAGAATTTGAGGACTCCGTGGCTACCCTGGCTCCTAAGGAGTGATGTCCCTAGCGGCCAAGGTTCCGATGACGAGAGATCTCCACTGAATTCGGTGACCACCTACCGAGAGGCGAACAACCATGATGAAGACCGTGCCAAATTCAGATTCCAGGAGTGTTCCTTGAGATTCCCAGCAACTCCCATGAACAATGTCCATCAACCTTGTAATTTACTTTATTTTTGAATAGTTTGCTGCGTGGCAGATGTAACCTTTAATTCAACATTAAATCTTGAAACATACGTTTCTTTTTCTATACTTTGCTTTCTTTCGTTTTTCTTTCCTCGACTTCCTGCATGCGTGTGTGCATCCTGCCCTAGGCGGCCAGGCGGCTGGGTGTCCCCCGGGTTGGATGGCACCGTCACCTCCCTGGAAGCAGGCGGCCGAGCGGCCGGACGGCAAAGCGGCTGGGCGGCAAAGCGGCCAGGCGGCCAGGCGGCCAGATGGTCGGGCGGCAACGTGGCCAGGCAGCAAAGCGGCCGGGCGGCCAAGCAGTCAGACGTTCGGGCGGCAAATCGGCCAGGCGACCTGGCGGTCAGGCGACCAGGCTGAAGTCTCTATTCCTTGGGGTTTCGCGTTGTCCGGCGATCGCCCTGATGCTCTTCTTCCTCTGGGTGGCAGGGTTGTTGCCGCCAAAATTTTCTTGGCAGTGACAGAGATCACGCAAGCGCAGGGGTCCTGCGCCACCGTCCAGGATGACGGCACTTGGGCGGACGGCATCCGAGATCGGCAGTGTAACTTCCAAGCTGGCAACCACCCGGGCGGTGGTGGGTCCAAGGTCAGAGTGCTGCTCCTCGGTGGTAGGAAGTAGGTGGACGATCCAAACTCTTTGGATGACACCTTCATCCCCGCATGGTTGAAGTCGTTGAGACCTTTGAGGTTGATATCGACTGTCCTAGTGCAACTGCATGTATCCTTCGCCCCCACAGGAAACCGGTCAATTCAAGCCGATTGGGACCTTCAGAAAACAATAAGTGCAGCCGACATGTGTGGATAACATGCTGGTGCTTCCCGAATTATCACTGTTTTTAGAGCCATGTAGCTCCTTATCTTTTCAGTTGATTCTGATAGCCTTTTTAACCTATTTGTAGGATTCCATGCCTCACAGAGGTCCCCAAACGTGTGAAGAATCATGAGGACGAGAGAGCCCCACGGCGGATAGCCTACCTTCCGGTTTGAACTTTGAAACAGGTAAGGCGGCAGGCGCCCAATTGCGGAAATGGCAGTCAAGGCTTTCCCTCAGAAGTGCTCAGCAATGCAAGTTGACTGCGACATGGTACTTGGGCGTCAGTCGCAAGTTGACGGTGGCGCAGTGCCTAGGCGACGACCAAGAGTAGACCATCCATGTTAATGACTAAGTTGACTTTCAGATATTTGTATTTGATGGCGATGGGTTCGCCCGGCCATGACCATGTACATTTTTTGCTTGTAGCATGAAGTTGACTGATGTGACATTTGACTGAAGTAATTTTGAATTCATATGTTTCTTTTCCTATACTTTGCATTACGAACACTTAGCAATTTATTCGGGGATCTGGCTTCTCTAACCTCCCGGGGGGCGGTTAGGCTGGCGTGGCCGAGCCTATCCGTGCCCCTCCTAGTTGGATAGAAGTGATCTGTTCACTATTGATATGGAATCAACAAGTAAGCGACTTGTTTGGCCAGCGAGGTCGGACATTGAACCGACGAGGAAGACCCTTAGGACGGTATCCTGAACGTTCCTGACCCAGGGTCAGTCCTACTGTCACTTTAACCCATCCAGTTTGCCCGGACTTGGGGAATAATCTGGTTACTCCCGCATGGATAGCCAAACAACAGGGGCGGACCCTGCATGATCCACCAGAACGAACCCGCACCGCCAACTCAGGGATGACGAGAGTGCGAGTTGCTTGGCCAGTGATCTTAGGCGGCGAGCACTCGAAAGGACCCGGAGGTCAGCATCCTGAGTACCCTCGACCCGGAGGTCAGCCCTACCATCGCCTCGACGGTTGCGGCTAACTCTTTAATTTAGAAAATTGTCCGGACTCTTGAAAATCGCTTGGCTATTTTTAGTTAAAGAGCCTGGCCGAGGTCGGCCAAACACCGAGGGGGGGCATAGTACCTTTTTTTTTGCCGCCGCCCTTTATTGCTAAGTGAGGTTGGACCTCTTTTGAAGACAAAATATCGCTAGCAAAGTATATTGAATTCATGATGTGGGCGGACCACATGAAGAATTTCAAATTGTAATCACGTGCTCGGAGCACAGGAGTTTACAAAGAAAAGTGAAACTTCGATTTTCTACTGGTAAAACTTCATCAGGTGCTCGGCATTCCAGATGCGGTCTACCAACCGGCCTGTTGTTGTCTTCAACTTGTATGTCCCAGGGCCGATCACTGCGTCAACCACGTAAGGGCCCTCCCACTTGACGGAGAGCTTACCTCCCTCTGTCGGTCTGCTGGCCTTCCTACGTCTTAGGGCATAATCACCGACGTCAAAACTCCGGGCTCGGGCTCGGCTGTCTTGGTACGCCTTGACCTGTCGTCGATAGTTTTCCGCTTTGATGAAGGCACGGTCTCTTCTTTCCTCAATGAGGTGGAGCTCGGCTCGGAGCCTCTCCTCCTTGCTGGCTGGTTCAAACTCTTTCACTCACCGGCTGGAAACTACGGCCTCGAACGGTGCCCTCGCCTCAAAGCCATAACACAAGGCAAAAGGGGTCTCTCTTGTTGCCTTCCTTGGGGTTGTTCTGAAGGTCCAGAGTATATTGTTCAACTCCTCCACCCAGGCAGTCCCGAGGGCCTCCAACTTCTTTTGCAGTCCATCGACGATCGTCCGGTTGGTGTTCTCCACCTGTCCATTTGCCTGGGGGTAGCAGACCGCAACTCGGCTGGATTCTACTCCCCACTCTGCACAGAATTGGCGGAAGGCTTTGCAGTCAAACTGCCTTCCGTTGTCGGAGATTATTTGGAGGGGAACCCCAAACCGGCAGAAAATATTCTTCCATATGAACTTCTTACATTGGAGATGTGTGATGCTGGCAAGCGGCTCGACCTCAACCCACTTCGTAAAGTAGTCCACCGCGACGATGACAAACTTCCGGTTTCCCGACCCGGTTGGTAAGGGACTGACCAGGTCGACACCCCATCTTGTGAATGGAAGGGCGGTGCTGATCGGTGTGTACATCGTTGCTGGTCGGCCGGGGCTCTTCTGGAATTTCTGGCATGTCTTGCATCTCCTTGCATAGTCAGCGCAATCCTTCATTATTGTTGGCCAAAAGTACCCCTGGAGGACGACCTTCCTAGCTAACGTGCTTGCCCCCTGATGGGCGGAGCATACGCCCCCATGGAGTTCAGAGACGATCATTTCCGCCTCATGTGGGCGTAAACACTTTAGCAAGGTCCCATTGTAGGACCTCTTGTACAACTTCCCATCCAAGACGACGTAGCCCGGAGCTCGTCGCCGGACTAACCTTGCCTCCTCCTCTCTCTCGGGGAGCGTCCCATCGGCTATGTAGCGCAGGAGGTCATCCACCCAACACCAGGCAACTGGTTGCAGGGGAAGGATGTCAATGGACGGTGAGGCTGATATGCTTGAGGTCGTCATCTCCTCAATGCGTGCAATTCTCGATATATGTTCAGGTAACCCTTGGGATAGCTTTGAGAGGAGGTCTGCATTGGAGTTTTGATTTCTCGGGATGCAGATCAACTCTGCTTGCTTGAACAACCCGAGCAACTCCCGAACAACATCTCGATACTTCATCATTCTTTCTTCCTTCGCTTCGAACTCACCTTTGACCTGTGAAACCACCAGACGGGAGTCACATTTCACCGTTATCCACTCTGCTCCCATGGCGACCGCCAATCGTAGCCCAGATAGTAGGGCCTCGTACTCCACCTCATTGTTGGAGACTTTTAAAAGATAGCGGTAGGCATAGTAGGCTCGGAATCCCTCGGGTGAGATGAGGACGATTCCGCCCCCGCATCCCTTGGCTCCTGCCGACCCATCAGTCGCTAGAGTCCACCATTGTTCATTGCTCTCCTGTTGCCTATCTGCCACTTCTCGGGCCGTGCATTCCACAATGAAATCAGCCAGAGCCTGGCCTTTGATGGACGTCCGAGGCTGGAAGTCAACCTCGTATTGGTTGAGGAGCATCGACCACTTCACTACCCGGGTTGTGCCGGGCGCCCTCAGAGCGGCACCTAGGGGTTGGTCCGACAGGATTCTGATCGGGTGCGCTCTGAAGTAGTGTGTCAACTTCTTGGCGGTGATGTAGGCAGCATATATTGTCTTCTCGAGCGGGGTGTACCGGAGCTCAGCATTCTGGAGGGTCTTGCTTACATAGTAGACGGGACGCTGAACGCCTTCCTCCTCGCGAACCAGCACGGAACTGATTGCACCTTGGGAAACCCCAAGATAAAGGATTAACGTCTCCCCCCTCTCCGGCTTGCTGAGTAAAGGCTCAGAGAGGAGGTACTTCTTCAAGTCGTCGAAGGCTCGCTGACACTCATCATTCCAGACGAAACCATTTTGTTTCTTTAGGACTTGGAAGAAGGGTAGGGACTTCTCGGCGGACTTGGACATGAAACGTCCAAGGGCTGCTAGCCGGCCGGTGAGAATCTGGACTTCTTTCACCGACCTCGGGGGTTCCATGTCAAGTTATTGCCCTTACCTTCTCAGGATTTGGCTCAATCCCCCTCCGTGTGACCATGTACCCCAGGAACTTGCCTCCTTGGACGTCAAAGGTACATTTCTTCGGGTTCAGGCGCAGACGGACTGCCTTCATGATCCCGAAGATCTCTGCCAAATCATCTGCATGATCGGATGCCCGGGTGCTCTTGACGATCATGTCGTCAACATACGCCTCCATGTTCCTTCCGAGCACCTTCCGGAATACCTTGGCCACCATCCTCGTGTACGTCGCCCCAGAGTTCTTCAGCCCGAAAGCCATGACAAGATAACAAAAAATCCCCTCTGGGGTGACGAATGAGGTCTTCTCCGCATCTTCTTCATGCATGAAAATCTGATGGTATCCTCGAAAAGCGTCCATGAAGCTAAGGAGCTCACATCCGGCCGTCCCATCGACTAGTTGGTCGATGTTAGGCAATGGGAATGGATCCATCGGGCATGCCTTGTTGAGATCGGTGTAATCAACACACATCCTCCAGGTTGGCGGCTTCGGGGCCAGGACCACGTTTGCCAGCCAGACCGGGTACAAGACCTCCCGGATATGCTTGATACTCAGGAGCATATTGACCTCCTTCTTCACGAATTCCCTCCTCTCGGTTGAGAGGTGTCTTCTCTTCTGCTGGATGGGCTTCGCCATTGGATTGACCGCCAGCCGATGGACAACGATGCTTCGGTCAAGGCCAGGCATGTCCTCCGGTCCCCACGCGAAGACAACGCTAAAAAGGACAAGTACCTGGATAATCCTCTCCCTCAAGCCGGCCGGGAGCCCGGTCCCGATCTTGACCTTCCGCTCCGGCCTCTCGGGGTCAATCTGGATCTCCTCCACGTCTGAGGTGGGTTCAGCGCGGAGCTGACCCTCCTCATACTTCATGGCTTTGCTGTTGATAGTGTGGATCCTCAAGTCTTTTTGACCGATTTGTTTGCAAGCTTTCAGATAGCAGCTCCTCGCCATTCGCTGATCTCCCTTGGCGACTCCGACGCCATTCGGAGTGGGAAACTTCATGCATAGGTGCTCCTGGGATATCACACATTTGAGGTCTTCCAGGGCCGGCCTTCCCATGATGATCTTATGCGCACAAGTTAGGCGTACGACGATAAACTCGACGTCTAACTTGGATACGCAGGGCTCGGAGCCCACCATCACAGGGAGGACTATGCTGCCCTCCGACTCAATGGAGTCCCCCGTGAAGCCTGAGAGTGGGGTTCTCACCGGGATCAAGTCTTTTCGGTCCAGCCCGAGACCTTGGAAGGTGTCATAGTACATGATGTTAACGGAGCTCCCATTGTCCACCAGGACTCGGTGGACGATCGTGTTGTTGATTTCGACCTTGATGACCAAGGCATCCCTGTGCGGCGGAGGCATCGGTGGCAAATCTGCGTCGGTGAAGAAGATGGGGTCCCTCTTCACCCTCTTGTCAGCGGGAGCCCTGGTTATCTCCCCAACGTATAGGGCTCGGGCCCACTGCTTCCGCTCTCCAGAGGTGTCGCCTCCCTGGGGTCCCCCGAATATGAATGAACATCGATGGTACTTCCGGGGGCCGTTCCCTAGGTCGGCATCGTCTTCCTCGGAGAAGGCGCCGAGCTCTCGCTTCTTGGCAGGCGGTGTCTCCTTTGACGTGGTAGCTTGGTCGGACCGCTGCCACGTCAGGCTCCTCTTCTGCGGGATGCCTCCTTGTTTGCCAACGAATTGGCCCAGGTACCCTTTCTGGATGAGTTCTTCAATTTGCCGCCGGAGAATGACGCAATCATCTGTATCATGCCCTGCTCTCCGATGGAATCGACAATATTGGTCGTGGTTGCGCTTGGCAGTCACCACATCACACTCCTCCGGAAAGTCGACTAAACCTTGCTCCTCCGCGTAGTCGAGGATGGCCCCGACCGGCTGAGCAAGTGGGGTCAATTGCTTGACGGGCTGTAGCGGTCCGCTCGGGACGTCCGCCTTGCCCTTGCCTCTACTTTTGTTACCTCTGAACTTGTTGTTTTTGTTGCTAGCTTTGCCGTCAGCTTTCTCAGCACCCGAACCGGCTTCCTTCTTCTTTTCTTCTTTTGCACCTTCTTCCTCATCTCTTTTCCTCTGCAAGGCGTCCTCCGTCTCGGCTTGCCGGTCGGCACGGCCGAGCGCCTCCTCGTACGAGGTGGGGGGACTTCTGACGAAATCTTTGTAAAGCTCGCCCGATCGGATAGAGTTTGTGAGCATGGCCACCCCGGTCTTGTCATCAAGGCCCTGAACCTTGACTGACTCGGCCCTCCACCTCGCTAGGAAGGTCGACAATGATTCCTTCTTCCCCTGTTTTAGACCGAACATGTGGCTGAAGTTTTTCTTGACGTCTCGGGAGCTCGCGAACCTCAAGAGAAAGCGCTGAGCCAACTCACGGAAATTCGTGATACTCCCGTCGGGTAGAGAGTCATACCATTCACGAGCCGGGCCATCCAAAGTGGCGGAGAAACCGCGGCATCGGATTGCGTCCTCGTACCCCATCATGACCATGTAGGAAAGGTACCGAGATACATGATGCTGGGGGTCAGAAGCGCCCTTGTATGCTTCAATGGCGCATGGCTTGTAGCCCCTCGGCAACGGCGCATCCATGACCGCCCGGGTGAAGGGTTCGGGTATCTGGAGGTCGGCCGTGTAGGGCTCCCCCCCGACGACCCTCCTTCTCAACTCGTCAAGGCGCTGTCGTAGATCTTCCACCTCGACCGGCGGTGGGTTCCCCCAGACAGCTCCAGCGCAGGGCTGGGCATGTCCGGCGGCACCTCCAAGTCGTCCGTGCACGTGAGGTCGGGGCCCCACGTTTTGCCTCTCCATGGAGCCAGTCCGACTGCTCGCCCGGTGAGAGTGGCGAGAGGGCTCGCCTCCTTCCATCTGCGTTGGGCGCCCCTGCTGGGCGCCCCTCCCCGTCTGCCGATGGGGTCGGCTAGGCTGCTGAGAGACTTCTTCCCCCCGCCGATGGGAGACTTCTTCCCCCCTGTTTTGGTTGGATCCAGAGCGTCGCTCATCACGTCGCCTGGAAGACACCTCCACATCCGCTGGCGTCTGTTGACGGGCAGGCTCATCCACATTTCCGCCAGACACCATCTGTTGGAAATTTTGAGCCAAGTTCCCCAGAACCCGAGTTGCCTCCTGCAGGGCTTCCACCCCGACATTGAGTCGAGCCGGGTCCATGCGCGGAGCATGACGTCGGCCTCCCCCCCGCCGGCTGCGGACCGAGCGCTCACCTTGAGTGTGGTTGAGCGTCGCCCTTAGATCGCCATGGCCTGATAATTGGTTCCGAAGGTCGCCTTGGCGCGCCGCCCTCCTGCCCTGTGCATGGTTGTCGAGGGCACGCTGGCGGCCAGACCGGGCGGACTCCTCGGTGTGGACTGAGACATGGTCACGTCGAGACGAGATTCCAGCCATCTTCCTGTGTGATTCCTACTCAAGTTATGTGAGAGACAATAGAAGCTCTCAATGAAAGCACCAATGTTGGTCCAAAATAAGACGCTCGTAGGCTTTTAGGAAAGCTACGTACGACACTCAAGCAGGAATTAGGAAAGTACGAATATGGAAAGTTAGCCAGAAAAAGCATATCTGAATTTGAAATTCGAATTGCCTTTTATAGGCGATTACAAATGGTAACTGCCGAACATAATAATGACTAAATTAATTACAACATTAATACGGAATTAAACACATAATTAAGTAGCGCATTGATTGTTGGCCGTTACTCTTCCTGGCTGGCAGGTCAGCCTGGCTGGCAGGCTGGATGCTTGAGCTCCCTCCTGCTGGACTGGACGGTGGGCTTCCCGCTAGGCTGGAGGAAGGCTTCTCACCGGGCTGGAGGCAGGCTCCCGGGTAGGCTGGAAGGCAGGCTCCCCGATGGGCTGGAGGCAGGCTCCCACCTGGGCTGGACCGCGGGCTCCCAGTTGGGCTGGATCGCAGGCTCCCAGCGGGCTGGTGGTCGGCTAGGCTGAAAGGCAGGCTCCCCACTGGGCTGGAAGGCAGGCTCCCCACTGGGCTGGACCGCAGGCTCCCAGTTGGGCTGGACCGCAGGCTCCCGGGTAGGCTGGAAGGAACGCTCCCGGGTAGGTTGGACCGCAGGCTCCCAGTTGGGCTGGACCGCAGGCTCCCAGCTGGGCTGGTGGTCGACAGGCTCCTGGCTAGGCTGGAAGGCAGGCTCCTGGGTAGGCTGGACCGCAGGCTCCCCGCTGGGCTGGTCGACAGGCTCTCTTGGGCTTCCGCTTCTTGATTGCCCTGGTTGGTCGGGCTGACTTGAGCTCTGGGTTGCTGGGCTTGGGCCCGCTGGTCCAAGTTCGGGGCCTGGGCTGATTAGGCTCTGGGCCTAGTCCCATAACCCCATCACCCTAAATGGAAAGTTATCCTACATCAAAACAGGGTCAAACAGTGCAAAACAGTGTCAAACAGTGTCGAAACAATGTCAAAACAGTAAACTTTACCCCCTGATAAGTTTATTTCCTTAATATATATAAAGAGGTCTTCCCATGAAAAGTAAGAAGTGAGCTAAGCCCTTGATCACTTCAAAATGAATGGAGTGGATCAAAACTCACGTTAGGAAATACTAAACTCAAAGGTGCAATGCTTAATACTAAAAGTGCATATACGATATGTAAATGTGCATACTTAGTTCATTAAATATAGTTACAATTCGATTTTTATACTTCTTATTTTATTTCGAAGCGTGATGCACTTTTACTATCTTGTATTGCACTTTTTCAACACAATGATTCACTTTTACTTTAGTGGATCCAATAAAAGTTGTGCATAATAATCATAGTGTCACCGCGTTTTTGCTTTAAAATTTGATTTGATCCTTCCATTTAAACAATTTAAAGGTCTAGATTAGTTCTTATTTTTCACCTAGAGATCACTTTTTATTTGAACCGATCCCTATATATATATATATATATATATATATATATATATATAGAATTAGGTTCAAGTGAGAAAATGATCTTATGAGAGAAATGAGAATGAATCTAGACCGTTGGATTGTATTCTGTGAAATTGAATGTGCATTAAGTGAAACTGAAACGTGCATTAGGTGAAATCGAAATGTGCAACACAAAATGTCAGACAAAGTGGTATTATGTGTAGTTGAATTATGCATTAGGCGAAACTGAAATGTGCACTGGGTGAATCTGAAATGTGCAGAAAAAAACTATGATGTGGTGGCATTTTTATGCCTTTTATTCCGCACATTTTAATTTCACGTAATGCACATTTGAGTTTTACTTTACATTCTGCACATTTCAATTTCACTTAATGCACACTTCAGTTTTACCAAATGCAGAATTCAATTTCACATAATACAATCCAACGATCCAAATCCATTCTCATTTCTCTCCTAAGAGACCATTCTCACTGGAACCATCCCCTATATATATATATATATATATATATATATATATATATATATATATATATATATATATATATATATATATATATATATATATATATATATATATATATATATATATATATATATATATATATATATATATATATATATATATATATATATATATATATATATATATATATATATATATATATATATATATATATATATATATATATATATATATATATATATATATATATATATATATATATATATATATATATATATATATAGGGGTGAGTTCTAATACAAAGAGATTTTCCCATGAAAAGTGAGAACTAATCGAAGCCCTTGATTATTTAAAAATGGATGGTATAGATCAAAACTCACGATCAACAAAATGTAATACATAATAGCAAAAGTGCATGTGCAATATGTAACGGTGCACATTGACCTTCTAAAAAATCATCAGGAACGATCTTTATACTTGTTATGTTTTTTCTGAAAAGTAATGCACTTTATTGTTAGTCAAATGCACTTTTCCTCCGTAGTGATGCACATTTGTCACATTAGTTTTCAAAAAAGTTTTTGATAATTACACTTTTGACACCGAATTTTTCCCTTAAAAATTGACCTGATCCACTCGGTTTCTCATTTTAATGGCTAAGATTACTTCTCATTTTTCATATAAGTAGTACTTTGTATTTGAGCCTCCCTCTCTCTCTCTCTCTCTCTCTCTCTCTCTCTCTCTCTCTCTCTCTATATATATATATATATATATATATATATATATATATATATATAGACACACACACACATACATATATAGAGGAATTCTCATGTCCAGCACCTTCCCGTCCGAACGCCGTTCGAACACCGCCATTTGAGGCGGTTCCCGGTGGAAGTTTTTGATAAAAAAAATTGAGCGTGTTCCTCATCAAGTCTACTTTATCCATACCAAATTTCAGCTCAAAATTGGATCGGGAAGGCAGTCAAATAATTCACTGAAGTTAACTGTGTTTTTCTATGTTTAATTTGGCGCAGTTAACTTCAATGAATTATTTGACTGTCTTTCCAATCAAATTTTGAGCTGAAATTTGGCATGGATAAACTAGATTAGATGAAAATCATGCTTAAAAAATTTTATCAAAAAAATCTAGCGAGAAATGCTCCAAACGGCGGAGTTCAGACGGCGTTCGAATGGGAAGGTGCTGGGCAGGAGAGTTCCTCTATATATATATATATATATATATATATAGAAAATTGTTCAAAATAAGAGTTAAATATGAAAAATTTAAAGTAGGATTAATAGTGTTTTCTTTCTTCAATATAGGAGTTTTATAATCGTACTAAAAGATAAAAATTCACTAAACTTTTTTATGTTTAACTTCTAATAGATCATTTTTCAAATTTTATCGACAATAGCATTTTTGCACATAGTTAATATAAATTGATCTTCTTTTTATGCATATTTGTAAATGTACATCTTAAACGTAACTAAATTTAATCAAATAATATTAATAATTAAAAGTAACTATATTTAATTAAACAATATTAATAATGTGATTTGTTATTTACGAAATGGGTCAGTGTTGTAATGTAAGTTGTCATTTACTCACTTAATTCTTTGGATACGTCACTCCCTAGGAGTTCGCGTCGCATCTTCATTGACTCCTGTCGCCCGTAGTCCCCAAATGAGGAGATGGTCCATTGTTGCAAGTGAATGGGTGAAAAAGAAGTGAAGAGGTGGTCCCGTCGCCCGTTTCCATGTCCGGGGCGAACTTGATTACTTGTTGAAAAACCAGTTAAAAATACATTTAGGTGTGTTTTAAAACCACGTAACCTTAGTTGGGTATTTTACAAGTAGGACGGTCTATTTGACAGTTTTTCCTTAAATTTATATGTAATACTCCCTCCGTCCCGAGTTGAATTGCAAACTTTGACCGACACGAGGATTAATAAAAGACAATAAATGATATTTGCTTTTTACACTTTTGCCCATCTTTCTAAAAGTAGGTGACTTTAAGTTAATGGGGAAAAAGTAAAAGTAAGGGTAAATTTGTCACTTTATTCTTATTTACATATCTAAAATAGAAAGTGGAAAACCATTTTGGAACAATCAAACACTCAAACTTATCAACGTACTTGTTAAAAACAGGGCCGTATTTAGTTGGTTTAGTGTCACAAAAACTAAAATTGCATTTTCATATTCGAATTTTATTAATTCAGGACCCGAAAGATTTCGTACAACTTAGGTTCTGAATTGATAATTTTCAATCATTCAAGTCCTAAATTGATAGTTTTCCATCATTCGGGTCCTATATCGATACATCTCATCTTTCAGGTACCGGATTGATAATTCATCTATCTTCCGGGTCCTGAATTGATAAAATTCCTTTCATATTCGTTAGAAATGTTTTACACAATAAATTATACTCCCTCCGTTCTTATTATATCTTCCATTTCACTTTGGTGCACAATTTAAGAAAAGTGGGTATTGTTTGGTGGACAGTTGTGCAGAGGAGAGAGAAATGTGTAAGAAATGTTGTGAATCACAAATTCTTTACCAAAAAAGAGAAAATGGAAGTTTACTTGGAACGGATGAAAAAGGAAAGTTGGAAGATATAATAGGAACGAAGGGAGTATATAGTACATAGTAGTTAATTAAAAATAATAAAAAGAAATTGCAAACAAATATAGAAATTGAAATAAAAAAAATATCATATTAAGCGGTACATATAAGGCAATAACTCTTATTGAGCTACACCACAGTCTAGGCCACGAGAAACATATACTTCCTCTGGTCCCTATTAAAGTTCTCAGTTTGACTTCACACAGATTAAGAAAATAAATTTGACTTTACTGTGGAGTGCACTGTTTGACACTGTTTGGACATTGTTTGACACTGTTTTGCATTGTTTTATTTCCTACAATGGAAGTGTGAACTTAAATAAGGGACATCCCAAAAAGGAAAGTGAGTACTACGTATATGTTTTTATTAAGTTTTGAAGTTGTTTAAAGTTTAAACAAAGATATACGATAGTACTTTTTATTAAGTTTTAAAGTTTTTTCCCACCCTTTTCAGTATTCCCACATACTTCGTACTGCATGCAGATTATATGATAATAGCAGTTTAATTTTTGAAAATCGGTGCACCATATGATATAAGTTCACGTACCGTGATATTTTTTGCATCACGGTAAATTTTTAAGATTAAGGGGTGTTTAGAACTGATTCTGATTCTGCTTCTTTTTTAAAGCAGAAGCAGAATCAGTTTTCAGAAGCTGGTCACCCTCAGCTTCTAAAAAAATTGATTCTAGGAGTAATTAGAGCACCAGAATCACTTCTTCACTTTTACCCAAACACTCCAACTTCTGCTTCTGCTCCCTGAAGGAGCAGAAGCATTTTTAAGAATCAAATCCAAACACCTCCTAAACTATAACTTTAAAACTCGATTGATAGTATGTAATTGCTTCAATTAACTGAATCTATCGTACTTCCTTAAATTCCGGTTGAAATGGTTGAATTAGATCAATCTGCTCACTTGTGAAAATTAATTTGGAAAAATTGACAAAAATAATCCCACCTTTCGCCGGTCTTCTCATAATAATCCCACCTTTAGGTAATCCCAGAATAATCCCACATTTTCACCCCATCTTCTTTCATTGGACCCTGACCATGTTTTTTACTCTCTTTTTGAAAATCATATAAATAATCTTACCTCTCACTTTTCTATTATATCTTTATAAATGTGAGATTATTTATATAAGATTTTCAAAGAAAGGTAAAAAACTTGGTCAGGGTCCAATGAAAGAAGATAGGGTGCAAAGGTGGGATTATTTTGGGATTATGTAAAGGTAGGATTATTATGAGAAGATCAGTGAAAGGTGGGATTATTCTTGTCAATTTTTCCAATTAATTTTATGTTTAATAATTTTCTTCTTTCACTATTCAACGCACGGAATAAATAACTTAGTGTTTGATATAAAAAATTGACAAATGAAGAGTATATGATAACGAGCTTTGCATTTAATACACTCTCTTCATCCCATAAAATTTGTCCACAACTGACTCACACATGAAATAAGAAATTATAAATTGTGTGATGAAATTCTGTATAGGTGAGAAAGAAGTAACTTTAACTACATATTTATTGCTATAAATTGAAAAGATATATGAGTAGTTTTTTGGGATTATAAGTTGACAAAATTTTTTTGAGCAAAGGAGTACAAGCCTGTTACGTTGAAAATGAGCAATTCAATGTAACTTGGACATGTAGATATTTGGAAGTGGTCCAAGTGGATCACATCTTAAGCTTAAGTTTCTCCTCATCTTGGACATGTTGAGCAAAAAAATTTTTTTGTTTAGGATCAACCTAATATTTCTGGCCTATAAGTAGGAGGGTATTTTAATTTAAAAGTTTAAACATGACTTTGCAGCGGCCGGTCCTCGGCAAAGAAATTGGATTGATGAAATGAAGACAAAGAGGAAGATGACCTTGGAGAGAATCAGAGTTTCTGATACAATAATATCAATAGTGTGCCATTTGTTTATACTTAGTATAATATCATGAACAAGAAGAATTTCTCATCTAACTGTCCGATCGATGTTCGGGGACACTCAAGGATGAGGTGTCATTCTTTTTTTCAACTTTTCTAAGACTGGATTTGTGAGATATCATCATCATTATTATTAATATTATTTAGTATGATCAGCTGAGAGATGACATGAAGTTGATCAAGAAATCTGCCGCATAGTATGTAGATGAGGTCTGCAATTTTCTTATTTGTATTTTTTGACTTTCTACCTCCCCATGTATGTGTAGATCGATATCAAATTGTTTAATAAAAATAAACATGGTAACGTTTTGCTTCATTGTGTGGCTCAAATTTTAGTACTCAAGACCCATTAAAAAAAACAGTACTCAAACTCTTTTTTACCCAAAATTACTTCTGCACTTTCGCACAAACACTCCAACTTCTGTTTCCGCTTCTTGAAGAAGTAGAATCAGTTTTAATAATCAGATCCAAACATCCGTTATTGCACCTATTTTATAATGTGTCAAAATGTATGAAAAAACATTTAAATGAAAAATTATTGAAGGTGGTGGCCTACGATAAAAAGTTATTTTGGTGAAGGCAGAGGTTTCAAAAACTAATGTTAATTGAAGGAGTGAATTATTTGGATGAAGACTCATCGATCAAGATATTTCACAAGCACTCATCGATTAAGATATTTTGATATTTCACAATCATTTGGACGAAGACTCATCGATTATTTGGAGTGAATTATCACGATTTTTTTTAAGATATTTCACAAGCGAAGGAATAAATTCTATTCGTGATTCCGTGTACTTCATGATTAAAACAAGAGATACAAGTGTCATTTGATAGCTTTGTAAGATGATACTCCCTCCGTCTCGAATTGAGGTGCAAACTTTGATCAGCACGGGAATTAAAGAAGTGTAGGGATAAAAATTCACTTTACCATTGATTTTCCAAAATAAAAGATAATTATACTTCTTCCCAATCGCCCCTGCCCAATTTCTAATTTTCTACACTTCAATTTTACCATTACAAAAATACTTACATTTCTACACTTTTGAACTATCCAAACTTTGCTACACTTTTCTTGAATGAGGCCAATATACTCATCTCCTTCCTTGAAAACTTGTATCTTCATATGAACACGCCCAATGGACATCAAGAGTCCCCATATGTTTTCGTCTAGTCTCTGTCGGACAGGAACCTCTCCCGTAGCTTCAACGATTCGACCCCTGTCGCAAGTAGATGGTTCAACGATGGTGGCAGCGACTGATTTGTGAAGTTGTCTGAGGGTAGCGCGGCGGCGGAAAAGGGCAAAGACGGAGCTCATGGACCAACCAAGGAAGGTCAGGTGCTGATTCTTCCCTGAGCCGGAGCCTCCTTTTTGTCTGTCTTCATCTTGAAAAGGGTAAGGAATCTGGCCATTGAGAACTTGAAAATGGGGAGAAAGATGGGATAAAAGTGATGGGATAGTGATAAGAGAGAGATGGGTGGGAATTAATAAGTGGATGGGTGGGTGGCGGATTAGAAGGCAGGAGCAAGGGCAAGTAACTTTAATCATATTTCTATACCTAAAATGGAAAGTGGAAAAGCAGTTTGGAACGATCCAAAAAGGAAATCTTGCAAAACAAATTGGAACGGAGGTAGTAATAAAAAAAACATCAAACCAGAAGAGAAATGATCAACTTCAGCTGGATCCGCACCAAATGCATGTTCAATATGCATTTTCAACTATCTCTAGTTGATACATCTAAATATTGTCTGATTGAATTTGGAACTGAAACCAAACAAATTGAATACTCCTCCGTCTCAAAATGATAGTCCTGTATTTTCTTTTTGGGATATCCCAAAATGATGTCATATTCCCCTTTTTGAAAAGAAAGATGTGATTCATATTATTTCACTTTATTATACTCAAATCTCAACCAAAACTTTTACCTTTTCAACCACTTTATTAAAACTTGTGCCCAAAAGAAATGAAACTATCAAATTGGGACGGAGAGAGTATCTCTTTACAAATTAAAAATCTATTTAAGTCAGGCGTATCTCTTATAATTTACGCATATTGTGAACAATTAAGGGGGTGTTTGGATCCGATTCTTAAAACTGTTTCTCCTCCTTCAGGGAGCAGAAGCAGAAGTTGGAGTGTTTGGGTGAAAATGAAGAAGTGATTCTGGTGCTCTAATTTACTCCTAGAATCAGTTTTTTTAGAAGCTGGGGGGTACCAGCTTCTGAAAACTAATTCTGATTCTGTTTCTCCTTTAAAAAAGAAGCAGAAGCAAAATCAATTCCAAACACCCCTAATACGAACATACTTATCTAATAAATAAAATATTTTAAAACATTTCAATGGGACCACCACGAAGGCACGAAGCAACTACTGAACTAAACTCAGTTTTCATTTCAGTCCTAGTATAAAATGGGAAATGAGTAATATTCATAATATACAGATTATAAATTTATAATTGGTTAAAAGGCATTTAAGTAAGAGTTCAAATGGAAAATGGGTAATATTCAAACTAACATACTGAGTAATAATTGCGTAAAAATGCATTTAAGTATGAGTTCAAATGGGAAATGAGTAAGATTCAAACTAAAATACGGAGTAATGAAATTGGAGAATAAAAAACATATCTTAAGGGCAAAGACTCGAACCAGACCCTACAGATTCCCAATCAGATCATGCATAGGGTGGATCCGATTCCGACTCTAAAACCGAGTCGGATCCTAGCTGCCTTTTGACCACACCAGAGTCCAGAACATGAGCCAGCCCAACTCATGTGTTGTTCTGATTCTGCATATATATTCATAGACTATTAAACTTTAATTACAATGTAACCATTTTAATATTTATCATTAGTTTTTGAAATTTATATATTTGGAGACAATAATAAAACTATTGAATTGCAAAATAAAATATAAATCTAATGCAAAATTGACTGTCCAATCCAAAGAAAAACAAGTACTAACCTCATAAATAAATAAGAACATCTTCAATGCTAGGATATTGTGAAGAATTTTGGTAATGATATCATGCACAATTTCTACATCTGGGCATTATTCTTAACATTGTGAAGAAACTCTTGCAAAAAACAAATAAAAGCGTTCAAATAAGGAGAAATTATGTTGCTTATTAATGTTTGTGTGTATATTTCTCACGTCACATGTGCGCGATGCACATTGTGGCATTGGATGTGGGCAAAAGAGAAAACCAACTTCAAATGACATATTTATTACGTAGTACTTCAAATGAAAATAGCAAAGTTTTTTTAAAACCAAAAAAAAAAGTTTGACCACGTCTCATGGGACTGAAGTATTATAATCATATAATAATGTAAAAGTATATACTCCGTATATATATACTCAGACCATTACCAACCGTCTAGACCCACACCGCACCAGCACCTGCAAGAGATCCAAATATAGTTCCAGAAAGTGAAGTATTTGATAATGAGATTTGGCCCCACTAGAACAGGAACCGGATCTAACCCTGTCTGTTCACCCCTAATCACCCATTGGAATGAACTTAAGTGAGCGAGGTGAAATTGCATCCTGAGTATGGCAAACAGAAATTCACAGAAAATCAAGTAGGCCTAAAGTCCAACTGTCCAAGCCAAAGCGTAAAAACATAAAGCTTCCTACACTCTGGCTTAGACAAAAGCTAATTCCACTTTGGATGCGTCAACCATATTCCAGAAACACAAACAGTTAAGCCAAGCATCTAAAATTGTGGCACAAAAAACCTCAAATTAATAATCCCAACAGTAAACAGAAAGCAGAAGTCAAACAAGGCATCCAGATACCAACAAAGACAACATTATCCATTTGATTGATAGATTACTAACTCGGTCTCAAAGTCTAAACCCAACAAGAACATAGAGAGTATGACATTCGAAATAAGAGGTTCACACCAGTTACGTGACAATTGTGCATTACACGAATAATCGAGTAAAACACCGCCGTAAGTGATCACCACCAGACCAACTTGAAATGGAATAAAGTAACAAACAGACCAAGCAACAACACTAGCCAGAACAAGAACGCAGTCGGGTACAGTAACACAGCCAAATCAACAACTTCTGTCCATCCAATCACCTTACAAGAGCTGCCAACATGAAAGCAAAATAACAATGAACATGTTAGTGGAGCATTAATATCAAGGTCTGTTTGGCAGCTCTTATTGACTTGTTCTACTTTTCATCATAATGATCACATTAAGTAACCTTTGACATAACAAACATTTTCATCAAGTCAGCAGCTTCAGCCAAATAAAATGTGCCAAACTGACCTAAATAGCACTTTAATACATTTAAAAAAAATGAAGTAATGTATACTCACCTTGAGAACAGAGCTTGGCAGATCAACTATTTTCCAGTCACATGGATTTTTAACATTGAAATGGTAGGATTCTGAAGCAGAGAACTGACACAACTAATACAGACATAAAAGCTACTAGACCTTGGAGGGAATTAGTGTTCAGGTAGAAATAGATGTAGCAATCTATGCTTCCCCTTCCCATTTTCTTTTCAAAAAAACAAGAAACGTGGTGAAGGAGAAAGCAGCTTTGACATGTTAAGTATAGGCTAAGACCTATCTATATTGGCTAAGAGATATGATGAGCAAGTAAGGAAAGGAAAATTAGGGAACTGAAGGAAAAGTGGTTGCAAGAAACAGTTCTCTAAATAGCCTATGCAGTAAGGGCATATGAATTATGAAGTACCGAGTTAAAAGTCATAGTGAGGGAAGCGTAAAAGAGAGACAACAAGAACAGGGAGCTAAGATTATGGTCAACTAGAAAGAGAAAACCAAATGAAAAGAGGACTTTGGGTATATACAAAATATATTGAGATAACTAACTGACTAAAAGAAGGCAATCAGATTTGACATTCTAAAGAGGGTTGTGGTTTAGGATTTTCACTGTGCAATTCTGCAAGCTTGCAGAAATTTCATTAGAGTTGAATCATAAGAACTAAAAGCTATGTAGCAACAGATTACCACCAGTAACTTTCAGAAGCCAGTTCCAATTCACTCCCCAGAACACTTATCTAGCTTGTATCCATCCAGGGGACACAACAGAGCATGAAAATTTTGAAGATAGTTGATCAGCCAGCCATTCTAGCCCTTGAAACACATAAACAACTGCTTGCTGAAGGGTATGCCCTTGTTCTTTACGACCATTTACAAAAACCAAATAACAAACAAGAATCAGTTGGAGTAACTGATTCTTTATTCACCATATATACACTAATTATGGTTACTTCCTTCAGAAACTAGATACACTCCCTGTTGGGGAAGGAGGTCTAGCTTCCCCAGGATCCTCAATCATCCGCAATGTCAAGGTTGAGAATGCGACGGAGGGTTTTCGTAGCTGAGTCATCAAGGTCAAACATATCTTCTGAAGATGAGCTCCATTCCCTGGTAGGGGAGGTCGGTGCTGAAAGAGCAATGGGGTGAAAATCAAAAGCAGAAACTGCAGTTGGTAAATCCAGAGAAACGGACCTTTTAGGTTTCAAACAAAATTTTGGAATTGGTAAAGAACTGGGAGGAGGTGAGTTTGAGTATGTGGGACCCGCCCATCTCTCTGAGAAATGAAAGTCCTTTTTCATAGAATGAACCTTCCTAGGACTATCCCTAACTTTGAGTTCAATTGGTATCGCAATACTTCTAACAGATCTTATCCTTTTTTTCTGATCGTTGGTTGGATTTACAGATGGAGATGGTGTCCTAGGTGAAAAAGAAGCTGAAGAGGAACGTGATCGTTTTGTGATCGGAGTTGAGTATGACTTTAACGGCGTTGGGAGTAAACCTGATCCTGCATAGAACGAACGGCAACTTATCTCCCTAAAGCTTCCAGAAGGCGGTGATAGAAAGGGCCCAAAACCAAAACCGCCATGTCCCCTGGCCTGGTTGTTATAGTACTCGTTCCTGTGCTCAGAAACTAAAACGAGTGTCTCCATCTGAATCCAATAACCGAGTCGGCTCGGATCCTAACCTCACTCACAAGATCTAGCTTAACCACTGGTGCAAACTTTAAGATCGAAAAATATCTGATAAAAAGGAACTGGAAACAAAGGCGATTGTCAGATCAGCACAAGATCGGGCACTTGCAGTCAACAAATGCTAAGAAACAAAGAGTCTGGGGCTTAGATCTTCTCCACAACCACCATATCCTGATCAGAATAGCATGTCCTTCTTCGATCATATACGTGCACGTAAAAATATCTACAAGCACCACTCTCACTCTTCAGTCTCTTTAGATCTACGCATCAAAACAATAAAAAACAAGGGGGATACGAAACAAAACCTCAGATTCATTTCTCGAGTAAATACTTACTAAAAACTAAAATATTTTCATAACCGATTCGTATAGAAGGGAAACGTAACAGAGATGCGCTTCTAGAGAAACAATTGAATGAAAAATTACCTGATGAGCAGGATGAAGGGATGATAACTGTGGAACAAACGAAGATCCAGGAGTCACCTTCAGGCTTCAACTACGGGTCAGTGTGCGAGTGAGGTTTATCTCTAAGCTTCGATTTCCCCTCTGAATCTAAAAGTTTTGCTCCCTGTCGTCTGTCAGTTTATGTGGAACAGGAAATGTATGCTGGTGAATTTCGAAGCGGCATGGGATGCAAAGCGTCGGAGCTATAGAAACCGGAAACTGCGGATCTGAAACGATTCTTAATCATATTTAAATCCACATTGGAGCTCGCATCACTGCGCCTGCCTTGTACCCGGTCGTTGCGGTTTTACCCCGGGTTAATGATTTAAATACACAAATGCCACTGTATTATAAAGCAGTTTAGAAAACATCAACAATACCTCCACCTATTTGAGAAGATGGGACGTGGGAGTCATTTTTAACTTTTCTACTCTCAAGTTTTGAAGACTTAATAATTCTCTAGTAAAAACTAATGCATGCAGTAGTTTGAAAAAACATGAACAATATCTCACCAGTTTAATGCAGTGTCATTTTATTTTCTTATTTTTGAATTTAACTAGGTTGTTACTCTGGTTATTGTTGGTAGAAAATAAGTTGAGTAGAGAATCCGGCAACAATTCGATATTTTAAAAGTCAAAAGTCCCTCATACAAAAAATGGACGGCCTCTTTATAGGCGCTCACAAGAAGCTTGAGCCTTAAGGCTGATGGGCTAGGCCCAATTAAATAACTAATCCATTTCCTTTGGTCAGATCGTGTTTTGGGCTTGGTTAGGCCCAAACCCGGATATAGTGTGATGGATAGTGTACCCGGGGGTAGCTTATCCGAGGGGTTATTACGGGGAATAACTAGAGAGAAGTCAGAGCAAGTGAGTATAGAGAGAGAAAGTATATTAGAAAGTATGCAGCGTGTTGTATGTCTTACGACTTGTGACTTACGACTTGGTTACAAATGGGGAAATGGGGTGCTATTTATAGTAGCAATAAATGCCGGACAGGGACACATGTCAAGCGTCCATTGGCCGAGAGGTCACCTCAACTGGTTGGCGCTGGCAACCGCATGTGGCCGCATTTAATGCGGCTGTTGGATGGGACGTTGTACAGGGTACGGTGATCCATACGCATGTGGAGCGGATATTATGTCGGAAAAGGCGCCCTCAGCAGTAGATGACTAGCCGAGGGCTCTGAGTACCGATTGACCCTCTTAGTGCCGAGGGCTCCAGTTGCCGAGGGCTACTGATTTTCGCCGTTTTTCCCAGTAACTTTGTTTTCCTGTCTTGGCTCTCCTGTGAGAATTAGAGCCTTCGGTCAGGGGGCCGAAGGCACCCCTGGTGCACATTGTGGGCTGCTCGGTACTCTGGGCGCTGTGATTTGGGCCGATTGTGCTTTCTGGGCCTGTTGGGCCTTTATTGGAGTAGTAGGAGTCTGTGGGCCGGGGGTTCCCGGGCCATATACTCCATCAGGAGTCCCTCACTCCTTTTGCCGAAAGGTACTTGAGGGAAAAGGAGTAATTGTGTTTGTCCTCTGTCGTTGTTCCGTTATAGTTTGTGGTGTTGTGGGTAGTTTGTTGTTTGTTTATTCTGCCGAGGGCAGTCCCTCAGTTACCCACATGTCGAGACTTGAGGGGTCATGTTTGTGATTTTTGTGATTCTTCCCGAGGGGGTCCTCCAGTCCCCCACTCCTTGATGCACTTGCAAAGTGGTGAAAAGGAGTAGAGTAGTTGCGTTGCTGTTTTGGGCCGAAGGCTGACGCTTTTTGTTTCATTTTGGGGGGATGCCTCGTTAAAAACCTCATTAGGAAAAACCATGTGGGAAAAAATCCTAATGAGGGAAAAAGAGTGCACCGAATTCCCCCAACGATGAATCGAAAATGTGAAGCCCTGGTTCAAAATGGAGAATAATGCTGATGCCGAAGGCTTTCCTTGTTCTGAGGGCCCATGTGTTGATCAGCCGGAGGCTTGCTGTTGATATCCTGGGAGGTGCCGAAGGGGAGTCCCTCAATCTGGGGATCGAGGGCGTAATGAATGCGAGTAGTGGTTGAAGTGTTACCGGGGTGTCCCCTGTTTGTTGATTAGTTGGTGAGGAGGGTATCCGAGGGCTCTCGTTACCTGCGTGTCGTAGGCTGTCCGTCAATGAGGCGTACTCCCTTGGGGCTACCCGGCCCTCAAAGTGCTGAGGGGGGGTCCCCGAGGGATGGGCCTATTACGAAGCCGTGGGCTTCTGAAAGAGTGAGCCCGAAGGCATCTGGTATGTAGTGTGTGGGGCACAAACCGGGAGCGTCTCTGGGTAAATGTACCCGGGGAGCTCTTGGTTATGAAGTGGGGTGAAGTAAAAAGCCCGGGGGCTAGTTTATTGGTTGATGAAGGAGTGGTCTGTCAAGTGTAGCCGGGAGCTCCCAGAATATAGTCGTTGGAAATATAGCCGTTGGAATATCTAACGTCAGAATATAGCCGTTGGGGGGGCTGCCACGTGGTGTGCGCTCGTTGGCTGCCCGTGGGCGGTTGTCACCGATTGGGCGAAACCACGGTTTGTAATGATGGCAGTCCAACCGGAGGCCCGGTTTCCAGGCCCAAACCCGGATCCCAGTGCCTAGAAATACCCCATGGCCGGACACCACTCCTCTTGTGCGATCATTTGTTAGCGAAGCTCTGTCGGATTTTTTCTAGAGAGAGAAACACTGCCCTCGATCTAACTCCTGCTTTAAGGTCAATTCCCCACTTGTCCTTCTCCCCTCTTAGCTAGCTGTCCTAGCGGCCTTAGACTTAGGAGTTGTAACTTAGAAAACTTAGTGTTTTCGAGCCCTGGAACCAGTGGAAAGATGTCTTCCCAAAGTTATTCCCAGGACATATCGAGGGATCCCTCGATGGAAGAGGAAAGCTTCTCGGATGCGGGGTCCTCGAGCGAGCAGCCCTCAGCCCAAGAGGATGTCGCGATGGCGATGGAGGTGCAGAAGGAGTTGGTGGCTGAAGTTGAAGCCGAGGGCTTCGAGCAAGAAGCGGAGGATGAAGAGCTTGCCCTCGTCGTACAAGTTGCAGAGGAGGAGGAAGAAAAGGAGAGGATGAAGGTGACAGTGGCCGTCCTTCCCCCTCGGGGTGCTGGTGAGGCAAGGAGCTCTCGGCCCCTTAACCCGACGCTGATAAGAGTGGCCCCCAGGAAAAAACAGGAGAAGAAGAAAACTGCTCCCAAGAAGAAGTGCGTTATTGCTGATCAAGGGAAGCCCATAGATGTTCCCGAGGGGTACTCCTGGCTGAATACTGCTGCCCTCGAGATAGGGTCGAAGGCTGACATGGAAGATATGTACGTGACTCAGCTGCACGTGGGGCCTTCGGCTGTGGTGGTGGCGCCAGGCCCTGATGACGTGCTTTCCCGGGCTCCCGAGGGTTGCATTGTCGTGCACATCTTATCGGTGTCGATGGGGCTCCGGTTCCCCCTGCACCCATTCCTTCGGGAATACCTTCGGTATGTGGGTTTGGTCCCCTGCCAGTTGACGCCTAACAGCCACTCCTACGTGGCGGGCTTCCTGAATCTCTGCCGGGCCCGAGGGGTGACCCCCAGCCTGGACTTGTTGTTTCAGAGCTTCAACCTCTGTCGAGGGGGTCACGCGAACGCCGAGGGTTTCGCCAATCTGCAACAGGTAGCCCGGTGGAAATTATTCACAGAAGCGCCCTCGTCCAACAAAGGTTGGAAGGAGCGGTGGTGCTACGTCAGAGTTGCCGAGAGCCCCTTTCCGAGGGAACTCCGGGATCGCTTCCGTCGGCATCCGAAGGTTGGAAGTGCTGCTCTGGAGAAGGATGGCTTGATAATAGCCAAGATCCCGGAGGGTCGTACGAAGCAAGTGTCCATTATGGACTTCACTGCCGACAAGGAGCTTTTCGCCCTCGGCTTCCGCAGATATCGCTTCCTCGGCGAAACTGACGAGAAATATCCTGTGCTGGCAGGAGGTAGTATCCGAGGGGTTCCTGTTTTGTACTTAGGATTTTTTTTCTCTTCTTTTTTTTCTTTCGGTCTGACCCCTCCTTTTTTTTGTTAGCAGGTGTGAACATGGACGCTGGTAAACTCTTCGCTCTGAAGAAAAAGAAGGGCAAGGTCCAAGCCCAGAAGAAGGACCCCTCGGTCCAACCGCCTGTGGGAGCCTTCTTTCAAAAGGAGACTCCGGAACCCTCTGCTGCGGAGGGAGTTGCCGGGGTGGCAGAGGGGGCCACCAAAAAGAAAAGCCGCCGAGGAGGCAGAGCTTGCCAAGGCCGAGGTCGTCGCCAAAGCCCGAGAGGAAGCTGTTGCCGCATTTATGGCCGAGGGCTGGAAAGCCGAAGATAGGCAGCAGTGGGTGGCCTCGGTCGTGGAGTCATCGGTAGATAACTGGGTGAAGGGCCCCGGGGGAGACTGGATGGCGGAGAGAGGAGACAGTTATTACCAAGGGGGTGAATTCTTCACCCAGCACCTTGTGTACCGGAGGCTATCCAGACACTTCCAAGTCTCCCTCGAGGAATTTGACCCCTCGACGTATGGCCTTCCTCCTCTGCAGCCAGACGTGAGAAACCCCCTCCCCCCGGGCGAAGAGAGGCCTGTGATCCATGACTCCATGATGATGGGGGGATCCGGTGATGGTGATGCCGAAGACGCCATCGAGGAGGAGGTCACCTCGAAGCCCGCCGAGGAGGCAACAACTGAAGAAAACACTTGTACTTAGTAGCTTTTGAACACCTTTTCTTCTTGTTTGTAATGAATATTTGTGTACTCTCGGCCTCGGCCATATTTTAATATATACTTTAACTCTTCCGTTCTTCCTATGAATGAATACCGGCCTTCGGGCTTTTATGTATAATTCGTTTCCTCCGATTGTTCTTCTTTGAATGTATGCCCTCGTTTTTTTTGAATGTATGCCTTCGCCTTTTCTGAATGTATGCCTTCGCCCTTCTTTGAATGTATGCCTTCGTTTTTTTTGAATGTATGCCTTCGCCTTTTCTTAATGTATGCCTTCGCCCTTCTTTGAATATATGCCTTCGCTTTTCTGAATGTACGTTTAGGACTTAGAATATATTCTTCCAAGTGTAATGCCTCTCGTAGCCCTCGGCTGCTGGGCCTATTTGGTTATCTGAACATTTCACCGAGGGCACAATGTTCAGGACTTAGAAATATTTCTAAGTGTTTTGTTCATCCGATGGCCCTCGGCTAATTCCTTCCCTCTGGTTCTGTGTAGCCTTCATGAGATAACCGGAGGCGAGGTGTTTAGGACTTAGAAGAATTTTTCTAAGTGTTTGAATATAGTACAGCCTTCGGTGATTGGGTATCCTTTGCTGACTGGATGTATGACCGAAGGCCCAGAAATAGTTAGGACTTAGAAAATATTTCCTAAGTATACTTTTACCAAGTCCTCATCCGTATGGCCCCTCGGGCTGCATGGAGTTTCGACCGAGGGTAAAGATATGTAGGACTTAGAATTTTTTTCTAAGTATAGCTTCACCAAGCCTTCAACCGTAAGGCCCCTCGGGCAGCATGGAGATTTGACCGAGGGTAAAGATATGTAGGACTTAGAAAAATTTTCTAAGTATAGCTTCACCAAGCCTTCAACCGTATGGCCCCTCGGGCAGAATGGAGATTTGACCGAGGGTAAAGATATGTAGGACTTAGAAAATTTTCCTAAGTGTAGTACGTATGAGGTAGGAGCCCTCGGGTGACTGTGAGGCCCATGTCTCAGATATACCTTCGGTTGACTGGTGGCTCCACAGGGGGCAAAACATTTAGGACTAAGATTATTTTCTCTAAGTATTTCCTGCTGCTTGCCTTCGGGAGGGGACCCTTCGGCTGTATATGTTGTAGGTTCAGGATAGTTTCCTTTGCCTTGTGATGTTGGCTTGTGGCAATAAAAAGCCTTCGGTTGTTTGTTATGTCCCCCCAATGTTGCTAAAAGCCTTCGGTTGTTTGTTATGTCCCCCCAATGTTGCTATAGGAGAGTTTGTAGTCCAAGTCTAGCACAAATAGGCAGACTCCCTCGGGAACTGTCTGGATATATCCCCTCGGCATGTAGTGAGGTACCGGAGGTGATTCTTGATTTGGTTTGGCCACATCTGATAGCTTTGTCATATAGTACCCTTCGGGGACGTTTTGAGTTGTTGAGCCTTCGGTTTTAGGTATAGCCGGAGGTAATCCTTGAGTGGACTTAGCCATTTGTTGATGATGTCTGTGTTGAATGGTATCCTTGGTACTCATGAGCATCCAGGTACCGGAGGCGTTCCCTTGGGGAGCCCTCGGTATGCTTCCGTGAACTGTAGGAGTGACGTACTCATTGATTTCTCGCCGAGTCTACTCCCCTTCACCACCCCATTTTTTTTAGGTAGTGAGGGGAAGGCTTCAAGAAACTTGGTTTCTTGGTAAGGCTTGGCCTATCGGGAGGTAACAGAATACACCATTAGCTCCCCCCTCGGGTTAACCTTCCGAGTTCCGAGGGGATCGAGGGTCGTTTCCCGGGCACAAGATATGGTGGTCTGTAGCCTGCCTCCCCTTGGGGGATGGCGCGAAAAGCGCCTCGGTTTTGAAAGTCGTCCCCTCGGCGCCAGACATAGTCCGTGGCCTGCCACACCCTTGGGGTGGTGGCGCGGGGAGCGTTTCGATTTGGAAGTCGAATCTTGGGCATTTCTCGTGCCTGTCATACCCTTGGGGTGATGACGCAGAAAGCATTCCGTTTTTGAAAGTCGAATCCTGGGCATTTGTCGTGCCTGTCATACCCTTGGGGTGATGACGCGGAAAGCGTTTCAGGGAAGGGTTTTCATTTGCACACTGGTTGCAAATGGCCGGGGGCACTACGTGCTGCCGGCATCGAGAGGTGGCGCCTTCGGTATGGGCGTCCTCGAGGGGTACGTCTTAGAAACAACACTTGGTGTTTGTTCCGATTTACGGCCCCCGATACTTGGTACCGAGGGGTCTTCTGTGAAAACACTTGGTGTTTTTCCTTCATTTGTCGTAGGGGATTGTGTTGTCTACCCTCGGCACTTGATACCGAGGGGTCTTCTGTGGAAACACTTGGTGTTTTTCCCATTTGTGGAATACTGTTGGTGGTGTGTCCCCCCGGCACCAGGTGCCGAGGGGTCTCTTTTTGAGGACAGTTGGTACTTTGTTGTAGGTGATAGTATTGTCTACCCTCGGCACTTGGTATCGAGGGGTCTCCTTGTGGTAAGTGTCACGCCCCGGACCTAGCCGGACACGTCAACAACCCGCCGTACAGTACGAATAGTCAACCGCAGTCCAACTCATCCATACTATACAAGGCGTCATGAATATCATTCACACATGGTACATCCATAAACAAACATAATGTAAAACATGCATTTAAAATAGCGGAAGCATTAATACAATTGTTCAAGCCACACTTGGCATAACTAGGCATACAAGCCCCCAAAGTAATTATTAAGAAAATAGTATCCATGAGCATTAACGTAATTGTTTTTAAAACAGAACGGAAGAAGCACGAACCACGTCTTCTCCCCTTGATCCTCCCGAAGCCACGGGCGATGGTAGCAACCTTCAAGTTCTACCTGAAACTGTGAGGTGGCCTCCCCCGTGAAGGGGAGGTCAGTACTTGGAAATATTTGACAAGTACAATAGCAACTATACTAAGTATAATCAACATTTTAATTTCCAAGACCCTCAACTTAGGGTACTATTATATTATAGGCCATAACCCTCGGTTACCCCTTTTTCTTTTAACTGTACTTACTTTACATAAAGTCAAGTAGTCGGCCCGTAGGCCCATATTCATTTAAAATTCATCGTTTCCATTCCCCCGTGACCGCAAGTCACGATAACCCCGTGGGGTCCCATCGAGCCCCAATTGTATAGCATGGGCTCTGTCCAACTACATCTCTATACAATCCTCTAGCTCATTATATCATATCAAAATTTGTATGGCAAGGGCTCGGCCCAACTACGTTTCCATACCAACCATAACTTCGTGGCAAGGGCTCGGCCCAACTACGTTTCCACGGAGGTCACATATACATGGCAAGGGCTCGGCCCAACTACGTTTCCATGCTAATCATATTACATGGCATGGGCTCGGCCCAACTACTTCTCCATGTCATCCTAGAGTCCAACTCTAATTATTTTCATAATCAAATTCTCAAGCAAGTCCTGTGCCTAGAATCAATTCCAGTAGGTGGCCTTTAGGCCTACCCCTATCACACCTTAGTGTTCATACCATTCCTCCTTAAGTATCTCTTGAGACTACTTAAGGCATATCTATTCACAATCCTACCTCTTAGGATTTGTTTCATCATTTATTTATATTAATTCCCCGACTAGTATTTTGATACTAATTGGATAATCTTAGAACATGCCGAGTTCCTATTTCCCAATTGGCATTTCATTTCCATTGATTTCTCGACCCAAGTATAGTTTGATCTCAATATCAAAAATATCACTTTAATCCATTCATGAATTTCATACATGAAGTAAAGTATATTTTATCACAATGTCATCATAGTAATTCCATTAACATGCCGTTCCATTCATTTCACATAATCATACACAATTATTCTAAATTTGTATATCATGCTTCACTTACTCATATCCATATTATTTTCATTTAGGCATTATTAATCATTAATAATCCATGAAAATCCCATCTAATTACTTAAGGCATTCTTATGAAATTAACTCACTAATTATAAGCAATATAGTCAGCCATCCTCACCTTATGAAGTGCTGAAATAGTTGCCTTTGCCAAGCCCCTCGATCAATCCCCGTTCTAGGCCGATTGGAGGTGTAAAACTGACCTGCTGGGCAAAAGCCGGGCGGCTTTCGTGGTCTGCAACTACGACTAGCTCCTTTGAAGTGGCGGTTTCCGGTGGTTTCGACTCCTATCGATTGGCCAACCCTCCCAAGTTAATTACCACCACTTTATATCAATATTCTACACTTTTAAACGTGTAGAACTCATGATTTAATCCACCATATGATTTCTTAAAAATCATACACCATAAAAACTAGTTAAAGAACAATAGTTATGTTCTTACCTTAAATCTTAGCCTTTTTGTGTTGGGTTTTCTTTCCTCTTGCTTCTTCCTGCCTTGGGCCTTGTGAGAGCTCTTCCTAGAGGTTCTCCTCTCTTGATATGGCCGAGTGGTGTGGAATGAAGGAGGAAACATCTCCCCAATCAACTCCCAAGATAATACATGTGCATGGGCCCTTGGGAGTGATTTCTTTGTCTTGAGAAATCTCCTCACTCAATGAGTCCGCACCTCCCATGTTTGAATGTCCCTTTCTGCTCTCATTCAGTCCATAAGGACGTGGGGTGGCCCCCACTCATGTGGGCGGTCATCCCTTTAAGTCCCGGTGTGTATAATCGGCCCCGAAAGTTGTATTTTTCGGACTATTTTAGTCATATTTCATTTTATCGGGCCAAATAAAATATATCACGTGATCCTAATAATTTTGGGCCTTTAGAATAGATGTACATTCCCCAACATTAATTTAGAAGCCTCCGAAACTCATTTCGGGATGTTATCCGTTAAATTACCAATACCGGTAATTGGGCCCCGTTTGACCAACCGGTCAACTCCATGCCTTTCTTATGGCCCAAATAAAATATCCACCACCATATACATATTATCTAGGCCAAGATGAATATAATATGTGGTTCGGGAATTATCGGGCGGTCCCCGTTCCTGCTGTGGGCCCCACATGCAATTTACTATTCACGTAAAAGAAATAGTAAAAATTTACAATCACGCAATTTCTTAAATCATTCTTCAAGGTTTATTACATAATTTACTAAAAGTAAATATGCTTAGGGTCGGTGTTACAGTAAGGCCTTGGGCCTGGGGGTGATATGAGGGCTTGGCCCTCGTAATAATCTTGTTCCATGTTCTCGGTGTCTTCGAAATGTCTTCGTTCTTCAGAATTTTTTAGGCCTTGGGCCGTAAAATAGTACATTCACAAGTTTATGAGGGCTTGGCCGCTCTGGTGTTTATTGATAAAATTTAACTAAGTGATGTACATTCCAGTGCCTAGGGACTTCAGTCCCATTAGGGCGTTTTAGTTTGTAAGTTCCTGGTTTGATGAGGGCTGCCACGATGTAGGGGCCTTCGAACTTGGGTGCCATCTTTCCGCCCTCGGTTGGTTGGCTAGCTTCCCTCCTTCGGAGAACATAGTCCCCCACTTGGAATTCCCTGGAGCGGACCTTAGCATCAATGTAACTCTTCACTTGCGTTCGGTAGTTATGAAGGCTTGCTCTCGGCGTTCTGAAATAAGGTGGAGATCGAGGGCCATATTGGCGTCGTTGGCCTCTGGATCATACTGTGTGACCCTTCGGGTGGGAAGAGTTACCTCAGTGGGGGCCTTGGCTTCAAATCCGTAGCAAAGGGAGAAGGGTGTTTCGCCCGTTGCCCGTCGAGGGGTGGTACGGTAGGCCCATAAGATGTTGTGGAGCTCTTCTACCCAACCACCCCCTTCGGCCTCCAGCTTCTTCTTTAGGCCCTCGAGCAAGGTCCTGTTGGCGTTCTCTACCTGTCCGTTGCCCTGAGGGTAGGCAACGGATGAGAAGGTGTGTTTGATGCCCCATGCCTCTAGGAGGGCACAGAAGGGGGCTGCCTCGAATTGAGTCCCGTTGTCGGAGATGATTTGCTGAGGGATGCCAAACCTGGTGAGGATGTTTTTGAGAACAAAATGACGGCACCTGGCCTCAGTGATGCTGGCGAGGGGCTCCGCTTCCACCCATTTGGTGAAGTAATCGATGTCGACAATGATGTACCTGTTGTTGGAGGTACCCCTCGGCAGAGGGCCCACAAGGTCTATGCCCCATCGAGCGAAGGGTATGGATGTGCTGATGGGGGCATAGTTGACCACTGGCCTGTCGGGGGCTTTCTGGAAGTGTTGGCATGCGGGGCACCTCCGGGCAAGGTCTGCACAATCCCGGGCCATCGTAGGCCAGAAGTAGCCCTGGATTATTAGGCTTCGGGATATGGAGAAGGGTCCCTGGTGAGCTGAGCAAGTGCCACTGTGTACTTCCTCCATCGCCACTTCAGCTTCATCTTGATGAAGGCACCGAAGTAGTGTCCCGTTGTAGGACCTTTTGTAAAGCCTCCCGTCTTCGATAATGTAGCTGGGAGCCCTCAGCTTTGCCAGCTTGGCGCGGGCCTCATCCTCGGGCAGTTGCCCTGTGGTGATGAAGGCAACAATATCCGAGATCCAGTCCTCCTGTCTTTGTTGCATATTCATGACGGGGCTAGCATGTATGCTAGAGAGGCTGAGTTCTTCCACTTTGGCAATCTTCGAGATATGCTCAGGGGATTCTGCCGAGAACTTTGATAAAATGTCGGCCTCGGAGTTTTGAGCTGGGTGTTTTGTGTTTGGTTGAGGGGGAGGGTTTCTTACTTGATTGTTCGAGCTCTCAACGAGAGCACCAAATGATGGATAGTGTACCCGGGGGTAGCTTATCCGAGGGGTTATTACGGGGAATAACTAGAGAGAAGTCAGAGCAAGTGAGTATAGAGAGAGAAAGTATATTAGAAAGTATGCAGCGTGTTGTATGTCTTACGACTTGTGACTTACGATTTGGTTACAAATGGGGAAATGGGGTGCTATTTATAGTAGCAATAAATGCCGGACAGGGACACGTGTCAAGCGTCCATTGGACGAGAGGTCACCTCAACTGGTTGGCGCTGGCAACCGCATGTGGCCGCATTTAATGCGGTTGTTGGATGGGACGTTGTACAGGGTACGGTGATCCATACGCATGTGGAGCGGATATTATGTCGGAAAAGGCGCCCTCAGCAGTAGATGACTAGCCGAGGGCTCTGAGTACCGGGGACCCCCTTAGTGCCGAGGGCTCCAGTTGCCGAGGGCTACTGATTTTCGCCGTTTTTCCCCGTAACTTTGTTTTCCTGTCTTGGCCCTCCTGTGAGAATTAGAGCCTTCGGCCAGGGGGCCGAAGGCACCCCTGGTGCACATTGTGGGCTGCTCAGTACTCTGGGTGCTGTGATTTGGGCCGGTTGTGCTTTCTGGGCCTGTTGGGCCTTTATTGGAGTAGTAGGAGTCTGTGGGTCGGGGGTTCCCGGGCCATATACTCCATCATAGTGGGCCAACGGTATTGGACCTGGCCCATTATCCCAACACGGGTCCCCCACTCCCTTAGTCGAGTAGTAGACTCGGCTAAAGGGAAGTAGTTGAGCTGCTTTGAAGCCGGTCCGGCTATCTGCTTGGTTGTCTAGTTGCGCATATGTGTACGGCCCCACTGCTTGTAAAAGTGAGATTTGTCTTGTCCGGATAACAATCTAGGGTCTTTACTATTCGATTAGCAATCCGGGGTCATCGTCATTCTGGACGGGGAGAAATCTCCTCATATTCACCATGAAGGGGTGCTTCAGAACAAAAGGTAGGAACATTATTCTCCCTGAATCTTGATTGGCCCTTTTGCTTTGATCCCTACTGCTTGCTTTGCCCGACGGTACGCACCGTTCTCTATCAGCTTCGATGATTTGGGCCTGAAATTTTGGAATGCGGGTCTTGCCTCTCATAGCTGTGTATTAACCACACATTAAAAAGATCCAAGCCGTGTATCCGTATCCCAGACCTAGCGTAGACAGTCGAGGTCAACTTCATTCCAATTTATGTCCTAAAAAGCCCGGATCTATCCCAAATTAACAATTCTCATTATTATTATTATTTTAAAAAGGAAATCTCGAACAGGCCGCACCCCAACCCTAAGTCACCGCCGCATGCATAACACCCTTATTCACCCATGTTTCAGCCATGCTCGTTCCCCCAATTCCAGTTTGTCCAGCCGCAGACATGGCGCCGCCGCAGAAGCCCGACTCCAGCCGGCGAAGGAAACGTAGCGGTTCCCCTTCTCTGCCGCACCGCAGGGAAGGTCAGTCACGACGTGGCTCATCGTCGCAGTCCCACAGTCCGAGTGGTCGGAGAAACTTTGAGCACTCACGATCATCACCGCCTCATGTTCAAAGTCCACGCACGGATTCCCAGTGCGTGGTCTGGGATACGGAATGCGGTACGCACCGTTCTCTATCAGCTTCGATTATTTGGGCCTGAAATTTTGGAATGCGGGTCTTGCCTCTCATAGTTGTGTATTAACCACACATTAAAAAGATCCAAGCCGTGTATCTGTATCCCATACCTAGCGTAGACAACCGAGGTCAACTTCATTCCAATTGATGTCCTAAATAGCTCGGAGCTATCCCCAATTAACAATTCTCATTATTATTATTATTTTAAAAAGGAAATCTCGAACAGGCCGCACCCCAACCCTAAGTTACCGCCACACGCATAACACCCTTATTCACCCATGTTTCACCCTTGCAGGTTCCCCCAATTCCAGCTTCTCCAGCCGCAGACATGGCGCCGCCGCAGAAGCCCGACTCCAGCCGGCGAAGGAAACGTAGTGGTTCCCCTTCTCCGCCGCACCGCAGGGAAGGCCAGTCACGACGTGGCTCATCGTCGCAGTCCCACAGTCCGAGTGGTCAGAGAAACTTTGAGCACTCACGATCATCACCGCCTCATGTTCAAAGTCCACGCACGGATTCCCAGTGCAGTACAAGGCGTAAAGCTCATTACGATGCTCCCTCAATTTGAGAACGTCCTCAGGCTGCCGAACGCTCTCAACGACGCTCGACGAGTCGGGTACTATCCACGCAAGCCCCACATGGCGAGGTGGACGTAATGTCACGTCCCGGAGGCTTGGTGATCGTGCGGTTGTCACCAGGAAGCAAAGTTGCACAAGCTCAACCCGGTGACGTGAGCATTCGGTCATCACCAATAGGCTTGGCCATACGTGCCCGACCCAACGAGACAGCGAAAAGGTAGATGCATGGGGATTTGGTCACGCGACCTTGCCTTGGTGAGATGTCTGCAGGGTTGTCACTGGGAGGCTTGGTTACACGGCCTTGCCCTGGAGTGCGTGTTCGCGATGATACCGATTAAAATCATGTTGATCAAGGTCATATGGGTCAACTCAATCCCATTCCAGTTCATTCAAGGGAAACTCAAGGCCTCTCCGGAAATCCTACGCCAATGGAAGAGCTCATTATGTCGTAATGGTCGGACAGACCCACTACGCGAATTATTATTTCCAAAGGTCAGCTCCGACTTGTTCCAAAGGGTTCGCGTGATAAACTTGCGCCACCTGCCAAAAACTCTGCCCCTTGTAGCGGACTATTCCTCTCAGTTGGATAGTTTGTCCAAGTCAGACGGCGAATCGACACAATCGGACAGTATTGAGGATCCTAATGCCTGGAGGGAGCGCTTGTGTTCCTCCAGTACGGAGTCAGATTTGAAGTTGGTGAAACGTCTAGTCGGCAGTGATTGCACTCTTATATTGTCAGACCGTGGAAGCAACCTCACAAGCCCACCGCCGAAGTTATTTTTTGGGGTTCACATTCCATCAATGGCGCGGGGCATGCAAGTGCCATTGTGTCCCTTCCTGGTGACACTCCTTACTCATATCAGGATATCGCCGAGCCAGATGACCCCAACTGCGCACATGTTCATGTCCACTTTCGTTGCTCGCTGTAAGAAGGTTGCTATTCGGCCATCCATCCTCCTATTTCACGCTTGTTTTAGGTGTAGTCGTCCTTGCAATAAAATAGATGATAGTGGGTTTGTGTCACTTTGCTAATCATCACGTCGTAAGCTCTTCGACCATTACCGAGACACAACTAGGAAGTGGCAGAATAAATGGGTGTGGGCCTCTGCTCCCATAACAACAAGCCCGTTATTCCCACCCCCGATCTTCAAGGGGGGCCTTTCCCGAGATCGACACCTTGCTTCAAGGGGGGCCTTTCCCGATAAACTCGTATATAGGTAATTCCTCCGTCTCAGCAGGTCTCGTATATTACATATTATGGCTCCTTACTTTGTTACTTTACTGCAGATTCAACCGCCAACCGGGACGAGGTCGCTGCCTCGACAGCGCCACCGGAGGCCACGCTTCCACCTCCAGCGCCTAGCGCAGATACGGGTCCGCTCGAATTTAGAGAGAAGCGTCGGGCTTCCCCACCCCGTCAAGACCAGGTCGCCAAGAATGGCAAAGGTGCGAACTTCTTTCCAATTTAAATAAGAGAGGACAACTCGGCTAGAAGGATTTTATCTCACCCCGTTTGTTTCCTTGCAGGTATGTCGGGTGGGACTGATACATTGACTCCCTTAGTCGTGGTGCAGGATATTGCGTTCCAGCTTTGGTGCCTGGTGCGAATGAGGGTCTGATCGATGCAAGCATGTTCGAGAAGATGGATGTCGAGAAGAGACACGGAGCTGCTCCGCCTCACGGGAATCCAGTTGTGAAGAAGAAGAAAGGTGTGAATCCTCCTCTCAAGTCGAGAACAAAGGAATAATACAATCCTGCATAAATCAAATTAACCTCGATTTTCCTTTTTTTAACAGAGGTTGCAAGTCTGTGGGGCACTCTTGATGCCCTGGCCGATGAGGAAGATGCCAAGTCTGGTCCTTCGAAATCCGAGGCAATCCCACTCGTTGCGGGGAAGCAACACAAGGGTCCTCCAGTTGAATATCCGGGTACCACTACTAGCATTCCATCGATCTCGAATGTGGAATGGGCATCAAACATAGTTCCATTTTTTATTTCCGGGAACCGCGATTATCTGATATCTTCCAATCTCTTTACCTTGGTGGTGCGCTCTATCGAGTCCCACACCGCGGTAGGTCATATTATTTCCGCCTCTTGAGTGTTGTCTTACTCTTTATCGCTAACCCCACGTTTCCTGTAGGGGCTAATGGATATCATGACCGCATTCCAAGGGATGGATCGCCAGCGCGAGGGGCTCTTACACCAAGTTGACGAGGCTCAGCGTCGGGCGAACGTAGCAGAGGCTAGCATGTCCGAGCTTCAATTGAAGTATGGCTTGCGACATTCAAAGTATGATCAACTGGAGGCATCATCTGCGGATGTGGGACGTCAGGCAGTTGCGGCATTCCAAACTTCCCCGGAGTTCTTAGAGATTATGACCTCTAGAATGGAAAGTCATCATTCAGAATATATTCGAGCATGGTTGGAAACTCAGGAGGGACGGCTTTGGCGGGCTAAAGAAGTTCGTCTTTTAGGTGTGGCTGATGCGACATGCAGAAGACACTGTACGACAGACTGATGAAACTTTACTCCGACTTCCATCCTGCAAAGTTCGATTTTCTCGAGATCATGCCGGATCCCGACGAGGAGGAGGAGAAACATGCTAACGAGTTGTCCCTTCAGCACCTGGATATCCCTGATGACCTGGAAGGTGCCGTTCATGGCTTTGATTTCGAGACTATCCTCAATGGTGTTCCCGAGAACATGCCTGATTCTTAGATTGTAGATGTAGATCTCTTATCTTGTCATCTTTTGTTCTCATTTTTTGCCTGACATTCCACTTTACATTCCTGACTTGTATTTTTTATCTCACTTTTAGTCATAAGTTTTTCTCCTTACGTAACTTTGTATCTGTGCCCTGGTTCATCTTTTCCATTTACTTAATTATTTTTCGTTCGTGACCACTTGGGGAACTAATCGGGGATCTGGCTCCCCACCTAAGCCATGAGGGGCGGAAGGTAAGGCAAGGCTAACCCGCACACCATCGGTCTAGGACTGACTAGTGAGCAAGCTGTTTGGCCCGTGGTCAGACGACGGATGTGCAAAAAGGTGTCGGAGCACGACTCCCCGCATACCTTCGGGCCGGAGGCCGGTCCTGCACCTTGACTTGTACAGCTAGTTTCATACTCAGGAAAAATCTGATCTCCTTTTCTGAAAGTCGAACTGAAGTCAGCCAAACGTAAGGGCAAGGCCCTCAAGGTCAGACCAGAACGGACCCGCACCATTGACCATAGTAAACGAGTACACAGGCTATTAAGCCTAGCAACGTCAGAAATGGACCTGCGAGAGGGGCTCGGAGCACGCCCTCTCACATACCTTCGGCCCGGAGGCCGGTCATATAGTTGTTGCACCGTCAATTAGGTCAAATGAGTGGGCGGGCTGTTTAGACAGCGACGTCGGACCACGGATGTACGAAAGGGGCTCAGGGCCCGACCTCTCGCATACCTTTTCAACCCGGAGGCCGGTTTAACGGTCGCTTTGACCGAGCAGCTATTCCTGGACTTGGAGAATGATTCGATCATTTCCTTTATGAGCATCTAGCTGTGATCGGCTAAACACCGAGAGCAGGGCGTGATTTTTTTTTCTTTTTGTAAGCCCCTGCCCGTTCATTCCCAAGTGAGGTCGGACCTCAGCCAATTCAATAATAAATAGAGAGCAAAAAACGAACTTTTATTAAAGCAATTGTATTAAAGCGATGGAAAGATTAATTATTACACATCACTAATGATAAAACATAAGTAAATGCTCCGCGTTCCATGCACGTTCAATGAGTTTTCCCACTTGATGGAGAGTTCCCCCCTTCCGTTGGTTTGCTTGCCTTCCTCCGCCTTAGCATGTAATCTCCTACGTCAAAGCTTCGTAGCACGGCCTTGCTATCTTGGTACGCCTTCACTTGCCTACGGTAATTCTCAGCCGTGATGAATGCCCAATCTCTTCTTTCTTCTATGAGGTGGAGTTCGGCTCTGAGCCTCTCCTCATTGATGTTTGGCTCGAACTCCTCTACCCGGTGACTAGGAATCACCGCCTCGAAGGGGGCCCTTGCCTCAAAGCCATAGCACAGGGCGAAAGGAGTTTCGCCTGTCGCCTTCCCGGGGGTGGTCCGGAATGTCCACAACACGTTACTTAGCTCTTCAACCCACACTGTCCCAAGAGCATCTAATTTATTTTGGAGGCCATCTACAATCGTGCGATTGGTGTTCTCCACTTGACCATTCTCCTGAGGATAGCAAACAGACACCCGACTTGTCACGCCCCAGACCGTGTCTGTGCCAAGTAGACAACCGTCGTACAACCCAATAAGAATCACCGCAGTTCATCCTTACTAAATTGCACAAGACGTCTGATAGATACATATGCCAAAACCGATTAGTAAACATACATAACAACATCAACATACAATTAAACACATATCGGAATATAAGTGTTCAATAAGAACCCACACAAGGGTAAAACAAGAGCTCACAGGCTCCATTAATTTATAAGTCAAAAATAGTTCCATGAGCATTATTTAATTATTTAGAAATATAACCAGAGGAAGCACGAACCACGTCTTCTCTCCATCGATCTCTCGAACAACGGGTGCAGGAAGTAAGCTCTAGCTTCAACCTGAAAGGGTGGTTCCCCCGAGGGATCAGTACTACAGAAAAGTACTGGTGAGGGCACACTATAGGTAATATAACTAACTTTTCTCACATGGGACCCTCAACACAGGGTGATAGTATATGTATAGGCATAACTCTTGGCTACCCCATTTTAAAACATATTGCATACATATATACATATGAGTAAAATATCCGGCCCGTGAACCCATTTCTCTTTCAAATCATTTAGGCGTAACAGCCTCATTAATTTCACCCTTCCCATGTCCTACCCTCGAGTAGAGTCACCCGCAGGCAAACTCACCCGATAACAAAGATCATAATTGCGGGGGGGGGGGGGGGGGGGGGGCTTCGGGCTCCCATATCACAGACATGGTTTAAATTAAATTCCTAGACCAAGGAAAATACCCTATCGGGAACTCATTCCCGATCATGCGTGTTTAATCATCTAAAATCATTACCTTGAGGTTCACCTATCTCGAGGACTATCCGTCATTACAATCATAGTTTACATTCTCGGGGCTAACCCCGCCTTGAGGAGTACACATACACCCTCATCCTATGTGTAGTTGGCTGGAGGTTAACGCACCTCAAGGACTACACGGGCCCTTGTTACCTATATGCAATTTGATGGAGGATACCACACCTCAAGGACTGCACTTGCCCTTGTTACCTATGTGTAATTTGCTGGAGGTTAACACACCTCAAGGACTACACGGACCCTTGTTACCTATATGCAATTTGATGGAGGTTAACACATCTCAAGGACTGCATTTGCCCTTATTTCCTATGTGTAATTTGCTGGAGGTTAACACACCTCAAGGACTAAACAGACTCTTGTTACCTATATGCAATTTGATGGAGGTTAACACACCTCAAGGACTGCATTTGCCCTTGTTACCTATGTGTAATTTGCTGGAGGTTAACACACCTCAAGGACTACACAGGACCTTGTTACCTATATGCAATTTGATGGAGGTTAACACACCTCAAGGACTGCATTTGCCCTTGTTACCTATGTGTAATTTGCTGGAGGTTAACACACCTCAAGGACTACATTTGCCCTTGTTACCTATGTATAATTTACTGGAGGTTAACACACCTCAAGGACTACACGGACCCTTGTTAACATTTGAGTATAAAGGACTTCTCCTGGCCCTAGCATCTTTCAGGTACTTTGAGATCTTAATGAATGGTTCTTCACCATCAGAATCTCTGACCGTCCTAACATGTGCCCTATGAGCACCCCAACCCCTCTTGCGAGAGGTCTCGTCTCTGACATGCCCCACCTGGGATCTTTGTCGTTGCCTTTCCCTTTCCCGTTGGTACCATCGGTACATCTCACAAACCTGGTCAAGAGGAATACTATGTATATCCTCCCCACCGTTTTTGTCAAAAGAAGTATCATCTGACTCACTTTCAGGGTAATAAGTTGAGTCATCCTCCGAGTTCCACGACTCGAATCTAGTCACAATGCAATCAGCCATCGCGGCTTGTGTTTGTTGGCCTTGATGGCCCCTACCTCACCTTTTTGGCGACCTTGATATTCCTCGATTAGCTTGCCCGGCTATCCCCGGCGCCACCCTCTCGGATTCCCTCGAACTGCCCTATCGCTACCACCCATTCCTGAAAGAATATATTGAAATGAGTCTTTGGACTCGTTTGAATGTCAATTGACATAAACGTACTTAAGACACAACTTGGCTCAAGTCACTGCCATACCAATTGTTAAGGGGCCCATCTTAACAACCAGAGACCTTGCAACTCGATAACCAAATGCTCTTAAAGTACAAAATTTATGCTCATGGATTTTCTTTGAAAGATTGTTTTGATAGAAACTTTGTTGAGAGGTTGACTATATAGTTTAGTAACCGTATAGCTCTGATACCCCTTAATTGTGACGCCCCAAACCGTGTCTGTGCCAAGTAGACAACCATCGTACAACCCAATAAGAATCACCGTAGTTCATCCTTACTAAATTGCACAAGACGTCCGATAGATACATATGCCAAAACTGATTAGTAAACATACATAAAAACATCAACATACAATTAAACACATAGCGGAATATACGTGTTCAATAAGAACCCACACAAGGGTAAAACAAGAGCTCAAAGGCTCCATTAATTTATAAGTCAAAAATAGTTTCATGAGCATTATTTAATTATTTAGAAATAGAACCAGAGGAAGCACGAACCACGTCTTCTCTCCATCGATCTCCCGAACAACGGGTGCAGGAAGTAAGCTCTAGCTTCAAACTGAAAGGGTGGTTCCCCCGAGGGATCAGTACTACAAAAAAGTACTGGTGAGGGCAAACTATATGTAATATAACTAACGTTTCTCACATGGAACCCTCAACACAGGGTGATAGTATATGTATAGGCATAACTCTTGGCTACCCCTTTTTAAAACATGTTGTATACATATATACATATGAGTAAAATATCCGGCCCGTGGGCCCATTTGTCTTTCAAATCATTTAGGCGTAACAGCCTCATTAATTTCACCCTTCCCATGTCCTACCCTCGAGTGGAGTCACCCGCAGGCTAACTTACTCGATAACAAAGATAACTATTGCGGGGGGGCCTTCGGGCTCCCATATCACAGACATGGTTTAAATTAAATTCCTAGACCGAGGAAAATACCCTATCGGGAACTCATTCCCGATCACGCATGTTTAATCATCTAAAATCATTACCTTGAGGTTCACCTACCTCGAGGACTATCCGTCCTTAAAATCATAGTTACATTCCCGGGGCTAACCCTGCCTTGAGGAGTACGCGTACACCCTCATCATATGTGTAATTTGGTGGAGGTTAACGCACCTCAAGGACTACACGGGCCCCTATTACCTATATGCAATTTGATGGAGGATACCACACCTCAAGGATTGCACTTGCCCTTGTTACCTATGTGTAATTTGTTGGAGGTTAACACACCTCAAGGACTACACGGACCCTTGTTACTTATATGCAATTTGATGGAGGTTAACACACCTCAAGGACTGCATTTTCCCTTGTTACCTATGTGTAATTTGCTGGAGGTTAACACACCTCAAGGACTGCATTTGCCTTTGTTACCTATGTGTAATTTGCTGGAGGTTAACACACCTCAAGGACTACCCTTGCCCTTGTTACCTATGTATAATTTACTGGAGGTTAACACACCTCAAGAACTACACGGACCCTTGTTAACATTTGAGTATAAAGGACTTCTCCTGGTCCTATAGAGTATTACCTGACCTTACTCGGTCCCGGGTATTCACCTGCCATTTATAATCTACCACTTACCTCGCCCAGTCGTGGTATATAATTTCTTTACTGACGACTAGTCCAAGTCTTAGCATTTAAACCGTATTCGATGCCTTAGCAACCCACGTGGATGGGTCTCACCTGAACGGCCCACGTAAACTTACTCAAAAACTGCATATTAGGTGTATAACCCGATACCCGGTCGGGTATGGTGAGGCAGTAGCCCCTGGAGCCAATTTTACTTGAGACCCGGTCGGGTCTATACCCATACCCAGTCGGGTCTAGTGTGGCAGTGGCTTCTGGAGTCATTTTTAATCGATACCCGGTCGGGTATTTACCCATACCCGGTCGGGTATCACCTTTGTCTTGGCGGTCAACGCCCGTTTGACCCCCCAAATGAAGTCTGATTAACGTGAAATTTTATACACATGTACTTCTTGACGTCCTTGATCCAAAAATACCTATTTGGATCCCTGGAACATCATACATAATTAATTATCACATTTTATCTCATCAAGCTTACCTAACATGCTTTTCAACTATATTTTACATATAATCATGGCATAACACATACTTGATTATCTTTAATCATTCCATGAAATATATTCTTGATTACTTTAGGTAATCTCATGCCTCACTCAAACTTGATAAAGCATAAATCCATCTTCTCACAACTATTAATAAGTACTTCATACTTATTAATCGTTTATATATTTCGTTCTAGTTTATTCTTCATAACTAGATTTAAGTTAATGACATGTATGATTAAGTACTTGAATCCTTCAAGAATACCATCTTGAATTACCTTAGTTAATGTCCAACTAAATCATTCATGATTATCCTTCATCGAAAATATTAATAATTCTTTTACTCATTAATCATGCCATTTTCACATAACTTATAATCATTATAGCTAATCACTTGTTTAAACACTTTTAAACATTTCTATACATATTCACATACTAGATTTACTCTAGTTATATCATACATAGTCCATGTATGCATTTTTATACATTTGACAGTAATATATTCATGATTAATCCACAAATAAATCTCTTATTCATTAATCATGGAATATTTCCATAAATCATATTCACCATGACTAATCATGCATTTTAATCCATTCAATCATTCCTCAAATCATGATTATGATTTTATTTAGGTAATCCCGCGTTTGACCCAAGAGTTACAAGACACGTAGTCGTCCACTCACTTTGAAATGACGTTAGCGAGCTTTTATACTCTTCGATTGAACTCCGGCGACTTTTGGAATTTTCCGGCGTAAACTCCGGCGGCTCCGGCGACTTTTTCGTCCACTCCTAGATTCCTTGAGAAGTCTAGAATACCTTGGTAAAATTCCTAACAAGGTTTCATAACCAAAAGTGGTATAAATATCAAAACCCTCCGAGAAGGTGTTTTCCGGCAAACCGGTCTTACTCCGGTCATAACTCCGATATGGTTAAAACTAGTCTTCCAACCCCTCATTCTACATCTCTAAGGGTGTAGAACAAGCTTATGGTCTATCATATGATTTATAAAATCATATGAGATTAGATGAAGGAAGGAAAAATACTAATGAAGTCATTACCTTGATTTTTCCAAGTTTTTCTCTTCTTTTCTCATTTTTCTTCTTCCTTGGATCTCACTTGGTTTGAGCTTGCATCAACAATGGAGGATGATGAATTGCAGAGGTTATCCTCTCTTCCTTGATGGTTTGGGTCGAAGTAATGAGAGGGTGGGTGAGTTAGAGTGTGTATCCTTTGTCATCATGCCATAATAATGTGGAGGGGGTCCCTTTACCTTTCATTTGTGTCTCTCCCATCCCCTCACACATTCCACACCTTATCCTCATGTTAACAGCCCACAATATGGTCCTTGAGTGTATAAAATCGTGGGTTGGCCCCCAATAATGTGGGAGGTTATCCCTAGAAGTCCCAAAGTGTACAATCGGTCCCGAAAGTTGTATTTTCTAGACTGTTTTAATTAAATTTCATTTTATCGGGTCAATTAAAATATATATCATTCTTCCAATTGAAATTGGCGTCTAGAATGAATATATATTACTCAAATTTAATTTAGTGGTCCCCGTAATTTATTTCGGGCAATTATCTGTTTAATTACCTATACTGGTAATGGGACATTGTTTGATCGAAAGGCCAATTTTATGGCTCAACATTAATTTACACCGTCATATAAATATCATCTAGATCAAGATCAATGTAATATGTGGTCCCGAAAATATCGGATGGTCCCCGCTCTTAGTGTAGTCCCAACGTGAAATTTACTGTCCAAGTAACAGTAAAAATGAGAACGCTTTAATAAAATGTTACACTTCTTTTTAAGTGGTCCAAAATGTATGAACAGATAAAATCTTATTTGTTTGTCCTCATACGAAAATATCTTCAAGGTAGGGTCCTCCGAAAGTACCCTCCTTTCATGTACCAAAATTAAATATATATTTATCATTCCCTTGTTTTGGATTTTTAAAATATTCATATTTCTCATGTTATTAATTCGTAGTCCTGTGAATTATTAACAATCCGATAATTAAGGACTCCCCACTATTGAATAGTGGCCCAGGCCCGCTCGGCCGTCCAGTTGTCGCTCTTTATATCACTGGGGTCTACCACCCACTCCTACTATCATAATAGTATCTTTTAGATCAACATTAGTATCTTATACACTTTAAATATCACGGGTGGTCCCCGCTCCCGATGTAGGTCCCGCGTCTGATTAATAACCTTTATTAATTTAAGACAACAATTTTATCTTTCTCATTTATCAAGGCTACTCTAGTCTTGATTTACCTTCGTTAACCATGTACTTGATGGGAAAAAAATCTCTGGGTAAAATTCGAGTCCGGTGTTACACGACTCGACTCCACGCCCCACTCGGCGCAAAATTGTTTGAATGGTTCGCAATCGAACTGCCTTCCATTATCAGAAATAATTTGCAAAGGAACTCCAAAGCGACAAAAGATATTCTTCCATATAAACTTCATGCATTGAAGATGTGTTATGGTGGCGAGCGGCTCTGTCTCCACCCATTTCGTGAAGTAATCCACGGCCATGATGACAAACTTTCTATTTCCGGACGCATTTGGTAAGGAACCAACCAAGTCTATACCCCATCGGGTGAACGCTAGAGCAGTGCTAACAGGCATGTACATCATTGCCGACCTTCCGGGGCTCCTCTGAAACTTTTGGCAGGTATCACACTTCCTTGCGTAATCAGCGCAATCCTTCATAATTGTGGGCCAGAAATATCCGTGGAGGACAACTTCCGGGCCAGGGTGCATGCACCTTGATGGGCCGAACAAACACCACCGTGGAGCTCCGCGACAATCATCTCGGCTTCGTGTGGTAGTAGACACTTTAACAACGCTCCGTTGTAAGATCGCTTATACTGCTTACCGTCCAGGACGACATAGCTTGGAGCCCGTTGTAACACGAGCTTTGCTTCCCATTCCTAATCGGGTAAGGTCCCGTCAGCTATGTAACGTGACAAATCATCCACCCAACTCCAATTTACTTGTTGTAGAGGAAGGACGGTTACCTCTTCAACCCGAGCAATCTTGGATATGTGCTCAGGTATTCCTTGGGACAGACGAGACAAGAGGTCGGCGTCCCCGTTCTGGCTCCGCGGCACGCAAACCAGCTCCGCTCGCTTGAACAATTCGAGCAATTCCCGAACAACATCCCTGTACTTCACCTTCCTTTCTTCCTTTGCCTTTAAATCACCCTTCACTAAGGATACGAATAATCGAGAATCACACTTCACTGTTATGCATTCCGCTCGCATGGTCGCAGCTAGTCGTAGCCCTGACAACAGGGCTTCATACTCAACTTCATTATTTGACACTCTGAACAGGTAATGGTAAGCGTAGTACGCTCGAAACCCTTCAGGCGAGATCAAGATGATCCCGCCCCCGCAACCTTTCGTTCCGGACGATCCATCGGTTGCCAGGGTACACCATTGTTCTTCACCATCTCTTTGTCTTTCTGTAACTTCCCTCGCCGTGCATTCCACAATGAAATCCGCGAGTGCCTGTGTAACACCCCCATTTTTCCCACCCAAATAAAATCACATTTTTAAATGAAACCACCTTTATTATTAAACATATTTAGAGTATTGCGGAAGTCTTTAAGGGAAAAACAAATGTGTCACCACCACACTCAATCTATACATGATTGAGTGCACAGGCTATCCACCATAGGTTCAAATAACAATGAAATACGTCTTAGGACAAAGTTTATGAATTACAAAATTAAACAACGATAATTAATCAAACGTGTGCAACTAGCGAAACACTCGGGCAGCAAGTACATCAATCTTCATAATCATAATCATCTGTACAATAGAACAAAGAGAAGAAGACAAAAGAGACAAAAATTAGCTTTAGAGCTAAGTAAGATTCCACCCGAACCCGTAAAATAATATAATTTTTGAAAATAGGTTTGGTATATGTGTGTGTGTGTGTGTGTGTGTGTGTGTGTGTGTGTGTGTGTGTGTATATATATATATATATATATAGAAAATACCCTCTCATATCTCCACAATAACTTCATGTCTCAAAATAATTTCTTCAATAGATAATGTCATTCCTCAATTCCTCCAAAAGTAATACTTTAGATTTCTTTTAAGAGTGAGCAAAACTCAAGATTCCTCGAGCCCAATGAGTCGTTGTTATTTACGACTCATCCCGGAATTCTGGCTCCCACCGACCACCAATTAGAAGCTGAATTTCTACCTTAAGTGTGCACACCCTCTAAAAGGGATTCCAAGCCCTCCGAGTAGTAAGAAATTCAAGTAGGCAGGATGTTTTCTACCACCTACTCACAAGGGACATTGTCCAAGGGTAAATTAGGTAACTACTACTACGACCACCAAATGACCTTTGGTCCTCAAATAAAAACCCAGGATGTCAACCGGAGCATGTCATTGTCGGACTGGTTACCGACCCAAATAAATTTCACCAAAAGTAGTAGTAGTCCTAATCACCCACGCCTCGTGTTTCTCTCGAGACGTAAAAATATATCATGAAAAACTTTAAGTTTCTCCCAAAGTCATTCTTGTCACACTTTCCAAAAATATACTTTGTAATAAATATCAATCCACCAATATTCTTTAATAAAAAGAATATACATTTAATAATCCATAATAGATAATAATCCACCAATATTCATACATTCAAAATATTCATTCCATGTCAAACAAATAGTTTCCGATTCATAAATAATTCACATAGTTCAAATATTGCATACATATAAGTACGAGATAAAACATTTTTTGTTGACATAGAACTTACCTTAGATTGCGATAATCCCCTTAATAAAATCTCTATCTTTGGTCTTCATCTGAATCCTCCTTCTAATATATATCAAAAATCTAAATCAATAACTACTCTATTATTTTTGTTATTTCCTATCTATCCAACCTTTAATTATTTTAATTTCATAATTCCTTCTTTAAATATAACTATTAAATTAGATTCATAAACCTTATTTAAAATGTTAATTTCCAGCCCAACCTTATTATTTTCTTTAATCATACTAATCCCTCCATAATTTATTTGATTAATTAGTTAACTAGTCTAATTATATTAACTACATAATAATTTAGTTCTTTCAAATTTAAATAATCAATTTCAGTTCAAAATTTAATTTACATAATTTATATAATTTATTTAATAAACCTTTTAATAATAATTTGACGTAAGCAATAATTCGAAATAATAATTATTAATGATATTCTAATCTCAATAACAACTTTAATTAGTTCAATAGTTTATTTATACTAACTAACCCAATTAAATTAATTAATCCAATCCTCCAGTTTTATTTATTTGATTAACTAATTTAATTGAATCAACTTCATCAACTAAATAAGTTTAATTATATCAATATAGCTAAATACATTAATCTAATTCAATTAAGACCAATAATCAAATTCTAATTTCATTTTAATTTTCTATTTTTAATATAAAGTCCAAAAATATTACCACGTCCATAATTTAACTAATTTATCCATTAAACTAATTGATTTAGTTAAACTAGTCCAATGAAGTCAATTAACTAAATTATTAAGTACACATTACTTAATTAATTTGTTTATATTAATCAACTAATTTTTATGAGTTCAAATAGTTTAATAATTTATATGGAGTCCAAATCAATAATAATCAAGGGTAATAATTATTAATTTAATCACACTAATTTAATTAGTCCACTAATTCAATAATTTATTTATTAAGTCCAAATATAGTCATTCATTTATGCTAGTTATCCCAACTTTATTTTTTTTCCTTATTTTATTCCAAACCTCATTTTAGTCCAGAATATTATTTCCAATCTTAGTGATTTTATTTATTTCACCATTATTATTCAAATTTTCTTATTTAATTACTTAACTAGTTTTATATGGCCCAATTAAATTAAATAGCTTAAGAATCAACTTTATAAATTTATAACCGTCCATAACTATATTTTGGGTCTATATTTGACCTAGGTTGTCCAGATATTTATTTTAGAATTATTTCCCTTATTTATTCATTTAATTTCATATATCTATTAACCGGTTTAATTACAATTAAATATACTAATCATAATTTTTATTAAATATAAATGGTCCCAAATGTCCTAGTTAGTCATATATTTAATCTAGTTTACTCCAATAATTATTTCATAATTTATTTCGTCGTTTAGTTAATTATTTACTAAATATGTACAAATTGGCCCAATTACAATTAAATCAATTAAAAATAGTTAAAAATATTATTTTTCAATTCTGGTTGGTCCGAATATGTATATTTATATTAGGTATTTAATTTATATTTTTCCAGATTTTATTTATTTCATTTACTTTTTATTTTTATTTTTTATTGAAAGTGGGCCGCACTGGCTTATTGAACTGATCCGGCCCAAGAAGTTCTGACCCAGACAACTCGGTCATCTTCTCCAGGTCGCGATTCCGGCGACTTCGCCGGAAATTAGAAAACTTCAGCGAGCTATAACTTGACTTACAGGTAACGGATTTCGACAATTCAAATTGCAAAATGATCCTGACGTCGAGACGAAGCTCCTACACCCCTATCTACGGCCAAATGTCCGCTTTTACTGAAGACCCGTTTGCATGGCTTGACACTCCGGCGACGTCTAAGCAACTCCGGTGACTACGAATCGGTCTTGAATTTATTGGGAAGTATTCTTAGACCTCTCATTACCCTCCTCTATCGTTTTTACGAAGTTTGATACGTAAAATAATGTAGATATAAATTTTCCGGTGAGATTATATATATATATAGCTTCTATCTCTCCGATTTGCAGTTTTTGGGATGGCTAAGATGGTGTATTTATAGGTCTAGATGGTCTTTATGGTTTATTTTATTTATTTGATAATTGTATGAATAATAATAATAATACTAATAATAATAATAATAATAACAATAATAATAATAATAATAATAATAACAATAACAATAATAATAATAATAATAATAATAATAATAATAATAATAATAATAAAAATAATAATAATAATAATAATAATAATAATAATAATAATAATAATAATAATAATAATAATAATAATAATAATAATAATGTATATGATAGGTTGGTAGTTGATGAACATGGCATGTGTATTGATTCATGATTTGATTCCCATTTATGTTGATGTTTAATTTTATTTTATTTTAATTTTTACATATAAATATATATAATTATATATGTAAATATATGTACATAATGTATATACATTATTTGGTAGGTGATCCTAGCATGTGTCATTGTTTTATGATCTGATATTTTCATTTATTAATTTGATGCTATTATTAGTAATTTTTAATATTCTTACTATTTTTATTTATTTATTTATTTATTTATTTATTTATTTATTCTGTCATCTATATTTTATCTGATTTATTTCTATTTTATTTTTATTTTATTTTTTCGATGCCACATAAGTGTTTAATTTTATTGCATGTAGCGTGCATAAATTTTTATACACCAAGTATAATACAAAATATTTTGATATTACTTTCATTTGATTTATCAGATATAACTTATCTGATTTATTTATTTATTTATTTATTTTTATTTCAAAATTTCAAGGTATCACAACCTGCCCTTTGATGGATGATCGGGGTTGAAAATCGACCTCGTACTGACTGAGAAGCATCGACCACTTCACGACCCGCGTTGTCCCCGGGGTTCTCAATGCTGCGCCCAGGGGTTGATCTGATAGGATTCTGATCGGGTGTGCTTGGAAGTAATGGGTCAACTTCTTTCCCGTGATGTAAGCGGCACAGATGGTCTTCTCGAGCGGGGTGTACCGCAGCTCCGCATTTTGTAAGATTTTACTTACGTAGTATACGGGGTTCTGAATCCCGCCTTCTTCGCGGACCAGCATGGAGCTGATCGCGCCCTGCGACACTCCCAAATACAATATTAGTGTCTCTCCTTTCCTCAGCTTGCTTAATAGCGGTTCCGAGAGGAGATACTTCTTCAGATCCTCGAATGCCCACTGGCACTCATCCGTCCATGCGAATCCACTTTGCTTCTTGAGAACCTGGAAAAAAGGTAAGGACTTCTCTGCTGATTTCGACATGAAGCGTCCAAGAGATGCCAATCGTCTCGTGAGAATTTGCACTTCTTTCACCGACCTTGGGGCTTCCATGTCAAGGATCGCTCTTACTTTCTCGGGATTTGGCTCTATCCCTCTCCGAGTGACCATGTATCCCAGAAACTTTCCACCTTGGACAGCAAACGTACACTTCTTTTGGTTCAGGCGCAGCGGGACTGCCTTCATGATCCCAAAAATTTCGGCCAAGTCGTCGGCGTGGTCACTTGCTCGTACGCTTTTTACGACCATATCATCTACGTACGCTTCCATGTTCCTCCCCAGCACTGTTCGGAACACCTTGGCGACCATCCTTGTGTAAGTCGCCCCGGAATTCTTCAAACCAAAAGCCATAACCAAATAGCAAAAGATTCCTTCTAGGGTGATGAATGAGGTTTTCTCCGCGTCAGGGATATTTACCAAATCTACTTAGATGAGAAGAAAAATCTGAAAAAACTCATAAGGGAGACCACCCAAAGCGTAAGTATTACAATTGAGGGATCAATTATATGCATGTGTTTTACTGTCCATTTCATATATCACCGGTTCAAGCTTTAGAAGATTATTTTGTTTGTCCAAGTCACTAGAGGATTGTTTATTAGAGTGGGAACTAAAAAATACGGTGTATCTTTTTTGACACTTTTGATAATGTTTTTACAGCAATGATACCGTTGTAGGATTCTTCAAGAAAATACTTTTATCTTGGGTGTTTCTCACGTTAAAGTGAAATATAACAACAATAACATTAACAAAAACAACAATGACGATAACAACGACAATAACAACAATGACAAACGATGGCAATAACAACGATAATAACCATTAAAAGCCTTTTTATGACCGAGTACTTTTTCTGTCGGCCAACCATTTTCATAAATATTACTCCAGTGCCGCAAAGGCTCCAATGCCTTCATAGGTAAGGGAGAGTAGGAGTGGACTCGGGCCGGGCCAACCGGCCGAACCGGCTCGCTACTGTGCGGGCCCGGACCGGCCCGGTGAACCGGTTGGTGCCCGGTTCAGGCCACCCGGCCCGGTGAGGTAGGCGGTTTGGGCCCGGGCCTGCTAAATAGTGAACCGGCCCGCTCGGTTCGGGCTCGGTCCGGGCCAATTAATTTTGTTTTTCTTTTTTCTTTGTAATTTTTTTTAAGTTTTTGGGTTGGGCTGGGTATGATGGGCCATTTGAGGTGGTTTGAGGTGGTTTGGGGGTGAGGGGGGAGGGTTGGGGGTTAATTAGGAAAAGCCAAAAAAAATTACATGAACCGAGGCCCGGACCGGACCCGGGGGTTACCCGGTCCGGTTCCGGGCCTCCCCTTTCTTGAACCGAGGCCCAGCCAGGCCCGAACCGGAACCGTTCCACCCCTAAGGGAGAGTCATATATACGCAATCTTACTCCTGTACTAAAGTATAGAGAAACTATATCCATATTACTTATAATGAAAATCGCATCGAAATTTTCAAACTAACTCTTGCTTCATAACGAAGAAACACATATAATTCATTAAATCATTTTGCTTTATTTCATTATATGCTCAAGCCCAAAAATATTAAATCTTTGACTTCATTACAAATGATGAAAAATGACCAACTATTTTCATAAAACATTAAATTTTGATTTCAATTAATTATCTAAGTGAAACTAGATCATATTTTGGCTGGATTTGATGCAAAACTGTTTCAGTTTATTTTCCTATATTCCCTCCGTCCCAAAAACACTTCACAGTTTGACTTGACATGAAAGTGAGAATAAAGCTGAAATAAAATGAAAATATTTGATTGTGATTGATTAAGATAAGTTATATGAATGTTAACAAAAAATTTCCAAAACAAGAATTTTTTGAAACATCCCAAATGATAAGTGAGAAGAATTTTGTGAGACGGAGGGAGTAGTTTTTTTTTTTATATTTTCATACTACCTCCGTCCCAAAATGAACTTCCCATTTCGGATTACGTACTTGACCAATGATAAAGCAACTCGATCCCTGTTCATACTCAGATTACTTTTAGTAAATAAAATTTACATATTGAGAAACTACATTAAAACCGCTACAAAAGCGGATAAAAAAATATAAATTTGATAAAAATTTGATATATAAAACATAAGATTAAGAGTAATGTAAGTTGACCATGTGAATAGTAACTGTGAAGTTCATTTTGGGACGGAGGGAGTATAATTCAACAAATTAGCCAATTTAACAATTTCAGGTATAAATGTATAATTTCATAAATTTGAATAGATTCAACTGATCTCAAACATGATCAAATATAATAATGATGATGATGATGATACATGTAGTAATAATAATAATACAACATAAAGTACACCTCGGGACACCAACCAAGCACCGTAGCTAATTTTAATATGTAATGCATTGGACAAAAAGACTAGAGAAGAAGCAAAATCCCTCAAAAGGTGTTTCTTCAATCATCAAATCGCACCGTAAATGCAGCAGTTAGATATTCACACATTTTCTGCACAATAACCCGGCCAGAGGCAAGAGTTCAACTGCATATCCCTCGAGCACATCCTTTATATATATACAGAATTGACAAGGCTGTACAGCCAGCCCTACTGGACCTTGAGACCTTCCTGCTGTACAAAAGATTCAAATCCACTTTTCACTTCGGATGGGGTATCTTCCAAGAAGCCGCCAAGTGATGATGTTAGTGATGTGGAATGAGACTCTAAGGCCTCAATGGCATCTATTTTTTGTTTGGGATTAAGCTCAGCTATAGCATCTGCAGCAATCAGATCCATGGAAAGTTTTACATTAGAAGTTTATACATAAGTATCACAAGTATAAAATGCCACCAATTTTTCAGCCTTTTCTCTCTTTCTTGCATCTTTAGGGGGACTGGCAGAGCGTGATTAGTAAAATGATTATTATGATACTGAAAGGCTGAAATGAAATAAATAGCTGGGGAAATTATATGATGATATGATCTTCATTGGTTGCTTAAAATGAAATAGAAATGTAATAATGATGCTAATATCCTGATTTGTCTCTCCATCCATAAGAAGAAATGACGCTATGCCATTGGTCACTATATGAATTTTTATTTCCTAAAGGAGGTTATTTCATTCTCTTTCTTTCGTATTTCTCTTATAGCCAAACAGTTATAGTATTGAACCATTTTTCTTGTCTTTTTCTCTTCTCAATTTATCCTGATAAGTGGTATCATCAGCCCATAACTATCAAATGAAACAAATTGGCATTGCCTTCAGTACATTTCTTGTCTACACAGATAATACATTGAGGAAATTCCAACAAAAAATCATTTGACTGGCAGCACTGATTACACATAAGGTCTCCACTCCATACACTTGTGTTGAAATAATTCATAGACCTAATTATCTGTTCAAGTCTGAAACATATAGCAAATCATAATGGATCCAACTCCTGATGACCCCCCATCAACTAAGTGAACTAATGAGTACTGAATTATACTTGATGTTTTAGGAAATGCGTGTAAAATCCAGGCAATGTGGGTGATCATGGCTGAAATTTCAAATAGTACTTGGGATATCAACTTGTTTTATTCAATAGTTGGGTGCCAAATTCCATTACGGTACCATTTATGTATTTGCCCCACTTTCTCTCCTAAACCAGAGAGACCACAAGGAATAAGTACATCAATCTAAAAGCATTACATATAAATGGTGATTTTGATTGAGATACCTGGGGACATAATATGACTTTCTTCTGTTCCTTGATGCTTCTTCAATAGAGGCTTTTGTAACATATCAGTGCCAGGGAATACAATTAAGCTCATGTGCATCATTTCGCGTCTCTTTGATTCTTCAAGGGGCATGAAACCGAAGACCTTTGTCCATGTTTCATTAAGTTCAGTTATGGCAGGTATGACCAATTTCTTGATCCCAAGTGAGCTAAGTGCCTGGTAAAACGATTTATGTAAAAATAGATAAAAATGCAAAAACAGTCGATCTCAAAACACAATAAATCACACCTAGTAACGACAATTACCGTTTCAATGGAACATAAGAGCCTGCGACACATCCCTTGGCGACGATATTTGTACCGTGTACCTATAAATGGCATCTCAGCCAAAACATTCCCATGTAGCCTATACATAAACACGAAGCAGCAACAAGAATATTCATTTTATTTCTTTGAAAAAAGAATCACATAATAATTATGCAAACAAACAAAGCATTACGGTGAGAAGACTCTAGTTTAAACATTACTATGAAGTTTTAATTTATAAGTTCACTTAGCCTCGTAAAATGTCACATAACTACCATTTCCCTGAACACCCAATTGGATGGCGAGATGTAGAGAAACTTGTATTACAGAAAGAGATAAAATAATGACTCAAAGCAACACATAAAATAATGAATACAGAGTTCATACAAGCACAAGAAGTAACCTTTATCCCACTATTTTTGGAACGTGTGAAAATGGCAAACCTATTAAAGTGAAATTAGGTTAGGTGGTTTATAATGAATTTGAAAATAAGAATGAATTTACACCACACACATACTAACCAAATACGACGTATGGTACAGGATAAACTTAAAGAGGACGGAAAAGGAGAGATGAGACATAGATAGTAGGGGAGGGAGTACTAAATAAACTTTGAGCAACTCTTTTATGAGCCAAAAATTAACTTACTTGCTGCACCCTCAGCTCATCTTCATACTTTCTATTTCGTACACCCCTAAATTATCCCGCTCTTTGATTTCAATGTAAACTTTTAAAAAGTAAATTATATACTCCATACTACACTACTCCCATTTTAGTTAAGTTATTGGAAATCCCACTGAAAACTTTTCTTTCATAAATGGCATGTAAAGTCCAACCACGAAGATAAATAAAGGATGCAGGGAATAGGTCATAAAATGATGAGGACATCTTTGCAAAATATTATTAAACTCATAGGCTAAGCAATATGAAGAGAAAAGAAGCTAATGAAAGTCAACATAAAGTAAACCTTATGGATGCAGCAGCAACAAGGTCATCACCCTTCTCCAGAATGACAGTATAGAACCCACAGAAATTCAGCCGTTTAAAATTTGATCTGGGAACAAAGAGATTAGTTTAACACTTTAAAAATGTCCACCAAATTAATGGAGATCAATGCTCTCAGAAAAACAATACTTACCCGATGTTGTAGACAACATTTTGAATCACATTCATTTTGCTTCGCTGATCAAGAATAGGCATAAAACACTCATCCATGACTGAGAATGCAACAGCTAATCTTGAGTTGCACTCTACTTTAAACATGTTATTATCCCTTCCTATTTCATCCTCCTTCCCGACAGAGGACTGATGAAGAACTGTCCATGAAAATCCTTCATCCATGTCATGTTTCACCCCAAGAAGTGCCTGCAGGCCCTCATAAAGCTACATGCCAAAGAGGTTTGACACATAGTAGAGAGAAAATTTATTAAATGAAAAGAATGGTGATGAAATAAGGGCGCATAACCTAGAAGCTTTATGGTTTACATTCCATATTGATTATCAAGGTTGTTGCCGTATAGTTTACCCAATATAGACAGAAGTGTACAAACTTCGCGTTGTTAATTGTCCATGTTAACAGCATTATTAGGTTTGATATGACTCACAAGCAAGAACTTATCGCGGACATTGTAAATGCACTTTAATAAGTTTTTTTGTACAATTTTAGCATTTTATTATACTACATCCGTCCCAATAAACTTTGTCATCTCATAAATTTGGACCATAATTTTGATTAGTATAATATTATGAACGTTATAAATTTTAGACTTTTATGCAGTACTTTCCAAAGAACATTTTCATATCATTTTTATATTATAAATAATTTCCAATAAAAATATATAATTGGTCAAAGTTTTAATGATGACAAAGTTTTTTGGGATGGAGGTAGTACCACATTTCCACCAAATTCCATGATGTAAACTTATTGTTTAGCATCTTTTTTATGACCACATCCTGAATTGACCAGGTTAAAAATGTATTAAACATACAAAATCAATCTTTTAATTATAGTAAAAATTGCAATAGTTATAGCACAAAATGGTTAAATGAACTTGGAAGTAGAATTAAATGTACCTTCTCAAGGCAATTAAGTAAACTAAAAATCTTAATTGCCACAAAATGGTTAAATGAACTTGGAAATAGTCATAGCCCAAATTAGCATATTAAGCAAACTAAAAATCTAACTTTCCAAGTGATCCCAAGGCAATGAGCTCATCATGTGAATCAGGAAGTACAAGCAGTTACAATTTACCTTCTCACACTCTTGTCCACAAAATGTCAAAGTCAACCCCATGGAATCCAAATTATCTGCAGTCTCATCCTGCTTACAAGAAAAATGAACTGCAAAAGTCCAAATAGAAAACTACAAGGTTAGGTTTAAATTGTCAATCACAAAGTGGAATTATAGTTCAAAAAAAAAACAATCGCACACTTACATCTTTCCTCACACAAAAGGCACAAGGGTAAGTCAGAGACAGTGGTATGGCCATCAACATCACCAGCAACAGCAACAGCCCCACAGAACTTGCATGAACAATATACACATCGCCAATCTCCAGAAGGCAACTTCTGTCATACGTAGCCAAAATCAGTAAAAAAAATGATTGGGATTTAACTATGATAAATGTGTGGTCCTACAATGGATCACGATTTTTTTAGCATAATGTCATCAGACTTTTCACTTATAGATGCAAGATCATGGAATCAATGTCACATATCACAATCATGACTTTACTTATAATAGCATTACAGATAAGCAATGGAACCACATAAGGATCCACAATGTCCCCAGAAAATGCCAAGGAACAAAAATAACAGGAAGGAAAACATGTAGGAAGCCAAGAAGGAATGAAAATATGGAGGGATAAAAGATAGTTAGATAGGTTGAAATTCCTTGCCATTTTGAAGTAAAACTGAACATAGAAAATAACTTCCCTTGCCATTTTCTTTTTTATCAAGTACTTCTTAAGACTCAATCAAAGCCAGTGAAAATGGCTTAATTCAGGTTTCAGTGATGAATTATGCCCATTATCTGGGAAAATTTTAAACAAACATCTTCCATTAACATTAAATAATCTAATTTTGGTAAGGTAAGACGTAAGCAGCACCCTTACTTGGATATTTAAGCAATTCTGATGGAATGTTGAAGGGCAGCCATCACAGCAGATCAAATCACCACCATCACCACATATATTGCAAGTATCATCATTTGGGTCATCAGCATCCACATCCCCGTGAAATTTCTTGCTTTCATACTCTTCCTGTTTGCCCCTCCACGAGTCTGCCAAACATTGTAGAAGAGAACGTCCAGATTCCATGCATATATGTTTAAGAGGCTGGCATAGTGTACTTCCCGCATGAGTCTCAAAATCAAAAGGCGCAAATGTTTGACCACAGCAACAACAACAAATTCCATCACTATTAATCTTGCCCTCTCGCATCACTTTTGCCCTTTCACCATTCATGTATTGTACTACTGAACCGGATTTGATTACCCCCGAATCAATCATCCACGAAAGAAGGTTTCGTTTTCCATCATAAACCACAAATCCTTCACCTTCTTGATCGGCAGACATTTCCTCAGATCTACGTGCCAACAAAGCATATGACTTTCTACTTCGCCCATCTCTTTTTGACCTTGCACTTCCCTTTTTGGATGTATGATGATCAGGACTGTGCACATTTGTTTTGACAGTTTTCTTTAGCGATCTGTCTCTAAATTTGGGTTTATTATTTAATTTTTCTTTGCCTTTTGGGTTCTTAACACTTTTGCTTCCTTTCCCATTTTTAACACTCTTCTCTTTCTTTCCCTGAGTCTTTCTTGATAGTATCTCGAGTACCTCTTCAGGAATAACAGTGAATGCAGAAAGGGTCTTAGCATCTGCAGCTCCAGCATCAACTTTATCTTTGAGTCTCTTATAGGCAAAAGTGATTGACCAGTGTGTTCTTCCACTGCCATCTACATAAACCGCATCCCTGTATTCCCTTGCTTGCCTCGGCCTATACTCTATAGTCCATCCAGCCTTTATCAAAATCTCAACAATTTGATCTCTAACTACTTGCCTTTGTGCCCTTCGACCTCCATCTGCCTCTTTCAATTTTATAGACATATTAGAGCTCTTAATCGTGTTTCCATCCGGATTATTATTGCTATACTTTTCTTTCGATTCACGTTCTTGATCTTTCTTAATAGTCACCATTTCTGAAGACCCGTCTTGACAGGGTGTCTTTAGGGGCTTACTCTGTCTTTCATTCACCTTTTTCTTGTCCTTACTGATCGGAGGGGCACATTTGTCATTGTCACGGATCTTGGGAGGGCGGCCGCGACGACCCTTCACTTTCTTACTATCCTTTATTGCTTCTTGTGGCTGATCAATATCAATCTTATGATCCTCCTCTATTGCTTCCATAAGCTGAGTCTCAGCTGGGCTTTTACAATTCATCCTTGACCTCAATCCCATTCCAAGATTTCCAGTTTTATCCTTGGAAGATTCATGGTTGTCTTTCTTTCTCTTAGCTTCCTCATTGTAACCTTGAGAATTTTCAGCATTTTTTCTTTTCCTCCCCGTCAGTCTCTTTTCCACTTGCCTGCTCTCATAAAAATCATCATGTGACTTAAGTTTTTCCTTGCGAACATAAACTTGTTGTGATGTGTAAGGTTCTTCCTTTACACAGCCTGACCCGTTTGACATAATGGGCAAGTACCGGTTATCAGCTAAATTACATTCTCTGACTGCATCACCATCACATCGGATAGACTTTGACTCTTCTACACATGCAGTGGCAGAGGCAGCTAAACATGCACCGTTTTCAGACTTAACATTCACCAAACTCCCCCTGTCTTCCAATTTTATCTCCAGAGGTTGGAAATCGTATTTCTGGTGAGAAACATGGTCCGTTTTGACAAACGCATTCTCTGTTTCCTCCATGGGCTCCACATTCAAATCCAACTCAACCCTCCCTTCCTTACAATTATTGATTGATCTAAATCCTTCTTCCATCCTGAGAACTAACAGCCTAAATCAAATAAATGGAGATCAAACCTGAAGAAACTCAATAACACGGAGCCGCCCTAAACAAAACATCAAATCTCTGCAAACAAAAGATGAAAGTAATGAAAAAACAAAAACATTTTCCAATAAAAAAATAATAAATGAGCATATCATATGACGGTGAACACAATCAATAAATAAAGCATTACCCGCTGAAGAGAATCTGAAAACTGAGAAGCGGCAGATACATGCAGAAAGCAACGAGAGCATAGGGTATGGGAGTGAAAACTGAAACGATTGTGATTGAAGTTTGGGACTTAGAGAGAGAAAGCGGTGCGAGGGTTTAAGAGAGAGACAGAGTGGGGGTGAAAGATCGAGAAGGAAGAGAAGAGCTGCGAAACATTTGAAATGTCTGTTTGGGACCTGGAAAGAGCCTTCGTTTACTGTTTTTGGGTTTCAGCATTAGACTTCGGATTGAATAATGAGTGGGCATGACTGTAATTTGCTCGGGAATTGGGATTTTGGCGACAAAAAATATTTTTCCCTCCACTGCGTGCCCCTCAAAATTTCATCTGCTACTTTGCCTAAATCAATTCAAATTTGCTGTGTATCATACTTCCTCCGTTCCATAAAAGTTGCAACATTGGAATTTCTGCACTATTCACACACCTTACTTTGACTACGATTTTCTAATAATATATATAATAAAAATATTATGTATAAAATATTAATAAATTTGTATTAATGTAAATTTCCAATATATTAACTTTTTTTAATGTTTACTGATACGTAAATAAATATAATTACAGTCAAAGTTGTGCGTTGGCAAACGTGAAAGTCAAACTGTTGCAACTTTTATGGAACGGAGGATAGTATTTGATTTTTGTCTACGACACAAGCAAAAGAATTACATATACTCAAAAAAAAACCAAACAAATTACAAAGGGTTCTGATATACTACTTATTACACGAGCAAAAGAAGTACATACTCAATAGCCATTTTTTCTAGTAAAAAATTCTGATATTATGTCGGGTGAGAGTGGAACTATAGAGTTCCAGTGTAAGACAAAGGGTTTCTTCAAGGCAATCATTGGTGTAGAAACTCATTGACTAAACTCGTATAAAACAAGTTTATGATATATATGATATATATATCAAATATATAATTCTTTTAGTCTCATATAAACTACCATTTATCTAAGCTACATATGAAAATTCAATTAGGTTATTGTCTAAAAACATTCCACAATTTTTCATTAAATATAAAGTTGAGTTTCGACTCTTCTGAATCGTTTTACTGACTCCACCACTGGCTACAACTCATGATTAAGCATAAATATATATTCTAATTTTTCATCACTTATATTTTTTTTAATTAATAGGAAAAAGATAAAAAACTTGGAAGGCTTTGGAGTTTTAGGAAGATGTAAAAAGGAGAGAGTATGGAAAAGGAGTGTTTAGTATGATCTTGGAAATTGAGTTTCGAGTTTGGAGCTATAATTTCGATAATTTGTAGAAATATTTTCTATTAGTACCAACAATTGCCGTGAAAAATGAATATTTTGCTACGTCAAGCTGTAAAGCTATTAGACCGGCTTGCCGAAACTACAAAGGAGAGAGATAAGAGTGTCTTCTTTTCCATTCCAATTTCACACCACGAGCAATATACAATATATCCACTGGAAAAGATATTTTTTGCATGAAAAGAAATATATATACATGACACCAAAAGTACATCTTAATGGGGCATTTCACATGTTTTACCAAAAAAACATATCACTATCCAACCGGTAGGAAATTACAATAAAAATAGAATCAAAACTCTCAAAATTTGGTCTAACAAACTGAAACTTTCGGCCACCAACAACAAAAACAATCTCTAATATCAAACATAAAACCTGAAACTTTTCCAACGACATATAAAAGAATTCACACTACAAGCGTGCCTTCAAAAATCAATCATGGCATGGGGTTTCATTCTATATAATATTCTATAAATCACCACCTTAATATGTTTTATCACAACATCAGCATTAGTGTCAGTATCCCCAAAAATGCCTTCATTTCTTTCTTCCATATTGGTGACCGGAGGATATATTTTTACCGATGTGTCATTCCTTTCCTTCCATATTTCTACTAGAGATACTTCAAGTTATCATGATTGGTGTTTAATTTCAAAAATAAATGATGTTTTAAAAAATGTGACATTCCAAATGTAGTGATTATGGTAGTAACTTAGTCATTAGTAACTTATGTTCAATTCTTATACTTAAGTGACTATAAGTCTATATGATGGATAGTCTACCCGGGGGGTATATATCCGAAGGGTTATTGCGGGAAATAACTTAGAGAGAAGTCAGAGCAAGTAAATGTAGAGAGAGAGAATGTATTATAAATGTGGAGCGTTTTCAGCGTGGTTACAAATGAGGAAATGGGGTGCTATTTATAGTAGCAATAAATGCCGGGCAGGGACACGTGTCAAGCGCTCATTGGCCGAGGGGTCACCTCAAATGGTTGGCGCTGGCAGCCGCATGTGGCCGCATTTAATGCGGCTGTTGGATGGGACGTCTATGCGGGGTACGGTGATCTGTACGCATGTGAGGCGGATATCTTGTCGAGTGAGATGCCTTCGGCTATAGAGCAGTAGCCGAGGGCTCTTCCACCCGATGGCACCCTGGTGCCGAGGGCTCACAGTGCCGAGGGCTACTGTTTTCGCCGTTTTCTCCCAGTTTCTTAATTTGCTTGAGAAACCCGTTTTGTGAGAATTCAGAGCCTTCGGCCAGGGGGCCGAAGGCACCCCTGGCGCGTAGTGCGGACTGCTTGGCACTCTGGGCGCTGCGATTTGGGCCTGTTGGGCCTTTTGGGCCTGTTGGGCCTTTGCTGGAGTAGTAGGAGTCTGTGGGCCGGGGGTTCCCGGGCCATATACTCCATCAGGAGTCCCTCACTCCTTTTGCCGAAAGGTACTTGAGGGAAAAGGAGTAATTTGTGCTTGCCCTTTGATGTTGTCCCGTCATGATCTCTGAAGTTGGTGAGGAGTTGTTGCTTTTATGTCCCTGCCGAAGGCAGTCCCTCAGTTACCCACATGTCGGGACTTGAGGGCTTGCTTTGTTGTTTGTTGGAATTTCACAGATTTTGTAACTTAATGATTTTCCCGAGGGGGTCCTCCAGTCCCCCACTCCTTGAGGCACTTGTAGAGTGGTCAAAAGGAGTAAAGTAGTTATGTTGCTGTTGTGGGCCGAAGGCTGACGCTTTTCGTTTCATTTTGGGGGGATGCCTCGTTAAAAACCTCATTAGGAAAAACCCTTTGGGAAAAAATCCTAATGAGGGAAAAAGAGTGCACCGAATTCCCCCAATGATGAATCGAAAATGTCAAACCTTGGTAAAAAATGGAGAATGACGGGAATGCCGAAGGCTGTCCCTTCTGAGGGCTCCTGTGTTGATTAGCCGAAGGCTTGCTATTGATGTCCTGGTGGCGCCGAAGGGGAGCCCCTCAATTCAGGGATCGAGGGCCTGCCAGATGAAGGCAGCAGTGGAGTTGTTACCGGGGGGTCCACTGTTTGTTGATTGGTTGGTGATGAAGATACCCGAGGGCTCCCATTACCTGTGTGCCGTGGGTCATCCGTCAATGAGGCAACTCCCCGGGGGCTACCCGGTTTTGCAGTGCTGAGGGGGAATCCCCGAGGGGGTGTCCTGATATGAAGCCCTGGTTTTCTGAAGGAGTGATCCCGAAGGCGTGTGTAATGTGCTGTGTGGGGCACAACCCGGGGGCACTTCTGGGTGAGTGCACCCGGAGGCTATCCTTGATGAAGTGGAGTGAAGTAGAAAACCCGGGGGCTTCCAGAATATAGCCGTTGGAAATATAGCCGTTGGAATATGTAACGACAGGATATAGCCGTTGGGGGGGTGGCACACGTGGCGTGTGATGGTTGGCTGTTTGTGGGCGGCGTCACCGGTTGGGTGAAACGGCGGTGTGTAATGATGGCGGTCCGTCCGGAGGCCCGGAATCCAGGCCCAAGCCCAGATTCATCGCCTATAAATACCCCAAGGCCAGAGCCATTTCCCCTGTGCGAACTCAGTTGTCTTAGCGAAGCTCTGCCAAAAAATCTAGTGAGAGAAACTCCAGCCTTCGGTCAGAACTTCTGCTTTCAAGGTCAGTGCCCGCTTTCCCTTCACCTCTTAGCTACCTGTACCGTGCCCTTAGGTTAGGAGATAGAAAATTAGAAACGCTAGCGTGCACGAGCCTTCGAACTAGAGTCAGCATGTCGTCCCAAAGTGATTCTCAAGATATCTCGGGGGCGCCCTCGGTGGAGGATGAAGTCCTCTCGGACGTGGAGTCCTCAAGTGCAGAGTCCTCGGTGGGACAGGATGCCGTCATTGCCCTGGAGTTGCAGAAAGCCCTCGTAGCTGAGGCGGAGGCCGAGGGCTTTGAGCAGGAATGTGAGGACAAAGAGTTGGCCATCGCCTGGCAAGCAGCTGAAGAGGAGGCACAAAAGGAAAGCGAGGGGGTCACCGTTGCTGTGCTCCCCCCTCGGGGTGCCGGGGAGGCCAGCACCTCTCGGCCGCTGAATGCGGTCCCCCTCCGGGTGGCCCCCGGAAAGAAGAAGGCCAAGGCTGCTGTTCCCAAGAAGAAGGGCAGCGTAGCAGATCAAGGGAAGCCCCTCGATATGCCCGAGGGGTACTCCTATCTCAACACCGCCGCTTTGGAGATCAAGTCGAAGGTTGATGCGGCGGACATCTATGTCACCCAGCTTCACGTGGGCCCCTCGGCCATCGTGGTGACACCGGTTCCGGATGACGTTCTCTCCCGGGCTCCCGAGGGCTGCATTGCGGTGCACGTCCTCTCAGTATCCATGGGGCTCCGCTTCCCCTTGCACTCCTTCCTCCGGGAGTACCTTCGGTTCGTCGGTCTGGTTCCCTGCTTGCTGACCCCGAATAGCCATTCTTATATCACTGGCTTCCTTCAGCTCTGTAAGTCCCGGGGGGTGACGCCTAGCCTGGACCTCTTCTTCCAGAGCTTCAACCTGTGCCGGGGGGGCACGCGAATGCCGAGGGATTCGCTAATCTGCAGCAGGTGTCCGTGTTCAAACTCTTCACCGAGGCACCCTCCTCGAACAAGGGGTGGAAGGACCGGTGGTGCTATGTGAAGCTAGCCGAGAGCCCCTTCCCGAGGGAACTGCGTGACCGCTTCAGGAGGCACGAGAAGAGGAGGAGCGCCGCCCTCGAGAAAGATGGCAGGATTCTGGCCATGATCCCGGAGGGCCGGGACAAGAATATCTCCATCAAGGACTGCACCAAAGAAGCAGATCTCTACACCCTCGGGTTCCGGCGGTACCGGTTCCTGGGGGAAACTGATGAGAAGTTCCCAATGTTTGAGGGAGCCTCCGGAGGTAGTAGCTGAGGGCATTCTCACCCTCATCTTAGCACGTTCGTTCATTTGTTTTGTTAATCCTTTGTGCCACTTAGTAGTGACCCCTCGATCCTAACCCCTCATTTTTTTTACAGGTGTTCCAGTAAGTATGATGAACGTCAAAGGCCTCGCCCGATTCAAGAACAAACCGGCCAAGGATCTGAAGGGGCCGGACGCTGGTGGACAAAAACCCGTCGGTGCGCCTTCAAAAAAGCCCGAGGGCGATGCTGCTGCGGCTAAGAGAAAGCCATCGGCAAAGGAGCCCCCCCAAGCCCCTAAAAAGTTAAAGAAGGGGGATGCCGGGAAGGATGACCCCCCGGTGGTGATTATAGATGACCCTCCGGTGATGCCGACAGCGCAGGTGCCGGGGGTGGTCCGGGAGCCATCTCTCGAGGTCCTCACGCTCTCCCTTCCGGCTGGTACGGCCGTGTTGAATGGCACACCCGACCCGAGGGCGCTCCTGAGGGGTATAACCCTCGATATCGACAGGGCAGCTCTCGGGGCTGATGATGATCAAGCCCTTGAAGACAGGATCCTCCGGTCTTCCCTCACGGTGAGTTCACTGTAGTTTGTCTTTTTGTTTCCCACTTTGAACTAAGAAATCACGTTTGGCCCTGACAACCCGCTTATCTTTGCAGACCTGCGTTGCCCTCGGGGAGCAGTTCCGACGGCTGGAGGAATGGCGCCTCCACAAAGCTAGGCAAGACGCCAAGATGAAGGAGCTGGTCCTTAGGGACTCCCAGGCCACGAAGCTGATGGCCCAGCTTGAGGAGGACCTCCGGCTTGCGAGGGCGGAGTCCGAGAGGCTCAGCGAGGAGAAGGCAGAAGCTGAGGCGGCCGCTGCGGAGGCCGTAAGGAGAGCAGCCGAGGAGGCCGAGGCCACCAAGGCGAAGGTTGTCGCCACAGCCCGGGAGGAGGCCATCTCCGGGTTCCTGGACGGGGGGTGGAAGACCGAGGGGCACAAGGCATGGTTGTCTTCAGTTGTTGAGGCCTCGGTTGATGAATGGTCCGAGGGCCCGGGGGAGGAGTGGATGGCCCGGAAGGGTAAGCAATATTATGATGGGGGTGAGTTCTTCACTCAAGCCCTCATCTACAGGAGGATGGCCCGCCATCTGAAGGTTGAGCCGAAGGACTTTGATCCGGCGGCGTACGGGCTCCCCCCTCTGCAGCCAGATATCCGTGTCCCTCTCCCCCTGATGTCGAGAGGCCAGACCTGGAGGATTCCGAGCTCCGAAGGGAAGCCGAGGGCGACGATCCTGAGGCCGATGCAGAAGTTTCCTCGAAGCCATCGGGGGAGGCCGCCCCCGGGAATGACATGATTTGATATGTATTCTGTAATTTGAACAATTTTGTAATAGCCTCGGCCTAATCATTTGTAATAACTATATTCACTCTTTGTTGTGATGAATGATTGAATGCCTTCGGGCTTTGTATATATAAATTGCTTTCTCCAATTCCTTCCTTCTTGAATGTATGCCTCCGTTTTCCTTGAGTGTGTGCCTTCGGTATTTTTGAATGTATGTCTAGGACTTAGAATATTTTTCGATTGTAGCTTGCCCTTGGAAGCCTTCGGTAGTTGGGCACCCTCTGCTGGATATGCAACCGAGGGTTCAGCAGCAATCAGGACTTAGAAAAATTTTCTAAGTGTAGCACACCATAGGGCCTTCGGGTGTTTGCAGCAACCCAAATCCTAGGACTTAGAAAAATTTCTAAGTGTAGATTTCCCCTTGGGAGCCTTCGGGATATGGCATCCCTTCCTGATGTGTGAATGTTGGACCGAGGGCCCAACGCACAGGACTCAGAGATTTTTTGCAAGTGTAGTATGTCATGTAGCCTTCGGCTACCGTGGAGCCCCAACTGAAATATTGAATAGGCCGGGGGCTAATTCTTTAGGACTTAGAAAATTTTCTTGAGTGTTGATTCCTTGTGTACTGTAGCCCTCGATTGATAGGCAACCTTCAGCAATTAGGTCCCTTGAGATGAGGGTGAAATATGTAGGACTTAGAAAATCTTCTAAGTGTAGAGTTTCCCTTGGGAGCCTTCGGGAGATGGCATACCTTCATGATGTATGAGTAGTTGACCGGGGGGGAAAATATGAAGGACTTAGAAAATCTTCTAAGTGTAGAGTTTCCCTTGGGAGCCTTCGGGAGATGGCATCCCTTCATGATGTATGAGTAGCTGTCAGGGGGGGGGGGGGGAATATGTGGGACTTAGAAAATCTTCTAAGTGCAAAATCCCCTTTGGGAGCCTTCGGGAGATGGCATCCCTCCTTGATGTATAAGTAGTTGACCGGGGAAAAGCATGAAGTACTTAGAAAACATTCTAAGTGTGGATCTTCCCTTGGGAGCCTTCGGGAGATGGTATCCCTTCTTGATGTATGGCCTTCGACTGTCATATTCCTCTAGTTGCAATACTGACTGAGCCGGGGGCCCATCTTTAGGACATAGAAATTTTCTCTGTTTGCAAGTGTTGTTGTATCGCATAGCCTTCGGCTATTGTATTCCCATGGCTGTAGTGTTGATTGAGCCGGGGGCCCAATTTTAGGACTTGGAATTTTTCAAGTGTTGTTTCTTTGTGTAGCCTTCGGGTGATAGGTGCCTTCCGACTCTACATTACTTTGCGAGATGCCCGGGGGCTGCTCCTTCAGGACTTAGAATTTTTTCTAGGCATAAATTGATGTTGAGTCCTGTTGTTGTGAAGAAAGCCAATGAGGAGCGTGTGCCCTCGGCATACACTTTAAAAGTTGTAGAATTTGACCCTTGTCATGGGGAAAGGGCCCTCGGTATTTGTGCATAACAGATGCCTTCGGTGTTTGTTTGAAGTACCGTTTAGTGGACCTTGGATAGTCCAGTCCCTTTGTATTGTTGAAGCCTTCGGTGTTTTTGTGACCGGAGGTGACCAGGTAGTGGACTTAGCCGTTTCCTGATGATATTTGTTTGAGTAGTATCCTTCGGGAAATGGGAGCCTTCAGTTACCGGAGGTGTTCCCGTGGGGAGCCCTCGGCTTGTTGTGATCTGTTGGAGTGTACTCTTTGATTTCTCGCTGAGTCTACTCCCCTTCACCCCCTCTTTTTTTTTTTTGGTTGGTGGTGAAGGGAAGGCATCAAGAAACTTGGTTTCTTGGTAAGGCTGGGCCTATTAGGAGACCATCAGAATACACCAATGGCTCTCCTCCCTCGGGTTAACCTTCCGAGTTCCGAGGGGATCGAGGGACGTTTCCTGGGCACAAGATATGGTGGTCCGTAACCTGCCTCCCCTTGGGGGATGGCGCGGAAAGCGCCTCATTTTTGAAAGTCGTCCCCTCGGCGCTAGACATAGTCCGTGGCCTGCCACACCCTTGGGGTGGTGGCGCGGGGAGCGTTTCGGTTTGGAAGTCGAATCCTGGGCATTTCTCATGCCTGTCATACCCTGGGGGTAGTGACGCGGATAGCGTTCCGTTTTTGAAAGTCGAATCCTGGGCATTTCTCATGCCTGTCATACCCTGGGGGTAGTGACGCGGAAAGCGTTTCAAGGAAGGGTTTTCATTTGCACACTAGTTGCAAATGGCCCGGGGCACTACGTGCCGCCGGCACCGATGGTGGCACCTTCGGTATATGCGTCCTCGTGGGGTACGGCTTTTAGAAACAACACTTGGTGTTAGTTTCGATGTGTAGCCCCCGGTACTTGGTACTGAGGGGTCTTCTGTAGGAACACTTGGTGTTCTCTTTTGTCGTAGTTGATGTAGGCGTCTACCCTCGGTACTTGGTACCAAAGGGTCTTCAAATGAAACACTTGGTGTTTCCCAACAGATGTTTGGAAGTTGATAGGAGAGCATATCCCTAGCACTGGGTGCCGAGGGGTCTTCTTTGAAACATTTTGGTTTTTTTTTGTTTCGATGTTTGATGATGGAGGTGTACCCTCGGCACTGGGTGCCGAAGGGTCTTCTGTAGGAACACTTGGTGTTCTCATCTTTTCTTTTTTGATGTTGAAGGTGGGGATGTACCCTCGGCACTGGGTGCCGAAGGGAAATGAATTACATGGCGTTCTTTGTTGTTGGTGATAGGAGTTCCCTCCCTCGGTACTTGGTACCGAGGGGTCTTGAGAGAAAACTTGTGGTGTTTTCATTGTTGTTGTAGGTGTTGATGGTGTTCGCCCTCGGCACTTGGTGCCGGAGGGGGTTCCTCTCGTGGTGAGGCCGGGGGCCTGTAGTCAGTATGAGGGCTTGATGTCTTGAATGTATCTTCATTCTTCGAAATTGGAGGCCTTGGGCCATAGGATAGTACATTCACTAGTTATGAGGGCTTGGCCGCTCTTACATTATTGATAAAATTTAACTAAATGGTGTACATTCCAGTGCCTAGGGACTTCTTTCCCATTGGGGCCTTTGAGCTTGTAGGTCCCGGATTTGATGATGGCTGCTATGATGTAGGGGCCTTCGAATTTTGGTGCCATTTTTCCCCCCTCGGTTGGTTGGCTGGCTTCCCTCCTCCGGAGGACATAGTCCCCCACTTGAAATTCCCGGGTTCGAACTTTGGCGTCGATGTAGCTTTTAACTTGCCTTCGGTAGTTTTCTGCCCGGATGAAGGCCTGCTCCCGGCGTTCTGTAATGAGGTGGAGGTCGAGGGCCATGTTGCTGTCGTTGACCTCGGGGTCATATTGGATCACCCTTCGGGTGGGAAGGGTGACTTCCGTAGGAGCTTTGGCTTCAAAACCGTAGCAGAGGGAGAAGGGTGTTTCACCTGTTGCTCGCCGAGGGGTGGTGCGATAGGCCCAAAGGATGTTGTGGAGTTCTTCCACCCAGCCACCACCCTCGGCTTCCAGCTTCTTTTTGAGGCCCTCGAGCAAGGTCCGGTTGGCGTTCTCTACTTGCCCGTTGCCTTGAGGGTAGGCGACGAAGGAGAAGGTGTGTTTGATGCCCCATGCCTCCAGAAGGGCGCAGAAGGGGGCTGCCTCAAATTGTGTCCCGTTGTCGGAGATGATCTGCTGGGGGACGCCAAACCTTGTGAGGATGTTCTTGAGGACGAAGTGACGGCACTTCGCCTCTGTGATGCTGGCGAGGGGTTCAGCCTCCAACAATGATGTACCTGTTGTTGGAGGTACCCCTCGGCAGAGGGCCCACAAGGTCTATCCCCCATCGAGAAAAGGGGACAGAGGTGCTGATGGGGGCATAGTTGACCGCTGGCCTGCCGGGAGCTTTCTGGAAATGTTGACATGCGGTGCACCTCCGGGCAAGGTCAGCACAATCCCTGGCCATGGTTGGCCAGAAGTAGCCCTGGAGAATGAGCCTTCGGGACATGGAGAAGGGTCCCTGGTGAGCTGAGCAAGTGCCACTGTGCACTTCCTCCATTGCGACCTCGGCTTCATCCGGATGAAGGCACCGAAGTAGCGTGCCATTGTAAGATCGTTTGTAGAGCCTTCCATCTTCGATGGTGTAGCTGGGAGCCCTCAGCTTTGCCAGTTTAGCGCGGGCCTCATTCTCGGGTAGCTGCCCTGTGGAGATGAAGGCGGTGATATCTGAGATCCAATCCTCCTGATGTTGTTGTATGTTCATAACGGGGCTTGCGTGGATGCTTGAGAGGCTGAGTTCCTCGATTTTGGCAATTTTGGAGATGTGCTCGGGGGAGTCGGTCAAGAGCTTAGATAATATGTCGGCCTCGGAGTTTTGAGCCCTCGGTATTTGAGTGAGAGAGTGTGCCTCAAATACCTTAAGCAACTCCTTGGCCGCTTCCTTGTACTGTTTCATTCTCCCCTCCTTGGCCTCATATTCTTCGGAGATTTGGCCAACGACCAACTTGGAGTCGCATTTGATGTGGATCTGCCGAGCCCTCATGTTGGCAGCCAGCCGAAGGCCACATAGGAGGGCCTCATATTCGGCCTCATTGTTGGAGACCTTGAAGGAGAAGCGGATTGCATAGTAGGCCCTGAAGCCCTCGGGAGTAATGAGGACTACCCCTCCCCCGCATGCTTTGGTCGCGGAGGAGTCGTCGGTGTAGAGGGTCCACCAGTCGTCCGAGGTAGCCGAGGGCTCCCCGTCCGTGGCTGCCCTTGCGGTACATTCCGTCACAAAGTCCGCCAGGGCTTGGCCCTTGATGGCAGGCCTTGGACGGATGTCAATGTTGTACTGGCTTAAGAAGATAGCCCATTTCACCATGCGGGAGGAGCTGGTGGGGCTCCTCATGAGGGCGCCGAGGGGTTGATGAGTGAGGACCTGAACCGGGTGAGCCTGAAAGTAGTGGCCCAACTTCTTGACAGTCCAAACGATGGCTAACACCGTTTTTTCCACAGGGGAGTACCTGAGCTCGGCCTCCCTTAGGGTCTTGCTAACGTAGAAGATGGCATGTTGGATGCCGTCTTCCTCCCGGATGAGCACAGAGCTGATGGCCGCCGGGCTAACCCCAAGGTAGAGGTAGAGGGTCTCCCCTACCTTGGGTTTGGAGAGCACAGGAGGTGAAGATAGATATCGTTTGAGCTCGTCGAAAGCCTCCTGGCATTCCGGAGTCCATAGAAAGCCAGCCATCTTCCTCATGATCTGGAAGAAGGGTAGAGATTTCTCCGCCGATTTAGATAGAAAACGGTTGAGGGCTGCCAGGCGGCCCGTCAACCGTTGGACTTCCTTCACATTGCGTGGGGGCTCCATATTGATGATGGCCTGGATCTTCTCGGGGTTGGCCTCAATACCCCTTCGGCTCACCATGTAGCCTAAGAATTTGCCCCCTTGGACGCTGAAGGTGCACTTTTTCGGGTTTAGCCGAAGGTTGAATTTTTGCATGATGGCGAAGATTTCCCGGAGGTCGTCAGCATGGCTGGAAGATTGCTTGCTCTTGACGATCATGTCGTCGACATAGGCCTCCATGGTGCGCCCTAGGACGGCTTGAAAGACCCGGGCCACCATCCGGGTGTAAGTGGCCCCTGAGTTCTTTAGGCCGAAGGCCATCACTAGGTAGCAGAAGATGCCCTCGGGAGTCATGAAGGCAGTTTTTTCGGCGTCCTCCTCGTGCATGAATATTTGATGGTACCCTCGGAAGGCATCGAGGAAGGACATGATTTCACACCCCGCGGTCTCATCCACCAATTGATCAATGTTTGGTAGAGGGAATGGATCCATAGGGCATGCTTTGTTGAGATCGGTGTAGTCCACGAACATGCGGAAGGTAGGGGGCTTCTGTGCGAGGACTACATTCGCCAGCCATGAGGGATATTTCACCTCCTTGATGTGCTTAATGGAGAGGAGCATGGCGACCTCCTTCTTCACAAATTCCCTTCTCTCGGCGGAGAGGGGTCTTCTCCGTTGTTGCACTGCCTTTGCCGAAGGGTCCACCGAGAGGCGGTGGGTGATGACCCTTCGGCTGATTCCCGGCATGTCCTCCGGCCCCCATGCAAAGACAGTGGAGTAGGCGCGGAGGGCGTCGGTGATACCGGTCTTCAAATCTTCAGGGAGCTGGGCTCCAATCTTCACGACTCTCTCCGGTTGGGCCGGATCGAGCGCAAAGTCTTCTACGTCCTCGGCCGGTTCAGCCCTCGGCCTTCTTTCCTCTTGGTCGACGGTTCCGGTGATGGTGTCAACACGAAATTCCGTCTTGCTTACATTCTTAGTGACCTGAAGATAGCAGGCGCGGGCAATTTTTTGGTTCCCCCGGGAGTAGCCAATGCCCCCCTCGGCGGGAAACTTGAGGCAGAGGTGCCTCATGGAGATGATGGCTTCGAGGTCCTCGAGGGCTGGCCGGCCGAGGATGATGTTGTGGGCGCAGTCAATGTTGACGACGACGAACTCTACTTCGAGCTGGGCTCTATGGAGCCCGTCGCCGAAGATCACCGGGAGGGTTATTACCCCCTCGGAATCAATAGTGTCGCCGGTGAAGCCGGCAAGAGGGGTCTTAATGGGCCGAAGGGACCCCCTCTCTAGATGCAGCTCTCTGAAGGTGCTGAGGTACATTACATTGACGGAGCTGCCCGTGTCAATGTAAGTTCGGTGAATAATGGTGTCGTTTATCTCCGTCCGAATCACCAAGGCGTCCCTGTGAGGAGAAGAAGTAGGAGGGAGATCTGCGTTGGTGAAGGTGATGGGTTCCTCCCTCAGTCGCTTTACCGGGGGCATATGAGTGACTTCCCCCACGTAAAGCGATTGAGCCCACTTCTTTCGTTGGCTGGTGGAATCGCCCCCAGTATTGCCACCAGTGATCATGAGGATGTGGCGTTTCTTCTCCTGGTAGTGGGGGTACTCCTCCTCCTCTTCTTCCAAGTTTCCGATCTCCCTCTTCTTGCCGAGGGGGATGGTGTTCGGATTTATCCAGGCATTTACCTTCGTATGGTGCCCTCGGGGAGGTCCCTGATGAGAAGGTCCCTCCTGCCGAGGGCTCTGGACAAACTGGGAAAGGTGCCCCGCCTGTATTAATCTCTCGATGGCCGTCTTCAGCTGATGGCAGTCATCGGTCCTGTGCCCCTGGTGCCGATGGAAGCGACAGTAGGGGAACTGAGGGTTGATAGCGTGTACCTCCGGGGGTGCGCGAGAGTCGCGCTCAACGAGGCCCCTCTCCTCGGCAAAATCGAGGATGATGCTGACGGGGTGCGTCAATGGTGTCCGAGGGCGGTCCAGGAGAATGGGCTGGGCCCAAGTCTTAGGGCTGCTCTTATAACCTCCCCCGGGCTTGGCTTGGCCTTGCCGAGGGCGGTCATCAGAGGGTCCCGAAGCCTTGGGGTGATTTGGAGGAGCCCCCGGCCCTCGGTTATGCTTGTTGTCAGCCCTCGGGGGCTGTTGGTCCGGATGCTGGTGATACTTCTCCACCTCCTCGGCCTCAGCATATCGGTCCCCCCGCTGCAAGGCCCTTATGTAGTCGCGGGGGGGTTCAATGATGAGGCTCCTTGAAAAGTTGCCGGTGCGGAGGACGGTTTGTAGGAGGGCCAGGAGGGTCCCGTCATCAGCACCGTCGACCTTGTCGGCCTCCGTCCTCCAGCGCTCCAGGAAATCCCGAAGGGTCTCATCCTTCCTCTGGCGTATTGTTAGGAGGTGGGAGAAGTGTTTCCTTCCAGGAAATCCCGAAGGGTCTCATCCTTCCAGGAGGCGTCGCACAAGGAAACACTTCTCCCACCTCCCGGCAAATTGCGTCAAGAACCGCTGGGCGAGTTCTTGCCATGAATCAATACAGCCCTCGGGCAGCCTGTTGAACCATTCGTACGCCGGCCCCTCTAAGGTGGAGAGGAACCAACGACACAGATATTCGTCTGATGCCCCCACCATCATCATGTTGTTCTGGTATTTGCTGTAGTGTTCCTGGGGGTCCGTTTTTCCGTTGTAGGGCTGTATGTGTTGCCCTCGGTATTTTTCCGGGATCCGGGCCGCCAATATCCTTGGGGTAAATGGCATCCGAGTCCGGAGCTGGATGACGGGTTCCCCGGAGCCCTCGGCCACCCTCTTCTGTAACTCCTCCATTTTGGCCATCATGGCCTCGTATTTGAGATCTGAATGAGGGGTGGAGGTGGTGGCGTGAGCTTTGTTGGACTCCATCTCGTCAAGCCGGCGTTGGAGGGCCGCAATAATCTCGTCCCGGGGATCCTTCGGGAGGGTCTCCGCCCCCTGCGAACGAACCCGGGCCGAGTGGGCCTGGTTGATTTGGTGCCGGGCATCATCGGCATGAAGGGGTGCCTTGCCTTTGTCCCGAGGGGGACGCTCCTCGTCCGCCCTCGAAACAGATCCCCCGCTTTCCTGGGGCCTTTGGAGTGCTTTCCCCCCGAGGCGGTCTTGGACCCCTCGGCGGTCTGGCCCTCCCTTGAGCCGGTTGAGGGCGGAAGTACGGGGCCTTTCCCTGTTGTCATTATGGCGGTCCCGGGACTGAACTTCCTGGGAGGACGTTTCTTGGGCCACCACCCCTTCGTCGTTTCTCACCCGAGGGGTGGGATTTCCGAAGGGGTGTGGCAGAGGGGGAAGCATGATATTTTCCCCGATCTGAGGGTGAGCTGGAGCCAGGGTGCCGAAGGCACCCGGGTTCTGGGTGAGCGTCTGGATGAAGGCGGAGAGCGCCGATTGCACGTCGATGGTGAGAACCGGAGGGCTGACTTGGTCATCGCTCCGGTTTTTCTTCTTGGCCTCGATGCCGAGGCGGGCATCGGGGGCATTTTGTTGGATCTGAAGGCGTAGGTCGACAGCCGCCTGTTCCAGCCCAGCGATGACACCGCCCTCGGGAGCCCTGTGAGAGGCTTCGGGGGCATTGACGTCGCCGAGGGCCAGGTTCTTGTCTTCTACGTTTTTTGAGTTGGCACGTGTTGTCCTCACCATTTTGATAGAGGGCTAGTGTTTTGTGTTTGGTCGAGGGGGAGGGTTTCTTACTCGATTGTTCAACCTCTCAACGAGAGCACCAAATGATGGATAGTCTACCCGGGGGTATATATCCGAAGGGTTATTGCGGGGAATAACTTAGAGAGAAGTCAGAGCAAGTAAATGTAGAGAGAGAGAATGTATTATAAATGTGGAGCGTTTTCAGCGTGGTTACAAATGAGGAAATGGGGTGCTATTTATAGTAGCAATAAATGCCGGGCAGGGACACGTGTCAAGCGCTCATTGGCCGAGGGGTCACCTCAAATGGTTGGCGCTGGCAGCCGCATGTGGCCGCATTTAATGCGGCTGTTGGATGGGACGTCTATGCGGGGTACGGTGATCTGTACGCATGTGAGGCGGATATCTTGTCGAGTGAGATGCCTTCGGCTATAGAGCAGTAGCCGAGGGCTCTTCCACCCGATGGCACCCTGGTGCCGAGGGCTCACAGTGCCGAGGGCTACTGTTTTCGCCGTTTTCTCCCAGTTTCTTAATTTGCTTGAGAAACCCGTTTTGTGAGAATTCAGAGCCTTCGGCCAGGGGGCCGAAGGCACCCCTGGCGCGTAGTGCGGACTGCTTGGCACTCTGGGCGCTGCGATTTGGGCCTGTTGGGCCTTTTGGGCCGGTTGAGCCTTTGCTGGAGTAGTAGGAGTCTGTGGGCCGGGGGTTCCCGGGCCATATACTCCATCACTATACTAAGGTCAAAAATGTGTAATACAACAACTATTAGTCATATTTTTGTAAATAAATTTTATTTTAACAATACTTTAAAAAACTTTTAATTTTATTACTACAAAAAACATCAATTTTATTATAGAATTAATTCCACTTTAGGTCCTCCGAGTTTTGTGTCATTTCCATATTTAGTCCTCGTCTTTCACTTTATCCATTTTTGGTACCTGACTATTGTTTTATTGACCATTTGTGGTCCATTTCTGAGCATTTTTACTATCGGAAAAGGACTATATATGGTCAAGAAAACAATAGTCAGGTACCAAAAATGGATAAAATGAAAGACGAGGACTAATTGTGGGATTGGTGCAAAACTCGAAGGACCATAAGTGGAATTTTTCCTTTATTATAAGAATGTACTCCGTAGTCTTTTAAATTATACTCTCTCCGTCCCAAAATGAACTTCACAGTTTGACCTACACACATATTAAGGAAATAAACTTACCATGGGGTAAATTTTACTGTTTTGACACTGTTTTGACACTGTTTGGCATTGTTTTGCACTGTTTCGACACTGTTTGGCACTGTTTTGTATTGTTTGACACAATTTTGATGTAGATTAACTTGTCATTTAAGGAAATGGGAACTTATTTATGGGACATCCAAAAAAGGAAAATGGGAAGTTCGTTGCGGGACGAAGGGAGTACTCCACATAAAGGAACTCCATATTAATTTTAAAAATATTCGCACACTAGTTTTCATACGGAGTAAACCCCAAGTGAAATAAGTGCAAAAACGGCACGATTTTATGTAACTTATAAATATACACTACTCCCTCCCACTCCAAGCCCGTGAGTATTTAGTCAAGCTCATGTATCTAGATATCCCCCCCCCCCCCCCCCCCCCCCCCCAATTTGTACACACTCTTAGTGATAGTCATAATATGTTATCAGCACGATATTCTATTAAATTAAACAGGTATCTACATGGTTTAAAAGAACAGAGGTTCTCGAGAACAAAGTTCTATTAAATTAAACAGATCTCTATATGGTTTAAGAGAATCAAGTCATATGTGGTACAATTGCCTAAGTGAATACTTATTAAAAGGAGGGTATAAAAGTGATGATATGTGCCCATGCATTTTTATTAAAAGATCTGGTCAAGAGTTCATAATCATTGCAGTATATGTTGATAACCTAAATACAATTGGAACTACTGGCAGGGGGGTTCGGGCAGTTTGGGGGGTGGGGGGGGGTGGGGTGGGGGTGGGGTAATTTTTTTTATAAATACTCCTAATCTTAAACATTTTTCCAAATCTCTTCTCCAACTCTTCCTAAATCCTACTCTCTACTCTCTAATTATCTTAATCTTCTCAAATTCTCTTATTCTCCAATATATTATATACCTACTTATATTATTTATCTACTTATAAATACATATATTATATTACTTATACTTCTTATCTTCTTTTATATTAATTATCTATTTATAAATACATATATTATATTACTTATATCTACTTAATTAGTATATTAATATTAGTTAAATTCATTCTATTACTCCCATTTGTTTTTCCCACGAATTGTTACATTTTTCATTAAAGTAGTTAATTAGTTCATTACAATTTTTGCTATAAAATTGTCAGTTTGATAGTACATTTTATTTCCTTAGTTCGAATTGTTAGTACATTTTAGTACGAATTAGTACATTTTATATAATACTTTGATTGTTAGCACATAAAATAACTAGTACAAAAAACTAGTTAATTGTTAGTTTTAAGTATTTATTAAAAAATACTATTGATTAGTTCAAATAACTAGTACAAAAAACTAGTTAATTCATTACTCAATTAAAGTTAGAATTTTATTTCATTAAAGTTAGAATTGTTAGAATTTTATTTCATTAAAGTTAGAATTTTATTTCATTAGTTCGAATTATTTTTATAAATTAATATTTGTTACATTTTTTAGATGGAAGGTAGTAGATATTCGGTTGATATGGGTAACCTCGACAGCAACCGAACGAACGATCTTGCGAGGAAGAGATCCCGCAAAGGTAAATCACATATCGACTCTTCATCTCAAAGCCGATATGATTTTTATATGGGTTACGTAAGGAGGGATGGGGATGCGATGACCGACGAACAACTAGAACAAGAATTGCACCGACATAATAGCCGCTTTTTCCAAGACCAGCCGAGGACCATTGACGAAGAAGAGCTTGAGGATGACGATGTGGAGGAAGTAATTCCGGAGATGGACGCGGAGGAGGGTGGCGGCAGCCACGATGCCGACGAGCCTGCCTCATCCCAAACCGGTACGAAAAAAAGTAAATCTGAACTAATGTTTAATAATTTTGATAAGTGGAAGGACCCGAAGACCGGGAATTGGAACGCAACTTGCAAGTGGTGCAACAAAAATTATAGCTTGGGGATTTCCGGCGGATACGGATCCGCCCCAAGGCATCTTAAGGCCAAACACACGGTGGAGCAGGCAAAATTAGGCGGCGGAACGGGGAAGCAAACTCAAATATCGAGGTTTGCAAATAACCAACAACCTTTTGGTAATTTCTCATACAATGATGCACAAAATTTGACTGGTATGGCTAACTTACTTGTTGAAGAAAATTTGTCTTATTTGTTTTCTGAAAGTCTTGCTTTCAAATATTATGCACAAACTTGTTTGAATCCTCAATATAGAGGTTATAGTCGCAAAACAGTTAAGAAAGAAATTGTAAGGCTTTATGGTACGGAACATGTAAGGTTACAAAATTATTTTGCAAACTTTGATGGGCGTGTTACTGTATGTTCTGACATATGAGAGGATACTTATCATAATTTACATTATTTGGGTCTGACTGCACATTATATTGATAATGATTGGAATATGAGCGTCACACCGCTGAACATTTTCTTGCTTTTCATGAATTTAATGATCGTCACACCGCTGAACATTTTTATATTTAGATTGAGCGTATTTTAATTGAGTATAATTTGAATGATAAGGTGTTTGCTATTGGTTTTGATAATGCTACTAATAATACTGTTGTTATTCCTATATTACGTGAATTGTGTGGTTCTACTTCTTTGATGGGTAGATTTTTTCATCAACGATGTGCATGTCATGTTATAAATTTATGTGTGCAAGATGGTCTAAAAGCGTTAGGAGATTCTATGGAGGTAGTCAAGGGGGGGATTAGACGTATTTGGGGTAGTGGTCAACTTAGAAAAAATAGGCATAATTATTTGATAGAAAGAGGTGAGAAATATGTGGCTTTTCCTAAAGATTTGTCTATTCGTTGGAATAGTACTTATAAGTTAATTACAGTTCTTCTTAAATATAAAGAACATTTTCCTGCTTTTTTAAAACAACGAGTAAATCACCCGTGCGATGCACGGTCGGAGAATTTCTATCCCATTTTTCTTGCTTTGATAATGTTTTCTAAACTGTCGACACAACGGATTCATTCACAACAATACAAAAGTATTGGTGATAATTTAAAGAGTGCACGTATAATTCAGCATTAGTAAATATAAAACACAAAAATATCATATAAAAGTACACCAAAATAATTATGCAATGAACTATAGGCATTGATTAATAACGGAACAGAATGCAACGCTACACGTTATTGAAAACTTCCTTATAAACAATATTTTGAGTTGCATTTGTGGTCTTGCCTCTGTCATCACATATAAGAATTCTCAAACCACGCCCGTTGGTCACTCTTGAAACCGCAACATAGAGCTGTCCATGCGTCAACACCGATTTCCTTAACAACAAACTCACACGGGACAACGACTGACCCTGACTTTTATTAATAGTCATAGCATAAGAAATCATAATGGGGTATTGTCGCCTCTGAAATTTGAAAGGCAAGTTTGCATCAGAGGGAGTCAAGGACAACCGAGGAATCAACACTCTCTGTCCAGCACTGACACCATTTAAAATTTTACCCTCCAAAACATGATCGCAAAGTTTGGTGAGAATTAGCCGAGTACCATTACACAAACCCATGGAATGATCAATATTTCTTAGAAGCATGACTGGGGTGCCAACCTTTAATGTCAACTTGTGATTCGGCACACCAAACAACTTAATGCTATTTAGGAATTCAAGGGTGTGCAGTTCTGCCACTAGATCAGTTGTAGAATCTACCTTTGACACTCTGTCAGAGCTAAGGTATGTCCTTGAAACCTCGCCGACGTTGAGACCCATCATATAATCATTAACGGATTCTACAACGGACAGGGTAGGGGCTAATATTGCGCGGTCATGTAGACAATTCAGGTCATTTGCAGATGCAACATACTCCGGCAAAATGCTTTTCACAATAGCAGCAACAGGATTGCCATCAGTGTGAATCAAGAAATCATCAGGAATATCAATAGACCCAAACCCATCATTTTCTTCCTCCAACACACCATCACCTATACTGGCAATCCACTCTGAAAAAAGCTTTAAATCATAAGAATCTGCCTCATTTGACATATTCTGTAGACGCATATTTTTGGTCAATCGAAGGACGGTGCAATCTGACCACGAATACGACGAATTGATGGTGGAGCTAACAACATATTGTCTACTGCCGTTTGGTATCACAGGGAGGACCTAGCGAAAGTCAACTCCAAATAACACGGTTTTTCCACCAAAATGCATTGTGCCGCTATTTTTTGTGTGGAATTGAATAATATCTCTCATGCTACGATCCAAAGCCTCAAAACAAAATTTGTGCAACCTTGGAGCCTCATCCCAAATAATTAGCTTGCATCGTACAATAAGTCTTGCGAGAGGACTACCCTGTTTGATATTACACGTTGAGTCTTCATTTAAAATAAGTGGTATTGCAAATCGGGAATGTGCAGTGCGTCCTCCAGGAAGAAGCAGGGAAGCAATACCGCTTGAAGCAACATTTAAGACGATTTCCCCCTTAGACCGAAGTGCGGCAGAAAGTGTTTTCCACACAAATGATTTCCCTAATCCGCCATACCCGTAAACAAAGAAAACACCACCAACATCGTCTCCCACAGATTGCATTATCGTTTCATAGACACGGAGTTGCTCATCCGTTAAAGAACGAAATAATGTTGCGTGTTCTTCGGCCATTGCAGTGCAGTCATAGCTTAACTTTTCGTACACCATTCTGTCACTGGAAGAAAGTAGCGAATAAAGGGAAACAGTTGGCATTGAAGGGTAATCTCGTAAACTCTTTCCACGACCTCGCAATACTTTTTTGTGTTTGTATCTACAATCGTAATACATTTGAATCTCATCGATAGACTGTTGCTGAGTATCACCATCCACAATTCTATAAAAGGTTGTCGTTACTCGATCACGGCCCTTATTAATGTACTTGAAGAGATACTTTATGGACCTTGACTCGTTACACCACTCTACATTCATATGCGCACCATATTCCATCAACAAATATCTATTGTGGGGGACAACAAACCTATTGTCCAAAGCAGCATTACTCTTATGGATCACACGCCTGTTACGAACGCGTTTATAAACAGGGTAACCGTCCTCATCAACGCATGTTTCAGAACACCATTTTTTGGGAAAGTGCTTTGAACACTGAAAAAAGCTTTAAATCAATTTCTCTACCTAGTCGTCAGAAAGAGTCAATTCTGCAAGAAAGAAGTTACATTAAAGATTCAAACACAAAAAAAAATGAAATTCAAATTAATACACACACAACACACACAACACACACACAATCTAAAGAAACACATTCATCCCAAATATTATAAAACCTGGGTGCTGCAACATTCGCCTCTGGGTGTATTGTATGTCGTCCGCCATGAACCTCCAACAATGTTCCCAAACAAATTCCGGGCGAGCCATCGATTCCGTCCACAACAAAATAACGAATAGTATCCTCATATAAAACCCTGAAGAGAAGAAGCTCGCTTCCTTGAAAGCATCAACAAATTCCTTATCATCATCAAGTAAACCCAACGCATAACAGGCCTCACGAAATGAAAGATATGTCACACCAGCCACAGTTCTCAAATCTGCGTGACACATTGCACCATGAATATGATTCAAAAGGCACCTGATGTAATAAGATTCACCGCTACAGGGATGACCATAATATACCCTGCCAATTGCAAAAGCCTTTTCCTGTGAGTCCATTCCCTATTCTTTTTGTTCCAAACGAACTTTTGAGGGAACTCCGCATACGTCAATGTTCTGGCCTCAGGATATTTTTTATTTGCCTCCATCCATGCAGTGAACATACTCTCCTTAACAGACATTGCATTGACAACAGCGTCGAGCGGTTGGTCATCATGAAAAACCAAAGACTGTTCGTTGGGCAAATGAAAGCTCAGTCGCTCCACTGGTGGGTTCTTGTATTGGATTTCAAAACCATAAACCCTCCAAGCAGCCTCGCAAGGGGAAATGTATCTACAATCGTAATACATTTGAATCTCATCGATAGACTGTTGCTGAGTATCACCATCCACAATTCTATAAAAGGTTGTCGTTACTCGATCACGGCCCTTATTAATGTACTTGAAGAGATACTTTATGGACCTTGACTCGTTACACCACTCTACATTCATATGCGCACCATATTCCATCAACAAATATCTATTGTGGGGGACAACAAACCTATTGTCCAAAGCAGCATTACTCTTATGGATCACACGCCTGTTACGAACGCGTTTATAAACAGGGTAACCGTCCTCATCAACGCATGTTTCAGAACACCATTTTTTGGGAAAGTGCTTTGAACACTTCCCATCAACCATGCAAGGTGCGGACTTGAATGCACTACCACAGGGGCCATGCATCATAAAATCTCTGACCGCGCCATAGTACAACGGATCGCGGTTAACATCTGGAATTTCAGCAGATATAACCCTATCAATATCTTCTGGCGAAGGCAACTTATCCTCAACCGAGAGCCACAACAAAATATGGGCATGAGGCAATCCACGCTTCTGGAATTTGATCGTGTAAACAACTGAGAAAATAAAAGTGTAAGCAATTATGATTCCAAATAAAAATAAAAAACACATAATTTTATTACCTCCCCTCACACTACCAAATGACTTCCTTTTCCTTAAATCCTGAATTAAACCGTCAAGCTTTATCTTGAAGACCCGAGCAACCACATCTGGACGATCTTATGGTTTTAGATTTCTCGCGTGGAGAAAACGGTCGATCTCTGGCCACCTAGGGTTACAGGCAAATGTAATAAACAGATCCGTTTAACCTGCCCACCTACATATAGCCATAGCATCTTGATAATTATGTATCATATAATGTGCTCCACCGGTGAAAGTTGGAGGCAAAACAATTCTCTTTCACTGGGTGCGTGAATCGTGCTCACCACGCAAGAAAGCATCGCTCAAACCCTTATACATCTCACAACGAAGCTTAGTCTGATGCGTCCTCACAAATTTCAATCTAGCAGACTCAACCAAAGTATAACCATCAACAATAAACTGTTGAAAAAGCCTTTTGGTCTTTAGAAGTGACGAATGAGAATTAGTCCGTTCTTGTAGACGGAAAGCAAGAAACTCCCTAACACTCACCCTTTTCCTCCCAACACCGACAATCCCACTGGAAACAGACAATAAAATGTCCTCACGATAACCATCCTCTTTGTAGGGAAACAACAACGGATATTGCAGACCAAAATAGGCCGGGTTCAACTCATTTATCCTCTGTAGCGCGCCGGACTGGGTCTGAACCAAAATGTCCCTCTCTCCCAAAGATTCATCAAAATCACCCACAACCAAAGCTGCCACCTCCGACACAGACGGGAGATTGTATGTCCGAGCATCGCCGTATTGCTTACCTATTAGCTTTAGCTTCACATTGGAGGCATTGTTTGTGTCAGTTTTCTCTTTAGCTATACGAAAGGACTTCACCAGGTTCATTGAGCATCTCGGTCAAGCCGATTACTATTCCCTCGTGCAACTTCTTCCAATTATCACCATTGCTGTTTAAACAACATAGATAATTGTTGGTCAAATACTGATATATTGATTGAAAAACACAAATACGAATTGGAATTCTTCCAAGATTGAAAGATGCAAATCTATTCTGAACTTCGTTCTCGGTGTCATAAATATACAATTGTGCAAATTTGGGCTTTGCACCAGGCAGAGGCAACAAACTACCCATTAAGTGATAATTATGTCCATGTAGTTTAAATATCGGAGGAGATCTACCCCTATTGACATTTCCCTCGACCCGACCGCCCATGGACGTAAAGGCAAACATGCTATTGTATGATCTTATGTTTTCGAGGAAATGCCTACTACGCTCATCAGTACCATCTATCAATTGAGCCAACAACAATGGAGGCTCTTTCATAAAAGGCAACACAACCTTATTTTGACTACAACAAAGAGAAAATTTTGGAACATTCTTCGTGGAGTTTGACAGAATACGCTCGTCAAACCAAAACAAAGCGTTACAGAACTCACATATGCACATCGCATCACCAATGTCCCAATACTCTGCACAAAATTAATATAACACAACACAGTTAAATAAAAAATAAAGCTCGCACCAAAAACTTGATAATTCACACATTATACGCACCAACATGTCGGTGGCCTGTTTGGGCAGGAAGTCCGTCATAGTCAACGTACTCATCATCCACGTCACTATCAGTGAAGGATGATACATCTAAATCCAAAACAGGTGATAAAGGCAAGGGGTGTCCATTCGAAGTAAGAAGATCGTTGAAGGACATTTGAGGAACAGAATAGCGCAACATTGTAAGTTTAATGAATTAAATACAAAATGGTTTTAATGAAAACGAAAACATTATCTGATGCAAAATTTCACACAGAATTAATAATAGTTCCTGAGAGACAAACCATGATCGATATGGTTAGAAGATGAGCCGGGAAGCGGCCCTGAATCCGGGGAATGATGAGCAACAGCGGATGATGAACACGTGGAATGATGGCGGTGGTGTTTGGAAGGGGACATGATAACCTCATCATCCAAAGCGCCTATACATTTTTTTAAATAATTAGATAAATAACAAAAATTGTAAATGTGCATCAAATAAACTAACGGTCACACAACAAATAATTAACATAAATCCATAAATAGATTTTCTAATATAACAAAAAAGAATAATATATTGACCACGATTTTCTGATAGTATATATAATCAAATAATTATGAATAAATTGCTATTAAATTTATATTCATGTAAAATTTCAAAATTTCAACCTTTTTAATTTTTAATAGAATGTTCTAACGGGACGGAGGGAGTATATTTTAGCCAAAACCCAAACAACCCACTTTAATTAAAATCCCAAAGGATCGGGCCCAAAAATATTCCGCATCATACTTGCAGCCCAAACACATCCATCAGCCGAAGCCCAATAACCCAAGACCCAACATATATTACACCTTATTAACATGTCATCCCACCCAACCCTGAAATAACGCCGACACTCGCAGTCCCCCCCCCCCCCTCTCTCTAACGAACTACGCAGCTCGGAAAACACCCTCAAGGCATATCGCAGATCCGATCAGAAGTAATAAAAATGGCTCCAGGAAGGCAGGAAGTAGAGAAAAACGACCATAACATGCTCCTGAGCCCATATCCAAACCATACAACACTTCTCAAAAGGCACAACAGCCAATACAACAAGCGATCACAAATCTCAAGGACATGGACAGATCCAGAGCAACGCGGCGAGGACGCCGGACGTCACCAACCTTCACCGAGGGAGATGGAACAACGACCTTCGTAACAGGCTGAAGAGGTAAACTAACTAACTCAAATATCACAAAACCACAAAACCCAACCCCCAACCTCTGCATGCACACAGACAACACGAATCCATCAACGATCTGGCGCTTTTTAAAAAAAACATCAACATAATTATCATATATTTTTCCCCAAAAAATAAAAAAAATACTTCAGTTCCGATCCAGGTTTTCATTCAATGGAGAAACACTACTCAAAGACCGAAAGATTGTATAAGAACAACTTTCTATTTTGAAATAAAAAATTCGGAAAATATATTGTCCAAAATCTATCAACAATAAAAATCACAGATCTGATAAATCGGAATGTGTTTGTCTTTTGCTTCTACGGTTTAAACAAAAACCCAGATATCCACCCCGTTATATTTTTTTAAAACAATTTTTCAAACAATATTACCAAACTGAGCGATTTAATTTATCAGAATGCATTTTCAGATCCATTCATGCATGTATACCGCAATTTGTTTTTTACAACAATCTGTGATAAGATATTATAATTTTAGTAATTATAATTTTAGTAATAACACGAAACACATTTTACTATATTGAAATGTATACATTTTCTTATGTCGGTATTTTATTTGTATTTTTTAAAAAATAACAGTCGGGTGAATTTTCAGGATTTTTACATCATAGCCCAAAGTAATTAGAAGAATCCGGAAATGTCCAAGATTTTTTTAAAAATTACTTGCAATTTTTTTTCCTGATTAATAAATAATACCAACACAAATTTCTTGAAAGAAGAATCTAGAAACAGTGATAAGGTATAGACAAAATAATGTAGTCTTCTGCGTAATTTAAGACGTGGACCCACCCACATTCCATTTTCAAAATACAAAACACCCACCACGTCATTTAATTCCAACTACTCCCCACCCAACGTCATTTATTATTCTCGAAACACCCAACCACTACCCACCTTTTCAGACTTTAGCACATCGAGCCTCCCACCAGCCCACTTAAATGTATAGATAAAAATCCATCGGTCAAAATTATTACCTTTCAATTTAAAAAGATACACAAATAATTATTTGAAAACCCAACCAACAGAGTAATGACAAACCAAACTCCAACCCACCAGCATAAATGACAAATACAGCTGCCACCTACAACCATATATGAATATAAACACAACCCTCCAACGAAACCAAACCTCCACCGCCCGGAACGTCATCCTTACCAATACAAAGAAACATAAATCTCAAAGACAATACACACACACCTATTACCACAACTAATTCTATACTATACCTCGTCTTCGAACACTTAAAAGGAACTAACTTCATATTTTTCATTTAAACTACATGACGGCAATAGGCGAAGGGCATAAAAAAAACAGGGGCGCTGAAGGTGGGAGCACAGAAGGTGAACACACAGAACACAGGTAAAAACAATCCCCTTATTAATATTGTTTGTTATTTGTTCTCCCCTCATTCTGCCCGACTCAGCTAACAAAATTGTACATTGTACATCCATCACTGCACCAAAGACGAACTAAATTTGGATGGAGAAAGCATGACCAACACAAAGGACATGAAAGGCATTCTTCTACTTATGTAAATCATCTATGATTATTCATTATAAGTTTTTATTTTCTAATTAGCATCTAACTCAATGAATAAGCAAATAATTTATCTGTCTGCGCAGGAGAATGATATACCATACCCAAAGTGAAAACTGAGAGGTAACAAAGCACATTCCTATAATTAATATGATTCTATAGAATATAAGAACCACAAATTATATACTAACACCCTTCCTTTCATTCTTGCAATTCAATGAGAGGAAATCAATTCACTGGAGAACACAAAGACTGCCGGTAAGCTAGACGGGACCAACTTGTATGAAGTAAAGGTAATAACCTAATTGTAAATGAATTGTGATGTAGAATGTTTTTCAAAAAATTATTTTTTGAATTTAACCGAACACCCTATCTTTGAAATTTATTTTTACACTATGATATTTGCTCCAAATGAAACACAAATATTTTTATTCAGACACATAACCGAATATCACATACACACTCAAAATTTGAAATTTGATGATAGTATATTTCTAAGGTGACTAACATAAATAATTTAGTTGGATCTTGCAAAGAATTTACCTCGGTTGGATCTTTTGGATCCCAACACACATGATTTAGTTATCTTAACCATAACCTAAGTCCTCAACCCAACATCATTTACCTAATAATAGTGGCATTAGTATGAGAAGATAAATATTTCTGATTAACTTAAAACCAAACGATACAACATAAAATATTACATTACATCATAGGTGCACATTATGGTAGTTAAGATCATAGCTGCACATTAGAGAGAAGAAAGGATTTACCTAAAAAGACATTTACCCACTAATGTCTTTTGTTAAAAGTTGGAATAAATACATCATAGGTGCACATTAGAGGAGCTAAGATCACTCAGAGCATAGGTGCACAATACCCAAAAAATACATTACAACATCATTAAACTCTACTGAGCCAACCGAAATCATATTCAACAACAAAATCCCCCACAAAATACAATTGGTTGAGCAGGATAGGGCGTGTAGAACGCCTTAGAACAACCTCTTCCCTCTCAACAGTGGAGTTAACCTCAGAAGTCTTCCAGAGGACTCCCCAAAGGTCTCCCCAGTGCTCTCCCCAGAGGTCTCCCCAACATCTCCGATGTACCATCGGAGGTCATGCCGTCCATAGAAGCGTGACATAAGTTCCCGAGGCAACTGATCCCAAGGGATACCTCTACGCAGAAACTCAAGGCCATAAAAGGCATCACATTCAAAACACCACCAGATTTTACATGAACCCCAAGCGCGTACATGTTGCAACAAAGGTGAATCTTACCACAGATTTCACAATCCATGATCATGGCACCGGAATGAGCAAATACACCTAAAAGACATAAACAATCCCTAGTTCCAACACGCCTGAAATGTTTATATATACTATCACAAAAATACTTGAAGTAGATTCAGAATATAACACTTCACTCAAAGAAGAAAGCAAATCAATTTTTCATTTTTTTCACAATACATATTATTTTGAACTGAATTGACTTATCAGAAAAATAAAAATTTAGTTCATATATGTAATGAGATATTACTTTCAAATACATATTACTTGTAAGTGTATTTAAAAATTTTCGAGAAAAATTAGTTGAGGTTTGGGTTGTGACCCTTGTTTCCACAATTTGATGCAGGACTTTACTGAGTTGGAGTTGGACTCACCGAAGAAACATGACAGTGAAGAAGTGAAGCCAATTACTTTGACAGAGGAAGAGATAGATGTTTTCACAATGGTAAATGTTTTTCATAAAGTTGTATTTATTGTAGGTTAAAACGTAGTGGAAGTGGTATGACATTACCAAAAATTTAACCTAAAAACAGTGAAACACAATCATTATCCCCACTAACTCAAAACACACACCATTCGTTGTCTAAGAGCACTATTTACCATTATAAATCCAACCAATGATGTCAAAGCTTAATTTCCAGAGTCAGATTTGAAAGATTTCATGTGATGTGTCAAATTTTTTACTGCACAACTAAACACTCCAAATCTGGGCAACACCGTTTTCATTATTTTCTGTACCTCCCTGAAATATTTTTCTAAGATAATATCAGGTTTAATAAATAAACCAATCTACCGATTTAAAAATCCAATGCCCAGACATGGACTTAACAAAATAATAAATTTTTTTCAATGATTACTTGTATATGTAGTTCAGGACCAAGTGTTCATTTCCAAAAACCAATTGTTAGATAAAAATTCTAAAGCTACCCCATTTTATACCCCATATTGTACCCCCTCCCTAGTTTTGTGATTCACAAAAGCAGAGAATTTAAGTGGGGCAATTATTCTGTGGGGTTAAAGTTTTGTGAGCCATTCAAAAAGTGAGGTATAAATGGGGTACCCCATTTTGGGAAACCTGTAGCATTTGTTTAAATCAGAACAAAAAAAAACAAATATTTATTTAAAGAAATAGATGTTTTTTAATGGTAAATATTTTTAATTATGTGGTATTTACAGTAAATTAAAACGTAGTGGAATTGGTAGGACTTCACCAAAAATTTAACCTAAAAACAGTGAAACACAATCATTATCTCCACTAACTCAAAACCAACACCATTGGTGCTCTAAGAGCACTATTTACCATTTTAAATCCAACCAATGATGTGAAAGCCCAATTTACAGAGTTAGATTTGAAATATTTTATGTGATATGTCAAATTTCTTACCGCACAACTAAACACTACAAATCTGGACACCACTGTTTTCATTATTTTCTGCACCTCACTCATATTTTTTTCTAAGATAATATCACATGTTTAAAAATTTCTGGGCACAACTATACAATTTGTGCACATTTAAATCTGGGCACAACTATACAATTTTTGTGATGGATAGTCTACCCGGAGGTATATATCCGAAGGGTTATTGCGGGGAATAACTTAGAGAGAAGTCAGAGCAAGTAAATGTAGAGAGAGAGAATGTATTATAAATGTGGAGCGTTTTCAGCGTGGTTACAAATGAGGAAATGGGGTGCTATTTATAGTAGCAATAAATGCCGGGCAGGGACACGTGTCAAGCGCTCATTGGCCGAGGGGTCACCTCAAATGGTTGGCGCTGGCAGCCGCATGTGGCCGCATTTAATGCGGCTGTTGGATGGGACGTCTATGCGGGGTACGGTGATCTGTACGCATGTGAGGCGGATATCTTGTCGAGTGAGATGCCTTCGGCTATAGAGCAGTAGCCGAGGGCTCTTCCACCCGATGGCACCCTGGTGCCGAGGGCTCACAGTGCCGAGGGCTACTGTTTTCGCCGTTTTCTCCCAGTTTCTTAATTTGCTTGAGAAACCCGTTTTGTGAGAATTCAGAGCCTTCGGCCAGGGGGCCGAAGGCACCCCTGGCACGTAGTGCGGACTGCTTGGCACTCTGGGCGCTGCGATTTGGGCCTGTTTGGCCTTTTGGGCCTGTTGGGCCTTTGCTGGAGTAGTAGGAGTCTGTGGGCCGGGGGTTCCCGGGCCATATACTCCATCAGGAGTCCCTCACTCCTTTTGCCGAAAGGTACTTGAGGGAAAAAGAGTAATTTGTGCTTGCCCTTTGATGTTGTCCCGTCATGATCTCTGAAGTTGGTGAGGAGTTGTTGCTTTTATGTCCCTGCCGAAGGCAGTCCCTCAGTTACCCACATGTCGGGACTTGAGGGCTTGCTTTGTTGTTTGTTGGAATTTCACAGATTTTGTAACTTAATGATTTTCCCGAGGGGGTCCTCCAGTCCCCCACTCCTTGAGGCACTTGTAGAGTGGTGAAAAGGAGTAAAGTAGTTATGTTGCTGTTGTGGGCCGAAGGCTGACGCTTTTCGTTTCATTTTGGAGGGATGCCTCGTTAAAAACCTCATTAGGAAAAACCATTTGGGAAAAAATCCTAATGAGGGAAAAAGAGTGCACCGAATTCCCCCAATGATGAATCGAAAATGTCAAACCTTGGTAAAAAATGGAGAATGACGGGAATGCCGAAGGCTGTCTCTTCTGAGGGCTCCTGTGTTGATTAGCCGAAGGCTTGCTGTTGATGTCCTGGTGGCGCCGAAGGGGAGCCCCTCAATTCAGGGATCGAGGGCCTGCCAGATGAAGGCAGCAGTGGAGTTGTTACCGGGGGGTCCACTGTTTGTTGATTGGTTGGTGATGAAGATACCCGAGGGCTCCCATTACCTGTGTGCCGTGGGTCATCCGTCAATGAGGCAACTCCCCGGGGGCTACCCGGTTTTGCAGTGCTGAGGGGGAATCCCCGAGGGGGTGTCCTGATATGAAGCCCTGGTTTTCTGAAGGAGTGATCCCGAAGGCGTGTGTAATGTGCTGTGTGGGGCACAACCCGGGGGCACTTCTGGGTGAGTGCACCCGGAGGCTATCCTTGATGAAGTGGAGTGAAGTAGAAAACCCGGGGGCTTCCAGAATATAGCCGTTGGAAATATAGCCGTTGGAATATGTAACGGCAGGATATAGCCGTTGGGGGGGGGGGGGGGGGTGGCACACGTGGCGTGTGATGGCTGGCTGTTTGTGGGCGGCGTCACCGGTTGGGTGAAACGGCGGTGTGTAATGATGGCGGTCCGTCCGGAGGCCCGGAATCCAGCCCCAAGCCCGGATTCATCGCCTATAAATACCCCAAGGCCAGAGCCATTTCCCCTGTGCGAACTCAGTTGTCTTAGCGAAGCTCTGCCAAAAAATCTAGTGAGAGAAACTCCAGCCTTCGGTCAGAACTTCTGCTTTCAAGGTCAGTGCCCGCTTTCCCTTCACCTCTTAGCTACCTGTACCGTGCCCTTAGGTTAGGAGATAGAAAATTAGAAACGCTAGCGTGCACGAGCCTTCGAACTAGAGTCAGCATGTCGTCCCAAAGTGATTCTCAAGATATCTCGGGGGCGCCCTCGGTGGAGGATGAAGTCCTCTCGGACGTGTAGTCCTCAAGTGCAGAGTCCTCGGTGGGACAGGATGCCGTAATTGCCCTGGAGTTGCAGAAAGCCCTCGTAGCTGAGGCGGAGGCCGAGGGCTTTGAGCAGGAATGTGAGGACGAAGAGTTGGCCATCGCCTGGCAAGCAGCTGAAGAGGAGGCACAAAAGGAAAGCGAGGGGGTCACCGTTGCTGTGCTCCCCCCTCGGGGTGCCGGGGAGGCCAGCACCTCTCGGCCGCTGAATGCGGTCCCCCTCCGGGTGGCCCCCGGAAAGAAGAAGGCCAAGGCTGCTGTTCCCAAGAAGAAGGGCAGCGTAGCAGATCAAGGGAAGCCCCTCGATATGCCCGAGGGGTACTCCTATCTCAACACCGCTGCTTTGGAGATCAAGTCGAAGGTTGATGCGGCGGACATCTATGTCACCCAGCTTCACGTGGCCCCCTCGGCCATCGTGGTGACACCGGTTCCGGATGACGTTCTCTCCCGGGCTCCCGAGGGCTGCATTGCGGTGCACGTCCCCTCAGTATCCATGGGGCTCCGCTTCCCCTTGCACCCCTTCCTCCGGGAGTACCTTCGGTTCGTCGGTCTGGTTCCCTACCAGCTGACCCCGAATAGCCATTCTTATATCACTGGCTTCCTTCAGCTCTGTAAGTCCCGGGGGGTGACGCCTAGCCTGGACCTCTTCTTCCAGAGCTTCAACCTGTGCCGGGGGGGGCACGCGAATGCCGAGGGATTCGCTAATCTGCAGCAGGTGTCCGTGTTCAAACTCTTCACCGAGGCGCCCTCCTCGAACAAGGGGTGGAAGGACCGGTTTCTATGTGAAGCTAGCCGAGAGCCCCTTCCCGAGGGAACTGCGTGACCGCTTCAGGAGGCACGAGAAGAGGAGGAGCGCCGCCCTCGAGAAAGATGGCAGGATTCTGGCCATGATCCCGGAGGGCCGGGACAAGAATATCTCCATCAAGGACTGCACCAAAGAAGCAGATCTCTACACCCTCGGGTTCCGGCGGTACCGGTTCCTGGGGGAAACTGATGAGAAGTTCCCAGTGTTTGAGGGAGCCTCCGGAGGTAGTAGCTGAGGGCATTCTCACCCTCATCTTAGCACGTTCGTTCATTTGTTTTGTTAATCCTTTGTGCCACTTTGTAGTGACCCCTCGATCCTAACCCCTCATTTTTTTGCAGGTGTTCCAGTAAGTATGATGAACGTCAAAGGCCTCGCCCGATTCAAGAACAAACCGGCCAAGGATCCGAAGGGGCCGGACGCTGGTGGACAAAAACCCGTCGGTGCGCCTTCAAAAAAGCCCGAGGGCGATGCTGCTGCGGCTAAGAGAAAGCCGTCGGCAAAGGAGCCCCCCCAAGCCCCTAAAAAGTCAAAGAAGGGGGATGCCGCGAAGGATGACCCCCCGATGGTGATTATAGATGACCCTCCGGTGATGCCGACGACGCAGGTGCCGGGGGTGGTCCGGGAGCCATCTCTCGAGGTCCTCACGCTCTCCCTTCCGGCTGGTACGGCCGTGTTGAATGGCACAGCTGACCCGAGGGCGCTCCTGAGGGGTATAACCCTCGATATCGACAGGGCAGCTCTCGGGGCTGATGATGATCAAGCCCTTGAAGACAGGATCCTCCGGTCTTCCCTCACGGTGAGTTCACTGTAGTTTGTCTTTTTGTTTCCCACTTTGAACTAAGAAATCACGTTTGGCCCTGACAACCCGCTTATCTTTGCAGACCTGCGTTGCCCTCGGGGAGCAGTTCCGACGGCTGGAGGAATGGCGCCTCCACAAAGCTAGGCAAGACGCCAAGATGAAGGAGCTGGTCCTTAGGGACTCCCAGGCCACGAAGCTGATGGCCCAGTCTTAGGAGGACCTCCGGCTTGCGAGGGCGGAGTCCGAGAGGCTCAGGGAGGAGAAGGCAGAAGCTGAGGCGGCCGTTGCGGAGGCCGTAAGGAGAGCAGCCGAGGAGGCCGAGGCCACCAAGGCGAAGGCTGTCGCCACAGCCCGGGAGGAGGCCATCTCCGGGTTCTTGGACGGGGGGTGGAAGACCGAGGGGCACAAGGCATGGTTGTCTTCGGTTGTTGAGGCCTCGGTTGATGAATGGTCCGAGGGCCCGGGGGAGGAGTGGATGGCCCGTAAGGGTAAGCAATATTATGATGGGGGTGAGTTCTTCACTCAAGCCCTCATCTACCGGAGGATGGCCCGCCATCTGAAGGTTGAGCCGAAGGACTTTGATCCGGCGGCGTACGGGCTCCCCCCTCTGCAGCCAGATATCCGTGTCCTTCTCCCCCCTGATGTCGAGAGGCCAGACCTGGAGGATTCCGAGCTCCGAAGGGAAGCCGAGGGCGACGATCCTGAGGCCGATGCAGAAGTTTCCTCGAAGCCATCGGGGGAGGCCGCCCCCGGGAATGACATGATTTGATATGTATTCTGTAATTTGAACAATTTTGTAATAGCCTCGGCCTAATCATTTGTAATAACTATATTCACTCTTTGTTGTGATGAATGATTGAATGCATTCGGGCTTTGTATATATAAATTGCTTTCTCCAATTCCTTCCTTCTTGAATGTATGCCTCCGTTTTCCTTAAGTGTGTGCCTTCGGTATTTTTGAATGTATGTCTAGGACTTAGAATATTTTTCGATTGTAGCTTGCCCTTGGAAGCCTTCGGTAGTTGGGCACCCTCTGCTGGATATGCAACCGAGGGTTCAGCAGCAATTAGGACTTAGAAAATTTTTCTAAGTGTAGCACACCATAGGGCCTTCGGGTGTTTGCAGCAACCCAAATCCTAGGACTTAGAAAATTTTCTAAGTGTAGATTTCCCCTTGGGAGCCTTCGGGATATGGCATCCCTTCCTGATGTGTGAATGTTGGACCGAGGGCCCAACGCACAGGACTCAGAGATTTTTTGCAAGTGTAGTATGTCATGTAGCCTTCGGCTACCGTGGAGCCCCAACTGAAATATTGAATAGGCTGGGGGCTAATTCTTTAGGACTTAGAAAATTTTCTTGAGTGTTGATTCCTTGTGTACTGTAGCCCTCGATTGATAGGCAGCCTTCAGCAATTAGGTCCCTTGAGATGAGGGTGAAATATGTAGGACTTAGAAAATCTTCTAAGTGTAGAGTTTCCCTTGGGAGCCTTCGGGAGATGGCATCCCTTCATGATGTATGAGTAGTTGACCGGGGGGGAAAATATGCAGGACTTAGAAAATCTTCTAAGTGTAGAGTTTCCCTTGGGTGCCTTCGGGAGATGGCATCCCTTCATGATGTATGAGTAGCTGTCGGGGGGGGGGGGGGAATATGTGGGACTTAGAAAATCTTCTAAGTGCAAAATCCCCTTCGGGAACCTTCGGGAGATGGCATCCCTCCTTGATGTATAAGTAGTTGACCGGGGAAAAGCATGTAGTACTTAGAAAACATTCTAAGTGTGGATCTTCCCTTGGGAGCCTTCGGGAGATGGCATCCCTTCTTGATGTATGGCCTTCGACTATCATATTCCTCTAGTTGCAATACTGACTGAGCCGGGGGCCCATCTTTAGGACATAGAAATTTTCTCTGTTTGCAAGTGTTGTTGTATCGCATAGCCTTCGGCTATTGTATTCCCCTGGCTGTAGTGTTGATTGAGCCGGGGGCCCAATTTTAGGACTTGGAATTTTTCAAGTGTTGTTTCTTTGTGTAGCCTTCGGGTGATAGGTGCCTTCCGACTCTACATTACTTTGCGAGATGCCCGGGGGCTGCTCCTTCAGGACTTAGAATTTTTTCTAGGCATAAATTGATGTTGAGTCCTGTTGTTGTGAAGAAAGCCAATGAGGAGCGTGTGCCCTCGGCATACACTTTAAAAGTTGTAGAATTTGACCCTTGTCATGGGGAAAGGGCCCTCGGTATTTGTGCATAACAGATGCCTTCGGTGTTTGTTTAAAGTACCGTTTAGTGTTTTTGTGACCGGAGGTGACCAGGTAGTGGACTTAGCCGTTTCCTGATGATATTTGTTTGAGTAGTATCCTTCGGGAAATGGGAGCCTTCAGTTACCGGAGGTGTTCCCGTGGGGAGCCCTCGTCTTGTTGTGATTTGTTGGAGTGTACTCTTTGATTTCTCGCTGAGTCTACTCCCCTTCACCCCCTCTTTTTTTTTTTTTTTTTGGTTGGTGGTGAAGGGAAGGCATCAAGAAACTTGGTTTCTTGGTAAGGCTGGGCCTATTAGGAGACCATCAGAATACACCAATGGCTCTCCTCCCTCGGGTTAACCTTCCGAGTTCCGAGGGGATCGAGGGACGTTTCCTGGGCACAAGATATGGTGGTCCGTAACCTGCCTCCCCTTGGGGGATGGCGCGGAAAGCGCCTCATTTTTGAAAGTCGTCCCCTCGGCGCTAGACATAGTCCGTGGCCTGCCACACCCTTGGGGTGGTGGCACGGGGAGCGTTTCGGTTTGGAAGTCGAATCCTGGGCATTTCTCATGCCTGTCATACCCTGGGGGTAGTGACGCGGATAGCGTTCCGTTTTTGAAAGTCGAATCCTGGGCATTTCTCATGCCTGTCATACCCTGGGGGTAGTGACGCGGAAAGCGTTTCAAGGAAGGGTTTTCATTTGCACACTAGTTGCAAATGGCCGGGGGCACTACGTGCCGCCGGCACCGATGGTGGCGCCTTCGGTATATGCGTCCTCGTGGGGTACGGCTTTTAGGAACAACACTTGGTGTTAGTTTCGATGTGTAGCCCCCGGTACTTGGTACCGAGGGGTCTTCTGTAGGAACACTTGGTGTTCTCTTTTGTCGTAGTTGATGTAGGCGTCTACCCTCGGTACTTGGTACCGAAGGGTCTTCAAATGAAACACTTGGTGTTTCCCAACAGATGTTTGGAAGTTGATAGGAGAGCATATCCCTAGCACTGGGTGCCGAGGGGTCTTCTTTGAAACATTTTGGTTTTTTTTTTTTGTTTCGATGTTTGATGATGGAGGTGTACCCTCGGCACTGGGTGCCGAAGGGTCTTCTGTAGGAACACTTGGTGTTCTCATCTTTTCTTTTTTGATGTTGAAGGTGGGGATGTACCCTCGGCACTGGGTGCCGAAGGGAAATGAATTACATGGCGTTCTTTGTTGTTGGTGATAGGAGTTCCCTCCCTCGGTACTTGGTACCGAGGGGTCTTGAGAGAAAACTTGTGGTGTTTTCATTGTTGTTGTAGGTGTTGATGGTGTTCGCCCTCGGCACTTGGTGCCGGAGGGGGTTCCTCTCGTGGTGAGGCCGGGGGCCTGTAGTCAGTATGAGGGCTTGATGTTTTGAATGTATCTTCATTCTTCGAAATTGGAGGCCTTGGGCCATAGGATAGTACATTCACTAGTTATGAGGGCTTGGCCGCTCTTACATTATTGATAAAATTTAACTAAATGGTGTACATTCCAGTGCCTAGGGACTTCTTTCCCATTGGGGCGTTTGAGCTTGTAGGTCCCGGATTTGATGATGGCTGCTATGATGTAGGGGCCTTCGAATTTTGGTGCCATTTTTCCCCCCTCGGTTGGTTGGCTGGCTTCCCTCCCCCGGAGGACATAGTCCCCCACTTGAAATTCTCGGGTTCGAACTTTGGCGTCGATGTAGCTTTTAACTTGCCTTCGGTAGTTTTCTGCCCGGATGAAGGCCTGCTCCCGGCGTTCTGAAATGAGGTGGAGGTCGAGGGCCATGTTGCTGTCGTTGACCTCGGGGTCATATTGGATCACCCTTCGGGTGGGAAGGGTGACTTCCGTAGGAGCTTTGGCTTCAAAACCGTAGCAGAGGGAGAAGGGTGTTTCACCTGTTGCTCGCCGAGGGGTGGTGCGATAGGCCCAAAGGATGTTGTGGAGTTCTTCCACCCAGCCACCACCCTCGGCTTCCAGCTTCTTTTTGAGGCCCTCGAGCAAGGTCCGGTTGGCGTTCTCTACTTGCCCGTTGCCTTGAGGGTAGGCGACGGAGGAGAAGGTGTGTTTGATGCCCCATGCCTCCAGAAGGGCGCAGAAGGGGGCTGCCTCAAATTGTGTCCCGTTGTCGGAGATGATCTGCTGGGGGACGCCAAACCTTGTGAGGATGTTCTTGAGGACGAAGTGACGGCACTTCGCCTCTGTGATGCTGGCGAGGGGTTCAGCCTCCACCCACTTGGTAAAATAGTCGACGACCACAATGATGTACCTGTTGTTGGAGGTACCCCTCGGCAGAGGGCCCACAAGGTCTATCCCCCATCGAGAAAAGGGGACAGAGGTGCTGATGGGGGCATAGTTGACCGCCGGCCTGCCGGGAGCTTTCTGGAAATGTTGACATGCGGTGCACCTCCGGGCAAGGTCAGCACAATCCCTGGCCATGGTTGGCCAGAAGTAGCCCTGGAGAATGAGCCTTCGGGACATGGAGAAGGGTCCCTGGTGAGCTGAGCAAGTGCCACTGTGCACTTCCTCCATTGCGACCTCGGCTTCATCCGGATGAAGGCACCGAAGTAGCGTGCCATTGTAAGATCGTTTGTAGAGCCTTCCATCTTCGATGGTGTAGCTGGGAGCCCTCAGCTTTGCCAGTTTAGCGCGGGCCTCATTCTCGGGTAGCTGCCCTGTGGAGATGAAGGCGGTGATATTTGAGATCCAATCCTCCTGACGTTGTTGTATGTTCATAACGGGGCTTGCGTGGATGCTTGAGAGGCTGAGTTCCTCGATTTTGGCAATTTTGGAGATGTGCTCGGGGGAGTCGGCCGAGAGCTTAGATAATATGTCGGCCTCGGAGTTTTGAGCCCTCGGTATTTGAGTGAGAGAGTGTGCCTCAAATACCTTAAGCAACTCCTTGGCCGCTTCCTTGTACTGTTTCATTCTCCCCTCCTTGGCCTCATATTCTTCGGAGATTTGGCCAACGACCAACTTGGAGTCGCATTTGATGTGGATCTGCCGAGCCCTCATGTTGGCAGCCAGCCGAAGGCCACATAGGAGGGCCTCATATTCGGCCTCATTGTTGGAGACCTTGAAGGAGAAGCGGATTGCATAGTAGGCCCTGAAGCCCTCGGGAGTAATGAGGACTACCCCTCCCCCGCATGCTTTGGTCGCGGAGGAGCCGTCGGTGTAGAGGGTCCACCAGTCGTCCGAGGTAGCCGAGGGCTCCCCGTCCGTGGCTGCCCTTGCGGTACATTCCCTCACAAAGTCCGCCAAGGCTTGGCCCTTGATGGCAGGCCTTGGACGGATGTCAATGTTGTACTGGCTTAAGAAGATAGCCCATTTCACCATGCGGGAGGAGCTGGTGGGGCTCCTCATGAGGGCGCCGAGGGGTTGATGAGTGAGGACCTGAACCGGGTGAGCCTGAAAGTAGTGGCCCAACTTCTTGACAGTCCAAACGATGGCTAACACCGTTTTTTCCACAGGGGAGTACCTGAGCTCGGCCTCCCTTAGGGTCTTGCTAACGTAGAAGATGGCATGTTGGATGCCGTCTTCCTCCCGGATGAGCACAGAGCTGATGGCCGCCGGGCTAACCCCAAGGTAGAGGTAGAGGGTCTCCCCTACCTTGGGTTTGGAGAGCACAGGAGGTGAAGATAGATATCGTTTGAGCTCGTCGAAAGCCTCCTGGCATTCCGGAGTCCATAGAAAGCCAGCCGTCTTCCTCATGATCTGGAAGAAGGGTAGAGATTTCTCCGCCGATTTAGATAGAAAACGGTTGAAGGCTGCCAGGCGGCCCGTCAACCGTTGGACTTCCTTCACATTGCGTGGGGGCTCCATATTGATGATGGCCTGGATCTTCTCGGGGTTGGCCTCAATACCCCTTCGGCTCACCATGTAGCCTAAGAATTTGCCCCCTTGGACGCCGAAGGTGCACTTCTTCGGGTTTAGCCGAAGGTTGAATTTTTGCATGATGGCGAAGATTTCCCGGAGGTCGTCAGCATGGCTGGAAGATTGCTTGCTCTTGACGATCATGTCGTCGACATAGGCCTCCATGGTGCGCCCTAGGACGGCTTGAAAGACCCGGGCCACCATCCGGGTGTAAGTGGCCCCTGAGTTCTTTAGGCCGAAGGCCATCACTAGGTAGCAGAAGATGCCATCGGGAGTCATGAAGGCAGTTTTTTCGACGTCCTCCTCGTGCATGAATATTTGATGGTACCCTCGGAAGGCATCGAGGAAGGACATGATTTCACACCCCGCGGTCTCATCCACCAATTGATCAATGTTTGGTAGAGGGAATGGATCCATAGGGCATGCTTTGTTGAAATCGGTGTAGTCCACGCACATGCGGAAGGTAGGGGGCTTCTGTGCGAGGACTACATTCGCCAGCCATGAGGGATATTTCACCTCCTTGATGTGCTTAATGGAGAGGAGCATGGCGACCTCCTTCTTCACAAATTCCCTTCTCTCGGCGGAGAGGGGTCTTCTCCGTTGCACTGCCTTTGCCGAAGGGTCCACCGAGAGGCGGTGGGTGATGACCCTTCGGCTGATTCCCGGCATGTCCTCCGGCCCCCATGCAAAGACAGTGGAGTAGGCGCGGAGGGCGTCGGTGATACCGGTCTTCAAATCTTCAGGGAGCTGGGCTCCAATCTTCACGACTCTCTCCGGCTGGGCCGGATCGAGCGCAAAGTCTTCTACGTCCTCGGCCGGTTCAGCCCTCGGCCTTCTTTCCTCTTGGTCGACGGTTCCGGTGATGGTGTCAACACGGAATTCCGTCTTGCTTACCTTCTTAGTGACCTGAAGATAGCAGGCGCGGGCAATTTTTTGGTTCCCCCGGGAGTAGCCAATGCCCCCCTCGGCGGGAAACTTGAGGCAGAGGTGCCTCATGGAGATGATGGCTTCGAGGTCCTCGAGGGCTGGCCGGCCGAGGATGATGTTGTGGGCGCAGTCAATGTTGACGACGACGAACTCTACTTCGAGCTGGGCTCTATGGAGCCCGTCACCGAAGATCACCGGGAGGGTTATTACCCCCTCGGAATCAATAGTGTCGCCGGTGAAGCCGGCAAGAGGGGGTCTTAATGGGCCGAAGGGACCCCCTCTCTAGATGCAGCTCTCTGAAGGTGCTGAGGTACATTACATTGACGGAGCTGCTCGTGTCAATGTAAGTTCGGTGAATAATGGTGTCGTTTATCTCCGTTCGAATCACCAAGGCGTCCCTGTGAGGAGAAGAAGTAGGAGGGAGATCTGCGTTGGTGAAGGTGATGGGTTCCTCCCTCAGTCGCTTTACCGGGGGCATATGAGTGACTTCCCCCACGTAAAGCGATTGAGCCCACTTCTTTCGTTGGCTGGTGGAATCGCCCCCAGTATTGCCACCGGTGATCATGAGGATGTGGCGTTTCTTCTCCTGGTAGTGGGGGTACTCCTCCTCCTCTTCTTCCAAGTTTCTGATCTCCCTCTTCTTGCCGAGGGGGATGGTGTTCGGATTTATCCAGACATTTACCTTCGTATGGTGCCCTCAGGGAGGTCCCTGATGAGAAGGTCCCTCCTGCCGAGGGCTCTGGACAAACTGGGAAAGGTGCCCCGCCTGTATTAATCTCTCGATGGCCGTCTTCAGCTGATGGCAGTCATCGGTCCTGTGCCCCTGGTGCCGATGGAAGCGACGGTAGGGGAACTGAGGGTTGATAGCGTGTACCTCCGGGGGTGCGCGAGAGTCGCGCTCAACGAGGCCCCTCTCCTCGGCAAAATCGAGGATGATGCTGACGGGGTGCGTCAATGGTGTCCGAGGGCGGTCCAGGAGAATGGGCTGGGCCCAAGTCTTAGGGCTGCTCTTATAACCTCCCCCGGGCTTGGCTTGGCCTTGCCGAGGGCGGTCATCAGAGGGTCCCGAAGCCTTGGGGTGATTTGGAGGAGCCCCCGGCCCTCGGTTATGCTTGTTGTCAGCCCTCGGGGGCTGCTGGTCCGGATGCTGGTGATACTTCTCCACCTCCTCGGCCTCAGCATATCGGTCCCCCCGCTGCAAGGCCCTTATGTAGTCGCGGGGGGGGGGGGGGGGGGGGGGTTCAATGATGAGGCTCCTTGAAAAGTTGCCGGTGCGGAGGACGGTTTGTAGGAGGGCCAGGAGGGTCCCGTCATCAGCACCGTCGACCTTGTCGGCCTCCGTCCTCCACCGCTCCAGGAAATCCCGAAGGGTCTCATCCTTCCTCTGGCGTATTGTTAGGAGGTGGGAGAAGTGTTTCCTTGTGCGACGCCTCCCGGCAAATTGCGTCAAGAACCACTGGGCGAGTTCTTGCCATGAATCAATACAGCCCTCGGGCAGCCTGTTGAACCATTCGTACGCCGGCCCCTCTAAGGTGGAGAGGAACCAACGACACAGATATTCGTTTGATGCCCCCACCATCATCATGCTGTTCTGGTATTTGCTGTAGTGTTCCTGGGGGTCCGTTTTTCCGTTGTAGGGCTGTATGTGTTGCCCTCGGTATTTTTCCGGGATCCGGGCCGCCAATACCCTTGGGGTAAATGGCGTCCGAGTCCGGAGCTGGATGACGGGTTCCCCGGAGCCCTCGGCCACCCTCTTCTGTAACTCCTCCATTTTGGCCATCATGGCCTCGTATTTGAGATCTGAATGAGGGGTGGATGTAACACTTGAGATTTAATTTAAAAGGATTAATAGTACTACTCATACCAACAGAGGTGCATCTCCTTTTGAGGGAGCTCATCACCCAAGAACTCCAAAGTTAAGTGTGCTTGCACGAGAGTAGTCTTGGGATGGGTGACCCCCTGGGAAGTTTCTCAGGGCGCGCATGAGTGAGGACAAAGTGTGCGGTAAAGGCTCGTGGTGGTTTGTGAGGACAGTACTATTGGTCTAGAGTAGCTACCTCAGGTCCTGCGAGGCCGGGGTGTTACAAATGGTATCAGAGCAACCCTGCGACAGTGTGCTGATCCGTTGGATATCGGGCGGGCACTTAGCAGGGGAAAAGATTCTGGGATATGATTGAGATTGGTTTATGGGCGCAACGAGGACGTTGCGTTCCTAAGTGGGGGTGATTGTAACACTTGAGATTTAATTTAAAAGGATTAATAGTACTACTCATACCAACAGAGGTGCATCTCCTTTTAAGGGAGCTCATCACCCAAGAACTCCAAAGTTAAGTGTGCTTGCACGAGAGTAGTCTTGGGATGGGTGACCCCCTAGGAAGTTTCTCAGGGCGCGCATGAGTGAGGACAAAGTGTGCGGTAAAGGCTCGTGGTGGTTTGTGAGGACAGTACTATTGGTCTAGAGTAGCTACCTCGGGTCCTGCGAGGCCGGGGTGTTACAGTGGAGGTGGTGGCGTGAGCTTTGTTGGACTCCATCTCGTCAAGCCGGCGTTGGAGGTTCGCAATAATCTCGTCCCGGGGATCCTTCGGGAGGGTCTCCGCCCCCTGCGAACGAACCCGGGCCGAGTGGGCCTGGTTGATTTGGTGCCGGGCATCATCGGCATGAAGGGGTGCCTTGCCTTTGTCCCGAGGGGGACGCTCCTCGTCCGCCCTCGAAAAAGATCCCCCGCTTTCCTGGGGCCTTTGGAGTGCTTTCCCCCCGAGGCGGTCTTGGACCCCTCAGCGGTCTGGCCCTCCTCCGAGCCGGTTGAGGGTGGAAGTACGGGGCCTTTCCCTGTTGTCATTATGGCGGTCCCGGGACTGAACTTCCTGGGAGGACGTTTCTTGGGCCACCACCCCTTCGTCGTTTCTCACCCGAGGGGTGGGATTTCCGAAGGGGTGTGGCAGAGGGGGAAGCATGATATTTTCCCCGATCTGAGGGTGAGCTGGAGCCAGGGTGCCTTCGGGGTGAGCGTCTGGATGAAGGCGGAGAGCGCCGATTGCATGTCGATGGTGAGAACTGGAGGGCTGACTTGGTCATCGCTCCGGTTTTTCTTCTTGGCCTCGATGCCGAGGCGGGCATCGGGGGCATTTTGTTGGATCAGAAGGCGTAGGTCGACAGCCGCCTGTTCCAGCCTAGCGATGACACCGCCCTCGGGAGCCCTGTGAGAGGCTTCGGGGGCATTGACGTCGCCGAGGGCCAGGTTCTTGTCTTCTACGTTTTTTGAGTTGGCACGTGTTGTCCTCACCATTTTGATAGAGGGCTAGTGTTTTGTGTTTGGTCGAGGGGGAGGGTTTCTTACTCGATTGTTCAACCTCTCAACGAGAGCACCAAATGATGGATAGTCTACCCGGGGGTATATATCCGAAGGGTTATTGCGGGGAATAACTTAGAGAGAAGTCAGAGCAAGTAAATGTAGAGAGAGAGAGTGTATTATAAATATGGAGCAAGTAATGAAAAAACAAAAACATTTTCCAATAAAAAAATAATAAATGAGCATATCATATGACGGTGAACACAATCAATAAATAAAGCATTACCCGCTGAAGAGAATCTGAAAACTGAGAAGCGGCAGATACATGCAGAAAGCAACGAGAGCATAGGGTATGGGAGTGAAAACTGAAACGATTGTGATTGAAGTTTGGGAGAGAGACAGAGTGGGGGTGAAAGATCGAGAAGGAAGAGAAGAGCTGCGAAACATTTGAAATGTCTGTTTGGGACCTGGAAAGAGCCTTCGTTTACTGTTTTTGGGTTTCAGCATTAGACTTCGGATTGAATAATGAGTGGGCATGACTGTAATTTGCTCGGGAATTGGGATTTTGGCGACAAAAAATATTTTTCCCTCCACTGCGTGCCCCTCAAAATTTCATCTGCTACTTTGCCTAAATCAATTCAAATTTGCTGTGTATCATACTTCCTCCGTTCCATAAAAGTTGCAACATTGGAATTTCTGCACTATTCACACACCTTACTTTGACTACGATTTTCTAATAATATATATAATAAAAATATTATGTATAAAATATTAATAAATTTGTATTAATGTAAATTTCCAATATATTAACTTTTTTTAATGTTTACTGATACGTAAATAAATATAATTACAGTCAAAGTTGTGCGTTGGCAAACGTGAAAGTCAAACTGTTGCAACTTTTATGGAACGGAGGATAGTATTTGATTTTTGTCTACGACACAAGCAAAAGAATTACATATACTCAAAAAAAAACCAAAAAAATTACAAAGGGTTCTGATATACTACTTATTACACGAGCAAAAGAAGTACATACTCAATAGCCATTTTTTCTAGTAAAAAATTCTGATATTATGTCGGGTGAGAGTGGAACTATAGAGTTCCAGTGTAAGACAAAGGGTTTCTTCAAGGCAATCATTGGTGTAGAAACTCATTGACTAAACTCGTATAAAACAAGTTTATGATATATATGATATATATATCAAATATATAATTCTTTTAGTCTCATATAAACTACCATTTATCTAAGCTACATATGAAAATTCAATTAGGTTATTGTCTAAAAACATTCCACAATTTTTCATTAAATATAAAGTTGAGTTTCGACTCTTCTGAATCGTTTTACTGACTCCACCACTGGCTACAACTCATGATTAAGCATAAATATATATTCTAATTTTTCATCACTTATATTTTTTTTAATTAATAGGAAAAAGATAAAAAACTTGGAAGGCTTTGGAGTTTTAGGAAGATGTAAAAAGGAGAGAGTATGGAAAAGGAGTGTTTAGTATGATCTTGGAAATTGAGTTTCGAGTTTGGAGCTATAATTTCGATAATTTGTAGAAATATTTTCTATTAGTACCAACAATTGCCGTGAAAAATGAATATTTTGCTACGTCAAGCTGTAAAGCTATTAGACCGGCTTGCCGAAACTACAAAGGAGAGAGATAAGAGTGTCTTCTTTTCCATTCCAATTTCACACCACGAGCAATATACAATATATCCACTGGAAAAGATATTTTTTGCATGAAAAGAAATATATATACATGACACCAAAAGTACATCTTAATGGGGCATTTCACATGTTTTACCAAAAAAACATATCACTATCCAACCGGTAGGAAATTACAATAAAAATAGAATCAAAACTCTCAAAATTTGGTCTAACAAACTGAAACTTTCGGCCACCAACAACAAAAACAATCTCTAATATCAAACATAAAACCTGAAACTTTTCCAACGACATATAAAAGAATTCACACTACAAGCGTGCCTTCAAAAATCAATCATGGCATGGGGTTTCATTCTATATAATATTCTATAAATCACCACCTTAATATGTTTTATCACAACATCAGCATTAGTGTCAGTATCCCCAAAAATGCCTTCATTTCTTTCTTCCATATTGGTGACCGGAGGATATATTTTTACCAATGTGTCATTCCTTTCCTTCCATATTTCTACTAGAGATACTTCAAGTTATCATGATTGGTGTTTAATTTCAAAAATAAATGATGTTTTAACAAATGTGACATTCCAAATGTAGTGATTATGGTAGTAACTTAGTCATTAGTAACTTATGTTCAATTCTTATACTTAAGTGACTATAAGTCTATATGATGGATAGTCTACCCGGGGGTATATATCCGAAGGGTTATTGCGGGAAATAACTTAGAGAGAAGTCAGAGCAAGTAAATGTAGAGAGAGAGAATGTATTATAAATGTGGAGCGTTTTCAGCGTGGTTACAAATGAGGAAATGGGGTGCTATTTATAGTAGCAATAAATGCCGGGCAGGGACACGTGTCAAGCGCTCATTGGCCGAGGGGTCACCTCAAATGGTTGGCGCTGGCAGCCGCATGTGGCCGCATTTAATGCGGCTGTTGGATGGGACGTCTATGCGGGGTACGGTGATCTGTACGCATGTGAGGCGGATATCTTGTCGAGTGAGATGCCTTCGGCTATAGAGCAGTAGCCGAGGGCTCTTCCACCCGATGGCACCCTGGTGCCGAGGGCTCACAGTGCCGAGGGCTACTGTTTTCGCCGTTTTCTCCCAGTTTCTTAATTTGCTTGAGAAACCCGTTTTGTGAGAATTCAGAGCCTTCGGCCAGGGGGCCGAAGGCACCCCTGGCGCGTAGTGCGGACTGCTTGGCACTCTGGGCGCTGCGATTTGGGCCTGTTGGGCCTTTTGGGCCTGTTGGGCCTTTGCTGGAGTAGTAGGAGTCTGTGGGCCGGGGGTTCCCGGGCCACATACTCCATCATTTTGCATGTTTAAAAATCCGACGCCCAGACATGAACTTAACAAAATTCGCTAATTTTTTGATTAATTGTATATATGGTTAAGGACCAAGTGTTCATTTTGAAAACCCTGGTGTTAAACAAAAATTCTAAAGCTACCCCATTTTCTATCCCATTTTGTATTTCCTCCCTAGTTTTGTGATTCACAAAAGCAATTTAATTTAAGTGGGGCAATTATTCTGTGGGGTTAAAGTTTTATGAGTCATTCAAAAAGTGAGGTATAAATGGGGTACCCCATTTTGGGGAACCTGTAGCACTTCTCGGAAATAGCTCAAATTCAGACTGTTAAAAACATAACAAAAAAATATTTTCACATATTTATTTGAAGAGATAGATGTTTTTAATGGAAAATGTTTTTAATAATGTCGTATTTATAGTAGGTTAAAACGTAGTGGAATTGGTATGACATTACCAAAAATTTAACCTAAAACAGTGAAACACAATCATTAACTCCACTAACTCAAAACCAACACCATTGGTGCTCTAAGAGCACCATTTACCATTTTAAATCCAACCAATCACGTCAAAGCACAATTTCGAGTCAGATTTGAGAGATTTTATGTGATGTGTCCAATTTCTCACCGCACAACTAAACACTCCAAATATGGGCACCACTATTTTCATTATTTCTGTACCTCACTGATTTTTTTTTTCAAAGATAATATCATGTCTAATAAAGAAACCAATTTGCCTATTTAAAAATCCAACGCCCAGACATGGACTGAACAAAATAATTGATTTTTTTCAATGATTAATTGTATTACAGTTCAGGACCCAAGTGTTAATCTCCAAAAACCAATTGTTATCACAAATATTCTAAAGCTACCCCATTTTCTACCCCATTTTGTACCCCCTCCCTAGTTTTGTGGTTCACAAAAGTAGTGCATTTAAGTGTGGAAATTATTTTTTGGGGTTGGAGTTTTGTGAGCCATTCAAAGAGTGAGGTATAAATGGGGTACCCCATTTTGGAGTACCTGTAGCATTTCTCAATAAATAAATTTATTCCAATACATTATTTAAAATGTAGTTTAGCACCTATAATCTGCATCTTAGATTCTCTAACCTATCTATTAAAATCGGAGGAAATAAGTAGATGGCTTTGTGAGTTTTGTTTGACATTAGGCGGAAAAGCTCTAATTCAGACTGTTAAAATCAGAATAAAAAAAATATTTTCAAATAACTACGTACATTTAAACCATTGAGAATAAAACAGATAAGTAGTGCCCTAAGACTGCATAAATATTTTTCACTTTTATTCTAGGCCAAAAACTTATTTCTTTGACAAACATCACAATTATAAGCACTTGTACGAATGCGTGTCATCATTCCCGTTTGAAACTTTAGAATCAAATAATTATTACTCATGACCATCATAAGAACTGCAATGGTAAAAAAAATTGTCTTGGACATGCCAGCCAATCAGGGGGGTGGTGTGTGGTGAGTTGTATTGTGTATCCATCATACGTAGTATTGAACTAATTACTCCATGCATGAAAAATTTGTAGTTATAGGATACATATGTAGTCTGCCAAAATGTGAATATTTTTGCCAAAATCTGTGCACACATTTCTGTATTTAAAAAACAATGGAATTAAAAGAACTGCCCAGGTGATACAAACTGCCATGGATATGCCAGCCAATCATGGGGGTGATATATGCTATATTATGTTATAAATACGGTTTTTCCTTTCACATTTTTTACTGACAAAGATTCACTTTTAATCATTTTCATTCCTTGCACATTGTGTTACAAACTTACAAAGGTTGAAATTATTGTTCATTCCTGGTGTTGACTTAAACTCGGAAATGCAGGGGCCAGCCTAACGATCCTGATATCACGGCTTTGAGGAATCCCTCTGCGTGGGGTTTTTATTTTTTTAAATTTTGTTTTTAAATGGGTCTGTAAATCTATTAAATAGATTTAGGATAGATGTAGGGCAACACATCTGCCTCCAAAGAGATAAAAGGTACGCCACTCTATGCACATCCTCCATATGAATCTGGTTATATAACATTGCCTTTATATGTGCTGCATTACACTTCCGCCACAAAATCAATTTTCCAAATACTATTTAAAATATTCGTGAAACCCTAAAAAAAATAATGGAACAATTTTTTTCAACATATTCAGAGGGTTTTAAAAAAATTTAACGATTAAGCAAAGTGAATATACCTATATTTAACACGTAAGGCGTTGCTTCCATAGGTTTTCCAATCGGTTATATCTCTGCCAAACACCCGAGGACCATAATCAATTGCCATTACATGCCTACATATTTTATACACACATAAGTAAGTTGATAGAATTCCAACACCTAAGAGTTCATAGGTATATCTTAACATAATATCTTTTATAGATGCTTCTCTAGTAGTACATATGATTGGCAATCTCTTATGCCTGAGTTCTTAGTCAGTCCAAAACCATATCAAACAGTCAAACATTTGGCAAAACCAAGCCCTGAAGGGTCATAAAATAGGTAGCCAAAGTTGCCATTATTGTACATACTAACATACATAATCTTCAAACATAGATCCAACACAGTCACACATAACATAGTGACACATAACATAGTCAACGTCTATAGTAAACAGATAGTGACACATAATATTTATTCCTTCTTCACCCCCTTCAGCTTTTTCCCAGATGTTGAAGTTGAGAAGTCTCCGAATAGGTCACGTTTCAGTTTGTCTGTGTCAACATTAAAAGCACTCCTTTTCTCCTTGGTCAGCAGCGGGCTGGACACAGATTGCTGTGATGAGCCAGTCTGAAAATTTAAAAAACGTCGAGTTTCAGAGTAGCAACAAAACAGGTCAAGCTTTAACGAAATATTTGGAGTAAGTACCACGGTTTCAGGCTCGAAAAACTCTCTAGCCAGTCGAGTGAACTCATCTTCCTCCTGTCAATACAACTTGTTAAAAATCTAGGGGAGAACGTGTCTACAGAATTTAAAAAAAATTATACCTCAACGGCATTTATCTTAGATGAGTAAAGTGCCAGCACTTTGGGGTCGGTGTTCATCTTTACAACGCTGAAAGTCTGATTTCCTTTGAAACTCCTTCTTTCTCTTTTGAATTGCACCTTAAACAAAGCCTTTATATCAATGAGCGAGTTTATCTCAGATGGGAAGTAATGTGGTCCGAAGTTCCTCTGCAAGGATTTATAACTTAGTTCACAATGTAAGACAAACTAAGAGAAATATGACTTAGGATGCAAACAAACCCTAGATATTTGTTCCTTAAGGGATGCGGCAGACTTCCCTAGCAAGCATGACACCTCCCTATCCCAGAGCAGGAAGGAGGCATGCTTTGTGCCATCAACTACCCGCACGTTCACCTTAAACCTAAATCCATCAAAAAAAAGTTTTTTTTAGTAGTTGTAGTTGTAGATCTTAAAACCAAGATTAATGTGTAGATTACAAACCTAATAACAACATCATTTGAACTGCAAGAGACACACCAAAAGCTATCCCCGTTAAGGGAAACCTTACGGTTATAACCAATGCAAGAAATGTAGGACCATTCTTTGAAGCTGTCGATAACCACAATTTCCCCGTAAACTCAGTGCTTCCCGTCTTGTTTATGATGCATAAATATAAGTCAAATTTTATTTTAACATATTTCAACATAAAATTGAAATGCACTTGCCTCCTGAAGTTTCGTAAGATCCTCAATAGTGATCAAATCTTGCTGGCCAGTTCCAATGTCCCCATCGTCCGAGTTGTCAGTTCTTATTGAAAATCGAAGTCCCTTACTGGACCTTTCAGCCATCCTGATTTTTTTAGTAAAGGTTAAGGAAGGCTGTTTTGTTCATCTTGGTATCATTAAAGATAAATTTTAAGACTATATACCTTGACTTGAATTCCACAAATTCTTCACCACTCCCATTTAGAATGACCTTGGTGGTGTTAAACATGTTGGAAACATGAACATGACCTAATTCAAGTATCATCTTTTGTTAGATATTATTGGATAAAGTAACCTAAGGGTAAGGGGTGTTAAGATAACCTTGATACTTCCTAGCTCTGCAACACTGCAGTAGCATCACAATTGGATCCAACGTCGTCTGCTTGTACGTCATGAGCATCTCAACCATTGGTCCCCATAGAGTACATGCTATCACATTCCCTCTACTCAAAACGTTTAGTTTATTTCAATTTTAAGTCTACTATAATAAACACTCTCCTAAAGCGTTTAATGACAGATCAAGAACTCACTCTGGGTCTCCCAGAACCAACTCCATCAATTTCCTGGGCCTCTCATTCTTCAAAATTGTTTTTGGGTCTTTGTCGTGCACTACTTGGCCCATTATGTCTGGATAATAGAACTATATTAGTGGGTCTAACGGGGTTATAATAAGTTTATATATCAAGATAGGTCAATATAAATCGCACCGATTCCAAATTTCTCATCAATGGTGTCTTGGGATTGCAATGAAGCAAAAGACACCAGTGAGTAAATTCTTATGGGGAATGGAACTCCCTTGATCTCAAATGCAGCACTTTTGTAAAAAAAAAACGAAATCTATAGGCACTTGTTGAGGTTTTAAAGAACATGTAGTTCTCTTCCACCATGAAATTTTTCACTGCAAACAAATGTCCGTCCTTGAAGATGCCAATGAACTTATTGATGAACTGGTCCGGAATATGCGCATGCATCTTGGACCCCTGAAATTTACCGAAATGTCAACATAGATCGTGCTAAAATGCAAAAGAATGTGAACATGAGATTGAATAATAGATGTCCAAAGCTCTTCGTCATGGAAAACAACCTCCAACGATTCTAGGAAGCAGTCATGTGCTGATTCTCGATACACTCTTATAGCCCTAGCCTTAATTGCCCATGTGGTTCTGCTCTGATCAATCTCACAAAACAACGACCACATCCCAACCATCTTTAAGAATGAATGCTTGTATTTCTGTACTTAACTGCCAGCTATGAGCTGTGAAGGTTAGAACACTAATGTTGATCTATTTATAGCTGGACACCCAAGTGGCCAACACCACATATTCAACCAATAATTTTCGGAAATGGAATGGGGGGAAAACTGTTTAACAAATTTTGAATTTCAAACTGGTTTCGACACATGCGAAAAAATTTGTAATGTTTTGGTATATTTTTTTAATGCAACTGAAACTTTTAATCATGTTTATAAACCTACCTCAAACCATTTTTTTCGTGAAGCTGTTAATCTCGCTGGTGCTTTTTCAAAATTTGAGAATGCCGCTTATGTGAGTTATTTTGCTGAATTTATGAAGGAAAAGTTTTTAAAATATTATGCACATATTCCACATATTTATGGTATTGCATTTGTTCTCGATCCTCGTTTTAGACTTTGTTCTTTAGAAGAATGTTTGAAGTATTATTATCAAGCTTTTTATGGTCTTCTTCCAATGTATGACGATAACGCAATTGATACGAAAAAAGAATACAACGAGGTTAGTGACATATTTTATGCAATATTTAATGAGTTTCATGCACAAAATGGCAACGTGCCCCTCCCCCGACACAAACATCTTCATCTAAAGCAAAGATGAGTTTCAAATCTACATTTGCCAATCTTATTAAAAAACAAAAACTAAAACAACTCCCGCTACTCAACAAAGCACAATTAATGAGATTTCTTTGTATTTAACATATGATGTTGATTTTGAAGAAGATGATGAATTTGACATTCTAAACTGGTGGGAGGGAAAAGAAAGAATGTTCCCGGTTTTAGCAAAGATGGCTAAGCAAGTGCTATCAATGTCGGTTTCAACAGTTGCCGTGGAACAAGAATTTAGTTCGGCCGACAATGTCCTAATGCAATCTAGAACGAGGTTGAACACAGAATCTCTTGAGAGGCTTATATGCTACCACGATTGGTTGAAGGTGGCCCGTAGAGCTCAAGAAATTGCCATCACCTCATCCCAACACTTTATGGATGAATCAACAACCGATGGTGGCTCTACCTATGCCGGAGATTCTGATTGATTAGTATTTCATGTTTTAATTTTTCCTTCAATTCTCAATTGTAACTTGTAAACTTGTAGTTCATATTTCAAATAAATATACGTTCATTTTTTTATATGCAACACTTCTCAAATTAATATATTGGTTAAAACTTACAATTTGTTTTGCCTAAAGCTGTTTTTGAATTAAAATTAGGTTTACGATATGTAATTTGTATAAATACACATATTTTGTGACATTTGTAAATTCTAAATCACACTACTTTTCTTAGTTTCCAAGTAAAAATAGCTTTACTTAATTCATTAAATTAATTAATTAATTTTACATCATGTAATTTATTCAAACTAAAATAAACAAAAAAAAAATTGAAATCAAAGGCTCAAGCCTCAAGGCCCCAAACGGCTATATAGCCATTGGGTGCTTGAATTAATGGTGTCCCGGGGGTGGGGTGAGAGATACAAAAATTTCTATAACTACTTCTATTTTCTAACATTTTATACAAATCTTCTCCAATCTCCATTCTCCATCTTCATCTCCATCTATTCTGGTATTTATAGAATTATTATATCTACCATTTTAAGATGGAAAGTTAATATGCCGTCATCACGTATAATTTTTATACGCAGAAGGACCCGAGGACCGGGATGTGGTACACAACTTACAAATGGTGTGGGAAAAAGTGTAGCTTGGGGGTTTCACACGGATACGGGATGACCAAGAAGCATATTAAGTCATGTGACAAAGCCAAAGGACCGAAAAATTCCGATTGATTACAAAATGTATTTCATATTGTATTTTTTTTCTCAATTGTCAAATGTAGTTCATATTTCATTTCAAATAAATGCACTTGAAGTTTGTTTTTAATACTTGTGCAAAACTATAAAGTATAAATAAATAAAAAAAATTACCCGGCCCGCACCGGAACCGTACTTACCTCGGGCCGGTATCGGGCCCACGTATTACAAACCGGAGGCCCTAGTCGGGCCCGAACCGACCCGAATCCATGCCAAAAAGTAGGCATGGACTCGGGTCGGTACGAACCGAGCCCGACCAGGCTTTTTTGGAATCTTGAGGCCCGGAACCGGCCAGGGTAGCTACCGGGCCCGATTCGGGCCGGGCCGGGTACCCTATTTTTTATTTTCTAATTACTTCCTACCCCCCCACCCCAAATCCCTCCAAAACACCCAGCCCAACCCATTTACCTTTTAAAAAATTTGAAAAACAAAAAAAAAATGGCCCGCACAGGCCAAGGCGGTTCGTGATTTGGGAGGCCCAAGAACCGCCCCATAACAGTACCAGGCCGGGTGGCCCGAACCAGGCACAGACCCGGGTACCAGGCCGGGCAGGGCCGTAACAGTACGGGGTCGGTTACGGGCCAGTTAACCCGACCCGAATCCATCCCTAGTGCAAAGTGGGTGAAAAAAAGAATAGTAAAAACTGTGGTTGAGATTTGTGCAGAGGAGAGAGAAATGTGCAGAACCACAAATTAGTTGTTTTAATAAGAAAGTGGCAAAGTTTTTTTGAACAACCAAAAAAGGGAAGTTAGCAAAGTCTAGGGATGGCAACGAGGCGGTTCGGGGTCGGGTATACCATAACCCATACCCGCCCCGTTTGATAATATTTTTTCCCAAAACCGCCCCGTTACCTGTCGGGTATTTTTTATCCGCGGGTAACGGTTTCCCCGCGGGTAACCGTTTTATTAAAAGATAATTTTTTGCTTCAAAATTAGTATAAATCCTAAAATGATGATTAACTACTCATAATTGACCACCTAAATTAAAAAAATCAAAAATTAAATAGCACCATAGATAAAGTTTTTAAAACATCACAAAAAATTATAATCGTTTGAACTTAATATTCACAAATTATATATGTCTAGATTCAAAATTATGAATCTCTTACTACATCAACGCCAAAAGATTAAATCTTGTCTCGATAGTAAAATCTAAATATGAATCACAAACACATTTAAGTTCCAAAAATTCAATAATCATACCCACCATCATTCAACATCTAAATTTAAGAACAATAATGTATACAAGCAAAATAATGAAAATGAGAAGTTTTTTTTCTCTAAAATATTACTAATAAAAAATATATAGACATAAATGTGACAATAAGTTACCATGAGTAAGTTTTATCAGAAATTTTAATAAGCACGTCACGTGCTCATTAGAGAGCACGTAAGCGGCCCATTTGACGAAAGATTCATTTTAATGCATCTACGAACTAAATGTTTACATAATTACATCTAATATTTTCACCCCATGTGGCCTTCTTGCTAATTTTTTCATATAAATATTAGAACAAATTATTTTAGTCCATTAGCAATTGATCGAAGCCTTTTTAAATACTTCATCTCTAATAATTTGTAATAAAATATTGTTAGTGACTTAAAAATTCCACTCTTATCATGATTATGGTTAGGAAAAATTACTCTCAGTCTCTCAAATTGTACGTGTGTACTCCTAGTGAAATGTAGTCCCCACATTTTTTAGCTTTTAAATGTCACACCTCAATAGTCAGAGTTGTTGTAAACGTAGAGTTCTCCGTCTAATATGAACAAACATCATTAACTAATATAAACTTTGACATGATTAGGGTTATAACTTCAGACACGGATAAAAAATAATTCTGTTTTGAAAACAAGTGCACCGCTAACTTTCGTCTCTAAAGTTACACCATGGATAAAAAATTGTCTATGGAATTTTTTTAATTTCATATGCAATAATTGTCTCACATAGACAAAAAAAAATTCGATATGGTAAATAAAATTAGACCTAATTTCTTTTTTAAATTTTACAAGTAATAAATGTCTAGCACCATCTTAACCTTTTTGCTAGTGCCAGATATTTATTGGTACTGTCATGGCCAAACAATACGATTTTGAAGGTATATATAAAAATTATACTCCCTCCGTCCTGTTGGAAGGTTCTCATAGCAAAATGACACAATTATTTAGGCAATATTTAATAAAGTACTTCGAGTATATTTTGAGAAGTTATTTTAATAAGTATATATTATAATGTAGTTAGTATTGATAACTGTGATGTTATAAATGTATTATTTTTAATATTTAATGATTAATTTGTCACTTAAGATTGTTAATTGTTTCCTAAAATGGAAATGAGAATCTTCTAACGGGACGTCCAAAAAAAGAAAAGTGGAAATCTTCTGATGAACGGAGGGAGTACTATTTTTTGGCACTCACAATTTTTGAGTGTGTGCAGACTTTATTGTGCATAGAATTGATTTTTTTTCGGCCGAAGCTTTGTTATCCTTCGTCTAACAATATAGGCAAAATTTGTTAGTGCAAAGAATGTTGAAAATGTATATAAAAAGTATAAAAAACTTGTTTGAAAACATTTCTATATGTGATAGACATTTATAATCTATCAGATGGAAATTATAATTTGCCGCATGGCTTTCTTTCCATTCCTTGAATATTTATACAATGTATAGTGCTTATCTATTCATCATGATACATACGTGTATTAGTAAACTATGTATCTAGGTCGTTGGTAATGTACGGATAAGTATACAAATGATAAGGAGTAATACTATATTAGCTAATAGGATAAATGTGAGCAACTGCATACGGAATGTGCGGCCAGGTGGGTTTTCACATATGCATGCCCCATGCATACGTATTATGTGTGCTATTACGCCCCGGCAGTTTGATCGGGGGGTAAGCTTACGTTCAAACTGGAGCGAAAATCATCAAATAAAATCCGGGGAAGTCTCTTCGTGAAGATGTCAGCATATTGAAAACGGGAAGGCACATGGAGAACACGAACATGACCAAGTGAGACTCGTTCTTGGACGAAATGAATATCCATTTCAATGTGTTTTGTTCTTTGATGTTGGACCGGGTTATGAGACATGTAGATAGCACTAACATTATCACAATAAATGAGGGATGCATGGGAGAGAGGGTGGCGAAGCTCGAGTAGAAGATTACGGAGCCGACATGTTTTGGCTACCGCATTTGCGACTTGAGACTGCATCCATGCAGGACAACGGCATCGATGCGGACCCATAGAGCACTCTCCTCGGAAAGACGTTGGCGTTCATCGTCAGAGGGAGTGGACGATGTGGGCGGCACGGTGGGACACGTCGCCGCCGGATCTCTCTTATGTTGACACGGTACTGTTTCAACATATACCGCAATCCATACCTCATATACCGCAATCCATACCTGCCAAGAGGGGCCAAGAGTGAGATAAAGCAATGCTAAGGACCGTGCGTATTGTAGCGGGTTTCACAATCGGGCTGAACGTTTCATCACAATCAATACCGGGTCGTTGAGACTTCCCGTTAACCACTAGCCGAGCTTTATGACGTTCGAGACTCCCATCCGACCTGTATTTATGTTTAAATAACCACATACAACGAATGGCATTAGCATTAGAGGGGCGGGGAACCAACTCCCACGTCTTATTATTAATAAGGGCCATAAATTCACTATTCATAGCGGACGTCCAATTGGGATCTTGAAGGGCCTGGACATGGGATTTGGGTAGGGGGGAGGATAGGACCGAGGGGTTGTGTATATTGGTGAGATTATATATTGGATTTGGCCGAAATACTCCAGCTTTGCTGCGGGTGGTCATAGGATGGGTGTTTGTTGGTAGGGGAGGCAGACTGGGAGGGGGAGACGTGGTGTTTTGTGGATATGTAGGGGATGAGTCATTATGTGACGTGGGTGGAGGGGGAGACGTAGTATTTTGTGGATGTGTAGGGGAGGAGTCATTATGTGACGTGGGTGGAGGAGTCATTATGTGACGTGTGTTAGAATAGAGATCCTCCAAATGTACTGCACGAGAGTTCTTGCTGTCATGAAATATGGCTTCCAGACGGGTCCATGCAGCCCGGGCAGTAGAGTCCGGTTCGAGAATGGCAAGCAAGAGGTCGTGGGATATGGTGCCGTAGATCCATTGCAGGACAACGACATCGATGCGGACCCATAGAGCACTCTCCTCGGCAAGACGTTGGCGTTCATCGTCAGAGAGAGTGGACGATGTGGGTGGCACGGTGGGACACGTCGCCGCCGGAGAGAGGTGGTCAAGAATATCATATGCACGGGCTGTAATTTTAAACAGCTCTGCCCATGAAGAGTATTGAACTTTTTCTGTGTCAAGGATAAGGGGAATGAGGTTTTTGATGGAAGTAATGGCCAGAGTTGGGTGAAAAACTGTTTTGGGTTGTGCGGCCATGGTGGCACACGAAAGGAAGAAGACGAAATATAGTAGGGCTCTGATACCAAGATGGAAATTATAATTCGCCGTACGGCTTTCTTTCCATTCCTTGAATATTTATACAATGTACAGTGCTTATCTATTCATCATGATACAGACGCGTATTAGTAAACTATGTATCTAGGTTGTTGGTAACGTACGAATAAGTATACAAATGATAAGGAGTAATACTATATTAGCTAATAGGATAAATGTGAGCAACTGCATACGCAATGTGCGGCCAGGTGGGTTCTCACGTATGCATGCCCCATGCATACGTATTATGTGTGCTATTACTATCAAATTAGATTTTTCCGACTCACATTTATTGTATGTGTCCTACTTTTAAAGAAAAAATTCCGGTGCATTTTTTTACGATGTGTTAAAAGTGATACAATTTTTTTGACCATTTTGGAAACATTTTTATAAATGTCGAACATTTATTACTTGTAAAATTAAATTTTGTTGATTGAATTTTTTTATATGTGGTGTAACTTTATAGACGAAAGTTATCGGTGCAATTTTTTTTGAAAACAGTATTAATTTTTTATGGGTGTCTGAACTCATTATCCTAACCATGTCAAAATTCAGATTTGATGAAGAGGATCACATTTACAACTCGTCAACTTTGACTATTGAGGGCGATATTTAAAAACTGAAAAACACGGGGACTACATTTCAATATAAGTGCAATTTGAAGGACCGGAAATGTGATTTTCCGTAAGCATGGTAAGAGTGAAATTATTACAGATGAGTTATTTGAAAATGCTTTGATCAGTTGCAAATGGACTAAAATAATTTGTTGTAATATCTATATGAAAATATTAGCAAGAAGGCCACATGGCATGAAATTATTAGATGTAATAGTTCGTAGCTACATTTAGAAAAAATATTACTCCGTAAAATTTGTTATCCGACTCCGTGCTTATTAAAATATTAGCAAGAAGGCCACATGGCGTGAAAATATTAGATGTAATAGACTAATAGTTCGTAGCTACATTTAAAATTTGTTACTCTCTAATGAGCGCATGACATGCTTATTAAAATTTGAGTAGATTTTATAGTCACTACGATATAACATTTGAATAAAATTATAAATAAAAAAGTTACTAGAGTCGCATTTTCGTTCACAACTTTTATTTTGATTATAGATTTAGAATTATTTCTAAAAAATGTACTTCTAATACTATGATTTAGGTATTCTTGTAGTTACTGTTTTAGAAACATCATAATTTAAATTTAAACTTGATATAAATTAGAGCAACCGATCAAAATTAATCTAATCATCCAATACACCTTTACAAAATTATTAGCAATTACATAAATTAAAGCAATCTAGAGTAATGTTTCCCAATATTTGGACTTTAAACTCACATGTGAGCTTTAGGGGTGGACTCGGGTCCGGGTCGGGCCTAGGCCCGGGCGGGCTGGAGGTTCAGGAGTGGTGGACTCGGGACCGGCCCGGGTAACCACCACGTGCAAAAGCATGGCGTGCATATGTAGTCGGTGGATATACTTTTCACACTACAAGTTACGGAATTGGAAAGAAAACATTCAATAGTGGGATATGTGTGCGCTCCTCCAACTATAACAACGCAACCACTGATTGGATTGGTACTTTGGAAGAGATAATCGAGGTTGACGTTCTTTGCCCGATAACTCTTACAATTGTGCTTTTCAAATGTAAATGGGTTGATCCGGTGCGGGGGATGCGAGTTCATCCGAAATATAATATTGTGGATGTGAAGCTGGACTGCATCTATAAGGTGTTTGAACCATTCATTTTAGCACAACAAGCTAGTCAAGTGTTTTTTTTAGAATACCCTGGTTCTCGAGGGTCACTTAGAGGATGGAAGTGCGCTTGTAAGGTCAAAGCAAGAAACACAATTGAAGGTGAGTGGAAAGATGTTGACATTTCTCCATATCAGGTGGATGAAACACAACCACCTCCTATTGTTGACATTATTGAAGAATCTATTGATTTGCACGATTCAGATATAGTAATCTCGGTCCCTGTAGAAGAGGTGATTGAAGCTGCGACAACGGCAGATGACGACGATTTACTAGTTGAATATGTAGAAGATTATGGTCAAGATGATAACGTTACCAGTGAATATCTTACTGACCAAGATGAAGGTGAAGAAGAACACGAGGATGAGGATGACAATGAAGAAAGTGATGATGAATAAAGACACTATTGATGAGTAACGTACAATATTTTGCAATGACAATATATTGTTTTAAGCTTATAAATGCACTTTAATAAGTTTGCTAAATAAAATTATGACGATGAACGTATTTTATTTGGATTATTCGATATTTCAATTAAACCATCTAGAATATGTTTATATTTGTACTTTAATAAGTTTGCTAAATTATCATATAAAATAGTTAAAAGCAGAGTCACCAAACGGGCACTTATCTCTCCGTTACCAAATTGATTCTAAAAACCCCGGTAATACTCCATCCGTCCCAAATTGAATTGCAAATTTTGACTTGTTGAGTAAAATTGAGTCATTTTAATCACTTAATTAGAATATCAATTATTAATTAAATTTTAATTAAGAATTGATATTGTATAGAGATTTTAATGTCCTTTCTTAATATGTTAATTTTAAATATTTAAAATTGAATTAATTTGGATGATTAAACCTTAATATTAAACTTTAGTATTAATTGGTAACCGACGGATTACCGACGGATTACCGACGGATTACCGACGGACTGTGATTTAGCAGCGGATAACCGACGGTTTACCGACGGATTACCGACGGACTACCGACAGATTTTTCCGTCGCTAATTATCGCGACCCAAAACCTAACCCCCACACATTCGTTCTTCCTCATTCTACGACTTTGCCTCATCCCCCATCTTCCTCGCTCCATACTTTCACTCTGCGATTTCATCTCATTTCCAGGTAATTAAGTAATTAATCTTTTTCCATTTATTTGATTTCATCCTGCGATTTCATCCCCCATCTTCCTCATCCCCTATCTTCCTCACCCCATCTTCCCCCATCTGGTTTATTCGATTTTGCTCTAGGGTTCAAGGTGTCCGCCAGTTGCTTCAACTAATTCTGGTAAAATCTTATATATGTAGTTCGAACGTTCATTATACAGAGGATATCATCAACATTGCTATCACTATGCATTTATTTAACCCGCAGATATTTATGAAAGCCAGTTGGTATACTTTTTTATTTTGTTCTATGCTATGGATTTTGATACTGTGAACGAAATTGAGTCCAATATATTTTGTTTTCCAGTATATATGGCTGTGAACTATCTGCTTCTCAATATTGAATTATATATCTATGTATATTTCTGTATATTCATTTTAATGAATACGCCAGTATACATGAGATTGAATATGTTGAGATTAATTTTATTTAGTTCAATATAATGTCGGCAAAGCGGTCAACTAATATGCCAAGAGACAAGGAATTAGGGAACTTTACTCAATTCCGTAGAGATGAGCTTACTGTTGAGGACACCTCAAGCGAAGAGGAGGATGACACAGAGGAGAATAACGACACACCCTCTCAAACACCCGAGGACTTTCAATCTCAACCAGAGTCTGAAACGTCACGTTACTTCTCACAGGCAATGGAGGTAGACCGGATGCCACTTACATTGTTTGATATGCATGGGTAAGTAATTTAGTTAAACAATGCTTGACAATGAATGATATGTTTGAATGAAAGTATTTATTCAAATAGAAGTGTGTTATATTAATGTGAAAATATTATATAGGCGAGAAAAGCTTCAGTTCATACAAAATATTGTTGAAGGATCGTTTAGAGGCCCATGGATTAGTTACAATTAAGTTCCTAAGCATGTTAAGAAAGAGTGGTTTGATGAATTTGCGGTAACTTATTACTAAGTAAAAGTTTAAAATGCTTTTTTATTAAATATAGTGTAGTGATTATTTAATATGAAATGCAGCGGCGACACACTTATCGCCAATGTGAAGCAATTGCGATAAAGAAGAAGTTCAATAGTCACATCTCTAAATGGTTGAAAGACTTGTTTTGTACTTGTCGAAAGAATAATGAGTGTCCACAGTGGATATCTAAAGAGGATTGGGCATTAATGTTTGGTGAATGGCAATCTGAGGCTTTTAAAAAAAGTGTGAAACAAATAAAAAGAATGCCAATTCGGAGGCTTGTAGGAGTTCGCCATATTGTGGAGGTTCAATATCTGCTCCGGTTAGAGCAACCCGACTGGTTAGTTAATACCCACTTTGGTGTATCATTTTTGTGTGTATTATAATTATTATTTATTTCAATAGTTGACTAACATTTTTTTTTCAAGAAACAAAGTTTAGGGAGGGACCCCGATGCAGAAGAAGTTTTACACGATAGCTACACCTTGAAGAAAACTGGGCAACTTAGTGGCCAACGAATCCGTGATATTGTAACACCGACCCCGAGCATATTTACTTTTAGTAAATGATGTAATAAACCTTGAAAGATGATTTATGAATTTGCGTAAATGTTAATTTTTACTATTTATTTTACGCGAATAGTAAATTGCATGTGGGGCCCACAGCGGGACGGGGACCGCCTGATAATTCCCGAACCACATATTATATTCATCTTGGCCAAGATAATATGTATATGGTGGTGGATATTTTAATTGGGCCATAAGAAAGGCATGGGGTTGACCGGTGGGTCAAACGGGGCCCAATTACCGCTATTGGTAATTTAACGGATAACAGCCCGAAATGAGTTTCGGAGGCTCCTAAATTAATGTTGGGGAATGTATATCTATTCTAAAGGCCCATAATTATTAGGAACACGTGATATATTTTGCCCGGCCCGATAAAATAAAATACAACTAAAGTAGTCCGAAAAATACAACTCTCGGGGCCGATTATACATACCGGGACATAATGGGATGACCTCCCACATAAGAGGGGGCCACCCCACGTTTTTAAGGGTGATGAATGACCAGAGTAATGGGAATGGGGCATCCTAACATGGCTTGGGCGGACTTATGAAGGAGAGGGTAGCTGGGGGGACAAACCACACCCCTCCTTGTCTCATTCATGCACCATCCTCATAAGGTGAGGAGACTTGATGGACTCCTCCCTCATTCTACACCATAAGGAGGATAGAATAGAGAGATAAGGTCCAGGGAAGAGCTCTCAACATTCTGGAGCTTGAGGAGCCAAGAAGAGGGAAGAATCCATAGAGGAAAAAGGCTAAGCCTTGAGGTAAGAACACATATGGTTCTTTTAACTAGTTTTATGGTGTATGATTTTTAAGAAATCATATGGTGGATTAAACATGATGTTCTACACATTTAAAAGTGTAGAATATTGATATAAAGTGGTGATATTTAACTTAGAAGAGTTGGTGAATCGATAGGAGTCGAAATCGCCGGAAACCGCCACTTTAAGGGAGCTGCCCGTTTCTGCAGACTACGAAAGCCGCCCGGCTTTCGTGAAAGCCGCCCGGCTTTTGCCCAGCAGCTCAGTTTTACACCTTCAATCAGCCTAGAACGGGGATTGATCGAGGGGCTTAGCAAAGGCAACTATTTCAGCACTTCATAAGGTGAGGATGACTGACTATATTGCTTATAATTAGTGAGTTAATTTCATGAGATTACCGAAGGTAATTAAATGTGTTTTTATGGATTATTAACGATTAATAATGCCTAAAAATGAAAAGATTATATTTCTAGAGAAAAAGGAGCATGATATACAAATTTAGGAATAAATTGTGTATGTTCATGTGTTATGAGTATGTTGACTTGAAAGTGGAACTTGTTATGAAACATGTGTTGAAATATACTTTTTCTTCATATTAGAATATATGAGTGATTAAAAGTGATATTTTGGATATTGACATAAATGATATTTTCAAAGGAAAATCAGTTGGAATTGTCTATATGACTATGAGTTGAGAACTTGGTTTGTTGATATTAATTTGACTAGTATTAAGATGCTAGTTGGACATTAAAATGAAATGTTGTTAAGATTGATCCTAAGGTTGGATTGTGAAATATTATGCCTTAAGTAGTCTTAAGAGATGCTTTAAGGTAGGAAAGTATGAACTTTAAGTTATACTAGGGGTAGGCCTTAAGGGATACCCAAGATAGTGTGAATATTAAATTGATCCTAAGTATAGGATTGGCCTACGGGTGTGATCGGTGATTCTTGTGGATAGCCGGTTGAATTATGGAAATAGTAAGGACCATGGCCCTTCCCGACTCTAGAGAGCGGGGTTGGATAGCATGGACTTACATCGTGATCACGGGTTAGGGTGGAATCCGAATCGGAGACCTAACTAGGTTACGGTAGCGGTAACACATAAGATAGGACCCCGAAGGGCCTTACCTTCCTACGGGATGATGGGTACGAGTCCAGGGGCGGGATGTTGGAGTCCGAACCGGGAGCCTCATGAGGTCTCGGACAGCGGTAGCAAGTCCCGTAGAAATAATAGGACCCAAGGGTTGGGTTGTGCAAACGATAAATGAAAAAGGATATATAAGAAGGGCCGTGTGCCGACAAATAAATAAATTTACTTAATATTAAGATAATAAGTGGAGAATATAAATTATTATTTATATTATGATATCACCCTATTTTGAGGGTCTTGGAAATTAAAACGTTGATTATACTTAGTATAGTTGCTATTGTACTTGTCAAATATTTCCAAGTACTGACCTCCTCTTCACGGGGGAGGCCACCTCACAGTTTCAGGTAGAACTTGAAGGTTGCTACCGGCGCCCGTTGTTTCGGGGATATTCAAAGGAGAAGACGTGGTTCGTGCTTCTTCTGTTTCCTGTTTTTAAAATAATGATAACAATGCTCATGGACATTATTTTTTGAACAATTACTCTGGGGGCTGGTATGCCTAGTTATGCCAAGTGTGGCTTGAACAATTGTATTAATGCTTCCGCTGTTTTAAATGAATGTTTTACATTATGTTTGTTTATGGATGTACTATGTGTGAATGATATTCATGACGCCTTGTATAGTATGGATGAGTTGGACTACGGTTGACTATTCGTACTGTACGGCGGGTTGTTGACGTGTCCGGCTAGGTCCGGGGCGTGACAATTTAATTGGTATCAGAGCCTTAGTCCGTAAACATCATAATGAAGCTTCAAAATTTCTTTTTGAAAACGAATTTGAAAACCATGAGCATAAGGTTTTGTACTTATAGAACTTTTGGTACTTGAGTTGCAATGTCTCTAATTGTTAAGATGGTACCCTTAGCAATTGGTATGGCGGTGATTTGAGCCAAAAGATGTCTTTAAGTGCCTATCCGTCAATTGACATTTGATACGAGTCTAATGACTCATTCTAAATTCCTTTCAGAAATGGAACGTACCGGAAAGGTTACTCGACGAAACCCGACCGGCCAAGCACCGGGAGGATCCCAACGTGGCAGTCGGGGAGGATCGAGGGTGTCTAGGAGACAAGGCCGTGCAGGCCACTCGCTGACCGTGAGTGACGGTCATGTGGAAACTATCGACGAGCACTATGAGTCCGAGGAGGATTCAACCTACCGACCGGGAACTGAGCCGGTTGAGACCCCATATGATGGGGAATACGGTGATGCAAGTGACGAGAGCGATGATAATGAAGCTCTCGAACGGACGAGGAATTGCTCCGGCAATACCACCAAGATCGCCAAAGGCGCCGGGCAAGGCGTGCTCTGGAAGGGGCTTCAAGAAGAGGAAGCCGTGTGACTCCCCGGGAGATCATAGAATCCCGAGGAGGGGGAGGTTCTGAGGTCCCTATAATAAGGATCTCAAAGTACCTCAAGGAGGCAAGAGACTTGGGATGTAAACCGTTTGATGGAACGGGGGACATCTCCGTGGCGGCCGAGTGGATCAAAAGATTCAACGAGGCGGCCCTCGATATGCAACTACCACCCCACATGAAGCTGAGGGTAGCCACGAGGCTACTAGAAGGCATGGCGTCCACATGGTGGGATGGAACAAAAGGGAAGTACGGTGAGGCCGTCACTTGGGAGAATTTCAGACAGGAGTTCTTTAGCCAATACTACTCCGACTTCGAGGTGAACTTGAAGAGGAGGGAGTACACGAATTTGACCCAAAGAGGTGAATGTACGGTGAAGGAACTTGAGCACAAGTTCAGAAAACTTGCTGAGTTCATACCAGAGTACATTTGTGATGAAAACCGGATGGTGAACCATTTCTGGGATGCCTTGGACCTTGACATACGCGAGAGGGCAACACAATTGCCTAATATGACATTCAGTCAAGTGGTTGAACAAGGCCTGAAAGGAGAGAAGGAGTGGGAGGAAAGAAAACGAAGGAATGCCGAGGAGGCAAGGAAAAGAAAATGGGAGAGCCATGGCCCTCAAGGTTCCAACAAGAAGGGGAACCATGGGGGAGGCGGATCCTTCAAAACCCCTGCACCACCGGTAAGGGGAAATCAAGGCCCGAGCGGGCAAAGCTCTGTGTCACAAGGCTCAGGCGCGAAGAAGTGCAGCAACTGCAAGAAGAACCACTTTGGCAGGTGCCGCGATCCCCCGAGGTGCTATCAATGCGGGGAGGTCGGGCATTTGAAGGTGAGTTGCCCACAACTTGGGCGAGCCATGGGGGCCGGACCGAGTAGTGCAACGACGGTGAGCAGGAACCGAACCGGAGCACCGAATGCTAGCGGTGGGCACGGTGGGGCGAGTGCAAGCAACGCGCCATCCGTAAACCAAGGAAAGACCCAAGCTCGGGTCTATTCTATGACGGAGGCGGATGCTCGTGCCAACCCAGACTCCGTTGCGGGTAATTCCTTAAACTCACGTTTTAATTTTCATAAACAATAGGAGCATGGAACTTGTAAAATGCTAACCCCGACGAGTTTGGTCGGGTTTGAGGAGGAAAAGGGGAGGAGAATCCTCGCCCTGGGCAAATGCGGCCCGGCTTTGACGAAAGCCGCCCGGCTTTCGTCTTGATCATTGGGGAAAAATACTACGACAACGAATGCCGGCCGGCTTCCACCGAGAACCGCCCGACTTTCGTATATAACAATCAACAAATTTTTCTCGCAAACGAAAACCGGACGGCTTTCACAGAAACCGGCCGGCGTTTGGAAAATTGGTTCGGATTAATCTGCGGCGCTCAAAGTCGCCCGGCTTTGGGGGAAAGCCGCCCGACTTTCGTTAAGCCTGGGGATTCCTGTGCTGCTGAAACCCGGCCGGGTTTCGTAGAAACCGACCGACCTTCGAAATCTTTCCACGAATAAAACTGCGGCGACGAAAACCGGCCGGCTTTCGTGAAAGCCGCCCGACTTTCGTGATTTTCATTGATGGATTTTTCTCGCAGACGAAAACCGGCCGGTTTTCGTGAAAAGCGGCCGGCTTTCACCTAGATCGGTCCTAAAACGGTCCTAAAGGTTAGAAACCGGGAAATTTCGGAAGGGTATCGAACGGACCCCACCTGAAACACGACCAACATACTCTACGAATTAAGAAACGAGCCTATTAATTAGATAGTGTGTCTTACATTACTTATGAATGTAGGAACACTAAAGATAAACGGGAGAGACGCAAGGATCCTTATTGATACCGGGGCGCAACGATCATTTGTGAGTGAGGCGTTCGCCAGCGGATTCAACGGACCACTTGTACCAATGACTCAAACCCTATTGGTGTCCACGCCTCTAGGGGATGATATCGAAAGAAATAGCCACTATCCATCGTGTGAGGTGGAAGTGGAGGGCCAAACCTTGACGTGTGATTTCGTACCGCTGAGTATGATCGAGTTCGATGCAATCCTAGGAATGGATTGGCTTGAGAAACATCATGCTAGGGTCGATTGCTACACGAAGGTTCTTGAACTCGAAAGCGGTGAAGGGTTGACCTTACGCTTTGAGGGAGATAGAGGCAAATCAAACAGTTGTATCATATCCGCCGTGAGAGCGAGGAACATGATGAGGAAAGGATGTCACACATATCTAGCTTATGTGGTGGACAAAACCAAAGAAGAGGTAGACATCAACGATGTGAGAGTTGTGTGCAAGTATTCGGATGTCTTCCCAAAAGACTTGCCGGGACTTCCACCCGATAGGGAGATTGAGTTCGTGATCGAGGTTGAACCCGGCACCAAACCAATCTCTATACCGCCATACAGAATGGCACCCGCTGAACTTAACGAGTTGAAAACCCAATTGCAAGAGCTATTGGATAACGGTTTCATAAGGCCGAGTCACTCTCCGTGGGGAGCACCGGTCCTGTTCGTGAAAAAGAAAGATGGAACACTTCGAATGTGCATCGATTATCGTCAACTGAACAAGGTCACAATCAAGAATAGGTATCCCTTGCCTAGGATTGATGACTTGTTTGATCAGCTCCGAGGGGCGACGGTATTTTCGAAGATTGACTTGAGGTCGTGGTACCACCAACTGAAGATAAAAGAGGATGACATACCGAAGAGTGCATTCCGCACAAGGTATGGTCATTTCGAGTTCCTAGTTATGTCGTTCGGGTTAACCAACGCCCCGGCGACATTTATGGACTTGATGAACCGAGTATTTCATAAGTACTTGGACCGATTTGTAATTGTGTTCATAGATGATATCTTGATTTACTCAAAGAGTGAAGAAGAGCATGAGGAGCACTTGATACTTGTCCTTGAGACACTACGGGAGAAGCAACTCTATGCCAAGTTTTCCAAATGTGAATTTTGGCTAAGGGAGATCAGCTTTCTCGGACATGTGGTTTCGGGATCAGGGATTGCCGTCGATAACAAGAAGATTGAGGCCATTACCGAATGGGAGAGGCCAAAGAACGTCAAGGAAATTCGTAGCTTCCTTGGATTGGCAGGGTACTACCGAAAATTTGTGGAGAAGTTCTCAGTTTTGGCACCGCCATTGACTAAGCTCACTCGAAAGGGGGCCAAGTTTGTATGGGATGACCGATGTGAGAAGGGATTCCTTGAACTGAAGAAGAGGTTGACCGAGGCACCGGTACTCGCACTACCTAAACAGGGTGTAGGGTACGATGTCTACAGCGACGCAAGCATCCAAGGGCTTGGATGTGTCTTGATGCAGAATGGGAGGGTGATTGCCTATGCTTCACGACAATTGAAGAAGCATGAGGTAAATTATCCCACTCATGACTTAGAGCTGGGGGCGGTGGTGTTCGCATTGAAGATTTGGAGACATTATCTCTACGGGGAAACATGTCATATTTACACTGACCACAAGAGCCTGAAATATGTGTTCACTCAGAAAGAGTTAAACATGAGACAGAGACGGTGGATGGAGTTGATAAAAGACTACCACCTAGTTATCGAGTACCACCCCGGTAAAGCCAACGTGGTAGCGGATGCCCTGAGCCGGAAGAATTCATCTGGGGCATTAGTGACTAGCTTGAGGGCATTGAGAGCCCAATTGGAGGTATCTAGCGATGGTGCCTTATTAGCCAGATTCGAGGTGAGACCTACATTACTTGATGAAATCAAGAAGGGTCAAGAAACCGACGAAGAAATTATGAAGATCCGTGAACGCATGCTAGCGGGACCGGTTGAGGATTTCAGGGAAAGAGACGATGGTCTCTTATTATTTCGTGACCGAGTGTGTGTACTGTTGGATGATGAGCTCCGAAAGTCCATCTTAGAGGAGGCTCATTCATCGGCGTATGCCATGCACCCGGGAGGCACGAAGATGTACCGTGATTTGAAGGAAAGTTACTGGTGGTCGGGTATGAAGAGGGAAATAGCCGAGTACATCAGTAGGTGTCTTACTTGTCAGCAAGTTAAGGCAGAGCATCAGCATCCGGCTGGGTTGCTACAGCCACTTTCCATTCCCGAATGGAAGTGGGAGCACGTGACGATGGATTTCGTGGTGGGGCTGCCACGAACGGTTAAGAACTATGATGCCGTATGGGTTGTGGTTGATAGGCTCACGAAGAGTGCACACTTTCTACCCATCAACACTACCTATGCATTGGAGAGGTTAGCCAAGTTGTATGTGGACGAGATCGTGAGGCTACATGGGGTTCCTATAACCATTGTATCCGATAGAGATCCGCGATTCACATCACGATTTTGGCCAAAATTCCAAGAATCTATGGGGACAAAGTTGAAATTCAGTACAACCTTTCATCCACAAACGGATGGACAATCTGAGCGGGTTATACAGATATTAGAGGATATGCTGAGAGCCTGTGCATTGGAGTTCCAAGGGAGTTGGGACAACCATTTGTCACTTGTGGAGTTTGCCTATAACAACAGTTATCAGGCGAGTATAGGCATGCCTCCATACGAGGCATTGTATGGGAGGAGATGTCGTACGCCGTTGTGTTGGGATGAGGTTGGCATGGCCAAACTCGAGAGCACGGAATTGGTGGAGATCACCAAGTCTAAAGTGAAGATGATCCGTGAGAGACTTAAGGCGGCCCAGGATAGACAGAAAAGTTATGCCGATAAGCGCCGAAGAGCCTTGGAGTTTAAGGTGGGAGATGAAGTATTTTTGAAAGTTTCACCTTGGAAGGGAATCATCCGATTTCAGAGCCGAGGGAAACTTAACCCACGATACATAGGGCCATTCGTGGTTCTTGAGAGGATTGGGGCCGTGGCATACCGATTACAGTTGACTCCAGAATCTGAGAAGATACATAACGTATTCCACATGTCCATGCTTAAGAAGTATATGCCAGATCCATCTCATGTATTAGAAAAACCACCCGTGGAAATACGGGAAGACTTGAACTATGCCGTGCAACCGGTGAAGATACTTGACAGGCAAGTCAAGAAATTGAGAAGCAAGAAAGTTCCAATGGTTAAAGTCCTTTGGAAAAGTGACCGAGTCGAAGAGGAAACTTGGGAAACAGAGGCTTTGATGAAAGAGCAATACTCTTCCTTTGTTTTTATATTGTTTGTTAGAAACCAAATTTGTAAAACTGAAGTAAAAATGATGTGGGAAACACCTGCCATGATATGATTTTATTGGCATGCTATTAATTAATGCTAGTACTTTTTCTTATTTAACTGGTGTTTGTTTGGGACTAAGGTCACATATGCATACAAAATAGATGCTCTACTCCGTGAACTATCATCTTTTAGATCCACCAATAAATAACGTTAACCTTCTTTTGTTAGTTTTAAGAGTCAAAATTTTCTTCCTTTATTAAGTTGGAGTATTATATTTCTCTTAGAAAAAAAGTGAGGTAAGAATTTGGTCACCTTGCATTTGAAATAAAAATGAGTTTGATTGTTGATGTTCATGCTATATTCATAATGAATTTTTTCATACATGTACGTACCTCAGAATCATGGAAAGTGTATCAGAAGGTGTTTGCGCCATCTTCTGTACCTAAGTCTAAGAGCCTTAGGGCCGGGTTCAAATTGTTAATTTGCAATTGATGTTGATAAACTATGTATAGTGGTCGGATCGTGGCAGCAATTGGAGAGTAAACTGCCACAATATCGTTGGTGTTTATTCTATTTTTCTCTACTTGGCTGATTTATTAAATATATTAATTTACAAAAGTATGCCACATTAGTAGAACACATCGCTAGAAGTATTCAGAACATTATGCTTGAATTTTGGGATTGATGTTACGGTTATGGATTCTGCAGTTTTTTTTTATATTTCCAGCATTTGCATGATAATTACAATTTAGATCATATGTGCTGCAAGCGTAATCCAAGGCGGGAACAGTTATTATTGCCACAAGATTCCATTGTTATATATATAGATTGCTGTTGAGGGTAAGTCCCGTAGATCCGAAAGCCCAACACGAACTTTGGATATATCAGGAATGGCCCAGAATCAAAGCGTAAAAGAAAATATAAGATCTGAACTAACTAAAACTCGAAAGCTCACTTGTATTAATTAACCAATCTGATTACAAGGGATTTCCCGATCGATAAGTCGGAAAATTATGCCTTAATACAAGAAATAAGAGCAAATGATGCTATTCTAGAGCTTGAGTATTGAAATGCTAACCCTTACAATGACTTGAAACCTTCTATTTATACTAATGGAGAGCATGGGCTGCCTCTTGCTGATTGGCCGTTGTTCCACCGACTTGGTCATCCATGCTCCCACTTGCTGATGTCATAGTCTGGCATTAACTGCACCTGGCCACTTGCTGGTTGGCCGTTGCTCGAACGGGATGCTGGTCCATACTGAAGTTGCTGTCAAATTGGCCCAAGTATGATATATAGCCCGAACCTCGTTCGGTATGTCTTCTTATTGGGCCAACCTTTATTTGGGCCGAACCCCGTTCGGTATGTCTCTTTACTGGATCTTTTCATCATAGAGTGATGGGCCTGTTACTTGGGCCGGACATCTTGGGCCTTCCGGAACTGGGTATTGGGCCTCTAGGCCAATATCCCAACACAAGTCCCCCACTTCCGATGTCTCGAACGAAGTGAGTGCATCAGGAAGTATACCAATGTCATTATACCCCGAATGACGATCGGGGTACAGAAGTAACTAGTTCCCCATGCTGCGATTCGACGGCTGCCGCTTCATTTCCCCATATTCATCATGATAACCGTCGTTTAGTCTTTTCATTAGACGCGTGTCTATCTTAAATGCCCCTAGAGATGTGTCGCTCTCTGATTGGTTCTCGACACGGCGGTTCAAAGGCTATAAATTAGCCCTTAACTCCTCAATTCCGGGTTTCGACTCTGCAATTCCTTGGCCTTCGTTGTTTCCTCTGCAAACTTCCCCCTGCTTCCCTTGCTCAGGTAACTTCCCAACCTTGGATTCCCCATCTTCATTTCTGGCTTCGATCGAGATGAGCCCCACAGAGCATTCTTCTGATTCGGAGATGGCCTCTTATGGAGATGACCGTGACACCGCCATGGTAGATGCCATCCAAGTTCCGTTTGCCGGTGTTTCTACTGAGACGGCGACGAATACCAGGGCTGAGGCGGAAGACCTCCCTAGCACTTCTTCCTCCTCTAGTGAGGATTCTAACGACACCAAGTCTGAGGACGAATTGGCCTCCATGGCGGCCGGACGTCCCAACGATGTTCCTCGCCACACTCTTGACCTAAAATTGATTAGGGAGAGGAGGCAAAAATTGACCTCTCACAATAGGGCCGAAATCCCGTCCCTTATCCCTGACCCGGTGGATTTCCGTTTGCAAGCCGGGCTTCATCCAATGCGTCATAGGCCCGGAATGACCATAGTCCATTTTGACTCAATTAGGGTCGGCCTTAGATTTCCGCTACACCCTTTCTTTATTTCTTTCTTCAATTTCTACGAAATTGTACCGGCCCAGATCATGCCGAACTCTTATCGAGCAATGGCGGGTTTCATTTGTCGTTGCAAAGATGCCGACGCCCGACCAACCTTAGAACTCTTCCACCAGTTCTTCAAAGTAGCCCCCCAACAAACCCATGGCTATCTGGCCACTAGTGCCCGAACGGGACACATCCTGTTCAAAGGAAACCCAACGTCGATCAAAGGGTGGAAAGACCGGTTTTTCTTCGTGTCCATCCCGGACGGTCTGATTCCCCGCAAGTGGAATGCTTTTCCCCGCAAGACCCCTGATCCTGTCCTGACTGAAGAAATCTACAAGGACGTGCTCGCTGTGGAGAAGGATAAATGCAAGGACATCATGAATTATCTGACCCCCGAACGTCTTATAACAGCCGGGATAGGTACTGCCCGTTCCCTTGGGTTTACTTGTTTTGATAAACCAAGTGTCTTGGTCCGGGCGGTCCTTCCCGTGCGAGAAACGTTCCTTTATTCTTTTTTCTAGTTTCTCACACGCTAGGGCCGCTCGATACTAACATTGTTCTTTGCCTTTTTTCAGCACCCAACCCAGATCTTCCCATGGATGATAGCAGAGTCATCGCAGCTGGTGGGGGTGGAAAGCGGAAAAAATCCCGGAAGAACCCCCAACCTACTCCCACCATTGTTCCCGCTCAGGAGGCTGCCCCTTCTCAACCGCTCCCAGAACCTCAGCCGATTCAGCAGGTCCACCAGGATCAACTAGAGGCCATGTTGCTCGATGACCGGTTCGGTTCTGATCAACTGCACCAATTTTCCCAGCATTTCGACTCCGTTCGGGGGGAATCCTCGAATGCTGGTGAGACCCATACCGACCATATCACGGGTCAGGTCGAGCGGATCTCACTATCTGACCCCGTTCATGAGGTATTAGAGAGGGCCGGCTCTACCGCGAGCCAGATCTGGTCGACCTCTTCTTGGTTCAACAACTTTTCCCTTCCTCAATTGCCGGTCGAGCAATCTGAGGAATGTTTGGCTCTGACTGCTCTGAAGGTACGTTGTCTTTTGCGCTTTGTTTTAATTTTATTCTCTGTAACCAGTACTAATTTTCGAACGGTATTCTGTAGATGGGCTTGTACACCCTTCAGATGCGGGAGGCCCGCCTGGCCAAAGAGCGGGAACTGATTGTTGCCCAGTCTTCTGCTGAGCAACATGCTGCTGCCGCCATCGCCTCTCTGGAGGCCGAACGGAAAGCCTTTGCGGAGGAAAAGCAGAGGCTGGACGCTGAACTTGGTACCCTTCGGGTCCAGCTTGCAGCTTCCCAGGCGAAGGTCCTTGCCGCTGAGGCTGCCCAGGTCAAATTTGAAGAAATGCCATCCATCATCCCGGACGGTCCTTATGAAGTGAGCGTGGATCTGTCCGCCGTCCGGGATACGTTTAAATCCTCTGATGAATTTTCCATCATCAAGGATGAATACGCAAGGGCCCAAATCCCGTTCGCCTTTGGGGCGTATTTAAAGGGTTTTCCCAAGGGCGCCGGCCGGGTATCGGCAGGGGTGGCCCTCTTGGATAAGGACCCGGAGGCCAAAAAATGGAATGATTCCATTGTCTCCGACCTTTATGGCAAAATTGGCCAGGTCTTGCTGCGTCCCTTCATTACTCAGCTTCAAACTCAATTGGGGAGGCCGGTTCAGGCTTCTGATCTCCCCACAGATGATATTATCCAGGCGCAGTTTGAGAAATTTCTGCGAGCCCAGCAACGGGAAGCTGATCGAGCTGCGGGAAAAGAGCCTGAACCCCCGTCTGATGATGATGAGGATGAGGATGAAGAGGGAGATGAAATGGCCCCCGATCAATAATTCATATGTATTGTAATTCTTGTTGTAATTTCCTTTTTTTTTTCCAATTAGCCTGTATTTCCCGGTCAGTAGCACCGATGAATATATATCCCTTTTTGCCTGAAACTTGGCGTACTGTCTTTTCTGTTTTTCAACGCATGATTTACTAGCCATTCGGGATTCGGCCCATTTTAAAGGACTTAACCAATTTCCTAACTTTTTTCTTGCTCAAATAATCCTAACGCCGTTGATAGCCGTTCGGGCATTAGAAAGTTCTGATGAGTTGCTTAAGGAGAAAACCCCTTCCCCTTGGTACTCAGCCGGTCGGGCTTCATACCAAATTGATAGCCGGTCGGGCTTTAGTTCAATCCTTAGCTTTTTTTTTCCCAGATAACCTTTTTCAATACTGTTGGCCGGTCGGGCTTCAGGCTGACATTTAGGACTTAGCATTTTCTTCCTGACTTTTAGCACTTTCCTAAACAGCAAGCCCCTGTGATCTTTGCTAATCCTCTGTAAGCCCGTCCGGGGTACATGCATAAAAAATGAATCATAAATGCCCCAAATTAATCGTAACCACCCAATGCCACGTGTTGCTCCTGGATTAAGGATTTGTGCGGTACTTTCCCTATTTATAGGGAGGTGCTTCCCCTAATTTCTCCTGCTGTTTTCTCACTTTTCTTTCGAGCTTTCTCTCTCTAGAATTCCTTTGCATACTCTCAAGCCTTCTCTCTCTAGAGTTCCCAAATTTCCTCCAGCGTTTTTATGTACTACTCCTCTAGCTCAGAATCTGAAGAGATGCCTTTGATTCGTAAGAGCAAAACATCCGCTGGTAATCAGGCCGAAGGCTCTTCGTCCCAAACACCCAAACCTGCCAATACTCAGGTCAGCAAACCTATCGAACAGCCGCAGGAGGACGGATGCCTGTCGGGAGATGACCTTCAGGTTTATAACAAGGGGATGCCCGAACGGCCACCCCGCATTGCCCTACACTTCAATCGCATACGCAAACACAAACAACGTCTCCCAGAAGATGTTGAACGGCATCTTAGCCAGTTGTTGCCCCCACCAAGAGAATACTATGCCGGATTCATTCGGCATCCTATGAGGCACAGACCGGGGCACGTGCTAGTGCATCTCGATGCCCTGACTGCTGGACTTCGGTTCCCTCTCCACTCATTCATAGTGGAGTTCTTACGCCGGGTTGCTGTACTGCCCGCTCAGTTCGTGCCCAGCACCTACCGGATTCTGACAGGCTTCATTATCCGGTGCCACGAGTTGAGGATCACCCCGAGCGTCGATCTATTTCTTTATCATTACTGCTATCAGCCGTACTGGACGACCAGGTACTTGAAGCTGGTAGCCCGTTCTGACCGTCAGCTGTTCACAGAGAACGTTACCCCGCAGGCTGACTGGGAAGAGCGGTTTTTGTTTGTTCGGGTAGGTGATTCTTTGCCATTCCCGGACCGGTGGAACGCATATCCCGTCCGGTATTCCCTGCCCAGGGTGGATGCCGTTCTACGCTCCCAGGCTGAGTCTCTGCGAATGGGAGGGACCAGAAGTCTTCGCAGCTTTGTCACTGCCTCGAGCATGTTATCTGCTGGAATTGGTAAGCATAGTAGGGTTTTAACCCGATCATCCTTCGCTCTCGCAATTCAACTTTCTTATTTTTTATTTCTCTTTCTTGTAGGTGTTGAATCTGCTGGCATTAAATCTGCTGGCACCTACCGGGTTGCTGGGCTGCTGAATCTGCTGGCATTAAATTTGATAAGGCAGTCGGAGATCATCTGCCCGAACCCTACACGGTCAATACCTCTCAGATTGCTCAGCAATCGGTAGTGGATTTCCAACGGGGCAAGGCGCTGAACCTCGCTCTGGAGAATACGGCCCGGCAATTCCTAGGTCCTCACCTTGGCCAATTTTTGCGTGAGAGCTCAGATCCCATCAAGGCAGGGATCGACCTCCTGGATAGCACGCCGGAAGGGAAATCTTTCTTGGATGTCCTGACCGAGAAAACTGTTAAGCAAAGTCAGGACCTGCTTCTGGATAGGAATCTTGAACTGATCTTAGAGCGTTTCCCCAAGCCGTTCGATCCTGATGAACTAGGCTTCGATGATCTGTTCGGGAATACGTATGATCGCGTTATGGAGAAAAGATCCAAAGCAGCGCCTGACGATGCAGTGCAGGCAGGGAGCTCTCAGCCTACATCCTCCCCGAACGGCGATCATCCATTAGTGTAGCCTTATCTGTTGTCTTCTTTCTTGTATATCTGTTTTTGTATATTCCGGCTAGTAACGTCGAAGAATAAACTGGACTTTCTTCCTTTGTCTGTTGCACTTTTTCTGGCCCTTTGATTTTTTGTCCACAATCTTTTCTACATGGCCGAACCTCACTCGGCTTATGTACTTTTATATCTGACCTTTTCCGGACCCGTTTTGATCCCTTTTCCTGTTCGTGATGCACGGGTTCAAAACTCTCAGCTGAGGTGAATTCCTCCAAGCCGTTTTGATCGTGACCACAGGGTCAAACTCTCGGCTGGGATAGGGGCTCCCTCCAAACTGTTAACCCGCTCGTCATTCGGTCATCCAGAATGATTTCATGCGTTAACAAGCTGAGGTGAGACTCTCTTTATAATTGTTCTGACACCTTCCCGAACCCGTTTTGATCCCTTTTCCTGTTCGTGACGCACGGGTTCAAAACTCTTTAGCTGAGGTAAATTCCCCCAAGCCGTTCTGATCGTGATCACAGGGTCAAACTCTCGGCTGAGATAGGGGCTCCCTCCAAACTGTTAACCCGCTCATCATTCGGTCATCCAGAATGATTTCATGCGTTAACAAGCTGAGGTGAGACTCTCTTTATAATTGTTCTGACACCTTCCCGAACCCGTTTTGATCCCTTTTCCTGTTCGTGACGCACGGGTTCAAAACTCTTTAGCTGAGGTGAATTCCTCCAAGCCGTTCTGATCGTGATCACAGGGTCAAACTCTCGGCTGAGATAGGGGCTCCCTCAAAACTGTTAACCCGTTCGTCATTCGGTCATCCAGAATGATTTCATGCGTTAACAAGCTGAAGTGAGACTCTCTCCTTCCAAACCTATAATTCCGATGCATTCCGAACTGTTTTCTCTGGCTCGTATCATCCATATTAGGGGTCTGAGGTAACCCTTTTTTGAACTGTAAGCAAGATCACCGAAGTTGGGTCATTTCTTACTTATAGCTAAAAGGGCGACTAGCTTCCAAGTCACGTTTTATGACTGAGGCGAGATTTTTCAAAACCATAGTTCCGATTCCCCGGACGACAATCCGTACATTATCCGAACGTCGCTCGGTTAATCCATATCTTACAGTCTTGACACCATCTCCAAGCCGTTTTGATCCCTTTGCCCGTACGTAATTACAGGGTCGACTTTGGCTAAGTTGACGACTCAGCTCCCTCCAAGCTGTTAACCCGTTCGTCATTCGGTCATCCAGAATGATTCTACGTGTTAACAAGCTGAGGTGAGAATCACTGTCCTTCGAACTCCAGGCCATTTTGATCCCTTCATCAATGCGTAATTACAGGGTCAAAACTCTTGCTGAAATGTATGGCTCCCTCCAAACTGCTAATATGTTCGTCATTCGGTTTTCCAGAATCGATTCTCATATTAACCGCTGAGGTGAGACTATCTGAGCGTCAAATTCCCAGTCGTTTGGCTGAGAATGACCTTCCTTCCATGGAGTTAACCCGTTCGTCATTCGGTCATCCGGAATGATCGAGTTAACCATGGGCACCGATTTTCTGAGCCTCAATTCTTCAAGCCATTTTTGATCCCTTTATTCTTACATAATTGTAGGGTCAAAAACTCTCTAAACTGAGAATTGATTTTCCTTCCATGGAATTAACCCGTTCGTCATTCGGTCATCCGGAATGATTGAGTTAACCATGGGCACCGATTTTCTGAGCCTCAATTCTTCAAGCCATTTTTGATCCCTTTATTCTTACATAATTGTAGGGTCAAAAACTCTCTAAACTGAGAATTGATTTTCCTTCCATGGAATTAACCCGTTCGTCATTCGGTCATCCGGAATGATTGAGTTAACCATGGGCACCGATTTTCTGAGCCTCAATTCTTCAAGCCGTTTTTGATCCCTTTATTCTTTCGTAATTCTAGGGTCAAAAACTCTCTAAACTGAGAATTGATTTTCCTTCCACGTTGTTAACCCGTTCGTCATCCGGTTATCCGGAATGATCGAGTTAACCATGGGCTGAGTTTGTGGAAGTTGTGTCTCCCTCTCTCTTTTTTTTTTTTAGAGGTGGCAACAGCCGTTTTTACTGATAAAATCTCCTCAGATGTTCTACATTCCAGGTTCGTGCCGGTCGGCCTTCAGTATTTTGTAGGCCAAACGTTCCTGAAGCATACTTTTTACATACTTGGTAAGGGCCTTCCCAATTTTGTGCCATTTTGCCCCCTTCGAGCAGTTTGCTTTTCTCTCTCTTTCTTAGTACCAGGTCCCCTACCTCGATTGAACGAACTCTAACCTGCTTATCGAAGTATCTTCTTGTGGCTCTGTGATACTCTTCCATTCGTGCCGCTGCCAGATCCCTTCTTTCTTCTACGAAATGCAATTCGGCCCGTAAGTTATCTTCATTCTGTTCTGGGCTGTAATGCACCGTTCGGTGTGTGGGAACCAGGATCTCTGTTGGTACTTTGGCTTGAAAACCATAGGCAAGGGCAAATGGAGTCTCTCCCGTGGCCGTTCGGGGTGTGGTCCTGTAAGTCCATAGAATGTAATTCAACTGATCAGGCCACGACGAGGAGTATTCTTCCAGCTTCTTCTTCATGCCATCCATGATGGTTCGGTTCATATTCTCTACCTGGCCATTTGCTTGAGGGTATGCGACGGATGCTCTGGAATGCTTGATCCCCCATTTGACCAGATAGTTCTCAAAATTCCGGCTCACGAACTGCCTTCCATTGTCAGTTATAATCTGTTCAGGGATTCCGAACCGGCAAATGATATTTTTCCAGACAAACTTCTGGCATTTTACATCTGTGATGCTGGCCAGTGGCTCGGCCTCTACCCATTTAGTGAAGTAATCTATCCCCACAATGATGTATTTGTTGTTTCCGGGTGCAGTAGGTAGAGGACCTAACAGGTCTATTCCCCATCTTGCGAATGGAAGGGCCACCGTCATTGGAGTGTAGAAAGTGGCTGGCCGTCCGGGAACCAGTGCGTATAATTGGCATACCTTACATTTCCTGGTATGCGCGAAGCAGTCCTGTTGGATAGTTGGCCAATAATATCCTTGCAAGATGATTTTTCTGGCCAGCGTCTTGGGCCCTTGGTGACTGGAACAGATACCCTCATGAATCTCTTCCATTACAGCCGCCGCCAGACCGGGTGGGAGGCATTTCAGATACGGTCCCCCAAATGTCTTTTTGTACAGCTGCCCGTCCACTAATTCGAACATGGAAGCCCTCCTCTGGATGCATTTTATTTGATAAGCAGGATTTTTATCTTGCGGGAGGGTTCCGTCTTTTAGGTAGTTGGTCATATCCACGACCCAGCTCGGGATGGCATAAGATACGGCCTCGATCTGGAGAACCATTATTGCTGGGGTTGCCAATGTTTCCCGATGGGCAAATCGTTGGATATGAGCCGGGATCTCCTGTGCCCGATCGTCGAACGCTGCATGTTCTAATTTGGACAGGATATCTGCTTCAGTATTTTCGATTCTGGATATCTGGTCGAGCACCACCTGTTCAAATTTATGTATCTGCTCCTCGACCATTTCCTTGTATGCCTTCATCCTTTCTTCTTTGGCCTCAGCCGTGCCGTTCACTTGATGTACCACCAGTTGACTGTCTGATCTTACTTTTAACCGATCGGCGCCCAGGGCCCTTGCATACTTTAAACCAGCAATGAGAGCTTCATATTCAGCCTCATTGTTGGTCACCTTGAAATCAAAATGAATGGAATAATACGCTTTGAACCCTTCGGGCGATGTGATCACAGCTCCAGCTCCACAACCTTTGGCACTAGATGCTCCATCCACGTACATTTCCCACCAATTATCCAGCCCGTTGTTCTCTGAATCTTTTTCTGAGGGCCGGGCGGTACATTCTGCAATGAAATCTGCCAGGGCCTGCCCTTTGATAGTAGACCGGGGTTTGAAATCTACCTCATACTGTCCGATCAGGAGACTCCACTTGGTAATGCGCCCACTCGCCATAGGATTTCTCAAGATGGTGGATAATGGTTGGGTAGTATATACAGTTACCGGGTGGGTTTGGAAATACGGGGCCAGGCGTTTAATGGCAGCTATCAGGGCCAGTATATTCTTTTCCTGCAAGGTGTACCTGGTTTCCGGGCCGTTCAACGCCTTGCTCACAAAATAGATTGGCCGTTGAACGCCAGCTTCTTCTTTTAGCAGAACCGTGCTTACGGCTAAGTCGGCTACAGCCAGGTACATATACAGATGTTCCCCTGGTTCGGGCTTTATCAAGACCAGGGGGGAAGACAGATATGTCTTGAAATCCTCGAAGGCCGTTTGGCATTCGGCCGTCCACTCGAAAGGGTTGGCTTTCTTCATGATTTGAAAAAACGGGATAGCTCGATCGACCAGTTTTGATAGGAATCTGCTCAGGGCTGCTAGCCGACCGGTCAATCTCTGCACCTCCTTGAGATTCCTCGGGGGCTCCATGTCCACAATGGCCTTTACCTTTTCTGGATTGGGCTCAATCCCCTTCTCGCTCATCATGTACCCCAAAAATTTGCCTCCTCTTACAGCAAAAGCGCATTTCTTGGGATTGAGCCTCATATTCGCCTTTTGCATTATCCCGAACACCTTTTCTATGTCCAGGACATGGTTTTCCTTCTTTTTGCTTTTGATCAGGATGTCATCAACGTAGGCTTCCATTGTGACACCCAGTACATCTTTAAACAACATCCCGATCATCCTCTGGAAGGTTGCCATCGCGTTCTTTAATCCGAATGGCATGACGATGTAGCAGAACACGCCATCCGAAGTAACAAACGCCGTTTTCTCTGCATCGGCCGGATGCATGAATATCTGATGATAACACCGGAACGCATCCATGAAGCTCAGTAACTCGCACCCAGCAGTCTCATCCACTAGCAGATCGATCCTCGGCACCGGGTAGGGATCCATGGGGCATGCTTTATTCAGATCGGAGTAATCCACGCACATCCTCCAGGTAGATTGCTTTGGAGCTAGAACCACATTGGATAGCCATTCCACGTGGATTACCGGACGGATATGCTTTATCCTCAGCAAAGTGGCCACTTCCTTCTTGGTGAATTCCCGCCGTTCGGTCGCTTGGTATCGTTTCTTCTGTTGGACCGGTTTTGCATCAGACCGAACGGCAAGTTTGTGGCATATTATTTCTGGATCAATGCCTGGCATATCTTCTGGCCCCCGGGCAAATAGCACCTGAAACTTTTTGAGGACGGCAATCACGCCATCCCGGACATGTGCCTCCAGATCTACCCTGATAGCGACCTTACGGTTCGGGGGAAGGTCGAGGTCGATTTGTTCAAGAAGGGTGGCGGGCTCCGGATGTGCCTCGAACTCCGTTCGGTGGGTTTCCACCTCAATTGTATTCACCCGCATCCCACGAGTGTTCATCTGTTTCAGGGCCTCCCGATAACATGTCCGGGCTGTTGTTGGGTCAGTTCTGGCCACCCCCACCCCAGTGTCTGTGGGGAATTTGATGCATGAGTGGCGGATAGAGGCTATTGCCTCCAGATCTTCTAATCCCGGTCGGCCCAAAATGGCATTATGGGCGCACTTTATGTCTACCACCACGAACGTCATTCGGAGTGACGCTCTGTGGGTTTCATCTCCAATTTCAACCATCAATTGGATGGTCCCTTCCACCTCGATGCAGTTACCGGTAAAACTTGCCAGCGGAGTCCGCAGGTGGGTCAGGTTGCTCCTTTGCAGACCCATTTTCTCGAATGATTGTAGATACAATACATTCACACTGCTCCCAGTATCGACCAGCACTCGGCGGATTAAAGCATTGTCAATACACATGCTTACTACCAGTTCATCCCTGTGGGGGCTTGGAGAGTTGGGTAGATCAGCTGGCCCGAACGTGATCGGGTATGTCCTTCCTTTCTTTTGGGGGGGAGTGGAGACGGACCCCACATAAAGACTCCGCTCGAACCGTTTCCGTTCGGCGTTCGAATCTCCGGTCTCTCCGCCCCCAAATATGACCCTGACCTCCATTCGAGGCTTCTTTCCGGGGCCTCCCGAGCCCTCTGGCTCCTCTCTGGGAGGAACATACACATCATTCTGAGGCTGGGCGTCACGTTGAGCATCCCGACGCCAGCTGTTAGGTTTCCTGGCCGGTTTCAACGTGCCCATTGCATTCGGATCTTTGTTCAAATATTTGCCCAGATGGCCCCTTCAGATCAGATCCTCAATTGCTGTTTGCAGGGCCCTGCAGGCATTGGTGGCATGACCCTTTCTGTTGTGATATTTACAGAAAGCATTGTCATCCGTTCCCATGAATTGTCCAGAATCAGTCGGGATGGGAATATTGTCCCTCTCTTTCTGATAGATGGCCGCTATTGATAGGACCAGGGGTGTAAATCTCCCTTGTTTGGGAGGTAAAGTGGCCGCTGGGCTAGGACCCAGCCGATCAGCCAGTCTGATCGGGGCAGCAGGCGTAATGACCTTATCCCTGATCATTATTTCTTCTTCTAGGGCGGCATGCTTGCGCGCCCTATCTAATACTTCGGCGTACGCCGTGCCCGGATTCTTCTTCAACTCTTTGTACAACTCCCCCGTTCGGAGAGCATTCGTGAACAGGGTGATGGCGGTATCATCCGTCATGCTCCCCACTGTTAAAGTTTCATCCCTTCACCTTTTCAGGAATTGGTTGAGGGTCTCCTTGGCATTTTGCTTCACGCTGGTCAGATAGCTGAAATGCCGTTTGGGATTGGCACTGGAGGCAAATTGAGCCAAGAATAACGTTGATAACTCGGTAAAGCTATTGATTGACCCGGGCTGTAATGTCCCGAACCATTCCTGGGCAGGCCCCCTGAGCGTGCTGAAAAACAAACGGCAAATGGCAGCCTCGGGTGCTCCTAGCAGCATAAGTCCGCCTTGGTAACTCTTCAGATGTACGTGGGGATCTCCCACCCCGTCATATATTTGGCCGGTCGGGGGCTTGGCACCCCCTTGGATATCCGCGTACATGAGCTCCCTTGTAAACGGGGAAGTAATCCCCAGTTGGACTGGTGCAGGTTGTGCAGGTACCCTGTTCATGTGGTCCCGCATTTCGTTCATTTGCCTTCTCATCTCGGCCATCTCTTCTTCCTGGGCCGTCAAAGGGGGCGGTGGTGGAACCCTCGTATCCGCACGGTCCCAGTCCCAATGCCGCTGAGGGGCCCTAGTATTTTCCCGATTGGCATATTGGAAATGATGACCGACGGGTGTTGGTCCTCTAGCTTGCGACCCGATCGGGGTTCGGTCACTGGGACTGGGATGCGCTGGTGGTGGGGCGCTACGTCGATTATCCCGATGGGTATGTGAGCGGGATGACGCTGTGGTCGTTTCCGCGCGTGGAGTTTCTCCTGTAAAGCTGGAACCTCCTTCTTCTTCGTTTGCCATGTGCTGCATGAATTGGGCCATGTCACGCATGGCCTGGGGATTTCTCCTCAGAGATTCGGGGATCACAAAATCCCCATTAATGCGAGGATAGGATCCTCGACTGGATTGTCCCTGGGGGTTTTGACTCCCCGGGGTGTGACTCCTCCCGTGACGGTGTGAACCGTCGTTCGTATGATAGGAATTGATTCTGACCATTTTAAAAAATAGAGGTTTTTTGGATGTTTAGAAAGTGAAACTTTTTGCAAGTTTTCCCACAGACGGCGCCAATGTTGAGGGTAAGTCCCGTAGATCCGAAAGCCCAACACGAACTTTGGATATATCAGGAATGGCCCAGAATCAAAGCGTAAAAGAAAATATAAGATCTGAACTAACTAAAACTCGAAAGCTCACTTGTATTAATTAACCAATCTGATTACAAGGGATTTCCCGATCGATAAGTCGGAAAATTATGCCTTAATACAAGAAATAAGAGCAAATGATGCTATTCTAGAGCTTGAGTATTGAAATGCTAACCCTTACAATGACTTGAAACCTTCTATTTATACTAATGGAGAGCATGGGCTGCCTCTTGCTGATTGGCCGTTGTTCCACCGACTTGGTCATCCATGCTCCCACTTGCTGATGTCATAGTCCGGCATTAACTGCACCTGGCCACTTGCTGGTTGGCCGTTGCTCGAACGGGATGCTGGTCCATACTGAAGTTGCTGTCAAATTGGCCCAAGTATGATATATAGCCCGAACCTCGTTCGGTATGTCTTCTTATTGGGCCAACCTTTATTTGGGCCGAACCCCGTTCGGTATGTCTCTTTACTGGATCTTTTCATCATAGAGTGATGGACCTGTTACTTGGGCCGGACATCTTGGGCCTTCCGGAACTGGGTATTGGGCCTCTAGGCCAATATCCCAACAATTGCTAACATATATGGTAGGTTATATTTGATTGTGTGCTTATTAATTAAGTTATTCTATACATTATAATTAGGAAAAACTTAAGGCTGGGGCAGCAGAAATCACACAGACACAAGGGCCAGGCACAATAGTTGATAAGAATGCATTGTTTTTGAAAGTTGTGCAACCGAACCGGAGAAGTCTCATGGGAGTGGGCTCTCTTGCCCCACATTTTTTGAGCACTGGGTCTTTGAACCCGACACATTGTCGCTCTTCTGAGCAAGACCGCATTGATAAACTCACGGAGCAGGTGGAGAGTTGTCAAGCAGAAATGAAGCTATTGCGGGAACAAATAAAAATGCAAGGGAGTAATACAGGGACTTCATCTATGAACCCATTCCCAATGTTTGCATATGGTCAGCCTTCTCCTGGGAATGGACAACAGATACCTTACATGTTTGTCCAACATACAACCACAAGCTACTTTTCCTCAACAAAGCCAATCTGCCTTTCCTACGCCTCCAATGTTTCCAAATTATTTCATGGCGGGTCAACCATCAATGCAACCTGCAGCTGTCCCATTTGTCCCTCTTCACAACACAAATAATACTCTCTCCCAAGAAGACAATAACACTTTTGTCGATAATTTACTTGGTAGCGGAGGGTTTAATAACGAGGGTGAAGGACAACAATGAAGACTTGTAGTAATTGTTCACTGTGTGCAATTTCTTTTAATGTCCTTGACATTTTGTTTGTTTTGGAATATTTATGTAGGATGTTGCACTTTTAAATTACTTGTTTTTGTTAAGCTCTAATGCATACCATTATGAGGTTTTTGGAATGAATACCTTTGTGAAATGGAAGTTCGCAGTATGATTTTGAATGATGTTGTGAATGGTATTATGCAAAACTTGTTTGTGAATGGTATTCTGGAAAGGGTGTTGTTTGTAAATGAGTCTGATTTGAAAACAGTATGAGGATCAGAAGTATTGTTGTTGCAAATTCAAAAGTAGCGACAGAATAAGCCGTCGGCAACAATGAAACAATTTTAATATGGCCGGACTTTTTCCGACGGAACTATCCGTCGGTAATTTAATAATTTTTTTTAAATCACCGACGGAAATAACCGTTGGTAATTGAGAGGCACGTGTACACATTCAAAAACCCACGCATACCAATTTGCGACCGTATTTTCCGTCGCTATCACCGACGGATATTTTCGTCCCTAATCCGTAGGTACTTTTTGAAATCCGTCGCTTAGATCCGTCGTTGGGTTTACCAACACGCTATTTCGGCGGAAAGTATCCGTTGGAAAGCCGTCGGTGTATTTTGTACCGACGGTTATTTGAACTTATACCGTGGCTATCTCCGTCGCTATTCCCTCTCTTTTTTGTAGTGCCATTTCAAAATAAATATTTCAGAGACCGAAATGTGAACAGTTTCCTTCGAAAAATATGTTGAATTCACCGTGGGGTTGGTACACACATGTGGAATCCACCGCCATGGGTTTGTTACAGACATACTTATATAATAATATGATTACTGTCTACTCCCTTCGTCCCTATATAATGGCATGTGTTTCCTTTTCGGACCGTCCCTAAATAAAAGTCCCCTTTCCTTTTTTGACAAACAAAACAATGCAAAACAGTACAAATCAGTGTCAAACAGTGTCAAACAGTACCAACCAAACCCACTTTCTTAAAATGTGTGAAAAACGAATGGATACTTTTATATAGGGACGGAGGGAATATAAATATTGTTTAATAGATAGAAAATTGCTTTAAACCATTTTATTACCCTAAGTCAACCAATACTTTGATCCGTTGTATTTTGGTTTAGGAATAAGATTTGAGTTAGCCTTAACCTACTCTCAAGAAATTTTAAATGCATGTATAAGGAAATCTGTCTAGATAGTTATTATATTCTTAAACGTTTTCTAAGCTAATCTTTTTGGAAAACTTTGCAGCCATTTTTCTTAGCTAATCTTTCTGGACTAAACAAAAAGAATACTTAGAATAGTAATGCTAAGAATAAAAAAAACTGCAGTCACCTATTTTAAAGTTTATTTCCATGTTGCAGATTCTCAAAATTTGATTACAAAAACCAAATAGAAAGGTTCAAACCTAATGAACACCAACACCAGAGTTTTAATCAATGTTGGTTGAACCTCTCTCTCTAGTTTTATATGGCCCAATTAAGTTAATGGGGAAAGCTTAACGGACTGACTTAACACTGACATGTACAAAACATCTATACATCTATACATCGTGGATAATCTCTTATGCACCGCGGTCATCGATACCCTGCTCCACATCTAGGTAATCTCTTAACACTGAAGTCCAGTTCTTTAGTTTTTTCAACCTTTAATTTGATTTCATTGTATGGAAATGACTTTTTCTTTTAAAATAACAAATTTTAGTGGTTTGTCGAAAGCTGATTTGAACCCTTTTTATTCGGAAGATGGGAGGTTCATATTAAAGGTTCCAATTGTGGATCGTGGTTGTAAGTTTTATGGTATCACACATAATTTTTATTTTTGATGTTTTGGTTGTTCCATAGCTATTTTGTTATGTGCTCATTAGAAATGATAGGTGCTTCCCTGCTATCAACAACAGGGACATGCTCATTTACCATGTATATAGCACCCATCAACTGAAGTATAGCTCTCTAATAATCTGCCCCTGTTTTTTCTTATTTAGTGTAAATGTAAGTTATAAATTTGGTAACAACTTCGTAACGCTTGATTTGTCATTGGTTCATTTGTAGTCATCGATTTGAAGTCGAAGATTTCAAAATAAAACTGAAAGCTATAAAAGAAAGTTGCACTTTGGAGCAATTAAGAGGGCCACTTGCGATGAAAGGTGCCACAGACTACATGATCGTTACAAGCAGATGATATCACAAAGGACCGTGGAGGATATATACATAGGACAATTGATTAAACAAAGTTAAGTAAAAAGTGTATATATAATAAAAAACTGTATAGATATTCGAAATATATTTATAAACATACTTCACATTTTTTTATATTTATGCATCTACCCGGATTTTGTATTCTATATTTTTTGAAAATATGATTTCTAGCGTTTTGCTTTCCTATATTGCATTTCAATGCTACTTAGATTTCATATTTCAAAAATCAAGTATTTTATATTTCAAAAATTAAGTATGTTACAAATTAGTTGTAACATAAATAAGAAAAACTTGACATATCCATATTTTTACTAAAATTAGGATAATACATAAAAATTGGAAACAATACCTAATTGTGAATTAAGTATGTAAGTATGTAACACAACATTACATTTTAAAAATAGGGGAATTAATAAGTAAAAATAGAAAAAGTTCCCAAATCTACAAATGATTAGAGACACAATATCTAAAATAGTACATTTAATAAATAAATGAAAATGAAAATATATTCTTACAAAATTATTTCTAATTAGTCTTGCTTTGAGGAATGTGAGACTCCCTTAAACATGATAATCATTGTTGGGATATTGACCCGGAGGCCCAATACCCGGATTTAAAAGGCCCAGGATACCCGGCCCAAACAACGAGTCCATACCCTATGATGAGTAGGCCCAGTGAAGAGTCCATACCGAACGGGGTTCGGTCCAAGTAGAGGTCGGCCCAGAAAGCAGAAATACCGAACGGAGTTCGGGTCATATATCATACTTGGGTCAATTCGACAGCGTCTTCCGCATGGTCCAGCATCACGTTCGAGCAACGGACAACCAACAAGTGGCCAGGTGCATTTAATGCCAGATGGTGACATCAGCAAGTAGAAACATGGGTGATCAAGTCGGTGAAACAACGACCAATCGGCATAGAGCAGCTCATGCTCTCCAATAGTATAAATAGAAGGTTAAATATCATTGTAAGGGTTAGCATTTCGACACTCAAGCTCTAGAATAGCATTATTACTCTTGTTTCTTGTATTAAAAACACTATTCCGACGTACCGATCGAGAAGTTTCCTTGTAATCAGACAAGTTAATTAATACAAATGGGCTTTGGGTATTAGTTGATTCAGCTTTTATATTTTGTTATACACTTTTATTCTAATCCATTCCTGATATATCCAAAGTTCGTGTTGGGTTTTCGGATCTACGGAACTTAATCTCAACATTAGCGCCGTCTGTGGGAAACTGTACGAAAGGTTTCACATTCAATTATCCAAAACAACTATTTTTGAAAATGGTCAGAATCAGTTCTTATCACACAAATGATGGTTCGCGTCGTCACAGGAGGAGTCAAACTCCGAGAAATCAAACCCCTCAGGGACAATCCAGCCGAGGATCATATCCTCATTATGATGGGGATTTTGTAATTCCTGAAGCCCTAAGGAGGAATCCTCAGGCCATGCGAGATATGGACCAGGTCATGCAGCACATGGCAAACGAAGAAGAAGGAGGATCCAATTTTACAGGGGAAACTCCCCACACAGAAATGACCACGGCGTCATCCCACTCACGGGCCCATCGGGATAATCGCCGTGGCGCTCCAACAGCAGCGCATCGTATTCCCAGTGACCGGACCCCGATCGGGTCATAAGCAAGGGGACCTACTTCTATTGGCCATCATTTCCAGCATGACGAACGGAATTATACTAGGGCCACTCAGAGGCACTGGGATCGGGAGTATACAGATTTGAGGACTCCACCACCGCCCCCTTTGATGGCCCAGGAAGAAGAAATGGCCAAAATGAGGAGGCAGATGAATGAAATGAGAGATCAGATTAATAGAGCGCCCGTACAACATGCTCCGATTCAGCTCGGGATTACTTCCCCTTTCACCAGGGAAATTATGTATGCGGATATCCAGGGAGGGGCCAAACCCCCGACCGGTCAGATTTATGAGGGGGTAGGCGATCTCCATGTCCATTTAAGGAGTTATCAAGGAGGACTCATGCTATTAGGAGCGCCCGAGGCTGCCATCTGCCGATTGTTCTTCAGTACGCTCAGAGGACCCACTCAAGAATGGTTCGGGACCCTGCAACCTGGGTCGATCAACAGTTTTGTCGAACTATTAACGTTGTTCTTGGCCCAATTTGCCTCCAGTGCCAACCCAAAACGGCATTTCAGCTACCTGACTAGCGTGAAGCAGAACTCCAAGGAAACCCTCAATCAATTCTTGAAAAGATGGAGGGACGAAACTCTGACGGTCGGAAATATGACGGATGATACCGCCATCACCCTATTCACTAACGCTCTCCGAACGGGAGAATTAAACAAGGATTTGAAGAAGAATCCGGGTACGGCGTATGCCGAAGTGTTAGACAGAGCCCGCAAGCATGCTGCCCTGGAAGAAGAGATTATGATCAGGGACAAGGTCGCTACGCCTTCTGCCCCAATCAAGATGGCCGATCGGCTGGGTTCTACCCCAGTGGCCGCTCTCCCTCCTAAGCAAGGGCGATTTACTCCCTTGGTCCTGTCCGTGACAACCATTTATCAGAACGAGAAGGACAACATTCCCCTTCCGACTGATTCTTCAAATTATATGGGAGCAGATGAGTCTGCTTTTTGTAAATATCATAACAGGAAAGGTCACGCCACCAACGCTGGTAGGGCACTACAAACGGCTATTGAGGACTTGATCCGGCGGGGTCATCTGGGTAAGTATGTAAGTAAAGACCCAAGTGCGGTAGGCACTTTAAAACCGATCAGGAAACCCAAGAGCTGGCGACGGGATGCCCAACGAGATGCCCAGCCCCAGAATGACGTATATATTCCTCCCAGGGATGAACCAGAGGGCTCGGGAGGCCCCAGAAAGAAACCTCGAATGGAGGTCAAAGTTATATTTGGGGGCGGGGAAACAGGGGATTCGAACGCCAAACGGAAAAGGTTCGAGCGAAGTCTTTATGTGGGATCCATCTCCAATCCCCCCCAGAAGAAAGGAAGGACGAACCCAATCACGTTCGGACCGGCTGATTTACCTAACTCGCCAAGCCCGCACATGGATGAATTGGTGGTGAGCATGTGCATTGACAATGCTTTGATTCGTCGGGTACTGATCGATACGGGGAGCAGTGTGAATGTATTGTATTTTCAATCATTCGAGAAAATGGGCCTACAGAGAAGTCAACTGAGCCACCTAAGAACCCCACTGGCAAGCTTCATCGGTAACTGTATTGAGGCTGAGGGGACCGTCCAATTGTTAGTTGAAATTGGGGATGAAACGCACAAGGCATCACTCCAAATGACGTTCGTGGTGGTGGACATAAAATGTGCCCATAATATTATCTTGGGCCGACCGGTATTGGAAGATCTGGAGGCAATAGCCTCTGTCCGCCACTCGTGCATCAAATTCCCCACGGACACTGGGGTTGGAGTGGCCAGAATAGATCCAGCTACAGCCCGAACGTGCTACCGAGAGGCCCTGAAGCAGATGAACACCCGTGGAATGCGGGTTAACAGTATTGAGATGGAAACCCACCTAACGGAGTTCGAGGCGCATCCAGAACCTGCCACTCTCCTCGAGCAAATTGACCTGGACTCCCCCCGAACCGGAAGGTAGCTATCGGGGTAGATCTGGAGGCTGACATTCGGGATGGCGTGATTGCCGTCCTAAAGAAGTTTCAGGTATTATTCGCCTAAGGGTCGGAAGATATGCCATGCATTGACCCAGAGATAATCGGTCACAAGCTTGCCGTTCGGCGTGATGCAAAACCGGTCCAGCAAAAGAAATGATACCAAGCAACCGAACGGCGGGATTTCACAAAGCAGGAAGTGGCCACCTTGTTGAGAATAAAACACATCCGTCCGGTAATCCATGTCGAATGGCTATCCAATGTGGTCCTAGCTCCAAAGCAATCAACTTGGAGGATGTGCGTGGATTACTCAGATCTGAATAAAGCTTGTCCCATGGACCCTTATCCGGTGTCGAGGATCGATCTGTTAGTAGATGAAACGGCCGGGTGTGAATTGTTGAGCTTCATGGATGCATTCCGGGGATATCATCATATTTTCATGCACCCAGATGATGCAGAGAAAACAACGTTCGTTACTTCGGATGGTGTGTTTTGCTATATTGTCATGCCATTCGGGTTAAAGAACGCAATGACAACTTTTCAGAGGATGATCGGGATGCTTTTCAAAGAAGTATTGGGAATCACAATGGAGGCTTATGTTGATGATATCCTGATCAAAAGCCGGAAGAAGGAGAATCATGTCCTGGACATAGAAAAGGTGTTCGGGATAATGCAGAAAGTTAACATGAGGCGGAATCCCAAAAAATGTGCTTTTGCTGTAAGAGGGGGCAAATTTTTGGGATACATGATGAGCGAGAAGGGGATTGAGCCCAATCCTTAAAAGGTAAAGGCAATTGTGGATATGGAGGCTCCCAGAAACCTCAAAGAAGTGCAGAGATTGACCAGTCGGTTAGCAGCTCTGAGCAGATTCCTAACCAAGCTAGCCGATCGAGCTATTCCATTTTTCCAGATCATGAAGAAAGCCAACCCCTTTGAATGGACAGCTGAATGTCAAACGGCCTTTGAAGATTTCAAGGCATATCTGTCTTCTCCCCTGGTCTTGACAAAACCCGAACCAGGGGAACATCTGTATATGTACCTTCCTGTAGCTGACCTGGCCGTGAGCACGGTATTGTTGAAAGAAGAAGATGGCATTCAACGGCCAATCTATTTTGTAAGCAAGGCTTTGAACGGCCCGGAAACCAGGTACACCTTGCTAGAGAAAACAGTACTGGCCCTGATAGCTGCTATTAAACGTCTAGCACCATATTTCCAGACCCACCCGGTACTGTGTATACTACTCATCCACTCACCACCATCTTGAGAAATTCAATGGCAAGTGGGTGCATTACCAAGTGGAGTCTCCTGATCGGACAATATGAGGTGGATTTCAAGCCTCGATCTACTATCAAAGGGCAGGCCCTGGCAGATTTCATTGCAGAATGTACCGCTCGGCCCTCGTAAATAGATTCAGAGAACAATGGGCTGGATAACTGGTGGGAAATGTATGTGGATGGTGCAGCTAGTGCCAAGGGTTGTGGAGCCGGAGCTGTGATCACATCGCCCGAAGGGTTAAAAGCATATTATTCCATCCATTTTGACTTCAAAGTAACCAACAATGAGGCTGAGTATGAGGCCCTTATTGCGGGTTTAAAATATGTGAAGGCCCTGGGCACCGATCGGTTAAAAGTCCGATCAAACAGTCAGTTGGTGGTGCATCAAGTGAATGGCACAGCTGAGGCTAAAGAAGAAAGAATGAAGGCTTACAAAGAGATAGTTGAAGAGCAGATAAGCAAGTTTGAACAGGTGGTGCTCGACCAAATATCTAGGATAGAGAATACGGAAGCAGACATCTTATCCAAATTGGAAAATGCAGCACTCGACGATCGGGCACAGGAGATTCCAACTCATATCCAACGGTTTGCCCATCGGGAAACCTTGGCAACCCCAGCAATCATGGTGCTCCAGATCAAGGCCATATCTTATGTTGTCCCCAGTTGGGTCATAGATATGACCAACTACCTAAAAGACGGAACCCTCCCACAAGATAAAAATCCCGCTTATCAGATAAAATGCATTCAGAGGAGGGCTTCCATGTTCGAACTGGTGGACGGATAGTTGTACAAAAAGACGTTTGGGGGGCCATATTTGAAATGCCTCCCACCCGATCTAGCGGCGGCGGTAATGGAAGAAATTCATTAAGGCATCTGCTCAAACCACCAAAGGCCCAAAACACTGGCCAGAAAAATCATCCTGCAAGGGTATTATTGGCCAACCATCCAACAAGACTGCTTTGCGCATACTAGAAAATGTAAAGTATGCCAGCTATACGCGCCGGTCCCCGGACGGCCAGCCACTTTCTACACTCCAATGACGGTGACCCTCCCATTCGCTAGGTGGGGGATCGACCTGCTAGGTCCTCTACCTACTGCCCCTGGGAACAACAAGTACATCATTGTTGGGATAGATTATTTTACCAAATGGCTGGAGGCCGAGCGAGTGGCTAGCATCACAGATGTCAAATGTCAAAAGTTTGTCTGGAAGAATATCATTTGCCGTTTCGGACTCCCCGAACAGATTATAACAGATAATGGAAGGCAGTTCGTGAGCCGGAATTTTGAGAACTACCTTATCAAATGGGGAATCAAGCATTCCAGAGCATCCGTGGCATACCCCCAGGCGAATGGCCAAGTAGAGAATATGAACTGTACCATCATGGATGACATGAAGAAGAAGCTGGAAGAATACTCATCATCATGGCCGGATCAGTTAAATTATATCCTATGGACTTACAGGACCACTGTAACACCGACCCCGAGCATATTTACTGTTAGTAAATTATGTAATAAACCTTGAAAGATGATTTATGAATTTGCGTAATTGTTAAAGTTCATTATTTCTTTTACGTGAATAGTAAATTGCATGTGGGGCCCACAGCGGGAACGTGGACCGCCCGATAATTCCCGAACCACATATTATATTCATCTTGGTCTAGATGACATCTATGTGGTTGTGGATATTTTATTTGGGCCATAAGAAAGGCATGGAGTTGACTGGTCGGTCACACGGGGCCTAATTACCGGTATTGGTAATTTAACGGATAACAACCCGAAATGAGTTTCGGAGGCTCATAAATTAATGTTGGTAATTCTAAAGGCCCATAATTATTAGGAACGTGTGATATATTTTATTTGGTCCGATAAAATAAAATATAATTAAAACGGACCGAGAAATACAACTTTCGGGGCCGATTGAACACACCGGGACATAACGAGATGACCTCCCACATAAGTGGGGGCCACCCCACGTTTTTAGGTACCCTAGTTGACTAAGTGAGATCTGGAGGGAACAACCCAATGTGTTTGGTGCGGACTTGAGGGGGATGAGATGTCAAGGACAAACACCCACACCTCCTATGCCCCATCTATGCATTATTTTTGCATTTTATTGGGGGGGGATGCTTCCTCTTCTATTTTGAGCCATACGCACAAGCCAAGGGGATAGAGAAGCTCTGGGAAAGCCATCTCACGAGTGCTAGTTCGGAGGCAGCAAGAGGGAAGCAATCCAACAAGAAATAGTTTGAGTTCAAGGTAAGAACTCTATCTATTTTCTTTAACTAGTTTTTGTGTATGATTTTTAAGAAATCATATGGTGGATTAAACATGATGTTCTACACGTTTAAAAGTGTAGAATATTGATATAAAGTGGTGATATTTAACTTAGAAGAGTTGGTGAATCGATAGGAGTCGAAATCGCCGGAAACCGCCACTTTAAGGGAGCTGCTCGTTTCTGCAGAACACGAAAGCCGCCCGGCTTTCGTGAAAGCCGCCCGGCTTTTGCCCAGGCAGTCCAGTTTTGCCTTTGCATCGGTTTAAAATGAGGATTTATCGGGGAGCTCAACAAAGGCAACTATTTCAGCACATCATAAGGTGAGGATGGCTGACTATATTGCTTATAATTAATGGGTTAATTTCATAAGATTGCCTAAAGTAATTAGATGGGATTTTCATGGATTATTAATGATTAATAATGCCTAAATGAAAATAATATTGATATGAGTGAGTGAAGCATGATATACAAATTTAGAATAATTGTGTATGATTATGTGAAATGAATGGAACGGCGTGTTAATGAAATTACTATGATGACATTGTGATAAAATATACTTTTACTTCGTGTATGAAATTCATGAATGGTTAAAAGTGATAATTTTGATATTTGGATTAAATTATATTTGGATTGGAAAATCAATCGAGATGAATTAACTGGCTACGACTTAAGAACTTGGCGGTTCTAAGATTATCCGACTAGTGTTGGAATACTAGTCGGGAGATTAATATAAATAAATGATGGAATTAATCCTAAGAGATAGGATTGTAAATGAGTATGCCTTAAGTAGTCTTAAGAGATACTTTAAGGTTGAATTATATGAACACTAAGGTGTGATAGGGGTAGGCCTAAGGCTGCCCAAGGAAATTGATTCTAGGCATATGATTTGCTTGAGAATGTAATTATGAAAATAATTAGAGTTGGACTCTAGGATGACATGGAAATGTAGTTGGGCCGAGCCCATGCCATGTAATATGATTAGCATGGAAACGTAGTTGGGCCGAGCCCTTGCCATGTATATGTGACCTCCGTGGAAACGTAGTTGGGCCGAGCCCTTGCCACGAAGTTATGGTTGGTATGGAAACGTAGTTGGGCCGAGCCCTTGCCATACAAATTTTGATATGATATATTGAGTATAGGATTGTATAGAAATGTAGTTGGGCCGAGCCCATGCTATACAATTGGGGCTCGATGGGACCCCACGGGGTTATCGTGACTTGCGGTCACGGGGGAATGGAAACGATGAATTCTAAATGAATATGGGCCTACGGGCCGACTACTTGACTTTATATAAGTTAGTACAGTTAAAGGAAAAAGGGGTAACCGAGGGTTATGGCCTATAATATAATAGTACCCTAGGTTGAGGGTCTCGGAAATTAAAACGTTGATTATACATAGTATAGTTGCTATTGTACTTGTCAAATATTTCCAAGTACTGACCTCCCCTTCACGGGGGAGGCCACCTCACAGTTTCAGGTAGGACTTGAAGGTTGCTACCATCGCCCGTGGCTTCGCGAGGATCAAGGGGAGAAGACGTGGTTCGTGCTTCTTCCGTTCTGTTTTAAAAACAATTACGTTAATGCTCATGGATATTATTTTTGAATAATTACTTTGGGGGCTTGTATGCCGAATTATGCCAAGTGTGGCTTGATGAATTGTATTTATGCTTCCGCTGTTTTAAGTGAATGATTTACATTATGCTTGTTTATGGATGTACTATGTGTGAGATATTCATGACGCCTTGTATAGTATGGATGAGTCGGACTGCGGTTGACTATTCGTACTGTACGGCGGGTTGTTGACGTGTCCGGCTAGGCCCGGGGCATGACAATTTAATTGGTATCAGAGCCTTAGTCCGTAAACATCATAATGAAGCTTCAAAATTTCTTTTTGAAAATGAATTTGAAAACCATGAGCATAAGGTTTTGTACTTATAGAACTTTTGGTACTTGAGTTGCAATGTCTCTAATTGTTAAGATGGTACCCTTAACAATTGGTATGGCGGTGATTTGAGCCAAAGGATGTCTTTAAGTACCTATCCGTCAATTGACATTTGATACGAGTCTAAGACTCATTCTCAATTTCTTTCAGAAATGGAACGTACCGGGAAAGTAACTAGAAGGAATCCGACTGGCCGAGCACCGGGAGGATCCGTGCAAGGCAGTAGAGGGGCTTCTAGGGTGTCCAGAGGACAGGGCCGTGGAGGCCAAGATCAGGCCGTGAGTGACAGTTATGTGGAAACAGTCAACGAGTCCTATGAGTCCGAGGAGGATTCGACGTATCAACCGGGAACTGAGCCGGTTGAGACCCCATATGATGGGGAGTATGATGATGACATTGAGGGGAGCGACGATGATGACGCTCTAGAAAGGATGGAGGAACTACTCCGTCAATTTCAACAGGATCGCCAAAGGCGCCGGGCAAGGCGTGCTTTGGGAGGGGCTTCAAGAAGGGGAAGCCATGCGGGTTCTAGGGGACATGTGGAGTCCCGAGTAGATCGAGGTGTCGAGGTCCCGATGATAAGGATCTCGAAGTACCTCAAAGAAGCAAGAGATCTGGGGTGTAAACCGTTCGATGGAACGGGAGATATATCCGTTGCGGCGGAGTGGATCAAGAGGTTCAATGAAGCGGCCCTTGATATGCAGCTGCCGCCAAACATGAAGATGAGAGTAGCAACAAGGTTGCTAGAGGGGATGGCGTCCACATGGTGGGACGGTGTCAAGGGGAAGTACGGTGAGGCCGTAACTTGGGAGAATTTCCGACAGGAATTCTTCAACCAATACTACTCCGACTTCGAGGTGAACTTGAAGAGGAGAGAATACACCAACTTGACCCAAGGAGGCAAGTACACTGTGAGGCAACTTGAGCACAAGTTCAGGGAGCTCGCAGAGTTCATACCGGAGTATGCTTGTGATGAGAACCGGATGGTGAATCATTTTTGGGATGCTTTAGACTTAGACGTGCGTGAACGGGCAACACAATTTCCTAACATGACGTTTAGTCAAGTGGTGGAGCAAGGCCTGAAAGGGGAGAAGGAATGGGAAGAAAGAAAGCTGAAAAACGCCGAGGAGGCGAAGAAGAGGAAATGGGAGAACACCGGCCCCCAAGGTTCTAGCAAGAAGGGGAACCACGGGGGAGGTGGGTCTTTCAGAACGCCCGCACCACCTTCTAGGGGAAATCAAGGCCCAGGAGGACAAGGCTCGAGGTCGCAAGGCTCAGACATTAGCAGGTGCAACAACTGCAAGAGGAACCACGCGGGCAAGTGCCGCGATCCCCCTAGGTGCTACCAATGCGGGGAAACGGGGCACTTGAGATCAAACTGCCCACAACTTGGGCGAGCCATGGGTGCAGGACCTAGCAGCGGGACCACGACAAGTAGGAACCGAGCATGGGCACTTCACGCGAGCACGGCGCACGGAGGGCCAAGTACATGTAATGCGCCATCCGTGAACCAAGGCAAGACCCAGGCTAGGGTCTATGCGATGACGGAGGTGGACGCACGTGCCAACCCGGACTCCGTGGCGGGTAAAATCTTAAACTCATGTTATTAACTCCATTGTATGCAATAGGAGTGTGTGTAATGTGCAAAATTTGTAACCCCGACGGTTTGGTCGGGATTGTAGGGGAAAGGGGAGGAAAAATCCCTGCCCTTGGTGAATGCCGCCCGGCATTTGACGAAAGCCGCCCGGCTTTCGTCTTGGTTTATTGGGAAAATACTGCAGCGACAAATGTCGGCCGGTTTCCACCAAAAACCGCCCGGCTTTCATCAAAATTTAATCAGGAAAATCCTCGCAACCAAAAACCGGCCGACTTTTGTAAAGACCGGTCGGCTTTCATAAATGCCTGATCTGGGGAAATTTCTCGCAGCTGAAAGCCGCCCGGCTTTGGCGAAAGCCGCCCGGCTTTCGTTGGGCCTGGGGATTCCTGCGCTGCTGAAACCCGGCCGGCTTCGAGACCATTTCTTGGATAAAACTGCGGCGACGAAAACCGCTCGGCTTTCGTGATTTACATATAAGAATTTTTCTCACAGACGAAAACCGGCCGGCTTTCGTGAAAAGCAGTCGGCTTTCACCTGGTTTAGTCCTAGAGCGGTTCTAAAGGTTAGAAACCGGGGAATTTCGGGAGGGTGTCGAACGGACTTCACCCGAATCACGACCAACATACTCTACGACTTAAGAAACAAGCCTATTTATTAGATAATGTGTCTTACATTACTTATGAATGTAGGAACACTAAAGATAAACGGGAGAGACGCAAGGATCCTTATTGATACTGGGGCGCAACGATCATTTGTGAGTGAGGCATTCGCCAGCGGATTCAACGGACCACTTGTACCGATGACTCAGACCCTATTGGTGTCCACGCCTCTAGGGGATGATATCGAGAGAGATAGCCACTATCCATCGTGTGAGGTGGAGGTGGAGGGACAGAACTTGACGTGTGATTTCGTACCGCTGAGTATGATCGAGTTTGATGCAATCCTCGGGATGGATTAGCTTGATAAACATCATGCTAGGGTCGATTTCTACACAAAGATTCTTGAACTCGAAGGCGGTGAAGGGTTGACCTTACGCTTCGAGGGAGATAGAGGCAAATCAAACAGTTGTATCATATCCGTCGTGAGGGCGAGGAATCTGATGAGAAAGGAATGCCACACATACTTAGCGTATGTGGTGGACAAAACCAAAGAAGAGATAGACATCAATGATGTGAGAGTAGTGTGCAAGTATCCGGATGTCTTCCCAAAAGACTTGCCGGGACTTCCACCCGATATGGAGATTGAGTTCGTGATCGAGGTTGAACCCGGCACCAAACCAATCTCTATACCGCCATACAGAATGGCGCCCGCTGAACTTAACGAGTTGAAACCCCAATTGCAAGAGCTATTGGATAACGATTTCATAAGGCCGAGTCACTCTCTGTGGGGAGCACTGATCCTTTTCGTGAAAAAGAAAGATGGAACACTTCGAATGTGCATTGACTATCGTCAACTGAACAAGGTCACAATCAAGAATAGGTATCCCTTGCCTAGGATTGATGACTTGTTTGATCAGCTCCGAGGAGCGACAGTGTTTTCGAAGATTGACTTGAGGTCGGGGTACCACCAACTGAAGATAAAGGAGGATGACATACCGAAGAGTGCATTCCGCACAAGGTATGGTCATTTCGAGTTCCTAGTTATGTCATTCGGGCTAACCAACGCCCCGACGGCATTTATGGACTTGATGAACCGAGTATTTCATAAATACTTGGACCGGTTTGTGATTGTGTTCATAGATGATATCTTGATTTACTCAAAGAGTGAAGAAAAGCATGAGGAGCACTTGATACTTGTTCTTGAGACACTACGGGAGAAGCAACTATATGCCAAGTTTTCCAAATGTGAATTTTGGCTAAGGGAGATTGGCTTTCTCGGGCATGTGGTTTCAGGATCAGGGATTGCCGTAGATAACAAGAAGATTGAGGCCATTACTGAATGAGAGAGGCCAAAGAACGTCAAGAAAATTCGTAGCTTCCTTGGATTGGCGGGGTACTACCGAAAATTTGTGGAGAGGTTCTCAGTTTTGGCATCGCCATTGACAAAGCTCACTCGAAAGGGGGCCAAGTTTGTATGGGATGACCGATGTGAGAAGGGATTCCTTGAACTGAAGAAGAGATTGACCGAGGCACCGGTACTCGCACTACCCAAACAGGGTGTGGGGTACGATGTCTACATCGACACAAGCATCCAAGGGCTTGGATGTGTCTTGATGCAGAATGGGAGGGTGATTGCCTATGCTTCACGACAGTTGAAGAAGCATGAGGTAAATTATCCCACTCATGACTTAGAGCTGGGGGCGGTGGTGTTCGCATTGAAGATTTGGAGACATTATCTCTACGGGGAAACATGTCATATATACACCGACCACAAAAGCCTGAAGTACGTGTTTACTCAGAAAGAGTTAAACATGAGACAGAGACGGTGGATGGAGTTGATAAAAGACTACCATCTAGTTATCGAGTACCACCCCGGTAAAGCCAACGTGGTAGCGGATGCCTTGAGCCAAAAGAATTCATCTGGGGCATTATTGACTAGCTTGAGGACATTGAGAGCCCAATTGGAGGTATCTAGCGATGATGCCTTGTTAGCTAGATTCGAGGTGAGACCTACATTACTTGATGAAATCAAGAAGGGTCAAGAAACCGACGAAGAATGAGATCCGCGATTCACATCACGATGTGGATAAGATCGTGAGGCTACATGGGGTTCCTATAACCATTGTATCCGATAGAGATCCGCGATTCACATCACGATTTTGGCCGAAGTTCCAAGAATCTATGGGGACAAAGTCGAAATTCAGTACAGCTTTTCATCCACAAACGGATGGGCAATCTGAGCGGGTTATACAGATATTAGAGGATATGCTGAGAGCCTGTGCATTGGAGTTCCAAGGGAGTTGGGACAACCACTTGACACTTGTGGAGTTTGCCTACAACAACAGTTATCAGGCGAGTATAGGCATGCCTCCATACGAGGCATTGTATGGGAGGAGATGTCGTACGCCGTTGTGTTGGGATGAGGTTGGCATGGCCAAACTCGAGAGCACGGAATTGGTGGAAATCACCAAGTCTAAGGTGAAGATGATTCGTGAGAGACTTAAGGTGGCCCAGGACAGAAAGAAAAGTTATGCCGATAAGCGCCGAAGAGCCTTGGAGTTTAAGGTGGGAGATGAAGTATTTTTGAAAGTTTCACCTGGGAAGGGAATCATCCGATTTCAGAGCCGAGGGAAACTTAACCCACGATACATAGGGCCATTCGTGGTTCTTGAGAGGATTGGGGCCGTGGCATACCGATTACAGTTGACTCCAGAATTGGAGAAGATACATAACGTATTCCACGTGTCCATGCTTAAGAAGTATATGCCGGATCCATCTCATGTATTAGAAAAACCACCCGTGGAAATACGGGAAGACTTGAATTATGTCGTGCAACCGGTGAAGATACTTGACAGGCAAGTCAAGAAATTGAGAAGCAAGAAAGTTCCAATGGTTAAAATCCTTTGGAAAAGTGACCGAGTTGAGGAGGAAACTTGGGAGACGGAAGCTTTGATGAAAGAGCAATACGCGTTTTTGTTTGAATGAGCATTGTGAATTTCGGGGACGAAATTCACGTTAAGGGGGGTGAACTTGTAACACCGACCCCGAGCATATTTACTGTTAGTAAATTATGTAATAAACCTTGAAAGATGATTTATGAATTTGCGTAATTGTTAAAGTTCATTATTTCTTTTACGTGAATAGTAAATTGCATGTGGGGCCCACAGCGGGAACGTGGACCACCCGATAATTCCCGAACCACATATTATATTCATCTTGGTCTAGATGACATCTATGTGGTTGTGGATATTTTATTTGGGCCATAAGAAAGGCATAGAGTTGACCGGTCGGTCACACGGGGCCTAATTACCGGTATTGGTAATTTAACGGATAACAACCCGAAATGAGTTTCGGAGGCTCCTAAATTAATGTTGGGGAATGTACATCTATTCTAAAGGCCCATAATTATGAGGAACGTGTGATATATTTTATTTGGTCCGATAAAATAAAATATAATTAAAACGGACCGAGAAATACAACTTTCGGGGCCGATTGAACACACCGGGACATAACGGGATGACCTCCCACATGAGTGGGGGCCACCCCACGTTTTTAGGTACCCTAGTTGACTAAGTGAGAGCTGGAGGGGACAACCCAATGTGTTTGGTGCGGACTTGAGGGGGATGAGATGTCAAGGACAAACACCCACACCTCCTATGCCCCATCTATGCATTATTTTTGCATTTTATTGGGGGGGATGCTTCCTCTTCTATTTTGAGCCATACGCACAAGCCAAGGGGATAGAGAAGCTCTGGGAAAGCCATCTCACGAGTGCTAGTTCGGAGGCAGCAAGAGGGAAGCAATCTAACAAGAAATAGTTTGAGTTCAAGGTAAGAACTCTATCTATTTTCTTTAACTAGTTTTTGTGTATGATTTTTAAGAAATCATATGGTGGATTAAACATGATGTTCTACACGTTTAAAAGTGTAGAATATTGATATAAAGTGGTGATATTTAACTTAGAAGAGTTGTTGAATCGATAGGAGTCGAAATCGCCGGAAACCGCCACTTTAAGGGAGCTGCTCGTTTCTGCACAACACGAAAGCCGCCCGGATTTTGCCCAGGCAGTCCAGTTTTGCCTTTGCATCGGTTTAAAACGAGGATTTATCGGGGAGCTCAACAAAGGCAACTATTTCAGCACATCATAAGGTGAGGATGGCTGACTATATTGCTTATAATTAGTGGGTTAATTTTATAAGATTGCCTAAAGTAATTAGATGGGATTTTCATGGATTATTAATGATTAATAATACCTAAATGAAAATAATATTGATATGAGTGAGTGAAGCATGATATACAAATTTAGAATAATTGTGTATGATTATGTGAAATGAATGGAACGGCATGTTAATGAAATTACTATGATGACATTGTGATCTAATATACTTTTACTTCATGTATGAAATTCATGAATGGTTAAAAGTGATAATTTTGATATTTGGATTAAATTATATTTGGATTGGAAAATCAATCGAGATGAATTAACTGGCTATGACTTAAGAACTTGGCGGTTCTAAGATTATCCGACTAGTGTTGGAATACTAGTCGGGAGATTAATATAAATAAATGATGGAATTAATCCTAAGAGATAGGATTGTAAATGAGTATGCCTTAAGTAGTCTTAAGAGATACTTTAAGGTTGAATTATACGAACACTAAGGTGTGATAGGGGTAGGCCTAAGGCTGCCCAAGGAAATTGATTCTAGGCATAGGATTTGCTTGAGAATGTAATTATGAAAATAATTAGAGTTGGACTCTAGGATGACATGGAAATGTAGTTGGGCCGAGCCCATGCCATGTAATATGATTAGCATGGAAACGTAGTTGGGCCGAGCCCTTGCCATGTATATGTGACCTCCGTGGAAACGTAGTTGGGCCGAGCCCTTGCCACGAAGTTATGGTTGGTATGGAAACGTAGTTGGGCCGAGCCCTTGCCATACAAATTTTGATATGATATATTGAGTATAGGATTGTATAGAAATGTAGTTGGGCCGAGCCCATGCTATACAATTGGGGCTCGATGGGACCCACGGGGTTATCATGACTTGCGGTCACGGGGGGATGGAAACGATGAATTCTAAATGAATATGGGCCTACGGGCCGACTACTTGACTTTATATAAGTTAGTACAGTTAAAGGAAAAAGGGGTAACCGAAGGTTATGGCCTATAATATAATAGTACCCTAGGTTGAGGGTCTCGAAAATTAAAACATTGATTATACTTAGTATAGTTGCTATTGTACTTGTCAAATATTTCCAAGTACTGACCTCCCCTTCACGGGGGAGGCCACCTCACAGTTTCAGGTAGGACTTGAAGGTTGCTACCATCGCCCGTGGCTTCGGAAGGATCAAGGGGAGAAGACGTGGTTCGTGCTTCTTCCGTTCTGTTTTAAAAACAATTACGTTAATGCTCATGGATATTATTTTTGAATAATTACTTTGGGGGCTTGTATGCCGAATTATGCCAAGTGTGGCTTGAACAATTGTATTTATGCTTCCGCTGTTTTAAATGAATGATTTACATTATGCTTGTTTATGGATGTACTATGTGTGAACGATATTCATGACGCCTTGTATAGTATGGATGAGTCGGACTGCGGTTGACTATTCGTACTGTACGGCGGGTTGTTGACGTGTCCGGCTAGGCCCGGGGCGTGACAACCACACCCCGAACGGCCACAGAAGAAACTCCATTTGCCCTTGCTTATGGCTTCCAGGCCAAAGCACCAACGGAGATCCTAGTTCCTACACACCGAACGGTGCATTATAGCCCATAACGGAATGAGGACAACCTACGGGCCGAATTGCACTTCATAGAAGAAAGAAGGGATCTGGCAGCTGCACGAATGGAAGAATATCACAGGGCCACGAGAAGATACTTTGACAAACAAGTTCAAATTCGTTCAATCGAAGTAGGGGACCTGGTGCTAAGGAAGCGAGAAAAAAGCAAACCTCTCGAAGGTGGAAAAATGGCACAAAATTGGGAAGGCTCGTATCAAATATGCAAGAAGTATGCTTCAGGAACGTTTGGCCTACAATGTACCGAAGGTCGACTGGCAGGCACATGGAATACGGAACATTTAAGAAAGTTTTATCAATAAAAACGGTTGTTGCCCCCTCTGAATATATATATATATAATAAGGATCAAATGAGAAGAGTGCTTATCGTAAGAAGTGAGAATGCATCTGGTGCGTTCATTTTAAGATCTGTGCATCAGATTAGCAAAAAAGTGCACGAGAAAGTGCAAAACATATTAAAAAAGTGATGCCAGACGCGGTGACATATCCGTAATTAATCGGAAGTTTTCTGCCATCGCAAAAAGTGCATCAGATTAGCGAAAAAGTGCATCAGAAAGATGCAAATATGAAGCTTCTCACTTCTCACGTTAAGATATCTTCTTATTAGAACCCTATATATATATATATATATATATATATATATATATGATAAGTCCATTTTTGTACTTATTTTTCTTATCAAATTTAAGTGATTTTGGACGGAAAAACAGAAAAACAAGGCATGTTTTATATATTTTGGTTCAAGTTTCGTGAAATCAGGTAAAAATCACATCCGTGATATGTTTGATGAAATTTCGGGTCAATTTAGAACAAAATGCGTCAATTCGAGTAACAAATGATATCATGCCAAAAAAAGGAAGCAGAATTTCAAAGTGGTCCAGAAGGGAAAGTTGAAGAGCACAAAATTCAGAACAAGACGGACAAAACACCTCTTCCAACCCTAATTCAGTTCAAAAAGGTCCTGTTCTTCAGCTATTTCCGCAGCTCCAAGGATTTTTAGGAGAGAGAAACTTCAAATCTTCATATCTTCTTCATTTTAGCTTCTTCATTATATGTATTTTCATCTTCTCAACGAGTAGAATCTGAATCTGAACTTTGTTTTCTCGATCTATTCTTCGAATGTTTCCATAATATTTATCTAGTATTTCGCATTTTCTTCCATAAATTAAATAAAATAGTTGTTGATGTTGAATTCATTCCAATTAATTATATAGTTGTTCACTAGCCTCAAGGTTGTTATTTATCTGAAGAAAGTTAATTTTCACGAAGTGCAAGTAATTTTTAATTAATTTCGGTAATTAGGTGTTATTATTGCATAAATTCAATTAATTACTTAAAAAGAATAAAAAAATAGTTTCGGCCCTAATTCTAGTTTATTTCACTGTAGTATCGCTTCCAGTAGTCAATAGAAAATTTAGAACGAATTTAGACTATTTTTAATTGCCTTTTGTATTTTATAGTTAAAAGTGGGAAAATTATCAATTAGGGTTAAAATTGGATTTTTGGTTTAAAAATTCTTGGAAAATTCCAAAAAGTCATATTGTAGTTCCAGAAAGTTTATTTTGACAAGATACTATTTTTGATTAATTTTTGCTATTATACATGTTTAATTCCTTGTTAATGGTTAATTTATTTACCATATTGTTAAATGCAAAAATAATGTTTAGTAGCTAAAATTGTTTTGGTCATGAATTGAGTAAAAGAATATGGATTGACTTGTTAGCTGAAAATTAGGGGTTAAAATTAATTAATTGGGCTGGTTATTCAAATTGATGAATTAGTAATTAATAATTGTTAGCCATTTTCATTAATTAAATTTTGGAAAATTATTTCTAACTTGTCTATGAGATTAGAAAATAATTTGAGCCAACTTTATTCAAGCACATTAATAAGACCTAGAAATAGTATATTTTAATGAAAGGGATTTACATATTGTCTATGAGAAATAATTTCAAATTGCTTAAATAATGAGTTTAATTAGTTAATGAATTTGGCTATTTTTATTAATTAAAATATTGGAGAATTATTTCTGTCTTGTCTATGAGATTAGAATTTAATTCAAGCCAACCATTTTTGAATGCATTAATGAAACCTAGAAATAGGATAAATTAATGAAAGTAATTTCTATTCTTGTCTATGAGAAAACAAATTATTAGTCCAATTGTTGTTTTAATTCCCCTAATTACTAGGTCCAAGAATATATCCATTTCTAATTATTCAATTCATTTCCCTTCTTTGATCAATCCATTTAGAGTTTAATATTTTTCATTTAGTTTATTTTTGAGCCATCATTAGATTTGCATAATTCAATTACTTTAATTTTCAAAAACTAGTTTAGAAAATCAATCAAAAGTTTTAATTCGGAAAGCTTCCAATAATTTGCGATAACCTGTGACTGAATTTAAAATCAAGAAACTCCTCCGCCATTCCTCAAGAGACACGATACTCGGGGTAAAACCGAAAGGTTAGACTCCGTTTTACTACAACGCCGCGAAAACGGTTATCAAATGGCGCCGTTGCCGGGGAGAGTTCAGAGATTATAGACTGGCACAGGAGGGAGCCAACAGGGATATTCTGGAGCAGCTAGAGACCCAGCGATAGGGGTGGACTCGGGTCGGGCCAACCGGCCCGGAACCGGACCGGCCCGCCACTGTGCGGGCCCGGACCGGCCCGGGAACCGGTTCGTTGGGCGGTTCGGGCCACCCGGCCCGGTGGATTCTCGGTTCGGGCTCGGGCCCTTCAAAAGGTGAACCGGCCCGGCCGGTTCGGGCCCGGGCCGGGCCAATTTTAATTTTTTTTTTGATTTGTTTTTTGAGTTTTTGGGTTGGGCTGGTTATTTTGGGCCATTTGAGGTGGTTAGGGTTGGTTTGGGGGTGAGAGGGAGGGGTGGGGGTTAACTAGGAAAAGCCCCCCAAAAAAAAAATACCCGAGGCCCGGCCCGGCCCAGACCCGGGGTTTACCCGGGCCGGTTCCGGGCCTCCCCTTCTTGAACCGAGGCCCGGCCGGGCCCAGGCCCGAACCGGCCCGAGTCCACTCCTACCCAGCGACTGGATATTGAGGAGATACGAGAGTGGCTGCGGCCTAGTCATGGATCACGGGATGACACAGGCGATGCCTAGATTTGCTTCTTCCTTGACATTTATTTTTGTTTGCTTGTTTATTCAGGATTGGACATAGCGCTGCTCTTTTGACTTGAATGCTCTCACAAACTAGCTATGGATGTTGTAAGAATTTTTAAAACATTTTTATTCCTGTTTTCATTATTCCTCTTCACAAAATTTTTTCAAAACTCAAGTGTGAGGAAAGAATCCAAAAAAAAAATGTGCCTTTATTTCTAAACTTTGTGCAGACCTCGAGGGCGAGGTCCAGCTCAAGTGTGAGGAGGTTGCGTTTTACACTCAAAATGTTAAAACCTTGTTTTAGATCAATCTTTATACTATTTTTGATATGAAACATTCACCTCTCAATTGTTATCAATCACATAATAGCTTAGAGGATCACCCTTATTATAAGAATTTACTTTTATTATTATTTTTAGAAAACTTGAAATTGTTATGGGTTTTTGGTTGCGAATGTAAGGGGTCGATTTTGTTTTAATTGGACATTCATTTTATTCAAAAAAAAATACTTATTAATAAATCTCTTCAAAACTCATTGTTATAGGACAATTCCATCTCTGAAAAGGGGCTCTGTTTCATTCGTTAATCATAGTCTGTGAGAATGAAATATGCATCTACCATGGGATAACACCGCCAACAAGAGTGGAAAAGAGACACAAAAAAAATAATAATAATAATTTGTGAATAAGATAAATGTCCAAATTAGAATAATGAAAACCTTGGGATAAGGAATTGATTGGTGGTTTAACATAATCAATAGTTTTTTTTAATAATAATTTTAAATTCTTGTATTTTGGGTGATTTTTCTAAAATGTTTAAAAATTGACAATAAAAAGGGAGATTTTTGTTTCTATTTCTTTAATAGCAATTCGATTATGATTCAGTCAGGTTTTACCTTTTTTGAGTGTGTTTGCAACTAATTTCTCGCTTGAAGACAATCAACGCTTAAGTGTGAGGAGATTGATAAGTCCATTTTTGTACTTATTTTTCTTATCAAATTTAAGTGATTTTGGACGGAAAAACAGAAAAACAAGGCATGTTTTATATATTTTGGTTCAAGTTTCGTGAAATCAGGTAAAAAACACATTCGTGATATGTTTGATGAAATTTCGGGTCAATTTAGCACAAAATGCGTCAATTCGAGTAACAAATGATATCATACCGAAAAAAGGAAGCAGAATTTCAAAGTGGTCCAGAAGGGAAAGTTGAAGAGCACAAAATTCAGAACAAGACGGACAAAACACCTCTTCGAACCCTAATTCAGTTCAAAAAGGTCCTGTTCTTCAGCTATTTCCGCAGCTCCAAGGATTTTTGGGAGAGAGAAACTTCAAATCTTCCTATCTTCTTCATTTTAGCTTCAAATTGTAAGTTCTTTATATGTATTTTCATCTTCTCAACGAGTAGAATCTGAATCTGAGCTTTGTTTTCTCGATCTGTTCTTCGAATTTTTCGAGAATATTTATCTAGTATTTCGCATTTTATTCCATAAATTAAATAAAATAGTTGTTGATGTTGAATTCATTCCAATTAATTATATAGTTGTTCACTAGCCTCAAGGTTGTTATTTATCTGAAGAAAGTTAATTTTCACGAAGTGGAAGTAATTTTTAATTAATTTCGGTAATTAGGTGTTATTATTGCATAAATTAAATTAATTACTGAAAAAGAGTAAAAAAATAGTTTCGGCCCTAATTCCAGTTTATTTCACTGTAGTATCACTTCCAGTAGTCAATAGAAAATTTAGAACGAATTTAGACTATTTTTAATTGCCTTTTGTATTTTATAGTTAAAAGTGGGAAAATTATCAATTAGGGTTAAAATTGGATTTTTGGTTTAAAAATTCGTGGAAAATTCCAAAAAGTCATATTGTAGTTCCAGAAAGTTTATTTTGACAAGATCCTATTTTTGATTAATTTTTGCTATTATACATGTTTAATTCCTTGTTAATGGTTAATTTATTTACCATATTGTTAAATGCAAAAATAATGTTTAGTAGCTAAAATTGTTTTGGGCATGAATTGAGAAAAAGAATATGGATTGACTTGTTAGCCGAAAATTAGGGGTTAAAATTAATTAATTGGGCTAGTTATTCACATTGATGAATTAGTAACTAATAATTGTTAGCCATTTTCATTAATTAAATTTTGGAAAATTATTTCTAACTTGTCTATGAGATTAGAAAATAATTTGAGCCAACTTTATTCAAGCACATTAATAAGGCCTAGAAATAGGATATTTTAATGAAAGGGATTTACATCTTGTCTATGAGAAATAAATTCAAATTGCTTAAATAATGAGTTTAATTAGTTAATGAATTTGGCTATTTTTATTAATTAAAATATTGAAGAATTATTTCTGTCTTGTCTATGAGATTAGAATTTAATTCAAGCCAACCATTTTTGAATGCATTAATGAAACCTAGAAATAGGATAAATTAATGAAAGTAATTTCTATTCTTGTCTATGAGAAAACAAATTATTAGTCCAATTGTTGTTTTAATTCCCCTAATTACTAGGTCCAAGAATATATCCATTTCTAATTATTCAATTCATTGCCCTTCTTTGATCAATCCATTTAGAGTTTAATATTTTTCATTTAGTTTATTTTTGAGCCATCATTAGATTTGCATAATTTAATTACTTTAATTTTCAAAAACTAGTTTAGAAAATCAATCAAAAGTTTTAATTCGGAAAGCTTCCAATAATTTGTGATAACCTGTGACTGAATTTAAAATCAAGAAACTCCTCCGCCATTCCTCAAGAGACACGATACTCGGGGAAAAACCGAAAGGTTAGACTCCGTTTTACTACAACGCCGCGAAAGCGGTTATCAATATATATATATATATATATATATATATATATATATATATATATATATATATATATATATATATATATATAGGGAGACATAACTTCCAGAAAATCTCAGCCCATGGTTAACACGCAGTCATTCCGGATGACCGAATGACGAACGAGTTAACAACATGGAAGGAAAATCATTCCCAGCTAAAAGAATTTGACCCTAGACTTATGAACGGATACATGGATCAAAACGGCTTGGAGAATCGATGCTCAGAAAATCTCAGCTCGTGGTTAACACGCAGTCATTCCGGATGACCGAATGACGAACGGGTTAACAACATGGAAGGAAAATCATTCTCAGCTAAAAGAATTTGACCCTAGACTTATGAACGGATAAAGGGATCAAAACGGCTTGGAGAATCGATGCTCAGAAAATCTCAGCCCATGGTTAACACGCCGTCATTCCGGATGACCGAATGACGAACGGGTTAACAACATGGAAGGAAAGTCATCCTCAGCTAACAGAATTTGACCCTGCAATCATAAGAGGGATCAAAACGGCTTGGAGTTTGACGCTCAGAAAAGTCTCATCTCAGCGGTTAACATGGGAATCGTTCCGGATAACCGAATGAGGAACATGTTAGCAGTTTGGAGGGAGCTATTATCTGAGCTAACAGAATTTGACCCTGTAATTACAAATTGTTAAAGGGATCAAAACGGCTTGGAGTTTGATGTCAGGGAATCCCACCTCAGCTTTTAACACGCAGAATCATTCCGGATGACCGAATGAGGAACGGGTTAACAGTTTGGAGGGAGCTGAGCCATCAACTCAGCTAACTGAATTTGACCTTGTAATTATGGACGAACCGAGCGACGTACGGATAAAGTACGGATTGTCGTCCGGGGAATCGGAACTATGGTTTTGAAAAATCTCGCCTCAGTCATTAACTTGATTTGGAAGCGAGCCGCCCTTTTAGCTATAAGTAAGGAATGACCCGATCCGGTGACCTTGCTTACAGTTTGAAAAGGGTTACCTCAGACCCCTAATATGGATGATACGAGCCAAAGAGAATTGTTCGGAATGCATCGGAATTGTGGGTTTGGAAGGGAGAGAGTCTCACCTCAGCTTATTAACACGTGGGATCATTCCGGATGACCGAATGACGAACGAGTTAACAGTTTGGAGGGAGCCGCCGTCTCAGCTGAAAATTTGACCCTGTGATCACGATCAAAACGGCTTGGAAGGATTCACCTCAGCTAAAAGATTTTTGACCCCGTGGATCACGAACGATAAAGGGATCAAAACCGGCTTGGGAAGGGTGTCAGAACAAGTATTCTCAAAACGAACGACGTTCGGTAACATGGATTGTCGTCCACAGAATCAGAAGTTTCAGAGAGATGACCGAATGACGAACGGTTTGGAGGAAGACATTATTTCAGCTAAAAGAATTTGACCCTGGCCTTACGACCGAACAGAGGGATCAAAACGGCTTGAAAACAATGTCAGAAATATAGAGATACATGAGCCGAAGGATGTTCGACAACACAGAAAATATTATGAGCGAAAGATATCAAAGAAAAAACAGAAGAGCAATACGTCAACATGGTTAAAGGAAAATATGCAGTTTATTCTTCGGCATTACTAGCCGGAAGATACAAAAGAAAAATAAGAGAAGACGAAAAATAAATACACAAGCTTATGCTACTGGAGGATCGCCGTTCGGGGAAGATAAAGGTTGGGAGCTCCCTGCCTGCGCTGCATCATCGAGCATTACTTTTTTCCTCTTCTCCATAACCCGGTCATAGGTATTCCCGAACAGATCATCAAATCCCAACTCATCAGGATCAAATGGCTTAGGGAAGTGCTCCAGGATCAGATCAAGGTTCCTGTCCAAAAGCAGATCCTGGCTTTGTTTTACAGTCTTCTCGGTCAGGACATCAAGAAAATATTTTCCTTCGGGCGTGCTATCTAGGAGATCGATGCCTGCCTTAATGAGATCTTCGCTTTCACGCAAAAATTGGCCAAGATGAGGTCCCAAGAATTGCTGAGCCGTATTCTCCGGGGCGACGTTCAGTCCTCTACCCCGTTGATAGTCGACTATTGATTGATTGGCAATCTGGGAAGTGTTGGCAGTATAGGGCTCGGGAAGATTGTCACCATTGACCTTATCAAATTTTACCCCGGCAGATTCAGCAGCCCGCACCTTGGCCCGGAGTTCTTTAATTTCCCGATCACGACGTCGGGTCCTCTCTTGCATCGCAGCCAGAGCAGCCTTCGCCTTCTCGCCTTCATTGGCGCGTTCTTGCAGATCTGGGTATCGTCCCGATCGCTGGCCAGGAGTCTCATTTCCTTTTCGGCTGCCAGGAAAGCCTTGTGATAGTATACACCGGCCTGAAGACATGTGGCAAATGAAGTCAGATAAGATAAACAAATAAAAAGTAGGAAGGTATGGATCAGAATGAAGTGTACCTTGAGTGCTTCTTGATGACCTGCCTCAAGAAGATCTGACAAGTGAGTCAAGTTTGTGAAACTAAGGGGAACCTTCAGCGAAGTGCTGCACTACATGGATGATGTCATTAGCCCAAACAGGTATCTTCCTTCTGCTCTAGGCCCCATGTTTGAAAACTCAACAAACATCCGATCATCGACCGGCGTATCAAAAAGAACTGGAGTTTCGATTTGGCAGGCACAGATATTTTGGGCTCAGCCTCCGTTCCGGTCAAATCGACTACGTGATCGACCGAGATCAGTATGCTGCCATCATTCCCTCTGCGTTTCTTCCGGGTTTGCTCAACAGATGCATGATCGGCAATCATCTTCTCCTTGCCTTTTCCGGAGGAAGCTGTCAGAGTAGCGTCAGATATGGAACGCCGAACGGGTATAGGGGATATCACACCTACAACAAAGGGAATAAGAGATAAGAAACTAAATTGAAAGGAGGACGATCGGTTTCAAACCCTGTTACACTTACCAATCCCAGCAGATAGCATACTTGAAGGGGTAATAAAACCCCGAAGACTTCGAGTTCCTCCCATACACAGAGATTCATCTTGGGAGCGCAGAACGACATCTATTCTGGGCTGAGAATCCCGAACGGGGTAAGCGTTCCACCGATCAGGAAATGGGAGAGAATAGCCTATACGAACGAATAGAAATCGCTACTCCCAGTCAGCTGACGGGGTAGGATTATCTGTAAACAACTGACGATCAGATCGGGCTACCAGCTTCAGGTACCCGGTCGTCCAATAAGGCTGATAGCAGTAATGGTGTAGAAATAAATCAACACTTGGAGCGATCCTCAATTCCTGACATCGAATTATGAATCCAGTCAGAATGCGGTAGGTGCTAGGTACGAACTGAGCGGGAAGTACGGAAACCCGACGCAGGAACTCTACAACGAATGGGTGAAGAGGGAAGCGAAGCCCGGCAATCAATGCATCAAGATGCACTAGCACGTGTCCCGGTCGGTGCCTCATTGGATGCCTGATAAATCCAACGTAAAATTCTCTTGGTGGAGACAATAGTTGGCAAAGTTGCCGTTCGGCATCTTCAGGAAGACGTTGTTTCTGTTTACGAATACGGTTAAAGTGCAGGACAATGCGGGGTGGCCGTTCGGGCATTCCCTTGTTATAGATCTGTACATCGTCCCCTGATAGGCATCCGTCATCACGAAGCTGTTCGGTATCTTTTCCTGTGAGAGGATTGCCGGAATTAGGTACTTAGGAAGTAGAGCCTTCGGCCTTGTTCCCAGCAGAAGTTTTTCCTACACGAATCAACGGCATTTCCTCAGATTCTGAGCTAGAAGGAAAATATATATAACCACTTGATGAATCCTGAGAATTCTAGAGATAGAAAGCTTGGAGATACACGAGAGAAAAAACTTGAAACAACAAGAAAAATGAGGATCAAGCACCTCTATAAATAGAGAAAGTGCCGCCCAAAACCCTAATCCATAAACAACACGTGGCATTACGTGGTTATGATTAATCAGGACGTATTTATGGCTCATTGCTAGGCACGTACCACGAAGGGCAATGAAGAAACATGGTTGCAAGTACTGTATAACCAGGCAATCTTTTCCAACAAGATCGAACAAATGTTTATTTCAGGTATGTGTATCAACTGGCCGAACAACGAACGGCAAGCCAAAGGTGGATAAAGGAAGGTCAGAACGGCCAATTCCTTTCGCATTTGGCCGAACAACGAACAACCAAAGGAAGGCATCCATAAGAAACATGTTATATCTCGAACGGTCACACAAAGAAATGCAACAAGGTCCATGAGAACAGCTAAATATTATCCAACTGGCTAAGTAACGAACAACGAGCCAAATGACTAAGATGTTTCAAATTAGCCGAATGACGAACGGTCTCATAGAGAATTGGCAAAGATCACACTGAGGCCCGAACGGCTATCAACATAAGAAGGAGGCCAAATGCGGGTAAACTGTTGGAAACATCTGAGGCCAGAAAAAACTGCTAAGACCTAAAAAATGATCGGAAGCCCGAGGCTGTCAACACGAAAAGAAAGGGGCCAAGTCCTGGTAAATTGTCAGAACTATCTGATGCCCGAGCAGCAATCGAACGGTGATAGGAATGTTAAGTAAAAAATGAGGTCAGAAAATTGTTAAGTCCTATAAAACGGACCGAATCCCGAATGGTAAGCAATCAATCAATAAAGGCAAGAAAGACAATATATGAAGCTTTGTGCAAAAGAGATCATATATATTATCGGCTCTATTGGCCGGAAAGTACAAAAAGGGTTTGCAAAAAAAGGAGAAGGGGGGAAGGGATTACAATTGCTAACAATACTAAATTCTAAATCTACTGTTCCTCCCTAGTGTCTTCTTCATCACCCTCCTCCTCGTCTGAGTCAGTGGAGGGATCAGGCTCCCTCCCCGCTTCACGATCAGCAGCCCGTTGCAAGTCCCGTTGATATTTTTCGTATTGGGCTTCAATGATGGGTGCCTGGGGAAGATCAGCCAGCTCAACCGGCCTCCCTAGCAATTCTTGCAGTTTGGCAACAAAGGGAGCCATAATATGCTGGCAGCCCATGACATAAAGAGATCTGGCCAGGGAGTCATTAAATTTTTTGCCCCTTGGGTCCTGGTCGAGCAGTTTGACCCCCTCGCTGCGGCGAGCATCACCCATGGAGAATCGTTCGAGATAAGCACCAAAGGTGGCCGGGAGTTCCTGCTGCGCATAGTCTTTCTTCAGGGCAGCAAACTCCTCGGATCCTTTGAATGCTTCCCGGACGGCGGACAGATCAACCTTCACCTCAGCTGGGCCGTCCGGGATACGGGGAGCGCATTCTTCAAACTTCACCAAAGCAGATTCAGCAGCATGAACTTTGGCTTGGAAGGCCCCGAGCTGAACCCTGAGTTCACCAAGCTCCGACTCAAGGCATCTTTTCTCCTCCGCAGAGGCCTTCCGTTCGGTCTCTAGAGCAGCAAAAGCAGCTGCTGCATTCTGCTCCGCAGAAGTCCGAGCGACGATCAGATCCCGCTCTTTAACCAGTCGAGCCTCTTTCAGCAGCAGACTGTAAAGCCCAACCTGCAGAATGTCGTTCGAGAAATGAGATGGTGTGAAAGGAAATTTAAACTATGAGAAAAATATAGGGAAAAAAGTAAAATACCTTCAGGGATGCTAAGGCCAAGCATTCCTCACATTGCTCGACCGACAGCGTGGGAACAATGAAATTGTTGAAGAAAGCGGAGGTAGACCAAATCGGCTTGCCGAACATCCACCTTTTTCTACAACTTCATGAACCGGATCCGCCAGTGAGATTCAGTCGACTTGGCCAGACAGATGGACGGTGGGCATATCACCCGCACCCTGACCTGTCTCCTGAGCAGCCTGGAAGTGCTCAGGAAATCGATGCATCTGATCAGAACCAAACCGTTCGTCGAACAACATGGCATCAAATTGGTCATGATGGACCTGTTGCAGTGGTTGTGGTTCTGGAACGGGTTGAGAAGTTCCAGCATCCTGAACGGTAATTGTGGAAGGAGTAGGTTGGGGGTTCTTCTTGGATTTCTTCCGTTTGCCGACCCCACCAGCTGCAAGAACTCTACTGTTGTCCATAGGTACGTCTGGGTTGAGAGCTAAAAAATAACAAAAGAAAATATTAGTACCGAGCGGACCTTAGCACGTGGGAAACAAAAAGAAAAAGAAAACGTTTCTCGCACGGGAAGGACCGCCCAAACCATGGCACTTGATTTCTCAAAGCAAGTAAACCCAAGAGAATGGGCAGTACCTATCCCGGCTTTAACAAGCCGATCACGAGTCAGGTAGGTCATGATATCGCAACACTTGTCTTTCTCCACAGCAAGTACATCCTTGTAGATTTCCTCAGAAAGAACCGGGTCGGGAGTCTTGCGAGGGAAGGCATTCCATTTGCGAGGGATCAGCCTGTCCGGGACAGACACAAAGAAGAACCTATCCTTCCACGGTCGGGCCGGGTCTAGGGATGGATTCGGGCCGGGTCGGGCCCGGGCCGCCGGTTCGTATCAGATGGGCCCGGGACCGGCCCGAGGGTTGGACGGGTCCGGTTCGGGCGGGGCCACCCGCCCGGGTCATGGGTCGGGCCACCCACCGGGCCGGGCCGGGCCGGTTAAATATTTTTTTTAATTTATATTTTATACTTTATAGTTTTATACAAGTATTAAAAAACAAACTTCAAGTGCATTTATTTGAAATGAAATAGGAACTACATTTGAAAATTAAATAGGAACTATAATTGTTTTTAATCGGAATCTCCGGCATAGGTAGAGCCACCCTCTGTAGATTCATCCATAAAGTGTTGGGATGGAGTGATGTCAATTTCTTGAGCTCTACGTGCTGCTTTCAACCAATCGTGGTAGCATATAAGCATCTCAAGAGATTCAGCGCTCAACCTCGTTCTGGTTTGTGTTAGAACATTGCCGGCCGAACTAAATTCTTGTTCCACGGCAACCGTTGAAACCGGCATTGATAGCACTTGCTTAGCCATCTTTGCTAAAACCGGGAACATTCTTTCTTTTCCCTTCCACCAGTTTAGTACGTCAAAATCATCTTTTTCTTCAAAATCAACATCATAAGTTAAATACAAAGAAATCTCATTAATTGTGCTTTGTTGTGTAGCGGGAGTTGATTTTGTTTTTTTAATAAGATTGGCAAACGTAGATTTGAAAATTGATTTTCCTTTAGATGATGTTTGTGTCGGGGGAGGGGGCGCATTGCCATATTGTGCATGAAACTCATTGAATAATGCATAAAATATATCACTAACCTCGTTGTATTCTTTTTTCGGATCAATTGGGTTGTCCTCATACATTGGCAATGGACCAAAAAAAGCAGCATAATAATAATTCAAACATTCTTCTAAAGAACCAAGTCTAAAACGATGATCGAGAACAAATGCAATACCATAAATATGCGGAATATGTGAATAATATTTTAAAAACTTTTCCTTCATAAAACCAGCAAAATAACTCACATAATCAGCATTCTCAAAATTGGAAAAAGCACCGGCGAGATTAACAGCTTCACGAATAAATTGGTTTGAGGTAGGTTTACAAACATGACTAAAAGTTTCAGTTGCATTATTAAAGTATATCAAAGCATTACAAATTTTTTCACAGGTGTCGATCTCAGCCGAGTTTATAATATAGTTATCATATTGTTTCATAAAAGAAGGAAAATGTTGTTTATATCTAAGAAGAACTCCAATTAACTTATAGGTACTATTCCAACGAATAGACAAATCTTTTGGAAAAGCCACATATCTCTCACCTCTTTCTTTCAAATAATCATGCCATTTTTTCCTAAGGTGTCCATTACCCCAAATACGTCTAATCCCCCCCTTGACTACCTCCAACGATGCTCCCAACGCTTTTAGACCATCTTGCACACATAAATTTAGAACATGACATGCACATCGTTGATGAAAAAATCTACCCATCAAAGAAGTAGAACCACACAATTCACGCAATCTAGGAATAGCAGCAGTATTATTAGTAGCATTATCAAAACCAATAGCAAACACCTTATCAATTAAATTACACTCAATTAAAATACGTTCAATCAAAATATAAATATGTTCAGCGGTGTGACGATCATTAAATTCACGGAAAGCAAGAACACGTTTATGCATATGCCAATCATTATCAATATAATGTACAGTCAGACCCAAATAATGTATATTATGATAAGTATCCTCCCATATGTCAGAACATACAGTAACACGTCCATCAAAGTTTGCAAAATAATTTTGTAACCTTACCTTTTCCGCACCATAAAGCCTTGAAATTTCTTTCTTAACCGTTTTACGACTATAACCTCTATATTGCGGATTTAAACAAGTTTATGCATAATCACGAAAAGCAAGACTTTCAGAAAACAAATAAGGCAAATTTTCTTCAACAAGTAAGTTAGTCATACCTGTCAAATTTTGTGCATCATTGTATGAGAAATTACCAAAAGCTTGTTGGTTATTTGCAAACCTCGATATTTGCGTTTGTTTCCCCGTTCCTCCGCCTAATTTTGCATACTCCACCGGGTGTTTGGACTTAAGGTGTCTTGTGGCGGATCCGTATCCGCCGGAAATCCCCAAGCTATAGTTTTTCTTGCACCAATTGCAAGTTGCGGTCCAATTCCCGGTGTTCGGGTCCTTCCACGTAGAAAAATTATTAGCCATTAATTCAGATTTACTTTTTTTTGTACTTGTTTGGGATGAGGCTGCTTGGTCGGCGTCATGGCTGCCGCCACCCTCCTCCTCGTCGTCGTCGTGGCTCTCCGGAATTGCTTCCTCCACATCGTCTTCCTCGTCCTCGAGCTCTTCTTCGTCAATGGTCCTCGGTTGGTCTTGAAAAAAGCGGGAATTATGTCGGTGCAATTCTTGTTCTAGTTGTTCGTCGGTCATCGCATCCCCATCCCTCCTTACGTAACCCGTATCAAAATCATCTTGACTTTGAGATGAAGAGCCGATATGTGATTTACCTTTGCGGGATCTCTTCCTCGCAAGCTCGTTCGTTCGGTTGCGCTCGAGGTTACCCATATCAACCGAATATCTAGGACGATCCATCTAAAAAATGTAGCGATTAATAAAAAATTGTAAAAAACTAATTAACTATTTATCTAACTATTAATTCGAGTTATAGCAAATTAAGTAGTGAATTAACTAGTTTTGTGTACAACACATTTTTTAAACTAGAGTCAAATGTAGCAATTAATAAAATATTGTAAAAAACTAATTAACTATTTATCTAACTATTAATTCGAGTTATAGCAAATTAAGTAGTGAATTAACTAGTTTTGTGTACAACATATTTTTTAAACTAGAGTCAAATGTAGCAATTAATAAAATATTGTAAAAAACTAATTAACTATTTATCTAACTATTAATTCGAGTTATTGCAAATTAAGTAGTGAATTAACTAGTTTTGTGTACAACATATTTTTTAAACTAGAGTCAAATGTAGCAATTAATAAAAAATTGTAAAAAACTAATTAACTATTTATCTAACTATTATTTCGAGTTATAGCAAATTAAGTAGTGAATTAACTAGTTTTGTGTACAACATATTTTTTAAACTAGAGTCAAATGTAGCAATTAATAAAATATTGTAAAAAACTAATTAACTATTTATCTAACTATTAATTCGAATTATAGCAAATTAAGTAGTGAATTAACTAGTTTTGTGTACAACATATTTTTTAAACTAGAGTCAAATGTAGCAATTAATAAAATATTGTAAAAAACTAATTAACTATTTATCTAACTATTAAACAAGAGTCAAATGTAGCAAATTAACTAGTAATTAAACAAGTGTAAATAATAGAATAATTTCGTACCTCTTTCGGGACTTTCGGTCTTTCGGATGGGAGTAATAGAATGACTTCAAATTAATTAGATATAATTCCAACTATATTAATAGATATAATAAATATATAAGTAATATATAATTAGATAACAAATATAAGTAATATAAAACTATTTATATCTATTTATAGTTTATATAAGTAGATAATTAATATAAACTATAAATAATAAATATAATATATTGGAGAATGGAGAATAAGAGAATTAGAGAGTAGAGAGTTAAGAATAGGATTTAGGAAGAATTGGAGAAGAGATGAAAAAATGTTTAAGATTAGGAGTATTTATAGGTTTTTTTACCCCCCCCCCCACCACCACCCACCACCAGCCAACCCCCCCGGACCCCCCCTTTACCCCACCCAACAGCTATATAGCCGTTTGGGTTGTCCCCAGCCCCACCCCCAACGGCTAGTAGGAGCTAGGGATGGATTCGGTTCGGGCCACCCGGCCCGTGACCCGGCCCGGCCCGGTACTGTGCGGGCCCGGGACCGGCCCGGTCGGGCGGTCCGGGACCGGGTATGGGCCCGAACCGGTGGGAAGGGGCGGGGCGGGCTCGGTTCAGCATTATTGTGACCCGGCCCGGCCGGGTCGGGCCCGGGTCCGGTTCAATTTTAAAAAAAAAAATTGGTTTGGGCTCCTACTAGCCGTTGGGGGTGGGGCTGGGGACAACCCAAACGGCTATATAGCCGTTGGGTGGGGTAAAGGGGGGGTCCGGGGGGGTTGGGTGGTGGGGGGTAAAAAAAACCTATAAATACTCCTAATCTTAAACATTTTTTCATATCTCTTCTCCAATTCTTCCTAAATCATATTCTTATCTCTCTACTCTCTAATTCTCTTATTCTCCAATATATTATATATCTACTCTCATATTCTCTTCTCCAAGAAGTTAAGATGGAAAATCAAAATGCCATTATACGGTATAATTTTGATAAGCAGAAGGACCCGAAGACCGGGATGTGGTACGCAATTTGCAAATGGTGCGAAAAAAAATGTATCATGGGGGCTTCAGGCGGATTCGGGATGGCAATCAAGCATATGAAGTCATGTGACAAAGCCAAAGGATCGGGAGGTGCAGGAAGTTCCGATTGATTACAATTTTCAAAATGTTTCTCTCTTAAAGTTTGTTTTAATTTTCAAATGTAGTTCCTATTTCATTTCAAATAAATGCAATTGAAGTTTGTTTTTAATACTCGTATAAAACTATAAACTATAAAATATAAATTATAAAAAAAAATTAACCGGCCCGGCCCGAACCGGACCCGTCCAACCCGCGGGCCGGTCCCGGGCCCACTTTTCTTGAACCGGCGGCCCGACCGGGCCTAGGCCCGGGCCGGGCCCGACACGGCCCGAATCCATCCCTAGTAGGAGCCCAAACCAAAAAAAAAAATTTGTTTTTAAAAATAGACCCGGACCCGGGCCCGGGCCCGACCTGGCCGGGTCACAAAAAACCAGAACCGAGCCCGCCCCGCCCCTTCCCATCGGTTCGGGTCCATACCCGGTCCCGGACCGCCCGACCGGGCCGGTCCCGGGCCTGCACAGTACCGGGCCGGGCGGGGTCACGGGCCGGGTGGCCCGAACCGAATCCATCCCTACTTCCACCCCTTGATTGAGGTGTGATTACCCTTGAAAAGAATATGCCCCGTTCGAGATCTGGCGGCTAGATACCCATGGGTTTGTTGGGGGGCTACTTTAAAAAATTGATGGAATAAATCTAGGGTCGGCGAGGCACCGACATCTTTGCAACGACAAATAAAGCCCGCCATGGCCCGATAGGAGTTCGGCATGACTTGGGCAGGTACAATTTCGCAAAAATTGAAAAAAGAAACAAAAAAGGAGTGTAACGGAAATCTAAGCCCAGCCCTAACTGAATCGAAATGGACTACGACCATCCCGGGGGCGTGATGCAGGGGATGAAGCCCAGCTCGCAACCGGAAGTCCACTGGGTCTGGGATTAGGGCCAGAATTTCGGCCCTATTATTGGCAGTCAATTTTTGCCGTCTTGCCCTAATTAAACTTAGGTCGAGTGTGTGACAGGGAATAGCATTTTTTGCCGTCATTGTAAGGGTTATCATTTCGATACTGAAGCTCTAGAATAACATTATTACTCTTGTTTCTTGTATTAAAAGCACTGTTCTAACGTACCGATTGGGAAGTTTCCTTGTAATCAGACAAGTTAATTAATACAAGTGAGCTTTGAGTATTAGTTGATTCAGATTTTATATTTTGTTATACACTTTGATTCTGATCCATTCATGATATATCCAAAATTCGTGTTGGACTTTCGGATTTACGAGACTTAATCTCAACAATCATGCTTATTCAATTCTCCTTGATGGTTAGTTACACAATGACAATGAACAAAAGTCAAAGGTAATTGTTGAAAACCTTGAGTGTCTTCTTGTGACATCTTATTTTTACACATTGACCATTGCATGTTACAATTCTAAGGATGATAGAAATGTCATCATCATCATCATTCATCGTCATCATTACCTCAGTGCCGCAAAGACTTCCTCCGTCTACAGTGGGGGGTAAGGGAGAATCGAATGTACGCAATCTTACTCATGTACTAAACACAGAGAGACTGTTTCAAGATGACTGACCCTAAGAATGATAGATATGTCTCGCTGGAAAATCATGATATGTGAAGGTGAAAGAAATCCGAAAAAATTACAAAAAGAATGTTGTTTACATGAAGTTTTCAACAACTTATAATATGTGTACATATTAAACTTTTGATAATTATTACTACATATCACCCATGTGATAAACAATATTTATAATATCTAAGTACAAATTATTACATCCCGAGCAACGCATGGGTGGAATACTAGTGGGGCCAATTTTAGGGGTGGACTCGGGCCGAGCCAACCGGCCCGCCACTGTGCGGGCCCGGACCGGCCCGGGAACCGGTTCGTTGGGCGGTTCGGGCCACCCGGCCCGGTGGATTCTCGGTTCAGGCTCGGGCCCTTCAAAATGTGAACCGGCCCGGCCGGTTCAGGCCCGGGCCGGGCCAATTTTAATTTTGTTTTTGAATTTTTTTTGAGTTTTTGGGTTGGGCTGGTTATTTTGGGCCATTTGAGGTGGTTAGGGTTGGTTTGAGGGTGAGGGGGAGGGGGGGTGGGGGTTAACTAGGAAAAGCCCCCCCCAAAAAAAAAAATACCAAGGCCCAGCCCGGACCCGGGGTTTACCCGGGCCGATTCCGAGCCTCCCCTTCTTGAATCGAGGCCCGGCCGGGCCCGAACCGGCCCGAGTCCACTCCTATAGCCGATTAGTTGAATATTTTTCAAAAAATTAAAACGAATAAGTGTAATATACTAATGTACTACTATTCACATATACTTAATATATTAAATAATAAATACATAAACTATTATAATATGTATATTATTGTGCAGGTCAGGTAATGGTGCAGGTGACCGTATCCAAATTAAACGAGGCGGGTAACAGAGCGGAAGGTTTAAACCCATAACCACCTCATTACCCGTTTAAATAAATCAGGTATTCCCCGCCCCATACCCGCTACCCGATCAAAGTGGTTTTCCCCATTTTGACCGGTTCAATTTGGTGCAGGTATCCATCGTGTAGGGTTAAATTACCATCCCTAGCAAAGTCCAATGGGATAGAGGGAGTATAATTTTACAAAAAAAAATCAAAAACTGGATTGAAAATCTCAATCCAAAGTTCCAAACTGATCCTGAGGGAGGGGGGATCCGAAGAATTTCAACAACCTGTGAATATCTAGGGCTTAATAGAACCAAGATTAAGACTCGTGATTTAATAAAAATTAAAAATTTAGTTCATTTGGCAGGAGTTAAATATCAAACAAAGAGCAAACATATGGTTATGTAAAAGAACAGTTCAAGCTATACCCTAATACCCCTATCATTACACTCAACATCCAGCAAAAATGTGAAATATCAGGGAAAAGGTCCATAAGAAAGAAAGAAAATGGAAAACGATAGACAAGGCAATGCAATCCATTTCCCAAGTTCAGCTTGACCTACATTTGCTACCAATTTTATTACTTCTTCTTTCCCGCCTTGGCAGCATCTCCCGCCTTTGTCTGCAAAATGTGTAAAGTAGTAATTAAATCACATCCTGTCCGCAAGATCATAAACACATAAGAATTATTTCTTAAAAGGAATTGTTAGTTGGTCAAAACCTTCTTCACTCCTCTGATTTTCTTAGATCGGTTCTTCCGTTCCTTCATTTGCTTTCTTGACTTCTCAACTTTAGTATCCAACCCATTCTGCACGAGGACATAGATGTTAATCACATAGCAGTATCTTCAATATAGTCGTAGTTTTGCAAATATAGCTCCATCAATCCCAAAAAATTTACTCCGTATGTTTTAAGAAAAAAAACTGTTTTAAAAGTAACTTTGGTGGTGAACATATAGGGCTCCTGTACAGCCAAGCCCACAGACAGGTTTTGGTCAATCACATTAAACAAGGTAATCAATATGTTTAAGGGGATATGTGACAATAATTTCATATTCATAACAAATATGGAGTAATAATTACTAGCTTATATAAAAATAAAAAAATAAAGAAAGAGTATCCAAAATAGGAGTAAAAATAATGTAAAATTATAGAAAAAGAGTAGTATGTTTTCCTTAAATAGGAGTAACTTACTGTCATCCAGAAACTTACATTAATATATTACTAGTCTTCAATACGGCAGTAATTCTGTTATAATTTCTAGTATTTTCCAACCATGGAAAAACTCCTATTCAGGGATTAAAAGTAGTGCCCATTTTTTTGGAATTACACATTATTTTACACCAATTTAGGGCAATTTCTTTAAAGTAAAAGATATAGCCTCCCCTCAAAAAATAATTCATTGGACAGAGTATAACTTTAGAAGAAACAGACAGTTTTAGGTCTAATTTGGGGTTTTGGTTAATTTGGAATGAGCTCATTATTGGAAAACAGATTTTAGAAATTATGGTGGTTTGTGTTTTCGAATTTAACAAGTGCTACACATGACATTGAAAAGTGATCTGCAAAGTTTAAGATGTCTACTGGTAAAACCTTTAACCCGAAACACAAAAGTCATCCTGGGTAGACCTTTGCTTAACCATGACTTCTAGTGTTCACAAATGCGACATAGGGCCTTAGTCACATAGAACCACTTGGAGTCTTACACAACAAAAAATGGTACACTGGCCAATAATGTAGGGAGAAATATTGCATGCTATTATGGATTCCATGATATGCCCACTTTATAAGGACATCTGTGCATTTGAGGACCACATACTTTTGTGTAAGATTGTGAAACTAATATACTAGGCATATTTATTACAGAATAATGGTAATACATAAATCCATCTAATGTTCATTGTTGTATTGGCTAGAGGCAAAATATCAAAGACGATGGGCCATTAGCTTCAAATAATGGTAAACACAGTAGTAACGTGATTTTAATAATAAAAATATAAAACTTAAATCCAGTTTTTCAATCATTTATTAATATAAAATCAACTTGAAATGAAGAATTACAAAAATTTGTTGCAGATGTAGGTACTCACGAGAAGCAGGAAGCCATAATAATGAAACAAAAAGAAAAGAACAGAACAATAAATCAATAATGAGAAATGACTTACTCTGACGAGTCTGTACTTGGGCTCGAATTTCTTTGCATTCTCAACAGAGTCATAGATCAAACCAAATCCAGTCGATTTACCTCCACCAAAGTGAGTCCTGAACTTGAATACGAATATGGCGTTGGAATCTTTTACTTCATACATCCTTGCCAGTTTCTCTTTCAGCTCCGCCTTTTATGAAGTATTACAATGAGGAAAAAAATAAGTTTCAGATTGATTTGCCAAATGTAATAGATGTGATTAGGTTCCATGTATTAAACGTAAACACACATTTCTTAAAAAGGGAAATGTCCATAATCTAACCTTGGAAACATTAGCCCTTCCAGGATGCAGAACGTCGATCACCTAAAAGAATTCAAAAACACAAAGCATTAATACAAAGAATGGCATCTAAACATGCCAACACCGTATCAATAGTATTAGTTCTTACGAATTGTTTCCTTGAGAGAAGTCGATTAGTCATGAACTTCCTCGTCCTGATGGTCACTGCCTTGTCCGCCATTTTGCTGCACCGCCCTTGGAATTGCTTCGCTTCAGCTCTCTACTCCGGCGCCTCCGTCCAGGACGATCTCCGCCGCAAAGAGCTGCTCTCTACTTAAGCAGGACCGACTGTAATGCTAGGGTTTAACTTTTCAAGTATAGACCTTGGAAAATTGTGCGTTGGGTCTTATTGTTCCGTATTGGGCCATAAAATAGTACACACTTAAAGCCCATCAGAACATGGGTCATCTCCTTTTGCGCAAAGTCCAATTTTATATTAGTACTCCATATATTTTAGAGCTGTATTCAATTTAATCATTTCATCTTCTCTTGCCCGTCGTCTCCCCCATCATGGGACGACTTACATCTGCGATTGCAATCCCAGAAGAACGGTGGCAGAACATCAGAGGCAGCGGCGGTCACCGACACTCTCCGGAGTCCGGTTCTCATCGTCGGGACTATCGCAGTCGCAGCCGGAGCCGTAGTATCAGCGCTAGGCGGAGTCGCAGCCGAAGCCCGGACTACTCGAGGTACGAACCTTCTTCCCATAATAACCGCCGTGTCGAGCGGTCATATTCCCCTCACCGTAATAATCGCTATGACCAGCAATCATATTCCCTTCACCGTGATCGCCGCCATAGCCCTAATTTCACGCCCTACAAATTCGAACAAGAACGAGTAGATCGAAGGGTACCCTATTTCAATGGAGAGCACAGAAATAGACGAGATGCCGATTCGGAATCAGATGAGGAGCTTAAAGGCTTGAGCTTTGAAGAGTTTAGGATGCGAAAGCGTCAGAAGTTAAGGAAGATGCGTAAGAATTGTATTTGGAATTGCACGCCTAGCCCACCTAGATCTGAAAACGAACCAGAGGACGACTTCGATCCAGATGAAACTCAGAACAATGATTTGAAGGATAAAGAGATTGATAGAAGGGATTCCTCTAAGGCAGATTCCAGTGTTTCCAGCAGCGAGTCATCTGACAGTGAAGAGTCATCGGAATCAGATTCCGATTCAAAATCAGATGATTCGCGGTATAGGAAGTCTAGGAAGAGCAGGAAATCTGGCTCTAGGCGTAGGACTAGGAGATTGAGATCTGTATCTGAAAGTGACACTGATTCAGGCGATTCAAGTGACGATTCAGAAGTCAAAACCAAGAGTAGAAGGAGCAAATCAAAGAGAAAGAGAACCAGGCAGCACAAGAAGAGTAGCAGAAGTAGTAAAAAGAGGAGTAAAAGTAGAAGGACCAAGAAGAGTGAAACAGAGTCATCTGGGGCTAGCGAATCATCAGAAGATGATGTCAAGTTAAAGAAGGCAAGAACATCTTCATCCTCAAAGTCTAGACACCGACAGAAAAGGAAAGTTTCTGATGATAGTGATTCCTCGCATTCTGGAGAAAGCTCTGACTCTGCAGCCGGTGCAAAAGCTAAACTAAACCCTGAAGAAACATTGGGAAGTGAAGTCAAGAATGAGGTTCTTGAATTAAAAGAACTGATCGAGTCACGTATGAAGCCTTCCGCTGAAAGCGAGCCCATAGTAGGCCCAATGCCAATGCCAAAAACTGATGGACAGCCTGTTAACTATGGAGGTGCACTTAGGCCTGGAGAAGGTGATGCTATAGCCCAATATGTTCAGCAAGGGAAACGTATTCCACGAAGAGGTGAAGTGGGTCTTTCGGCTGATGAGATCTCTAAGTTTGAGACACTCGGCTATGTGATGAGTGGTAGTAGGCATCAGAGGATGAATGCCATTCGTATCAGAAAGGAAAACCAAGTGTACAGTGCTGAGGACAAGCGTGCTTTGGCCATGTTTAATTATGAGGAGAAGGCTAAGCGTGAAACTAAGGTTATGGCTGATTTAAAGCGATTGGTGAATCGCCACATGGTAGGCCCTGATGTTATTGCTTCTCATGATCCATTTAAAGGAGGAGCGACCTCTGATGGAGCTGATGATGCCTGATCTTATGGGTGATCACTTGTATGTTGGATTTTATTGTTAGCTTACTTGAAAACCTCAGGCGAAGGGATTCAGCAAATAGGGTTGCTTATTTCTGAACTTTATCTTGATGCTTGGTCAAAATTGTGATAAAACTCCGTGGGATTACTATTCTCATATTATGAAGTTATCAAATGATTTGTTTTGTCTAATTCATGTTATGGTTTATAAGCAGTTGAGCACCCTCACATTGCAATTGCATGAGCACTTATAAAATTTGGAGTATTGTGAGTATTTGTTTTACTGAGTATTTGCCTAGATCTTATCTTACACTGATGCTATGAAAGAGAGTCTAGAAGGCTATGGAAGCATGATACTTCTGGCCTTTTTTTAGTACAAGATGCTATTGATTTGTGATACATTTGACCACTGATGTCAATAGCGGCGCTATAGCGGAATAGCGGTGTGGCAGACATTGAAGCCGCTACATGGAGGGCTCTAGTGTGGCGTTTGGGTGTAGCGGCCATAGCGCCCGCTATTGCAGTGGTGCGGAGAAGCCTTTTGCGTCCACTAAAGCGGCGCATTTTATATTAAAGAGGTTACTGCGCACTCTGAGATGGTTTTTAGTGTAAACTAAATCGATAATAGTTACTGCGCATTCTCTATTTGAGTATTGTATTGCTGCTGATGCTGATAATAATAAGAATAAGAATAATAATATGAAAAATAAAAATATTAATAATTAAAATGAAAACAACAATAACAATTTGGAGGGAGGTTGTCTGTATGGATTGATTTAAATGGAAGAGTAAAATGAAATAATTTGTAACAAATATATTTATTTACATCTGATATTACGGCTCTGATAGTTAAAGCGTTGATGCAAATAGAACTTCCCCTTTGCGTTTTGTAGCACGACAGACATTTCAAATGAAATACATTAAGAGGAAGTTTAAATGAAATATTTTATTTTATGTTATGTGAGGCCTTATAACCATTCATTTGTATAATGGAGTACTCTATTATAATTTCACTTTATAAATGAATTGCATATATGACTCCATTGTATAATCATATGTTATTCAAAGAAACAAATTGTTTTCATAACTAGATAGAAAATGCCTCTTATATCCCTTATTTGCAACATCTTTGATTTTCTATCTTAATATCCAATGTTTCGGATATATGTTGTTTGATTATGATGAAGGTGATAAATTAATAAAGATGGAGGATATACTGGTGACTTTGATTGATGTATTGAACTACTGTATGATAATAGTGGACGTGATCCAACACCTGATTTTAGAAAACTAGATCGATATCAAGTCGGGTAATAGACATGTGTGTTAATTTGATTTCACAATAAATCGTTACCAAAATCAATTCAAATTCGTATTTTTTCTAAATAAGCAATCAAATTACCGATAGAAAAGGGACACAAGTTTGGCACAATTAATATATATTATTATCAAGTAAGAAAAACAAGATTGTTCTTATTTTATAGAGAATGATAAATAATCATCAGTCATCCCTCATACTTAAATTTAATATATTTCAAGTAGTAAAATAGTGTTTGTTGGGCTAGTGTTATTCTTTGCAGTTGGATATTGGGCCGGAAATATTTCTCACGTTTGGGCTGGTGGACCACACCCGTGAAAGAAGTTATTTGAATTCAAGGAAGACATGAATGCTTCGGACGGTTATGTTGCCAAGTCAATAGCGGATAAAAGTGATTGCAGTCGCACGTGGAGAATAAAGCGGAAGCAGGCGCAAGAATTGGGGAAGAAGTAATTTTTCAGCTAATCAATAGACTTCTTAATAGCATTAACAGAACACGATCATTAGATCAACCATACTCAAAACATTCGATACTCTTGTAATCAAGCTCTCAATTACATACGAATTACCATTAAATATTCATCCATTTATTCTTGATCAAATCCATTTTCGATTCATATTTGTTCGATTCTCATTTCATTTTAGATTAGTTTATTTTGGCATAAACAATTTGGCGTCGTCTCTGGGAAATTTGCACAAAAAAGGATCGATTATGGTCGGAAGCACGAATCCCTTGCTAATAGAATTTCACGAGCAACTTGAGACCATTAGAGAAGAAATCCGGCGAGAAATGGCTCAACGGATTGGTTTTCTCCAGCGAGAGACTGATGTATTGCGCTCTCAAGTGCAAACGGTGGCATCCATAGCTTCCAACTCAAGGTTCAGTCGAGGAAGTAACGCCATGGCAGCAGCTACAAGGTTGGATTTGGATCCCATCCCGATCTCAACCCAACCCCTCACTGGTGTGACGACGGATCCTTTATCTCTCACGTTGGGGTTGTCACCCACCGGCGATCATCAAACGGAACTGTCACCTACCGACAATCCTCACGCCGCCGTCATCTCGCAAGTCATTCCGTATACTCCGCTCGTACCAGAAACAACTCCGTCCCCAAACATCCCGACCTGCTATTTTCTGGATTCCCTTCAGACCAGACCATCATCGTCGGGCTTGCAATCTCTCACACAAAGAATACCCACATCGAATGTTGGTTCAATCCCGGCCGAACCCTTCATCCCTTATGCGGCCGCCGGCATACCCAGAGAACCGGGATCATCCATTTGCTCTGGATCTCGTCCCAATCCTAGGCGAGGCGAGGCCCACAATTCTATGGGGGAGCCACAGAGAAGAAGAGTCCCAATTCATGCCGACATTCCGAGACATGTCTACTTCGCCAGAGATGTCGACTTCAATGGCCAGAATCGACGGGGTCTAGAATTCATTGACATATCATCCCCCACCAGACAGGAGGCGGTCCGGGCAGCGGCCTCACCCATCCAGGCAGAACCTCGGGCACGGACACATCCAGCGGATCCCTTAGCAATCATCATGGAAGAGTTAAGGGAGATGCGGGAGAAAATTAGCTCCATACCAGGAGTGCCGCCACCATTAGACGTCGTTTCACAGACATGCTACGCTAACTCTCCTTTCGGAAGGCATATCACAGACGTCGAGATTTGAGGAAGTTTGCAGCCCCCTCAATGAAGCTATTCGACGGAACCACCGATCCAATAGAACATGTCGTCCAATATAAGCAGTGGATGCTTTCCGTTTCCGTCACACCAGACCAGCGGGAAGCTTGCATGTGCAGGGCCTTTGGGACAATATTGACTGGACCAGCCTTGAAGTGGTTCGTTATTCTACCAAACGAAGCCATCCATTCATTTACAGAACTCGTCAACATCTTCAATCAACAATTCGCGAGTAGTCAGGTTCTGGAAAAGCAAACAAGTGATCTATATTGAGTGGTCCAGAAGCGGAGCGAGACCTTAAGAGACTACCTTCATAGATTCAACAGAGAAAAAGTGTTGATTCCAAGATGCGACATGTCGGCAGTTGTAGAGGCATTCAGAAGAGGATTGCTAGAAGATTCAAAGCTCAACAAAGAATTGACCAAATATCCCTGCAGGACTTTCGAAGATGTTCAAGCCAAAACCTGACGTTCATCCGGCTTGAGGAGGACCAACAGTCTCGCCAACGGCCCGAGGGTTATGAAGGAGGACACATGAAAGCAAGTTTGTCCAAAAGGCATGAGTACAACGGGCGCCGTGCGTACCCCGTTTGTTTCCTAAGTCAGCCCAAATTGCTTTGTTTCATTTAAATAACACCCCCTAACCCTAATTAAGGGGGATGAGACTTAGAGAGAGCTCAAGAACGAATTAAGAGAGCTTTGGAGCCTGATTTCTTCAACTCTTTAAGATTCTTTGTAAGTTTCTACTTTTTAATTAATGATAATTATTTCTATTTTTCCCAATTCTATTGATTCTTCAATTATGAGTCGAGAGTAGTTTTAATTAGGGATTTGGGATTGATGAAGGGGTTTATCATGATGTATGGCTAGATTCTTGATGGATTAATTGCATGAATGCCGTTTAATTTGTGTTTGAATAATTTAACTGATATCTTTTGTAACCTAGATGGCCACTAGAATTACAATTGCTTGTAGAATAAATTAAGAGAGATCTAATTTGTTCTAGGACACATTCACACACACTTAATTGTTCGCTAAGAGATTAGTAGCGATTAAGGGGTCATAAGCTCACTCGTCTTGACAATAATTTAGGATCTTGTCGCATGAGAGATCAGCCTGGTCCCCTAAATTATTGTACTCTACGACGCGAGAGCGGTAAGAACTTAGTATTGATTAGCTAGGCTCAATTAAATTCATGTAATTAGGCTTGATCTCCCAGAAATCTGATTACCTCAGAATCAATCCATGTTCCCTTCGTCATTAATTAGAAAGAACCCATTAGTTTAATTTCTTTTTTCGCATTAGTTAATTTCCAAAAAATTCCAATCTCGCACAATTGCATTTTATTTTATTTTATTTCTTTTTAATCGCTGAATTTAGTTAATCCTTAATTCCCTTTTGTCCATCCCTGTGGAGACGATACTCATACTTTCAACCACTTTTCTATAACCTTTTTAAGTGCGAGAAAACTCACATCACGTATCGTTTGAAGTCCGCTAACAGTAGGCAGGTCCCAATGAGATGGAATGCGGTACACCTAAAACCCTACCATTTCTAATTAAGTTTTACATAATTACAATCATTTTGATCACTTTACTAACTTGACCATCGGAGGGCCGTTGGCAAGTCAACGGCCAAACTAGTTTAAAGATAGATGTCGATAAAAAACAGAAGGAATGAGAAAAATAGACGAGGCATTACAGGTATTGTTCGAATAAAGAATCCGTTATCAATGACTTACTAAGTTGAGGCGTCTACTTATTCACATATTAATTGATTATTGTCCAGCTAGCCATCATTTCTTTAAATTCGATTATTGTTACATACGGAGTACTTGTTTAAATTCCCAGACTTAAGCATCGAAGGGCCGTTGACCAAAAGCCAACGACCAGACTCTGACAACATGATCTCATGCATGATGTTGCTACAAACTCTAAACATGCTAACGGAAGGCACCCACACACTACCCTTGACAACATAAAAAGAGAGAGTGAGGTTAGTAAGGGTCAATCATATAGAAAAAATGAAAAACAAACCCATATGCCTCGCGTGTTTTGGCCAAAACGACAGATATACCTACAACAGTAGCAATACCCAAAACAACAAACATACGACATACGGAAGAATTTCAACACAATTCAAATCAAAACAAAAGCAACGTCCCCACGCGTTGTGTGAAAACAAAAGAGCAACAGTCAGGGATGATGACCACTGTAATACTTGAGATTTAATTCAAACGGATTAATAATACTACTCATACAAACAAGATGCATCTCCTTTAAAGGGAGCTCATCACCAAGAACTCCAAAGTTAAGCGTGCTTGCACGGGAGTAGTCTTGGGATGACTAACCCCCTGGGAAGTTTCTCAGGGCGCGCACGAGTGAGGACAAAGTGCGCGGAAAAGGCTAGTGGCGGTTTGTGAGGACAGTACTAGAGGTCTGGAGGGTGTGTTAAAGTAACTACCTCGGGTCCTACGGGTCGGGGTGTTACAGGTGGTATCAGAGCAACACTGCGACAGTGTGTTGACCCGTTGGATATCAGGCGGGCACTTAGCGGGGGAGGATTCTGAGATTTGATTGAGATTTGAGATTGGTTTATGAGTGCAACGAGGATGTTGCGTTCCTAAGTGGGGGTGATTGTAATACTTGAGATTTAATTCAAACGAATTAATTGTACTACTCATACCATTAAGATGCATCTCCTTTTAAGAGAGCTCATCACCAAGAACTCCAAAGTTAAGCGTGCTTGCACGGGAGTAGTCTTGGGATGGGTGACCCCCCTGGGAAGTTTCTCAAGGCGCGCACGAGTGAGGACAGAGTGCGCAGAAAAGGCTAGTGGCGGTTTGTGAGGACAGTACTAGAGGTCTGGAGGGTGTGTTATAGTAAGTACCTCGGGTCCTACGTGTCGGGGTGTTACAACCACCAAACACTGGATAAACCACCAGCCGACGTGATCAGAAGTTGTCCGAAAACATAAACACTCCAGAAACAAAAGCAGTAATAGTACGGATTGTCTTATCAACCTAGGTCATTATTCTAAGGGTGGATATTGGGGGCAGAATCAACTTTGGTATCATATGCACCTAAGTCAAAGCCATCATCACCCGCTGGAGGTTCGGTTCCTTCAAAATGCTTCTGCCAGATGGCAATGTCTTCTTCAGGAGTCCATTAGCTCGCCTCTCCAGCCATGAATGACGCCATGATATCTTTCTTGGTTTGCCAAGTATAAAATCCCGCAGCATCAATCACTTCCTGCCTTTTTCTTCTGCCATACTCTTCAAGGGACTTGATCCTATTTGACTTCGTCTTTATGTCCTCCCTTAACTTTTCAATCGTCAAAGTCGCGAATGCTGCCTTCTCTTCTAGGATGAGCTTCTCTTGAGAAAGTTCAGATAACTTCTTCTTAATCTCTTCTTCAGCACACTGAGAGGACTTCAGATCAGCCTCAAGGGTATGCATACGCTTCGCGGCGGCCAGATTAGTCTGTAACATCTAATGGGCACGAAAAGAAACAAAAGTAATTAAGTACCATCTAGGTATGAATGTGAATGAGGACTACAAAAAACATGACGCACCTGGAAAGCTAGAGCAGAGGAAGTAGATAAAATGTCAACATTGGTTATGTCAGAAAGAGTATCAATAGCAGAAGGCAGGAGCTTTTGGGAAATCTCGTCTCTCAACACATTATCAAGACGACACAGATTTGGGGAGAACCCAAATTTCAAAGCAGCATATCCCCCTGAAGGAAGCTCAGACTTATCAGTAGAAGTTTGAGGCGGTAGAGAGAAAATCATCACTTGAGCAGCATTGGTAGCAGGGGGAAGAGGAGGAAAAAATTTCCATTTTTAGATGTCAAATGCAAAAGCACAATTGGATTCAAATGTTACGAACGCCAGAAGTCGATAAAGCAACTAAAAAATACGTCGGATTAAGTCATGGCAACAACAGATGTCGAAAGGAAACAATATAAAAGAAACATATATAACAATAATTTACAAGTAGTAGAAGTTGAAGGCTTGGGAGCAACCAGCGGACGGGTGAGAGAAGCGCACTCTTCCTGAGCGACGACATCGCTAGTGACACTCAAAGTGTCACCCTCCTTCTCTGAACTATCAACTGAAACAGCCGATGTATCTTGGCATGAACCAGGAGATTTAGACACATTTCGGGAGGAACACCGCAAGCCAACATGAACAGGACTGACAGAAGGAGAATGAGCAGTCGTACCTCGGAATTCAAGCTTGAGATTAGAATAAAGGCGAATCTCATGGTCCAAAGCCAGGAAGGCGTTAGTTCTCTCTTCAGCTTGAGGGCCATACTCCAAGGGAAATGTCTTTGTCTGACCTAAGGAAAGAGGAAGGTTATTGAAGATAAATGTCAAAGGCACTACCTCGGATTTTGTAGAGCGAAAGGGGCATGGCCTACCTGCAACTCTCAGACGATCGGGGAGGTAGTTTCCAGGGTCGCTCAACGACGATTTTTAAATAAAGAAAAACTTAGCTAACCAGCCTCTATCGTTGGCGTTGCTAATCCCCAGAATCAAAGGTTCTGCGCCGGGTTTGGTGGTCAAAATGAACTTCCCTTTTTCTGATGTTCATAGGTCATAAGTGAAGCCTAAGTCCTCGGCGGAAAAGTGTAAACCATTCTTTTCAATAAGGAAGACTAGGGAACGTAGAAGCCTCCAGGTCTGCATCATAATATGGCAAGGGGACACTTGAGTGACGGTAATAAAACCTTTTATCAATTCAGAGAGAGGGAAGCGGACGCCGAGCTTCTCAAAGGGATATTGATAGAAACAAACCCATCCAGGGAAAATCCAGTCAGGCCGCTCACCACGTTGAGGGTAACGAATCCTTGCCGAAGGCGGGAAACAATATGCAGATTCAATTTCTTCCTTGTCTTTGGTCTGTAGATCACCGGCTTTTAGGTTCTTGGTCTCAAGAACTCCCTGGCTCTTGAATATCGGTTGCTCCATGGTAGAAGATTACAAGAATAGTGGTGGAGGAAAGCTCGCTTGGAACTGTGTCAAGAAGTGAAGGGAGCGAAGGTCTGTGTGCATCAGGCAGTGAAATCTCCTTTAGAACGACGAGTTTGTCAGATATTGGGTAGAGAGAAAGTTATGGTGGGAAAATGAAACTTAAAATTCGCAATGATGACAGTCTCCTCGGTCGATTCGACTATCACCAATACGAATGGGGGCAATTGTTGGGCCAGTGTTATTCTTTGCAGTTGGATATTGGGTTGGAAATATTTCTCACGTTTGGGCTGGTGGACCACACGCATGAAAGAAGTTATTTGAATCCAAGGAAGACATGAATGCTTCGGACGGTTATGTTGCCAAGTCAATAGCGGATAAAAGTGAATGCAATCACATGTGGAGAAGAAAGCGGAAGCAGGCGCAAGAATCGGAAAAGAAGTAATTTTTTAGCTAATAAATATACTTCTTAATAGCATTAACAGAACATGATCATTAGATCAACCATACTCAAAACATTCGATACTCTTGTAATCAAGCTCTCAATTACATACGAATTACCATTAAATATTCATCCATTTATTCTTGATCAAATCCATTGTCGATTCATATTTGTTTGATTCTCATTTCATTTTAGATTAGTTTATTTTGGCATAAATCGTGTTCACCATTTTTTGATAATTCAAGAACTCTAGGGCAAAATAGACGATAAAGTTTCAATGCCTTTAATGTACCAAATCAAGAAGACAAGAAGGAAAAGGAATAAGGAATAATAAAAATCGAAAAGGAACAAAGATATTGACTACCTTGTTAGTGTGGGATCCGTCCATTGGTACTAAAAACGTTATAAAAATGAATAAAAAAATATCATAGACAAAGTTTTACAGGAATATACATCAATTACATGCTACGTAGATACTAGTCAGAAAAAATAGTGTATACTCTGATAAAAAAAACCACAAATGCAATGAGTGCATTTGACGTTTAGCGATTTGCAATTAGCGTAAATCGGACTTTTGCTAATAGATCGTTAATAACGGAACCAGTGAGCGGGTAGACTAGCGAAAATAATGTTTGGTGATTTAGCTATTTTACCGTAACAATTATTAGAAAATGGTGTATTTCAAAATGCTAGAACAGAACAATTATTTACTAAACAACATTTTCATTTATATTAAAAAACATTAAAAAGATTAAATCACTATTTTTGAATGAAATATCAAATCCTTCCTCTTTATCCGGTGATTCAAATCAGCACGTAGGTTTCAAGAACGCCGCCTCCCAAACCTCATGGCCGCACCAGGTTTTTCTTGACGGCGATTACAACAATGGTCAATTCTTGTGACGGTATTATCAGCATCTCTTGACGTTTCTTTCCCTCTTGCATTTTTGTGGTCTGTCCGATCTTTTCCGGTTTTGTTTTTCTCCCTCAACGGTGTTCTGGTACTCGCCATCTTGGTCGAGTGTGGTGCACCAGTACAAACAGATGGCAATCGGCGAGGACATCGAAGGATTGATCTTCGACAATGACGATGTATGGGAAACTGTGGCGAGCGATGGGAAGGTGACCGTTCCGGTGCTAGGCATGATAGGTTCTCAGACGAATTTTCTGGAGGTTGAAATTCTCTTCTACCATACTACAGAAGCTCACCCTCCTTCGGAACCACCTCCCTGTGAGGAAGTAATTTGGTGAAAGTTGTTATTTTTGTATATAATCATTATATTTATCATTCTTTCTATAAAGTAAGAACAATCTTGTTTTTCTTACTTGATAATAATATATATCAATTGTGCCAAACTTGTGTCCCTTTTCTATCGGTAATTTGATTGCTTGTTTAGAAAAGAGACGAATGAAATATCATTTTCCAAACACGCCACTCTAAAAACATTCTTAATTCATTTATTAAGGGAAAAGGGGCAAAAACACCCATGAAGTTGCCTGCAAAGGTTATCTATGCCCACACACTAATTTTTGCGCAAAAATCTTTAAGAAACTTGAAAATAGGGTAAAAAACCCCTTTAACTAACACCAACAACTTACTAGAACATACAACGGTTAACGTTGCTCACTTGCTATTATACATGCCATATGTACAAAGAAAGGGAAAAAGGAATCAATCAAATTTAATTTCTTTATTTGAACAAATAAACACTGGAATAAATAACTCATTGCTTTGGGTTCCATAAAAAAACTCACTTTTATGATGTTTAATTTTAAGGATGTTTTTACTTGGACTCTTTTCAGTCTCAAACCAGACCAGATCAGACTTAAACAGATTAGACCAGATCAGTTTAGACCAGATCAAACCAGGTCAGACTTCTATCGTTATAAAATACACAGAGATCAGACTTTTACAAGACTAGAGTAGACCAGACTTAAACAGACCAGATCAAACCAGACTTAAACAGAACAGACCAAATCAAACCAGCAAATTTAAGTCCAAGTAAAAATATCCTAAGTATTAAAAGTACAAAGTTAATGTTTAGTCCTATTTAGGGAAGATTTAAATTTTACTCATATTTGTGCAGTTATGTGTAGGTTAAGTCATATTTAGGATAATTTCTCAATTCAAAATACAAAAATTTGTATGACATTAAAATTACACATTCATTTAGTTGGGTCTTTTTTAAAAAACAATTTTTTAAACAAGTAAAAAAAATTAAATTATTCTAACATTAATACTCATATAAGTTGCACCATCTATTAGAACTTGCAACATAATATTAAACTAAAATAAATATTTTTCTTGGGATCCCTTTTTTCTTCAATATAGCACAAGCTAAAATTTAAAACCAATAATACTCCGTATTAAACCTAGTACACACTCCGTATTTCCTTTAGTTAAAGGGGTTTTTGCCCTCTTTTCAGGTTTTACCCCTTTTCCCATTTATTAAGTAAGAATGACCTGCAAAAATTAAGAAGGGCGAAATCAGAATATCAGATGAGCTGCAAAAGTTCCAGCAAGCGAGTTTAGGTGTTGCATCTCATAAAAGATGGCGACGGCCGGAGTTCATCACAGCCTTCCCTTCTGCTCTCTCCGGCCACTCTGTCCATCGCTGCTGCCGAGGCTTGCATTCCAAGTGCACCGATTCTCCAATGTTTATGTTTCCATCCCAAGAGTTGCAACAATTGTGAACGAATCTCGCAGGAAACCGTCACCCTATGAATTCAAAGCAGTTTGCAGAAGCAAGGGCAATAGTCGGAAAGAAGAGGCGTTCTTGGACCAAAACGGCGTCGTGCAAGACATGGATGCCTATCTCGATTCTCTCTCCCTTGAATACGACTCCGTTTGGGACACCAAGCCCTCATGGTATTTTTTTCATACCGTTTTTCTAATATAGTAGTCACTCTGCAGTTGTCTCATTTTTCTTTTTAAGTTCGTTAAGATTGTCCCACAACAAATTTTGTAAAGTTTGTATGGTTTTAAATGATTCTTTTTTTATTCTTATTTTATCATTTCAATATCAACTCAATTAGTGAGACTGAGATAATACAATGCTAAAATTAGTGTATTGTAGCTTATCAAAAGGCAACATGACATACCAATAGCAGCTCGCCAGCTCCGGTCTATGACTAACAGTAATTTTCGTGACAATTTTTTTTTTAGAATTTAAATAACCAAATACTTTTTCCAATTATAATTTAGATAGTAATATATGAAAATAACATATAAAATCAAGCTTTTGAAAGGCATATGAAAAGATATTTTTATGAGTTTTTTGACGATCGTTAACTTTTAGTAATTGAAATGGTTTTAAAAAGAAAATGTGATAGTTGTTTGATAAAAAGTGGTTGTTTGATTTAGTTCTTTTTGACATACAAGTCAATTGAGATTAATGGTATGTTTGGCACAAATACTTGAAAAGATACTTTTATAGACTTTTTAGTGATTTAAAAGATCTTAAAACTAAAAGACACTAGCAGTTTGATAAAAGGGTGGATAGGCAAGTAAAAAGGGGTAGCTGTTACGGACCAAAACGGCGTTGTACAAGACATGAATGCCTATCTCGACTCTCTCTACCTTAAAGGTAAAATGCAGTAGTTGTTATGGTCAAATAGCCAAATTACCAAAACAAGATTCGCAGACAAAAAAATATTCCCCACAGATAGGGGTGGACTTGGGCCGGGCCAACCGGCCCGGAACCGGACCGGCCCGCCACTGTGCGGGCCCGGACCGGCCCGGTGAACCGGTTGGTTGGCCGGTTCGGGCCACCTGGCCCGGTGGATTCTCGGTTCGGGCTCGGGCCCTTCAAAAGGTGAACCGGCCCGGCCGGTTCGGGCCAATTTTAATTTTTTTTTTTGAAATTTTTTTGAGTTTTTTTTGAGTTTTTGGGTTGGGCTTGGTATTTTGGGCCATTTGAGGTGGTTAGGGTTGGTTTGGGGTGAGGGGGAGGGGGAGGGGTTAACTAGGAAAAGCCCAAAAAAAAAAATATACCCGAGGCCCGGCCCGGACCCGGGGGTTACCCAGGCCGGTTCCGGGCCTACCATACCTTGAACCGAGGCCCGGCCGGTTCAAGGCCCGAACCGGGCCCGGCCCGAACCGAGTCCATTCCTACCCACAGAGGTGAATATAAGGGTGGGTACACCCACACGGATAGCTCAGTTGGTTGAGTGGCGGGAATTTGGATCAAGGAACCCTGGTTCGAGTCCCCGCAGCGACCGCTTGGAGGCCACAGTCTCTAAAATGGGCTGGACCTCTGACGGTCACGGGACATATGAGCCTACTGCTGCTCCGTCGACTGAGTCACCATGATTTACATCCTCCCATGTGCCCTGTCGGGTCGGGGTGTGGGGGGCTCCGGGGGTGGGAGATTCCACCTTTTGGATCAAGGGTGGGTGCAAGTAGTAAAATTGAAATGAAAAAGAGGAGAGGGATAGAAGTAAAGTGTAGACAATGTCCATACATGGACTTTACACGAGGTTTGAGGAACTAAAGTGAATGAAAAGTGGGTTAAAAGTCACATAAAAAATGTAAATGAAAATAAATATGAGAGTATTTAGATTCTACACGTGTAAGGGTAGTTTGGTCTGGTAGTTTCAACGAAGCTTGAATAAGTTCGTGATATTTGGTTCCTTGGCGCCGTAGGTGCATTGAAATATATTTCTGATTTTGATGGTGAAGAGTATATACATGTTTTGTCTGTTATGATTGTTAATAGGTGCCAGCCATGGACGATAGTAGTGACTGGTATACTAGCCATCACAGCTAGCTGGATTGTTTTGCACTCTGGTTTAGTCACTGCTGTGGTTATCACTTTAATCTCTGCCTGGTGGTACATCTTTCTATACTCTTACCCCAAGGTACCTCCCCCTCTCCACTCTCATTTACTAGGGGCTCGTTAGGATTACTAATCGAATTACTAAGAATTAAGCAAAATCGCAATTAGGTTCCATCAGGAAGAGAGGAACACAATAATGATGGAAATTAAATTAAGAGTATATATTGGAAAATTTGAATGCAAGATTTTTTGGGTAAACATCAATTCAATCTCAATATATTTGTTCGTTATATTCGTTTAAGAATTCATAGTTTTATAAGAGTTAAGAAGTATACTGTATACCCCTCTGTCCCTATATGAACTTCAAAGAAAGCAGTATATAGTTGACATTGTCTCTCTTAGGTCTTTAGATTTTAGGGGTGTTTGGATTTGATTCTTAAAACTACTTCTGCTCGTTCAGGGAGCAAAAGCATAAGTTGGAGTGTTTGGGTAAAAGTGCAGAAGTGATTCTGGTGCTCTAATTTACTCCTAGAATCAGTTTTTTTAGAAGCTGGGGTGACCAGCTTCTGAAAACTGATTCTTATTCTGCTTTAAAAAAGAAGCAGAATCAGAATCAGTTCAAAACACCCCCTTAGACTACAATGCTTATATTCCCAATAAAATTGGAAGAGTATAATAAAAGTAATGGAGGGACGGAGTATTAACCATATTTGGTTTTCTTTTTGCATTTTCAAGATCAAACCCAACACAGGAAAATTACTGTGGTAATCATTGTCATTTTTCTGTACTTGTCATTTTCAATGATCCAAAAATGTCCTTGATTCTCAGTATTTTAATATAGACTTCAGTTCACTTTTGTTCCAATAGCTTGATTAGCAACATTTATCAACACTGGACTTTGACTCTTAATATATTGAATTAGTACAAATGTATCTAATACTCCGTAGTAGAAATGATGAAAAAATGTATCTAAATTACGTTGGGACATCACCTCACCTTATTCCTGAGAATTAGAGGCCAACCGAAACAAGGCAAGAACACTGTTGATAGATTCATCACTTTACAAAAGGTAATTACCATTTCTTATTCGCCAGGTTTATGCAGAGATGATAGCCGCAAGAAAAGAGAGAGTAACAAATGGGCTAGAAGATACATTTGGAGAAAGGAAGGGGCAGTGACATCTCAGAAGTCAAATCAATAGCAATTTCCTTAGACAATCAATTTGTACTTTTGTAGCACTCTGTATTAATCAGTATGGGTATTTAACATTTTGACATATCAAGTTCTCATGCGGTTCTGTACAAAGTACCAATACATAAATCTGACTACTAATGGATGAAAATACAGTACACCTCTTTAGCATGACTTTATACCTTATTCCCGCTCAGGAGTCGGGAGATATCTATCAATCCATCCCTTTTTAACCAAACATCTTTGCAGTTTGGAGTTCTATCATTAAGCAATATATGACCTCAACCAAAAAATTCCTGAATAAACAGGATGCCTACCTGGGAAGAAAATATGGCAAACAATCCATTATGACCTTCATCTCCTTTATGCAGAAATAACATTTTGAAAAGAAAAAACATTGGCAAATTTGAGCTACATTGAAGAAGATAATAATGAGTGCTATAGGGATTATATATCCCTACACTTGATATATTTCAGCAAGGGTTGGTTAGATTTTTTGCGTGATTGAAAAAACATGTGTATTTTATGCTTTATCTACCGCGTGCATCAGATCAGGTTTAATGCACGGTGCATTAGATAAGGACTATTGTGCATCACATCGAGAATTTGGACGGCTCAAATTCATTCACATTATACACGTTAAGATTCCTTTTTATTTGAACCAAACTCTCTCTCTCTCTCTCTCTCTCTCTATATATATATATATATATATATATATATATATATATATATATATATATATATATATATATAACCATAATACTTGACCCACAAAATAGAAAGTGTGTTTAAACTGTTTAAACTGTTCCTGAAATGGGAGTCATTTCCCGTACTACTCCAAACACTTTTGTGCCAAACAAAGCAAAATCAGAAAATATTTTCCAGTAAAATGCATCTATCTTTAAAGCAATGAAGCCTGGGTAAATGTTTAGGACAAAGAATATGGTGAAACAATAAATACTTGATTCAAATCTGAATCCAGTATATATTATACATTAATCTGGAAGTTCAGAAAAACAAAAGTCTATACATTAACCAGTTAGGATGTAACTAACCAAGAAGAAGGGCTGAAAAAGAAGACTGTTGTTAATCTTGAACCCAAATCCTCACAGTTCTGTCGTCATCAAGTCCAGCAGACACAATCATGTTCGCTAGGGGATGACAACTCACAGAGATGACAGTATCATTGTGTCCCTCAAGCTTTTGCAGCAAATTCTTGTCTTTTTGCAGATCCCATATGTACACACAATGATCTTCAGAACCACAAACAATGTACTTTGCATACGTCACTGAAAATGTGGGTGTAATGCAATAACTTCTGTTCATATGCTTAGTATATGTCTTCATTATCTTTCCAGTTGCGTAATTCCAGAGTTTCTTCAAAGAACCACAAGAAGGAAATTCATATAATGTGGAAGAACTAAGTCTTTATTTGGTTAACATATAATACGAGAAATAAAAGCTGTCTACAACTGTTATCTGATCTAAATTTATTAAAATCTGCTGGGTTTAGTTTGGATCTTTATGGTCTGGTACACTTTGATTACATTTCAATGTTTTTGATGCTGTCTTATTTTTTGCCTGAAACATAAGATTTGGTTTGGTCTGGTTGGATTTTTTATCCAGCCTTAATTTATCGTGTCGGTCTAAATCTTTTTAGTCTGATCTGAACTTTTTTTCTAGTTTGAACCTATCCAACTTGAATGGTTTTGGTATTGCATGATTAAAATAAGAATAAGAATAAATAAACAAAATTGAGCAAAACACCACCTGAATCTCCTCCCAATTTCAACAAAATTATTCTTCATTTCTTTTACACAAAATAATACTAAAATCTAACTGATTTATCTATTATTTTTCTCCTCTCAGTCTAGTTTGAATCCATTTCTATGTTCTCTATATCTTCTCTAAACCAAGGGGCTGGATTGTGCATATCTTTAACATGCGTGAGTATTTATATACAAGCATCATCGATCCTAAAATCACATATTCACATGTGAATCTTAATAGACGCAAGTGATTGTTACCAAGCAGCAGCCAAAATAAAGAAGCACATAAGTTCTTCAAAAGTTATAGATTTCATGATTTAGAGAGATTTTATGAAAGCATAACTTACTAGAGTGTCATCCAGAGTAGCCACGAGTATGAACTTGCCGTTTGGAGAGAACTTGGCAAACGAAACAGGGACTTTATTATCATCTATAAGGGTCTTCAAGCAGGCGCCACTGGCTGTATCCCAAGTCTTACATGAGCCGTCATGGCTGCTGGAAACAATCATGGTCCCGTCCTTGTTGAAATGCACCGCGGTCACGGGCATGGAATGCGCCCGAATCACGTGCACGGACTTGCCCGTTTTCACATCCCAAACCCGAATAGTCTCGTCGAATGATCCCGATGCGATGAGGTTGGACTGGGGATTGAAATTGACGCAAAAAACGAAATTGGTGTGGCCTCGGAGAGTTTTGCGGCACTCCCCGGAGCTGGCAACCCAGATGCGAATGGTGCAGTCATCGGAGGCAGAGCAGATGTAGGTGGAGTCAGGGGACCAGGCCAGGTCGGATATTCCGTCGGAGTGGCCGACGAGTTGTGAGAGCTTCGTTAGGGTTTCGGATGACCAGACGATTAGAGTTGTGTCCAGAGAGGCGGAGGCGAAGAACTTACCATCGTTGGAGAACTTCACACATGATACGGCGCGTGCATGAGCCGCGAGGACTTTCCTCTGCCGATACGGGCGGTAAGGTAGTTCGTTATTGTTGGTCGCCATTGGATTGTCTAGCGGTGCCGGTAGCGGGCGGGTTTTATAAATAAAAAATCTAAGCATAAATGATAAGACCAAACAAAACCAAATCAGATCAGACTTCCATAATTATAAAAACACAGATATCAAACATTATCATATCAAACAAAATCAGACCAGTTCAGATAAGACCAGACTAGTTCAGACTAGACCAAATCAGTTTAAACCTAAATAGATCAAACTAAATTTAAATTTACTAAATCAAAACATACACAAGTCAATTATTTGTGTCATGTTTATTTAAATAGGGATGTAATAGAAACTCTTCAATGCCCTTTTTAAGAACATTTAGGTTGTTTTTACTTGGACTTTAATTTGTCCCAAACCAGATCAAACTAGATCAGACCAGACCAAAACAGACCAGATCATACCAGACTAGACTAAAATAGACCAGACCAGACCAGACCATATTATTATTATTATTATTATTATTATTATTATTATTATTATTATTATTATTATTATTATTATTATTATTATTATTATTATTGTTGTTATTGTTGTTGTTGTTGTTGTTGTTATTAGTAGTATTATTACTATTATTACTTAGGGGTGGGCACAGTCCGGAATGGTCCGGTAAATTGGTACAACCCGTAATGTATCCATGAGGTTTTTAACGGTCTGGTACGACCCGGTTCCAAGGATAGAACTTTTCGGTACCATGTCGTTTCGGAACGGTACAAAATGGTACAGTACAATGCCAAACACATGCTAAAAAATTTGAATCAGTCTTGCAATTAGTAAATATCATCACACCAACCAAATTAAATGAAATGTTGATATAAATACAAGAAATTATTTGTGTCATGTTTATTTTTAAAAGGGATGTAATAGAAACTCTTCAAAACAGACCAAACTAAAACAGTGTAATAGGTTGTTTTTACTTGGACTATAATTTGTCTCAGACCATATCAGATCAGACCAAAACATACCAGACCAGACTAAAACAGACCAGACCAGACCAGATCAGACCATATTTTATTATTATTGTTGTTATTATTATTATTATTAGTAGTAGTAGTAGTAGTAGTAGCAACATCAGCAGTATTGTTATTATTGTTATTATTAGTAGTATTATTACTATTATTACTATTATTACTATTATTATTACTATTATTATTAGTATTATTATAATTGTTTTTATTGTTATTATTATTAGTAGTAGTATTACTTTTTTTCAGTAGTATTATTACTATTATTATTATTACTATTACTATTATTATTATTATTATTATTTTAAGTAGTAGTACTAGTAGTGTTATTGTTGTTATTACTAGTATTCTACCCGTGCGATGCACGTCAAATAATCATATGCAATAATATATGGCACAAGATAAAAATTAAATATTTGAAATATAAAATTAATACATAAATTAACTTTAGATGCATGATAGAGTATATATTCTAGAGAGAAGTGAGAGATAGGGAGAGAAGTGAGTTGTATTAATTATTTTCGAACTCTTTACATGGCTCCCAAGGGGAGTATTTATAGGAAAAAGTGGGCTGAGCTCCCAAGTCTTGGACTTGGGAGGCCCATTGCAATATAAGGCTTCTATTGGGCCGATTACAAAGTATGTAGAAATAGCTAAGTATGGAAGTCTAGCTCTGTGAGTTCCCTGTGGCCGAAGGAGGTTCGGCCGAAGGAGGCACCTGGCCGATGGAGACACGGCCAACGGAGGACCATCCGAGCTGATTGCTGCCTGGGCCATATTCTGAGCTGACTGTTGGCTGGCCGACGGGGGCACTGGCCGACGGAGGCACTGGCCGACGGAGGCACCGGCCGATGGAGGACAATTCTTCTCCTTGGCTTCTGGACCATATTCTGGATCGACTCTTCTTCGGCCAAAGGAGGTGCCTGGCCGATGGAGACACGACCGACGAAGGACTATCCGAGCTGATTGCTGCCTGGGCCATATTCTGAGCTGACTGTTGCTTGGCCGATGGGGGCGCCGGCCAACGGAGGCACTGGCCGACGGAGGCACCGGCTGATGGAGGACAATTCATCTCATTGGCTTCTAGACCGTATTCTGGATCGACTCTTCTTCGGCCGAAGGAGGTGCTTGGCCGATGGAGGTCCCCCTGGATGACAGTTGTGCTCCTCTTAGTCTTCTGAGTACGTGGGTCATGGGGTCTGGACCCATATACTCTATCAGGAGTCCCCCACTCTTTGAGCTGAGATGCAGATGAAGTGAAAGGGAGTAGATCCTTGTTGTTCTGAAGATGAGTGCCCTTCATTTCGAGGATGATGAATGCCCTTCATTTCGAGGACAATGAGTGCCCCTCATTTCGAGGACGATGAATGTCCTTCATTTTGAGGACGATGAATGTCCTTCATTTCGAGGACGATGGATGTCCTTCATTTCGAGGACGATGAATGTCCTTCATTTAGTCCAGAATCATTAGAGCTATAGGAGGAGCAGGATGTTACCTCGATATCGTTGTAGTGGTCCTTGGCCATTAAGCATTTAGGAGAGCTGCTTGCATTAGTTTCACTTGAAGTGGTGGAAGATTCACTGAGCCACCTGCTGCTCTCTGCAGTGAGACAACTGCTGTCATTTTCACCTACCTGTCAGGATCCCAGGCATAGAAGTGCTTCCTCTGAGCTCTCAGATGAAGAGCTTTCATCACTTGAGCTGCTTTCTTCTTCAGATTGGGTTTCCTCCTTTTTCTTTTCACTAACAAAGGCTTGTCGTTTGCCTTTGAAGTCCTTTTTGTAACCAGCTTTGTAACCAATCCCCTGCTGCCCTTGAAATTTCTGGGCTAAGGGCAGAGGACACTCATTCTTGTAATGTCATGGTTGTCTACAGTTGTAGCACATGACAGTTTCCTCGCTGGTTTGAGGTCTCCCTTGTTTCCTGGGTGGCAGACTGTATGGTCTTCTTGGAGCAGTTCCCTCCTTCTTCATAAACCTTTTAAACTTCCTTACAAACATGGCAAATTGGTCGTCGGTAAGGAGGTTGTTGAGGGATTTCTCACTGGATCTTGAAGGGCCAGGCTCAGACACTAGAGCTAGTGTCTTGGATTCATCTTCCTTTTCTTCTTTTATTTCCTTCATCTCAAATTCATAGGCTTTGAGATCACTGAAGAGCTTATCAGTTGATAAGATTCTTAGATCTCTGCTATCTCTCATAGCAGTCACCTTCATGTCCCATTTAGAGGGCAGGCCTATCAAGACTTTAAGGGAAATCTCTTTTTGAGATAGATCTTTCCCTAGGTCTGAGACCTCTGCTGTGATCTTTAGGAACCTAGTTTCCATCTATTGGATGGACTCATTTTGCAGCATTTTGAAGTCCTCAAATTTCTTGAGGGCCATGGTAAGTTTGTTGTCCTTCTCCTGTTCATCACCAGCTCCAATTTTTGTGAGCTCATCCCAAACGTCCTTTGGTGTTTCACATTTCCTAATTCTGGGAAATATGGATTCATCAACAGATTTAAAAAGAATATCCTTGGTAATGTTACCAAGGTTGTTTATCTTTCTGTCCTCGGTTGTCCATTCCAGTTTGGGCTTGAGAATGTACACATCCTCCTGGTCATCAGTTTTGGATGTGCTGACCTTCATTATCCTGATTCTCCAATCATCAAATTTGTTTAGGTTGAATAGGAGGTTTTTGGCAAGTTGACTGTCCATTGTTTAGAAAGTGTTTGGGAGAGGGAAGTGACTTTGGATCTTTAGTTCAAATTAGTCAGGAACTGACTCTAGGAACACTCCGCTCTGATACCACTTGATGGTCCCGGATAGGGTAAAAGTCTAGGGGGGGGGGGGGGGGGGTGAATAGACTTTTAAATCTTTTCGATCCTTACAAATATTTCCCTCTAGAGGAGTTGATCTATAATCTTTTGGGAGATTAATAGATGCACAGCGGAAGTCTTTACCCTTTATATAATGAATGTTTTAATCACTTTCTGATCTGGAGAAGATTGGACTTAGATGGCTAGCAGTTGGCTTCGCAGTTGGTTTGGCAGTTAGCTAGGTAGCAGGGAACTGCTCAGGCAACTGCTCAGATTTTGATCTGACTTTCAGGAATTGAACGTACTTTTTGACAATGATATTTATGGCAGGCTGATGAAACTGAGATGGTCACAGGAAGTGACTTTTATGTGAGCAGAGGGCTCATCAGTTGGGTGGTCTCAGGGAACTGCTGAGGCACCTGCTATACATAGAAAGTGAATTACTGGGAGATGGCAGAGTTGACCTTTTAGAGATGGTGAGGTGCGTCTCAGGTGTGAAAATGGTCTTAAAGAAAGCAAGTGATTAAGCAGTAGGATAAGCAGTTGGGTCAGTTAAGACAACTGCTTAAGATTCAGCTGGCAAACTTCAATCCTTTTTGTGAGAAGTGCTAAGTGTGTGCTTTGTTTACTGAATGTAAATCAACACACAGTATATCCTGGTTCAGAGGTGGTGTAATCCTCCTACGTCCAGTCCCACCCTCTTTCAGATGGATTTCACTAAAGTATTAAGCCCAATACACTTAGTGCCAATCTAGCCTTTACAACACTTAGGCCTAGATTGAAGGTTTTTCACAGTGAGTATAGCACCACTCAAAGTTACTCAGTCCTTAGACTTTTCTCTAATGACCCAGTGGGGATCAAAAGGTACTCTATCTATCTACTTACACTGTAGGATCCGAACAACTTTTCTCCTAAGTGTTTACAACAATATGTGATTTGTTTCAAGAAAGTTCTAACCTCCAACTAGGAACTAAACTTCTATAATATGGCAATGAAAAGCTTTGTAAACTGGAAGTTTAGTGAAGCATAAGTCCAAGCAGAGAGTAAGGTTTAGAATAGCACTTTCTCTTTTGCTAGATCTTTCGTAAATGCTCTTGATATAAATTCTCTCTTTGGATGCTTAAATGCTTGATTAGAAACTTTCGTTTCAGCCTCTATTTATAGGCTTTTTGGCTGATCAATCTTATCCGTTGGTTAGGATAAATTGATTTCTGTCGTTGATCTTCTGGCGAGGACGAATTGTACATTCGTCTTTTTGTGCTGGAGCATTTATTGCGGCTGATCTCTTTGTCTTGCATTATTCAGCCGCTGAAGCATCTTCCAAATGTGCGTCTCAGCTGTAGACCCTAGTACTTGATCCGGTATTTAATACCGGTCAAGTTTTTGTCTCCAATCATATACATGCATTGTATATTTATTTACGAACTAGGTATCGTTTAGTGACATTTTAATTTCTGTGGTCTAATAAAATATACCGGTAGGATATAGATATCCTATTAAGGTAAATAAAATTACCTTATTTCATTTTTACTTTTTCCGGTAACATTTATTAGTCATAAAAATTGTACATTAATTTTGTCACATAATGCAAATAAAATTGAGACACAATGTACACGTGTTATGTATAGTGGCATCATCAAAATCTTTATCAAAATTGGGTACTAACATATACTTTTTCAAAATAGGAGGGAAAGGACTAGAAAGAAAAGGAAAGCAAATGAAGGTAAAGACACTAGTTCAAAAATTTGCGCAGATGCCTGCCAGCAGGTGACTGCCTCAGGAGCAGGTCACTACTTCAGGCCAGCAGTTGGCCCAATCTCTGACAAATGTACATGGAATCTTAGCACATGGCTTATACCATCTTGATAACCTCATATCAAGGATTCCAAAAACGTACCTCGTGTTCTCAGAAATCATCAAAAATCTACTCTGATTTGAGCCCCCTGCTACCAGTGTGAACATAGTTAATGCTGAAAAGGAACCAGCCGTATTCTCCAACGGCTATATTCCAACGGCTAGTTTTTCGATAGCCTATAAATAATCCCTTCGTACACCTCCTTCACACTTTTCACTTTGCAATCTCTCTCTACCTGATTCTAAAGCCCTCAAACTCTCTATTAACTTTATCAAAAGCTCTCTTACGCACTATCACCGCAATTCCCTTCATTACCCACACACACAAAAATGACATCAGTTATCCAAGTTTCCAAATCTATCTTCATTGGCTCCATATTAAACACCCCAATAATTATTGAAAGAGCTGAGAACCCTGATCTTATGAGAGCACTACTCAGAAAGCTAGAATCAACGGGGCTTATGAAAATGGCCACCTACCTATACCCCTGTTTCTACCCAGAAGTGGTGGCCAAATACTACCTCAACTCTCAACAAGAGACTCTTAAATCAGTCATCAAGGGAATACCAGTAGAAATTAAAGAAAGGGACATCAGAACACTGCTCTCCCTACCAGGAGATGAGGCCCCAATGGTAGAAGAACTCAATTTCGATGAACAAAGCTTCAAGGAAATAATATTCATTTCAAGTGCTCATACCACCAAAACCCTCAAGGTCAAGAAGAAAATGATGGTTCCTGAGTACTCCCTCCTACTCGACATCCTATATATATGCATCGACACCAAAAGCACTGCTTTAGATGAGATCAATGCAAAAAGGGCAGTACCATTGGCCGCAATCATCTCAGGCATCCCTCACAACTGGACCAGGTACGTTCACAACCAACTTCAAGAGTATGTCAACAAATCTCATGAAGAAAGAAGAAAAGACTACACCTTCCCATGGGTAGGGTATGGCTTTTTGATAGGAGAGATCCTGAAAAGGAAGGGAGTCCTAGGAACCACTAAAGAACCCACCACCTGGAGGAAATTTCTCCATCAGACCTCCAAGGCAGGGGCCCCAGAAATTAAAAAGCAGGATGATACTCTCAAATCCCATAAGCCCCTCCAAACTGAGTTCACCCGAATCAAAACCAAGCTAGCAAAAAGACCAAGATCAGGCTGTGCTGAAATCCAATCAAAGAGATCAAAACCAGCAACAAGAAATCTCCAAGAAGAACTCGAAGAGGCAGCCTCATCTCTACAAATGGTTCCAGGAGAAGTAACCACTCCTCTTCAAATTATTCAGGAAGGAGCAGAGCCCTCTTCTAACTCTTCAAATGGAAGCAACAGCTCTGCTCTTCCCCTTTCCATACTTATTCCCAGGATAACTCAACAGAGAGAGAAGATAGCTCCCCTAGAGACGGAGCAGGTCACTCAACTCAATGAGCAGGTGACTCCCTCCAAAGCAGAGCAGGTCTCTCAATTCAACGAGCAGGTGGTTCCCCTAGACGAACAGGTACCTCAATCAACTGCAGCTGGCTCACCAAAACTGAGTCCACTAGAGCAACTGGATGCAGAATCTGCAAGGTTCAAAGCCTGGAGAGCCTGGAAGCTATCAAGAAGTCGCCTTCAAATTGAAACCATCACACACTTCATAAATGAAGAGGATTTTGTGGTAGACTGGCTAGGAACTGACGACATGGCTGAAGCTACAAAGTTGCTCACAATCAACTTAGTCTATGCCACAAAGAGGAAGCAGCTCACTGCCAAAGCCAGCTTAGAAGATACCAGTGATGATGATCTAGATGATGAGGATGATCATGTTGACAACGCCTCAAAGGGACCACCAAGCTCAAGAGGTAAGCAAATCATTCACTCTTCTTCCTCTAGTGATAAAGAACTCAGGCAAGTCCTTGAGAAATCAAGGATGGAGACTCATGGAGGAGGGGAATCCTCCAAAGCTCCCCAAAAACTGCTAGTTGCCACCATCAAGCAGGGGACTGCACTGATAGATCTCAACTTGGAACCCCACCAAGATACAACACCTGAGCAGCCTGCCACATCAAATGAAATTAAAGATCAAATTCAACATGATGATGAAGAAGACACTCCTACACTGGCAAAGATCTTCATCAACGAAAGAAGAGCAGCCATAAAATTCATAAGTAATGTTGAGGTTCGCCTGCACAAGAGACTGATCAAAATGCAAAAGCATTTTGATGAGCTGCTAGAAATGAGATTCGCTGAAGTACACTGCCATCTAAAGAGCAACTTGATGATTCAGCAAGTATTCAACTCAGAGCAAAAAGCACAACTCAACATCCAGCTCTCCAGTCAACCAGTTCAAATGGAATCCATTCACAAGGAACTTGCAGAACTACGTGCAAAAGATGAAGATCTAGAGAATCAAATTCTGGCCTCCCTTATGGAACTAAGAAAACAAGAGCTAGCAGGTGCCTCCGAGCAAGCAGGTGCTTCCAAGCAAGCAGGTGCCTCCCAGCAAACAGCAGAGGTCTCTTCTCAGGTACCTACTCTTCCTAATCTTCCCCCTAACCTTGAGCAGGCTCTTCTAACAATACAGGCACATGAGGAGTTCATACAACACCTCAAGACCAAGGAGCTTCCTGCCATTCTCCATCTCTCACAAAAGGTGGTCACAAAGCAAGTTGAACACTCTGAGGCAATTGGTAAGACACGAGCCGATGTTGCTAAACACCTCAATGACCTTCACAAAGCCACTCAAGAGGCATTCCTAAAGCATGGAAGTGACCTTCAAAGACTGGGCCAGAACTTGGAGACAACTAACCAAAGGCTTCAAGGGCTCAAAAATGAAGTCAGAGATAAGGTAAGAACAGATCTGCTAGACGTCAACAACTACATCAAAGCATTATCTATCAAGGTATATGGCTTAGATCCAACAAAGAGAGCACAAGAAGAAGTTGTTTCTGATCCAAAGATAGAAGCACTGTTCGATGAAAGCAAGACCCCTGCTCATGATGCCAAAAAGGGGGAAAGAGCAACACAAGCAGTCCCCTCCTTCAGCAGGTCACTGGCAACCATAAAGGGGTAGAGACAAGGAGCACTAGTGCAAAATATACATTCTATATCTAGGTTTTAATATGGGTTCACTTTGAACTGTTATTATATGTCACGCCCCGGACCGCATCCGAGTAGACAACCGCCGTACAACCCGATAGGAACAACAACAGTTCACCCCTATTGGATTGTACAAGGCGTCCGATCGATTCTATTGCCAAACCGATTAGTAAACACATACAATCAACATCAATATCATAATCAAACAAATGCGGAATAATAAAATGTTTGATACTTAGCCACACGTGGCAAACACGGGCACGCAGGCCCCCAATTGTTTTAATGAAAATATTGTTCAAAAATTCATGAGCGGTTTATACATTTGAAATAAGAATGGAAGCACGAACCACGTCTTCCTTCTCGATCAGTCACCCTAGGCAAAGGTGCAGGTAGTAGGACTCTAGCCTCAACCTGAAAAATGTGAGGGCCCCCGGAGGGGTCAGTACTCCATAGAAGTACTAGTGACAAGCAGGCTATATGAAGAATAACTAATGTTTCAGACACGAGACCCAAAAATAGGGTGATATATACATATAGATGTCCCTCATCCACCCGATGATACATACTGTATATATATTCGTAAAATACTCAACCCGTAGGTCATTTACTTTAAAGAGTCTTTTAGAGATAAAGTTCTTACCTGGCTTTTCTCACTCCTTTCCCGGTTACCTAGCTCACAAGCTATAGTCTAACTTTGATTCATACTACCGAGTGTTTTAGGATCATTTACCGTCCAAGGCACTCAACCCATCCTGGAGTATTTAAGATCATTTACCGTCCAAGGGTACTCGGCCCCACCTGGAGTATTCTGGATCATTTACCGTCCAAGGGTACTCGACCCCACCTGGAGTATTCTGGATCATTTACCGTCCAAGGGTACTCGGCCCCACCTGGAGTATTCTGGATCATTTACCGTCCAAGGGTACTCGACCCCACCTGGAGTATTCTGGATCATTTACCGTCCAAGGGTACTCGATCCCCAGTCTATTCTCTACCAAATCCTAACCTGGATATGGCTAACCTTTCATTCCTTTAACTATGGACAATGCCTAGCCCTATAGTCATATAACAAATCCTTAGGATCCAACGTGGGCGGGTCCCATCTGAACGGCCCACATTAACCCGCTCAAAACTGCCCGTTTTGAGCATAACCCAATACTCGATCGAGTATTAACCCATACTCGGTCGAGTACAGGAGACAGTAGTCCACAAAGCTGATTTTCAACAAATACCCGGTCAGGTATGTGTCAATACCCGATCGGGTATGGCAGTTGACTTACTGGTCAACGCCCGTTTGACCACCCAAACGGAGTCCGATTAACTTGAAATTTTACACACATATACTTCTTGATGTCCTTGATACAAAAATACCATTTTAGATCCCTGTATCATCACACAAATAATGTTATCACATTTTTACTCACCAAACCTACATAACATGCTTTTCCAACTATGTTTCATGCAAAATCATGGCATAAGCAAATACTTGATTATCTTTAATCATTCCACAAAACATATCCTTGATTACTTTAGGTAATCTCATGCCTCACGCAAAAGTTATAAAGCATAAAGCCGTCTTCTCACCTTAATGAAGCTTATGAAGTTCTAGCCTCCCCGATTTAGCTCCGACGAAACTCCGGCGAACTTCAACGAACTCCGGCGACCTTTTCAACTCCGTGAAAGTTCCTTGAATACCTTAGACAAGTTACTAACAAGGTTTTATCATCATAAAACCCATAGTAATACAAATAACCTCAAAAAGGTTATTTTCCGGCGAACCGGTCACTTTGGCTTCTAAGTCCGTTCTTGGACTTAGAACCACCTTCCAACCCCTCTTTCTACACATCCCAACGTGTAGAACAATCCTAGGGTGTGAAATATGATTGAATAATCATATAAGATAGTTTAAGAAAAGGAATGGGATTAATGAAGTCCTTACCTTGAAAATCTCAAGTTTTGCTCTCTAGCTTCCTCTTTTCTCTTCTCTATTCCTCCCCTTCTTCTTCCTTAGCCTTGGTGCGAAAATGGGTGAAGAATAAGGTGATTTCAGAGCTTATCTCACCTCAGTTGATGCCAAAACCGAATGAATGGCTGTAAGGGGTGATGGGAGTCTATTTTGGGCTCATTAGACCATGATGAGGGGTGGGGGGTCCTCTTGGAGTCAATTCTTGTCTCAACCTCCCCCCTAGCTCGGCTCTCTCATCCAAAGTCAGTATTTGCACACTCCTCTAACCAACCAAGTCTGGAAAAAAACGTGGGGTGTCCCCCACCCATGTGGGAGGTCATCCCTTTATGTTCCCACGTGTACAATCGGTCCCGAAAGTTGTATTTTCCGGACTGTTTTAAGTATATTTTATTTTATCGGGTCAAATAAAATATAATACTTGTTCCCAATCCTTATTGGACCTTAGAATCAATATGCATTCCTCAACTTTAATTTAGAAGTCTCCAAAATCCCTTTTCGGGCTATTATCTAATAAATTGCCGATACTGATAATTTGGCCCCGTTTGACCAACCGGTCAACCCTATGCCTTTGCCATGGCTCAATTAGGATATCCACCACCATATACATATTATCTAGTCCAAGATCAATATAATATGTGGCCCCGATAATATCGGGCGGCCCCCACCTCCGGTGTGGGCCCCACGTGAATTTTTCTATTCACGTAAAAGAAACGATAGAAATTTACAATCACGTAAAAACGCTTTTATACATATCTCAGGGTTCAATACATGATTTAGTACAGTACAAATACTCGGGGGCGGTGTTACAAGTTCTACCCCCCTTATTTGGGATTTCGTCCCCGAAATCTACGTGTCTAATCAAACAGAAATGGATATTGTTCCCTCATTAGGGTCTCCACTTCCCACGTTTGCTCCTCGACACGATCACTCTTCCAAAGTACTTTTACCATCGGCACCTCTTTGCTCCTTAGCTTCTTTACCTGCCGGTCTATGATCTTTACCGGCTGTACCGTATAATGTAGGTCTTCTCGGATTTCTACCGGTGGTTTCTCAAGAATATGTGACGGGTCCCGCACATACTTCTTGAGCATAGAAACATGAAATACATTGTGAATCTTTTCTAATTCTGGGGTCAACTGAAGTCGGTATGCTACCACCCCAATCCTTTCAAGGATTTTGAACGGACCTATGTATCGTGGGTTAAGCTTACCCCGACTGAGGAACCTGATGATCCCTTTCCAAGGTGATACCCTCAGAAATACCTCGTTACCAACCTCAAACTCCAACGTCCTCCGACGTTTATCAGCATAGCTCTTCTGCCGGTCTTGGGCAGCCTTGAGCCTATCCTGTATGACTTTTATCTTCTCCTTAGTGATCTCGACTAACTCGGTGCCCTCGAGCTTAGCCTCGCCGACCTCATCCCAACACAATGGTGTCCGGCATTTCCTCCCATACAATGCCTCGTATGGGGGCATGCCTATACTTGCCTGATAACTGTTGTTATAGGCGAATTCTACTAAAGCCAACTGATTGTCCCAGCTCCCCTGGAACTCCAAGGCACATGCCCTTAACATGTCCTCCAAGATCTGAATCACTCGTTCAGATTGCCCATCCGTTTGAGGATGAAACACAGTGCTAAACCTCAATTTCGTACCCATGGATTCCTGGAACTTAGGCCAAAACCGTGATGTGAACTGTGGGTCTCTATCCGATACTATAGTAACCGGAACTCCATGCAGTCTCACAATCTCATCTGTGTACAATTTGGCCAACCGCTCGAGCGTATAAGTAGTGTTGATGGGTAGGAAATGAGCGCTCTTGGTCAGCCTATCGACTACCACCCATACCACGTCGTAGTTCCTAACCGTCCGTGGTAGACCCACCACGAAGTCCATGGTAACATGCTCCCACTTCCATTCTGGAATGGTAAGTGGTTGTAGTAACCCTGCCGGGTGTTGGTGCTCTGCCTTAACCTGTTGACAAGTAAGGCAACGGCTCACGTATTCTGCAATTTCTCTCTTCATCCCCGACCACCAGTAGCTTTCCTTCAAATCCCGGTACATCTTTGTACCGCCCGGGTGCATGGCATACGCAGATGAGTGAGCCTCCTCAAGGATAGATTTTCGGAGCTCCTCATCCGATGGTACACACACTCGTTCCTTGAATAGTAGAAGTCCATCTTCTCTCTCACGGAAACCCTCGACGGGCCCCACAAGCATCCGTTCCCGGATTTTCTGAAATTCCTCGTCATTACCTTGACATGTCTTCTGATTTCATCTAATAAGGTGGGTCTCACCTCAAATCTGGCCAATAGCGCCCCATCCGTGGATACCTCCACGCGTGCCCTCACCGAGGTGTGCAAACTGCGGCAAGAATCATGCGGGGAAGTGCAATGAACCACCCCGGTGTTACAAATGCGGTAGCACGAGCCACCTCAAATCCTCTTGTCCAATGCTGAACGGGGGAGGACCATCGGGAGCCATGGGAGGACCTACGACTAGTAGGGGACGTGCGGGGCCGTCTCAGACCGGCACGGGAAGGAGCAGACCCACGGCTAGCAATGCCGCGTCCGTTAACCAAGGGAGGACCCAAGCACGGGTGTATGCAATGACCGAGGCTGATGCTCGGGCCAACCCGGACTCCATTGCAGGTAATCTCTTGATTTCACACGTATTTGATCATGTAATGGGTTGAAAAAATCTTCAAAAATATGAAAGACCCGATCGGGTACTCCTATAGACCCGACCGGGTATAAGCTATGCTTTGAGTTTGAAGTGTGCACCCGTTCGGGCAGCCAAGGCAGGATGCCTTATTTTTGACATTTCGAGCAATACCCGATCGGGTATGGCTATATACCCGACCGGGTATGTGTAGATTTTGAACTTCGAAGTGTGTACTCGATCGAGCGTAGAAGACAGGGAGCTTTTATTTGTGGATTTTGAGTGATACCCGACCGGGTATAGTATATACCCGACCGGGTATTGACATTTTGCCCGAATTCGAGGCTGGTACTCGACCGAGCAAGGAAAACAGGGGGGTTTCCCCTTAAGAATTCGAGAGATACCCGACCGGGTAGCAGACCCTACCCGACCGGGTATAGGGTAATTCTAGGCTGAAATTTTTCCGTCCGGTCCTTTTCTGTCGGGACGACGACTAGGGTGTCTTACATGACTTATATATGTAGGAACACTAAAGATCAACGATAGGGATGCGAGAATTCTCATCGATACCGGGGCACAACGTTCGTTTGTGAGCGAAGCGTTTGCCAAGGGATTGAACATGCCTTTGGTAGCCATGATGCAACCTTTGCTGGTCTCTACGCCATTGGGAGATGATGTAGAGCGGAAACACTACTATCCCTCGTGTAACGTAGGGATAGGGGGGCACTGTCTAACGGGTGACCTTGTGCCGTTAGATATGCTCGAGTTTGATGATATACTTGGCATGGATTGGCTCGAAAAACACCATGCGAAGGTAGATTGCTACACCAAGGTGTTAGAACTAAAGGATGGAGAATGAAACACTCTATGCTTCGAGGGAGATAGAGGGAAATTCAACCCTTGTATCATATCGGCCATAAGAGCAAGGCGTATGATGAGGAAAGGGTGTCAAGCATACTTGGCCTATGTCATAGGCAAGGAGGGCAAGGAAAAGAGTCTCACTGAGGTGAGAGTGGTGAGTGAGTACCCAGAAGTTTTCCCTGAAGAACTCCCGGGACTCCCACCAGATCGAGAAATTGAATTCACCATTGAAGTAGAACCCGGTACAAAACCCATCTCGATTCCTCCATATCGGATGGCACCGGCTGAACTTCAAGAGTTGAAGGTGCAATTGGAAGAATTGCTGGACAGCGGATTCATCAGGCCGAGTCATTCACCATGGGGAGCACCGGTACTATTTGTAAAGAAGAAGGATGGTACACTCAGAATGTGCATCGACTACCGTCAGTTGAACAAGGTCACGATAAAGAACAAATATCCTTTGCCAAGGATCGATGACTTGTTTGATCAACTACGGGGGGCAATGGTGTTCTCTAAGATTGACTTGAGGTCAGACTACCATCAACTGAGGATCAAGGAGAGTGACATACCCAAAAGTGCATTCCGTACGAGGTATGGTCACTATGAGTTTCTAGTAATGTCGTTTGGGCTTACGAACGCCCCCGCTGCATTCATGGACCTCATGAACCGAGTATTCCACCAATACTTAGACCAGTTCGTCATAGTGTTCATTGATGACATTTTGATATACTCCATGAATGAAGAGGAACACGAAAAACATCTAAGGCTTGTGCTTGAAACACTGCGGGAGAAGCAACTCTTTGCCAAATTCTCTAAATGTGAATTTTGGCTTGGGGAGATCGGTTTTCTCGGGCATGTGGTATCGGGCTCGGGCATTTCAGTTGATAACTCCAAGATTGAGGCGGTCACTAATTGGGAGAGGCCCAAGAACGTGAAGGAGATAAGGAGTTTCCTCGGTTTAGCGGGGTATTACTGCAAATTCGTGGAAAAGTTCTCGGTGATAGCATCCCCACTCACGAAGCTCACTAAAAAGGGGGCTAAGTTTGTGTGGGATGACAAGTGTGAGAAGGGGTTTCTTGAGCTAAAGAAACGTTTGACCGAAGCACCAGTGCTTGCCTTGCCCGTGCAAGGGTTAGGGTACGAAATCTACAGCGATGCTAGCATTCAGGGACTGGGATGTGTACTGATGCAATCAGGGAAGGTAATTGCTTATGCTTCTCGGCAGTTGAGGAAGCATGAAGTAAACTACCCCACACATGATCTGGAGCTAGGTGCTGTGGTATTTGCATTGAAGATTTGGAGGCACTACCTCTACGGGGAGTTGTGTCACATTTACACCGACCACAAGAGCTTGAAGTATGTGTTCACTCAGAAAGAGTTGAACATGAGGCAGAGGAGATGGATGGAGTTAATTAAGGATTACGACTTGATCATTGACTATCATCCAGGCAAGGCTAATGTTGTAGCTGATGCACTGAGCAGGAAGAGCTCATCATCAGGGGTTTTACTCACATGCTTACGGGCACTGAGGGCACGCGTGGAGGTATCCACGGATGGGGCGCTATTGGCCAGATTTGAGGTGAGACCCACCTTATTAGATGAAATCAGAAGACATGTCAAGATAATGACGAGGAATTTCAGAAAATCCGGGAATGGATGCTTGTGGGGCCCGTCGAGGGTTTCCGTGAGAGAGAAGATGGACTTCTACTATTCAAGGAACGAGTGTGTGTACCATCGGATGAGGAGCTCCGAAAATCTATCCTTGAGGAGGCTCACTCATCTGCGTATGCCATGCACCCGGGCGGTACAAAGATGTACCGGGATTTGAAGGAAAGCTACTGGTGGTCGGGGATGAAGAGAGAAATTGCAGAATACGTGAGCCGTTGCCTTACTTGTCAACAGGTTAAGGCAGAGCACCAACACCCGGCAGGGTTACTACAACCACTTACCATTCCAGAATGGAAGTGGGAGCATGTTACCATGGACTTCGTGGTGGGTCTACCACGGACGGTTAGGAACTACGACGCGGTATGGGTGGTAGTCGATAGGCTGACCAAGAGCGCTCATTTCCTACCCATCAACACTACTTATACGCTCGAGCGGTTGGCCAAATTGTACACAGATGAGATTGTGAGACTGCATGGAGTTCCGGTTACTATAGTATCGGATAGAGACCCACAGTTCACATCACGGTTTTGGCCTAAGTTCCAGGAATCCATGGGTACGAAATTGAGGTTTAGCACTGCGTTTCATCCTCAAACGGATGGGCAATCTGAACGAGTGATTCAGATCTTGGAGGACATGTTAAGGGCATGTGCCTTGGAGTTCCAGGGGAGCTGGGACAATCAGTTGGCTTTAGTAGAATTCGCCTATAACAACAGTTATCAGGCAAGTATAGGCATGCCCCCATACGAGGCATTGTATGGGAGGAAATGCCGGACACCATTGTGTTGGGATGAGGTCGGCGAGGCTAAGCTCGAGGGCACCGAGTTAGTCGAGATCACTAAGGAGAAGATAAAAGTCATACAGGATAGGCTCAAGGCTGCCCAAGACCGGCAGAAGAGCTATGCTGATAAACGTCGGAGGACGTTGGAGTTTGAGGTTGGTAACGAGGTATTTCTGAGGGTATCACCTTGGAAAGGGATCATCAGGTTCCTCAGTCGGGGTAAGCTTAACCCACGATACATAGGTCCGTTCAAAATCCTTGAAAGGATTGGGGTGGTAGCATACCGACTTCAGTTGACCCCAGAATTAGAAAAGATTCACAATGTATTTCATGTTTCTATGCTCAAGAAGTATGTGCGGGACCCGTCACATATTCTTGAGAAACCACCGGTAGAAATCCGAGAAGACCTACATTATACGGTACAGCCGGTAAAGATCATAGACCGGCAGGTAAAGAAGCTAAGGAGCAAAGAGGTGCCGATGGTAAAAGTACTTTGGAAGAGTGATCGTGTCGAGGAGCAAACGTGGGAAGTGGAGACCCTAATGAGGGAACAATATCCATTTCTGTTTGATTAGACACGTAGATTTCGGGGACGAAATCCCAAATAAGGGGGGTAGAACTTGTAACACCGCCCCCGAGTATTTGTACTGTACTAAATCATGTATTGAACCCTGAGATATGTATAAAAGCGTTTTTACGTGATTGTAAATTTCTATCGTTTCTTTTACGTGAATAGAAAAATTCACGTGGGGCCCACACCGGAGGTGGGGGCCGCCCGATATTATCGGGGCCACATATTATATTGATCTTGGACTAGATAATATGTATATGGTGGTGGATATCCTAATTGAGCCATGGCAAAGGCATAGGGTTGACCGGTTGGTCAAACGGGGCCAAATTATCAGTATCGGCAATTTATTAGATAATAGCCCGAAAAGGGATTTTGGAGACTTCTAAATTAAAGTTGAGGAATGCATATTGATTCTAAGGTCCAATAAGGATTGGGAACAAGTATTATATTTTATTTGACCCGATAAAATAAAATATACTTAAAACAGTCCGGAAAATACAACTTTCGGGACCGATTGTACACGTGGGAACATAAAGGGATGACCTCCCACATGGGTGGGGGCCACCCCACGTTTTTTTCCAGACTTGGTTGGTTAGAGGAGTGTGCAAATACTGACTTTGGATGAGAGAGCCGAGCTAGGGGGGAGGTTGAGACAAGAATTGACTCCAAGAGGACCCCCCACCCCTCATCATGGTCTAATGAGCCCAAAATAGACTCCCATCACCCCTTACAGCCATTCATTCGGTTTTGGCATCAACTGAGGTGAGATAAGCTCTGCAATCACCTTATTCTTCACCCATTTTCGCACCAAGGCTAAGGAAGAAGAAGGGGAGGAATAGAGAAGAGAAAAGAGGAAGCTAGAGAGCAAAACTTGAGATTTTCAAGGTAAGGACTTCATTAATCCCATTCCTTTTCTTAAACTATATTATATGATTATTCAATCATATTTCACACCCTAGGATTGTTCTACACGTTGGGATGTGTAGAAAGAGGGGTTGGAAGGTGGTTCTAAGTCCAAGAACGGACTTAGAAGCCAAAGTGACCGGTTCGCCGGAAAATAACCTTTTTGAGGTTATTTGTATTACTATGGGTTTTATGATGATAAAACCTTGTTAGTAACTTGTCTAAGGTATTCAAGGAACTTTCACGGAGTTGAAAAGGTCGCCGGAGTTGTCGCCGGAGTTCGTTGAAGTTCGCCGGAGTTTCGTCGGAGCTAAATCGGGGAGGCTAGAACTTCATAAGCTTCATTAAGGTGAGAAGACGGCTTTATGCTTTATAACTTTTGCGTGAGGCATGAGATTACCTAAAGTAATCAAGGATATGTTTTGTGGAATGATTAAAGATAATCAAGTATTTGCTTATGCCATGATTTTGCATGAAACATAGTTGGAAAAGCATGTTATGTAGGTTTGGTGAGTAAAAATGTGATAACATTATTTGTGTGATGATCCAGGGATCCAAAATGGTATTTTTGGATCAAGGACATCAAGAAGTATATGTGTGTAAAATTTCAAGTTAATCGGACTCCGTTTGGGTGGTCAAACGGGCGTTGACCACTAAGTCAACTGCCATACCCGATCGGGTATTGACACATACCCGACCGGGTATTTGTTGAAAATCAGCTTTGTGGACTACTGTCTCCTGTACTCGACCGAGTATGGGTTAATACTCGATCGAGTATTGGGTTATGCTCAAAACGGGCAGTTTTGAGCGGGTTAATGTGGGCCGTTCAGATGGGACCCGCCCACGTTGGATCCTAAGGATTTGTTATATGACTATAGGGCTAGGCATTGTCCATAGTTAAAGGAATGAAAGGTTAGCCATATCCAGGTTAGGATTTGGTAGAGAATAGACTGGGGATCGAGTACCCTTGGACGGTAAATGATCCAGAATACTCCAGGTGGGGTCGAGTACCCTTGGACGGTAAATGATCCAGAATACTCCAGGTGGGGCCGAGTACCCTTGGACGGTAAATGATCCAGAATACTCCAGGTGGGGTCGAGTACCCTTGGACGGTAAATGATCCAGAATACTCCAGGTGGGGCCGAGTACCCTTGGACGGTAAATGATCTTAAATACTCCAGGATGGGTTGAGTGCCTTGGACGGTAAATGATCCTAAAACACTCGGTAGTATGAATCAAAGTTAGACTATAGCTTGTGAGCTAGGTAACCGGGAAAGGAGTGAGAAAAGCCAGGTAAGAACTTTATCTCTAAAAGACTCTTTAAAGTAAATGACCTACGGGTTGAGTATTTTACGAATATATATACAGTATGTATCATCGGGTGGATGAGGGACATCTATATGTATATATCACCCTATTTTTGGGTCTCGTGTCTGAAACATTAGTTATTCTTCATATAGCCTGCTTGTCACTAGTACTTCTATGGAGTACTGACCCCTCCGGGGGCCCTCACATTTTTCAGGTTGAGGCTAGAGTCCTACTACCTGCACCTTTGCCTAGGGTGACTGATCGAGAAGGAAGACGTGGTTCGTGCTTCCATTCTTATTTCAAATGTATAAACCGCTCATGAATTTTTGAACAATATTTTCATTAAAACAATTGGGGGCCTGCGTGCCCGTGTTTGCCACGTGTGGCTAAGTATCAAACATTTTATTATTCCGCATTTGTTTGATTATGATATTGATGTTGATTGTATGTGTTTACTAATCGGTTTGGCAATAGAATCGATCGGACGCCTTGTACAATCCAATAGGGGTGAACTGTTGTTGTTCCTATCGGGTTGTACGGCGGTTGTCTACTCGGATGCGGTCCGGGGCGTGACATATAATAACAGTTCAAAGTGAACCCATATTAAAACCTAGATATAGAATGTATATTTTGCACTAGTGCTCCTTGTCTCTACCCCTTTATGGTTGCCAGTGACCTGCTGAAGGAGGGGACTGCTTGTGTTGCTCTTTCCCCCTTTTTGGCATCATGAGCAGGGGTCTTGCTTTCATCGAACAGTGCTTCTATCTTTGGATCAGAAACAACTTCTTCTTGTGCTCTCTTTGTTGGATCTAAGCCATATACCTTGATAGATAATGCTTTGATGTAGTTGTTGACGTCTAGCAGATCTGTTCTTACCTTATCTCTGACTTCATTTTTGAGCCCTTGAAGCCTTTGGTTAGTTGTCTCCAAGTTCTGGCCCAGTCTTTGAAGGTCACTTCCATGCTTTAGGAATGCCTCTTGAGTGGCTTTGTGAAGGTCATTGAGGTGTTTAGCAACATCGGCTCGTGTCTTACCAATTGCCTCAGAGTGTTCAACTTGCTTTGTGACCACCTTTTGTGAGAGATGGAGAATGGCAGGAAGCTCCTTGGTCTTGAGGTGTTGTATGAACTCCTCATGTGCCTGTATTGTTAGAAGAGCCTGCTCAAGGTTAGGGGGAAGATTAGGAAGAGTAGGTACCTGAGAAGAGACCTCTGCTGTTTGCTGGGAGGCACCTGCTTGCTTGGAAGCACCTGCTTGCTCGGAGGCACCTGCTAGCTCTTGTTTTCTTAGTTCCATAAGGGAGGCCAGAATTTGATTCTCTAGATCTTCATCTTTTGCACGTAGTTCTGCAAGTTCCTTGTGAATGGATTCCATTTGAACTGGTTGACTGGAGAGCTGGATGTTGAGTTGTGCTTTTTGCTCTGAGTTGAATACTTGCTGAATCATCAAGTTGCTCTTTAGATGGCAGTGTACTTCAGCGAATCTCATTTCTAGCAGCTCATCAAAATGCTTTTGCATTTTGATCAGTCTCTTGTGCAGGCGAACCTCAACATTACTTATGAATTTTATGGTTGCTCTTCTTTCGTTGATGAAGATCTTTGCCAGTGTAGGAGTGTCTTCTTCATCATCATGTTGAATTTGATCTTTAATTTCATTTGATGTGGCAGGCTGCTCAGGTGTTGTATCTTGGTGGGGTTCCAAGTTGAGATCTATCAGTGCAGTCCCCTGCTTGATGGTGGCAACTAGCAGTTTTTGGGGAGCTTTGGAGGATTCCCCTCCTCCATGAGTCTCCATCCTTGATTTCTCAAGGACTTGCCTGAGTTCTTTATCACTAGAGGAAGAAGAGTGAATGATTTGCTTACCTCTTGAGCTTGGTGGTCCCTTTGAGGCGTTGTCAACATGATCATCCTCATCATCTAGATCATCATCACTGGTATCTTCTAAGCTGGCTTTGGCAGTGAGCTGCTTCCTCTTTGTGGCATAGACTAAGTTGATTGTGAGCAACTTTGTAGCTTCAGCCATGTCGTCAGTTCCTAGCCAGTCTACCACAAAATCCTCTTCATTTATGAAGTGTGTGATGGTTTCAATTTGAAGGCGACTTCTTGATAGCTTCCAGGCTCTCCAGGCTTTGAACCTTGCAGATTCTGCATCCAGTTGCTCTAGTGGACTCAGTTTTGGTGAGCCAGCTGCAGTTGATTGAGGTACCTGTTCGTCTAGGGGAACCACCTGCTCGTTGAATTGAGAGACCTGCTCTGCTTTGGAGGGAGTCACCTGCTCATTGAGTTGAGTGACCTGCTCCGTCTCTAGGGGAGCTATCTTCTCTCTCTGTTGAGTTATCCTGGGAATAAGTATGGAAAGGGGAAGAGCAGAGCTGTTGCTTCCATTTGAAGAGTTAGAAGAGGGCTCTGCTCCTTCCTGAATAATTTGAAGAGGAGTGGTTACTTCTCCTTGAACCATTTGTAGAGATGAGGCTGCCTCTTCGAGTTCTTCTTGGAGATTTCTTGTTGCTGGTTTTGATCTCTTTGATTGGATTTCAGCACAGCCTGATCTTGGTCTTTTTGCTAGCTTGGTTTTGATTCGGGTGAACTCAGTTTGGAGGGGCTTATGGGATTTGAGAGTATCATCCTGCTTTTTAATTTCTGGGGCCCCTGCCTTGGAGGTCTGATGGAGAAATTTCCTCCAGGTGGTGGGTTCTTTAGTGGTTCCTAGGACTCCCTTCCTTTTCAGGATCTCTCCTATCAAAAAGCCATACCCTACCCATGGGAAGGTGTAGTCTTTTCTTCTTTCTTCATGAGATTTGTTGACATACTCTTGAAGTTGGTTGTGAACGTACCTGGTCCAGTTGTGAGGGATGCCTGAGATGATTGCGGCCAATGGTACTGCCCTTTTTGCATTGATCTCATCTAAAGCAGTGCTTTTGGTGTCGATGCATATATATAGGATGTCGAGTAGGAGGGAGTACTCAGGAACCATCATTTTCTTCTTGACCTTGAGGGTTTTGGTGGTATGAGCACTTGAAATGAATATTATTTCCTTGAAGCTTTGTTCATCGAAATTGAGTTCTTCTACCATTGGGGCCTCATCTCCTGGTAGGGAGAGCAGTGTTCTGATGTCCCTTTCTTTAATTTCTACTGGTATTCCCTTGATGACTGATTTAAGAGTCTCTTGTTGAGAGTTGAGGTAGTATTTGGCCACCACTTCTGGGTAGAAACAGGGGTATAGGTAGGTGGCCATTTTCATAAGCCCCGTTGATTCTAGCTTTCTGAGTAGTGCTCTCATAAGATCAGGGTTCTCAGCTCTTTCAATAATTATTGGGGTGTTTAATATGGAGCCAATGAAGATAGATTTGGAAACTTGGATAACTGATGTCATTTTTGTGTGTGTGGGTAATGAAGGGAATTGCGGTGATAGTGCGTAAGAGAGCTTTTGATAAAGTTAATAGAGAGTTTGAGGGCTTTAGAATCAGGTAGAGAGAGATTGCAAAGTGAAAAGTGTGAAGGAGGTGTACGAAGGGATTATTTATAGGCTATCGAAAAACTAGCCGTTGGAATATAGCCGTTGGAGAATACGGCTGGTTCCTTTTCAGCATTAACTATGTTCACACTGGTAGCAGGGGGCTCAAATCAGAGTAGATTTTTGATGATTTCTGAGAACACGAGGTACGTTTTTGGAATCCTTGATATGAGGTTATCAAGATGGTATAAGCCATGTGCTAAGATTCCATGTACATTTGTCAGAGATTGGGCCAACTGCTGGCCTGAAGTAGTGACCTGCTCCTGAGGCAGTCACCTGCTGGCAGGCATCTGCGCAAATTTTTGAACTAGTGTCTTTACCTTCATTTGCTTTCCTTTTCTTTCTAGTCCTTTCCCTCCTATTTTGAAAAAGTATATGTTAGTACCCAATTTTGATAAAGATTTTGATGATGCCACTATACATAACACGTGTACATTGTGTCTCAATTTTATTTGCATTATGTGACAAAATTAATGTACAATTTTTATGACTAATAAATGTTACCGGAAAAAGTAAAAATGAAATAAGGTAAATTTATTTACCTTAATAGGATATCTATATCCTACCGGTATATTTTATTAGACCACAGAAATTAAAATGTCACTAAACGATACCTAGTTCGTAAATAAATATACAATGCATGTATATGATTGGAGACAAAAACTTGACCGGTATTAAATACCGGATCAAGTACTAGGGTCTACAGCTGAGACGCACATTTGGAAGATGCTTCAGCGGCTGAATAATGCAAGACAAAGAGATCAGCCGCAATAAATGCTCCAGCACAAAAAGACGAATGTACAATTCGTCCTCGCCAGAAGATCAACGACAGAAATCAATTTATCCTAACCAACGGATAAGATTGATCAGCCAAAAAGCCTATAAATAGAGGCTGAAACGAAAGTTTCTAATCAAGCATTTAAGCATCCAAAGAGAGAATTTATATCAAGAGCATTTACGAAAGATCTAGCAAAAGAGAAAGTGCTATTCTAAACCTTACTCTCTGCTTGGACTTATGCTTCACTAAACTTCCAGTTTACAAAGCTTTTCATTGCCATATTATAGAAGTTTAGTTCCTAGTTGGAGGTTAGAACTTTCTTGAAACAAATCACATATTGTTGTAAACACTTAGGAGAAAAGTTGTTCGGATCCTACAGTGTAAGTAGATAGATAGAGTACCTTTTGATCCCCACTGGGTCATTAGAGAAAAGTCTAAGGACTGAGTAACTTTGAGTGGTGCTATACTCACTGTGAAAAACCTTCAATCTAGGCCTAAGTGTTGTAAAGGCTAGATTGGCACTAAGTGTATTGGGCTTAATACTTTAGTGAAATCCATCTGAAAGAGGGTGGGACTGGACGTAGGAGGATTACACCACCTCTGAACCAGGATATACTGTGTGTTGATTTACATTCAGTAAACAAAGCACACACTTAGCACTTCTCACAAAAAGGATTGAAGTTTGCCAGCTGAATCTTAAGCAGTTGTCTTAACTGACCCAACTGCTTATCCTACTGCTTAATCACTTGCTTTCTTTAAGACCATTTTCACACCTGAGACGCACCTCACCATCTCTAAAAGGTCAGCTCTGCCATCTCCCAGTAATTCACTTTCTATGTATAGCAGGTGCCTCAGCAGTTCCCTGAGACCACCCAACTGATGAGCCCTCTGCTCACATAAAAGTCACTTCCTGTGACCATCTCAGTTTCATCAGCCTGCCATAAATATCATTGTCAAAAAGTACGTTCAATTCCTGAAAGTCAGATCAAAATCTGAGCAGTTGCCTGAGCAGTTCCCTGCTACCTAGCTAACTGCCAAACCAACTGCGAAGCCAACTGCTAGCCATCTAAGTCCAATCTTCTCCAGATCAGAAAGTGATTAAAACATTCATTATATAAAGGGTAAAGACTTCCGCTGTGCATCTATTAATCTCCCAAAAGATTATAGATCAACTCCTCTAGAGGGAAATATTTGTAAGGATCGAAAAGATTTAAAAGTCTATTCACCCCCCCCCCCCCCCCTCTAGACTTTTACCCTATCCGGGACCATCAAGTGGTATCAGAGCGGAGTGTTCCTAGAGTCAGTTCCTGACTAATTTGAACTAAAGATCCAAAGTCACTTCCCTCTCCCAAACACTTTCTAAACAATGGACAGTCAACTTGCCAAAAACCTCCTATTCAACCTAAACAAATTTGATGATTGGAGAATCAGGATAATGAAGGTCAGCACATCCAAAACTGATGACCAGGAGGATGTGTACATTCTCAAGCCCAAACTGGAATGGACAACCGAGGACAGAAAGATAAACAACCTTGGTAACATTACCAAGGATATTCTTTTTAAATCTGTTGATGAATCCATATTTCCCAGAATTAGGAAATGTGAAACACCAAAGGACGTTTGGGATGAGCTCACAAAAATTGGAGCTGGTGATGAACAGGAGAAGGACAACAAACTTACCATGGCCCTCAAGAAATTTGAGGACTTCAAAATGCTGCAAAATGAGTCCATCCAATAGATGGAAACTAGGTTCCTAAAGATCACAGCAGAGGTCTCAGACCTAGGGAAAGATCTATCTCAAAAAGAGATTTCCCTTAAAGTCTTGATAGGCCTGCCCTCTAAATGGGACATGAAGGTGACTGCTATGAGAGATAGCAGAGATCTAAGAATCTTATCAACTGATAAGCTCTTCAGTGATCTCAAAGCCTATGAATTTGAGATGAAGGAAATAAAAGAAGAAAAGGAAGATGAATCCAAGACACTAGCTCTAGTGTCTGAGCCTGGCCCTTCAAGATCCAGTGAGAAATCCCTCAACAACCTCCTTACCGACGACCAATTTGCCATGTTTGTAAGGAAGTTTAAAAGGTTTATGAAGAAGGAGGGAACTGCTCCAAGAAGACCATACAGTCTGCCACCCAGGAAACAAGGGAGACCTCAAACCAGCGAGGAAACTGTCATGTGCTACAACTGTAGACAACCATGACATTACAAGAATGAGTGTCCTCTGCCCTTAGCCCAGAAATTTCAAGGGCAGCAGGGGATTGGTTACAAAGCTGGTTACAAAAAGGACTTCAAAGGCAAACGACAAGCCTTTGTTAGTGAAAAGAAAAAGGAGGAAACCCAATCTGAAGAAGAAAGCAGCTCAAGTGATGAAAGCTCTTCATCTGAGAGCTCAGAGGAAGCACTTCTATGCCTGGGATCCTGACAGGTAGGTGAAAATGACAGCAGTTGTCTCACTGCAGAGAGCAGCAGGTGGCTCAGTGAATCTTCCACCACTTCAAGTGAAACTAATGCAAGCAGCTCTCCTAAATGCTTAATGGCCAAGGACCACTACAACGATATCGAGGTAACATCCTGCTCCTCCTATAGCTCTAATGATTCTGGACTAAACAACATAACACTGGAATCTTTATTACAAGATTTCCAGAAAGTCCAGAATCACCACGTTCTCTTAAATGCTGAAAATGATAGACTGAAACAAGACATTAAGGCAATACATTCTAAATTACTAGATGCCTTAAGGAAAAATGATGTCTTAGAAAAGGAGAACAAAGAGCTGAGAAACTCCAGCACAAATAGTAAAAACTCTCACCCTACTGCTGGAGTTACTCCAAATAGGAAGAAAAGAGGTCTTGGTTACTCATCCCCCACCAGACTCACTCAAAACAGTGCATCTACAAGTAATACTTCATACACAAGAAAGCTCACTTACCAAAAACCTCATCCCCAAAATGTCCCCAAAAGAAGGAACCAACCTGCTCCCAAACCAAAATCCAAACACATGTATAAATCAACATCTCATCACCATCTAAACCCAAAAACCTGTTGGCAACCAATCAATAAGACCAACCACAGCAAAAATTCCAAGCAGACTCCTCAAATAAATAATCCATTTCCCACCTCAAGGAGGAAAAGAATTAACAAGTATATAGCCATCCCTTTTGATTACAACACCTCAAATGGCTACAGACCAATCTACTTAGAACTCAATGGTTCTAGATGGGCATGGATGCCTAAACTTGTACAAGGGAAGTCGCCCACTAACATGTGGGCTACTGCCCAACATTAATTTATACAGGAAGTTGCCGGAGCAGCTGAAACACAACCATGGTACATAGATTCAGGCTGCTCCAGCCACATGACAGGGAGCAGGCGGCTCCTGTCAAACTATACAGCAAGGGAAGGACCCAAAGTGACATTTGGGAATGTGGAAAAACAAGGAGAAACCAAAGGAGCAGGAGATCTATCAATTAATGGACTTACAATTCAAAACATATCATATGTTAAGGGTTTAAAGTTCAATCTCTTAAGCACAAGCCAGCTCTGTGACAATGGCTACAACGTTACATTCTCCAAAGACATCTGCTTGATCAGAGATGTCTGAAATGAAAAACTTGTGCTCACTGGTAGAAGGAAGAAGGACATGTATATTGTTGATTGGGATTCAGCAAAGGAAGGAATTTGCCTAATAACAAAGGCAGATTCAAAATTAAGTTGGGAATGGCACAACAAATTAAGCCATCTGAACTTCAAAACAATCAACAAACTGTCCAGAAAAGGTTTGGTGAAGGGACTGCCTGAAATCAAATTCAAAAAGGACCACCTCTGTGATGCTTGTCAAAAAGGGAAACAAACCAAGGTACCATTCAAATCAAAAGAAGTTGAATCATCAACAAGGCCCTTAAGCCTTATGCACCTTGACTTGTTTGGACCAGTTGAACCAACAAGCTTAAGTGGTAGAAGGTACACCCTGGTTGTAGTTGATGATTATTCTAGATACACTTGGACCATATTTCTAAAGAAAAAGAATGAAACAGAGAAGAAACTGCCTGAACTGATGAGACTAATTCAAAATGAGAAAAGTCTCTCAATCCAGAAGATCAGGTCAGATAGAGGTACTGAATTTCTCAACTCAATCATAATTCAGTACTGTGAAGTAAATGGAATCCATCATCAAACCTCAGCAGCAAGAACACCTCAACAAAATGGTGTTGCTGAAAGAAGAAACTGTACACTCAAGGAAGCAAGAAGGACAATCTTAGAAGCAGCTGGATTACCCAAAAGATTTTGGGCAGAAGCAATCAACACTGTTTGCTACACTCAAAATAAAAGTCTTATTCATAAGACTTACAAGAAGACACCATATGAGCTATGGAAAGAAAGGAAGCCGAATATCAGTCATTTCCATGTGTTTGGATCCAAATGCTTTATCCTAAACAATGGAAAAGACTATCTCAAGTCATTTGATCCCAAATCTGATGAAGGGATCTTCCTGGGCTACTCAATAACTAGCAAGGCATTCCGAATTCTCAACAAAAGGACTCTGGTGGTAGAAGAATCAATCCATGTGGTATTTGAAAACCACCCCACTGCTCAAGAAAAAGAAAAAGGTGAGTCATCAAAATCAAGGGACACTGAAAAGGCTCCAAGCTGCCTTCCAAACAAAAATGTTAAAAGGGATGAAAACGTAACTAATTCAAAAGACAGCCGACTGCCAGCAGTTACCTCATATGGCCACCTACTGCCAGCAGTTGACTTAACTGACAACCCACTGCCAGCAGATGACTCACCAAAAGACAACCTTCCAAGTGCTCATGACATTCCTAATCTTCCTACTCTACCAGATAATAGTGAAGAGGAAGAGGAGGAGGATGATGAACAACAAGTTAAATCTAAAACAACAACATATGATGTTAGATGGTTGAGCAAACATCCTCCTCACCAAATCATTGGAAATATCAATACAGGGGTTCGCACCAGATCAGCAATTCAGAGAGAAGCACTATTCACATGCTTCATCTCTCAAATTGAACCCAAGAAAGTTGAAGAAGCCCTGCTTGAATCTGACTGGATACAAGCCATACAAGAAGAACTCAACCAATTTGAAAGGAATAATGTATGGGAGCTTGTGTCCAGACCCTATCATCAACATGTGATAGGAACTAAATGGGTATTCAGAAACAAAATGGATGAGGAAGGCACCATTATCAAGAACAAGGCAAGGCTGGTAGCCAAAGGCTACTGCCAAGAAGAAGGTATAGATTTTGATGAGACATTTGCACCTGTTGCCAGGTTGGAGGCAATAAGAATCTTCTTGGCTTATGCTGCCCATAAGCAATTCACAGTCTATCGGATGGATGTGAAAAGTGCCTTCCTAAATGGTCTACTAGAAGAGGAGGTCTACGTGGAGCAACCCCCTGGCTTTGAAATCAATAGAGAGAAAGATCAAGTCTACAAATTGCACAAAGCTCTTTATGGACTCAAACAAGCCCGAAGAGCATGGTATGACACTCTCTCTGAATATTTAGTGAAAAATGGATTCTCCAAAGGCAAAGTAGACAAGACTCTATTCAAGATTTAAAAAGACTCCCACATACTGCTTGTTCAAATCTATGTTGATGACATAATTTTTGGAAGTTCAAATCAAGCACTATGCGAGAAGTTTTCAACTCTCATGCAAAACAAGTTTGAAATGAGCATGATGGGAGAATTGAATTATTTTCTGGGGTTACAAGTTAAGCAGACCCCAGATGGTATCTTTATCAACCAAGCCAAGTATACAAGAGATCTCATGAAAAAGTTCAAAGTTGAGAACAAGTCCACAGTGAAAATTCCCATGAACACCTCCCAAGGTCTAAGTCAAGATGAAGATGGCAAAGATATTGATCCAACACTTTATAGAGGCCTAATTGGTTCCTTGTTATATCTCACCACTAGTAGGCCAGATATATCCTACTCAGTTGGTGTATGCGCAAGGTTTCAATCAAAGCCCAAGGAAAGTCATCTTCTGGCTGCAAAGAAAATTTTGAGGTATCTAAAAGGTAATCCTAACTCTGGATTATGGTATCCAACAAATGGAGGCTTTGATCTCTATGGATATTCAGACTCTGACTTTGTCGGATGCAAAATTGATAGAAAAAGTACATCAGGTACCTGTCAACTAATTGGTGGAAGACTTGTCTCTTGGTTCAGCAAGAAACAAAATTCAATTGCTACTAGCACTGCTGAAGCTGAATACATAGCTGCAGGCAGTTACTGTGCTCAAATCCTATGGATGAAACAGCAATTGAAGGATTATGGAGAAGAAACAAAGGAAATCAGCATTTTGTGTGATAATACAAGCGCTATAGCTATCACTAATAATCCAGTATTTCACTCAAGAACCAAACACATTGAGATCAGACATCACTTTATCCGAGAGCATGTTGAAAAGAAGACCATCAAGCTAGAGTACATTCCTACTGAGAAGCAGTTGGCTGACATATTCACCAAGCCACTGAATGAAGCAAGATTTAATGAACTAAGACAGGAGCTTGGAATGCTTGATGATCTAGATCAAGTAAAGGAATAACCCTACACCCACTCAGGGGGAACATAATTCCACATTCAAGGGGGAATTCCTAGCCACCTGCTGAGGGGGAACTTTTGTAAAGTACTCTGGAGTAGGCACCCACTAAGGGTAGGCTACTCAAAAACCTCAAAGGAATGAAGCATCAAGGTCCAAATAAGTCACTATCAGGATATCAAGATCAAAAGGAGTCAAAACTCCCAAAACAAGCCCAGCAGTTAACTGCATCATAGCAAGCAGTGGGCTCAGCAGGCGACTGGGGACCAGTCTAGTGCTACTGCTACAAAGGAAAGAATATACACACTCTCTCAACAAGGAGGAAAACAGCTAAGAAAAGGAAGGAAAATTAATGGAGGAAAAATGATGGCTCCATATTTCGCACAGGTAACTGCCAGCAGGTAACTGCCTCTACGGCAGGGAACTGCGTGAGGCCAGCAGTTGGCTCAATTCCTGACGAATATACCCGGAATCTCAGTTCATGACGTATATCATCTTGATCACCTCATATTAAGGATTCCACGAAGGTATTGGTTGCTCTCAAAAAATCATCAGAAACCTACTCAAAAATTAGCCCTCTGCTACCAGTGTGAACGCAGTAAATGCTGAAAAATCCCGCCGTATTCTCCAACGGCTATATTCCAACGGCTAGTTCCTGATACCCTATAAATACTCCCTCCGTACAAACCCTTCACACTTTTCATTCTGCAATCTCTTTCTATCTATTCTAAAGCTCTCAAACTCTCTATTAACACTCTTAAAAAGCTCTCTCTCGTACATCACCAACGCAAATCCTTCCTTTCCCACATACACAGTAATGGCCTCACTCATCCAAATAGCCAAGTCCATCTTTACTGGATCCATCCGGAACATTCCAAAAGTCATTGAAAGAGCAGATAACAAAGACCTAATGAGGGAACTGCTCAGGAAACTTGAGACTACCGGACTGCTAAGGATGGCCACCTACGCATATCCCTGCTTCTACCCCGAGGTAGTGGCAGAGTACTACACCAACTCCACTCCTGGGACACTGAAATTCGTAGTGATGGGATTCGAGGTCGAAATAACAGAAGAAGACATCAGAGATCTGCTCTCTCTACCAGGAGGAGAGGCTCCAACTATAGAGGATCTCAACCTCAATGAAGACAACTTTAAAGAAACAGTCTTCATCCCAAGGGCTCAACACCTAAACACACTCAAAGTCAAAAAGAAAATGATGGTTCCAGAATACTCTATTCTCCTTGACATTCTCTACAAGTGTGTCGACACAAGAACTACGGCCCTGGATGAAGTCAATGCACAAAGAGCGAAACCATTGACAGCAATCATCTCAGGAGTACCATTCAACTGGTCATTGTACGTCCACAATGAGCTCCTAAAATACATAAAGAAAGTACACACAGGAAAGGGAGAAGATGGTACCCTACCACTACTGGGATATGGGTTTATGATAGGGGAACTGCTCAAAAGGAAAGGAATTGTCGGATCCATCAAGGAAGAAACAACATGGAGAAAATTTCTCTATCAAACTTTGAAGGCAGGGGCTCCACAAATTCAGAAAATAGAGGACTCCTTCATCTCCAACGAGCCCCTTCAAATCACCCTTGACAGGATCAAAATAAAGACTGCCAAGAGAATCAGATCAGGATGCCAAGAAGACAAATCAAAGAAACAAAGAACAGCAACAAGAAATCTACAGGCCGAAATAGAAGAAGCGACTTCTCCTCTTACCATCATTCAAGAAGAAGATGCAGTTGCCTCCTCAACCCTAGCCATCAAGGATACAGCAGAGCACTCACCAAGCTCATCAAATGCAAGTAATAACTCTAAACTACCCTTATCTGTACTCATTCCACGAATGAATCAACAAAGAGAGCAGGTGACTCCCCAAGATACAGAGCAGATAATACAGCAAGAAGAGCAGGTGGCTCTCTTACTAGAGCAGTTGGGTGCTTCATTTCCAGTAGGGGACTCATCAAAGCTGCCCCTGCAAGAAGCAGCGCAGGTGGCTCCTTTCGAGCAGCTCCCTCCATCACAAGCAGCAGAGTCACCCAAAATCACACCTCTAGAGCAATTGGACGCTGAATTTACAAGAGTAAAGGCCTGGAGATCATGGAAACTATCCAGGAGCCGCATTCAAGTTGAAAACTTCACACACTTTGTCGAAGAAGAAGACTTTGTGGTAGATTGGCTAGGCACTGAAGACATGGCAGATGCAACCAAGATGCTGAAGATAAATCAAGTCTACGCACTAAAGAAGAAGAATCTCACTGCCAAAACCCACATAGAAGATGGCAGTGATGATGATGGTGATGATGATGATCATGCTGACAACGCATCCAAGGGACTGCCAAGATCAAGAGGTAAGCAAATCGTTCACTCCTCCTCCTCTAGTGATAAACAACTCAGACAGACTCTTCAGAAATCAAGGTTGGAGACTAAAGGAGGTGGGGAATCCTCTAAGGCATCCCAGAAACTGTTGGTTGCTACTATCCAGCAGGGGACTGCTATGATAGATCTCAACTTGGAACCCCACCAAGAAACAGCTCCTGAGCAGCCGGCAACGTCAAATGAAATTAAGAACCAAATTCAGCATGAGGATGAAGAAGAAGACACTCCAACACTAGCAGAGGTCTTCATCAATGAAAGAAGAGCAACTACAAAATTCATTAGCAGAGCTGAGGTACGCCTCCACAAGAGACTGATCAAAATGAAGAAGCACTTTGATGAGCTGCTAGAGATGAGGTTCGCTGAAGTACACTGCCATCTTAAAAGCAATTTGATGATACAGCAAGTATTCAACTCAGAGCAGAAAGCTCAGCTCAACATTCAACTCTCAAACCTACCAGCACAGATGGAGGCTCTTCGAAACGAACTTGAAGCCTTGAAAGCCCGCGATGAAGAGCTGGAAAATCAGATTGTTCACTCATTGAAGGAGCTAAGGGAAAAAGAACTCGCAGTGGCCTCCCAAGCAGCAGAGCCCTCGGCCCAGGTACCTCCTACCATTTCTCTACCTCCTAACCTTGAGCAGGCCTTTAAGACCATTCAAGAACATGAGGAATTCATCCAAAACATAAGAACAAACGAGCTTCCAGCAATGCTCAAGCTCTCTCACACAGTTGTAACAAAGCAAATCGAGCACTCAAATGCCATTGGACAAACTAGAGCAGACATGGCATCCAATCTCAACTCCTTACACCAAGAAACTCAAAAGGAATTCCAACAGCATGGAAGTGACCTTCAGAGACTGGGACAAAATTTGGAAATCACTCACCAACGGCTTCAAAACCTGGAAAATGAAGTCAGGGATGAAGTAAAAACTGACATTCTGGACATCAACAATCACATCAAGGCTCTATCCATTCAAATCTATGGACTCAATCCGATAAGGAGAAAAGCTGATGATATTGATGATGACATTGAGGATCTCTTTGATGAGAGCTACATCCCTGATGCTGCCAAAAAGGGGGAAAATAGTCCTTCAACACAAGCACGTCCCTCCTCGTTAAAAAGATCGCAAGCAGCTAAGAAAGGAGTAGAAACCAGAAAGAAGAACCAACGCCTCAAGGAAGAAGCTGAAATCAGAAGAAGAAAAGCAGAAGAGGCCAAAGACAAGGAAGAAGCCAAGAAGAAACAAGAAGAAGACAAGAAGAAGACAAGCAAGAGTAAGCTAGACATTTAAGTCCGAAATTGACTATAAACTATTGTACTCTGAGTTTAGAACAATGTGCAAAAACTTAATGAAAATCAATAAAAAAAATTGTTGTATAGTTTTGGCATCATAAAAAAGGGGGAAATTGTTAGTACCCAATTTTGATAAAGATTTTGATGATGCCACTATACAAAACACGTGTACATTGTGTCTCAATTTTATTTGCATTATGTGACAAAATTAATGTACAATTTTTATGACTAATAAATGTTACCGGAAAAAGTAAAAATGCAATAAGGTAATTTTATTTACCTTAATAGGATATCTATATCCTACCGGTATATTTTATTAGACCACAGAAATTAAAATGTCACTAAACGATACCTAGTTCGTAAATAAATATACAATGCATGTATATGATTGGAGACAAAAATTTGACCGGTATTAAGTACCGGATCAAGTACTAGGGTCTACAGCTGAGACGCACACTTGGAAGATGCTTCAGTGGATGAATAATGCAAGACAAAGAGATCAGCCGTAATAAATGCTCCAGCACAAAAAGACGAATGTACAATTCGTCCTCGCCAGAAGATCAACGACAGAAATCAATTTATCCTAACCAACGGATAAGATTGATCAGCCAAAAAGCCTATAAGTAGAGGCTGAAATGAAAGTTTCTAATCAAGCATTTAAGCATCCAAAGAGAGAATTTCTATCAAGAGCATTTACGAAAGATCTAGCAAAAGAGAAAGTGATATTCTAAACTTTACTCTCTGCTTGGACTTATGCTTCACTAAACTTCCAGTTTACAAAGCTTTTCATTGCCATATTATAGAAGTTTAGTTCCTAGTTGGAGGTTAGAACTTTCTTGAAACAAATCACATGTTGTTGTAAACACTTAGGAGAACAGTTGTTCGGATCCTACAGTGTAAGTAGATAGATAGAGTACCTTTTGATCCCCACTGGGTCATTAGAGAAAAGTCTAAGGACTGAGTAACTTTGAGTGGTGTTATACTCACTGTGAAAAACCTTCAATCTAGGCCTAAGTGTTGTAAAGGCTAGATTGGCACTAAGTGTATTGGGCTTAATACTTTAGTGAAATCCATCTGAAAGAGGGTGGGACTGGACGTAGGAGGATTACACCACCTCTGAACCAGGATATACTGTGTGTTGATTTACATTCAGTAAACAAAGCACACACTTAGCACTTCTCACAAAAAGGATTGAAGTTTGCCAGCTGAATCTTAAGCAGTTGTCTTAACTGACCCAACTGCTTATCCTACTGCTTAATCACTTGCTTTCTTTGAGACCATTTTCACACCTGAGACGCACCTCACCATCTCTAAAAGGTCAGCTCTGCCATCTCCCAATAATTCACTTTCTATGTATAGCAGGTGCCTCAGCAGTTCCCTGAGACCACCCAACTGCTGAGCCCTCTGCTCACATAAAAGTCACTTCCTGTGACCATCTCAGTTTCATCAGCCTGCCATAAATATCATTGTCAAAAAGTACGTTCAATTCCTGAAAGTCAGATCAAAATCTGAGCAGTTGCCTCAGCAGTTCTCTGCTACCTAGATAACTGCCAAGCCAACTGCCAAGCCAACTGCTAGCCATCTAAGTCCAATCTTCTCCAGATCAGAAAGTGATTAAAACATTCATTATATAAAGGGTAAAGACTTCCGCTGTGCATCTATTAATCTCCCAAAAGATTATAGATCAACTCCTCTAGAGGGAAATATTTGTAAGGATCGAAAAGATTTAAAAGTCTATTCACCCCCCTCTCTAGACTTTTACCCTATCCGGGATCATCAGTATATATATGCAATTCCTTCTATTATACAAGTAGCAGTGGGCTAGTAGCCAGTCACCTGCTGAGCCCACTGCTTGCTAGGATTCAGTCAACTGCTGAGCCATTTGTTCGAATTCTCACTCCTTTTCTTCTTTCTAGAGTTTCTGGTGAATCATAGCTAATTCTCCTTTTGGACATTTCCTTCTGTTATCCAGAACGTTGACCGGTCTCTGCCATATTGATTTGTTTTTATTGAACAAACCCCACCCAATCCTCAGAGTTAGTCAAGTCATCTGGTTTCTGGACTTTGTCAATTGGAGTTAACTGGTTTGCAAATGGAGCATAGAGTACTCTTGGAAGAATAAGTAGTATTTTAGCAATCATTTCTTTGTAGCTCAATCATCCTGTGGGCTCGTTTGGTAGTCACCATGCCGAGTTATTGCAAGTATCAAGAAGTTGTAGCAGTGGGCTTCTTTGTTAGGCACCTGCTGAGCCTAGTGCTGCTGAAATTCAGTCACCTGTTGTGCTCACTGCTTAGATATTGATTTCTTCTTCATTAAAAGTCTGAGATAGATTTTCTTGGATCTTGATGCTTCATTTCTTGTTGATTCTCGGTAGCTTACCTTTAGCAGGTGGCTACCCCTGAGAGTTCCCCCTCAGCGGGTGGCTAGGAATTCCCCCTTGTTTTTGGAATTAAGTTCCCCCTGAATAGGTTCATCGGTATTCCTTTGATCATGATTCCAAGCCCTTATCGTGAGGTTTTTGATACCAGTTGGTATTACTTGATATCACTTGATACCACTTGATATTATGAATCTTGTTTAATTCAATAGCTTGGTTGATGTAGGAACATTGTGGAGTTATGTTCCATTTGTAGTCCAAGAAATAGTTCAACTCTCCTTTTAGGCTCACTTCAAATTTGCTTGAGAGTTGAAAGATTTAAGGAGTGTGTGGGGACCTTCTTCAATAGTGTCTTGTCTACTTGCCTTTGATGAACCCATATTTCACCATATGCTTAGAGAGTGTATCATACCATGCTTTTGGAGTTTGCCTGACTCCAGAGAACGATTAAGTTTGAATACTCCATCTCTTATCAATTTCAAATCAAGGGGACTGCTCCACGTAGTCCTCCTTTTCTAGTAGACCGTTTTTAGGAAGGCAATCTCCACATCCAGCTTGTAGATTGTGAATTTGCTTATGGGTCGCACATTTTTAAGGATGTTGTGCAGATGATGTTGTAATGGACTAGAATACGTCGAGCATTTCTGGTGCTAGCTACAGAGTTGGAGCACTTCTGATGAAACCAGAATACCTTATCAAAGGTCGGGGTGTTCTGTTCAGGAGTTACCGGAGAATCTAATCAAAGAACCTCATCATAGAACCTTGAGACAGAGAGCCTCATCAGAGAACCTTGAAATCAGAGAACCTCGAAACAGAGAACCTCTTCAAAGAACCTCATCAGAGAACCTTTGAATATAGATCCTCTTGGGTCTTCAGGTCAGATAGAGAAGAACCTCTGATTCTGATAGTAGGACGTTACTGGGGCAACTTTGGGCAGGGTTTTTTATCAAAATCTAGTCCTTCTTCTTTGTAGTACCCTTTGGCCACGAATTTTGATGTATCCTTAATAATGATGCCTTCCTTTGTCACCCTTTTTGTTCCTATCATATGTTGATGATAGGGTCTACATGCAAGCTTAAAGGATTGTTCCTGTTGAACTAGCTTGTATCCAGTCGAAAGTTTGTAGGGCTTCTTCAGTTCTTTTGGGTTCTGTTTGAGGGAAGAGGCAAATATTGCTTCTTTCTGGATTGATGGTCTTGTACGAACCCTTTGGATGATGTCATCAATATTTTGATGAGGAGGATGCTGGTTGAATCATCATGTGTCAGATGTTTGAATGAATTGAGTTACCAGCTCATCCTCCTCTTCTTCTTTACTGTCTTCTGGTAGAGTAATCGGATTGGGATTATTAAGCCTTGTGCTTATTTCAGCTGGAGCGTCTTGGAGAGTTGATTTTAGAACGAGTCAGCAACTCGTAGTGTCCTATATCAACTGCTGGCAGTGAATTTTCATTTGAGTCGCCTGCTGGCAGTGGTCTGCTCTTTGAGCCACCTGCTGGCAGTTGGCTGCCATTTGAGTTAACTGCTAGCAGTGGGCTGCCATTTGAGTTAATTGCTGGTAGTGGGCTGCCATTTGAGTCACCTGCTACTTCCATACTCCAGTCATTCTTTTTGTCGATTTTTGCTGGGAAGGCGGCTTGGAGCCTTTCCAGTATCCTTCTTTCTTCTACCAGTTAGCACATTTTTGTTGCTTTGGACATCTCTGATCAAGCAGATGTCCATGGAGAATGTCACATTGTGAATGTTATCGCGGAGCTGGCTTGTGCTTTATGAGTTTGAACTTCAATCCCATATGATATGGTTTGGATTGAAGGACTTCATTTGATTGGATTCTCCAGCTCCTTTAGTTTCTCCTCTTTCTTCCTCATTCCCAAAGGTTGCTTTGGGTCCTTCTCCAGATCTATAGCATTGACAGTAGCCTCCTGCTGCATGTCATGTGCATGGAGCAACTTTGAATATTTTATATCATTCTTGCAAGTTGGCTGCTCCAGCACCTTCCCGTTTTTGTCATTTTCGAGTAGCAGCCCACAAGTTAGTGGGCATCTTCCTTTGAATAGGTTTGGGCATCCATGCCCTTCTAGGACCATTTGGATCTGAGCTGATGGATCTATAGCCATTCGGAGTATTGTAATCATAAGGAATGGCTATATATTTGTGAACATTATTCCTTATAAAAGGGGAAGGAATATGTGTATTAGGAGTGATCAACTTTTTCTGTGGAATGTAGTTGGTCCTCTTGATTGGTTGCCAACCAAATCTTTGATTTGGTTGGTTATTCTGGAAGTTGGGTTTTGGATCTGGGAGAGGACTGGTTCCTTTTATTTGACAGAGTTTGGGAGTGGGGATTTTGTTGGTTTGGTTTTCTTGTTTCTTGTTGATCTGTGGTGTGGCTTGTGATAGGAGAGCATTTGGGAGAGTCTTTCAATGATTGGGATAAAGGTGTATATCCTAATCCTGTGTTCTTCCAGTTGTGTTGAACTTTCTCAGCAATATGGAGAGAGAGAGAGAGAGAGAGAGAGATCAACCTTTCTTTTAAACTTATGTTTTCAAGTTCAAGAAAATCTTTCATTTTTATTACTTCGCCCATTTGAGTTTGGGCTACTATTAGATTTTATTGAAGTCTACAGTTTTCGTTCATTAAAAGAAGGTGATCATTTTGAAAGTTTTCAAGTTGATGGAGCAATGCTTCCATATCAACACTGGAACAGCTGGAATCAAATGAACTGTTTGAAGAACAGGATAATACCTCATCATTGTCATTTTCATTCAATCTGGCCATGAGACAGTTGTGGGAGGAGCTATCAGCTCGGTGCATTCCAAAGAGGCAAATCAGAGCCTCTTGCTTACTTTCTGATGAGCTGCCTTCATCACTTGTACTGCTTTGATCATCTTCTAATTGGGTCATTGTGAGCTCATCCCAGATATCCTTGATTTTCCAGTCATCAGACTTGTTCTGTTTGAACAATAGATTCTTTGCAAGCTGATTATCCATTTTTAGAAAGTGTTTGGGAAGTATAGTGGTTTGGGATCTTTAGTTCAAATTAGTCAGAAATTGACTCTAGGAACACTCCGCTCTGATACCACTTGATGGTCCCGGATAGAGGTAAAAGTCTAAAGGGGGGGGGTGAATAGACTTTTAAAGCTTTATCAACTTTAAAATGTTTCTCCCTCTAAAGAGTTGATCTATAATCTTTTGGGAGATTTATAGACGCACAGCGGAAGTCTTTAACCTCTTAGATAAATAGTGTATAACACTTTCTATGATGGATGAAGATTGGGCTTTATAAGGTGAGCAGTTGGCTTGGCAGTTGGCTAGAAAGCAGGGAAGTGCTGAGGCAACTGCTAGCGAAATACTCAGTGTATGATGACAGTGCACTCAGAATCTTTCTTAGAGTGGGAAGAGCTTTCTCATGATATAACAAGGTAGATTAATAATCAATCTTAATGAGAGCAGTGATCTCAGCAGTTGGGTGGTAACTAGGGAACTGCTGAGGCACCTGCTTAAATAAAGGTGAAGGTATGGAAAGATTGATTATGTGGTGTTGCTCAGGATGGTGTGGGCTTTCTGAAGATGTGCATTAGTCCAAGTAAGTGGGAGTTTTAATGGAGCAGTGGTCTCGGCAGTTGGGTGATAGTGAGGGAACTGATGAGGCACCTGCTGGGTTACCACTTTGAATTATCGAAAACAGTTTGAAGAGACTTCTTGGAGATAGAGTTGTGAAGGTCTAGTGAAGTTAAGATGTTCAAAGGAAACACTTTTGCGTGAGCAGTGAGTGGGCTTAGCAGTTGGGTAGTCACCAGGGGACTGCTGAGGCAACTGCTATGCCTTAAGTAGGATTTCCTGAAATCTAATGGAACAGACCTTATAGTTGTGATATTGTAAAGCTCTTATATCTCAAAGAAAGTGAGTTATTAAGCAGTAGGATAAGCAGTAGGGTCAAATTAAGACTACTGCTTAGGATGCTGCTGGCAAACTACAATCTTTTATAAGAAGTGTTCAGTGTGTGCTTTCTTGACTGAAAATAAATCAACACACAGTATATCCTGGTTCAGAGGTGGTGTAATCCTTCTACATCCAGTCTCATCCTATTTCAAATGGATTTCACTAATGTATTAAGTCCAATACACTTAGTGCCAATCTAGCCTTGACAACTCTGGCCTAGATTGAAGGTGTTTCACGAGGAGTACAACACCATTCCTTTAGGTTTTTCTCAATTGATCCAGTGGGGATCAAAACGTACTCCTGACCTATCTAACCACACTCAGGTCGGGAACAACTGTCCTCATGAAGTGTTTACATCATTATCTGATTGGTTTACAAGAAAGTTCTAACCTCCAACTAGGAATTAAACTTCTAGTATTTAGCAATGAACACTTGATACTAAGAAGTTTAGTGAAGCAAGAGTCTAAGCAGAGAGTGGTGTATAGAATAGCACTTTCTCTTTTGCTAGATATTTCGTGAATGCTTAATAGAAGTATCTGTCTACATAGGATGCTCAAGCTTTGTTAGAAACTTTCGTTTCAGCCTATATTTATAGGCTTCTCCAGTTGATTAATCTCATCCGTTGGTTAGGATGGATTAATCATGTTCGTTGAAGTTTGACACGGACGACTTGTACATTCGTCTTCTTGTGATGGAGCTTTTAATGCGGCTGTCTTCAATAATCTTTTAGCCGCTGGAACATCTCTTCAAAAAATAATCCCATGTGTGCGTCTTCAATTCCCCGGACCCCAGTACAAATTTAGCATTCAATGCTAGTCAAATTTTGTCTTCAATCATGTACATTCAATGTATATGATTTTCGAACTTCTTTTCTCTTCGTCAAAATATGTGACATTGAATTAATCTTTGAGCTAAATAATATATTCCGGTGGGATCTAAATATCCTATTAAGGTAAATAAAAATTACCTTATTGCATTTTTACTTTTCCGGTAATATTTCTTTAGTCTCAAAAATTGTACATTTATTTTTGTCACTCAAATTTAAATGCTATTTTATAAGACACAATGTACACGTGCAAAGTATAGTGGAATCATCAAAATATATCAAATTTGGGTACTAACATAAATATATAAATGAAAACAACAAATGTTGAAAATTTCATAATAATAGCATTTTGAATACAAAATGTCTTACAAATTTCGGAATACTTCCTTAAATACAACATTAGTTGTTACATTGGTACTCTTTCCATCTGCATCACATATAGCTATTTTCAAACCCGCAGGATTAGTTACACGTGAAAGCGCAACATATAATTGACCATGACTAAAAACAGAATTTTTCGATACTAATCCAACATTGGACAATGATTGTCCTTGACTCTTATTTATCGTCATAGCATATGAGACAATCAAAGGAAATTGTCTTCTTTCAAACTTGAAAGGCAATCTCACATCAGATGGAGTCAAAGACATTCTAGGTATCAAAACTTTCTCACCTGCACTCAACTATGTCAAAACTTTAGCTTCCAAAACATGCTTACCTAATCTGGTAATAATCATCCTAGTCCCATTACACAGCCCTCGAGAATGATCAGTATTCCTCATTAGCATCACTAGTGTTCCAACTTTAAGATGCGGTTCATGATTTGGAACTCCTAAAGCTTTAATTCCATTCAAACATTCTGGAGTATGGATATCCACTAAAAAGTCAGGATTTGAATCTGATTTACACAGGCTATCTGAACTAAGGTAGGTTTTCATCTCAGAACCATTTAAGGAAAGCATGTAATCATTGATGGAATCAACAACTTGGAGAGTGGGTACCGATATTGCTCTCTTTTGTAAATAACTGGGATCTTCATGAACGACGTCAAAAGAAGGATAAATGCAATCAACCATTTTTGTTACAAATTTCTGAAGTCATATTTTTAGAACTTTATTATAGAAATATTATTATACTTTGTTATTTTTACCCTCAATCAATACTGGAGGCTCCCCCCTACTTCAGGGGACGTACGTCTCCAACTGGAAACTTTTCCCCTGAAGTAGGGGGAAGCCTCCAATTGGGGATGTACGTCCGCAACTGGAGGCTTTTCCCCTACTTCAGGTGACGTACGTCTCCAACTGAAAGCTTTTCCCCCACTTCAGGGAGACGTACGTCCCCAACTGAAGGCTTCCTCTTACTTCCGGGGACGTACATCCCCAACTGGAGGCTTTTCCCCCACTTCAGGGGGACGTACGTTCCCATATGGAGGCTTCCCCCTACTTCAGGGGACGTATGTCCCCAACTGGAGGCTTTCCCTCTACTCCAGGGGACGTACGTCTCCAACTGGAGGCTTTTCTCCCATTTCTGGGGGACGTACGTCCCCAACTGGAGGCTTCCCCCTACTTCATGGGATGTACATCCCCAACTGGAGGCTTTCCCCCTTACTTCAGGGGACGTACGTCTCCAACTGGAGGTTTTCCCCCACTTCAGGAGACGTACGTCTCCAACTGGAGGCTTTTCCCCCACTTCAAGGGGACGTACGTTCCCAATTGGAGGCTTCCCCCTACATCAGGGGACGTGCGTCCCCAACTGGAGGCTTTCCCCCCACTTCAGGGGGCGTACGTCCCCAACTGGAAGCTTCCCCCTACTTCAGGGGACGTATGTCCCCAACCGGAGGCTTTCCCCCTATTTCAGGGGACGTACGTCTCCAACTGGAGGCTTTCCCTCCACTTCAGGATATGTACGTCTTCAACTGGAGGCTTTTCCCCCATTTCAGGGGGACGTACGTTCTCAACTGGAGGCTTCCCCCTACTTCGGGGGACGTACGTCGCCAACTGGAGGCTTTCCCCATACTCAAGGGGACGTATGTCTCCAACTGAAGGCTTTCCCCCCACTTCAGGGGGGCGTATGTCCCCAACTGGAGGCTTTCCACCTACTTCAGGGGACGTACGTCTCCAACTGGAGGCTTTCCCCCCACTTCAGGGGTGTACGTCCCTAACTGGAGATGCTTTCCCCCTACTTCAAGAGACGTATGTCCCCAAATACGTATTAAGGCAGCATTGTTTTTTTATTAATCTGTACTCTTGAGAATCCCAAAAGTCACGTACTCAAGCATTATTACATATTTATAGACTTCTTTTTATACGGAGTACCACTTGCTCCCCTCACCTTTATGGGTTTTGAATAGATTAATGATATTTAATTTCAATCCTCCACTATATTGAAGTCATGTTTTTAGAACTTTATTATAGAAATATTATTATACTTTGTTATTTTTACCCTTAATTAAACACAAATAACTTCCGCTTCAGAGGACGTACGTCCCCAACTGGAGACGTTTTCTCCTTCCCCAACTGGAGGCTTTCCCCTACTTTAGGGAATGTATGTCTCCAACTGGAGGCTCCCCCCCCCCCCCCCCCCCCCACCCACTTCAGGGGGACGTACGTCCCCAACTGGAGACACTTTCACCCTACTTCAAGAGACGTACGTCCCCAACTGGAGATGTTTTTCCCCGACTACTAGGGAAGTACGTCCCAACACGTCAATAAGGCCCAATTGCGATGTCTATTATTTTCTAAAACTAAGGGTGTTGTGGTCAATGCAGGTGTAGTTGAGTCTTACGCTAATCTTCGGTTTTAGTTTTGGAAAATTAGTACGATTTGCTCCTATTTGTAAAAATTTCCCTAGATTAATGGTATTTAATGATGATTTATGGTTTTTAAAATATTATGGTATTTTGTTTGATTTATGGTGTTTGAAATGATTAATGGTATTTAATGATGATTTATGGGTTTTAATATATGCCAAAAGATTTTTTTATCGTCCAAATGTAATATTTATATTTAGGATTTGCTGGTATGCTTCCATAGCTTCAAACCCTTCAGGTACGACCTTAATTTTTGCAATTAATTATGAAGAAAATCTCTTCATTAAACTTTTTTTTATAAAATCATGCATTGATATTTATTTATTGCTCTTATCAACACATAAACTTCAAAAAACAAAGTACAAAACCTTTTAAATAGGAATCATTCTTTAATATATATAATTATCATCAGAAAGTACAATAGTTGCACAATACCTAAACCACATATTTTATTATAAATTTCATATAAATACAATGATATATTTCACTACATTTTTATACAATATTTCCGTAAACAATAGTCTGTTCATTACAAACTCAAGAACAACGTTTTGAAAATGGTCTTCACCATAGCTTTCCATTGATTTCCCACCAATCTAGTTCTCAAAAATCACCTGATCTTCTGCAATTTAGAAAGTACCATGTGTTACATTTTTTTATAAGCCACAAAAGATTTGCTGTCAGCACACTCTCAAAAGATTTGAATTAATACACTTCATTCAAGAACCCCGGCTCATCGTGTACCCTAACCTGAGTTTTCGGGAGAAAAATTATCTTATACTATCGTACATGTTTGTAGTTGTCTTGTATTTCCTTGCATCAATTGCTACAACAAAATTGCCAATGGCATAAACTTCTTCCTCTTTGGGACGAACATCCTCATAGCCCAAGCCACCCGGGACGAACGTCCCCATAGCCCAAGGCCCAGAGGACGATAGACGATAGAGGACGGCCGTTGTGCTTGGGTTGAACGTCCCCATAATAGAAGCCAATCGGGAAGAGCGTCCTCACTGGGGGACTGGTGTTGGGTAAATGAGAGGAACGTCCCCATATCCAAAGGCTCAGAGGACGGTACGCGACAGAGGATGGCCGTTGTTAATGGGATGAACGTCCCCATAGCCCAAGCCAACCGGGACGAATGTCCTCATAGCCTAAGGCCCAGAGGACGATAGGCGACAGAGGACGGACGTTGTTTTTTGAGACGAACGTCCCCATAGTATTTCCATAAGTATTTAAATGAGACTTGTTTTTGGGACGAACGTCTCCATAACCTTATGCATACTTTATTAAAATACTTATGGAGACGTTCGTCTCATTTGAACTTACCTGAACATCTAATATCAATATCAACCAAGTTTGTGGTTAAACATTACAAAACATAAAAATTGAATTGGTAAAGAATATCACATGACACCTTTTTTAGTAGAAGGACCTAGATGGAGGATTAGAAATAGTACAAAGACGTTTTTTACCCTTTTTCATACTTATTTGTACTCATTACTCCTTTATATTTTATCTTATGTTTTCGGTGTAGATATTTGGGCATTGGTGATAATTATGTATGTGTGGATCCAATGTGGTGATTTAATTGGTACGAAGAGAGGATTGAGTCTACTTCCTTGAAAAAATATACACAATATTCTTTGTGTTGCACTCAAGAAAAAGTCGGGTAACCAACCATAAAAGCTCTACCGATTGTGCTGTACTTACTATATGGTGATTCACTCTAATGACGATAGGGCGAACGATGGGACCATAAATGTAGTACACAAAGAAGTTTTTTCATAACTTATGATTTTTACACATATTCAATGCAATTCATCAATTACATCGTATCAATCATGATAAGTTAACAACTAAATAGTTATTATTGCCGTTTTATATGATATTCCAATATTCCACTTTTATTACAATTATATGCATATGTAACTTGTTTTGATAAATCATTTCCCGTGCATCGTACGGGTAGAATATTATATGCACATACTTTTAACAAAAATACAATTGAGTACATGTACTTTTTTCCGAGTCAATTAAGTCCACCAACTATCAAAAATGACCAAATCAGGTTTTTAGTAGGTAATCAACCGGTTACCCAATTAAACGCCTACGTGGACGTCCGAGCTGGCATTTTTTACTATTTTCCGTTTTTTTTTTTATTTTGGGAAAACTGTCAAATAGGTCCACGTACTTTTAACAAAAAGTCAATTGAGTCCATGTACTTTTTTCTGAGTCAATTAAGTCCACCACCTATCAAAAAATGACCAAATTAGATTTTTAGTAGGTAATCAACCAGTTACCCGGTTAAACGCCTACGTGGATGTCCAAGTTGGCATTTTTTACCGTTTATTGTTACATCTTATCATTTATTTTAATTTTTACTTGCAAATTTTCGTATGACCCAAAATTTATTTTCATATAGCCACTATTATATACTCCGTTCCGTAATGACCAAAACTACAACATATAAACTTTATTATCTTTTTATATTTAAAAAATATACACATCATGTATCATCGTAATAAAATATAATTTCAAATAAATTTTTATTCTATTCTAGATATCCCATGCATCCCATGGGTACTTCGTCTAGTACTCCCTCCGTCCCAATAAAAACTTTGGTTTTGACCGGACACACATATTAAGATAGTGGGAATTATGTTGTGGAGAGTTGTGGAAGAGAGAGAAATGTGTAAGAATGTATAAGAATGGTTGTAAACCACAAATTCTTTGCCAAAAAGGGGAAAGATGAGATAAATTTGGGATGGATGAAAAAGGAAAGTATGAATATAATTATGGGACGGATGGAGTATGTATAATGTCTAATTTGTAAAAACATAAAGACCACACATACAAGACGGACAATTAGCATATTAAATCATTATACTTCCTAGTATTTATTACATAAGTGCTTTTACATTGAATTATCATAATTAATAACGTGTTATCTTTAAAAAATTGATCCATCCAAATGTTTCGAAATATATATAGAGCACGCCAACCTCGTATATGGGTAAAAGACATGTCCATTTAGTTTGAAATTTTCCAATCCCAAATAGTATAGTCTCAAACGGTCACGTACTCACGTTTGGTAGGTATATATTTTTATCCGGACTGGGAGAGGAGAAGAGGACTGCCGGGCGGTAGAGGAGCGGGGAAAATAAAAAAATTGGAAAAAAGTAAAAAATGAGAGCTCGGACGTCCACGTAGGCGTTTAACCGGGTAACCGGTTGAATACCTACTCAAAATCTAATTTGGTCGTTTTTTGATAGTTGGTGGACTTAATTGACTGGGGAAAAAGTAAATGAATTCAATTGACTTTTTGTTAAAAGTACGTGAACCTATTTTACAGTTTTCCAAAAATTAAAAAAAAATGGAAAACAGTAAAAAATGTCAGCTTGGACGTCCATGTAGGCGTTTAACTGGGTAACGGTAAAAAACGTCCAGCTTGGACCTACTAAAAAGCTGATTTTGTCGTTTTTTGATAGTTGGTGAACTTAATTGATTCGGAAAAAAATACATGGACTCAATTGATTTTTTGTTAAAAGTACGTGGAACTATTTGACGGTTTTCCCATAAATATAGTTACTCAAGCAAAAGTATTGAACCTTTGACACTTGATTTGTCTGCTAGTATTATTTCAAAGCAACTTTCAAAGTATCAAAACTTAATTTTCCACTTTTGAAATTTAAATTTTATGAGAAGGGCACTTTTAATTGTTTAATATTAGTCTCTACCATGACAATCGAAATAGAGCATGTGTAAATTCACTGATATTGCTACTTAAAAATAAATGTTACATCTTTATATGTTAACATGTGCTACATATATCATACAATAAGAATAGCTCTACAAAATTACTATAGGTTGAGTTGGTTGACATACTATAATATTGTGGTATTGATTTTTTTGTACATATTTGAATGTTTTGAAGTTTGAACATAGTAATTTTCACATCTAAATGGTGCTAAATATATCAGCTAATATGAAGAATTTGAAAATTTTTGAATTATGTGTTTATTTGGTAATAAATACGGAGTAACATATTAATATTTAAAATAAGAATGTTGGACAAAAATGGAAAAAATTCCACTTTTGGTCTCGTGAGTATTATACCACTTCCACATTTAGTCCCTTACTTTCAGATAGGGGTGGACCGGTTCCGGTTCAGGCCCGGTTCGGGCCTGAGCCCGGCCGGGCCTCAGTTCATGAAAGGGGAGTCCCGGAACCTGCCCGAGTAACCCCGGGTCCGGTCCGGGCCGGGCCTCGGTTCATATAATTTTTTTTTTTTGGCTTTTCCTAACTAACCCCCAACCCTCCCCCCTCACCCCCAAACCACTCCAAACCACCTCAAATGGCCCATCATACCCAGCCCAACCCAAAAACTAAAAAAAATCGAAAAAAAAAAGAAAAAAAAAATTGGCCCAAACCGAGCCCGAACCGACCGATTCACTATTTAGCAGACCCGGGCCCGAACCGCCTACCTCACCGAGCCGGGTGGCCCGAGCCGGGTGACTCGAGCCGGGTGGCCCGAACCGGGCACCAACCGGTTCACCGAGCCAGTCCGGGCCTTCACAGTAGCGGGCCGGTCCGGTTCCGGGCTGGTTGACCCAGCCCGAGTCCACTCCTACTTTCAGATTGTCCACATTTAGTCCGTGACCATTATCCCCTCACCACCCCTCGTCCTTCCGGCCAAAATTCCGGTAAATTTAATGCAGATTTTAGGTATGAAAAACCAAATTTAATGCAAAGGCTGATATGAAAAACCCAACCTTATACAAAATTTAATGCAAAGACTGATTCTGAGGCTTATGAGTGAACTAAATTTGCAGGAATTTTGACCGAAAGGACGAGGGGTAGTGAGGGGATAATAGTCACGGACTAAATGTGGACAATCTTAAAGTAAGGGACTAAATGTGGAAGTGTTATAATAGTTCTAGGACCAAAAGTGGAATTTTTTCACAAAAATGGACCCTATTAAGATTTAAGCATAGTGAATATTAGTCTATAATAGTCAATTTTAGTGATTATTTTTATGTTCAACTTGATCATGACATTACATCATATCAACTTCAATCATATTTTTATTAATAAGTTTTATTTCAATAATATTTAAAGAAAAACTCGTAATAAAAATTATAATACTACAAAACCATGAGTCGAGATTCATCCAAACAAGAGAACTCAACTTTTTACAAATTTGTTAGCTATCAGTTAAAAACAATACCACAACACCCTCTGGTACAAAATATATATCGACATTCACAACACTTCCAGAGTTCCAGAGTTCAAACACAAAAAATATACCAAAACCGTTAGTAGGGATGAAATCTGGCGTACATGAATTTTTTTTTGAAAGGGAATTATTTCATTAATCAACTCAAACTCTCAGTGTGTGGCTGAGAGATAATACAATCAGGCGGATTACACACCACGTAAAAACCATCCGACATAGAAAGAGCAGCCCTATCTAATTTATGAACTACTACATTAGCGGAACGTCTACCATGAATGACTTCTATCCTAGTTTCATTACGAAGGCTGAGTCTTACGTGAATATTATTACTTGTAAATGTAATAATAGTATAAATAATACTCCTTAAATGGCAAAATAGTATAATTCGGAGTATCACCCACCACCTGCTCTCCTCTTAAAACAGTCCTGTTGCCATTTATTCTGGCATAACTTTCCTCTACACACGCAAAGAAGAGATGATTTTGACGGTGTAATAGTGCTGGCTGAAGGGAAGCTAATGTGAGTGAGTTTATAAAGTGCACAAATGCATATTATATACAAATAAATATATAGTGTACTCAGAGTGGTCCTGTAAGTGTGCTTCTTAAAAGTGGGTGTCTGGGGTGAAGTCCACCTCATCCCAACTTTCTTCACCCATAGCAAAAGCAGTCTCCTGACTGTTGTCATTGCCACTACTACCACCAGGGTCACTAATATGATAAATCATCTCAGGTGAACTCATGAATGCCAATTCATCACTTGCATAAATGCTTAACAATGAAGAAGTTGAATTAAGATCACTGCTTTCACTACTGCTAACAAGCTCACCGCAACTGTAGAAGAGTTGAAGTAAAAAAATTGAGACATACGGAGTATATAAATTGCCAATAAAGAAAGGGAGCAATGATACAGTCTAACAAGATGGAGTTCTCAGTGTTTACATTCACACAAGTTAAATAATTTCAGCTGGGTTGGGTCTAGAAACAGAAGGGAGTCTAATCAGCGAAAAATCAGTCCCAATGAAGTGTGATCAACCGGTCGGAATGAACTTTGGCCGGATAGAACTCATGCATATGTGTATGTGTGCAAGAGCACATTTCTTTGTGTGTGTCATTTTTTTAATCAAATAACACTATTATACTATTTTTTTCATTTTTTTAATGAAAAAAATAACACTATTATACTATAGCCTCTTGAATAAGCAAATAGAACTTTCAATTTGGACAAAAAAGAGACTAAATTAAGTACACGGAAAGGACTAAAATACCCTAAAATAAAAACCCTAACCCTTAACTTAAAATACCCATTAAATTAAGTAGTCACTTTATTTAAAGGTTATAAAAGTCACCATCATCTATTTTTTGGAATTTTTTAAAACTGGTCCCATTTTTGTCTATAACTTCCCAAAATGATCTATGCTTTTAAATCATATTATATGTTGGTTTCAACTCTCCAATACAGATTCTTGACATGTAAGTTTAGGTATGAATACTTAATTAAATATTGACAGAAGATGTAGAAATATTTACTTTCCTGTCAAGCAATCTTAAAAAATGGAAAATTGCACATCAATTTAGGATGGAAAAGTGTGTAGGTGGCTTTTATTTAACCAGAAAGAATAAATGCCAACCATGGTTCTTGAGGAAACTCAGATAATACGCACAAGCCAGGCCTTGCTTCCAGCAATTGCTTAAAAGGAATAAAACTGCATGTATCACCAAAAAGTAATCAGTTAAACTATTTGCTGGTATTGAAACAAACTCAGTTGCAAAATATTTGTCGCTTTACAAATGTACACACATATGGTTTAGTAAGAGGCTTAATATGAATCTACTATATTTTGGCTGAAATGGCTCAATCTATAAATTCTCTAAATGGTTTTTTAAAAATAAACAGTTAAATAAATTAAAAATATGATATCTAAAATAAAGGTAGACCAATCAATTTCAGTCCCTTCAGTCAAAAGAGTAACTCTTACACTACTTCTTTTGCCATGTTTACAGTTAACTCAACTACCCAAGTGAAATAATTTAGTGTTTGGTTAAGAATCTAACTTATGAGAATAATATGCCCAAAATGAAACCTGCAAAATGGGCTCTACATGTAATATTTAATTACCAATATTCCTTTTCAAGATACAACGTATGTAACTTATGAGAAATTAAATGGGAAATTTTCGAAGACAAGTGAGAAAAGGCAGCCGAGTGCACATTGACGTCTCGCAAAGTGAGGGTCCAGGGAAGGGTCCCACCACAAGGGTGTATAAGGAGCAAGCCTTCCCTTGTCATTTTGACAAGAGACCGCTCTCAAGACTTGAATCTGTGCCTCTCAGTCACACAGCAACACAGAACCATTGTGTCAAAGCTCCCCTCTAGCCTCTATGTTGTAAACTTAATAAGACGAATTAAATGTACGTGAGTATAAAACAACATTTAGCTACAATTCACAAGCATGGTGGGTAGCAGTTATACAACCTTTTGCTGCAACATCTGCGGTACCAATCACCTTCAGACGCCAGACCTTCCCTGTTGGATATATCCTGTTTACACGCCATAACATGTCTCATATAAAAAATGAATCCCAACCTTGAGGCCCCCCCAAAACTGGCCTGGAGGCCAGACAATTAAATAGGGGTTAAATTTGATTTTGGTCACAGAGTTCAAGTGACCACATGCCGAGCATTGCTGGTAGTTGGCACACCTGCTAGCAGTACACATCTCTGGTACAACAAGAGAGTAACTGGCTAGATATAGGGGTGTTGTTTGCAGAACAAAACCAAAACGATATTTATGGTGTGTTGGGATACCAAAAGTGATAGGGGGAATGCAAAGGAAAGTTAGGGGCCATTTACCAATTGCACATGCTTTATGTTTTCTAGAAAACAGGAAAACATAAAATACAAAACATGTTTACCTTTTCTGAATTCTGCATTTGCAAAAATAGAAAATATGTTTTACTTCACCGGCTATTAAATTTACAAAGTTGATAACAGTTCTTAAATCTCTGTTTAACTAGAAAACTAATGAAAACCTATTTTTTATGTTTTCCAAAAAACAAAACAATTTTCCAAAGTTAAAAACAATCGCCTGTAGCAACCATGATCATCATCCACATATTCAACCAATGAAGATCTCTGTCTCAATGAGTGACCGCTCATCGCCACCTTCGTGAACCCATCCACATCTACACATGCCCCACTACCACCACTACCGCATCCTTTCATCACAACTCCAGACAATACCAACACAAACTCTCCTAGTACTACCACTTTTGCTACCATTATCCATTGAAACATTTAGGAAACCCACCGCTGACAACTACCACCACCACCATCATTGGCAATTACTACCACAGCATGCCCAACCACCAATCACCATTTTCATCAGCAACTTGGGAGTGGAAATACCAGGAAAAAAATGTATACTGTATTTATGGCATAAAAAATGCTGATTTTACCAAAAACACTAGGATGCCTAATTTTATTAATACAACATAGTCCATACTGAATGGCCTTGTGGGTGCGGCGAGTGTCAAGGGGAGAAAAGTTGGTCATAGGAGGCGGCCTCAATGGGCATGTGAGCTCGAATCGTGACGGTTTGGAGAGTATTCATGACAGCCATGGTTTTGACAGTAGAAATGAAGCAGGAAAGAACATTTTGGATTTTATCTCGATGTATGAAGACTTAGTTCAAGAAAAAAGACTCACCTATAGAATTGGGGCGAATAATAATAGTACCCAAATTAACTATTTCTTAGTACGGACTACTCGGAGAATTAGCTACACTGATTGTAAGATTATCCCAGAAGAGAGTGTTGTCACTACTCGCTCTGCATATGATATTTGTGCTTGATTTTCAATGTAAAAAGCATAGAAGGTAGGTTATGCAACTAAGTGGAGCCAAAGATGAACTTGTGAAGGCTCGAGATGGATCTCCAACAAAGCTTTGCACACAAATGTTCAATGAACATATATGGTGCATTTATAATGACGCGCATATGTTGAGTTTGAACCAACATTTTATTTTCACCAGCATTGTTTCACTGAATTTCCCTTTAGTTTTATCTCTGTTTTATCTCCCTACCTCCTTACGAGTTCCAAAAGGACCCTTAAACTTACAAGATGTTTCAGATGGCTGAAATCCCCTGCTAGAACTGCCAACAAGAACCTTGCTACTTCCACCTACATCGGACCCAAGTAAGAAATCCATTTACTATCTATCTTTGAATGAAGAAATAATAAAAACAAAGTGGCAATTCATAATTTTTACTTCTTTCAAATGCATACAGTCCTTCAAAATCAACGCCTCAAGTAAATTCCCGTCTGTATTGCCACCAAGGTTCCTGTGGAGCTGCTAAATTATTAGACCACGTGTGAAAGAGTTTTGCACTTTTAATTATGAAGACAGTTCAAAAAAGTTTAGTCTAAAAACATACTTAAGAAAACTGCCAGTGACTGAATAAGATGTTGAAAAGTCAACATGCTTAAGCTTACGAAGCCCCTGCAAAAAAGGTGCAATGGTCAAAACACGGGTAATCATCACACAGCCACAAAAGAAAAAGTGGGATAGTGTAACTTAAAAGGCTTATTACACAAAATAAATCCTACATTTGGAGTTACTGACCAAATTAGTGTATCATATATATACTTATCTAAAAGAAGCCATCGCTTGAATACTCAAGACAAAACTATGACCCGTCTCATTTCATCCATAATTATTTAATAGCAGTCATCGTTTAGAAGCATAATTATCCCATATCCATGCTACTTTGGCTTCTAACAATCAATATATATAAGAGGAACTTTTTAAGAGCATACAAAGCGCCACATAATTCTGCTGTGTCATTATATATAACAATTATTTACTTATTTTTATACCTTTTGTTTTTATTAGATTCTATTTTTGATTGCATATTGATATGGAAACAAAAATCCTTACAAATCCACCTTAATTAATTTGGTAAGCTTCAAACAACAACAACAAAAACATCCAAGCCTTAGTCCCAAAAGATATTGGGGTCGGCTAACATGAATCGATACATGATATCACAACCAAAAGGAAAAGAAGGAATAAAGATAAAAAGATAAGCTATTATTAAAAGATAATATAAAAAAAGAGGAATATATATAAAAATGATAAAATAAAAAGGCTGCAAATGATGCTTATACATATATAAGGATAAAAAAACTAGGGAAAAAAAAAGATGGGGGAAAAAGATTATCAAGATCACTCCTTCACGTGAATACCCGCCCTCCACTTAGTTCTCTCCAAAGTCATGCCCTCATCCAACTCCAGAAGAAGCATATCACTTCGAACTCCCCTAACTCACGTCTGTGTGGGTCTTCCTCTCCCTCTCTTCTCTGCCTCTTCTCCACACATCTCAACTCGCCTAACAGGTGCATCACTCGGTCTTCTACGCACATAACCAAACCACCGTAGGCACGACTCCCGCATCTTGTCTTCAATAGGTGCTACTCCCACCCTTTGTCTGATTGTCTCATTCCTCACGCGGTCCTTCCTAGTATGCCCACACATCCAACGCAACATGCGCATCTCTGTCACACTCATCTTTTGAATGTGACATTGTTTCACCGCTCAACACTCTACGCCATACAGTAATGCAGGCCTAATTGTTGTCCTATAAAATTTACCCTTCAGTCTAGTCGGCATACCTCGGTCGCATAGAAATCCTGATGCACTCTTCCACTTCATCCACCCTGTTCTGATTCTATGGGATACATCTCCATATAACTCACCATCCTTCTGAATTATGGAGCCCAAGTAACGGAACATATCGCTGACTGGTATCTCCTTACCATCCAGAGTAATTCCGCTATTACCACTACTTCTACCTCCACCAAACTTGCACTCCATGTACTCTGTCTTGCTCCGACTTAGTTTGAAACCTTTATTCTCCAATGTTTGTCGCCATACTTCCAACTTTGCTTTAAGACCTGGTTGCGTCTCATCAATCAATACAATATCGTCGGCAAACATCATACACCACGGTATATAGTCTTGAATTGACTTCGTAAGTTCATCCATGACTATGGCAAATAAGAAAGGACTCAAGGCCGATCCTTGGTGCACTCCGATAGTAATAGGGAACTCTTCAGTCCTCCCTACACTAGTACGAACACTTGTAGTACAATCCTCATACATATCCATGATGATGCTGATATACTTGCGTGATATGTCTTTCCTAGTTAAGGCCCACCAAAGAACTTCTCGAGGTACCCTATCATATGCCTTTTCTAAGTCAATGAACACCAAATGCAGATCCTTATGAGCATCTCTATACTTCTCCATAAGTTGCCGAAGAAGGTGAATGGCCTCAGTTGTTGAGCGACCAGGCATAAAACCGATTTGATTCTCTGAAATCTTCACAGTCCTTCGAAGTCTTTGCTCAATCACTCGTTCCCAAAGTTTCATGGTGTGACTCATAAGCTTAATCCCTCGATAGTTGGCACATTCTTGTGCATCACCTTTATTCTTAAATAAGGGGATAAGAGTACTCTTCCTCCAACTCGTTGGCATCTTGTTGTTTCTCCAAATCATGTTGAAGAAACTTGTTAACCACTCGACGCCTCTCTCTCCCAAACTTCTCTAAGCCTCGATCGGTATGCCATCTGGCCTCATTGCTCTTTTCCATCCCATCTTCCTCAGAGCTGCTTTAACTTCCGTTGTTTGGATCCTTCTCACAAAATCACGGTTTACCATACAATCTGGTATGGACAAATCGCCGATATCTTGCGTTTTGTTCCCGTTGAATAGTGTATCAAAGTATGACCTACACCTCTCTTTTATCTCTCCGTCGTCCATTAATATCCTCTGATCAACATCCTTCACACACTTAACTTTTGCAATATCTTGAGTTCTGCGATCACGAAGACGAGCAAGTCTATAAATATCTAGTTCTCCTTCCTTAGAGTCCAACTTTTCATACAACTCCTTGTTCACTTTCCCTCGTGCTTCCCTTACGGCTTTCTTTGCTTGTCTTTTAGCCTCCCTGTATGTTTCTATGTTCTCATCACTCCAATTTGTCCCCAACTTTTTGTAGCAATCTCTTTTGTTCCTTATGGCTTGTTTCAACTCATCATTCCACCAAGATGTGTCCTTTTTAGGTGGCCGACATCCTTTAGATTCTCCAAGTACCTCCTTTGCCACTTTGTTAATGGTCAACTCCATTGATAACCACACATCATCCACATGTGTTTCATTATCAATACGCCATACATCTTCACCGACCATTTTGTGTGTAAAGCTTTGTTGAAGATCTCCCTCAAGCCTCCACCATTTTATCTTTGGCTCCACTTGTTGTTTAACTTGTCTTCTATGGTTCTTACCTCAAAAGTCAAGCACAAGCATCCTATGCTGAGTGACAACACTCTCACCTAGAATAACCTTACGATCAGTGTAGCTAGTTCTCCAAGTGGTCCGTACTAAGAAGTAGTCAATTTGGGTACTATTAGCTCCACTTTTATAGGTTACAAGGTGAGAATCTCTTTTCTTAAACCAAGTGTTCATTATAGTCAACTCATACGTCAAGGCAAAATCCAAAATGTTCTTTTCCGCCTCATTCCTAGTGCCAAAACCATGTCCGCCATGAATATTCTCAAAGCCATCACGACTCGAGCTCACATGCCCGTTGAGGGCACCTCCTATGATCAACTTCTCTCCCCTTGGCACTCGTCGCACCACATCTTCAAGATCTTCCCAGAACTGTTGAGTTGTAGATGCATCCAATCCCACTTGTGGTGCATAGGCACTTACCACAGACACAATCTCACCTCTTATCACCAATTTAATGCTCATGATGCGATCGTTCTTCCTGAAGACTTCTACCACATCCTCAACATAGTCACGCGCCACAATAATGCTTACCCCATTTCTAGTCTTATCTCTCCCCGAATACCACAACTTAAAACCTCCGGGATTAATCTCGCGTGCTTTCTCTCCAACCCATTTAGTTTCTTGCACACACATAATGTTGATATTCCTTCTGCTCATAACCTCGACTACCTCGGAAGATTTGCCTGTAAGAGACCCAACATTCCATGTCCCAAAACGCAATCTAGCATTCCACCTTCTATTCTTAGCCCCATCTCGGACCCCACCATGCCCTTGCATATTTGACATCATCCCCGGGCAATGGGATGACGCGCCGCTTCTGGGCGGCGACCTAGCAACCTTAGCATTCTTATCACCACACCCAGGTCTATCAAGTGTAGCGCACCCTTGCATATTTGACACCACCCCCAGGCGGAGGGATGACGCGTCACTTACGGGTGACGACCTAACATTAGCAATATTCATATTTCGATTCATGTCATGTGATGTGACTAGGTGATACTGTTTGCCGTTACACGCCTACCACAGCACCCTCCTCCTTTATCATGTCTTGGGACAGACATGATACCAAAAAAATGACATCATGGCGGAGTTTAATTTGGTAAGCTTCAAATAAGTAAAATAATTTTTGGTTATCAAAGTGAAATTCTAATAACGTTTATTGATATGGAAACTAATTTATATTAGTTTACTACATCAAATTAAATAGAAACAAATATGCAAATTAGTTTACTTATTAATTTGACACCTATTAATAAATTAGTAAGCTTCAAATAAGTAAATATTTAAAAATGAAATTAAAAATTATAACCAACATAAAGTATATATATTTTCACAAGTGAATATGTTAGCTTAGCCAAATAAGTGAATTTTTTTGGTTGTTTCTTTATTTTACACCTAAAATTCAAATATGCCTTCACTTTTGAAATAGCTTCCTAATCCAAATTAGAAAATCTTTATAGGTTTATGAATTCCTACTTTTATTTTTGGTTATCAAAGTGAAATTCTAATAACGTTTATTGATATGGAAACTAATTTATATTAGTTTGCTACACCAAATTAAATAGAAACAAATATGCAAATTAGTTTACTTATTAATTTGACACCTATTAATAAATTAGTAAGCTTCAAATAAGTAAATATTTAAAAATGAAATTAAAAATTATAACAAACATAAAGTATATATATTTTCACAAGTGAATATGTTTAGCTTAGCCAATAAGTGAATTTTTTGGTTGTTTCTTTATTTTACACCTAAAATTCAAATATGCCTTCACTTTTGAAATAGCTTCCTAATGCAAATTAGAAAATCTTTATAGGTTTACGAATTCCTACTTTTATTTTTGGTTATCAAAGTGAAATTCTAATAACGTTTATTGACATGGAAACTAATTTATATTAGTTTACTACACCAAATTAAATAGAAACAAATATGCAAATTAGTTTACTTATTAATTTGACACCTATTAATAAATTAGTAAGCTTCAAATAAGTAAATATTTAAAAATGAAATTAAAAATTATAACCAACATAAAGTATATATATTTTCACAAGTGAATATGTTTAGCTTAGCCAAATAAGTGAATTTGTTTGGTTGTTTCTTTATTTTACACCTAAAATTCAAATATGCCTTCACTTTTGAAATAGATTCCTAATCCAAATTAGAAAATCTTTATAGGTTTACGAATTCCTACATTTATTTTAATAGAATGTTTTTAATTGGATTGATTTCAGTTCCAGATTAAATCAAATCAGATCAAACTTTAATAATTATAACAATAAGTCACATAAAAAACAGACATCTAATAGACCATATTAATTCATACCAAATCAAACCCGAAATTTTAATTCAATTAAAAATGTTCTTATTAATGAGTAAATTGTAAGATCTAACAATTAAGAAATAGATTTTTTTTATTATTGGGTTCATAACAATTATGTTTACTTGAGATGCTTATGTAGAAGACCAATTTAACTTCTTTTTTTCATATATTTTTTTCTTTGTTTCACAAATGGAATATATTTCACATATATTTTTCATGATTCAGAAGATTCCGCCTATTTAACCAGAATTCAATCAATTTAAGCAAAATAAGTTAATTCTATTTACTTTAGTATTATCAAACAGACTCTATATTAGACTAAGTTTATTTTTCTTTTAAATCACATTATATGTGATCCGATAGAAATTAAATTTCAAATTAATTAAATTACATACTGCCCGTGCATCGCACGGGCTTGAAAGCTAGTTGTTGATATTTTGATAAATTCTTCATAGTTTCTATTCACGGTATACAAGAGAGAGTAGGGTTGGTGCTTTGAGCAATATTGGAAGAGTAGAAGATATACACTTTTTTTAAGAAAATAAATATAATCAATAATGACACATTGAATTATAAAATAAGACATTATTGCTTAGGTGGAGAGAACACAGGCATTTAACAGATCCAAATGGACGGATAATAGTATTGTCTTGAATACTGAAAAGATGGCTCCTTTTTAATACTACGTAATTATGTATGCGATGGACTAATTGTCACAACCTCTCAACTTTGGATTTTAGTTGTGTAATAACCCAACTTAAAATGCACCAAGTACTACTGTACTAGCACACAAGAAAAAAAACAAGCTGAGTTTGGCTGAGTTCTCAGAAATACAGAAAGTATTTAGAAAAAAGAAAATTCTGCATTTGGTGAAAACTCAAGGGAAAGGGGGCAAATAAGTCCTCGAACTAACCGAAAACGTGCAAATCATCCCTTTTTTAGGAGGCTATGTCCGGCTGTCGCCATTTGGGGTGTTTACCGGTAGAATTTTTTGATGAATTTTTTTGATCATCTTCTTCATTAAGTCTAGTTTACCCATACCCAATTTCAGCTAAAAATGCAATCGGGAAGGCAGTCAAATAATTGTTTGACGATAACGGCGCAGTATATTTCAGAAAATCATTTGACTTCCTTCCCGGTTAAATTTTTAGCTGAAATTTGGTATGGGTAAACTAGACTTAATGAAGAAGATGCTCAAAAAAATTCATCAAAAAAATCCACCGGAAACCTCCCCAAATGGCGACGGCTGGACAGAGCCTCCTATAAAAGGGAGTGATTTGCACTTTTTCGGTTAGTTCGAGGGCTTATTTGCACCTTTTCCCAAAACTAAATAAAACAAAGAAAATCTAATCATAGTGAATAAATTATTTGTTCAGGAGAGGCCAAACACCACCTTAACAAGTACACAGACTCTGGAGTCATGCAACTTAAATCCTCGAAGTGACAGTGAAGATAGATTCGGACAATTACTTGATAGATCACAGCAATGTTGAAGTTTCAAACTGCAATCTCTACCTGAATAACAAGGGCTAGAATGACAGTTTTGCTCTGAGGTAAAAATTCTTAAGCAAAACCAGAAGAGAATGCACCTGCTTTTGATGACTCCAAGAATAGACGCTCAATAAGGGGACATGATGTGCTTATTGATCCAAGTGTCAGGCTTAAATCAACATTACTATGCAAGAAAATAAATCAAGTTAAACAAACAATAAACGGGTAGCAAAGCACCTTGAATTATGCACTTCACTTCCTTTATATGCGAACTCAGAAATCAAAATTCAAACAAAAGTTCAACTGTCCAACCATTAGTTTACTACTTACCCTCTCAAACAAATATTGTATTACACAAATAAATGTGTGCACACGCGCATTCAACTTTATACCAAGTCCATTTAATAAAAGCAAAGAGTTGACTGTTGAGGAGACGAATGTGAAATCTAAACGAGACATAATCGAATTGGATAATACTGAAACACTTGCAATTGAAGTATCCCAATTACAATCTAAATTCCTCCTAGACACTCCCACCCTTCTCTAGTTGACCTCAAGCATCTAAATGACTTGCTAACTTAATCTATTTTGCTTGACTAAGCTTAATAAATGGTCCAATGGGCTGTACTGGTTTTGACAAGTAAAAGATGCATGTATAATTGAAAATATTTACATGCTAAAAATATATGCTGCTAGATTGTTAAATGTGAGGGGAGCGGAATAATGGGAATACATTAGACAATTTTGGCTAAAGATGTTGGTTCATTATTAAGACAAAGATATATGGCGCAACCATGAAAATATTGAATGTGTTGTGATATAATAAATAGCTGCACATTTAGATGTGACTGCATTTGATTTGTTGGTGTGGAATATCTTGACTGCAAAGGATACTGAAAGATCAAAATCTGATGATGCACGCACACATAAAAAATATATACCTATCTGAATACTTATATAGGATAATAAAAAATTAAAAATAAGTATTTTGTGGTTTTGAATTGTTTTCGTGAGAACCTGTGTTTTCAAACTGTTAACATTGTTCCTACAATTATTATTTTTTGGTATATATACCAAACCGTTTCCATAATACTTATTTAGCAACTTGTTGGGGATCACTTCTTCAAAACAGAGAATAGATATAAATAAATTAAAAATTAGAATTAAACATTCTTAAATTTTAAAAAGACAGCATTGATACTTACAGCCCAACTAATTCAACATCACGCAAAGATGAACAAACTGATAAAGCCACGTAAAGTGCTGCATCATCCAGTCTTTCAATGTTGTAAAGGTGCAACCTTATCATATAGGACCTTAAAAGAGTCGAGCACAATGAAAGGGTAAAGAAAAACAGGACTAGATATTGGTCAATATCAACTTAACAACATAATTTTGAAGATAAAAAAAATTAATGAACTGGTTATTTCACTACTATTGGAGAATACCCTGTGGTGCCACCATTGGAACTCAAGGGGGCCAAGCAGGACCTTGTAAGAAAAAATGACTCTTTTCCCTGTCTAGAATTCTTGTCATTCCATGAAAACCGGGCAGAATCCACTGAGTTTCTCATTGAACAAACTAGTGGTTGGGATGATCCAGATGTAGCAGTTAGAGGAGTGGGTGCAACTCCAAGCATAAGAGACCTGTATTTGTTTGATGTTTATTAATCGTATATGGTAAAGGGGCAGCCCGGTGAATATTGGAGTCCCCACAAGGCGAGGGTCCGGCGGAGCGTCCACAAGGGTGTATGAGGGGAAATCCTTCCCTTATCATTTTTACAAGAGGCCACTCCCAAGACTTCAACCCGAAGACTTGGACCCGTGACCTCTCGGTCACACAACGACACCATAACCAGTGCGCCAATGTTCCCCTTCTTATTTAATCACATGGTACTTAATTGAAAATAATGGAAATTTCTATATATCCCTAAAACTGATGTTTCTATCAGATGAGACGAGAACTAACTTCTTATCATTCATAATCCTTTGGTTTTCTATATTACTGCCAGTTTTGAATCTTCAAGCACCCAATCAACATGATTCTCAATACTTTAAGAACTGAAATAATTACTTAAATCCCACAGTTCTAGCTCTTCCTGACCCATCTTAAATTCAGGTGACTCTGAAACTAAGCCAATATAAACAGGAACCACTCATGACTTTTAAGAGTTAGGAGTTACTGCTTTAAGGTACAAGAAGATACCCTCAGTGCTCAAACTGAAATTCCGGTAGGGCCTAGATTTCATAAGAATTCATATAATGAAGTGTCATAGAGTTGTTTTTTGTACAATGCAAGAGACCTCTACTATTGAATCATCCGTGTGGGAGTGACTACCTATGATGCACGAACAGTCGAACACTTCTAATATAAGGCGTTTTACTTCGTGTATCCGTGTCTTTGGGCCGTGTCATAATTTATCTAAAATAAGACACATGTATCCATTAAAAATGTGTCTAAATGTACATAATTTACTTTTATTCCTTAATAATATTCTTCTGAATATTCTATTAAAGAACGCTTCTAAATATCATATATGATGTGAAGATAAAAATGTAGGATACCAACGGAGGTGATTTTGGTCGCATTAATTATATAGGAACACTAGCATTATAGATATTCTTAGACATTTTTTCTAGGAATTTAAAATGGGATAAGCTATTAAGCATTGTTTTGCTTTAACATTGTTTTGTGATTTTAGTTTGGATGAATGTAGTCATTCTATATTCTAAAAATATTACTCCGTACTTTCAAATAAAAAATAATTAGGGAAAATATTACCTTAAAAAACTGTTTATATGCATTTAAGGTATTATTGTATATTTCTATATAGTAATATTAATATATAAGTCCTTATATTTTTAATGTTTATAAATGTCTTAATGTCCCCAGCTTCTATGTTTAGACAAATAACATTTTGCCGTGTCTGTTTTTGGGTGTCCTCGTGTCCGAGCATATGTGTCCGTGCAACATAGGGGACTACAATGTTACTCCCTCCGTCCCATTGGATTTTGGCAACTTTCTTTTTTTCGTTGTCCTAAAAAACTTTGACACTTTCCTATTAAAGCAACTAATTTGTGGTTATGCACATTTCTGTCTCCTCTGTACAAATCTCAACCACACAGTTTTTACTTTTCTTATTTCTCAACTACTTTGCACTTTGCAAAGTCCACCGGGACGGAGGTAGTACATTTTATTGATCTGGAATTATATAATTATATTGCAACTTATTGTAAGCCTTCGGCACCAGAAGTCTAGTATAGGTACGTTTCAAACTATAATAAGCCACGTATCTTACCTGAATGCATTTCCAGCACGCTGAATCATTGTTGCCACAATAAGGTTATTGACCTTGGGAACCATAGTAACCAAGTCGATATTAGCATAGCAAGCAGGGTAGGCCGCACACTTGTGAAAGAAAGAGCAAGTAGCTGCTGCATAGCATACACTCTGTGTATCAAGCAGCGAGAAGACCTGCAAAGCAACAGTAGAAGTCTAAAATTTAAAATTCCCTTCACTTTTATGACAAAATAACAGAAATGAAGTACGAATTTGAGCTTCAACTACTCCAATAGAGATATTTCAGCAGAAAACTAACTTAACGAGATGAGCAGTTATGAACCACTAGAAATCCACTATACTCCAATATTTAAACAGAGAAAAATGTACTTTGATGGTAAGGTCAGAAGAAAGCGCCCAAATGGCAGCGTTGTGGTCAGAGGCGAGACCTCTGGAAGCTCGTTTACCAGCCTCAAGAAGAGCGGAGCCCAATCGGAGCGCACATTCGATGGTGTCCCCCTGATCGGAAGGGCGAGGCCAGGAATTGAGGAGGCGATTGAAGGAGCGGTCAAGAGCTGAGTTGGAGAGGCCAAGAAACGACTTCAGAAGCGATTCGGCTTGATCTAGATGAAGAATAGGATTGAAAAGGTGCTTAGATGGATCCGTGGAGATGCAACATGAACGCTTCGGATTCGGGTTGGGAGTATCCGCCATAGCTCCGGAAGGGCGCGAAGAAGCATGTGAGAGATGAATGGAAAGTGAGGGCCAGGGATGGGTTCCCTTCTTTCCGTTAGGTTTAGACCTGTAACCAAATAAGGAACCAAAGTAAAAGTTCTGTTCTATTTCAATTCGGTTTTAAGCTCCAAAACTTCAAATCATAGTTTGATTGGTTCGGTTTGTTTCGATTCGGTTTCACTTTTATTGGTTTTTTACTTAATATTTGTCATTTAATTTAAAATTGATATAAAAGTTGGAGGGATCAAACATATTACATAAAAATGCAAGCATACTTGAACAAATAAAGAAAATAATAATAAACAAATATGTCTTGAATTATATGAGTATGCAGGAGAGATGAAAGTGTGTATCTATTCTTAATTTACAATGTTTGTAACAAGTTTGAAAAACGTTTATGAATACATACGTCCTGTGTGATTTAGCCGAGATGAATATTTATTTGTTTTATCAATATAAAAAAGTTAGGTTACAAAAAAGAATTAAGTTACATAAAAATAAAAGTTAATTACTACTAATAACTGGTAAAAACATATAATCATGCAACAAATTTCAACATACATACATAAAAGACATAATAGATCAATATTGTCACGCTCCGGACCTACCCGGACACATCAACAACCCGTCGTACAGTACGAATAGTCAACCGCAGTTCAGCACATCCATACTATACAAGGCGTCTGGAATATCATTCACACATAGTACATCCATAAACAAACATAATGTAAAAACATTCATTAAAGCAGCGGAAACATTATATTATAAACAAACATAATGTAAAAACATTCAAGCCACACTTGGCATAACTAGGCATACAAGTTCCAAACGATTGTTCAGAAAATAATATCCATGAACATTATTATAATTGTTTTTTTGAAACAGAAACGGATGAAGCACAAACCACGTCTTCTCTCCTAGATCTTCCCGAATTCACGGGCCCTGGTAGCAAACTCAGCTCCTACCTGAAACTGTGAGGTGGTCTCCCCCGTGAAGGGGAGGTCAGTACTTGGAAGCATTTGACAAGTACAATGACAACTATACTAAGTATAATCAACGTTTCAATTTGTAAGACCTCAGTCTAGGGTGATGTTATTTTATAGGCCATAACTCTCGGTTACCCCTTTATAAAATTATACTTACTTTATATCAAGTTAAGTAGTCGGCCCGCGGGCCCATATTCATTTAGAATTCATCATTTTCATTCTCCGTGACCATAAGCCACGACAACCCCATAGGGTACCAACGAGCCCCAATTGTATAGCAAGAGCTCGGCCCAACGATATTTCTATATAATCCTTTAACTCAATCTAATAAATCAAAATTATATGGCAAGGGCTCGGCCCAACTACGTTTCCATACCAACCATATAACTTCATGGCAAGGACTCGGTCCAACTACGTTTCCATGAAGATCACAAATACATGGCAAGGGCTCAGCCCAACTACGTTTCCATGCTAATCACATTACATGACAAGGGCTCGGCCCAACTACATTTTCATGCAATCCTAGAGTCCGACTCTAATTTATTTCCATAGCCCAATTCTCAAGCAAATCCTATGCCTAGAATCAATTCACTTGGGTAGCCTTTAGGCCTACCCCTAGCACACCTTAGTGTTCGCACAATTCAACCTTAAAGTATCACTTGAGACTACTTAAGGCATCTCTATTCACAATCCTATCTCTTACGATTAATTCCATCATTTATTTATATTAATCTCCCGACTAGTATTTCAATACTAGTCGGATAATCTTGGAACAATCCAGTTCTTAATTCGCAGCCAAATAATTCATCTCAATTGATTTTCCAATCCAAATATGATTTAATCTCAATATCAAAAATATCACTTTTATTCATTCATGAATTCCTTACATGAAGTAAAAGTATATTTTATCACAACATTTCATACTTAATCCCATCATCATGTCATCACTTTCATATCACATAATTATACACAATTTATTCTAAATTTGTATATCATGTTTCACTTACACATATCAATAGTATTTTCATTTAGGCATTATTAATCATTAATAATCAATGAAAATCACATTTAATTACCTTAGGTAATCTTATGAAATTAACTCACTAATTATAAGCAATATAGTCAACCATCACCACCTTATGATGTGCTCAACTAGTTGCCTTTATGAAGCCCTTCGATCAATCCCCATTTTTGGCTGATTGAAACAAGAATTCTGGACAGCAACTGAAAGCCGCCCGGCTTTTGTCAAAGCCGTCCGGTGTTCGACTTCTGCAGTTTCGAGCAGTTCGCTATAAGTGGCGGTTTCCGGCGATTTCGACTCATATCGATTCACCAACCCTTCTAAGTTAAATATCACAACTTTATATCAATATTCTACACTTTTAAACGTGTAGAACATCATGTTTAATCAATCATATGATTTCTTAAAAATCATACTAGAATAAACTAGTTAAAGAATACTAGATCAGTTCTTACCCAACTCCTAGCTTCTCCCTCTTGGATTCTCCTTCCTCCTTGATTTCTTTGAGCTTGATCTTGGTGAGAAGCCTCCCTAGATCTCCCTCTCTATGCTTTGGTCGAAATAATGCATAGGGTAGGGGAGAAGTACCTCCTTCCAACTACTCTCAAGATAGGGCCAAGAATGGGGTGTGGGTTTTGTCTCTATGAGACTTCCCATCCCCTTATACGCACCACTCATGTGTGGTTGCCTTCCCTCCCCATTATTTTTTATTTTTTTTTTGATAATCTAGGTGTCGGGGTTTACGCTCCCATAATCCTGGAGTCTATGAACTACCCTTCAAAGCCCCTAGACAGTTAAATCCGGATCTGATCACAGTCAGCCTCGACAGTACTGGCTCCAAAGGACGAATCCAACAGGACTTACATCACCTTTCAGGCTGCTCCTCCCACCACACGAACCCGCTACCTCCCTCCCCATTATTTGAGTTTATTTGATGTGTAGGATACCCCAAGTGGGTGTAGAAAGTCTCTCCCAATTATTCCCGCTATTTCTGGTCGGTTGGGTCAAAATAGCACTTATTTGTCCAAACATTATCTTCACCCCCATTTAACATTTATTGGGCTTCTATAATTATTACGATGACCCAACTAAATATTTGATAGCTCATTCTCAATATTATGGACCCGATAAATAATTTAATTAATCATTCATTAATTAAATATATCATTCTTTTACACGAAATCATTTGCTAGAAAAAATCAAATCCATACTGAATTTCAAATTCAAGTACATCCGGGTGCGGTGTCACAAATATAGCTACATTATTATGGGCAATGAATGTCTAAATGCATTTATAAACTAAACTAAACATAGCATAAACATTATTTCTCTAGCACAAGAAATTCAAAGATTATTGATGATATTAAGATTAATGCTTACATTTAACAAATAAAATTTCATACGTAGTATTTTATTTATGTTCGGTTTGTTCGGTTCGGTTCGGTTTTGAAGGGTAAAAACCAAAACCAAACCAAACTACTACGGTTCGGTTCGGTTTTTACATTCGACTTCGGTTTTTAGCGGTTTGGTTTTATTTGGTCACGGTTCGGTTTAATTTTATTTGGTTTTCGGTTTTCGTTTTTTCGGACCCAGTCCTAAGTGAGGCAATGGAGAGTGTGGGTCACTGAAGAACAGATGCTCCGTAGTCCGTAACATGTAATGGCGGGTCCGGAATATACTAATCCATTTTAAGTTACTAAAAATCCTTCCCTAATCAGTCCATTGTGGGGTCGTGTTATACTCTGTCCGGCCGTCATCGTTTGGGGCGGTTCCGAATTTTTTGATTAGATTCTTAGATCATCTTTTTCAATAAGTCTAGTTTACCCATACCAAAATTCAAATAAAAAATCAACCAGGAAGACAGTCAAATGATTTTCTGAAATGCACTGCGTTGTCTAAGTACGCAGTTATCTTAAAAAGTCATTTGACTGTCTTCCCGATCGAATTTTTAGCTGAAATTTGGTATGAATAAACTAGACTTAATGAAGAAGATGCTCAAAAAATTTCATAAAAAATTCAACCGGGAACCGCCCCAAATGGCAACGGCCGGACAGAGTTTCCTGTATAAAGGATGATTTGCACTTTTTAAGTTAGTTCGAGGGCCTATTTGACCCCTTTCCCACTTTGTTATTGCTCCTATTTGAATACTTAACTCGTTCTTTTTCTCTGTCAATATCTCTGATCATTTCCCCTGATTTTTTTTCTTTCATTCTTCAATTATGTGCATCTCATTCACGAGAATATTAATAATTTTCATAATTTCATTTTTCTTCATATTCTAAATTCTATTTTTTCCCTTTTTTCTTTAACTATCTTCTTCTTAATCAAAATGTTAATAATCTAACCACAATTTCGTTTTTCTTCATTTTCAAATTAAACATACAATTTTTCTTCCTCCATCAATTCAAAACTGAAACATTCCATCAAATTATATGTGTAGTATAGAGTATTTTATAGGGGAAAATTTAAATATGATAACATTTTTCAAACATTTTTACCAAAACGTTTTTGTTAGCCAATTTCATTAAATTTAAATACACAGAGAGGGGTGCTCTTTCTTAGAACATGTTTACTTCATGAGCTAGCAAGCTTTGTTTATTAAAACATGTTTTACTAAACTCATGTTTAGTAAGAAGTGCTGAATAAACTTATCTTTACTTCAAAATGTCAATTACGAGTCTATAACCACCAAAGACTTTACATCCTCTTTACTATCACTCCTACTCCTACCCCTACCATCACCCCTACCTCTCCCCGAGTAGGAGTGCGATAGGGGTAGAGATCAAAGTGTGAGTGGGTGAGGTAGGGGTAGGCATCTGGATGGAGATGGTGAGGTAGGATAGGAAGGGATTCGAGGGGTAGTTTAGGGACCGGAGGTAGGTGTTTTGCAGTATAAGATGGGGCAAGGGTGCTTTGACTACTTTCATCGTGGGATGCAAGGCAAAGGAAACAACGAGCTAGCGGTCACGAGACATGCATTGTAGATGTCATCACCAATATATCAAAATTCATATTTTTTTTTCTTTCATATGACATCAATACTGCATCTATAAAAATAAAATAAAAATTTAACATCTTTGAAAACTATTATTTTTTAAACTACAGTGACTATGTTATTTGTACTTTAATTGTTACAAAAAATATATCAAAACTCATAATCTTATTACCTATAGCGTCTTTCATATGACACAGATATTGCATATATATATATATATATATATAAAAGAATTTAACACTTTAGCAATATAAATTATATTGCTGCAATATCGCTAAATTATTTATTGATTTTTATAAATATTCATCATTGGGGCGGGGCATATGAAAGATATTAACAATTTTTGAATTTTGATATATTTTTTCTAAAAATTGGAGTACAAATAAAAAAGTTATAGCACTTTAAGCACACAAGTTTTTTGAAAGTGATAAATTTTTATTTTTTTATTTTTATATACGTGATGTCATAGGAAATATAATAAAAAGTTATGAATTTTGAAATATTTTCTGTCACAATCGGAGTACTAAAGTGTTATAACTTTTTTTACTCCGGTTGTTAACATTAGTTTGTTCCAACGGTATTTTAAGAAATACTTTTAATTCACACTGAATTTTATAAATACTTTTTTATTTAACATTATTTTTGGAAAAAACTCTATATTTTCCAAAATATGTATTATATAATTTGGCTTTCCTTCACTTCCTTGAAGGAAGTGATATGTTTCTTTTTAGTAAACGTGTTGATTTTCTTAAACATATTACTACTTTTTAGTAATATGTTTCTTTTTACTAAACATGTTGGTTTTTTGTTGAATCATGTTTTTATTTGTTGCACCGTGTTGCATTTTGTTGCATTTTATTACTTATTTTTATTTTATTAATGCTTTTTATTTTTGTTGTTTATGTAGGTTTCTATTTATCTTTGATACTTCTTTGAAGTATATATATATATATATAGATTTATATTAAATCATCAAAAATGGTAAATTTGATTTATAAAACAATAAAAAAAACAAAAAAATTATAGTTATCAACAAAAGGAAACAAAAAGAAACAATATGCAACAAAATAAACAAAAAGAAACAACAAAAATAAAATAAAATTATATATTCATTTATTGAATTTATAATTTTTTCTTTGTATATATTTCGGTTCCTAAAATAGTAACTGTTTCAAGAAAGTTTCTTATTTCCTATGATAATTTTTAAATTTTTTAAACCACTTTTATATATATTTTAAAAGTTTATATATTTTAGAGCTTAACTTTATTTTTTCATTTTTGAGAACTTTTTAACGTTTTATTCTTTGATGTCTTTATTTATATATTTTCATTTCTGTTTTAAATCAATTTTATATCATTTTAGTTATTTGTGTTTTTTATTGTTTTAGTATCTACATATAAATTAGAGTGATAGAGTCTATTATTGAAATAAAATTTTGATTAGTCTATTTTTTAAAAGAAATTTCAAAAATGAAAAAGTGATATTATTTTGACCTTTTAGACTACTTCTGAAGAATTCCCTATAATATATGCTAAAAAGAAAATTATATAGGGAGTATGACTTATGGAGTAGTAAAAAGTACATTTACTTTATAATCACTCATCAACTTCCATCTTGATCACACCCTTGATTTTTTTAAATGGCGTCCCTAAGTTTTTGTCTCCTTGTATTTGCAAATCTTCGAATATAGACATATATCGTGTGAGAAAAGTATAAGAAAATGTTACACACATACTTCACTCATTTAAAATCATACTAGTATAAGCCCAGTGGCAGACCCAGAAAGTCGGGGCCACGGGGTCTCTATCCTTATATATCTCTGATCTCTAATTAATATAAAACTAATAAAAATATATTAAAGAAGCATAACACTACAAAGTTAACATACACTATTGTAAACAATCATACTTGTAATGATGCATCTTTGCAATACTGTATTCCAACCATTTATGCTCATCAAACCAACTTGAAACAAATCTACGTTTTTTGCCTCCAATTAACTTAAAAGGGAAATCATGGTCCCGAGGTTGAAACGGTCCTTTTTGAATGTAACTACGACGTACCTCGTCTTGAACATTAGGATGAAAATCAGCAATTCTTTTTCTCAATCCAGGATCAGCTTCCAAAGATTCAAAATACTCATGTTGTTCAGGTAGATTATAAGCCAAATTAGTTTCACTTTCAGCAATTACTTGATCCAATTCTTCATTTATCAATGGCGGATCAGTTGAATTAACACCCGAACTACTCTCGTACTTTGAGTTTCTTTAAATTTGGGTACAATATCAAAATATCATTTCATCCTAAATCATATAAAATTGAAAATAACATTTATAAATACATACATTTATTAATTTAATCTAACATTAAAAAAAGATATGCAAAAAAAGCAATTAAAAGAACGACGTAGCCACGTAGTTTTGGTATATTTAATTTAAACATAGAAATTGAAAACCCTAAGTTTTGACTTTTGAGCATAAAGAAAATCGCACAAAAAATTTGAGAAAAGTCATTAATGGAGAAAAGAAGAGAAGAATACCTTGGTGGCTCACTGGCTTGGCTGGTGGTCGTCGCCCGTTGGCTCGTCGCCTCGTAAGCATTGCGGCGGTCAGCCGGTGGTCGTCGACTCTTCGTGCAATCCGGTGTCCACAGTCGTGCTCGTGCTTCGCGCCTTAGTAGTTGGGGGAATCGCACAGTCGCACTCCAACGTGAAAGGAAAAGAGGGTTGGGTGTTTTGTTTTATTTTGGACCTAAGTTTCATAAAATTGGATACTTGGATCTGCTTTCTTTTACACGCACGACCAAAAAAAATATGGGCTGGGGCCGTTGGGCCGTGCCTTCCGTTAAAGACAAAAAAAACGCCGAAAAAGAAAAAATTAATGGGATTCGAACACAGAACCTCCAACAACCACAGATACTTTACATCCGCGCGTGCTCCCGTTCTACTACTCCATTCTTGTTGTTTTAATATCGCTTTGTGTGTAAATATACATTGAATAATTAATTTTAAATAATATATAGAGAATATACATAGGGTTTTTTTCCGAGGTGCACGGGGTCCCAGGACCCCTTAGGACCCTTAGTGGGTCCGCCACTGTATAAGTCTATGTTTGGCAGACATAAGTCTCTACCTTATAGCTTTTGTACTGTTCAAAAAGCCTCTAAAAGCTTCTAGTTATATGTTTGGCATGATAATTTTTAAGAGCTTTTCAAAAATTAAAAGATCTTTTTTGAGATGCTACAGAGAGTAGCATATGAAAAAAGCCCGTGACTTTTAGTATTAATTAGTTCTAACAGCTTGTATACCAAATCGAACTAAATCAAACAGTCAGCTTTTTACCAAACAAATACCACATTTTCTCTTTAAGATCTTTTCAGTCACTAAAAACTAACAATTATTAAAAAAACCACAAAAGTATCTTTTCAGCTAGTTGTGCCAAATATATCCTAAATTTACATATAGGTGTGCTCGTGTTGGTAGTAGTAATAGGGAGTAGACATCTTGCCCCATTCAATTGCTGAACTGCCCTCGTCGCCCATCATATTAAGTAATTAACATATTCCTTCCTCTAATCTCAAGTCTTAACTCTTAACCCTTTGTGCCAAACAAAATATAGGCTCCAATGACCAGTCCATCAACTCATTGCAATATGTTCATAACCCCAGGATTCATATTTGCCGACTTCTCCCACACCAGAATCCTTGCATCAACAAAGCCTGGTAAAGTTAACCTCAATTTGTTGGTCGCATACATAAAGCATTTAATAATGTTTGAATCTTTCATTTTCGGTTAACTGATCATAGAATAATTTCAAAATCGTAATTGGGCCATGAGCCGCTTTTACGTTTGGACGATTAACTGTACCGCGAAATTTTGAAAATCATACTCTCAGCGACTCAGCTAACAGAAAAAACATTTGGTTTTTCGGTTACCCCTACCTTCTTAGCCCGATACATGCATTGCACCGACTGTTTTGAATTGGGATTTTGTCAATCCATCCATTTTTACTTGAACTTGCAAAAGTGAAACATGCAGATCTGATTTGCGATGGAATGAGTGGTGGATTGTTCCACCAAAAAACATAGGATCTATCAAAGGAGCTCTAAATCTTCCTAATCATTTATATATACCTTAACATGAATGAGATTCAAAACTTGAGATCCAACAGTATTTGAGCACATGTGAGTATGTGACCAATTTTAGTTTTGTTTATAATATTTTCTCTTGAAGTTATTCATTGAAGAAAAAACACAAATCTTGTACACATTTTACTAATTTGAAAAATGACAAATCATATCTTAATATATCTAAAAAGTTAATCAAGTCCCCAAACTTAAAAGATAATCCAATTAAGCTCATAAACTATAGAAAAACAATGAAATGCGTAATTTAGCAAGTTAGGATGTTTTTACTTGGACTGTAATTTGTTGGTCTGGTATGTTTAAGTCTAGTTTGGTTTATTCTGGTTAAGCCTGATTTGGTCTGAAGTCTGTGTGTATTTTATAACTACGAAAGTTAAGTCTGGTCTGAGACTGAAACCAGTCCAAGTAAAATCATCCTTAAAATCCAGTAAACCACTAGCGTGCCTATTTTACTGGTCTTTTCCTTTTTCTTTCATTTTCCCCTCCTCTCTCCCTAATTTTTTATTCTTCCCCATAGTAGCAGACTAGCAGTCAAGAAGATGAAAGAAGAAGGGGAAGGTCTGCTACGATGGGTTGAAGAAGAAAGAAGAAGGGGAAGGTATGCTATGATGGGTGGAAGAAGGAAGAAGAAGGGGGAGGTCTGCTATGATGGGTGGAAGAATAAAGGGGAGAAAGAGAAGGAAAAAGAAAAAGAAAAGGAAAAGAGTAAAATAGACATGTGGGTCACCACGTGTGTAGTATAACCGGTTAACTAGGCTTTAACCTGCTAAACTAGAGCATTTCTCTAAAGTTTCAAGACTTATTGAGTGTTTTTAGGTTCAAGAGCTTGAGTTAACTGTCAATTTAGATATACTACCCTAATTATTCTAACATTAGGGTAGATCAGATTCTAATATTGTTACATTAATGAGATTAAACCATATCGCAAATTTTCAAATCACATCAGATGCAAACAAATTCAGATCAAATCTGCTGAAATGTTATACTGTAGTTCAAAGTTCAAACAAAACCAGACACATTCAAAACAGAGAATAACAGAAGCATTTAAAGCAAATAAAATCATAGCAGAAAGACTTGTATAAAAATCATGTGGAAAAAACAGGCGCAAACTAGATCTTAAACAAATTGAGGTCAGATCACTTCTTTTCTTGTGAAAAAAGAAACAAGTCACCAAAACATTCCTAAAAACCAACAACAGCATACTGTCAAATCCTCTCAGGGTGGACGCGGTTCGATTTTAGAATCACAGTTAAAGAATCAGCCAGGTTGCCTGGTTTTCATTCCGGATCAGAACCAATAAAAAATTGTTCCAGTTCTTCCAAAACAGGAGAGGAACAGACCAGTCTGGAACACAAACCGGCTCGGGTCCACCTAAATACGCCTGTCTATAACAATTTCATTAACCATAAATTTACCATCAGATTATATCGTTTTCCACATTAAATCACATCATTTAAATTACTACTAGTTCAAACCCAATACTTCTACAATGAGAAACCTGATAATCTTGAGTTTCTGCTTTTATGAATTTATGTGGGAACCTTTCACAGCGTGACATTTTGTTGTGTAGGTTCACCTTTCGTACATTGCTGAGTTGGTGGAACATAATTAACACTGTAGATTTCAATGTAATGTCCAAGATACCTCAGGCAGGTAATAGACGTAGCAGCTTGTCCTCTGAGGATGAAGACTTCTCTTCTGCAAGTAGTGACTGCAGATCACTGCCATTGGCCAGACTGTTGAACTCAACTGCTTTTGATGGAGCAGTAGGGTAGCGGCGTTGGCAGAATGTCATCAATCTCTTAACGGACTGCAGATACTTTCGAGTTGTCTCGTCATTCATGATATGTGCAACACTGTTTGTATAGATCTTCTCACGGGCGGAACGTTCATGGATACCAACCATAGTAACACCAATAGGCCAAGGTGCATTACCTATGGCCATCCTGATGTAATGGTCCATGGCTGCTAGATAATCTCTCTCCATGCAGCACTTTACCATCAAAAGTAATGCTTGCCGGATATCATCAGGCAGTACCTAGATAATATCAAATATCTCAACCCATCACTCTCATGATATATTACGTACATGTGCAAATAATCAAAGAATCTATGATGATGACAATTTTAAATTTTTCATTATTCCTACTTAAGAAGGTTGTAATGAGATGCGCATCCAGTGTAAAACATTGTTGACAAAGATTAAGCAGGGCTAATTTACAAAGTATTATTTTTGAAAGAAAGGTTTACAGATAGTTGACAAAGATTAAGCATGGCTAATTAATTTCAGATTAAGTTGATTATAATACTGGTGTCCATAAAATGTCTCAGGCTTATGCGTAAGAATGGGAAAACTACAACGAAAAAGAATATGTGAGGGCCCTGCAAAGGGATTCTTGGCTAGAGAAAGGTTCTGTCATCTGTGACATGGTCACATGGACACCCGGCCCAACTCAACCAGTCGGTTGGCCCACCTAACAGATGATGACATTCTCGATCGAATTGATAAAATATTAGATGTAGCATATGAGGGGCGTCATTCAACATAACGTTATATACCTTCTTCAAACAGAACTGACATTTACCATAAAACAAGAAACAAATTAAAACTAGGCAACACTTTAAAAGCAGATTAACAGTAATTTAAAATTAACCGTGCTACAAATATGAAATTTGTGTCTATGCAATACACGACTCTTGGTCTATATTGAATACAAAGAAACATAGGATAGATAACATTCACCAGTGTTGATGCTTAGTGGGACAAGAACTTGCAATCAATTTCAAACTACTTGTACGGACACATGATCCATTTCACTTGAAAGTGAACTTATTAAACCCTTGATTTCCTTCATTACTCATATTCCATGCCCGACCAATCAAACATGTCATACATCACTAGTTTTATTCTTCAATCTAGTAATAATTATTCAAACACGTCACACATCACTAGTTTTATTCTTCAATCTAGTAATAATACAACTATATTGCATCAGCATTGCAGTAAGTATGAAGTATCCACTGATCTAAGGTTGGCCAATCGATGCAAGTCCAATCAGTTCGACCACAGATTTAGATGCCCACAAATATAACTAGACCATAAGGTCCATAACCATAATAATGGGGAGATATTTGATATCTTGCCCAACTCATGTCACTAGGAGCAAACGGACATTGAACCAAACTTCACTCCCACAAAAGTTTGCATAAAGGACAATTCAAGGAGTTACTTCTTGTTGCAGCTTGATCCATATGATCAGTTCTGATTTGACCAAAATGATCACATATGCGCTTAAATTTATATAGCACCTACTTGTGAGAATTAGTGGCCCATTGGCCCCGATGAGGACCATACTATGAGTCTGTGTTGAACCTTCCTAGTTCTATAGAAAAACACTTCAAAAAATTATCTGAAAAATATCTCAGATTATCTGACACCATTAAAAGAAAAGTCTTAGTTGTGTACCAATGCACTTGTACATGCAACTCTGCTTAATACAGGCATAAAGAATTATACAAGTATAAAACTCAATAGAATTATGTATGCTAACCTTCTTCCTGCAGAACTTGAATAGAGGATTCAAGTACCTAGCACACTGCTTGAATGTGGCAACCATTGATTTCCCTTTTGCAGTCCTCTTTTCAGCCTCACTCATCTCATCAAGTTCTTGACTCCACTCGTTAAGCAATCTCTTAAAGAATACCAAAATCTTGTCCTCATCACATAGCTCCTCAAATTTAGTCTTCATCCTCTTTAAATCCTTATCGTAATCCACTCCTGACGACCCTCCCTCCCCGCTCAAATCTTCATCTCCACCTCCCCCATCTTTGTCCTCTCCCTCATCTGTAGATTTCCTCTTCCTTTCACTTAAGATTCCGGACTTTTGTCTTTTCTTCAATTCCACAATGTCACGCAGGAAATCATTCGTTTGCCCCTCTGTCATGTCGCTATCGTCCACTTCAAACAGCCCCGCTTTCAGCACATATTTCAATCTATCGAGCCTCGCTTCGTCGTCTTCTCCGAATAGAGTGACAGGTTGCTTCAGAAATCGGAGTCTGCGAATAACTTCTTGTCTCGGAAGATTGAGTGAGTCGATCTTTTGTTCGTCGGTTAGGGTTAGGGTTTTCGAAGAGGTGTTGAATTCGGCGTTGGATTTACTAAGGTGGTCCGAATTGGAGTTAGGATTTGATGAAGAATTGGCACAGGAGTTGTGTTGCTGTTCAGATTGCTTCTTGCGGAGGGCTTTTGCTTCAGCTTCGCGTTTCTCTTCCTCGTGTAGCCGCTGAAGGCGTTTCTGCTCGATCTCGGAGCGCTTGAAAACTTTTTTGCCTCCGACGTCTTGCCGTAGGCTGTTTCGCCTCTTTTCAAGCTCCTGCTTGAGAATATCCATGGATATGTTTCTTCCCGGTGCACAGTTCGTCGGAATTAATTCAAAACTCAAAATAGGAATGAGGAAAGTGTCTACTCAGTATGATGGATCCGATCCGTATGCGGTACTGCCGGGTGAGAGGCTATGCCATTTTTGTAAATTAAATGAAAATAATGTTTTTTTAAATGAGCATTAATTTATGTTTGAGCTTTAAGATGTTTTTTCTTCAACTATAATTTGTTGGTCTGGTCTATTTAAGTTTGATATGGTCAGGTCTGATATGTTTAAATCTGGTCCGGTCTGGTTTGATCTAGTCTGACCTTATCTGGTCTGGTATAGTAAACGCCTAGTCTCTGTGTATTTTATAACAAGAAAGTCAAGCAAGTCTGGTTTGTTTAAGTCTGGTATGTTTAAGTCTGATCAGGTCAGGTCAGACCTGTTTAAGTTTGGTCTGATTTGGTATGTGACTGAAACTAGTCCAAGTAAAAATATCTTTATTTCATTGAGTATTAAGAGTGCAATAATGTGTATGTGATATCGATTTCATATCTTTTAATTCACTTTGTTTTTCTTATTTTTTAAAATATCTATAATGAACTCGTTTGAATTCAATATTGTTGGTGATTAATAAGCTGGAAATATTAACACACAATATTAAAATTTAATATTAAAATAGAAATTTGTCCTCATGGGGTTTCAGAACTAAAATACAAGACCTTGCCTTCTTTAGGATTGAAGGTTACAACATGATTCTTCTTCATTGGAACTCCCAGGCTCCCAGCGAGCGAGCAACAGACATCAATCGATGCCTCCTTCATCAACTCCCAGGACCTCAGTGAGCAGCACAACAAGGAAGAATGTAACCATTACCACTAGAATTGTAATTAATTGCAAAACTACTCAGTTGCATTGTACGATGATCGCCGTACAATCAAGTGTACGGTATAATTTTTGGTATATGATATCGTTGCATGTATATACGTCAAATATAGTTGAATAACTTAGAGAGGGTAATGATAATTTCAACAAAAAAACTTAGGAAAATGATAGGGAAACCTAGGCACCAAGCTCCTAGACAATCCTCCTAAATGATCCGATCTCCTTGTCTTGTATGATGCTACTCTTTTTCTATTTCTTCTTCTAGGGTTCTGATTTTGATCCGACTTGTTCTTTGGTTGAGAGTTTTGTTCACTTTAGGTGAACGTATAATTTGTTTTTCTCCTAACAACGTCTAGAGGTTGTGTCCTTGTCGGTGTAACTGATCGAGTGACGGACTTTTATTATTCATGATTGGCAAGACGAGTTCAACCTAATTCTTTCGAAGTTTCAACTACTCTCCCTCCCTAACTACCGCCTCACTCTGAGAGGAAGTTAATGCTCACCATGGTCTACTTTTCGGTGGCTCGTCAAACTGATGGTTGAGTTAATTTCTATTCAATTGAATTCCTTTCGGTTACTGACTTGCACCACACCTTAGGGCGAATAATTTAAATATGACTTTTTCACCCTTAGGGTTGGCACTGGTCTCAAGGTTGCAAACTTGCAATCACTACAATAGAGTGGGAAAAAGTATATTTACAACTGCATATGAAGATGAATTTTGAAAAGCAAGTATGTGTGTCATAATTAATACTCCGAATCCGTACGTAAATCATTGAGACGGTGAGAGATCTTCTTCTAGATTACTCTGGACATTTTAGTCTACCTTTCTAGAATGCATTCTTTTTTAATTTAATTTTAATATGGACGGTAAAAGAATTTAATTTCTCTATCTTTCTAGAAGGCATGCTATATTAAGAGTATTTTTTGCTTAATTTCATCTTTGAAGTGATTATAATGTACCAATTTTAATCTACCCTTGCTACAAATGCAATTTGTCAAGTATATACAAATGCAGTTTGAATTTCACGAAAAACATTGTTTTACGAAACTTTCAAGTTTCACGAAAAATCGGAGTTTCACCAAAAACCTTCGTTTCACGAAAAGCACTACTTTCACGAAAAATCCTATTTTCACGAAAATCACTACTTTCACGAAATATAATACTTTCACGAAAAAAACTACTTTAACGCGGAACACTACTTTCACGGAAATTTGAAGTTTCACGAAAATGTTGTGTTTCACGAAAGTTTGAAGTTTCACGAAAGTTGAAGTTTAATGAAAAACCTACGTTTAACGAAAAACACTATTGTCACAAAAATCACTACTTTCATGAGAAACAATACTCTCACGCAAAACGCTACGTTAGCGAAAAATTTGAAATTTCACGGAAAAGTTTTGTTTCACGAAATAGATTTGTTTCACGAAAGTTTGAAGTAGTTTCACGAAAAATGGAGTTTCATGAAAAACCTATGTTTCACGAAAAACCCTACTTTCACGGAAAACAGGAAAAAGTTTTGTTTCATGGATTCACGTATCTTCAAGGATGACTCCATACATTCATTGCTGTAAATTAGGTCCACCAAGACAAATCTTACAAATTTAACTTTATAGAATGGAATCTATGAATGAATCATATACTAACCTTCATCTCCCGGAATCGGACGATTCTCACGCGACCTCAAATCGCTGCTTGAGTTGTTGGCTGTTTCGATGACTTGCTGACCGTAGATATACCTTCGAATCGTCCATCATGTGAGCTGGAATCATAGTCGTCCGTCCATAAACGTAAGTTCTATCTCATGTCTCACGAAAAACACGTTTAGACACGAAAAACACGTAACAAGAGAGCCCAAAGTGATCTGGTTGGAGAGAAGCCCAAGCTTTAGGTAAATGGATTCAAAACAAGCGATCGCACTCAATTAAGACGCTTCCAAATGTTTGGGAACTAAAAATGTTTTCAAATCTTTTTGATGCATTCTTCAATCTTTTTTATGCATTCCATTTTGAGCATACCAATATATTAATCATGCATTAAGTTAATTGATAATGAGAGAATGAGTGCACGTGAAACATGGAATGGTTAGAAAACAAGAAGAAACTTTAAAATGCATGCATGAAAATGAATGATAATATTGCATATCATCATCTTCGGACAAAAACATACCTAGTATATAGTAATATACATAATATTAAGAAAGCTCATGCCTTTTAGTATTATCACATGTAATTTTCTCCTTACTTAAGTAAGTTAAGTTAGCTAGGCATGATAGTTTATCCAAATACTCCCTCCGGTTCCAAAAGATCTTGACACTTTGACTTCATAGTTTTTAAGGAAATAAACACCGTTTGGCACTGTTTGACACTGTTTTGTGTAGATTTATTTGCCAAGTAAGGCAAATAAGGAAGTGTAAAGATCTTTCTGGTACTGCTAAAAGTGGAAAGTGTAAAGATTTTTCAGAATCGGAGGGAGTATAAAATATAGAAAAAATTGAAAATAATAATCTCAGCTATTGCCGGTCCGCTAACAATAATCCCAACTATTGATTATTTTTGTATAATTCCAACTATATGGACCGTCCGCCAATAATGGTCCATGACCAAATATTACCTTCTATAAAAGTGAATTTTAAATAGAAATTAAAAGTTAGGGATAATTTATTGGGATTACTGCTATATCTTTTCTCATTCACTTTAGAAAGTACATAAACTTATTTACAAGGACTATTATTGGCGGAAGACCTCTAAAGTTGGGATTATTCTGAAATAATCGATAGTTGAAATTATTATAAGCGGACCGCCAATAGTTGAGATTATTATAATCAAATTTTCCTAAAATATACCCCTAAGTTAAAAAAATGCAAAAAATATATTTTAGTTTAGACTTTAAAATACACGGAGTATAGTTTAAAATGCATCATATAGTGTCAAATTTAATTCGTTATTATATTGCTTTAATAATTATCTTTTGAAATGAATCACTTAACTGAGTAAATTGACAAAAGAAGAGTATTGGGCTCAGCCCAATGTTTTTAAGTCAAATCACTCGCTTATTCTGCTTCATCTCCCTTCTTTGCTGCCTCAACTTCCGACCAAGTACGTCCAAGCTTTTCGTAATCGCCGGCCGGTAACTCGCCGTTCTTCCTTATCCATTCAGGTGTTAGCTCTTTTCTACCCTGTACGAACGTCTAACCTTATTACACATTCCAAAAAACGTAGTACTGCGCAGCCCAGGCATTTAGATTTTAGTCAAAATGCCAATCTGGATCTGTGGTTTTTTGTGATTATGGTTTGGCTTCGTGTTTCATATTAATTAACTGCCATCTGATGGTATGTAGCTTTAAGATATGGATTTTGACAATTTATTTATTAATTTGCATATATAGTCGTAGAAAGAAACATAAAACTCCTGAAACTCTGAAAGGTGTCAATTCAGTTATGTATATCACGCCGTATAAGAGTTTACCGAATTTTATAAACTCAAAATGCATTTCTTATGAGCCATTGATAATTTATTGAACTATCTAATTGTTTTTGTGTTTTTAGAATTTGGTTAGCAAAATTCCTACTCAGTGCGGTAATATCTCAATTCTCAAATCAACTATTATTAAGGAGCGTTTGCGTTTTTCCGATTTATATTAGTGATTATATGAAAAGTGATTAGTTTAGTATAAGAGTAGGTAGTGTTTAGAAAGGAAAGTGATTCTGAAAAAGTAATTTTCAGAACACCCTTCCCTGCAAAACTGTTTAGCTTTAAAATGTTTAATTTAAGTAGAAGCACTTGTTTGAAAACACTACCTTTAGCTTTTATAAATCTAAAAGTTGAAAAACATTTTTTTTAAGCAAAGGAAAACACTGCCTAAGGCTTATGGCCAAATGACATGTGTATGCAGTTATGTAAAATCTCAGTTGAACTTGAGTTGTGCTCTCATTGTTTAATTTGTACAATCACTGCGGTATGGGCATGTTAGAGTAATTAAACAGAGTGATAGAACCAGATAATCATCATGTAGCGCCGATGTATAATGCCATGTACTTAGCTTGATTACCTTAGGTCATCATCATCATTACCCCAGTGCCGCAAAGGCTCCCACCGACGGTGGGGTAAGGGGGGGTCGGATGTACGCAGTCCCCCTGTACTAAAGCATGGAGAGATTGTTTCCGGATGACCCATAGTGAAAATCGCGTACAAAATTGCATGGACTGACGGCTGCTTCATAACAAAGAAGCGTAGACAGTTTAGTGAGTCATTTTGCTTTATTTCATGATTCCATCATATTTTGAAGCCAAGAAATAGTGAATCTTTGGCTCCATTGCAAATGATGGAAAAGCTTGATTACCTTTGGTGTTTGATTTTTTTCTACAGAAGAGCTGTTTACAGAAAAGCTCAATTATTAATTTGTCTTACAATCCCATTTTTTCGCTAGAATACGGAATACATCTTGGAGTCGTGTATCATTGCTCTCACACACACTTTTGGATGAATGTTGAGATAGAATCTTTCAAAGCCTCAATTGAACAGAATAACACTACATTGAATTGGGAACATTTTATTGTGTTTTAGTTTGGCTAAATCAAACCAACACTATGTTAATTTAGTCCGCTATTCGATTTTAAAAGTTTGGGCACAATGCACTACTTGTTTGTTTACCTTATTATTGTGCTTGAATGATTCAGATGCCCCCATGTGCCTCTTGTGTTGTGTGTTCCATTTTGTGGAACCTAGACAGAATTAGTAGATGTTAAAAAGATCTTTGTTCTATATTGCTTATAACAGTTTGACTTTTGTACTATTTACATACTCTAATTTTATTTAATAATGTATTAGAATATTATATTACGAAAAGTACTGCTAAATGGCCAAAATTGTGTTGGCAAATGTGAAAGTCAAAGAATTGTACCTAAATAAGAACAGTGTAAGTACAAATATTAATTGTTGGAACAACATTGTAGGGGTCTTGCCCCCAACCCCGTTGTTTATTAAAGAACCCAAAGAACTACTCTATTCGTCCCACTAAGATTGTCTCATCATTCCTTTTCAGTCCGTCCCACTAAAATTGTTTCATACCAAATTTGGTAAAATTTGGGTGGTTCTAAATGATTCTTACTTTATTTTTACTTTATCAATTCAATATCAACCACATAAACCTACTTTTCTTAATAATCGTACCACCTCCTCATGCCCCAATGTTAGTGGGACGGAGGTAGTATTTATTTATTTATTTATTTATTTATGCATATGAACGGAACTTGTTATGGGACTTATTCCAGAGCAACTTGTTCACTTGATTTGTATACTCCTTTGAGGCTCAATTTTATAGCTAGGGTTTGGGTGAATCTTGAAGTCTTTGAACAAGAGCAAGCAAGGATGACCACTATTCGAAGATTTTGCTGCAACGATCTTCTCCGATTCACACCTGTTAATCTAGATCATCTCACCGAAACTGTCAGTGTTTTTGTCATTTCTCTCTCTCTCTCTCTCTATCTCTATCTCTATCTGGGAGAATAAACCAATTCAGCTTTGTATCGTCATATGAAGTTTCAATGGAAAAAGAATTGGTATGTGAAATGCTGATCATTTTTTGTTGTAGTTCAATATGTCGTTCTATATGACTTACTTGGCTAGGTGGCCTGACTATTTTCATGTGGCCGAAGCTCCGAGCAACCAAATCATGGGTTACAGTAAGTTCATCTCCAACCTTGTGTTCATAGTATGTTGAAACTTGAAATTATTAGATTTACGTTTTTATTGTATTGCTGTCCACTACAGTTATAAAAGTGGGACGATTTGCTTGGCTCAAACACTAAAAACATAATGCCAACAACTGTGCTATATGTAAACCTTTTGTACACCCCTTAGCTCACAGACAAAACATGTCCATGTAAGAAAATATAACACCGAAAGATGTCAAATATGAGTCATGTATGTGAGCTCATTCATGCACACAAAGTAGGTTTGTGTGTTGTGTCTTGCTCACAAACCTTTATCTGTATTCACAGACAACTATGTTTTTGTAGTTTGCTCAAAACACAACTCGTCTTTGACACCTTTCTGCTTTTCTTTTTCTTACATACACATGTTTTATTTGTAACTTAATAATTTGACAGAGATGAATTGTTTTTATGTAGAGGTGTACACCATTAGTGTACAAATAACATTGTTTTAATGTCAAAACACTCAAATTAGTATTGACTTTTCATCAGACAGATTAAGTTTTGTAAATAAAATACTAAAAGTTCATGTGATTACTTAGTAGGCCGTGGATCAATGATACACCAAAATGGCCTGCTCCTTTCCATGATTGGATAGGAATAAAGGAGAATATGTTGATCGTTGATGACTCATTAGTTTATAGTTTTTACAGTAAATTTTTAAGAATATTTGGGTTTTACACCTTTACCCTTGAATATTTCCATCATTTGCAATGGAGCCAAAGATTCATTATTTTTTGGCTTGAGATTATGATGGAATAAAGCAAAATGGCTCAGTAAACTGTCTGCGCTTCTTTGTAATGAAACATCAGTCAGTCCATGCAATTTTGGACGCGATTTTCACTATGGGTTATCCGGAAACAGTCTCTCTGTGCTTTAGTATAGGGGTAAGACTGCGTACATCCGACCCCCCCTTACCCCACCGTAGGTGGGAGCCTTTGCGGCACTGGGGTAAATGAAAAAAAAAACACCTTTACCCTTGAAAAATCAAGCGTCAGTGTGTCACCATAAAAAGGACACACTTAGGCTAAGGCTGATAGTGAAACATGTAAGATGTCCTGTTTACCATCTTAGAAAGAAGGCCCTGCTAACAGCATTGGACTTGCTTATATCATTAGGCTAGTGTGCATTATTTGGATTATTTGTACTTTTGTGGTGCATGAATGACCAACAAGTAAAACACAATTAATTTAGAAATGTCCTTGGGGTGTTTCAGTTTTTTCTCTAGTTATTAATCTCATATGTTTATAAATTTCCTGCTGTTTGCATTTTTTACATGCATGAACAACAATTGAATCTGGGTTTGTGGGGAACTGTTGCCTTTTATGTTTGCAGTTATGGGAAAAGTTGAAGGGCAAGGTGAATCTTGGCACGGTCATGTTACTGCTGTTACTGTATCCTCTGAATATAGAAGGCAACAGTTGGCCAAGAAACTGATGAATTTACTGGAAGATGTCAGTGATAAGATGTATGTGTAATTTCTGTTTCTTGCATGCACTCCTTGTTTATTGCGTCAAACAATAACTATCTGTAACCTTGAAGAGGAAAATGAAATGCTTATTTCTCATTCATGAGTATACGGCATAAAAATATAAGTCTGATTTTATATTTATTATCACGTCTTATGTTACTCCTGCATCTTCTGGAATGCTCTCTGTCCCGATTCTGAAAAAAGAATCATGTTTCAAAACTTATCTGTGTCTAAAACAAGTCATGCTTCAACAAAACAAGCTAAGTTCAATTGAATTTAATGTAATTTTTCAGGTATCTGTTTGCCTCAAAGAAGTTAAATACAGGAGTTGTATCTTACATTTTTACCAAAGTCAGAAGTTGTACCTTGACAAAACACATTTTTTTTGAAAAAAAGAATCCCCTTGTTTGACAAAAATCTATTGGGAATTTTTGCCTCTGTCTTGTATTACTGATTTCTCCCTGTTTCATGTGTTCCCAAGTCTAGGGGTAGATTGGTGATGTCATTTTCTAAATTACTGTGTTTTCAGATAGGTATTACTTATACGGGCACTAACAAGAGCTTTTCCATTATAGTTACAAGGCTTTCTTTGTTGATCTCTTTGTGAGAGCATCAAACGTGCCAGCCATAAAGATGTACGAGAAGGTATGCTTGACTCTCACTTCATCTCATGCTTGATTTTTTATGCGCCCGTGTCCCACAAAAACAGCTCAGTTTGAGTAAACCAAAATAATTTTTCAAGTAGTGTGTCTAAACAAGTGGACCAAACAAGTTAAATAGGATAAACATAGTTAAAATATTAAAAATGTTTTTAAGAAGTAACTATGATTTACACCTAATGACAGTTGTACATTGTGAAATAAAGTTGTACCTAGGTCAAACAAGAATATTTATGGGACATAAGGAGTGCATGTATGATGTATATATTTTTAAGTACTTTGGAAGTATCTTTGAACAAGGCATTAGTCTAAGTACATATATATTCTATTTTCCAGCTTGGCTACATAATATACAGGAGAGTGCTACGGTACTACTCTGGAGAAGAGGACGGGTTAGGTGAGTTGGGTAAATCCTACCATAAAAGTTTATAGAAGTATATTCTACTAATTAGTACGTAGTATATCTTAATTAAGAGACGTTTTTTTTTTTTTTTTTTGTTTCCTCTAAATGATAGATATGAGGAAAGCTCTATCACGAGATGTGGAGAAGAAGTCCATCATTCCCCTTAAACGGCCGATTACACCAGATGAACTGGAGTATGACTAATGACAAATTCGTCTTGTTCTTTGTTTGGCTGCTACCCCATGAATCTATGGGGATGCATAGGCTGTTCTTGATTATAAATGAATGAATGACCCATAGCTGGGAATAAATCAAGTTTAGAACGTTGATTTAGTGGCTTTGTGGTTTTGTTCTTACTGTCCAGATATCTTCGGATCATCCTCCATCTTTTTGAAATAAGTACATGAGGGCATTCATCATGCAGAATTAGGGGGTTTTGGTCCCCTTAACAGAAGAATATAATTGCACAGGCCAACTAGTTTTGTATCTACAAATTGTGTCTTGTTGGATACTCGGTTGTTAATGCAAGAGTGTTCCCCCAATAGCCAGTGATTAGTGGCTACCTGATATTTCTTCAGTATAGAGTTCCTTGACCCTTGCCCATCTTCGTAACTCTCAAGTCTCAACCACCTCCCCATCCAACTCCCTCCTTCGCTGTCTACTTCACCCAATGCATGTCTACGGTCTACCCCTCTCCTGTCTCCACTAGTGTCCATTCACTCATATCTGTTTATGGTTTAAGAGCTCGTTTGGTAACACTAAAATCGGATGAATCTGTTGAAATTTCTGAAGTTCTGGTTGAAGTGGCTTTATTGGTTGATTCTGTTGATTTCTGGATAAAATATATTTAGATTATATTTTATTAATAAAATAAAGAAAAGTTATATGAAAAAATAACTAAAATGGTCATCCACACTAACTTTAGCCAATACAGCCAGAAAAGTAACTCCAACCTTACTTATTCTTATTATTACACAATTTAGCGAGTGAAATAAAAAAAATGTGTTTGATTAAAAAATTGGATGATAAACCTGATAAGTTGAAAAATAGTCACCAAATGAGCTCTAAAATTTTATATTTATCATACAAAAATGGATAATTGATTATATGCATACGCACACTGAATGCACTCAATAAAAACGCTTTATAGGACACACATAGAAGTATAGAACACATAAAAGCATATATTTATACGGATGTTTTGAAGTATATAGTTGTCCCTGTACAGAGTCTACACAAACAAAAGTCAAATGATACTTAATACGTAGTACTTCCTTCGTTCTTAAATAAATGCAACGGTCAACATTTCACACTTGTCGAGACACAACTTTGACCATTAATATAAATGATTTTGTATTAGTAAAAAAATTAACAAATTAGATTATGAAAATTTACAATGAGACAAGTTTAACAATATTTTTTTTCATAAAATAATATTATTACATTAATAAATAAAACGTAGTCAAAGTAGAATATATTTTAGCTTCTCTTTGACCGATTAAATGTTTTTATTCCCACCCTTGCAACTATATTTTATAAAACATGTATACTCCTTCAGTTACAAAAATTACTTCTCACTTATTCTGAATTGTCCTAAAACTTTTAACATTTTTTATATAAATCACAATCTTACATTTTGACATTATCAATAAGTGTGCCAATTCAAATGTATACTAAAGTTTAGGGCGAAGGTAACATTTTATAAAGTACAGCACATTTGAATATGCTAATTAGGGTAAATTCTGGATTTCGTAATTTGTTTAGCACTAGGATACAAAGTGAGAAAAGTCTTCAATTGAGTTACACAAGTTAAGTACATTTTCTTTGTATATTCCAATGTATCTTCTTCCCATAGAGTGATAGAATTAAGTTAGTACTACCTCCATCCCATAAAATTCTTCTCACTTTAACTTGCACGGAGATTAAGAAAGTGGAATAAAGTGGAAATGTATGGTTGTGGTTGTGTAAGAAAAATGTGAACCACACAAATTGTCCAAAAATGGTAAGTGAGAAGAATTTTTTGGGACGACCCAAAAAGGAAAGTGGGAAGAATTTTATGGGAAGGAGGGAGTAATTTTTTTTCCAATTGGAATTTTGTAGAATATTTTGAGTTGTTTCTAATATTTTGATTTTTCTTTTAAAGTTAAACATACTTGCAATTTGTTGAATTCTCCAAGACTCCAAGTAGTCTCCAACTGCTGAATGCCTGACCTGTTAGGTATATATACTACTAATACTTGTAGCAAATAGCATAATATAATATCTCAAAACATTAAACACTTCATATTTGATCGATATAGCCAATAATAAAGAAAATCAAATAAGACAACTCAATTAAATAAAAACATGCTAATGTACTTCAGATATAGGATGCTTAAATTAGACAAATGGGTATTACAAGAAGCAAGGCAAGATCATGAAGCCCAATTTGTAAGAATGGAGCGCCACTTGTATTATCCGCGGTGTATGATGGGCTAAGTTGAGGAGCCCCATAATTTGGCGAAGACGATGGAGGCCCATAATTTGGCGAAGACGATGGAGGCCCATAATTCTGGGGTGATTGGGCTGGGCTTCCATTGGGAACCTCAACACGCTGATTAGTTTTAGGAACTCTAATGTCGATCTTTTGCCCAGCCTGGCAATGGCCTTCGAACCCACAAATGTAGTAGTAGTGGCCTGGGCCCATTATAGTTATTGAGTCGTTGCCGGAGGTGTAAGTGGCTATTGGCGACGTCGTTTTGCAAGAATGGTAGTCTTCGCGGCTCACTCGCAACACATTGTGTTCATGGGGATTGTATTCAAAACCTGCAATTTATTTAGAAAATAGGTTAGGGCTCATTTCTTGCTATAATAATTGTGAGGTAAAAATATAAAATGAATCAGCTATAAAATGTAAAAATATGGGAAATTTATTCAAAACTAGGATCGCTTGTTCATACTATAAAACTTGCTACATTGGGTTCGGTTATAACTCTACCAAGTTTCCATTGATGATTGTTCCAAAAATTTATCACTTCTCTTGTTTAAGACTATAAGAGGACTTCGAGGTGTTTGGTAAATGATCTATCTGTTTGTTTTGGCTGTTTGGAGTGACTTTAACTGTTTGACTTCGAGATGTTTATTATAGGCGTTTGGAGTGACTAAGTGACTTTATTAATAAACATCTTTTTTATTTGACTATTTGCCGCAAAAAAGCCAACAACGAAGAAGTCACTCTGAGTAGCTTTTCACATCGGCTTTTACATTATCATTTAAAATTCTAATATAACCTCTCATTTTAGCCCATTTGTTAATTATTTAATAACTATTCAAAAAATGAAGTACAATGAAAATAATTACGAAAATGTAATACTCCATCCGTCCCGAAAAGATTCGCCAAATTGACTTTTCTTATTCAATGACAACCAACTTTGACCAATTATATTTTCTAATGCGAGATTATTTTGAATATAAGAATTATATCAAAATATTTCTTATTCAAAATATTTTCATAAAAGTATAAAATTTATAAATTTTATGCAATTATAGTAATTAAAATCATTGCCTAAGAAAAGTCAGTATGACAAACCTTTTTGGGACGAAGGTAGTACTATTTAATACACCGACAATAAACATCATCATGAATATAAGTACTATTTTAAAGGTTACTAAAAACAATCATATATAAAATATTAATACTAAAAATAATTGAATTTATGTAAATAATAATTAAAGATAATACTATTTTAGAGCATTATGTATTTGTGTATGCATGTATTTATATCAAAAATAATAATAGTAGTGATTATATAAAATAATAGTTAGTGTACTTATCAAAAAAATAAAAATGTACTCCATAAAAGCTAAATTAAATTCATAATATTTTGTATATGTATTCTTAATATTCATTTTACGGCTTAACAACTAATTGTGAACATCTAAATTACTAAACACTTTGCTTTAATCCTAATGATATAGCGGCAAGTCAAAACAACTAAAAGAACCCGGTGATATCAAAGAATGTATATAATCAACAATCAACTAACAATCAACGGCCGATTGCCGAACATCCGCAGGAAGTACATCATTTGTTTTATCAAATTTGTGATATGCTAGGGCCTCGGTAGATCGGCTCTATCATTTTCTGTTTTGATGGTATCCAATGCCACATTTGAAAATTCATATCTTAAACAAAAAGTATTAATTGTGTGTACACACACACATATATATATATATGTATGTATATATAGATAAAGAGTGATAATTGAAAATTCATGTTAAAACTTGTTAAAACACGAGATTCTATATTAGATGTCAAGTCAAACTGATAGGAAGAATGACCCAACATTTCATTTGATACTAGTGTTTTTTGTTTAATCAAATGACTATTAAAAGTAGCTTTTTATTTTTCATATTTACCGCACCCTGAAATTGTTCATACCATAAGAATACTGAATATAGATGGATGAACTTACTGAAGGTGTCTCCAACATGGAAAACCTTGTGGGAAGCCCACTCGTGATAATCAACACCTCCTACATTCCAAGCAGCCGCAGCCCCAACTCTGTACTGAGCGCCTGCCGCGGTGGCCGGAAAACGAGAGACGGCGATCAACGTCAACAGCAGGGCCGCTGCTTCCGATCTCAACCCGCCCATTCCGCTCATATCGAGTGCCTTAGCTTGCAGTTTCTCGATCAAGTAAACCTTTTCCCTTGTGAAGATTAATCAAGTAAAGAGGGGATTTTATAATGAATAAATAGTCACATTGCAAGGATATATGGCGTGGATGGGTAGGATGAATCTCGTTTGTAGGCAGAAAAACGTGACAAGTTTGTCATGCATATTGACCGTTGTATGTCTATGACAGACAGTAAGAAAAGATCATCCCAGTAATTATTGCTGTCTAACTCCACCCGCATGTTCCTCGTGGTATAAATAAGTATAACTAGTACGGTTCACACTAATCATTAGTGACTAATGAGAAAAACGAATATATTACCGGTAGGCCTAACTCAACGGATAGATAGTACGTGTCATATGAGATGAGTCTCCGGTTTGAATCCTGGCAATTGCGGAAAAGTTACTATGTAAAAATACATACAACGTTTGGAAGTATCTCGGTAAAAGTCTCGGTCTCTATCAGCTAGGTTGTGATTAAAGTCCAATTTACATTTATTCTTCCGGTTAAGTGTCTGGACGGTAGTGTAGGCTCTCAAGGATGGTGTGTCATCATTTGTTTTAGAAAAACAACGGTTTGAAGTAGAAGATAAATGGAGCTTTTGAAATAATTTCAAAACATTTTTAAGAAAATCCGGACACACACAGCTGTTGTGTATTATCAACCGCCATATTTTGTTTTAAATACTACGTATATATTTTTAAATAATTTGCGCTGTCGACGCAGTGGTTCATAACTTAAGAACCGATACATTTTGAATAAACTAGCGTCAGATTCAAATTAAAATTAATGTGCGTAGCTCACCTGGTAAGAAGAAGTGCCACAAAGGAGAGATCTTGGGTTCAATTTCAAGCAATCACTTGAGATGTAACCTCACTCACTTTCCATCAGAGTGTTCAAACCTCAACTTACATCCTCCCAAATAACTGTATGGACGGTTTTGAGACCTTCAAGAATGGCCGGGTGTCCTCCTTCTTTTTGCTATGATTAATCATTAAATTTTATTATTTTCGAGCAAATTATAAGATTTTATTATACTTTATTTTTTATACGGAGTAGTTCATTGTAGTATAAAATCTTATTAATTGTAGATTGTATTTATAGGGATGTCATTATATGGTGCGATGGTTGTCTTTAGGGAGAATTTGACTTTGCACTCCACTTTTTGGGTGATATTATACTTACCCCATTTAAAAAAAAATGACTTTGCACTCCATTCCACTTTAAAATCTTTTGAATTTGCACCACATTCAGAAATTTTTCTTTACAAAATGTTATGTGTTGAAGTGCAAAATAAAAGTTATTTCAAAATGGGGTGCAAAGTCTAATATCACCCAAAAAGTGAGTGAAAAGTCAAATTCTCCCTTGTCTAGCTTTAACCTATAATAGACCATGGTAAGGTTTACTAATGTTTGTTTGTTTTCTTCTCATTTACACCATTTTGTTCAAACAAACCATACATTAGAGAAGATTAAATAAGGATTTTGTAAAAAAAAATCACTATGGTCTTGTTTGACAATCACCGGTTAGCTATTAACTTTTAGCTGGTTACGATAGTTGTTTGACAATAGTTGATTGTGTTGATTGTTTTAATCAACTAGTTATACTCCGTATTAGCTTTTGGTCAATAACTATTTAGTAAACCTAAATGTTTAAAATAGTCGTTAGAGTCTAAAAAGACAGATAAGAATATGACTATTTTTTAGATATGTAATGAAATTTGTTTTAGAAAAATAGCTCGAGACTTTACTTAAAATGTAATAATAAATTGAAATGGCCGTAGGTAGTATAATTGGTAGTACAAGGTTTTGTTGAAATCTAATGGAATTTCTCCGTCGGGGATGATGGATCGGAGTACTATTCATAAAGGCCTGTGGATTTTCTCATTATTTGCACGAGGGAATCATGATCGCGCGACCCTATTTGTGCTGCCTTATAGTATCTGTTCTGTTACCTCATTCTTTACTCAGATAATTTCGAACATATGATCTCATCTTTGAGAGTGTCACAGTGATGTCATCGAATGATAGTGATGTCATCGAATCACATAATGCTTGTCAAATATATATGGATTTAGAATTAAAATAATGAAAGTAAAATTCCATACTCCGTATAAAATTGTAACATCCACCTCATCCGGTCTGGCCGATTCGGGGTAGATGTCATTATCGTTTATCATTTCGTAAAACTTTCTAATTGAATTAGAAAACATTAAAAAAATGTAATCGTAATCGTTTTGTTAATAAACATGTCACCAGAACATTTAATTCTCAATATGAATAAAACTCACTTCATTAAAATAATAGCTTTATTTTTTTAAGACATCGTTGGTTGTATTAACTTATATGCATTGTCGTCCTCTCCGGATGTCTGATCTCTGTGTCCCGGGCTCCAACTTGATTCTTGTGTTTACCTACGTGTAGAAAAAATACATGTTCAACAATTGAATTGTTGAATGGTACTATAATATAACATGTAGTAATAAAATATATGAACATATATTTATCACTTTAATAATTGATGGCTTGTTCATATCATTTGTCCAACTTGTACATTTCAATCGTGTAAGTAAATCATATCTCAACTAATACTATGACTTAAGAAATAAATAAAAATAAGTAAATAACATACATATTTATCGAAGTTCAAAAACAACTTTCATATCAACTTTACCTTGATCTTATTTTAATTCGAGATATTTCTTATGACGTGGTGGAAAAATAATTCTACATATAAATAATAACATAACAGAAGTCATATATCCAATACAGAAATCATCTTCTTATTTCTTTTATAATAGCTGATAAGCTTATTTATCAACATACTCATTTAAGCCTTTACTCCAAGGACCAGACTTTATCCAAGGGTACAAATACAAATAAAATAGCTTATCAGGTAACCAACTTTAGTTTCGTGGACTCTGGCTTGAGGTCATATGCTAGCATACCGTGGAGAACGAATCGTCCAAACCGGAGTTTAAGTAATCTTGAAACCAAAACTTTTAAACACAGTATCCAAGACTGGTATTCCAAATCCTAGAGTACATAAGACTTTTAGATAAAAAAATATTATGAGTTCCTTTATTATTCAAAAATTTAATAATAATCCCGACATATTCTTAAATATAGATAGCTATATAAGTAGGCTCTTCCACCGAAACTTAGATACTCATAATAACTTGTATTCATATACTCATTTATCATATGAAAACATTATCATCAATACGGATATTACACACATAAATATTCGCTTTAGAGAAATAAATATTCATTCTTTATAAACAAACCCATATGTATTTTCATTTATTATAAATAAGTAAATGGAATTGGAATTCTAATAAAAATCATATTATAACATTAACATCTTTTCTTTTAATAACAACAATAATGACACTTAATAAATGTCGAATTATAGTATTGACATTTATATATATGAAGAATAAATGATCATCCACGCATCCTTTGATCTACTTTTTGTGACTGAACTCTCATCTACTTCCATCCCTCCTCTTCTAACCAGCCTTCTTACTTTTTTTTTATTTTTAAAAAAGTTGGTTATAGATCCGCCGAAGTGGGTAGCCTTAACAGCACGTGTGTTAACAAAAAAAGCCCGAAAGGTAGTCACGTCCCCGTCAAAGGAGATGTCAACCATCTCTCCTTTATTATATGTGTTAAAAAATGAATGAGAGTCTAACGTCTCATGGTGTGGTGTTAAAGTAAGCTGGTATAAGAATATTTTCAATTGGACTGTAATTTTATGGTCTTGTCATAAGCATGAAAATACCAAATGAAAGATCTATATTCCTCGTAAGCATCACAATCACCATTACTTTGATTTTTACCTCATGACTTAGCAAATCCGAACATTTAATACTTTTAAGAAATTCAACTTTATGTGACTCATGTAAGAGATAACTATATGAGCTAGATGAAGAAGTTGGGTCTAACTTAGATAAGTCTATAACTCTAAATCTATGTGAGATAACATGTAATCATTGATCACATTAAATTCATTATATTTATGCTCAGGGTAAAAGTGGCTCTGAAATACATACACGTAATCGAGTTACTCTGAGTTAAGAAGTAAAGATAAATACCATATGTATATCATTTAAGCAATTGCCCTAAATTTGAATAAAAAATGACAAACTGTCAGGAGAGTATTCATACAGATATATACCTTGAGCTTGTTTATTCCGTGCAATATGATGAAACATGAGCTTGTTTATGTCTTAATCACATTGTAAAGGTGATAACACAAGCTAGCTAGATACAACCACAATTTCCATGTCATGAAAGCAAAATTTACTTTCCTGCATAGTAACATTATATTTATCACCTTTACAATTTGATTAAGACATTTATCATCTATATTTGATTTCAACTGCGTACATTATAACACAGACCACCTTTGATTTTTAACACTACAGTTACTAACAAACTAAACTATAAAAGTTGATTCCTTTTGCAGATCATGATATTATCCATCACTTAAGTTGGGTAATTGACGTGAGATATATTAAAATTAAAGTCTCTTTTTAATGAAATAAAAGAGATGATAAATCATACAGAGACATGATAAAACCAACCTCAGTAACATCATCTTTTGAAGTGACGTAAGATGAGGTTCCTCCACCTAAAGTTTTTTTGGTTGTTTCTTTTAAGCAAAAGCGTCTGCATTCATACATGATAAAAGTTTAGTTCATATTTAATCTTTCTTAAAGTAGTACGCAATTACTTTTTGCATCCAAATTTTGTTTAGGCTTTCAAGTTCTTGGAGAATGAATATGTTAATTTTACATTTTATGAGATATCTACATTTTCATTTTAAAGTTGGTACTTGAAGTTAAAATATTGATGTCGATATAATTGAATCTAAGAAAATTAAGGTTTGAAACCCGTACTAAATGCATAGAATAAATAAAGGTTCACCATACATAATAATGTCATGTCCACTTCATTTCTGAACATGGAAGGTGAATTGGTGAATCTTCTTCACAAGTTAAGAAGGTCAGATTAGAGAGCATATGCAAGGGTGTAAGACTAAGTTAGCAATATAAAAGTGAAATACTACTAATTAATGCATTTTTTAAGAAAATATTTTCAACTGGGTTAGGACAGAACTCAGAAGCTAGAAGGTACTGAAAATGACATAAAAAGTTGAGGTTTGGGTTATTTCTAGATGGTGACATGAGAAAAAATTGTACTCCCTTCGTCCCGTTGGAATGTTCCCGGTTTGACCTACACACATATTAAGGAAATAAACACTGTTTCGACATTGTTTGGCATTGTTTCGACACTGTTTGACCCTGTTTTGATGTAGTATAACTTTCCATTCAGAGAAATGGGAACTTTCCAACGGGACATCCGAAAAAGGAAAGCGGGAACATTCCAACGGGATGGAGGGAGTATATTTTACATACAAAGTGTATTAAGTTCTACATTACAAAAACGGCATGAATATATTACCTCCGCAGTCCTCGTCTATTAGTACTAAGTCAAGTTGTCAACCATCCACATGTGAATAAATAAAACAGACCTCTTCCTTTATAGGCACCTAATTTGTTGCAAAAGTAGCAGATTTGCAGACCCATGACATATTGAGCTACCCGAAAACTTGGTAAAATCCAAATTCTTACTTGATGTAATCAACATACCTATTAGAGGTGTACTTGAATAAGGCTACTAACTAATAAGGTAATTAAGTTAATATGAGTTGATTTTTCGGTAACACATCTCACCTCTATTGGATTTAGACTTGCATTAAACTTAACTTAATAATAAATTCTGAGGTGTTGGATTTGAACTTGCTTAAAATTGAATACAGTGCAATAGATTATGGAATATTCTACTATTATTATCACTATATTATTAATTACAACTATTTCAGGAATTATAATAATTACAAAAGAGTAAGGTTTTGATGATTTATTTCACTTTTAAGGAATAATAATAACTCTATTAGAGCACTGATTAGGGGTGTGATCGTTCAGGAAATGGTTTAGAGAATAAAAGATTTACTTCAATCATATTCCTATGGAGTGGAGGCCTTATATAATTCATTAAAGACATGGAGTAATACCATCCACATTCCTTGAACAATTCCCTAGACAATTCCCTGAACCATTCTTGGAATGTTAGACAATTGCAACTGTAAGACAATACCTCTACTTGTTCTTCCCTGCATATAAGACTGAAATCTTACTTGAACCGATGGTTAATTGTTGGTGGTTTCACAAGTAAGTAACTTCGGTTTATTAATGCACGGTCGTGGTTAATAGACTTAAGAGGGATCGATTTTGTTGGTTAAACCGAAACCGTTGTGTTAAGGTTATCAACCTCAATTGATTTCATCAAGGAGTTAAAAAGATTGAATGCTACTATTATATCGGTATACAGCGTTGTTCTATATTTGATTAATAGTAAGGGTTATTAATGAACGGTCGTTGTTAATAACTACCCTCGATGAATTGGAGATACTTCTCGATTGAGTATTCGAGAGGGGATAAGTTATAGATATAACGAGGATCGACTAAAATATATCAACAAGTGGAAAGTAGCAAAGCCAAGTCCCTTTTATTCTTGAATTAAACACATATAGGTTGTTCATCTTAGTTTCTTAATTGAATTGATTCACTCAAAACCAAAACCCCCCTTTTTAATTACTAGTTTCATAGAAAGAAAATCATTCATTTCCCTGTGGATACGAACTCTACTACGCTATACTACGTATAATATAATTCTTATGTGTATGTTAAGTATTATTACTCAGTTTGGTTTCAATCATAATGTAATGCATGGTGAATACATATTGTATACATACGCATGTTTGGGGTCGTTGTTGAGTATATACTCCTATAAGATACTACATACATGATAGGAAATTCACACTATCAAACTATAGTGCATAAATGTATATTTTTATGTTGATTGAGTGTGGATTTTCAATCGCTTTTAGTTAGTTTGTAAGTACTTGTTTTATTTTGTTTGTAATTGTTCTCTCCTTCCTTTCGGAGTTATAGAATAGTGATAGAGTTTGTAGCAAGGAAAAAGGGAGAAAAACTGAAGACAAAAAGACCCAGGAGCACAAAAACCCGACCGGGTCAGACCTTGAACCCGGTCGGGTCAGTTGAAGACCGGATCTAAGAAGAAAAAGTAAGACCCGGTCGGGTCCCTTACTCGACCCGGTCGGGTCAGATATGACCCGGAACACCAGAACATGCTGAAGATCACAAAGATTTGGAAAAAATCTGATTTAGACCAAACCCGGTCGGGTCCCTCACTTGACCCGGTCGGGTCTGACTTGACCCGGGACAAATTAACGTGCTGGAACACAAAAACGTGGGAGATTATCTGATTTTGACCGGTACCCGGTCGGGTATGTACCTATACCCGGTCGGGTACCCGGCCAAAGGTGTTGAAAAACACCTATAAATAGCACTCTTTTTCTCCTCTAAAAAGCATTCCTTCTTCCATTCTCTTTAGCTCAGTTTAGAATAGCATTTCTTTATATTTTTCTAGCTATGTTTAGCCTCCAAATGAGGAGCTAAACTCTCATTCTTGGTCTTGCTCTTGAAGCTTGTTGATTATTAAAGTTGTGAGTTATTTTCTTAACTTCTTCTCTTGATTATTAATTCTTCCCTTAATCTCATTCTATATTAATGTTGGAGGGTTGCTAAGTGACGATTAGTTAACGTTCCAACATTAATTACTACTAGAAACGATCAACGAACCGATGGTTAATCGTTGGTGGTTCCACAAGTAAGTAACTTCGGTTTATTAATGCACGGTCGTGGTTAATAGACTTAAGAGGGATCAATTTTGTTGGTTAAACCGAAACCATTGTGTTAAGGTTATCAACCTCAATTGATTTCATCAAGGAGTTAAAAAGATTGAATGCTACTATTATATCGGTATACGGCGTTGTTCTATATTTGATTAATAGTAAGGGTTATTAATGAACGGTCGTTGTTAATAACTACCCTCGATGAATTGGAGATACTCCTCGATTGAGTATTCGAGAGGGGATAAGTTATAGATATAACGAGGATCGACTAAAATATATCAACAAGTGGAAAGTAGCAAAGCCAAGTCCCTTTTATTCTTGAATTAAACACATATAGGTTGCTCATCTTAGTTTCTTAATTGAATTGAATCACTCAAAACCAAAACCCCCATTTTTAATTACTAGTTTCATAGAAAGAAAATCATTCCTTTCCCTGTGGATACGAACTCTACTACGCTATACTACGTATAAGTGTTTAGTATTGAAATTATTTTGACGCACCGTGACAAAGTGCTCATCAAATTTGGCGCCGTTGCTGGGAAAAGGCAATTAATTTTTCTTTTTATTTTATTTCAAGAAAAATCAAAAATAATATATAAAGTTTTCTATTTTTGCTGAGATTTGTTTGAGTATATGGTAAAAACCCGATCCATAAACCAACTCACCTACCAAACAAACCTCGAAATAGAAAAAGCTCTCGAGCGGTTAAAAAATAAATTCTCAAATACCGACCCGGGGGAATCCTCAAGTGCTAGTTCTCAATCTAGCGAGTCCGAGGAGTCAATATCAATGGCTCTTGAAACAAGAACACTGAGGGAGCTCACAGCCCCCAATCTAAATCAACAACCCTTATGTATCACCTTCCCAACTCTTGATGCGGGTGCTACATTTGAGTTGAAATCTGGACTCATACATCTACTTCCATCTTTCCACGGGCTAAGAGGAGAGGATCCGAATAAACATCTTTCAGAGTTCCACATCGTTTGCACAAGCATGTGCCCGAACGGTGTTACCGAGGAGCAAATCAAGTTGAGGGCTTTCCCATTCTCCCTCAAAGACACCGCCAAAGATTGGCTCTTCTATCTTCCCTCGGGAAGCATAGACACTTGGGCGGCCATGAAGAAGAGCTTCCTCGAAAGGTATTATCCCGCCTCCATCTCCTCATCTCTAAAGAAACAAATCAGCAATGTGGAGCAAAAAGATGATGAATCGTTCTACGAATTCTGGGAACGATTCAAGAAACTCTGTGCGAGCTGTCCGTATCACGGCTACTCGGAGCAAGACCTCATCCTTTACTTTTATGATGGTCTTTGCGATGATGATAGACGGATGATCAATGCTGCATGTGGAGGAGGAATAGTCAACAAAACTCCTTCTCAAGCTAGGAATCTTATCTCGGAGTTGGCCGAAAATTGTAGACACTATGATCGGCGGTCAACAAAGAGAGTCATGGCAGCGGAATCCAACAACTCGTTGGAGAGTCAAGTAGCTGGCTTGACTTCTTTGATTAAAGATTTCCTTTTAAATCCAAAAACCCAAGAAGTCAAGGTCTGCGGCATGTGTTCAACACAAGGGCATCCCACAGATTCTTGCCCAACTTTACAAGAGGAGAATCCCGAGCAAGTCAATGCTTTGGGGTTCCAAGGCCAAAGGAGGTACGATCCTCACGGCAACACCTACAATCCAGGATGGAGGGATCATCCAAATCTAAGGTACGGAAACCCTCAACTCCCTCAACAATCAAACCCTCCCCCTCCTCAACAATATAAACAACAAGGCCAAACATCGAACTCAAGCATGTCCACCGAAGACATGATTCGAGCATTAGCCATGAATATGACTACGATGCAACAAAGTGTGGCCCAATTTCAAGAAACCACAAAGTCTAGCATCCACAATTTGGAAAGCCAAATGAGCCAAATCTCAAACGCCGTGAGTAGGCTAGAAGCTAGGGATTCGGCAAAACTCCATCTCAAACGGAGCCGAACCCGAGGCAACAAGCTCATGCAGTCACTTTGAGAAGTGGAAAAGAATTGGTTATGGCTAAGGCAAAAGCAAAGAGCCATGTGGGAGAAGAGGAGGAGGAGATCTTGATGCCAAGCTGACGTGCACTCGTCGTTAGGTGCACTCAAAATAAATAATCAATACAACACTAATACGTAGTATAGTGTAGTAAGGTTCGTATCCACAGGGAAAGGAATACTTTTTCTTTTATATAAATAATAACGAGGGGGGTTTAGATTTGTTTGGTTTAATAACACTAAGATAAACGACCTATATGAGTTTAATTCAATGAGATGGGGACTTGGTTTTGCTTTTATCCACTTAATGAAATGTTCGTCGATCCCGGTTATATCTTTAACTATCTTCCTCTCGAATACTCAATCGAGGAGTATATCCAGTTCATCGAGGGTAGTTATTAATAACGAGATGCGTTCATTAATAAAACTTACTATCGAGTCAATATAGAACAAGCGCCGTATATTAACTTGATAGTAGCAATAAACTTAAGATGAAAACGATTGAGATTGATAACCTCAACACAAGCGGTTTATTGGTTTAATCAATATAATTAATTCCCCTTGGCATATCAACCATGAGATGCATGCATTAATATCCCAAGTTTACTACCGTTGAAAGAACCGGATTAATAACAAGCGTATTAACCGATTGATTCTAGTAATAATTAATATGAGAAACAATACTAGTTGATACTTTAAGTAATGTTTAAGATATTAACATGAAATATGAATAGGAATTAATCAATACTCAAGGAAGAATATTAAAATATATGAATCCTACTATGATTAATATCAAGATGTTAACTAATTGTCATCTTAGTAACACTCCCCAATATTATCATAGAGGAAGAAATAGCTATTACTATAACCAATGTCAAGATGTTAACTAATTGTCATCTTAGTAACACTCCCCAACTTTGATATAGAGATAGTATTTTGAAAGAAAGAATTAATATTCAAGGAAGAAGATTAAAGAAAATAACTCACAACTTACAAATTCATTAAGCTTCAAAGTAGTAAAACCAAGATGGAAGAGTTTAGCTCCTCATTTGGAGACTAAACATGATGAAAAATATAAAGAAAGAGCTATTCTATACTGAGCTTAGATGTACAAGGGATTGGATCTCTTTTTGTGAAGGAAAGGAGGTGTATTTATAGGTTTTTGGGATGAGATTCGGGTACTCGATCGGGTATATACATGGTACCCGATCGAGTATGTGTGTAACATCCGATTCGAGGCATACTCGACCGGTTTCAGGCTATTTTCTAAGTGTATACCCGATCGAGTATATATGAATACCCGGTCGAGTATGCTTAGAAAGTGATATTCGGGCTATACTCGACCGATCTTCGTTTGCAATTTAAAGGCATACCCGATCGAGTATATATGAATACCCGGTCGAGTATGCTTAGAAAGTGGTATTCGGGCTATACTCGACCGATCTTCGTTTGCAATTTAAAGGCATACCCGATCGGGTATGTCGGTCTACCCGATCGGGTATAGACATAGAATCGTGGCCAAAATCTTCCCTGCATGTTCCTTTGTCTTCGGATCTGATCCGATTTGAAGTTCCAACCTAATACCCGATCGAGTATAGCTAATACTCGACCGAGTATAGACCAAAATTCAGGATCTTCTTTTGTCTTTGAACTTTTGTACCTTCTCTTCACTTTTTGGGTTCACCAACTGTACTTTGGGTGACCAAAACCTGCTTAAGCTCAGAAAATGTCTAATCTAACCTATTTACAAGAATTTAACAATCTAATCTATTACACCAAAAGTGTGTAATTTCCAAAGTAAAAGTCAAGCAAAACTAATTAAAAACATAAACATAGAAATGGAAATTACGAACGTATCAACTCCCCCACACTTAAACCTTTACTCGTCTCGAGTAAGATCAAATGTTTACAAGTGTCAATGTTTGTCCAAAAGTTCCACAGTTCAACAAAAAGATAATACAAACACAAAGACCACCAAGGATTACAAAAAATGAGTTTTAAACTCAAATCACAAAAGACCATCTTGGGTTTAATGGCCTCCTAGTGTTGTCTTCTTTTCTCCTCCTCTCTTCTTCTTTATCTTGAATCTTCATATTCTTCATAAGGATACAATGAGTGCCTGCAAGAACAAACATTTCTCTCATATCTCTCATTTTGCCTAGGAGCCTTTTCAGGTTTTCATCCTAGCACCTCTTTTCATTTTCCATTCTCTCCAACTCACTCATTTTTTTATATAAGCCTTTTTTGCTTAGATTGCCCATTTTGTTGGGTTTTCAACCTAACTAGCATTTATTTTCTTTTGTTTATTTTTTTTTTGTACATTTTTTTTTGAGTGTAAAAGTTCAAAAGAATTACATGCATAGTGCTAGGTACAAATGAGAATTACATACCATCATGAGTGTCTCCCCCGCACTTGAATCACGCACTGTCCCTAGTGCCCGCCTTCTCCTCCGTAGTAGCTCCCTCCAAAACCGCTCCCTTGGCCACCATCTCCCATGTAAGTGTCCCCGCCATCTCCGCCGTCGTACCCTCCACCACCGGAGCCAGATCCTCCAAAGTTACCCCAATGAGTGGGGTCATACCATGAGGGTGGTGGAGGAGGGTTCGCCATGGTATGGAAGGATCCCTGCTGTGCCATAAACGAGTACATAGGCCCGTAGAACCTATGTTGGTCTTCCTCATACCGGTGTCTATCGGCCTCCCGGAGCTCCTCCAAACGTTGAAAGCCGGCCCTTTGCTCATCCTCCAATCTTTGAAAACCGGCTCTTTGCTCTTCCTCTAATCGGTTGAGCCGGTTGTCCATTTGGGCTATTCCCGTAAGAAGTTGTTGTTGACCCTCCAGAAGTTGTTGAAAGAAGTCGGGTGGTGGAGGGTTTTGGCTTTGTTCTGGGAAATCATGGCTCATGGTTGGATGGCTATGGAGTTGCTCGTAGGGCTCGTCATCGGGTTGGTTTTGGGGGAGTTCCTGTTCCGGTTCTTGAAGATGTGGTGGGAGGGCGTTTGGGAAGAGGTAATGTTGATCCGGCCTGCCTGTTTTGAAGTGGAGTTGGGGGAGTTCTGGGTTGGGCAAGAGGAAGTATTTGAGGGGTTTGGGGTGGATGTGCCAGTTGTACATATTTTTGGGCCTTTCTTCACCATAAACGGTGTGTGAAAAAGAAGTACAGCCCGAGTGGCCTAGCCAAGATATGTTCATTAAACAGTAGTCGGGTATAGGAGAGTCATCCGTATACCCGAACTTTGTGGCCAAGTGCATAATCACCCCGCCCACTACGATAGCACCCTTTGCCACACTTTCCTTCTTTAGATGAGCCCACATGAGATTACAGAGGTTGAAATCCACGTGGATACGGAATAAGGCAACCGAGATGAGGCATACATCCCCCATCCTTGTATGATGGTTGTTGGGACGTCCAAGCAAGGAGTTGGCAAGAAATTTCAAAAAGAGGCGTAGGACTGGATGTTGGACATGACTAATGTATAGTTGGGAGGAGCTAAATTTGGTCTCCCCGGTCATCTTGGTCCATAGGGTGTGGCCGAAGGCGGTATTGTCGGATATAGACTTTTGGTACGGGACCGGAATACCAAAGTGTTCGGCAAACTCAAGTTTCGTGATGGTGTGATTGTGATTAAACAATCGAAACCTGAGTTTATCATCTCTAAAGTCCTCCTCATTGTTCTCAAAGTGCACCGAGCTTAGGAATTCATAGATAATTTTTTCATTTGAGTTGTATTTCATTTTGAAAATTTTATCCATATGCAACTCATGAAAAAATTTCTTCATTATTGTGTATACTCCTAATTCCTTTAGAGCATCAAGGCATAAAAAGCGGGAAGGTTTGACTTGCCTTTCAATTGTGGACAAGAAGCGTGTGCGTTGTTCGTTGTCCACGAAAAGGATGTCCTCGTAGCCCGGGATGATTGTCCTAGTGCTTGAGCTCTGCCCTTTCTCTTTCCTTGGAGCCATTTGAAGTGATTTTGGCCTTTGAAAACCGAAATTGGGATGGTGGGGGTAGGGTTTTTTCGGACCTCTGAAAGTTGGGGGAGAATGGGATTGTTGGGTATGAATGTGTAGAGGAGGATGAGGGGAGTGTTTTGGCGTTGGAATGGGTGGATTTGGTGAAGATTTGGACGAGATATGGTAGAGAGAAGGTGTAAAAATGGGGTTTGGGCGTTTTTTGTTCGAGATGGGGTTGGGAATTTGGGGAAGATGAAGTGTTTTGGGACTGATTTGGGGTTATAAGACCCGTATACCCGATCGAGTATGTGCTGGTACTCGGTCGGGTATGGCTGGAAAGTGAAGTTTTTGAGCGGCCTGCCTCCTGTACTCGATCGGGTATGGTGGGGTTTCCCGGTCGAGTATGCTTAGAAAATGAACTTTTTGAGCAACCTGTCTCCTGTACCCGGTCGAGTATTCCTCCATACTCGATCGGGTATGTGCTTTTTTTTTCATTTTTGAAGCGTGTACTCGGTCGAGTGTGGGAATCAGTCCCCTTCAATTTTAGCTTTTCTAGCGATACCCGACCGGGTGTATAGTGATACCCGATCGGGTATTGCTTATTTTTTAAATTTTTGAATGCTCCCTCGATCGAGTAGTGCCCGGTCCCTTTTCTTTTTGCTCATACCCGACCGAGTATAAGGTTATACTCGATCGGGTATGTCCCCAGATGTTCAAAAACCTGCAAATTTTTTTTATTTCTTTTTTTTTTTCTTCCAAAAACCCATGATTAGTGCCCTCCCTCTCAACCTCTCAAAGACATAATTGAAAATATTGACAGGGGGGGTTAACAATAAAAGAAAAATGTACCTTGCTTGGGTTGCCTCCCAAGAAGCGCCTTAGTTAACGTCGTGGCACGACGTTATTCATTTTTTTTTTTTGTTTTATGTGGGATCATGAGTATCCCTTGTTTCACTTTTTAAGGCCCCATTTGGCCATTTTTCATTTTTATTTTTCGGCCTTTTCCAGTAAGGCCGGGGTTTCTTTCTCAAAAGACATCTGATTTTATCCGCTTCTTTGAAAAACAGCGGTTCTTGTGGTTCAACAACATGTAAAGAACACAGAGTTGGATTTTGCATTTGTTTTTTCGTAGAGTCCAAGATGTTGAACTCCACTTTTTGATCATCGAACTCTAAAGTTAGTGAACCACTAGAAACGTCAATTTTCGTTTTTGCGGTCTTCATGAAGGGTCTACCCAAAAGGATGGGTGTTGTTTGGTCATTAGTTCCCATTTCAAGGACATAGAAGTCAACAGGAAAGACCATATTTTCTACTTCTATTAGCACATCTTCTACTACACCCTTCGGGTAAGTACTAGAATGATCTGCCAATTGAATCACTACACCTGTTTGATGTAATGGACCAAGTTGTAGAGTTTTATACACAGAATAGGGGATGACATTTATTGATGCCCCTAAATCTAACAAGGCCTTAGGAAATGTGGTGTCTCCTATTTTGCAAGGGATAGTGAACATGCCTGGGTCGTTACATTTTTCGGGGAGTTTCCTCTGAAAAATGGCCGAGACGTGTTCACTAACTCTAACCTCTTGTTTCCCTTTCAATTTATCTTTTCTTTTTTGTTTTGCATAATTCTTTTAAGAATTTAGCAAAACGGGGGACATTTTTCATGAAGTTAAGAAGCGGAATGTTTACCTCACACTTTGCGAAGGTTTCATAGATGTCGGCGTCTTTTTCTAGCTTCTTTGTCTCTTTCAGCGCCTCAGGGAACAGGATTTCTTGTTCATATGATGAGGGTGGGGGAAGCTTGGTTCCTGTGTTTTCCTCCTCCGGTGGGACTATTTTTTCGGGGTCCACACCCTCAGTCTCTTCATCGTTCTCTTCTGCCTCTTTCAACGTTGCACCACTTCTCAACGTTATAGCATTCACATGTTGTCTCGGATTTTGCTCTGTTTGAGATGGGAGTTTACCCGAGTCTTTTGTTTCAAGTCAGTTCACGGCATTTGCAATTTGACTGACTTGGTTTTCCAAATTCTGAATGCTGGATTTGGTCTCATGCTGAAATTGAACCATGTTTTGTTGCATGGTTGAGACATTTGAGGTGAGAGCTCGGATCATGTCCTCGGTGGACATACTTGAGCTTGACGTCTGGCCTTGGTGCTTTGGGAAAGTTGGTGGCAATGACTGATTTTGAGGATTCCCATACCTCAAATTCGGGTGATCTCTCCACCCAGGATTGTAGGAGTTAGAGTGTGGATCATACCTCTTTTGACCTTGAAATCCCAAAGCATTGACTTGCTCGGAATTCTCCTCTTGTAGTGTTGGGCAGGAATCGGTGGGGTGCCCCTGTGTCGAGCATATGCCGCAGACCTTGACTTCTTGGTGTTTTGGATTTAAAAGGAAATCCTTTACCAAAGAAGTCAAGCCGGCCACTTGACTTTCCAACGAGATGTTGGATTCCGCTGCCATGACCCGTTTTGATGATGACCTCCCATTGTAGTGCCTAGAATTCTCGGCCAACTCCGAGATGAGGTTCCTAGCTTGGGAAGGGGTTTTGTTGACAATTCCCCCTCCAGATGCTGCGTTCACCAGGCGTCTATCTTGCTCCGCAAGACCGTCATAGAAGTAGAGGATGAGGTCTTGCTCTGTATAACCGTGATATGGGCAGCTAGCGCACAACTTTTTGAAACGCTCCCAATACTCATATAATGTCTCATCATCTTTTTGTTCGATGTTGCTTATTTGTTTTTTCAAGGATGATGAGACAGATGCAGGGTAGTACCTTTCGAGGAAGCATTTTTTCATTGACGCCCATGTATCTATACTCCCTGACGGGAGATAGAATAGCCAATCCTTCGCCGTGTCTTTGAGGGAGAATGGAAAAGCCCTCAATTTGATTTGTTCCTCGGTGACTCCATTGGGGCACATGCTTGTGCAGACAATATGGAATTCCGAGAGATGTTTGTTGGGGTCCTCCCCCCTTAGGCCATGAAAGGATGGCAGTAGATGTATGAGCCCAGATTTTAGCTCAAATGTATTACCTTCATCGAGTGTAGGGAAGGTAATACATAACGGTTGTTGATTGAGATTTGGAGCAGTGAGCTCCCGTAGTGTTCTTGTCTCAAGAGCCATGGTTATTGACTCTTCGGTCTCGCTAGAATGAGAACTAGCGCTGGATGAATCTCTGATAGATGATTCCTCCGAGTCGGTATTAGAAAATTTACTTTTCAACCGCTCGAAAGTTTGTTCTATTTCTGGGTTTGTTTGATATATGATTTTGTTTATGGAGCGATGTTTAACCATAAACTCCACTAAGCTCAGAAATAGAAGAAATAAGAACTCTTTATATTTTTTTTTTGTTTGGTATATATATATTTTTTTTGATTTTTCTTGATATGAAATAAAAGAAAAATTTATTGCCCTTCCCCGGCAACGGCGCCAAATTTGACGTGCACTCGTCGTTAGGTGCACTCAAAATAAATAATCAATACAACACTAATACGTAGTATAGTGTAGTAAGGTTCGTATCCACAGGGAAAGGAATACTTTTTCTTTTATATAAATAATAACGAGGGGGGTTTAGATTTGTTTGGTTTAATAACACTAAGATAAACGACCTATATGAGTTTAATTCAATGAGATGGGGACTTGGTTTTGCTTTTATCCACTTAATGAAATGTTCGTCGATCCCGGTTATATCTTTAACTATCTTCCTCTCGAATACTCAATCGAGGAGTATATCCAGTTCATCGAGGGTAGTTATTAATAACGAGATGCGTTCATTAATAAAACTTACTATCGAGTCAATATAGAACAAGCGCCGTATATTAACTTGATAGTAGCAATAAACTTAAGATGAAAATGATTGAGATTGATAACCTCAACACAAGCGGTTTATTGGTTTAATCAATATAATTAATTCCCCTTGGCATATCAACCATGAGATGCATGCATTAATATCCCAAGTTTACTACCGTTGAAAGAACCGGATTAATAACAAGCGTATTAACCGATTGATTCTAGTAATAATCAATATGAGAAACAATACTAGTTGATACTTTAAGTAATGTTTAAGATATTAACATGAAATATGAATAGGAGTTAATCAATACTCAAGGAAGAATATTAAAATATATGAATCCTACTATGATTAATATCAAGATGTTAACTAATTGTCATCTTAGTAACACTTCCCAATATTATCATAGAGGAAGAAATAGCTATTACTATAACCAATGTCAAGATGTTAACTAATTGTCATCTTAGTAACACTCCCCAACTTTGATATAGAGATAGTATTTTGAAAGAAAGAATTAATATTCAAGGAAGAAGATTAAAGAAAATAACTCACAACTTACAAATTCATTAAGCTTCAAAGTAGTAAAACCAAGATGGAAGAGTTTAGCTCCTCATTTGGAGACTAAACATGATGAAAAATATAAAGAAAGAGCTATTCTATACTGAGCTTAGATGTACAAGGGATTGGATCTCTTTTTGTGAAGGAAAGGAGGTGTATTTATAGGTTTTTGGGATGAGATTCGGGTACTCGATCGGGTATATACATGGTACCCGATCGAGTATGTGTGTAACATCCGATTCGAGGCATACTCGACCGGTTTCAGGCTATTTTCTAAGTGTATACCCGATCGAGTATATATGAATACCCGGTCGAGTATGCTTAGAAAGTGATATTCGGGCTATACTCGACCGATCTTCGTTTGCAATTTAAAGGCATACCCGATCGAGTATATATGAATACCCGGTCGAGTATGCTTAGAAAGTGGTATTCGGGCTATACTCGACCGATCTTCGTTTGCAATTTAAAGGCATACCCGATCGGGTATGTCGGTCTACCCGATCGGGTATAGACATAGAATCGTGGCCAAAATCTTCCCTGCATGTTCCTTTGTCTTCGGATCTGATCCGATTTGAAGTTCCAACCTAATACCCGATCGAGTATAGCTAATACTCGACCGAGTATAGACCAAAATTCAGGATCTTCTTTTGTCTTTGAACTTTTGTACCTTCTCTTCACTTTTTGGGTTCACCAACTGTACTTTGGGTGACCAAAACCTGCTTAAGCTCAGAAAATGTCTAATCTAACCTATTTACAAGAATTTAACAATCTAATCTATTACACCAAAAGTGTGTAATTTCCAAAGTAAAAGTCAAGCAAAACTAATTAAAAACATAAACATAGAAATGAAAATTACGAACGTATCACAAGCACAAACCCTCAAAATGAAGAGGAAAATGAGGAGGAGATCACACCTCAAAGAAAGTTCCCACCGCTCAACTCATATGAGCCGGTGCCACCTTTTCCGGAGGCTCTCAAGGATAACCGGAAATACAACAATGACAAAGACATCTATGAGACCTTCAGCAAATGTGAGGTAAATATCCCTCTTCTCAATTTAATAAAAGGTGTTCCTAGGTTTGCAAAGTTTTTAAAAGAACTTTTCACAATTAAAAGGAAACACAAGTTGAATGGCAAGCATAAAATCCAAGTAAGTGAAAGAGTGTCGGCCATTTTTCAAAAGAAACTGCCTAAAAAGTATAGTGATCCGGGAATGTTCACTATACCATGTAAACTTGGAAATTCTAGTTCTTCTAGGGCTATGTTAGATTTGGGTGCATCAATCAATGTCATCCCATATTCTCTATATAAGTCCCTAGAACTAGGACCTTTACATGAGACGGGGGTCGTTATCCAACTTGCCGATAGATCCAATGCCTACCCAAAAGGTGTGGTAGAGGATGTTCTCGTCATGGTGGATACTTTAATCTTTCCCGCTGATTTTTACGTTCTTGAAATGGAGAACGATAAAAATGCAGTCCCAATTTTACTAGGCCGACCCTTTTTGAAAACGGCTAAGGCAAAAATTGACGTTTTTAGTGGAGTGTTAACCGTGGAGTTCGATGGTGAAAAAGTCGAATTTAATATCTACGACTCCATGAAATACCCCACTGATAATCACTCTCTATTTGCGATTGACACTTGCGACACTTGGGTCCAAGATGTATTTGAAATTGAGGGCAAGGATGAAGTACTAAGCTCAATAGAAAACGACATAAAGGATTTTACATTGGAATACTCTATGTTAAATAACATGAAGGTTATGGTGGCGGAGTTAAATCAACTCCCACTTTTGCCACCGGGCTCTAAAGCCCTCCCACTAACCATTCCAAGCGAGAAGCCGCTACCATCTGTTTTGCAGGCACCGGAGGTGGAAGTAAAACCACTCCCTGAAAATATGAAGCATGTGTTCTTGGGTGAAAATCACACCCTACCGGTGATTATTTCAAATGCCCTGTCCCAAGAACAAGAAGAAAGATTGATCGCGGTCTTGAAAGAATATAAATTGGCCATTGGATGGTCTATTGCCGACATCAAATGCATTAGTCCATCCACATGCATGCACAGGATCTTGCTCGAAGACGAGGCCAAAGCGGTGAGACAACCGCAACGAAGATTGAACCCACCCATGATGGAGGTGGTGAAAAAGGAGGTGATCAAATTGCTTCAAATGGGAATCATCTTTCCCATTTCCGATAGCAAGTGGGTGAGTCCTACTCAAGTGGTGCCAAAGAAGACCGGAGTAACGGTCATTGAAAACAAAGATGGCGAGATGGTGCCCACCCGAATTCAAAACGGGTGGCGAGTTTGCATTGACTACCGAAGACTCAATTCGGTGACTAGGAAAGACTTCTTTCCATTGCCTTTTATTGATCAAATGCTAGAAAGGTTAGCAGGGCACAAGTTCTATTGTTTTCTCGATGGTTACTCCGGGTATTTCCAAATACCAATAGCCCCAGAGGACCAAGAGAAAACAACCTTCACATGTCCATTTGGCACTTTTGCCTACCGACGAATGCCCTTTGGATTATGCAACGCACCGGGCACCTTTCAAAGGTATATGATGAGCATCTTTTCAGAATTTGTGGAGGTATTCATGGAGGTCTTTATGGATGATTTCACAATCCATGGGGACTCTTTTGACTCTTGCCTCTATCACCTCACTCTTGTGCTAAAGAGTTGCATTGAATCCAACCTTGTGCTAAACTCTGAAAAATGCCACTTCATGGTAGAACAAGGGATTGTTCTTGGGCATGTGATCTCATCAAAGGGGATCGAGGTGGACAAAGCAAAGATTGATGTGATTCAAACACTCCCGTACCCCACAAATGTACGGGACATCCGCTCTTTCCTCGGTCACGCCGGTTTCTATAGGAGATTCATCAAGGATTTCTCAAAAATCTCATCTCCTCTATGCAAACTTTTACAAAAGGAGGTGGAATTTAATCTAAACGATGAATGCAAAGAGGCTTTTGACACTTTGAAAGCAAGATTGGTGACTGCCCCGATCATACAGGCCCCCGACTGGTCTCTTCCTTTTGAGATCATGTGCGACGCAAATGACTATGCCGTAGGGGCTGTTTTGGGCCAGAAAGTTGGAAGAGCCTCCCATGTCATCTACTACGCCTCATCAACCCTCAACGAAGCCCAAAAGAACTATTCCACCACCGAGAAGGAAATGCTAGCGGTGGTTTTTGCTTTGGAAAAGTTTCGTTCCTACCTTCTTGGAACGAAAGTTATTGTCTACACCGACCATGCCGCTCTTCGATTCCTTATGACAAAGAAAGAAGCCAAACCAAGACTCATTTGATGGGTCCTTCTATTGAGTGAGTTTGATGTGGAAATCAAAGACAAGAAAGGAGCGGAGAATTTGGTGGCCGATCATTTAAGCCGCCTCATTCCTCACAAAGACATCGAAGACCTCCACACAAATCTCATCAAAGGAGAATTCCCGGACGAAACTCTCTTCTCCATCAAAGTCACACAACCATGGTACGCAAATATCGTGAACTTCCTCGTTTCCGGTAAATTTCCTCCACAACTCTCAAAATCTCAAAAAGAAAAATTAAGAATGGATTCAAGACTCTATGTGTGGGATGACCCATATTTGTGGAAGCATTGTAAGGATAAAATAATCCGAAGATGCATCCCTGAATATGAGATAGCCCACATCATAGAGTTTTGTCACTCTTATGCTTGTGGAGGACATTTCGGTCCGAAATGAACAACAATGAAGATACTTGAAAGCGGTTTTTGGTGGCCGAGTCTATTTCGGGATGCACACGGCTTTTGTCGATCTTGTGACAATTGCCAAAGAGCGGGCAACATTTCCAGGAGGAACGAGATGCCACAAAACCCCATGCTTTTCTGTGAGATTTTCGATGCATGGGGTATCGACTTCATGGGACCATTCCCAAATTCCCAAGGTAACATATACATCCTTCTTGGAGTAGACTACGTCTCCAAATGGGTGGAGGCCAAAGCAACAAAAACTGATGATGCCAAGGTGGTGGCTAGCTTTCTCAAATCACACATATTTTCAAGGTTCGGGGTCCCTCGAATTTTAATTAGCGATCGAGGCACACATTTTTGCAATAAAATTGTGGGATCCCTACTGAAAAAATATGGTGTGACTCACAAAATTTCTACAGCCTACCACCCTCAAACCAATAACCAAGCGGAAACCTCAAACAAGGAGTTGAAATCTATACTCCAGAAAACAGTGAACCCGAACCGGAAGGATTGGAGTATACGCATTGATGATGCGCTATGGGCATACCGAACTGCTTACAAAACCCCAATCGGTATGTCTCCTTATAGACTTGTGTTTGGGAAAGCAGGTCATCTTCCTGTAGAGCTCGAACACAAGTTGTAACACTTGAGATTTAATTTAAATGGATTAATAGTACTACTCATACCAACAAGGTGCATCTCCTTTTAAGGGAGCTCATTAGCCAAGAACTCCAAAGTTAAGCGTGCTTGCACGGGAGTAGTCTTGGGATGGGTGACCCCCTGGGAAGCTTCTCAGGGCGCGCACGAGTGAGGACAAAGTGCGCGGAAAAGGCTAGTTGCGGTTTGTGAGGACAGTACTAGAGGTCAGAAGTAACTACCTCGGGGCCTACGGGGCCGGGGTGTTACAAATGGTATCAGAGCAACCCTGCGACAGTGTGTTGACCCGTTGGATATTGGGCGGGCACTTAGCGGGGCAAGATTCTGGGGTTTGATTGAGATTGGTTTACGGGCGCAACGAGGACGTTGCGTTCCTAAGTGGGGGTGATTGTAACACTTGAGATTTAATTTAAATGGATTAATAGTACTACTCATACCAACAAGGTGCATCTCCTTTTAAGGGAGCTCATTAGCCAAGAACTCCAAAGTTAAGCGTGCTTGCACGGGAGTAGTCTTGGGATGGGTGACCCCCTGGGAAGCTTCTCAGAGCGCGCACGAGTGAGGACAAAGTGCGCGGAAAAGGCTAGTTGCGGTTTGTGAGGACAGTACTAGAGGTCAGAAGTAACTACCTCGGGGCCTACGGGGCCGGGGTGTTACACAAGTCCTATTGGGCGGTTAAAGAATTCAACCTCAATCTTGACGAGACCGGTGTACATAGGAAGCTCCAATTACAAGAATTGGAAGAACTTCGCTTGGATTCTTATGACAATGCAGAAATATACAAAAGAATATTTGTATATCCACACGGGGCGGTGGAAATTCAGGACCTGGAGACGGGAGAGGTGCTGAAAGTAAATGGACAGAGATTAAAACCCTTCTTTGAGGGTTTTCAACCCAAAAATGTGGAAGTCGTAGACCTTTCTGAACCGGTCTACGAATGAGGAACAACAGAAGATATCGTCGAGCCACGACGTTAAATAAAACGCTTCTTGGGAGGCAACCCATGCACGGTATACTTTTCTTCTCTTTTTCTTATTTTAGTAGAGTGTGTGTAAAAAAAAAGATGAATTTGGAGTATACCCGGCCGGGTATCATAACTCACCCGGTCGGGTATTACAGGAATACACGGATACCCGCACGGCTACCCGGGTGGGGAAATGAAAAATTAAAAAAAAGAATAAAACCCGACCGGGTATGTGAGTTCACCCGGTCGGGTATTGCAGACAAACGGAGATACCCGCAATGGCTACCCGGGTGGGGGAGCGAAAAAATTAAAAAAGAAGAGGAAACCCGACCGGGTACCTTATTTCACCTGATCAGGTATCAACCACCAGACCTCTCTGGTTAAGAACACAGCTTACCCGACCGGGTCAAATAAGGAGACCCGACCGGGTATCCAGCCAAAAAACATTCTGCCAGCCTCTGGAACGCTGACCCGATCGGGTAAATAAGGAGACCCGACCGGGTCAACGACTTTTCAGCCTATACCAGGTCGGGCCTTTACCTTCTGTAAGGAATATTTGTATTTAGGTTTTGATGATGCTAGATTAATTAGGACTTTAGAGTACCCCTCTTTAGACTTAATGTATTAGAATTTTCATTTGTAAAGTTCTTAGTTTAATCGACTTGGCAGAAAGCCTCCAGAGCAGAAGACCTTCTGAGCAGAAGGGCTCCAAGAACAGAAGACCCTTCTAAGGCATTGTTGAACCGAGGACCTTTGGTTCTCTGCTTCAGAACAGAAGACCTCAGGGTCTCTGTTAGCCTTTACTCTGCAGAAACCCTCGTGGCTTCTGTTGGATATAGTCTCAACAGAAGTGCTCCAGACCTTCTCTGATCAACTCTCTGTTAAAGACACCAGAAGGCCTGACACTTAGAAGAATTCCACCAAGCCGGGAAATCAACTGGAAGATTCCTTCAACGGCTAGGAGACTTGAACGGAAACGCTACAATACGCACATTAAATGCACATTTAATGCTCCCCATGCTCCGTAGAGTAATTGCAGATGATTGGCCGTAATGTCAGGATTACCTTATCCCAAAATAGTAACCCGCCAACTTTACCGGGTTCTACTGGTCAAGTCAACTGCTCGCTCATTTAATGCAGTTGTCCTCCTTCTCCTCCAACGGGAAGACAACCTCAGTATAAAAGATACACTACGAAGAACAACCGTATAACTTTGCAACTTTTGCTAACCATTGCTACAACTCTGCATACAAGAAATTCAAACGCTTAAAAGCAAAAAGCCTCCTTGAGATTAACACTTCATCATCCTCTACAAGAGAAGGCAGAAGTTGGAAAAATACTTATTTCCAACTCAAGCAAAGTTCCAAGTGTTCTTCAACTCTTCAAGCTCATCACATACAAACTCTTTGTAACGAAGCAAGTTGGAGGAACCCCTGTTCTAAATCGAACCTCTTCTTTCACAAGAAGGACGTCCAAGTATCTGGAGCTGTGAAGTAGTGATACTTCTGGAAAGCTCAGTGAAAGGACCAGTCTTAGGGAAGCCGGAAGTGCATCCAAGGAGACATCTACACTTGAAGAAGACGTGGAGAGCTTCTTAAGTGATAGGGCTAAGGCATTGTAAACGGAAGTTTTTACAGCTTAGTGGAACAATGGACTAGAGGAACAAGTTGTTCCTTGAACCACTATAAAAAAGCCCTGGTGTCATCTACTTACTGCTTTTCATTCATAGTTTTTACTTGAACTGTTTGACTCCAAAGACTTGGTATCTGTGTTCAGCAGAACTGGTCTTGTGAGTTAACAGAAGGCCTACTGCCTTTGCTTCTCTGAGGCTATTAACAGAACTCCCTACCAGAACCCCATTCGCTGCCAGTCTGTTCTGCCAACAGAACATGCTATTCTGTAAAATCTGGTACTTAGCTTGAAAAAGCTAAAAACCAATACAGTCTATTCACCCCCCCTCTAGGCTGTATCCAGTACAACCGGGACCAACAAGTGGTATCAGAGCCTCCTTGTTCTAATAATCTCTTAGGTTATTTGCTGAACAAAGATCCACTTGTTTTTCTGTTTGACCTCATTTTTATCTGATATAATGGATCACTCCTTGTCCAAGAATCTTATGTTTTCAGATCTTAAGTTTGATGACTGGAGGATCCGGATGAAGGCACATCTTTGTGCCCTTCACGATGAGATGTGGGAAGTTCTTGACATAGGACCCTTCACAAGCTTCCAGAAGGTCAACCCAGAACATGCCATTGACAACACTAGACCTCAGATGATCAATAAGGCCAAATCTGAGTGGACAACTGAAGAAAGAAGGAAGTACAATCTGGACAACATTGCTAAGGACATCCTTTACAAGTCCATTGATGATAGGTACTTCAACAGAATAAAGAAGTGCAAAACTGCAAAGGAAATCTGGGATACTCTTGAGCTCATTGGAGCTGGTGATGAGCAAGAGAAGGACAACAAGCTGACAATAGCCAACAAGAAGTTTGATGACTTCAAACTTCTCCCTGGTGAAAGCATCTCCAAGATGTATGACAGGCTCCTCACTCTCACTGGAGAGATCTCTGAGCTTGGCAAGGAACTCACCACCAAGGAGATCAACCTGAAGGTGTTGAGGGGACTGCCCTCAGCATGGAAGATGAAGGTGGTTGCTGTCCAAGCTAGTAAGGATGTAAAGACTTATCCCACTGATAAGCTCATTTCAGATCTCAAAGCTCATGAGTTTGAAATGATTGAAGAAAAGGAAGATGTACTAGAAGAGAGGACCACTACAGCCCTCACTGCCAGCACATCAAAGGTAAATGATTTTGACCCTTCAGTACTTTTATCTGACGAATATATGGATGCTTTTGCTAGGAGATTCAAGAAGTTTATGAAGAATCCCAAAGATGGAAGGAGTCCATCATTCAACAGAAAGCCATACCAGAAGGTCAAAACAACAAAAAGCAGTGGTGAGCTTCTCTGTTACAACTGCAGACAACCTGGACATTTCAAAGCAGAATGTCCACATCCTAGAGTGTCCAAGAAACAAGGGCATGATGGAGAAAAGAAGAAGTATGAAGACAACTCCAGAAGGAGAAAGGCACTTGTAACAGAACATCTTGAGAAAGACCCTCTGTCAGAAACAGAATCCAGTTCTGACTCAGATTTTGATGAGGCCTTCTGTTGCCTTGATACTGAGACAGAAGACCTTTGCCTCATGGCTCATTCTGATGATGAGGTAACCTCTACTTCTGAATCTAGTTTTTCTTCGGTAGGCTTAGCTTTTGATTCTGATTCAATGTCAGAATTTTGGGAAGAGTTTAAGGCCATACAAGCCACTTATTCCTCTGTAACAGAAGAAAACAGTAAGTTAAAAGCTGAGATTCTTGACTTAAAGAAGGAAGTTGAGATCAAAATCAATCTTCTAATTAAGGAAAGAGATCAACTGGAGACTGAAAATGTTTCTCTTCTCAAGAGAATAAGAGAAATAGAGCCTCTCGAGATTAAGTACAAAGCTTACCAGAAGGCCCAGTCTTCCATGGAAAAGATTGTACTTGATCAACAGATTGGAACTGGTTTTGGTCTTGGTTATGGCCCAACAGAATCAGGTGAGCCTTCTGTAATGCCTAGCACCAGTGTTGCTAAGGCAGATAAGGTCATAGTGCCACTGATTTCTAGCCCCATTTGTCAAGCTGGTGTATCTGGCACCAAGTTTGTTCATGAGAAGAAAATATAACCTGGACAATATTGCTAAGGACATCCTCTACAAGTCCATTGATGATAGGTACTTCAACAGAATAAAGAAGTGCAAAACTGCAAAGGAAATCTGGGATACTCTTGAGCTCATTGGAGCTGGTGATGAGCAAGAGAAGGAAAACAAGCTGACAATAGCCAACAAAAAGATTGATGACTTCAAACTTCTCCCTGGTGAAAGCATCTCCAAGATGTATGACAGACTCCTCACTCTCACTGGAGAGATCTCTGAGCTTGGCAAGGAACTCACCACCAAGGAGATCAACCTGAAGGTGTTGAGGGGACTGCCCTCAGCATGGAAGATGAAGGTGGTTGCTGTCCAAGCCAGCAATGATGTAAAGACTTATCCCACTGATAAGCTCATCTCTGATCTCAAAGCTCATGAGTTCGAGATGATTGAAGAAAAGGAAGATGTACCAGAAGAGAGGACCACTACAGCCCTCACTGCCAGCACATCAAAGGTAAATGATTTTGACCCTTCAGTACTTTTATCTGACGAATATATGGCTGCCTTTGCCAGGAGATTCAAAAAGTTTATGAAGAATCCTAAAGATGGAAGGAGTCCATCTTTCAACAGAAAGCCATACCAGAAGGTCAAAACAACAGAAAGCAGTGGTGAGCTTCTCTGTTACAATTGCAGACAACCTGGTCACTTCAAGGCTGATTGTCCCCATCCAAGGGTGTCCAAGAAACAAGGACAGGATGAAGAAAAGAAGAAGTATGAAGACAACTCGATAAGGAGAAAGGCATTTGTGACAGAACAACTAGAGAAAGACCCTCTGTCAGAAACAGAATCCAGTTCTGACTCAGATTCTGATGAGGCATTCTGTTGCCTAGATACAGAGACAGAAGACCTATGCCTCATGGCTCATTCTGATGATGAGGTAACCTCTACTTCTGAATCTAGTTCTTCTTCGGTAGGCTTAGCTTTTGATTCTGATTCAATGTTAGAATTTTGGGAAGAGTTTAAGGCCATACAAGCCACTTATTCCTCTGTAACAGAAGAAAACAGTAAGTTAAAAGCTGAGATTCTTGACTTAAAGAAGGAGGTTGAGATCAAAATCAATCTTCTAATTAAGGAAAGAGATCAACTGGAGACTGAAAATGTTTCTCTTCTCAAGAGAATAAGAGAAATAGAGCCTCTCGAGATTAAGTACAAAGCTTACCAGAAGGCCCAGTCTTCCATGGAAAAGATTGTACTTGATCAACAGATTGGCACTGGTTTTGGTCTTGGTTATGGCTCAACAGAATCAGGTGAGCCTTCTGTAATGACTAGCACCAATGTTGCTAAGACAGATAAGGTCATAGTGCCACTGATTTCTAGCCCCATTTGTCAAGCTGGTGTATCTGGCACCAAGGTTGTTCATGAGGAAGTCAGACCAGAAAAGGGAAAGATAAAGGTTCAACAGAAACCCTTTTTGAAAAATAATGAACCTGGCAGAAAACCTAACAACAGAAAAGGTTTTCAAGATAACAAAAATAAGAGACCATTCATTGACAGACAACCTCATGACAATCGTGCCAGAAATGATCACCAGAAGGGCAAATATCAAGAGAGAGTTAACTTCAGGCAGAAGAGGTTGGCTGGTCAACTTCAGAAGCCCAAGGCTAACCGTCCCTCTGCTCTTGATAGTATATGGGACTTCTTTCCAACAAAGAAAGCTATGCAAAAGTATGTAAACAGGAATCATGACCCTCACAAGCATCTGCCCAAAGTGAATCACACTTCAGTTTACTATAACTACCAGGTGGATAATGGGTACCACCCACCAAGGTTTCACCTGATGAGACCAAAATGGTACCAACTACCCAGACTCCATGACCCCCCAAGACCCATCATTGCTTGGGTACCTAAATCTTTCTTTTAATTTTGCAGGAACTGTGTGCTGGAGCTATCTCTGAACAAGAATGGTTTATTGATAGTGGATGCTCCAGGCACATGACAGGTGACAGAAGTTGCCTAACAGAGTTCCAGAAATGCAAAGGACCTAGAGTTACCTTTGGAGGTAATGACAAAGAAGGTCAAACAAAAGGAACAGGAAAGCTGATCAAGAACCAGATAGTCATAAATGATGTCTCATATGTCAAAGGTCTGAAGTTCAACTTGCTGAGTGCTAGCCAATTCTGTGACAAAGGCTACATTGTTGAATTCACAAAGGACTTCTGCTATGTGAAGCATGAGACAACAAAGGAAGTGGTTCTGACTGCATCAAGAAAGAAGAACATTTATGTAGTTGATTGGAAGACTGCCAAAGATGGTGTGTGCTTGATAACAAAAAGAGATTCAAAGTTAAGCTGGGACTAGCACAAAAAGCTCAACCATTTGAATGTCAAGACAATCAACAAACTGGCCAGAGAACACATAGTTGATGGACTGCCAGACATAGTCTACAAGAAAGAGACCCTCTGCAGTGCATGCCAGAAGGGAAAGCAACAGAAGAACTCTTTCAAACCCATTGCTGGAGATCTTTCTACAAGTCCTCTAAATCTGATTCACATGGATTTATTTGGACCTGTTGAAACTCCAAGCGTTGGTGGGAAGAAATATACTCTAGTCATGGTTGATGACTATTCCAGATATACATGGACTATCTTTCTAACAAAGTGTTAGTCCCTGTTCCTTTGACAGCAATGAATAATGGATCTAACAAGGAAGATTAAACTCTAAAGATGAACACAGAATAAATCAGCGTAAAACCTTCTTTGATAAACCGTGGAACGTACAGCAGAATGATAAGCGTAAAGCTATGAATAATAAGTACGACGTTCAACCTTTTCCTAAACCTCGGCTCCCTTTTTATAGGCGAGGTTTAGGTTAGGCGAAACAGGCTTTTGGCCTGTTTAAAATGGGCCTAACACTTGGCCTGATTTCTATCTAAATTATGCACTATTTAAATACAAGGATTAAATATAAAGCTAATCTATGACCAACTTGATTCACAATAAAATATCTCCAACAATCTCCCCCTTTGTGATCAAGTGTCATTCTCTTATTGCTTCTGTGACTTGAAGTAGTGCTTCCTTAATCCAAGTGCATGTTCATATTGTCTTAGCATATTTCTCTTTTCGAGGCGATCGTCAATGGACTTTAAAATTGTCTCCACAGTAGAGTGTTCCTTTTGAACATAAGACGATGCCTCTTGAAGATTTTCTTCCAGCTTTGCCTTCATCGGTAGAATCTGCTCTCTGATTATCTTCAGTGTTCCGTCGCAGTATTTCTCGATTTCACTGACTACCATCAGACGCTTTTCGTTCTTGTGGTTCAGGTAGGTGACTGCTGGCGGTTTGAAGAAGATGTGATATGCTGGGAAATCTTCAAGTTCTGGACCATACAGTTTTGGCTTTGTCAGGTTTGTCTTCTTCAGATTGCATTCAATAGCCATCTGTAGGTCATGTGAAGAGTGTACTCTGATCTGTCTAAGCATGAATCTCTTGATAGCTGCGAGGCCTTCGCTGTATACTATGTTTTGTCTGACTGGAAGGTATCTGTAGGCCATGAGCATTTGATAGATGTCATCTGGTTTCAGCATGATGAAGTCGTTCTCTTGACAAGTGAATTCGCTTCCATCGGTGCATTGAAGTCTGAAGGTGTAGAATGTTACTCCATGATAGTCTTCAGCCTTTACTTGTAGAATTTGATGGATCGGGAGAATATTCGACTTTAGATCTTGTTCCATCAGTTCTCTCTGTGTACCAGTTGACCTTTGAAGCAACATGTGCAGATGACCTCCAGCCTGCTTTCCTTTCAAGTGAGTAAGGCCTCTTAGCTTTAGTTCATTCAGTGGCTTGACTTTGTCTGGTCTACGCCAGATATGCTCTCTGATTTCTTCTTGGAAGGGGGCTTTGATTCGAACGTTGTCCCAGGGTTTCTCTGTCTTGGGAAGTCTTCCCGCTGATTGTCTTACAACTGATTCAAGAGCTTTCTGGGATTCCTTGTAGTTCTCCCCTTCCTTGCGTTCATCGTCCTCGAGCCTAATGATATCTTCAGAGCATTTGTTAATAAGCTCTCGTAGCCACCAGTTCCTTTGCATGTCCTCTTGCTCGGCTTCAACCCGGAGATCATCCCATTCTGTCCATTTTCTCGGCCATTTGTCGTATATCACCGCCTCCTCCAGTGCATCATGGATGTCTTTGCCTGGGGGGATGTATGGAACTCTTTGCTGTTTTTGAGGCGGTGATTGTTCCTTGGTAGCTCTGCCGGGTTCACTTGGATTGCCCGTTGACATCAGCTTAGAACTAGGTTCCAACTGATGGCCTGATGTGAAGGATGTACCAGTGGTAGCATCATCAGGACTTCCATCCCCTCCTCGAACAGTATCTCTGGGAGATATGCCTCGGGATGTTTTGTCTAGCTCGACCACGCTAGAGAGATAGGCTTGGTTTTGGCAAGGGGATGGTGTTGGTTGGTTGATGTTAGTCTCAGGTTGTTCGGTTTGGGGGCTATGAGTGGTAGAGGCACCTTGCTCGAGTATCCGTGGCCTCTTGTTCTCCCCCTCATGAGGTTCCGGATCATCGGGATCCTCATGTGAACGTTTGCGACCACGGGGACTTTCACGGCAGGTGCCCTTGGTGTCCGGATTAGCGAGAAGGGCAGTAAGGACGCCTTGCTGGTAGGGAGTGAGGTCAGTGTGGGGTATGTTTAGGAGATGATCCAGCAAGATCGATGCCAGGACTTCGAAGGGTTGGGATAGTAGTTCGATGGGAGGTGTGGTCGGGTGTGGGGATGATACTTGTTCTGTATCATGGGTTCCCCGAGAAGAGATAGGGCTATGGACTGTGGTGGAGGTGACGGATATGACTGGAGAGGTTTGAGTTTTGGTGTGAGAAGGTGATGGGTGTGGTTCTGGCTGGCTGTGTTCACTATGCACTGCCGGGGTGGTCTTGGATTCTTGTGCCCAAGCGGTAAATGCTTGTTGCACCCATGGCTTAATGGTGGAATCCAAGAAACGGTGCATAAGAACGGTGACGTCTTCGGTAGTGAGGTGTTCAGTTACAGGGGTTGTAACTGTTGTCACGGCATCAGTGAAGAGAGCTGATGTGTGGCCTGCATTCAATGATGGAGTCATTGTGGGCGTAGCAGGGCTTCCGACCGTCATCGTTTGTACTCTGGTCGTTGCTTCCAGGGTGCGTGCACCTGTATGTGCGGTGAATAGTGTAGGTGTCCTAGAAAAATTAGAAAATGTAGGGAGTATGACACCTAGACTCGATGTGCTCAAGGAAGTGGTGGTGACCTCGGGCTGTTGGCCACTAGTTCGCTCGACTGGTTCGGAGGGAACCAGAGAGGTGGGTGAGTCCCGCTGTTTTGAAACAATAGCCTGTTGGGAGGCTATCGAGTGGCTGGGAGAAGGCTGTGCTTGCGCAGTTGAGCCAGATGCTGCGACTTCTACCCGGGAACCGAAAAGATCGGCTCCTGCACTTAAAGATTCAGCTCGGCTTATATTAATGAAGGGTTGACAATCAGCGAAGATATGCATTTCGTCCTCGTCTACAAGGTGTCTTTTGACGAGGCGTCGCTTCTTGGAGTTGAGTGACGGTGGAGCATCATTTTTTGCTTTGATGCGCTGCTCCCTGATGATGCCAGTAGCACTTTCTATTTTGTGGCTGGCAGCCGTGGTTTTGATGACAAGCTCTTTGGGGCGTGTAGCGATAATGGGAGATGCATCCTCAGCGGTGATTTTCTTTGGAGGAGATTCAATAGGCAGCTTACCCTTTTTGATGAGAGCGAAAGTGTGGTCCACCTCGTCAACATCATCGTCATCGTCATCATCATCATCATCATCATCATCGTTGTCACTTCTGGCCACGCTATCGGAAGCCTCGTCGTCAGTCTCTTTGTTGGCCGAACTGAGCGAGTCATCAGCTGATTTCTCAGCGTTTGTCGGTTTGCCCTCAGTTGTCCGAGTCCTCTCGAGAGATTCATCGGACTCTCCTTCATTGGGCCGACGTGCCACTGGCTTTTGTGGCTTTGGGGCGCTCTTGGGACCCTTACTTACTCTCGGTTTAGTCCCCTGGGTAGGTCCAGATGGGTTTTTCTGAACCATAGGAACTGTTCTCTCAAGGTTTTCTTTGTATGCGATGACGATTGGATTTGACTGATTTGCCAGGTTAAGCAGAGCATCCGGAATCCGCAGTCCCTGAGCTGCTTTCTTATCAGCTTTGAAGTATTGGAGCTTTGGAGCTGTGAAGTGCGGTTCATCAATACGTCTGGGAATGGATGTGTTTGCGGTCATGCAGTCAAGGATGATCAGCCCCAACCACCTGGCGTATGGAATGGTGCCTGACTTGTTTTTCTCTTTGGCTTTTACAAGATCCATCAGTTCTGAGAAAAAGAGTTGAGCCATGTCATACTTCTTGTTATATGCGATGCCGTGGAAGACGCAGAGTATTTGCTTGTTGCATTTGTCCAGTCCGGCATGTTTTGGAGAGAGGCACTTGTTGACTAGCCCGAATAGGCTCTTCCAGGGACGATAAAGGTATGCTCCATTGAAGTTTGACAATTTTGGTAGTAGAGAGTCATAACCCAGAGCCGCGACATCTTTGAGAAGATCCGGAATAGAGGGAAGAGGATCGTAGCTGTCATGTTCGGGGAGCGCCAGTGTAGAGCGTAGAGTTGCTGGAGTCAGGACAATCCTCATGTTGTTGAGCTTTGTGAGGATTTTAGTGCGGTCTTTTGTGGACTCGGTGCGCATATGTCCCCATACTTGTTGGAGGTAGATTTCTGGCACCGCCTTTGATTTGTGGAAGGCGGTCCAGAGATAGTGCCGCTTCAGAATCCCGGGGATGACTGGATCCTGACACTTAAAGACAGTCAGATCCAGCTGGAAGTTGTTGTCCAGCACCTTGACCCACCTATCTTGTGGGTAGATGGCGTCGTCAATGTTATGTCTCTTTTGTGTACCTGCCATTATGAGCTGTGGAAAAACGTGGGTCAGTGCAAAAGTCCATTTTTATGTTTGGTTTCCTGAAATTAGAAGAACTGTCGTTTGGTTTGGTTCTCAAGAGTGGAGTGCAGGTGGTGGTCAAAATCGGCTAAGGCAAAAGCTCGAAAACCGTATCTCGAGATTTAAATCTCGAGATCTCGATCTCGAGTTTTAAATCTCGAGATCTCGATCTCGAGTTTTAAATCTCGAGATCTCGATCTCGAGTTTTAAATCTCGAGATCTCGATCTCGAGTTTTAAATCTCGAGATCTCGATCTCGAGTTTTAAATCTCGAGATCTCGATCTCGAGTTTTAAATCTCGAGATCTCAATCCCGAGTTTAAATCTCGAGATCTCAATCTCGAGTTTTAAATCGCGAGATATCAATCTCGAGTTTTAAATCTCGAGATATGAATCTCGAGTTTTAAATCTCGAGATCTCATCACGAAGTCCAAACGACGAGATCGAGATCCTGAGCTTTAAAACTAAAGAAATCGAGACGTTTTGCTTTTCGTCTGAAGACGAAACCACCTGCAATCAACCAAAAACACATATAATCATAAAAACAGTTCCGAGTTTCATCATTCGGGTGCGAGATTTCGCAAGACAGAATCGAGTGTTTCGTTATGTGTTTGTTTTCGAAAACCATGATGAAGTTTGTTGAAGACTTTAGACTACCTTAGTTCGGAAGGTGAGAAGAGGAAGATTGATTTTGGGAGTGAAGGATCTCGAGAACTCTAAGAAGCAGAGACGGGAATGAGAAAATGAAGAAACTTCAGGGTTCTCGGGAGCCTTTTATACGCGAAGATTTTGGGCTTTTTCGAAAAACGTGGTAGTTTGGCCTGAAAACAGAGATCAGGGTTTTTAAAAGGCTTTTTGAAAGATTTGGCCCTCGCAAAAAAAATTCTCCCTCTCGATTTGGATACCCAAAAAAAACGCTCATATGCAGCACACACTTTGTACAGGATGCGACGCACACACACTGTTTTTGTTATTTTTGATTTTTCACACATACTCAACCCATGCAACACACGCACACTATTTTTTTGTTAATTTTCTGGTTTTCTCCCCCTCAACACATGCAACGCACACACACTATTTTTTGTTATTTTTCTGGTTTTCTCCCCCTCAACACATGCAACGCACACACACTATGTTTTTGTTATTTTTCTGGTTTTCTCCCCCTCAACACATGCAACGCACACACACTATTTACAAGTCCCACACACACACACACTTTTTAGATCAGTGGAGACATAATTAAACGGGCTCGAGGTTCAACATGCCCAACTTGGAGACTAAGAAATGGAATCGTTTTTCATCCAATGCCTTAGTGAACAAGTCAGCCAGTTGAAGCTCTGAGCTTACAAAATACATGTCAATGTCTCCTTTCTCCACATGATCCTTGATGAAATGATAGCGCAGGTCGATGTGTTTGGTGCGGGAGTGATGAACTGGGTTGCTGGTGATGGCTATGGCGCTTTGTGAGTCACTGTAGATCGGGATATGGCGGAGAGTGTAACCGTAGTCCTTTAGCTGGGTCTTCATCCATAATATTTGTGAACAACAGCTAGCAGCCGCGACGTATTCTGCCTCGGCCGTAGATGTTGACACACAGTTCTGTTTCTTGGAAGACCAGCAGACTAACTTATCGCCCAAGAATTGGACTGCCCCCGATGTGCTTTTGCGGTCCATCCGGCAACCAGCAAAGTCAGCATCCGAATATCCGACTAGGTCAAAACCTGAGTGCTTGGGATACCAAAGGCCTAGATTCACAGTGCCTTTGAGGTATCTCAGAATTCTTCGAACAGCGGTCAGATGGGATTCCTTCAGATTTGCCTGAAAGCGTGCACATAAGCATGTGGAGAAGACAATGTCAGGCCTGCTGGATGTGAGATATAGCAACGATCCAATGATGGCCCTGTAGTTTGTAGCATCAACTGGCTTCCCGGAGGGGTCTGAGTCCAGTTTGCTGGTTGGGGACATGGGGGTCGTCATGGAAGATTTGCCATCAATGTTGAATCTCTTAAGCATTTCCAGAGTATACTTTGACTGATTGATGAAAATGCCGTCAGAGAGTTGTCTTACTTGCAGGCCAAGGAAGAAATTCAGTTCTCCCATCATGCTCATCTCGAACTTGGTTTTCATCAGTTTCTCAAAGTGTTTGCACAGGCGTGGATTTGAGGAGGCGAAGATAATGTCATCAACATAGATCTGAATCATGATGATTTCAGACTTCTGTCGCTTGATGAATAGTGTGGTATCAATCTTCCCTTTTGAGAAACCTGAGTCAATCAGAAATTCGGTTAATACATCATACCAAGCTCTTGGTGCCTGTTTTAACCCATACAGAGCTTTCTTTAGCTTGTACACATGGTCGGGATATCTGGGATCTACGAATCCTTCGGGTTGAGCGACATAGACTTCTTCTTCCAAGACTCCATTCAGAAAGGCAGTCTTGACGTCCATTTGAAAGACAGTAAAGTTCTTGTGGGCCGCGTACGCAAGAAAAAGGCGGATTGCTTCAATTCTTGCTACGGGTGCAAATGTTTCATCATAGTCTATGCCCTCTTGCTGATTATATCCTTTAGCGACCAGTCGTGCCTTGTTCCTTATCACTATGCCTTCTTCGTCCTTTTTGTTCTTGAACACCCATTTTGTGCCAATGATGGTTTTCTGAGGGGGTTTAGGCACGAGTGTCCATACATCTAGTCTGTCAAATTGATTGAGCTCATCTTGCATGGCAATCACCCAATCTGGATCAGCGAGTGCCTCTGAGACTTTGGATGGTTCATTCTTGCTTAGGAAGCATGCATAGTGACATTCATTTGTTGTTGCTGATCTCGTTCGCACACCTTGACTTGGATCACCTATTATTTGTTCAACAGGGTGTGCTTTTGTCCACTTCCTCTCATGAGCCAGAGGAGTTGGAGTAATTATTGGTTGATCTGAGTCCTGATATGAATTTGAAGGCTCTGGGGCAGCTGTGGTGTGTAGTGGAGATGATTCCGGACTTATGGAAAAGCCGTGATCATTCACACCTCTGGGATTGGTTTGAGGGGTTGAGGGTGTGGATGGTACGTCATCTGGTCCTGTGAGGAGTGGAATCTCTGCCGTTGGAGTTGATGTTGACTCTGGAGTGTATGCAGGAGGTGGAGATTGTGAGTTCTCGTAAAAGTTTCTGAAGAGAGAGTCGAGAATCACATCGTCGTGTTCGGTGTTTGGTTCAGCTTTATCAGAAGCTCCTGGTACAGCAGTGGATGAATCGGTCTGGAGATGTTCAATAGCAAAGTCTGCCATTTCATAGAATGTAACGTTTACACTCTCGATGACAGTCCGCTTGTCTCTGAGATAGACTCTGTAAGCTTTGGATTGCAGTGAGTAGCCAATGAACACGCCTTCTCTGGCTTTGGGATCCAGCTTACTTCTCTCTGTCCGATCATTGAGTATGAAGCACTTGCAGCCAAAAACCTTGAGGAAAGAAATATTAGGAGTTTTGTTGAATAGAATCTCATATGGAGTCTTGTCGAAGCGCTTGTGGATGAAGGTTCTGTTCTGAGTGAAGCACGCGGTATTGATTGCCTCTGCCCACATGAAGTGAGGCAGTCTTGATTGGATTAACATGGTGCGTGCTGCTTCAACGAGGGTTCTGTTCTTTCTCTCAACAACTCCGTTCTGCTGGGGAGTTTTAGCTGCTGCAAATTGCTGAGTGATACCGAGTATTTCATAGAACTCAGTGAGAGTCTGATTTTTGAACTCGGTACCATTGTCAGTTCTGACAATTCGAACACTGTGCTGTAGCAGTTTCTGGATCGTTCTGATAAAGGTCATAATGTTTTCTGCAGCTTCATCTTTTGATCGGAGAAATTTCGTCCATGTATACCTAGAGAAGTCATCAACGATCACCAGAGTGTATTTACGACCATTGATGCTTTGTACTCTCATAGGTCCACACAGATCCATGTGTATTAGCTGCAACTGATGAGTAGATGAAGGTTCAGTTTTTGACTTGTGGGAGCTTCGCGTCATTTTGCCCATTTTGCAGGCACTACAATGATTTTCAGCGGAAGACTTTAGCAGAGGAAGCCCCTTGACAAGTTTCTTGGAGGACAAGGTTGAAAGATGTTTGAAGTTTAGATGGGAGAGAAGTCTGTGCCATAGGTTGTTTTGTTTAGTTGAAGCTTTGGACAGTAGACAGATGGAAGTGGTGGATTGGACGCTTTTTAGATCAATAGTGTACAGATTTGATGTTCTGTAACACGTTAATAATGTATTTCCTGTGCTGTCAAGAACACAGCATTGTTTTGCAAAGAACCTCACTTCCATCCCGCTGTCACAGAATTGTCCAATGCTCAGTAAATTGTGTTTGAGCCCTTTGACGAATGAAACATCTTTTATTGTAACGCTGGCACAGATGACGTCCCCATACCCAAGGATAGGAGATGAGGCGTCATTCCCGAATCTGACATTGCCTCCGTAGCAGTTGGTGTAGTTGCTCAAAAGGTGCTTTATTCCGGTCATGTGGGTTGAGCATCCTGAGTCTAAGTGCCACACATGACCGTCCTGCAAAACAATTAAATAAGATCAGGTACCCAACTTGGAGTGGGTCCTTCCTTATTATCAAGAAACACCTTTTTAAAACTTGCTTTGAGCAGTGATCCAAGGTCAGCTGCTCTTTCAACAAAAGATCTATCTTCGATGGTCTTTCCAATTGCCAGATCTGCTTTTGCAGTGTGTCTGGTTTTTGGAGTCCATCTAGCACTTTCCATTTTGGTGGGTCTGATGTTGTGAGCCCACCTTTCCATTTTAGTCCTTGTGGGTCTAAGTTTGGGGACCCACCTTTCAGTTGCAGTTCTGATGGGTCCTTGATTTGAACCCCACCTATCAGTTTTAGTTATGATGGGTCTATGATTGGGAACCCACCTTTCAGTTTTAGTTTGGATGGGTCTTCGTTTGGGGACCCACCTATTCGATTCAGTTTTGGTAGGTCTCATCTTGGGGACCCACCGTTCCGTTTCAGTTTTGACGGGTCTTATCTTGGGAACCCATCTTTTCGTTTTAGGTTCAGGAGGAGAGAAGACAGGAGCTTTGTGATTGAATGGTTGGTTTTTGAGTTTGGTTTTAAAAATCTCCTCCTTAGAAAGCCGATTAACATGTTTCCTAGAATGAACTCTAAGGGCATATTTCATATCTGGAATACAAAACGTTCCCTTAGAAGTTCCTTTCTTGGTTTCCTTTTCAGGTTTAAGCTTTCTGGAAGGCTTAGATTTAACAACATTCATATCACATTCATAATTATGGGGATCTGGAACAGAATAACCATAAGCATCACTTGTATTATAAATAGAACGTTGTCTAGAGGATGTCTCAGAAATATTCAGCTTGGGACTCAAGACTGAACTACTAGAAGTTTGCTTTGTAGAGAAAGAATTACAATGAACTTTGGAATAAAAAACAGAGCTAGATCTAGGGCTGACACTTTTCTCAAAAACTTTCTTTTTGCCTTCTGCGATTTCCTTCCTCTTTTTCCTCCACTCATTCTTCTCTTCTCCTTCCTTATTCACTTCATTCCCTGTAAACAAAGGAGAAGAGAGATGAGTGGACGAACCTTTAAAAGCATTGTTTTTCTCATGTGAGGTGTGTGATCTGTCAGGCTTGGTCGTAGAAGAGTCTGATTTAGCATGAAACTGCTCACTCAAATCATTAAATTTTTGAAGAAGTTCCTGCCAGTTGCGCTCAAAACCTTTCTTTTCAGTTTCAAATCTCTCTCTCTCGTTATCAAGAGTTTTCTGTAGGTTTTTGAGCTTTTGAGCCATTGGAAAAATACATGGTTCCTCACCAGTTTTAGCAATACCTACTCTTGGGGGAGGGTCTAGAGGATGTCCTATGTGAGAAATATCTTTGGCATAAGGGTCTAGGCATTCACTAAAGCAGGAAGTAGGTTTTTCTTCTGAAAGTTGTTTTTCATTTACAGAGGGATAATCACAAGAAATCGCAGGTTTTGGTTTCTTTCTCTTTTCTTCTTCTGCTTCAGCATAATCTTCATCACTTCGAAAATACATTTTCTCGCCAAACCCTAGTCCCATGTAATCTTTGTTATAGAATTGAAGGCAATTAACTTTCTTAAGATTACGTGGGTTGGTTATGCCCAGACCTGTTTTAGCATTTGTAGAATTGGTCATCCTTTTGTTTGTTGTTAAGCAGAAAAACAGTTTGTTCAGATTGACCTCTTCTAGCAGCTAGATCCTCTAGTTCTTTTACTTTATTTAAAAGCGTTCTTCTTTTGTTATGCAAAAAATCGCATTCAGCCTTTGCTGTGCTTTTTTCCCGTTCACTGTCTTCAAATTTCTTAGTTAATTCAGCTATCTTTTGTTCAAAGCTTTCAAAATCTGAAGACACCTTTTTGACTTGATCTTTTGCAATTTCAAGTTGAATACTTAAGGAAGACTTTTGGTCTAGATTCTGTTTCAGAACTCTATGATTATTGTCTAGTCTCTCCCTTAGTTCTTTGATTAGACTGTCCTTTTCAAGTAAGGACTGCAGTTGATTATCTAAAGAAGTATGTGAAGTACTTACAGAGCTTGTTGAGCAGTTGCCTTCGGGGATCGCAGCATCACCCTTTATTTCATCTCCCTCCACTCGTGCCATAAGAGCATAGTTGTCTTCCTCTTCCTCCTCCTCAGAAGAATCTTCTGCCCAGTTCTCATTTTCAGCCATCATGGCAGAGGTTTCTTCTTCTTTCTGCACCATCAGCATTTTCTGCTTATTCCATAGCATCTTCTGCTTGTAGAAGTTAGCATCTTTCTTCTTTGGGAGGCGGCAGTCTTTGATCACATGTCCAGGCTTGCCGCAATTATAGCATTTAGGAGCCTCTTCTACCGATGATGCCTTCCTAGAAGATCCTTGATCATGGTTCTTCTGCTTGTAGTTTGAGGAGGAAGTTCTCAGTCTGTTGGAGGAAGTGTTCTTCTTTGCAAATCTTTTGGCCAGCATTGCCATCTTCTTCTGTAAGTCTGCTAGCTCAGCCTCTAGATCAGATTTGTCATCGTCACTCTCATCATCATCTGATTCAACCACCACCTTCTTCTTTTTCTTCTTTAGTGAAGTGGTTGTCCTTCTAGGCTGAGCATCCATTACAAGAGCTAAGGGGTTTGTGGTGTGATGATCCTCAGCGCATGCAACCTCGTTGACGAATTGCTTCAGATGTTCATAGAGTGTGCAGAGGTCAATTTCGTCCAGATCTATCCGTGATCTGACATCCTTCACTGTCTTTTCCCAAGCAGGATGCAGGCTGGATAAGAATCTAATATTTAGTTCCAGATTGGACCTGAATACTTTGATCTTTCTGAGTTCATTTACCAGTTGAACAAGTCTATTGTAAGTCTCATTCAATGGTTCTCCTGGTCCTGCTTTGAAGGAGTCATAAGCGATGAGAATTGTAGTCTTCTTTGTTTTGAGGCTGATGCTAGTGCCTTGTAGCAGCTTCTCTATTTCATCCCACATCTCCTTAGCTGTCTGCATGCTATCTATGAGAACATAAACCTCGTTCGGTATTGCTTGAAGGAGATACGTTTTGGCCATAAGATCACCACGAAGTCTGAGCTTGTCGGCTTCTGTGTATTCAGATGGCACTTTTCTCCTTATTTCTGGAAAAATAGGAGGATTGTTCTCTGGATCTCCACCAACTGAAATTAAAAGTTCAGCTGGTCCTTCAAGCAAAGATTCGAGCATTGCAGAAGAGTTCTCTTTGTGCTCGAGGAAGTTTAAAAATCTGTTCCTCCACATTTGATATTCTCCCTTCCTGAGGCTAGGAGGGGTACTGCTGTTCCCTTGTGCATTGTATTCTGAACCCATTGCTGTACTAAACTGACCGTTCGAGAAAATTGATCAAAAGATTTTCAGAGGCAGAATCTCGAAAAATCAGATGTCGAGATCTGAATATCGAAATTTCAGATTTCGATAAAGGAGGCCCGGTATCGAGATTTGGGCTCGAGATTAAGGATCTCGAGATTTGGGATCTCGATATTTCAAATTTCGAGATGCTGATCTCGAGATTTGAAATGTCGAGAAGTTAATCTCTCGAAATCTTAATCTGATGAGTCAAATGTCGAGACCAGATGTCGAAACCTTTTCTCGAAATCAATATTTCTAAATCCAAGATGTCGAAATCCTCAATGTCGAAATCTTTCAACCTGTAAAAATCAGATAATCAAAATCTGAAGATAGTTTCCTGTAGAGTTGAATGTCGAGATCTTCTGGTAAAGTTTTCAGCTCGAAAAACGTAGCAGAACCTGTGAAGAAATAGGATATCGAGAAGCCTATCTCGAGATATCTCGAAAACAAAAATTGCGAAAAACACAAACTGAAGTATACCCTTTGATCGCTTTGAAGAGACGATTCCAAAGGTGTAACTTTTACAATTTGAACAAGAAACAAAATTACAGAGCAAAAAAAAAATCGACAGAATGAACTAGGTTAACAAAAACAGAGTATTCTGCAGGAGTTCTTCTGATCGTTCTCGATCGGCTCTGATACCAATTGTTAGTCCCTGTTCCTTTGACAGCAATGAATAATGGATCTAACAAGGAAGATTAAACTCTAAAGATGAACACAGAATAAATCAGCGTAAAACCTTCTTTGATAAACCGTGGAACGTACAGCAGAATGATAAGCGTAAGGCTATGAATAATAAGTACGACGTTCCACCTTTTCCTAAACCTCGGCTCCCTTTTTATAGGCGAGGTTTAGGTTAGGCGAAACAGGCTTTTGGCCTGTTTAAAATGGGCCTAACACTTGGCCTGATTTCTATCTAAATTATGCACTATTTAAATACAAGGATTAAATATAAAGCTAATCTATGACCAACTTGATTCACAATAAAATATCTCCAACACAAAGAAAAATGAAACTCTTCAGAAGTTGCCATCTCTGTTAAAGCAACTTCAGACTGAGAAGAATTTGAAAGTAAAGTCAATCAGATCAGACAGAGGAACTGAATTTGTCAACCAAGTCATAAAGGACTTCTGTGATCAGAATGGAACTTTTCATCAACTCTCTGCTGCCAGAACCCCTCCACAGAATGGCGTAGCAGAAAGAAGGAACAGAACCTTGAAAGAAGCTGCAAGAACAATGATTGCAGAATTCGGTCTACCTATGAGATATTGGGCTGAAGCAATCAACACTGCATGCTATACTCAGAACAGAAGCATGATCAACAAGATTCACCAGAAGACCCCTTATGAACTCTGGAAAGGAAGAAAACCCAACATCAGCTACTTTCATGTATTCAGATGCAAGTGCTACATTCTTAACAATGGAAAGGAGCATCTGAAAGTCTTTCAAGAAAAGGCTGATGAAGGAATCTTTATAGGCTATTCAAACATCAGTAAAGCCTATAGAGTACTCAACAGAAGGACCCTACATGTTGAAGAATCTATACATGTGAAGTTTGATGAAAGCATCTCTGTTAAAGAGGTAACAGAGATCCTCAAGGAAGTCAGCATAGAAGACAGAACACCAGAACCAACAGAAGAGGTAGCAGATAACCCTGCATTTCCAACACCTGCACCAAACCCCCTTCTGTTGAATGAAGATGAAGACTCTGAAGATGAGGAACCTGAGAGACCAAGACAGCAGCTGACAGAACCTGACCTAACATGGTTAAGAGATCATCCCCCTGACCAAGTGATTGGTCAAATCAGAAGTGGAGTTCAGACCAGATCCACATCAAGAAGAGAAGCAATGCTTGCCTGCTATATATCTCAAATGGAACCCATGACTGTGGAAGAAGCTCTTGCAGACTCAGATTGGATCAATGCAATGCAAGAAGAGCTTACTCAGTTTGAAAGGAACAAAGTATGGGAACTTATTCCTAGGCCAAAGCACTAGAATGTCATTGGAACCAAATGGGTGTTCAAGAACAAGGCTGATGAAGATGGCAACATTGTAAGGAATAAAGCAAGGCTGGTAGCTAAAGGTTATTGCCAAGAAGAAGGAATAGATTTTGATGAGACCTTTGCACCAGTTGCCAGACTTGAAGCCATCAGAATCTTTCTAGCTTATGTTGCTTACAACAACATCAAGGTCTACCAGATGGATGTCAAGAGTGCATTTCTAAATGGTGATCTTGAAGAAGAAGTTTACGTGGAACAACCTCCAGGTTTTGTCATTCCTACTCAATCTTCTTGTGTCTACAAGCTCAAAAAGGCCCTATATGGTCTTAAGCAAGCTCCCAGAGCATGGTATGACACATTGTCCCTTTTCCTAGTGAACCATGGGTTTACTAAAGGAAAGTTTGACAAAACTTTATTTCAAATCTTTGTAGCTAATCATATTCTGTTGGTACAAATATATGTTGATGACATTATATTTGGTAGTACTAACCCAGAATTATGCAAGAAATTCTCTCAAGTAATGCAAAGTCAATTTGAAATGAGTATGATGGGAGAACTCAGCTACTTCCTAGGACTTCAAGTCAAACAAGTTCCAGAAGGGATCTTTATCAATCAAGGGAAGTATACCAGGGACCTGATCAAGAAGTTTGGAGTGGAAGGCAAATCTTTAGTAAAGATTCCCATGAACACTTCTCAAGGAATTGGACCAGATGATGAAGGAAAGGATGTAGATGCTACAACATACAGAGGAATAATAGGATCTCTGTTGTATCTGACTGCAAGCAGACCAGACATATCATTCTCTATTGGAATTTGTGCCAGATACCAATCAAAGCCCAAGGAAAGCCATCTAAGTGCTGCAAAAAGAATCATCAGATATATCAAAGGAAATCCAAATGCAGGCCTATGGTATCCCAAGGGAGGTAACTTTGAACTAATTGGTTACTCTGACTCAGATTTTGCAGGTTGCAGACTAGACAGAAAGAGCACCTCTGGTCACTGCCAATTGCTAGGAGGAAGGCTTGTTTCCTGGTTTAGCAAGAAGCAGAACTCTATCTCAACAAGTACAGCTGAAGCTGAGTACATTGCAGTTGGGAGTTGCTGTGCTCAGTTACTCTGGATGAAGCAACAACTGAAGGACTATGGAATTCAAGCAAAGGAGATCAAGCTGTTGTGTGACAACACCAGTGCCATTGCTATCACTCAGAATCCAGTTCTTCACTCCAGGAAAAAGCACATTGAGATCAGACATCACTTCATCAGAGATCATGTTGAAAAGAAGCACATTTGCATGGAACATGTGCCAACAGAAGACCAGCTTGCAGACATCCTGACAAAGCCTCTTCCCGAGGCTAGATTTACCAAACTGAGAGAGGAATTGGGAATGATGGATGAAATCCCAAAAGAAAGTTGAAAGGGAAGGCCCTCTGTTGTTAAATCTCTGCTAACAGAATACCTGTTGCAGAACCCCCCCCCCCCCCTTCTGTTACCCCCTTCTGTTCTCTACCCTGGCAGAACACCTCAGCAACAGAAACCCTCTCTTTCTCCCTACAGAAAACCTCCACTTATGTCTAATAGAAGGTTGTGGACTTGGAAAATTCTGAAAATCGGGAGACCTAGTAAATTATTAAAGGTCTTTTACCCTTTTACCCTTAAAACGGTACACAGCCGCATAATATTTACTGCGCCCCTTTTTACATTTACTGGTACCTTGGAACCGTAAATTATCTCAAACGTCCACTAACCCGTACCCTTATATTTCCTTCCTTCCAACCTAAATCTCTACTGCCCTCATTACTCTCAAGCTTTTGAACTCTCGTCTCTCCAAAACTCTCAAACCGCTAAAAACGACCATGGCTTTCTTGAGCTTCACTGATCTTTCTAAGGAACAAAAAGCAACTCTGCTCAAGAATGTACTGACAGGAATGAAATGCGAACTGGATGTTCTACCCAGATTCGCGGAGAAAAAGGAGAGGATGACCACCATTGTTGACGGACTGACAGAGTGTCAACTGAGCAAGGTCATCACCCATGCTTATGAGGCCTACAGTAACATCGACACTGTTGAGTTCTATCTCAACGCATCCTTCAAGGATGACATCATCTCCTCCATCATCCAAGGAAAAGAAGTTCTGGTTGATGCTGACGTCATCAACAAGGTCTTTAACATTCAACTAGAGGAAGGCAGGGCCTCTCTATTTGATTTGGAGGAAACTGACATCCCTGTAACTGAATTCAAGAGGAAATTTTGCAGGAAAGAAGAGGAAGTGGAGAAGGTAAATATAAAAAAGAACCTGCTCAAGAAGGAATTTGAGCTGCTCATTAACATTTTCCACAAATGTTTATGGTGCAAGTATACCTCCACTGATGATGTCACAACTGCAAATGCCAAGGCCCTCTATGCAGTTCATCATGGGGTAAACATCAACTGGGGACAAGTTATGGTAAAATCCCTGATTGAGTTTATCAAGAAGAAGAACCCCAAGACAAGCCTTTACTCTGGGAAGTTAGGGCATGGACTGCTCATCTCAGAACTGCTCCTCAAACAAGGTGTAACCTTGAGGAAGGCCACACCTTTGGATCACACCAAGATAATCTTCCGGTCTGCCTCTCCAAACAGGGAAAAAGCTATCAATGCAGAGCTGAAGAGACAGCTTCAACTTGATATTAAAAGACAAGGAGAGAAGGTGCAGAGCCCCTCTCTGAAGCCCCTTCTGTTGAAAAGAAAAAAAAGAAGAAGACCAAGAAAGCAGAACTAGTTGCTCCTCCAACCATAAAGGTTGGACAGAAGAGGAAAAGGATCACAAAGACCAAAAAGAAGGTTGCTAAACCTGTGGTCACAGTGTCTGAGGAAGTGGCAGACATTCAGGGGGAACCAGAGATCCCCACCTCTGTTGCATCTCCTGAACAGAATAGGGTGACAACTCCAACAGAGAACCCCAGTGCTGACAAAGAAGGGTATCTGTCCTTGCTAGATAGACAGTTTGCCCGGGTCCTTGAATGGAGAAGATGAAGAATGGGACCCCTTCACAAAATCATTCAATACTTTGATCACTATGAGCCTGAAGAAGAGGCCATCCTGCAGTGGGTAGGCACTGATGATGTCTCCAAATGCTTTGCCCTCAATTTCCTTCATTCTGTTCTTGAAAAGAAGAAGGCAGACTACAAAGGAAAGGCTGTCCTCATTTCCTCATCCTCAGAGGAGACAGTCAAACCTCTAGAAGATGGAGAAATAAAAGCTTTTGAAGAATGGTTGTTTACCAAGATGGCAACCGAATCTGTTCAACCAAACTTCAACCCAGAAGAGCCTTCTGTACCCAAGACAGAAGGGCAAGCTATGATGGAACATATCAAGGAGTGGAGGATTTCTTTGCTTGAAGATAACATAATTAAGGTAATTTCTCCAACCCCTTCTGTTAATATCTCAACAGAACTCCATATCCCCTCACCTCTCACTATCACAGAAACCCCTCCACCGGAAAACCCTCAACCTCAATCCCCTGAACAGAAAACCCCCACCTCTCCTCACTCACCCAAACAGAAAACCGCATCACCTTGCAGAGCAATTATTCCCTTCAGAAACCACTCCCCTTCACCTCCACCATCTCCTCCTCAACAGAATGCCTCACCTCTTCAAAACAACCATTCTCCCCAAACTTCACCTCAGCATCAGAACTCCTCATCCCAACAGAAATCCTCTTCACCTTCCGAGTCTGAACATCAAGTCCCTCCACAAGAATCACTACCACCACATCAACCTGCAGCTCAGCATAAACCTGTCTGGTTTCTTAGAGATTCTGATCCCACAACTATCTCCCCCATCTCTGCACCTAAAGGTCATTCTAGGCATTCTACTGCCCCCAATCCCTCCTTCCGGAAGAAGAAGAAGGTCATCAGGAATAGAATCCCAATATACTCCTCGTATGAAGATTCTTCTGACATGGATGGATTCATGGTCAGCAAGTCATACAAAGCTACTTCGAAGAGACACAATACCCCTCCTCTGACCCAACTTGAGCATGAACTGCATGTCCAATCTCTCTCCTCTGTCCAAGAACATCACCCTTTGCCTAAGGGAAGAGGTTTAGAGCTGCCCCCATCTGATGGACAAGAGAATCAAATTCCCTTCAACAAGTTTGTTGAATCAGCAGAAGATTTTGGTGGACAAATCCTCCAAGGCATGGACAAGCTGATCCAGATCAATGATAAGCATTTTGAGCACCTTGCTCATGTAAATGATAACCTCAATTCTGGAATGCAGTTCATATCAGATCACTATGAGAACCTCACAGAAACACTCAACAATTTCATGGCCTCCTCCTCTGCCAGAACAGATGCACTGTCAACAGAAGTGGTAAGTATCCACAAGACCCTCTCTGTCTTTCAACAAACACTTCTGAATCAAGGACAGGCAATCAACACTATCTCGGAGAATCTTGAGGCTCTGCAAAAATCTGATACCAGAACTGAGAGGTAACTGACCTCCATCGAGGAAATGTGCAGAGCTCACCAAGATCAAGCTCAACTTCTCCTCTCTGTTGACAGAGACAGATATCAAAAGATGGTGCTGCTTGAAGCCAACAACAAGGACATCTTCTCTGCCATTCAGAAGCAGCAAGGTCTCATAGAAGGCCTTACTTCTGTCACTCAGACTCTACCAGAGGCCCTTGAGCAGATAGCCTCCTCTCAGGCCTCAGAGTTTCAGAAGCTCAGCATGATGATAGAGGACCTACATGATGCCAAAAGGGGGAAGAGGACCCTCAACAGACTAGGCCTCGATCCAACAGAACTCCTGCTAGAGCACCCTCCTCTGCTGAGCCTATAGTAGATCCTGCTCCTTACTTTGAAGCTGCCTTACAGAAGAAGAGAGCAGCAGGTATACCTAGACCCCCATCTCCAGTAAAGAAAGGCACCAAGAAGAAGAAAGTCTTTAGCTTCACTGAATGGAGATTGGGTGGATCTCAGAGAATTGACAGAGCTCAATTTGAAGAAATGAAGGCCAAAATGACTCCCACCCAACAACAGAACCTCTATTTGGATAAAGATGGTGTTGTGCGAGTCAGGTATGGGGGATCCTTAGAAGAAGCTGAAGAATGGTACAAGAAAAATATTGTCCCAGGCAAGACAATACATGAAGGTGTTCTCAGCTATCTGGACTGCAAGCTTTCTCCCATATGGGCATCTTATCAAAGCTCTGGCAACCTTTCCAAGATCAGAGCAGAAATCAATGAAGAACTGCTCAGGCTTCAAAGATTGGAGGAAGAAGCACTGCAAGCAGCTAATTTGGAGAATGTGTAAGGATTATCTCCGTAAAACTTATCTAATAAGATCACATCTCTGCCTTTTCACTTCGAAGGGCTTTTCCTCATTTCCTGTCTTTTTGCTTTCTGTCTGTGTTTGCTTTTAATTTATTTTCTGCTATCTGAATGTACTGCACTCTTACTATTTTCCTATGCCAAGTTACCCACCAAGATTTTAATGGAAGTTTTTAAACTTTAATTCTTTATGGTGAAGGCACTTCTCTGGAAATAGTTAAAGGGGTTTGGCATCATCAAAAAGGGGGAAATTGTAAGGAATATTTGTATTTAGGTTTTGATGATGCTAGATTAATTAGGACTTTAGAGTACCCCTCTTTAGACTTAATGTATTAGAATTGTCATTTGTAAAGTTCTTAGTTTAATCGACTTGGCAGAAAGCCTCCAGAGCAGAAGACCTTCTGAGCAGAAGGGCTCCAAGAACAGAAGACCCTTCTAAGGCATTGTTGAACCGGGGACCTTTGGTTCTCTGCTTCAGAACAGAAGACCTCAGGGTCTCTGTTAGCCTTTACTCTGACAGAAACCCTCCTGGCTTCTGTTGGATATATTCTCAACAGAAGTGCTCTAGACCTTCTCTGATCAACTCTCTGTTAAAGACACCAGAAGGCCTGACACTTAGAAGAATTCCACCAAGCCGGGAAATCAACTGGAAGATTCCTTCAACGGCTAGGAGACTTGAACGGAAACGCTACAGTACGCGCATTAAATGCACATTTAATGCTCCCCATGCTCCGTAGAGTAATTGCAGATGATTGGCCGCAATGTCAGGATTACCTTATCCCAAAATAGTAACCCGCCAACTTTACCGGGTTCTACTGGTCAAGTCAACTACTCGCTCATTTAATGCAGTTGTCCTCCTTCTCCTCCAACGGGAAGACAACCTCAGTATAAAAGATACACTACGAAGAACAACCGTATAACTTTGCAACTTTTGCTAACCATTGCTACAACTCTGCATACAAGAAATTCAAACGCTTAAAAGCAAAAAGCCTCCTTGAGATTAACACTTCATCATCCTCTACAAGAGAAGGCAGAAGTTGGAAAAATACTTATTTCCAACTCAAGCAAAGTTCCAAGTGTTCTTCAACTCTTCAAGCTCATCACATACAAACTCTTTGTAACGAAGCAAGTTGGAGGAACCCCTGTTCTAAATCGAACCTCTTCTTTCACAAGAAGGACGTCCAAGTATCTGGAGCTGTGAAGCGGTGATACTTCTGGAAAGCTCAGTGAAAGGACCAGTCTTAGGGAAGCCGGAAGTGCATCCAAGGAGACATCTACACTTGAAGAAGACGTGGAGAGCTTCTTAAGTGATAGGGCTAAGGCATTGTAAACGGAAGTTTTTACAGCTTAGTGGAACAGTGGACTAGAGGAACAAGTTGTTCCTTGAACCACTATAAAAAGCCCTGGTGTCATCTACTTACTGCTTTTCATTCATAGTTTTTACTTGAACTGTTTGACTCCAAAGACTTGGTATCTGTGTTCAGCAGAACTGGTCTTGTGAGTTAACAGAAGGCCTACTGCCTTTGCTTCTCTGAGGCTATTAACAGAACTCCCTACCAGAACCCCATCCGCTGCCAGTCTGTTCTGCCAACAGAACAGACTATTCTGTAAAATCTGGTACTTAGCTTGAAAAAGCTAAAAACCAATACAGTCTATCCACCCCCCCCCCTCTAGACTGTATCCAGTACAACCGGGACCAACACCTTCTTCCCCATTTCCTCTCCCCAAATTTCGAACAAACCCTCCCCAAACCTCCATTTTCATCCACCAAAACTCCCAAATCTCCCCCATTCCTACACCAAATTCACCAAAAAACATCATATTCTTCATCTCCTCACCTCCCTCTTTCACCTTACACCAATTAATCCCTCCAAAATCCCCCAAATCAACCAAACTCATAAACCCTACCCCAAATTTCGAACCTCTCCATTTTCGGACATTCAAGGTCCAATTTCAAGCCAAATTCCCCAACAAACACCAAAAACCTCTTCTCCTCATCATCCTCTACAAAACCATACCACTCACCCTCACCAAACCTCACTTCCCCCAAAAAATCAAAAACCCTTCAAAAAAAAGGAGGAAAACAATTCCATGCCACCAAAAAAGGGAAGAGCTTCTTCTTCAAGAGCTCCAAGAGCTATTCCACCAGTCGAGGGCTTCGAATCAGTGGAGTTTGAGACCGAATCACAACGCATCCGCTTCCTTGAGCAATCTGAACGAGAGGTAAAACCCTCCCGCTTTGTATGCCAATTGACATTAACGATGTTCTGGATTCATGACATTATGAGAGATATATTCCAAAGGTGTGGCATGCTTAAAATATTTGATATGCACTATTGGTCATATTCTCGTTTGGTGTATGAATTTTACAGTTCCGTTGAGCATGTGAAGGATGAAAATGATCACACAAATAACACGATCAACTTTCATTTGCTCAACGAGAACCGCTCACTCACCAAACGAGAATTCGCTGAACACTTCGGCCTACCTTTGCTTGATGACACGGTAGCGTATAGTTCACCGGTGGCCTATGAACTATGGAGAAGAATGACCGGAATTTTCAAGGTTCGTACCTCCCACCTCAATGTCAACCATGTCCAACACCCGGTCTTCCGAATTTTCTTAAAATTCTTGGCTAATTGCTTTTTCGGAAGACCAAACAACCATCAAACTAGGGTGTGGGATGTATGCCTCTTAGCACAAGCTGTTCTTCCGGGTGTCGGGCCATATGATGTGACCACAGTTCTTTGGGATCACATCATCAATGTTAAAAGTGGTGGAGGAAAAATTCTGATAGGGGGTCTAATTACCCACATTGCCACACTATATGGTTTTGTATGCAATGGTGCACAAAACCACAGGACCCTTCTTGGCCTTCAATTTTTAAAGAATGCTGGTGATGTGACCCTCTCACACATCGAACATGATGGCCTAGAAATCTACAATTGGCACATCAAACCAGGCCAAGAACTATACTACTCATTCCCTTCCGAAAACCTCCCGCTTAACATCATCGATCACCAAATCGGTGATGGACACCACTATTGTATGCCCGGGGGAATTCCACCACATTTTGCACCCCCAGAAAATGAGGCGGGGGACAATGAAGCCGCCAATGAACAGCCTGCACTTGAAGCACCACCCATCATTCCTGAACAACCTCACCCACAACCCCATGCTCATCAATACTCTCCATTTGAACAAGAAATGCTAAACAGCATGAATGCTCTTAACCTCAATTACACCCAACTTCGGGAGGAAGTCGGGCTGTACAGAAATGAGCAAAGGCACAGCTTCGAGAGGATTGAAGAACAAAGGCGAGAAGATTGGCGCCGATATGAAGAGGATCAAAGGAGGACTTTTGGGCCTATCTACTCCTATATCGCGCATCAAGGAAACTTCACCTCCATGACCACTCCTCCTCCGGCACCTTCATGGTACAACCCCACTGAATGGGGTTATTTTGGTGGCTCAACCTCTAGTGGTGGAGGCGGGGAAGACGGATACAGCGGGGATCATATGGACGAGGATACACAGTATAGGGGCTATGGAGGATTTTTCGATGGCGGAGATGCGGGCGGGCACTAGGGACTGTGCCACGGACTAGTGGTGGGGGAGATCTTCCCGGTATGTTCACATTCACACTCTTTATTCTTATTATCTCTAAAAAAACGAAAGCTTGTTGAGTTGAAAACCCACAAAGGGCAGCTTAAGCAAAAATAAAGCAAAAATAAGAGTGAGTTTGTGAGATTTGAGAAAAATAAAAAAAATGTGGGAAGCTGGGTTGAAAACCTGAAAGGGCACCTAGGCAAAATGAGAGAATGAGAGAAAATTGTTTCTTTTGATTTTGCAGGATCCTGAGGGCGATTACTATAGAGAGTTCAGATTGAAATTGAAGACCCATCTTTACTCTTTTGGTTTTGGAGATGCTTTATGTATTTGTTATAAAAACTTGTGGATGTTGGTGTTGCTACTCTTGTCAATTAAGGACCCCTTGGACAGAATTTGTTTTACTCGAGACTAGTAAAAATTCAAGTGTGGGGGTGTTTGATATGCACTAGTTTATAGTGCATAAATGTATGTTTTTATGTTGATTGAGTGTGGATTTTCCATCACTTTTAGTTAGTTTGTAAGCACTTGTTTTATTTTGTTTGTAATTGTTCTCTCCTTCCTTTCGGAGCAAGGAAAAAGGGAGAAAAACTGAAGACAAAAAGACCCAGGAGCACAAAAACCCGACCAGGTCAGACCTTGAACTCGGTCGGGTCAGTTGAAGACCGGATCTAAGAAGAAAAAGTAAGACTCGGTCGGGTCCCTTACTCGACCCGGTCGGGTCAGATATGACCCGGAACACCAGAACATGCTGAAGATCACAAAGATTTGGAAAAAAACTGATTTAGACCAAACTCGGTCGGGTCCCTCACTTGACCCGATCAGGTCTGACTTGACCCGGGACAAATTAACGTGCTGGAACACAAAAACGTGGGAGATTATCTGATTTTGACTGGTACCCGGTCGGGTATGTACCTATACCCGGTCGGGTACCCGGCCAAAGGTGTTGGAAAACACATATAAATAGCACTCTTTTTCTCCTCTAAAAAGCATCCCTTCTTCCATTCTCTTTAGCTCAGTTTAGAATAGCATTTCTTTATATTTTTCTAGCTATGTTTAGCCTCCAAATGAGGAGCTAAACTCTCATTCTTGGTCTTGCTCTTGAAGCTTGTTGATTATTAAAGTTGTGAGTTATTTTCTTAACTTCTTCTCTTGATTATTAATTCTTCCCTTAATCTCATTCTATATTAATGTTGGAGGGTTGCTAAGTGACGATGAGTTAACGTTCCGACATTAATTACTACTAGAAACGATCAACGAACCGATGGTTAATCGTTGGTGGTTTCACAAGTATGTAACTTCGGTTTATTAATGCACGGTCGTGGTTAATAGACTTAAGAGGGATCAATTTTGTTGGTTAAACCGAAACCGTTGTGTTAAGGTTATCAACCTCAATTGATTTCATCAAGGAGTTAAAAAGATTGAATGCTACTATTATATCGGTATACGGCGTTGTTCTATATCTGATTAATAGTAAGAGTTATTAATGAACGGTCGTTGTTAATAACTACCCTCGATGAATTGGAGATACTCCTCGATTGAGTATTCGAGAGGGGATAAGTTATAGATATAACGAGGATCGACTAAAATATATCAACAAGTGGAAAGTAGCAAAACCAAGTCCCTTTTATTCTTGAATTAAACACATATAGGTTGTTCATCTTAGTTTCTTAATTGAATTGAATCACTCAAAACCAAAACCCCCCTTTTTAATTACTAGTTTCATAGAAACAAAATCATTCCTTTCCCTGTGGATACGAACTCTACTACGCTATACTACGTATAAGTGTTTAGTATTGAAATTATTTTGACGCACCGTGACAAAGTGCTCGTCAGTAGGATTATATACTTGACCGAGGAATTTTAATAAACACCTTTTTTCCCTTAAAAATTAACCACTTTCTAAGTGACATAAACCTAGAAAAACGGAAATCATTTAAAATAAAAATAGATTATATGATTTAGAAAGAATAGTTTACCTCGAACTGAGATGTAATCGACTGGATTTTGGCTAAAATGGTTCCAGAAGAAGAACAATTTGAAGGAAGGAATAACAATCTCCTTTTTCGGATGACTCCAGGTAGATGACTTCGGGTAGATGAATATTCATCTCCTTTTTTGGACAATTTCATGGTAGACTCATAATAGATTTCGGCACATAATTGTATCTTCTTTTTTGAGAAATTTAATATTTTTGATGACACCAACAATCGTGAGGAACTCCAATTTGCGAAGAAGAAGGAAGGAAGGAAAAGAAGCAGGAGAAAAAAATAGAAGAATTGAAGAAGAGTTGCACTGCGGAAGGAAAAAGATAGAAGGAAGAAGAACAGTGGTGTTTTTAATATTAGTAAAAGATCCGGATGATTTTAGATGAAGGGATCATTTTGAGATGGAGGATAGTGGTGAATTTGTACTGCTATTAAGTATAAGGGGATTCATACAATATATGCTTAGTGGCCTTGGTAGTTTACATGTTTCTGCCAAGTGGAGCTATAGTCATGAAGTTTTGCTTTAATTTTAGGCAATTTCTATGGTACCTATAAGGTACCTTACTAGAAGTTGTGGACCAATCAAAAATTTCTAATTGAATAATTTAAATGTAAATAAAATATGAAATATTGAGTTGGACCAATGAAATGCATCATAGGTACCGTATTCTTGTATTTTTTGCTGGGTACGATAGCAATCACCTTAATTTTATCTTATTCCATTTAATTAATTTAAGTTGGCCTAAAAATATACTCACATACAGAAACGTACATCTATGTACGTACACACATATATTAATCTTAATTATTTTTTGTTTCTTTCAATATCTCAATTTCTTACTCAAATGTTAATATTTAAATTTCACCATATTAAATGTTAGGAAAACTAATTAATAAATGGGGTTCGTGAATATTACTAAATTAATGTGATTTTCAAAAATGTGATCATTTTTACATTTGGACAAAAATGTGACTAAAATAAAGTGACAACCAAATATTCATGTCACTGTCACATTTTCATGTCACTGTCGGGTGTCACTGCCGCTATCGCCCGCATCACTGCCGCTATCGCCCGCATCACTGCTTCCACCATCGCCGTGCCACTTCCTCCGCCATCACTCGTGTCACCGCCATCGACCACAGTGACACTGCCATAGTGACACCATCACAATGACCCCGGCCAAAGTGACACATCAACGACCATCAATGGTTTTGTCATCGACGAATCTGAGGGTGAGGTGCTAGATGATATAGTCGGCGAAGTTAGATTGTGGCGGAGATGGTGGTTGCAAGTGGCGGTGGAGCCTTGCGCTGTACTAGTTTGGCGAGGAAGACGGAAGTGAGAAGGTTGTGTGGTACTGGTTCAACGAGGAGGACGGGAGAGAGAAGGAGCGACCGTTACACGTTGTAATAATTGAGTGGGTCACTTTTCAGTCCATTTTAAAGTTGTCATATTTTTGTAAGTTATGTACGTTCATTTGGTACCATGAACAAAGATCACGATATTTAATTTCAGGTTGTTAATACTTAATAGATGAGACTTGATGCTCAATGAAATCATCTTGATTCTCAACTAGTAAAGCTTACTATTTTCATATCATATATACATTGGGGGGTTTCTGAAATATTACAAATAAAAAGTCATGGACAAACATATTACTTAGTAACTATTGGAGAATATAATTGTGTTCAAATTTTATTATAGTAACTTACATGTAATTACGACGATGTAAATTCGAACACAACTATACTCACTAATAGTTACAAAGTACTAGGTAATATTTTTGTCCACCACATTTTAAAGAGTAATATTGTTGAAATTTTTTCATACATATCTCAAAAGTACAATACTCCCTCCGCACCACAAAACAGTGCAATTGCAATTTGTATTTAGTTGCTCCAAAAAAACTTTGTCATTTGCATTTACAAATATAAGTATGTGGCTAAAGAAGTTTCTCTCTGCTCTACACAAATCTCAACAATACAATCATTACTATATTATTCCACGTGCAAGTCATACATGACCAAATTCTTTTATATGAAAGGAGTATTACATTAGATAGTAACATATTGGAATTCATAGAAGTTGATCATGGAATTAAAGAAATTTTTATAAAGAAAAAAAAGTAAATTACAAGATATAAAGAAGAGATCACGATGATCAATATTAGACTTCTAATACTCAACGGAATTGGCCAGATGCTTAAGATAAGTGCATTGATGCTCAATTAACATAAGTCATTATTTTTAACAAAAATTACAATAATATCATCGGTTGTACGATGTGCACTGTATAACCGATTGTATGATATATGCACTCTGTGAGAGGTATTAGCCTAATGGGCCTTGGCTCCCTATTCTACTCTAACTTTGACTTGGACCCATCCTTTTGGTAGCAGCCCAGCCCGTTGATCCCTCTTGTTGCTTTGTCCCATTGTGTTTGACCCTTTGCCCTTGCTTAACCTACATACCTTGTTGGGCTTATGCTGACCCGCCTATTTTATTCCCTCTGTTGGAATTTGTCCCCTTTGAGCCACATTAGTCGTAACCTAGTTCTAGAGATCTCTTTGTAAAGGGAGACAGAGAGTGTGTCTAGCTTCTCTCTAGCCAGTTCTCTTCCTCCGTCCCTCTCCTCACTTCAGTAGTGTGTGTTCTCTGTGGGTTCTAGGGAGAGGTTTTGAGAAGGTAGTTGGGTTCGGTTTGGGTTCTTGGTGACTTCGTGGTGGTTCCCTTATCTCGGTAGGTCAGTGTGGTGGTTGTGAGTTGTTTAAGAACCCCTTGGGGCATCGAGTGCCTCCGGATTTTATTTTTACCCCCTCACACGGCCGTCAGTTGAATATATCCCGACCACCATAACCCCAGGGGCGTTGGTTGGATCTCTCTTCTGTCTATGTTGATCTGTCAGTTGCATGCTCATATCTGTGAATTTTGAGTCGCTGACTATCTAAGTGTGTTTATTGTGGGGTGGTGGTTTAGGGGTCTTTCTTGAGGGTTTTGGTCTTCTTGGTTATTTCAAGAGTGTTGTTTGGTGTGTCTGTCTTCTGTCTGTCTGTGGGTAACCTAAGAGGTCTGTCTCTGGTTGGCTAAGGCACGTGGTGTTAGGGCTAAAGGATACCTTGTCAGCCACTCTAATGGCCTCGGAACTGTGTGGTGTCCTAGTCTGTTGCCTGAACTTTCTAGGGTTTCCTCTTGAGTTTGCATATGTGACTCTTCCATAAGTTTTTGTTTAGGTGTCATGGCTGTTAGTCAATATGAAATGTTACCTTTTAATGGGAAAAGTGATTTGATATCTGGGAGCAAAAGATTAAATGCGTTTTAATTCAATAAAAGGTTTTTAAAGATGTCACTGATAAATTTTTGGAAACAGAAAATGAGGCTAAACAACTTGAAATGAATGAAACTGCATGTTTCACAATTTACTTAAATCTTTCTGACTTTGTGTTAAGGAAAGTAGGTATACTTGACTCTGGTAAACAGCTGTGGGAAAAACTGGACGATTTGTATATTGATAATTCCTTGCAATGAAAACTATTCTTACTTGAAAACTATTTCTGGTCCAGGCTTGACCTTAACAAGGATATTGATGAGAATTTTGATATATTTAACAAACTTATTCAAAATATAAAACAGGCTGGTGACAAGCATAATGACGACTATATCCCAATTATTTTGCTTAATGTCATTCCTGATTCATACGGTGATGTCAAATCTGCCATCAAGTATGGTAGATATGAGGTCACCTTGGATAATGTCATTAATGGTTTAAAGAGTAAAGAACTTAATTTGAAACAAAATAGGGGTCATGGCAATTAGTCAAAAGATTATGTATGGTCAGGCCTTGTGTGCGAGGGGTATGTCTAAGAGTAGGTCTAGACATCCCAAGAAGGAAAATCAAGATAGAATTAGTCATAAGCCCGGTAAGAAGAGAAATAAATATAAGCAGATGGTTTGTTACAATTGTTGGAAACTTGACCATTTAATTAAGGATTGTCTCAGTCCTAAAAAAACCCGACCAAACAAACTTTGTTGTTACTCATGATGTGCATGCTGATGTGTTTATGGTTTATGATTTTGCCAATTCCGTGTTAAGTGGTCTGACTGAGAATGAATGGTTAATTGATTTTGACTGCATTTATCATATGACTCTTTTTAAATCCTTGTTTTCTTCCTGTGATCTATGTGATGATGGCTATGTATCTTTACCTGGTGGTAAGAAATGCAAGGTACATAGGGTGGGAGATATATGTTTGAAGTTTGATAATGGTACTGTGTACACTGAAAAATATGTCATGTTCCTGATCTTTGCCATACTTTGTTTTCAGTTGCTACTTTTGAGGATGGTGTGTTAAAGGGTAAATGGGGTAATGGTTGCATGAAAGTTTTGAAAAGCTCTTTGATTATGTTCAAAGCCCTGAAAGTTAATAACTTTTGTGTGTGCCATGTTGTACCTTTCTCTAAATCTGCCAATGCTGTTTGTCCTGATAAATGTGTGTTGTGGCATAATAGGCTAGGACATATGAGTAATAAGGGTCTAGAAATCATGCATAATCTGGTTACTTTGGTAAAGATTGTGTGTCTTTGGTGCCCTTTCTGTGAACCATGTGTGCTTGGCAAGCAGTATAGAGTTAGTTTCCCTACTTACACCTATCCCAACCTGCTGTCTAAGTGTACCTATGCTCTAGAGTATGTTCATGATGATGTTTGGGGTCATGTCAGTGTCCCTACCCATGGGGGTAAGAGATAATTCTTGTCTATTATAGATAATTTCTCTGGGAAAGTTTGGGTCTGTCTATTAGTGCTCATCTATGATGTCTTTGAGAGATTTAAGGAATGGAAAGCCCTTGTAGAGAACCAATGTGACCTAAAGGTTAAAGTCCTTAGAACTCACAATGGTCTATAATTATGTAGTAGAGAGATGAACCAACTGTGTGTTGACTATGGAATAAAGAGGCACAAAATTGTGCCCTATACTCCCCAACATAATTGTAACACCCCGACCCCGCATGACCCGAGCTAGTTACTCCAGACATCTAGTACTATCCTCACAAACAACCACGAGCCTTTACCGTGCACTTTGTCCTCACTCGTGCGTGCCCTGAGAAACTTCTCAGGGGTCACCCATCCCAAGACTACTCCCGTGCAAGCACGCTTAACTTTGGAGTTCTTGGGTGATGAGCTTCCTTAAAAGGAGATGCATCTCTGTTGGTATGAGTAGTACTATCAATCCTCTTAAATTAATCTTGGGTATTACAATAATGGTATAGCTAAGCATATGAATAGAACCTTGCTTGATAAAGTAAGAAGCCTTCTTGCTACCTCTGGGCTATCTAAGAAATTATGGGGTGAAGCAGTTAATACTGCTGCATATTTGATAATTAGGTCCCCTTCTGTTCCTCTAGGAGGAAGTTTCATGAGTATGTGCACTCTGGTAAACCCCATGACTTATTCAATCTTAGAGTTTTTGGTTGTGCTGCCTATGTCCATCAACAACTAGATAAGTTAGATCCCATGTCTAAGAAATGTGTTTTCTTAGGGTATTCTGATGGGGTTAAAGGTTATAGGCTGTGGGATAGAAACCAGGTGGGTTTTAATGTAGTGATCAGTAGGGATGTTGTATTCAATGAGTCTGAGTTTCCCTGTCTTGGTACTCATACCTAAAATCGAAGTCCTAAGAGTGTCCGGTTGATGTAGAGTCTGTTCTTGTTGCTGTCATTCCCTTATTTGATACTGATGTGAGTGATATTTATACTAATGTTGATAATACCACCCCTCCTAGTGGGGTGGGGTCCTTACATGATTCTGAAATGCATGATATACATATTGATTGTGATTTTCACGATGACACTGAACAACATGGTATTTATGTGGAGCATAATGTCTTATATTCGCATAACTATGAACTTGATAGAGATAGAAGTAGAAGAACTGTCAAGAAAGATTCTGATAGTATGTCTGATTATGCTTTTCATGTGCATGGTATCTCCTTGTTTGCTTACTCTGTATTTGAAACCCTAGAGTTGAATGAACCCAAAACCTATAGTGAAGCCATGAGTTCTAAGGAGTCCCAGAAGTGGCTAGGTGCTATGAATATTGAGATGGAGTCTCTGAGAGTTAACCTTAGTTCCCAAACCTCCTAACTGCTCTGTTGTAGAGTGTAAATGGCTATTTCAGGTTAAGGAAGAACCTAACAATGTGAGGTTTAAGGTTAGGTTAGTGGCCAAAGGGTTTACTAAAAAAGATGGGGTATATTATTCTGAGATATTTGCTCTTGTGGTAAAATTTACTACCGTCACAATCATGCTTGCTCTTGTTGCTCACTTTAATCAGGAAATGAAACAAATGGGTGTGACCGCTGCTTTCTTTCCTGGTGATCTTAATAAAAAGATCTATATGACCCAATGATAAGTCCATTTTTGTACTTATTTTTCTTATCAAATTTAAGTGATTTTGGACTGAACAACAGAAAAACGAGGCATGTTTTATATATTTTGGTTCAAGTTTCGTGAAATCAGGTAAAAATCACATTCATGATATGTTTGATGAAATTTCGGGTCAATTTAGCACAAAATGCGTTAATTTGAGTGACAAATGATATCATACCGAAAAAAGGAAGCAAAATTTCAAAGTGGTCCAAAAGGGAAAGTTGAAGAGCACAAAATGCAGAACAAGACGAACAAAAAATCTCACAGGCGCCTAAATAGGCGCCCAGATTGGCCGCCTACCAGGCCGCCTACCAATTTTTGAAAAAAAGTCAAATTTGATCAAATTTGACCGGAACAGAGAAAAACGGAAGGCGGCCGACACTGGATGGAAGGCGGCCACCTTCGATGACCGCCTGCGGCCGCCTTCGATGACCGCCTGCGGCACAAGGCGACGAACCAACCACCGGCCGGTGGGATGTGACGGCAGGCGGCCAGACAGGGACGGCAGGCGGCCGCCTGTTTGGCAGCCTATGAGATTTTTGGGCTATAAATAGCCCGATTTTTGCTGAACTCAAATACACCTCTTCAGCTATTTCCGCAGCTCCAAGATTTTTTGGGAGAGAGAAACTTCAAATCTTCATATCTTCTTCATTTTAGCTTCAAATTGTAAGTTCTTTATATGTGTTTTCATCTTCTCAACGAGTAGAATCTGAATCTGTGCTTTGTTTTCTCGATCTGTTCTTCGAATTTTTCCAGAATATTTATCTAGTATTTCGCATTTTCTTCCATAAATTAAATAAAATAGTTGTTGATGTTGAATTCATTCCAATTAATTATATAGTTGTGCACTAGCCTCAAGGTTGTTATTTATATGAAGAAAGTTAATTTTCACGAAGTAAAAGTAATTTTTAATTAATTTCGGTAATTAGTTGTTATTATTGCATAAATTAAATTAATTACACACAAATAGAAAAAAAATAGTCTCGGCCCTAGATCCAGTTTATTTCACTGTAATATCACCCCTAGTAGTCAATAAAAAAATTAGAACGAATTTAACCTATTTTTAGTTGCCTTTTGTATTTTATAGTTAAAAGTGGGAAAATTGTCAATTAATTGTTAAAATTGGATTTTAGGTCTGAAAATTCGTAAAAAATTTCCAGAAAGTCATATTGTAGTTACAAAAAGTTTATTTTGATAATATTTTATTTTTGTTTAATTTGTGCTATTATACATGTTTAATTTCATGTTAATGTTTAATTTATTTACCATATTGTTGAATGCAAAAATAATGCTTAGTAGCTAAATTTGTTTTGGGAATGAATTGAGTAAAGGAATATGGATTGACTTGTTAGCCGAAAATTAGGGGTTAAAATTAATTATTTGAGCTAGTTATTCAATTTGATGAATTAGTAATTAATAATTGTTAGCCAATTTCATTAATTAAATTTTAGAAAATTATTTCTAACTTGTCTATGAGATTAGAAAATAATTTGAGCCAACTTTATTCAAGCACATTAATAAGGCCTAAAAATAGGATAATTTTAATGAAATGGATTTACATCTTGTCTATGAGAAATAAATTCAAATTGCTTAAATAATGAATTTAATTAGTTAATGAATTTGGCTATTTTTTATTAATTAAAATTTTGGAGAATTATTTCTGCCTTGTCTATGAGATTAGAATTTAATTAAAGCCAACCATTTTTGAATACATTAATGAACCCTAGAAATAGGATAAATTAATGAAAGTAATTTCTATTCTTGTCTATGAGAAAAGAAATTATTAGTCTAATTTTAGTTTTAAATTCCCCTAATTACTAGGTCCAAGAATATATCCATTTCCAATTACTCAATTCATTTCCCTTACTTGCCTCAATAATTTTTTAGAATATTTAATCTTAAATCTTTTAGTTGAAATTTGCTCCTAGTGTAATTGTGCAAATTGGCCTAGTCTAGAATACAATCACCCTTTTTGTATTGAAAAAGCTTCCAACAATTAGCGATAGCCCGTGACTAAGACTAAATTAAGAAAACTCCTCCGTCATTCCTCAAGAGACACGATACTCAGGGAAAAACCGAAAGGTTAGACTCCGTTTTACTACAACGCCGCGAAAGCGGTTATCAAATGGCGCCGTTGCCGGGGAATGGCACGGTAATTTCTTAATCTAGTTCTAGCATAGGTGAATTCTAGTTTGGGAGATTTTTTCGCACTTGCGACATTTGTATAAAGATTTCAGGATAAATGAATGCACACCCGCTCTAAAGGAGTGGAAAGGCTATTTGAACTTAATCCTGAACCTGAACGAACTTTGTGGAAAAATCTTTTGATCCACAAGAAACCAATCATGACGGACCAAAAGACGGTGCTGCAAAACCTCACGCCAAGCTTCATCGAGGATGATAGCATAAGCGCACCAACAATAGAGGCGGCCAACTTCGAGATAAAACCCGCCATTATCAACATGATGTCTAATCATCAATTTGGCGGGTCCAAACAAGACGATCCCAGGGCCCACATGTTGTGGTTCACCAGAGCGTGCCAAACATTCCGCTTCAACGGAGTGACTCTCGACGCTGTAAAAGTGACCCTATTTCCTTTCTCACTTCGAGATAGGGCATCTCTATGGTTGGATAGCTTTCCAACAGGACATTTCACGACATGGGCAGCACCACACCAGGCGTTCATGCAAGAGTACTTTTCTCCGTCGGCGGTTGCTAAAATCAAAACAGCAATCCAAAATTTTAGGCAATTCCCGACGGAATCATTAAATGAAGCATGGGAGCGCTTCAAGGATATGAGAAACAAGTGTCCACTCACACTGATGGACCCTAGCAACTTGATGTTCCATTTCTATAATGGGCTTCAAGTTGGAAGCAAAAAAGAGCTTGATTTCTCTTCGCAGGTGGGATCGTTCCTTGACATGGCGCCCGACGCCAATGAAGCTCTGATGGAGAAGGTCACTTCCAACGCAAGATACTGGTACGATGAAAGAACTCCAGTAGCCACAAAACCAGGCTATCTTGAAGTTGACCAACTCACGGCCTTAACCGCAAAGATTGAAGGGTTGGTGGTGGATGTGAAAAATCTGAAGGGCGAAAAGAATCACACCAACCAGGTCAACCACATAGGTGCTGCCCCGAATCAGCAACCATCCCGTTACTTTGGGAACTCAAACTCTGCCCCACACTCATCACAATTTAATGTTTATTCACATGTTTCTAATTCTACTGAACTTGTACTATCCTGTGAGATATGTTTTGGTCCGCATTTGACCAATTCATGTCAATTAGTTGATGATTGTAATGTAAGTAACAAAAGGGAGGTAAACATGCTGGAATATGGCCGAACGAAACAAGAAGGGCCACGGGCAAATCAAGGTAGTAGGGGGGGTAACACAAATTACCCTCCCCAAAATTACCAGGGGAGAAATTACCATGGCAACCAATGGCGGGGGGATTACAACAATGGTCCTCCTCGTGGAGGTTACCAAGGTAACCAGAGCTACCCCATCAACAACAATCAAGGGCACAACTTCCACGGGCGAAGCCAAGGAGGGGCAGTAAACCAATCAACCCAGAACAATCAGGTTTACGTGCCCCCGCATATACGACAAACAGAGGCGGCCCAATCCTCGGAGATAGGCTTGTTGGTAGCTGAACTAGCAAGGCAACGGGAGGAAATGGCAAAATACAAAGCTAGCACTGACAATCAGATCAAAACTCTGATGATGCAAATTACTCAGAATAATGTTCCCGGTCGTCAGCCTGGCAATTTGCCTAGCACTACAGAACCTAATCCCCGTGAACATGTGCAAGCTATCACTCTCCGAAGTGGGAGACAAACAACCGAGGACAAGCAGAAGAACAATGAGGAAGAGGAGACACCTAGCATGACACTTGAGAAACATATTGATGCTCCAACTGAGAAGAGCATGGAACCAACACGCCCTAACACAAAGGTCACCATTGTCAAACCTTCTCTCCCGTTTCCTTCACGGGTTAGATATGATGACGATAGTAGGAAATACAACAAATTCCTAGACCTACTCAAACAACTCCACGTCAACCTGCCGCTGATGGATGCATTGGCGGAGATGCCAAAATATGCCAAGTTCTTCAAAGACTTGCTGACAAACTAGAGACAGCTACAGGAGTTCTCAGTCGTGGACCTAAATGCAGAATGCTCAGCAGTGGTTCTAAGGTCAATACCTGAAAAGCTAAAGGATCCAGGTAGCTTCACTATCCCTTGTTCAATTGACAACTTCAATTTCAATAATGCTCTAGCTGACTTAGGGGCGAGTATCAACCTGATGCCCTCCTCTATAGTCGAGAAGCTATGACTTGGGGAAATGAAACCCACCAGGATGTGTCTTCAACTGGCTGATCGCTCAGTCAAATATCCGAATGGAATTGTTGAAGACGTCTTGGTCAAGGTTGACAAATTCATTTTCCCAGTCGACTTTGTAGTAATGGACATGGAAGAGGATAGGGAAACACCTCTTATTCTGGGAAGGCCCTTTCTGGCTACCGCCAGGGCCTTGATTGATGTCACTGATGGCTCATTAACTCTAAGAGTTGGAGATGATTTATGCACCTTCCGACTCTCCGATGTTATGAAACATCCCATAGATTCCTTGCAAGGATGTCATTTTCTTGATACTTTCGAATCAATTGAAGGATATTTGTTTGGGGGAGAGAATGGACATGTAAGTGATAAAGCATGTCTGTTAAAAGAAGCAAATAGTGACATGAGTGATGCATGTGAGAGTTGTGAGGACGTAATAATTGAGCAAGCTTCTCACGAAGTAATGTCTGAGTTCGGGGGGGGGGGGGGAGAAAAATGAATAAAACTTAAGAAATGACCACCCCATCGAACTAAAGAAACTCCCTGACCATTTAGAACACGCATTCTTGGATGACGAAGGCAAATGCCCTGTCGTCATCGCCGCACACTTAAGTGAGGAACAAATGGGGAAATTACTTGGAGTCCTTAAGACACACAAGCAAGCAATTGCTTGGAAACTTGAGGACATCAATGGAATAAGTCCAACCTTTTGAACCCAAACATGATGGAAGTAGTGCGTGCTAAAATCGTCAAACTGCTGGATGCGGGTATCATTTACCCCATCTCTGATAGCCAATGGGTAAGCTCGATTCATGTTGTCCCCAAAAGGGGGGGAATGACTGTCACGAAAAATGAAAAGGGTGAACTTCTGCCCAGTCGAACTGTTACCGGGTGGCGAATGGTAATTGATTACCGCAAATTGAATGAAGCCACCCGGAAGGACCATTTTCCCCTCCCCTTCATCGATCAATTAATAGAGAGGTTGGCAGGCCATAGTCATTATTGTTTCCTGGATGGCATGAGTGGATACTTCCAAATTCATGTCAACCGGAAGACCAAGACAAAACTACGTTCACATGCCCTTTTGGGACCTTTGCTTTTCGTAGGATGTCTTTTGGTCTCTGTAATGCTCCTGCCACTTTCATGAGGTGCATGATTGCCATAATTGAAAAATACATTGGCCACTTCATGAAGGTATTCATGGATGATTTCTCTATTTTTGGGGAATCCTGTGAAAAATGTCTTGAAAACCTGGAAAAAGTACTTATCCGCTGCAAGGAAACCCACTTAGCCTTAAGTTGGGAGAAATGTCACTTCATTGTGAAAGAGGGTATAGTACTTGGACACAAAGTGTCAAGTAACGGGGTCGAGGTTGACCGTGTGAAAATTGAAACGATAGAGAAACTCCCTCCACCAACCACGGTAAAAGCCATCCGCAGTTTCTTGGGACACATGGGCTTTTATCGTCGTTTTATAAAGGATTTCTCTAAAATCGCAAAACCTCTCACCCGGTTACTTGAAAAAGATGCAGTTTTTATATTCTCTGATGAATGTCACCAAGTTTTCCAAACACTTAAAACACAACTTATCAATGCTCCAGTACTTGTGGCCCCGGATTGGAGTTTACCTTTCGAACTCATGTGTGACGCTAGTGACTTAGTAGTGGGAGCCATTCTCGGCCAAAGGAAAGACAAAAACTTTCACCCGATCTACTACCCTAGCAAAACTCTATCCGGGCCACAACTGAACTACACCGCCACTGAAATAGAATTCCTTGCTATTGTTTGTGCTTTAGAGAAGTTTAGGACTTACATCATTCTTTCGAAGGTTATTATCTATACCGATCATTCGGCCATTAGATATCTCCTCCAAGAGCATGATGCTAAGCCTAGACTGTTACGCTGGGTTCTTTTGTTGCAGGAATTTGATATTGAAATCAGGGACCGAAAAGGGTCTGCTAATCAGGCAGCTGATCACCTTTCAAGGTTAGATGTCGAATTAGCAGAAACCTTTGGAAGATGCGAGGTGGATGAACTTTTTCCTGCGGAGAGGTTAATGGCAATATCTGCCGAGGAACAAACACCATGGTATGCCGACATTGCCAACTACCTTGTTGGTAACGTCGAGCCTACCGACCTAACAAGGCACATGAAGAGGCGGTTCCTGTCAGAAGCAAGACACTATTTTTGGGATGATCCATATCTATTCCGAATTTGTGCTGACCAGGTGGTGAGAAGACGTGTTACTGAAGCTGAGGGAAGAGACATACTGAAACATTGTCACAGCGGTCCTACTGGGGGCCACTTTTCAGGGAATAGAACTGCCAGACGGGTTCTGGACTGTGGGTACTTCTGGCCCACGATTTTTAAAGATGCTAATGTATTTGTTTCCTCTTGTGATAACTGTCAGCGAATCGGGAACATTTATCGGCGCAATGAGATGCCCCAACACTATATATTACCTTGTGAGGTATTTGATGTTTGGGGCATCGACTTTGTTGGACCTTTTCCCAGCTCAAGAGGGAACACATATATTCTTGTGGTCATTGATTATGTTTCTAAGTGGGTTGAAGCTCAGGCTTGCGTCACCAACGACTCTCGAATAGTCGTGAATTTTCTGAAAAAGTTGTTTACGAGGTTTGGTGTGCCTAGGGTTTTGATCAGTGACAGAGGGACTCATTTTCATAATGACCCTATGGCCCGACTTTTGGCCAAATATGGAGTCCAGCACCGAAGCGGAGTAGCGTACCACCCCCAGACTCAGGGGCAGGTTGAGAACGCTAACAGGGATTTGAAGTCCATTTTAGAGAAAACCGTTGCCCAGACCAGGAAAGACTGGTCAACTAAACTTGACGAAGCACTTTGGGCATTTCGGACCGCATACAAAACCCCGATCGGAACCACCCCATTTCGCCTAGTATACGGGAAGTCTTGCCACTTACCCGTTGAACTCGAACATAAAGCACTTTGGGCGATGAAAAATGTGTGTTTCAAACTTGACGCTGCAGGGAAAGAACGATTTTACCAGCTAAATGAACTGGAAGAGTGGAGAGCGCAAGCTTTTCATAATTCCAAACTTTACAAAGAACGGGCCAAACTCTATCATGATCAACACATCAAGGCCCGTGGTTTCAACGCTGGGGACAAGGTGCTACTGTTCAACTCCCGGTTAAAACTTTTTCCGGGAAAGCTGAAATCAAGATGGTCCGGACCGTTCACGGTCGTGAAAACTTACCCCTATGGCACCATCGAGATCGAAGATTCAAGCGGGGTCCCTTTAAGGTCAATGGCCACCAACTCAAACTTTACCACGGTGGCCCGGTCGAAAAAAGCAAGGAGATTCTCTATCTCCAGAAATTTTGAACCAAAGGAGGAAATTCGTCAAGCTAGTGACGTTAAAGAAGCGCTCATTGGGAGGCAACCCATTATAAAAAAACTAACCTTAAAAAAATGTTATTTTGACTTTTGCAGATGTCTGGAGGAGGAAGCGATGATCCCATCTTTCAGGAGCCACCACTGGCTAGGCATGACCCATTGCACGTACCAGATATCCCATTCGCTACTGATGCTGACCGCACACGCTTCCAGGTGTGGGGGCAGTACCGCACTCTTCTAGCTCCCATGATCCTGGATCAGAGGATGCTCGAGGAATGGGGATACTGGGCCGACATTGATGCTCTACTGGGAGATTCCTTGTGGCGTGGGATTCTATCCATACAGGAGAGAGCCAGCTTCCCATTGACGATGGAGTTCCTATGCTCTCTACGCTTCACTCACTACGGCCACACTGTGCACACAGGATCTGTCATTGGACCGGTGACTCAGATGAGATTCACTATCATGGGCATCGAGCACTCCATCACTCTGGCTGAGCTCAGATGGAGGATTGGGCTCTATGCTCCTGCATATACACAGACAGACGAGTTATGTGCTCTCCCGACGCGTTTACCTGAGGAATTTGACATTGATGAGTTCTGGCACAGGCACTCCACAGACACTAGATCGTTCCTCCGCATGCACCCCCAATCGAGCCGGTGGAGGCAGACTCACTGGTATATACTCTCCTTTGTACTCTCTTGTGTTTTTTTTGGACGACCTAAAAACACGAACAGGTTGTCCAAAAAGGACATACTATTCTTTTGGAGTCTGGTTCACCGCACCCCGGTGAATATGGCAGTCCTCTTGGCTCGTTTCTTCCGGAGCCAGGGGAAGAGTGTTCGCCGCACGATCAAGGCAGGGCCCTTCGTCACTACTCTCGTCCGGTCTTTCTATCCCGACCTAGACATTCCAGGTCTACTCCCAGTACAGGATAGCATTCGCATTCTTAGATCCTCATTGTAAGGAATAATTGTATTTAGATTTTGATGATGCTAGGTTAATTAGAATTTGAAAGTACCCCATTAGAAATTGTGTATTAGAATTTCTTTTGTAAGTTTTAGCCTAGTCTGTCTGCCAGAGTTCCATCTTGCCTCTACCAGAGTTGCTCCCAGAGTTGCTCACCAGAGTAGCCATCAGAAACTGGTCGTCAGAAAGATACCAGAATTGGCAACAGAGACGGACTTCAGAGATTGGACCAGAGAACCTCTTTAGACTCTGCTAAATCCACCAGATTCCGGAAGCCTTTCCAACGGTCGTTAAACTAACGGGAAATCCCCTAACGGTTACAAACCTTTCAACGGAAACATGGCACTGTACACGCATTAAATGCACATTTAATGTTGTACGTGCGAAGAGATATTTAAAGCTGATGATTGACCATGCGAGTATCTTTACGCCCCCAAAATAGCAAGTCGAAGGTCCAACCGGTCAAGTCAACAGTACATGCAATTAATGAAGCTGTCTTCTACACTCCAACGGGAAGACTGCTCCCAGTATATAAGATACACTCTGAAGAACTAAGAAGATAACTTTGCCAAGATAACTTTGCGTAAACAACCTTCTTGAGATTCAAACTTCATTCTTAGACAAGAAAAGGCTCCAGTTGGAAGATATATTTTCCTATCCTTCATCCAACTAGAAAACTGCAAAGTTACTCAGTTCTTCAACACTTCGAGAGCTTCAAATACTCATCCTTTGTGAAGAAGCAACGTTGGAGAAAGCTGATTTTATATCAAACACTTCTTGAAAAAGAAGGGACGTCTCAAACTAGCTGGAGTAAGTGAAGTGGGGATACTTCAAGAAACTCAGTGAAACGAGACCAGCCATCAGGAAGCAGGACTGCATCCCGGGTGGCAACTAGACTTGAAGAAGACGAGGAGTGCTTCTTAAGCTCTAGGGACTAAGGCGTTGTAAACTGTTGTTTTTGCAAGCTTAGTGGAACAGTGGACTAGAGGAACAAGTTGTTCCTTGAACCACTATAAAAACCCCGGTGTCATTTACTTTAAGCTTTTATTTCCTGCACTTAAGATTCTACTGACTAACTCTTAAGGTTGCACTCTGTGTCCAGCAGATCTTCCTTCAGAGTTATCAGAAAGGCATTTTGCCTTAGTTTTCTTCTAGAGGCTACCCGGACAGAAACTTATCCGCTGCCTGGTCTAGTTCTGCCATCAGAACTTGACCATCTCTGTCACCAGATTTCGACCATCTCTGATAAGTCAGACTTGACTTAGAGAAAAGTTTAAATTCCTGAACAGTCTATTCACCCCCCCCCCCTCTAGACTCTTCCCATTACAAACAGGACCAACAAGTGGTATCAGAGCCTCCTTGTTCTTGTAATCTCTTAGGTTACTTACTAAACAAGAGATCCACTTGTTTTAGCCTCTTTAATCTCATATTATGGATAACACTCTTTCAAAGAATCTTATGTTCTCAGTAACAAAGTTTGATGACTGGAGGATCCGCATGAAATCTCACCTCTACGCACTCCATGACGAAATGTGGGAAGTTCTTGATGCAGGACCTTTCACAGAGTTCACCAAGGTCAACCCAGAATACATCACTGGTAGTGGTCAACCCCAGATGATTAACAAACTACGCCATGAATGGTCCAATGAAGAGAGGAGGAAGTACAACCTTGACAACATTGCCAAGGATATCCTCTACAAGGCCATTGATGACAATTACTTCACAAGGATCAAGAAGTGCAAATCTGCCAAGGAAATCTGGGATACTCTTACCCTGATAGGAGCTGGAGATGAGCAAGAAAAGGACAACAAACTTACTATTGCCATGAAGAAGTTTGAAGATTTCAAACTTCTACCCAAAGAATGCATAACTGAGATGTATGCACGCTTGCTCACCCTCACTGCTGAAATATCAGAACTTGGGAAGGAACTTACTCCCAAGGAGATCAACTTAAAGGTTCTCAGAGGCCTACCTTCACCATGGAAGATGAAGGTCACTGCCATGAGAGATAGCAAGGATCTCAGAACCTACAACATTGAGAAACTCATCTCTGATCTCAAGTCTTATGAGTTTGAGATGAATGAAGAAGAGAAAGAAGAAGTTGAGGATAGAACAACTACTGCCCTCACTGCTAGCACCTCTCAGGTAAATAATTTTGACCCTTCTATTCTTTTAATTGACGAGTATATGGCGGCTTTTGCTAGGAAGTTCAGAAAATTCTTGAAGCCGAAGGATAGCAGAAGTCCACTCTCTAGCAGAAAGCCACACCAGAAGTCCAAAACATCAGAAAGTAGTGGAGAGCTTCTCTGCTACAACTGCAGACAACCAGGGCACTTCAAAGTCAACTGTCCACACCCCATAGTCTCCAAAAGGCAAGGCCAGGAAGGAGAAAAGAAATATGAGCACCGAAGAAGGAAGGCACTCATCACTGAACAACCAGAGAAGGACCCTCTCTCTGAGACAGAGTCCAGCTCGGAATCAGAATCTGATGAAGCATTCTGTTGCCTGGACACAGAAACTGAAGACCTATGCCTTATGGGTCAATCTGATGATGAGGTATCTTCTACTTCCAACTCTAGCTTTTCCTCGGTAGGCAGAGCCTTTGATTCTGATTCAATGTCAGAATTTTGGGAAGAGTTTCAAGCCATTCAAACCACTTATTCTTCTGTTAAAGAAGAAAACAGTAAGCTTAAGGTTGAAATCCTTGACTTAAGAAAGGAGGTTGAGATCAAAATCAATCTTCTAATTAAGGAAAGATATCAATTGGAAGCTGAAAATGTTTCTCTTCTAAAGAGAATAAGAGAGATAGAGCCTCTTGAGATTAAGTACAAAGCTTACCAGAAGGCCCAGTCTTCCATGGAAAAGATTGTACTTGACCAACAAATTGGCACTGGTTTTGGTCTTGGTTATGGCTCAACAGAATCAGGAGAGCCTTCTGTAATGCCTAGCACCAGAGTTGCTAAAGCAGACAAGGTCATAGTGCCACTGATTTCTAGCCCCATTTGTCAGGCTGGTGTATCTGGCACCAAGGTTATTCATGAGAATGTCAGACCAGAAAAGGAAAAGATAAAGGTTCAACAGAAACCCATTTTAAAAATTAATGAACCTGGCAGAAAACCTTACAACAGAAAAGGTTTTCAGAATACCAAAAATCAAAGACAAACCCATAACAGACAAACTCATGATAATCGTGTCAGAGATGATCACCAGAAAGGCAGATATCAAGAGAAAGTTAACTTTAGGCAGAAAAGGTTGGCTGGTCAACTTAAGAAGCCCAAAGTTAATCGCTCCTCTGATCTTGATAGTATATGGGACTTCTACCCAACTAAAAAGGCTATGCAGAAGTATGTAAACCGGAAGCATGATCCTCACAAGCATCTGCCCAAAGTGAATCACACTTCCGTTTACTATGACTACCAGGTGGACAATGGGTACCACCCACCAAGGTTTCACTTGATGAGACCAAAGTGGTACCGGCTGCCAAGACTGCATAACCCCCTAGGACCCAACATTGCTTGGGTACCTAAATCTTCCTTTTAATTTTGTAGGAACTGTGTGCTGGAGCCATCTCTGAGCAAGATTGGTACATTGATAGTGGATGCTCCAGGCACATGACAGGTGACAAGAGTTGCCTAACAGAGTTCCAGAAAGTCAAAGGGCCTAGAGTTACCTTTGGAGGTAATGATAAAGATGGCCAGACAAAAGGAAGAGGGAAGCTGATAAAGAACCAGATAATCATTGATGATGTCTCTTATGTCAAGGGATTGAAATTCAACTTGCTGAGTGCTAGCCAATTCTGTGACAAAGGCTACACAGTTGAATTCTCCAAGGAAGGATGTTCTGTCAAGCATGAGACAACTAAGGAAGTGGTTCTAACAGCAACAAGGAAGAAAAACATTTATGTAGTTGATTGGTCAACTGCAAAAGATGGAATTTGCCTGATAGCCAAAGGAGATTCAAAACTCAGTTGGGAACGGCACAAGAAACTGAGTCACTTGAATTTCAAAACAATCAACAAGCTAGCAAGAGATCACATTGTTGAAGGTCTACCCAACCTTGTATACAAAAAGGAAAACTTATGCAGGGCATGCCAGAAAGGAAAACAAGTGAAGAACTCATTTAAACCCATTGCTGGAAACCTCTCTACTGGTCCTTTGAATCTAATTCACATGGATTTATTTGGACCAGTGGAAACTCCAAGTGTTGGTGGCAAGAGATACACTCTAGTCATGGTAGATGACTACTCCAGATTCACATGGACTATCTTTCTGACCAAGAAAAATGAAACTCTGCAGAAACTGCCATCTTTGCTAAAGCTATTACAGAATGAGCAAAATCAGAAAGTCAAAGCCATCAGATCAGACAGAGGAACAGAGTTCGTCAACAAGGTCATACAGGAATTCTGTGACCAGAATGGTACAACGCATCAACTCTCTGCAGCCAGAACTCCTCAACAGAATGGAGTTGCAGAAAGAAGAAATAGAACCTTAAAGGAAGCTGCGAGGACCATGATTGCTGAATCAGGTCTACCCTACAGATACTGGGCTGAAGCAATCAATACTGCATGCTACACCCAGAACAGGAGCATGATTCACAAAACTCATCAGAAAACTCCTTATGAATTATGGAAAGGACGAAAACCCAACATCAGCTACTTTCATGCATTTGGATGCAAATGCTATATACTCAACAATGGGAAGGATCACCTCAAGGTGTTTCAAGAAAAAGCTGATGAAGGTACATTCTTAGGCTACTCTAGCACCAGCAAAGCCTACAGAATACTCAACAAAATAACTCTACTTGTTGAAGAATCTATTCATGTCAAGTTTGATGATCTCAACTCTGTTGAGAGCATAACTGAAAACCTGGAGAAAGCAAATCTAGAAGAATCACCAGAACTGGATCCACCAGAGACGGAAATACCAGAGTTGCTAACTAACTCTGCCATACCAATTCACCATCAGAATCCCATCCTACAAGGCAAAGATAGTGATGAAGAATCAGAAAGAGAACAAGAGAATCCAAGACAACCCTTATCTGAACCTGGCCTAACTTGGTTAAGAGATCATCCTCCTAATCAAGTAATTGGACAAATCAGAAGTGGAGTCCAGACCAGATCTGCTACAACAAGGAGAGAAGCAATGCTTGCCTGCTACATATCTCAAATGGAACCTATGTCTGTGGAGGAAGCTCTTGCAGACTCAGACTGGATCAATGCAATGCAAGAAGAGCTTACTCAGTTTGAAAGGAATAAAGTGTGGGAACTTGTTCCTAGACCAGAGCACCAGAACGTCATTGGAACCAAATGGGTATTCAAGAACAAAGCAGATGAAGATGGCAACATTGTAAGGAATAAAGCTAGGCTGGTAGCCAAGGGATACTGCCAAGAAGAAGGAATTGATTTTGATGAAACCTTTGCACCAGTTGCCAGACTTGAAGCCATCAGAATCTTTCTAGCCTATGCTGCCTACAACAACATCAAGGTCTACCAGATGGATGTCAAGAGTGCATTTCTGAATGGAGATCTTGAAGAGGAAGTTTATGTGGAACAACCACCAGGTTTGGTCATTCCTACTCAATCTTCCTGTGTCTACAAGCTTAAAAAGGCCCTCTATGGTCTTAAGCAAGCTCCCAGAGCCTGGTATGACACATTGTCCCTTTTCCTAGTGAACCATGGGTTTACTAAAGGAAAGGTTGACAAAACTCTATTTCAAATCTCTGTTGCTAATCATATTCTGTTAGTACAAATATATGTTGATGATATTATATTTGGTAGTACTAATCCAGAACTGTGCAAGAAATTTTCTCAAGTGATGCAGAGTCAATTTGAAATGAGTATGATGGGAGAACTCAGTTACTTCCTAGGACTTCAAGTCAAACAAGTTCCAGAAGGGATCTTTATCAATCAAGGGAAGTACACCAGAGATCTGATCAAGAAGTTTGGAGTGGAAGGCAAATCTTCTGTGAAGATTCCCATGAACACATCACAAGGAATTGGTCCGGATGATGAAGGAAAAGATGTAGATGCAACAACATACAGAGGGATCATAGGATCTCTGCTGTACCTAACTGCAAGCAGACCAGATATCTCATTCTCTGTTGGAATCTGTGCCAGATACCAATCAAAGCCCAAGGAAAGCCATTTAAGCGCTGCAAAGAGAATCATCAGATACATCAAAGGAAATCCAAATGCAGGCCTATGATATCCCAAGGGAGGTAACTTTGAATTAATTGGTTATTCTGACTCAGATTTTGCAGGTTGCAGACTAGACAGAAAGAGCACCTCTGGTCACTGCCAATTGCTAGGAGGAAGGCTTGTTTCCTGGTTTAGCAAGAAGCAGAACTCCATCTCAACAAGTACAGCTGAAGCTGAGTACATTGCAGCTGGGAGTTGCTGTGCTCAGTTACTCTGGATGAAGCAACAGCTGAAGGACTATGGAATTCAAGCAAAGGAGATCAAACTGTTGTGTGACAACACAAGTGCCATTGCTATCACTCAGAATCCAGTTCTTCACTCCAGGACGAAGCATATTGAAATCAGACATCACTTCATCAGAGATCATGTTGAGAAGAAGCATATCTGTATGGAGCATGTACCTACAGAAGACCAACTTGCAGACATTCTAACCAAGCCTTTACCTGAGGCAAGGTTTAACAAGCTAAGGGAAGAATTGGGAATGATGGATGATCTTCCCAGAGATGCTTGAACCAGAGATTCATTGAACCAGAACTGTTTGTTTCTGCACCAGAAACTCAGATCAGAGAACCCCTATCTCTGATCATCAGAATCTCACACCAGAGAACCTCCCCCTCTCTGACCAGAGTTCTCTATCAGAAAGACAACAGATACGGATGTGGACTTGGCAATATTTCGAGGTACGGGCAAGACCTAATTAACTGAAACGGTCTTTTACCAGAATACCCCTGATCGTTACTCTTCTAACGGAAACGTTTTCCGCCCGCATTTCATTAAATGCTACCTCGAAACTGCCAATATACCAAACGTCCACTATTCCTAACCCCTTTATATCCACCGTCTTCAACCTAAATCCCTACTGCAACTTCATCTCTCTTAAACTGCTCTAGCATTCAAAGCTCTCAGATCCTAAAAACTTTCCAATCCCCGGAACTTTTTTTAACCGTCACTCAGAATGAACTTCCTCAGCATCAACGATCTTTCTAAGGAAGAAGCTAAGACCCTCATTGCCAACGTCGTCTCCGGCATGAAGGTTGACATGTCGTCCCTACCACTACTGGCAGAAAACCAGAAGAGGATGACCAAGATCATCCAAGGAATGACTGACTCACAACTTTCAAAAGTTGTTGCTCATCCTTATGAGCACTTCAGCATCAAGGATGTGGCTGAGTTCTACCTCAACGCCACCATCTCCAAGACCGGAGTTCACTCCTCAGTGCAAGGTCAACGCATTTTTCTGAATGCAGACGCTCTCAATGAGTTCTTTGGAGTTCAACTTGACTCCCAAGACCCAGAAGCCAACAACCTAATTGCTCTTGACTCAGTGGAAGTCTCCACTGAAGGATTTGTTCAGACATACTGTCGTCGGGAGGCTGCCGGACTGGACAAACTATACATGAAGAAATTCCTGCTGAAGAAGGACTTTGAGAAGCTTGTCAGCATTCTGCACCGATGCTTGTGATGCAAAATTGCCTCAACTGATGAGATGAACAAAAACAATGCAAAGGCAATCTTTGCAGTTCACCATGGCATGAACATCAATTGGGGAGAGGTAATTTTTGGCACTTCTCTAATGAAAAGTTTTAAACTTTATCTTTTTATGGTGGAAGGCACTTCTCTGGAAATAGTTAAAGGGTTTTGGCATCATCAAAAAGGGGGAAATTGTAAGGAATAATTGTATTTAGATTTTGATGATGCTAGGTTAATTAGAATTTGAAAGTACTCCATTAGAAATTGTGTATTAGAATTTCTTTTGTAAGTTTTAGCCTAGTCTGCTTGCCAGAGTTCCATCTTGCCTCTACCAGAGTTGCTCCCAGAGTTGCTCACCAGAGTAGCCATCAGAAACTGGTCATCAGAAAGATACCAGAATTGGCAACAGAGACGGACTTCAGAGATTGGACCAGAGAACCTCTTTAGACTCTGCTAAATCCACCAGATTCCGGAAGCCTTTCCAACGGTCGTTAAACTAACGGGAAATCCCCTAACGGTTACGAACCTTTCAACGTGAACATGGCACTGTACACGCATTAAATGCACATTTAATGATGTACGTACGAAGAGATATTTAAAGCTGATGATTGACCATGCGAGTATCTTTACGCCCCCAAAATAGCAAGTCGAAGGTCCAACCGGTCAAGTCAACAGTACATGCAATTAATGAAGCTGTCTTCTACACTCCAACGGGAAGACTGCTCCCAGTATATAAGATACACTCTGAAGAACTAAGAAGATAACTTTGCCAAGATAACTTTGCGTAAACAACCTTCTTGAGATTCAAACTTCATTCTTAGACAAGAAAAGGCTCCAGTTGGAAGATATATTTTCCTATCCTTCATCCAATTAGCAAACTGCAAAGTTACTCAGTTCTTCAACACTTCGAGAGCTTCAAATACTCATCCTTTGTGAAGAAGCAACGTTGGAGAAAGCTGATTTTATATCAAACACTTCTTGAAAAAGAAGGGACGTCTCAAACTAGCTGGAGTAAGTGAAGTGGGGATACTTCAAGAAACTCAGTGAAACGAGACCAGCCATCAGGAAGCAGGACTGCATCCCGGGTGGCAACTAGACTTGAAGAAGACGAGGATTGCTTCTTAAGCTCTAGGGACTAAGGCGTTGTAAACTGTTGTTTTTGCAAGCTTAGTGGAACAGTGGACTAGAGGAACAAGTTGTTCCTTGAACCACTATAAAAACCCCGGTGTCATTTACTTTATGCTTTTATTTCCTGCACTTAAGATTCTACTGACTAACTCTTAAGGTTGGACTCTGTGTCCAGCAGATTTTCCTTCAGAGTTATCAGAAAGGCATTTTGCCTTAGTTTTCTTCTAGAGGCTACCCGGACAGAAACTTATCCGCTGCCTGGTCTAGTTCTGCCATCAGAACTTGACCATCTCTGTCACCAGATTTCGACCATCTCTGATAAGTCAGACTTGACTTAGAGAAAAGTTTAAATTCCTGAACAGTCTATTCACCCCCCCCCCCCCCTCTAGACTGTTCCCATTACAAACGGGACCAACACTCATCCTTTGGGAACATGAGGATCAAGAAGAAGCGAAATACTCAGGAGCTGTCGGGCATTGAGCAGTCGACCCAGCAGAGTAGCTCTTCTCGAGCCCCACCACACAGGAGACCTGGTGAGCCAGCCTCGAACATGCCTAGTGCCTCAGATTGGAGTGTGATGATGGACGCGATGAGGGGTCTTCAGACCTCATTCGTAGATTTTCAGGGTGCACAGGAGAGAGCATTCGGGAGATGCGAGAGGCACATGTGTCGGTCCTGGGAGAGTTCAGAGATTATAGACTGGCACAGGAGGGAGCCAACAGGGATATTCTGGAGCAACTAGAGACCCAGCGACTGCATATTGAGGAGATACGAGAGTGGCTGCGGCCTAATCATGGATCACGGGATGACACAGGCGATGCCTAGATTTGCTTCTTCCTTGACATTTATTTGTGTTTGTTTGTTTATTCAGGATTGGACATTGCGCTGCTCTTTTGACTTGAATGCTCTCACAAACTAGCTATGGATGCTGTAAGAATTTTTAAAACAATTTTATTCCTGTTTTCATTATTTCTCTTCATAAAATATTTTCAAAACTCAAGTGTGAAGAAAGAACCCAAAAAATGTGCCTTTATTTCTAAACTTTGTGCAGACCTCGATGGCGAGGTCCAGCTCAAGTGTGAGGAGGTTGCGTTTTACACTCAAAAAGTTAAAACCTTGTTTTAAATCAATCTTTTGACTATTTTTGATATGAAACATTCACCTCTCAATTGTTATGAATCACATAATAGCTTAGAGGATCACCCTTATTATAAGAATTTACTTTTATTATTATTTTTAGAAAACTTGAAATTGTTATGGGTTTTTGGTTGCGAATGTAAGGGGTTAATTTTGTTTTAATTGGACATTCATTTTATTCATAAAAAAACAAAAAAAAATACTATTATTAATAAATCTCTTCAAAACTCATTGTTATAGGACAATTCCATCTCCGAAAATGGGCTTTGTTTCATTCGTTAATCATAGTCTGTGAGAATGAAATATGCATCTACCATGGGATAACACCGCCAACAAGAGTGGAAAAGAGACAAAAAAAACATAATTTGTGAATAAGATAAATGTCCAAATTAGAATAATGAAAACCTTGGGATAAGGAATTGATTGGTGGTTTAACATAATCAATAGTTTCTTTAGTGATAATAATTTTAAATTCTTGTATTTTGGGTGATTTTTCTAAAATGTTTAAAAATTGACAATAAAAAAGGGAGATTTTTGTTTCTATTTCTTTAACAGCAATTCGATTGTGATTCAGTCAGGTTTTACCTTTTTTGAGTGTGTTTGCAACTAATTTGTAGCTTGAGGACAAGCAACGCTTAAGTGTGAGGAGATTGATAAGTCCATTTTTGTACTTATTTTTCTTATCAAATTTAAGTGATTTTGGACTGAAAAACAGAAAAACAATGCATGTTTTATATATTTTGGTTCAAGTTTCGTGAAATCAGGTAAAAATCACATCCATGATATGTTTGATGAAATTTCGGGTCAATTTAGCACAAAATGCGTCAATTTGAGTGACAAACGATATCATCTTGAAAAAAGGAAGTAGAATTTCAAAGTGGTCCAGAAGGGAAAGTTGAAGAGCACAAAATGCAGAACAAGACGAACAAAAAATCTCACAGGCGCCCAAATAGGCGCCCAGATTGGCCGCCTACCAGGCCGCCTACCAATTTTTGAAAAAAAGTCAAATTTGATAAAATTTGACCGGACCGGAGAAAAACGGGAAGCGGCCGACACTGGACGGAAGGCGGCCGCCTTCGATGACCGCCTGCGGCACAAGGCGACGAACCAACCACCGGCCGGTGGGATGTGACGGCAGGCAGCTAGACACGGACGGCAGGCGGCCGCCCGTTTGGCCGCCTATGAGATTTTTTGGGCTATAAATAGCCCGATTTTTGTTGAACTCAAATACACCTCTTCCAACCCTAATTCAGTTCAAAAAGGTCCTGTTCTTCAGCTATTTCCGCAGCTCCAAGATTTTTTGGTAGAGAGAAACTTTAAATCTTCATATCTTCTTCATTTTAGCTTCAAATTGTAAGTTCTTTATATGTATTTTCATCTTCTCAACGAGTAGAATATGAATATGTGCTTTTTTTTCTCGATCTGTTCTTCGAATTTTTCCAGAATATTTATCTAGTATTTCGCATTTTCTTCCATAAATTAAATAAAATAGTTGTTGATGTTGAATTCATTCCAATTAATTATATAGTTGTTCACTAGCCTCAAGGTTGTTATTTATATGAAGAAAGTTAATTTTCACGAAGTAAAAGTATTTTTTAATTAATTTCGGTAATTAGTTGTTATTATTGCATAAATTAAATAATTACACACAAATAGAAAAAAAAATAGTCTCGGCCCTAATTCCAGTTTATTTCACTGTAATATCACCCCTAGTAGTCAATAAAAAATTTAAAACGAATTTAACCTATTTTTAATTGCCTTTTGTATTTTATAGTTAAAAGTGGGAAAATATCAATTAATTGTTAAAATTGGATTTTAGGTCTGAAAATTCGTAAAAAAATCCATAAAGTCATATTGTAGTTCCAGAAAGTTTATTTTGACAATATATTATTTTTGTTTAATTTGTGCTATTATACATGTTTAATTCCATGTTAATGTTTAATTTATTTACCATATTGTTGAATGCAAAAATAATGTTTAGTAGCTAAATTTGTTTTGGGCATGAATTGAGTAAAGGAATATGGATTGACTTGTTAGCCGAAAATTAGGGGTTAAAATTAATTAATTGAGCTAGTTATTCAATTTGATGAATTAGTGATTAATAATTGTTAGCCAATTTCATTAATTAAATTTTGGAAAATTATTTCTAACTTGTTTATGAGATTAGAAAATAATTTGAGCCAACTTTGATCAAGAACATTAATAAGGCCTAGAAATAGGATAATTTTAATGAAATGGATTTACATCTTGTCTATGAGAAATAAATTCAAATTGCTTAAATAATGAATTTAATTAGTTAATGAATTTGGCTATTTTTTATTAATTAAAATTTTGGAGAATTATTTCTGCGTTGTCTATGAGATTAGAATTTAATTAAAGCCAACCATTTTTGAATACATTAATGAACCCTAGAAATAGGATAAATTAATGAAAGTAATTTCTATTCTTGTCTATGAGAAAAGAAATTATTAGTCCAATTTTAGTTTTAAATTCCCCTAATTACTAGGTCCAAGAATATATTCATTTCCAATTACTCAATTCATTGCCTTTACTTGCCTCAATAATTTTTTAGAATATTTAATCTTAAATCTTTTAGTTGAAATTTGCTCCTAGTGTAATTGTGCAAATTGGCCTAGTCTAGAATACAATCACCCTTTTTGTATTGAAAAAGCTTCCAACAATTAGCGATACCCCGTGACTAAGACTAAATTAAGAAAACTCCTCCGCCATTCCTCAAGAGACACGATACTCGGGGAAAAAATAAAAGGTTAGACTCCGTTTTACTACAACGCCGCGAAAGCGGTTATCAAATGGCGCCGTTGCCGGGGAATGACACAGTAATTTATTAATCTAGTTCTAGCATAGGTGAATTCTAGTTAGGGAGATTTTTTCGCACTTGCGACATTTGTATAAAGATTTCAGGATAAATGAATGCACACCCGCTCTAAAGGAGTGGAAGGGCTACTTGAACTTAATCCTGAACCTGAACGAACTTTGTGGAATAATCTTTTGATCCACAAGAAACCAATCATGACGGACCAAAAGATGGTGCTGCAAAACCTCACGCCAAGCTTCATCGAGGATGATAGCATAAGCGCACCAACAATAGAGGCGGCCAACTTCGAGATAAAACCCGCCATTATCAACATGATGTCTAATCATCAATTTGGCGGGTCCAAACAAGACGATCCCAGGGCCCACATGTTGTGGTTCACCAGAGCGTGCCAAACATTCCGCTTCAACGGAGTGACTCCTGACGCTGTAAAACTGACTCTATTTCCTTTCTCACTTCGAGATAGGGCATCTCTATGGTTGGATAGCTTTCCAACAGGACATTTCACGACATGGGCAGCACCACACCAGGCGTTCATGCAAGAGTACTTTCCTCTGTCGGCGGTTGCTAAAATCAAAACAACAATCCAAAATTTTAGGCAATTCCCGACGGAATCATTAAATGAAGCATGGGAGTGCTTCAATGATATGAGAAACAAGTGTCCACTCACACTGATGGACCCTAGCAGCTTGATGTTCCATTTCTATAATGGGCTTCAAGTTGGAAGCAAAAAAGAGCTTGATTTCTCTTCGCAGGTGGGATCGTGCCTTGACATGGCGCCCGACGCCAATGAAGCTCTGGTGGAGAAGGTCACTTCCAACGCAAAATACTTGTACAATGAAAGAACTCCAGTAGCCACAAAACCAGGCTATATTGAAGTTGACCAACTCACGGCCTTAACCGCAAAGATTGAAGGGTTGGTGGTGGAAGTGAAAAATCTGAAGGGCGAAAACAATCACACCAACCAGGTCAACCACATAGGTGCTGCGCCGAATGAGCAACCATCCCGTTACTTTGGGAACTCAAACTCTGCCCCACACTCATCACAATTTAATGTTTATTCACCTGTTTCTAATTCTACTGAACTTGTACTCTCCTGTGAGATATGTTTTGGTCCGCATTTGACCAATTCATGTCAATTAGTTGATGATTGTAATGTAAGTAACAACAGGGAGGTAAACATGCTTGAATATGGCCGAACGAAACTAGAAGGGCCATGGGCAAATCAAGGTAATAGGGGGGGGGGGGGGGTAACACAAATTACCCTCCCCAGAATTACCAGGGGAGAAATTACCAGGGCAACCAATGGCGGGGGGATTACAACAATGGTCCTCCTCGTGGAGGTTACCAAGGTAACCAGAGCTACCCCATCAACAACAATCAAGGGCACAACTTCCACGGGCGAAGCCAAGGAGGGGCAGTAAACCAATCAACCCAGAACAATCAGGTTTACGTGCCCCCGCATATACGACAAACAGAGGCGGCCCAAACCTCGGAGATAGGCTTGTTGGTAGCTGAACTAGCAAGGCAACGAGAGGAAATGGCAAAATACAAAGCTAGCACTCACAATCAGATCAAAACTCTGATGATGCAAATTACTCAGAATAATGTTCCCGGTCGTCAGCCTGGCAATTTGCCTAGCACTACAGAACCTAATCCCCGTGAACATGTGCAAGCTATCACTCTCCGAAGTGGGAGACAAACAACCGAGGACAAGCAGAAGAACAATGAGGAAGAGGAGACACCTAGCATGACACCTGAGAAACATATTGATGCTCCAACTGAGAAGAGCATGGAACCAACACGCCCTAACACAAAGGTCACCATTGTCAAACCTTCTCTCCCGTTTCCTTCACGGGTTAGAAATGATGACGATAGTAGGAAATACAACAAATTCCTAGACCTACTCAAACAACTCCACGTCAACCTGCCACTGATGGATGCATTGGCGGAGATGTCAAAATATGCCAAGTTCTTCAAAGACTTGCTGACAAACAAGAGACAGCTGCAGGAGCTCTCAGTCGTGGACCTAAATGCAGAATGCTCAGCGGTGGTTCTAAGGTCAATACCTGAAAAGCTAAAGGATCCAGGTAGCTTCACTATCCCTTGTTCAATTGACAACTTCAATTTCAATTTCAATAATGCTCTAGCTGACTTAGGGGCGAGTATCAACCTGATGCCCTCCTCTATAGTCCAGAAGCTAGGACTTGGGGAAATGAAACCCACCAGGATGTGTCTTTAACTGGCTGATCGCTCAGTCAAATATCCGAAGGGAATTGTTGAAGACGTCTTGGTCAAGCTTGACAAATTCATTTTCCCAGTCGACTTTGTAGTAATGGACATGGAAGAGGATAGGGAAACACCTCTTATTCTGGGAAGGCCCTTTCTGGCTACCGCCAGGGCCTTGATTGATGTCACTGATGGCTCATTAACTCTAAGAGTTGGAGATGATTTATGCAACTTCCGACTCTCCGATGTTATGAAGCACCCCATAGATTCCTTGCAAGGATGTCATTTTCTTGATACTTTCGAATCAATTGAAGGATATCTGTTTTTGGGGAGAGAATGGACATGTAAGTGATAAAGCATGTGTGTTAAAAGAAGCAAATAGTGACATGAGTGATGCATGTGAGAGTTGTGAGGACGTAATAATTGAGCAAGCTTCTCACGAAGTAATGTCTGAGTTCGGGGGGGGATGAATAAAACTTAAGAAATGACCTCCCCCTCGAACTAAAGAAACTCCCTAACCATTTAGAATACGCATTCTTGGATGACGAAGGCAAATGTCCTGTCGTCATCGCCGCACACTTAAGTGAGGAACAAAGGAGCAAATTACTTGGAGTCCTTAAGACACACAAGCAAGCAATTGCTTGGAAACTTGAGGACATCAATGGAATAAGTCCAACCTTTTGTACCCACACCATCAAGATCGAGGAAGGGTTTAAACTTGTCGTCCAACCATAACGACGTTTGAACCCAAACATGATGGAAGTAGTGCGTGCTGAAATCGTCAAACTGTTGGATGCGGGTATCATTTACCCCATCTCTGATAGCCAATGGGTAAGCCCGATTCATGTTGTCCCCAAAAAGGGGGGAATGACTATCACGAAAAACGAAAAGGGTGAACTTCTGCCCAGTCGAACTGTTACGGGGTGGCGAATGGTAATTGATTACCGCAAATTGAATGAAGCCACTCGGAAGGACCATTTTCCCCTCCCCTTCATCGATCAATTAATAGAGAGGTTGGCAGGCCATAGTCATTATTGTTTCCTGGATGGCATGAGTGGATACTTCCAAATTCATGTCAACCCGGAAGACCAAGACAAAACTACGTTCACATGCCCTTTTGGGACCTTTGCTTTTCGTAGGATGTCTTTTGGTCTCTGTAATGCTCCTGCCACTTTCATGAGGTGCATGATTGCCATATTTGAAAAATACATTGGCCACTTCATGGAGGTATTCATGGATGATTTCTCTATTTTTGGGGAATCCTTTGAAAAATGTCTTGAAAACCTGGAAAAAGTACTTATCCGCTGCAAGGAAACCCACTTAGCCTTAAGTTGGGAGAAATGTCACTTCCTTGTGAAAGAGGGTATAGTACTTGGACACAAAGTTTCAAGTAACGGGGTCAAGGTTGACCGTGCGAAAATTGAAACGATAGAGAAACTCCCTCCACCAACCACGGTAAAAGCCATCCGCAGTTTCTTGGGACACGCGGGCTTTTATCGTCGTTTTATAAAGGATTTCTCTAAAATCACAAAACCTCTCACCCGGTTACTTGAAAAAGATGTGGTTTTTATATTCTCTGATGAATGTCACCAAGCTTTCCAAACACTTAAAACACAACATATCAATGCTCCAGTACTTGTGGCCCCGGATTGGAGTTTACCTTTCGAACTCATGTGTGACGCTAGTGACTTAGTAGTGGGAGCCATTCTCGGCCAAAGGAAGGACAAGAACTTCCCCCCGATCTACTACGCTAGCAAAACTCTATCCGGGCCACAACTGAACTACACCACCAATGAAAAAGAATTCCTTGCTATTGTTTGTGCTTTAGAGAAGTTTAGGACTTACATCATTCTTTCGAAGGTTATTATCTATACCGATCATTCGTCCATTAGATATCTCCTCCAAAAGCATGATGCTAAGCCTAGACTGTTACGCTGGGTTCTTTTGTTGCAGGAATTTGATATTGAAATCAGGGACCGAAAAGGGTCTGCTAATCAGGCAGCTGATCACCTTTCAAGGTTAGATGTCGAATTAGCAGAAACCTTTGGAAGATGCGAGGTGGATGAACTTTTTCCCGCGGAGAGGTTAATGGCAATATCCGCCAAGGAACAAACACCATGGTATGCCGACATTGCCAACTACCTTGTTGGTAACGTCGAGCCTACCGACCTAACAAGGCACATGAAGAGGCGGTTCCTGTCAGAAGCAAGGCACTATTTTTGGGATGATCCATATCTATTCCGAATTTGTGTTGAACAGGTGGTGAAAAGATGTGTTACTGAAGCTGAGGTAAGAGACATACTGAAACATTGTCACAGCGGTCCTACTGGGGGCCACTTTTCAGGGAATAGAACTGCCAGACGGGTTCGGGACTGTGGGTACTTCTGGCCCACGATTTTTAAAGATGCTAATGTATTTGTTTCCTCTTGTGATAACTGTCAGCGAATCGGGAACATTTCTGGGCGCAATGAGATTCCCCAACACTATATATTACCTTGTGAGGTATTTGATGTTTGGGGCATCGACTTTGTTGGACCTTTTCCCAGCTCAAGAGGGAACAAATACATTCTTGTGGCCATTGATTATGTTTCTAAGTGGGTTGAAGCTCAGGCTTGCGTCACCAACGACTCTCGAATAGTCGTGAATTTTCTGAAAAAGTTGTTTACGAGGTTTGGTGTGCCTAGGGTTTTGATCAGTGACAGAGGGACTCATTTTCATAATGACCCTATGGCCCGACTTTTGGCCAAATATGGAGTCTAGCACCGAAGCGGAGTAGCGTACCACCCCCAGACTCAGGGGCAGGTTGAGAACGCTAACAGGGATTTGAAGTCCATTTTAGAGAAAACTGTTGCCCGGACCAGGAAAGACTGGTTAACTAAACTTGACGACCCACTTTGGGCATTTCGGACCGCATACAAAACCCCGATCGGAACCACCCCATTTCGCCTAGTATACGGGAAGTCTTGCCACTTACCCGTTGAACTCGAACATAAAGCACTTTGGGCGATGAAAAATGTGTGTTTCAAACTTGACGCTGCGGGGAAAGAACGATTTTACCAGCTAAATGAACTGGAAGAGTGGAGAGCGCAAGCTTTTCATAATTCCAAACTTTACAAAGAACGGGCCAAACTCTATCATGATCAACACATCAAGGCCCGTGGTTTCAATGCTGGGGACAAGGTGCTACTGTTCAACTCCCGGTTAAAACTTTTTCCGGGAAAACTGAAATCAAGATGGTCCGGACCGTTCACGGTCGTGAAAACTTACCCCTATGGCACCATCGAGATCGAAGATGCAAGCGGGGGTCCCTTTAAGGTCAATGGCCACCAACTCAAACTTTACCACGGTGGCCCGGTCGAAAAAAGCAAGGAGATTCTCTATCTCCAGAAATTTTGAACCAAAGGAGGAAATTCGTCAAGCTAGTGACGTTAAAGAAGCGCTCATTGGGAGGCAACCCATTATATATAAAAAATAACCTTAAAAAAATGTTATTTTGACTTTTGCAGATGTCTGGAGGAGGAAGCGACGATCCCATCTTTCAGGAGCCACCACTGGCTAGGCATGACCCATTGCACGTACCAGATATCACATTCGCTACTGATGCTGACCGCACACGCTTTCAGACGTGGGGGCAGTACCGCACTCTTCTAGCTCCCATGATCCTGGATCAGAGGATGCTCGAGGAATGGGGATACTAGGCCGACATTGATGCTCTACTGGAAGATTCCTTGTGGCGTGGGATTCTATCCATACAGGAGAGAGCCAGCTTCCCGTTGATGATGGAGTTCTTATGCTCTCTACGCTTCACTCACTACGGCCACACTGTGCACACAGGATCTGTCATTGGACCGGCGACTCAGATGAGATTCACTATCATGGGCATCGAGCACTCCATCACTCTGGCTGAGCTCGGATTGAGGATTGGGCTCTATGCTCCTGTATATACACAGACAGACGAGTTATGTGCTCTCCCGACGCGTTTACCTGAGGCATTTGACATTGATGAGTTCTGGCACAGGCACTCCACAGACACTAGACCGTTCCTCCGCATGCACCCCCAGTCGAGCCGGTGGAGGCAGACTCACTGGTATATACTCTCCTTTGTACTCTCTTGTGGTTTTTTTGGACGACCTAAAAACACGAACAGGTTGTCCAAAAAGGACATACTATTCTTTTGGAGTCTGGTTCACCGCACCCCGGTGAATATGGCAGTCCTCTTGGCTCGTTTCTTCCGGAGCCAGGGGAAGAGTGTTCGCCGCACGATCCAGGCAGGGCCCTTCGTCACCACTCTCGTCCGGTCTTTCTATCCTGACCTAGACATTCCAGGTCTACTCCCAGTACAGGATAGCATTCGCATTCTTAGATCCTCATCCTTTGGGAACATGAGGATCAAGAAGAAGCGAAATACTCAGGAGCTGCCGGGCATTGAGCAGTCGACCCAGCAGAGTAGCTCTTCTCGAGCCCCACCACACAGGAGACCTGGTGAGCCAGCCTCGGACATGCCTAGTGCCTCAGATTGGAGTGCGATGATGGACGCGATGAGGGGTCTTCAGACCTCATTCGTATATTTTCAGGGTGCACAGGAGAGAGCATTTCAGGAGATGCGAGAGGCACATGCGTCGTCCCTGGGAGAGTTCAGAGATTATAGACTGGCACAGGAGGGAGCCAACAGGGATATTCTGGAGCAGCTAGAGACCCAGCGACTGGATATTGAGGAGATACGAGAGTGGTTGCGGCCTAATCATGGATCATGGGATGACACAGGCGATGCCTAGATTTGCTTCTTCCTTGACATTTATTTGTGTTTGTTTGTTTATTCAGGATTGGACATTGCGCTGCTCTTTTGACTTGAATGCTCTCACAAACTAGCTATGGATGCTGTAAGAATTTTTAAAACAATTTTATTCCTGTTTTCATTATTTCTCTTCATAAAATCTTTTCAAAACTCAAGTGTGAGGAAAGAACCAAAAAAATGTGCCTTTATTTCTAAACTTTGTGCAGACCTCGATGGCGAGGTCCAGCTCAAGTGTGAGGAGGTTGCGTTTTACACTCAAAAAGTTAAAACTGTTGAAAAAAATTCTGTGTAGTGTGCTATCGTGTATATAGAATATGTATTAGGATCATTCTATGTAAACTATCTATTATATGGCCCCATTGGCCCATCTATGTAAATCCTAATATCTCCCTATTTATAGGGCCTTTGATAATGAAACTATACACCCAATTCTCCCTACAACACGTTATCAGCACGTAGCCCTAAACCTATTTTTTTCTCCCGTTCTCCCTACACTCAATCCGCAGCCGTGCCTCCAGCAGTCCAGCCGCCGCCAGCAATCCAACCACGCTTGGCCGCCTCCCAACACACCGACCGTCGCCCGGCCTCCCCCCTTCCTAGCCTGCGACTCACCAATTCCCGAATCTCTGTTGAGTTATTTTTTTACTCAAAAATCATTGTAGGTTCTTATGTATATGATTTATTGCATCATGTTTACCATTGTGATGAACATCATTGATTTTTTTTAGAGATTAAGTTGTCAATTTTTTGAGATCCATTTCTTGCACCCCAAGTGTTTGATGATATGCCTCATCCATATTTTTTGAGAGATAGATGCAATTTTTTATTATAATTCCGTAATGCTATATGTTATAATCATATAGTTGGAATTAATATCACATTATGCACCCCTCTTCGTTTTTATACATCTATGTGATCATACTTTTTCGTAAAACTATATGCCATATACATATAGTTGGAATCAAAGATCACACGATTAATCTTATTTTCATGTATTTTATATGATTATATGATTATACTTTCCGTAAAGCTATATGTTAGATACATATAGTTGGAATTAAAATCGTATTATGCACTTTTTTAATTATTTTAAACATATTATGTGATTATATTTTTCTGTAATGCTATATGTCACTTACATATAGTTGGAACCATAATCACGTAAGATTACTATATTTTATGCTTAATTCGTTCATTAGACCAATATTAATACTTTCTATATTAAAAACACCGTATAACATCCTATAAAAATCTCTATGATTTTTTTAAGGAGGTGAATATATATCTCCTCACTTCGATGCATTGTAAAATATTGTCTACAAAGAGACATACTCTCATGATTATTTGTTTGTGATAAAGAATTTTCACACAAAGAATCGATTTTGTTTATACACAAGTTTCTGTTTTATATCATATGAACTACACAAGTTCATGAATGTACTCATGATCATGTAATTTTTTTTAAGATGGTTGACCATCTCAACTTGTATTTGGCATTTTGGCCTCGGACGCATTTGAGTACCATTATTCAGTTTTCTATATTAATTATTTGTGTGATAAAGAATTTCCACACAAGGCTCTACAAATTTAATTGACCAATCAATTTGACTGGAGTTTGACATTATGCACTCAAATTTACTTGAGTATCTTCAACGCTTATTTTAGAATTCAATGCTACTCCGGCACACTTTGTGAAAAGCAAATCACAAAAGCTTATTTAATTTGATAGGAAAAAAATTAACCATTTTTACACATATTTCTCTAGACATATACTAATGCACCAGTATATATTAAATAATTATGTAACTAACTAGCTTTTAGCTGACACTAGTGAATGATGTTTATTGTTAGTGTCTTTTTTTTGAAATGCAATTACAATATTTTTTGGGGATAAAGAAACCTCCCAAGAGTTATTTGGATAAAGAAATTTCCAAATAAAAAAATTGAAAATATAAATTTTAAAGTAAATCCCTTAATATAAGAGGATTAAATGTGATTATCTCGTCAGGATATATATATAACTTGAAAATATACTTTTAGTTTTTATCTTCGTAGAATCTCTAAAGAATAAGAGATTCACCGCATGAGAATATAAATTAAGTTTCATTATTGTCTACTATTTTAAGAATAAGAACACTCTCTAATTATTGGGTGTATCCATTTTTATTTTACTCTTTCATGACTTTTAAAAATATGAACATTACTAATTCTAATTAGACTTTTATTCAAGTCTTACAGTTTGGTATAAATTATATTCGTTTGAGATTTTTAATTAATTTAACATCTCATTGTTCCATCTGAAATTATATTTGAGATGTTTATGCATTCGAATTCATTACATGCATATCTTTGAATTTTATTCATAAAAGAATGCATACAAAGGAATATATCCACAAAATAGTAGAATGATATGTACCTATGACAACTTGGGGTCATAGCACTCTAAGGTATATGGGTGACATTTGTAAATTATTGAAATCTGTGACAAATAGGTGATTTGACACATTGTGGTGATGTACAATAAATTAAGGAATATATTTATCGAAGTAATCCTTAAAATCAGTTATGATTGAAACAATTGTACCCATGTCCTCACATAGAATGGAGTCATGTCATGAGTTTGAATCTGGTGACCAGTCTCTTGTCAAAGTAACAAGAATGACCTTATATACCTTTGTGGGGCTTCCCCGAACCCTCACAATGTGAGGACGCCAATGTCCACCAAGGTACCCTCAATGTTTTTTTTACATAGAAACTCGCTATAAAAATGAAAGAAAATATTAGATTGCATCTAATAAATGCAAAAGAAATGCATATTTAAGCAGGTTATGAGTCAGAGTGGTCATTGACTCATACAAACTTTGAAATAACTCATTTAGGTTATTAATTATTCGAATAAAGGATGATATGAGATCCAACACAATGTAAATTGTTGGTTTTAGCATTGATATATAGAAAAACAATATCAATCTTCTAAAGTACGAGAAGAAATATTTACCTTTCATTATGCCTTACAGATATAGTAGAAGGCACGTCAGTTATTTCTTAAAGTTTACTCCTTAACAAAAATAGAATCGAGACATGTCCACATATGCTAAGGAAATAACAATAAAGATATCTCATTTTTTCAATACAATGTGATATGTGACGACTCATCTACCAAAATGCGGGCCATTTAAGAGATTATGGTTTGGTAGAAATTTACTCATGCTGTCTATTTTCCTGTTGCATAAAAATGTTAAATTTGCAAAACTTCTAGCAAAACTTGTTTATTTAAGGCCCACCACCCGACCAATCAAATCTATATGACTTGTTATGGCTAGACAGTTCTCATCAAAAATACTTGATGATTATTGCATATATGTCGAGATCAATGAAAAGATCTCTCATCCCATGTGCAAAATAAGATCTCAATGAAACTCACATTTAAAAGAATATAGATGATGAATATTATATCTACTATGTGCATGTGTATATATAATTATTTTCATGGGATTATGCAATATTGCAAGCACTCCTGCACATTTGTTTTTAAACCGATACTAGACAACCACGTTTATGTATACCAGTTGGTGACTGGATATATATTAGCCTGAGATGTTCTACTTATGAATATGTGGTTGTTAAATAGTTGTGCCTATTGCGTCTCCCACAACGCATTATAATCGGTTTTAAAAGAAAAATGATGTTTATGTTGGATATGAATCCCCAATAATAATCCGCTACTAGCCTTAAGAAATAATGTGTACACCGCTTTGCAGGATATGACTTTAATGAGACAATTGATTTTCCTATCATTAGGGGGAGATTAGAGAAAGAACTCTCTAATTGAATGACAAAATCATTATGATGATATATCACTACTTTGTCTCAATGATAAATCTTAGACTTTAAAATGTAACATTGAAGTTAAAGTGGTATCATAAATGATTTAAGTAATCAGATTATACACACTAGCTGCAAACATATTTATAAGTTTGAATTTAAATTAAAAGAAACAATGCTAAAGGAAGAAGCATTGCAATCACAAGCAGTGGGGTTGTGGTTGAGGCCGTGGCTCTCTAAAGGAATAGAGGGAAACCACATGGTTCGATTAATTATCCACCCCAAGTAGTAGAGGGTAGATAAGGCACAAACCAATATACTCGTCATCATATGAATTCCTCTCATGAGATTATCTCTGATTAAACATGTCCATGAATTTATAACGGGGGACGCCCCGAAGTTTAAATGATTTCATAGAATTAGAATCTCAATGTTAATGAGAGTGTGTATGAGTCGAATGATAGACCTTACACTTATACTGACGATATATATATACAGTTGCTCAAAGGAGCATAGAGCACGATGATATCGAACCATACTCTATTGCAATATTAAAGCAATGAGAATATTGGCCTAAATGCGTACAAGTAATCCAGGTATAAATTTAATATTTGACAAAGAGACAGGTATTTGGTATGATAGTGCTAATCAACCAAGTGTAAAGCCTGTAGGACATGAAATATTTCTTTGTTAGAAAGCGTACTGAGATAATGAGGTCCTAATTATTCTAACAACGCCCTGGATTCAAATATGAAAAGTTATACCTCTCTATTTTGACCACAAAAATGTTCAACTACTTAATCTATAAGTAGACTCCAAAGTAATGGAGACGCAGCTAAAGATTGTGGACATTAAATGTCCTAACAGAATTTCATTAAATCGATGTATATGAAGTATTTGTTATGTTTTTATTATCTTTAATCAAGTGGTTTTAAATTACATTGTATATTTACATTGAAACGTTCACATTTGGATTAAATTAATCTAGACGAGAGTGACATACCCGTCTAAGTGACCACTTGACTGAAAAGGGATAGAAAAAGATAGATTATGTTTTCCCTCCAAGTACCATTATATGTCAAAGATATAGACATAGTATGTACTCATATTAAAGAAAATGAGAAATCTTAGATACTTGGAAGTCATAATTGAGATAAAGGATTTTGGGAAACTCAGGTTGTTTTGAAAATACCAAGTTGGTTGAATAATAATTCACCAGTTGCATATATCCAAAAGGGTTCTCAGGCAAATTAAAATGGATAAATGTAAACTGTTAGCACTCTCATGATCGGTCGAAATATGGATGCTAGAAAATATATCCATTATTGGAAAATTATTGGGAGAAGGAATTTCCTATGAAAGTGCAATATGCGCATGATTGTACTTTGACAAACACATTCGACCAAATATTACATTCTCAATAACGTGTTGGCTAAAAATAGCTTAGGACCAACACAACGTATATCGTCATTGGAATAATATCAAGAATGTACTTTGATATCTATGTAAAACCATTGGTGTAATCTTTAGTCATCCCTTTTATAAATTAATTAAATGATTGATGATAATAATATTTCTAAAGGAATCGGAAATGTCAAAAGTATCACTACTCTAACACAAAGTAACGTGATTTGAGTTTTACCGATGATGGATATCCCCTTACCTCATTGATACTTTCTTAAATGAGTATATATCTACCATGAAAGAAACCAAGATGTTATATACAGAATACCTTGATAAAACTATATATCAAGTACATATCGAATTCTTATTGATGTGTTGCATCCAGGGGGAGTCCTTACATACTTATTTATCATCAGTTATATTGGTGCGTTGTACTCTTTTTCTTTTCTCCCTATTTACCGAGGTTTATTTTTTCCCATTGGGTTTTGTTACTTGGTAAAGTTTTTTTTATGAGACAACACAATATGCACCATCCAACATTTTAATTTTGTGAAAGTAAACAATGTTGAAGAAAGAGCATAATTACTATATCACAGTCAAAAGTAATTGACGTGTAGGTTTTAGTGCACCATACTCTCTTTTCACTTTGACCGATGTTTATTTTTCCCATTGGGTTTTGTTCATTGGCAACGTTTTTGCAAGTTAATTTGGGAAAATTCCCTACGCTTGACACACAGGGGGAGAATTAAAGGAATTATATTCCTCTGTTGTGTGCCTTCGCTAAGGTAATTGATGTGACAAGTATTGAAATGCACATATTTTACTAACACCCTTGATCAATGTAAATATTAAGGGTAGATGTAGACTTGAGGGGGAGTACCCCGACTAGATTACATTACACTCTTTTCCTTTAACCAAGTTTTATTTTTTCCCACCGGGTTTTGTTACTTGGTAAGGTTTTTAATGAGGTAACGATACATATAAACTTTAATGATCAAAGCAAAGATCAAATAAAGATAGACTTAATGAAAGAAGCCTATCTTGATGTTATACTCCTTTTTCTCCAGTCAAGATTATTTTTTCCCACAGGGTTTTTGTTACTTCACAGAGTTTTGACGAGGCAATAAGACTGATACCAAATTCTATCTACAACTCAGCACAAGGGGGAGTGTTGAAGGAAATTCTGTGTAGTGTCCTATCGTGTATATAGAATATGTATTAGGATCATTCTATGTAAACTATCTATTATATGGGCCCATTGGCCCATCTATGTAAACCCTAATATCTCCCTATTTATAGGGCCTTTGATAATGAAACTATACACCCAATTCTCCCTACAACAAAAACCTTGTTTTAAATCAATCTTTTTTATGGTCCCGGATAGGGTAAAAGTCTAGAGGGGGGGGGGGGTGAATAAACTTTTAAATCTTTTCGACTTTTACAGAGATTTTCCTCTAGAGGAGTTGATCTATAATCTTTTGAGAGATTAATAGATGCACAGCGGAAGTCTTTACCCTTTATATAATGAATGTTTTAATCACTTTCTGATCTGGAGAAGATTGGACTTAGATGGCTAGCAGTTGGCTTGGCAGTTGGCTTGGCAGTTAGCTAGGTAGCAGGGAACTGCTGAGGCAACTGCTCAGATTTTGATCTGGCTTTCAGGAATTAAACGTACTTTTTGACAATGATATTTATGACAGGCTGATGAAACTGAGATGGTCACAGGAAGTGACTTTTATGTGAGCAGAGGGCTCAGCAGTTGGGTGGTCTCAGGGAACTGCTGAGGCACCTGCTATACTTAGAAAGTGAATTACTGGGAGATGATAGAGAAGACCTTTTAGAGATGGTGAGGTGCGTCTCGGGTGTGAAAATGGTCTCAAAGAAAGCAAATGATTAAGCAGTAGGATAAGCAGTTGGGTCAGCTAAGACAACTGCTTAAGATTCTGCTGGCAAACTTCAATCCTTTTTGTGAGAAGTGCTAAGTGTGTGCTTTGTTTACTGAATGTAAATCAACACACAGTATATCCTGGTTCAGAGGTGGTGTAATCCTCCTACGTCCAGTCCCACCCTCTTTCAGATGGATTTCACTAAAGTATTAAGCCCAATACACTTAGTGCCAATCTAGCCTTTACAACACTTAGGCCTAGATTGAAGGTTTTTCACAGTGAGTATAGCACCACTCAAAGTTACTCAGTCCTTAGACTTTTCTCTAATGACCCAGTGGGGATCAAAAGGTACTCTATCTATCTACTTACACTGTAGGATCCGAACATCTGTTCTCCTAAGTGTTTACAACAATATGTGATTTGTTTCAAAAAGTTCTAACCTCCAACTAGGAACTAAACTTCTATAATATGGCAATGAAAATTTGATAAACTCGAAGTTTAGTGAAGCATAAGTCCAAGCAGAGAGTAAACTTTTAGAATAGCACTTTCTCTTTTGCTAGATCTTTCGTAAATGCTCTTGATAGAAATTCTCTCTTTGGATGCTTAAATGCTTGATTAGAAACCTTCGTTTCAGCCTCTATTTATAGGCTTTTTGGCTGATCAATCTTTATCCGTTGGTTAGGATAAATTGATTTCTACCGTTGATCTTTGGCGAGGACGAATTGTACATTCGTCTTTTTGTGCTGGAGCATTTATTGCGGCTGATCTCTTTGTCTTGCATTATTCAGCCGCTGAAGCATCTTCGTTGTAGACCCCTGTACTTGATTCGGTATTTAAAGCCGGTCAAGTTTTTGTCTCCAATCATATACATTCATTGTATATTTATTTACGAACTTAGTCTGAGTTTAGTGACGGTTTAATTTCTGTGGTCTAATAAGATATACCGGTAGGATATAAATATCCTATTAAGGTAAATAAAATTACCTTATTGCATTTTTACTTTTTCCGGTAACATTTTATTAGTCACAAAAATTGTACATTAATTTTGTCACATAATTCAAATAAAATTGAGACACAATGTACACACGTTATGTATAGTGGCATCATCAAAATCTTTATCAAAATTGGGTACTAACACTTTTGACTATTTTTGATATGAAACATTCACCTCTCAATTGTTATCAATCACATAATAGCTTAGAGGATCACCCTTATTATAAGAATTTACTTTTATTATTATTTTTAGAAAACTTGAAATTGTAATGGGTTTTTGGTTGCGAATGTAAGGGGTTAATTTTGTTTTAATTGGACATTCATTTTATTCATAAAAAAACAAAAAAATACTATTATTAATAAATCTCTTCAAAACTCATTGTTATAGGACAATTCCATCTCCGAAAAGGGGCTCTGTTTCATTCGTTAATCATAGTCTGTGAGAATGAAATATGCATCTACCATGGGATAACACCGCCAACAAGAGTGGAAAAGAGACAAAAAAAACATAATTTGTGAATAAGATAAATGTCCAAATTAGAATAATGAAAACCTTGGGATAAGGAATTGATTGGTGGTTTAACATAATCAATAGTTTCTTTAGTAATAATAATTTTAAATTCTTGTATTTTGGGTGATTTTTCTAAAATGTTTAAAAATTGACAATAAAAAAGGGAGATTTTTGTTTCTATTTCTTTAATAGCAATGCGATTGTGATTCAGTCAGGTTTTACCTTTTTTGAGTGTGTTTGCAACTAATTTGTCGCTTGAGGACAAGCAACGCTTAAGTGTGGGGAGATTGATAAATCCATTTTTGTACTTATTTTTCATATCAAATTTAAGTGATTTTGGACTGAAAAACAGAAAAACAATGCATGTTTGATTCGGTATTTAATGTAGACCCCTGAAGCATTATTCAGCCGCTGAAGCATCTTCGCTGTAGACCCCTGTACTTGATTCGGTATTTAATGCCGGTCAAGTTTTTGTCTCCAATCATATACATTCATTGTATATTTATTTATGAACTTGGTCTCAGTTTAGTGACGGTTTAATTTCTGTGGTCTAATAAGATATACCGGTAGGATATAAATATCCTATTAAGGTAAATAAAATTACCTTATTGCATTTTTACTTTTTCCGGTAACATTTTATTAGTCACAAAAATTGTACATTAATTTTTTCACATAATTCAAATAAAATTGAGACACAATGTACACATGTTATGTATAGTGGCATCATCAAAATCTTTATCAAAATTGGGTACTAACAATTTCCCCCTTTTTGATGATGCCAAAACTATACAATACAAGGAACAAAAAACATTTATTGATTTTTATTAGGTCTTTTGTACATTGTTCTAAAGTCAGATTACAATAGTTTTATAGTCAATTTCGGACTACAATGTCTAGCTTACTCTTGCTTGTCTTCTTCTTGTTTCTTCTTGACTTCTTCCTTGGCTTTGGCCTCTTCTGCTTTTCGTCTTCTGATTTCAGCTTCTTCCTTGAGACGTTGGTTCTTCTTTCTGGTTTCTGCTCCTTTCTTAGCTGCTTGTGATCTTTTTAACGAGGAGGGACCTGCTTGTGTTGAAGGAGTATTTTCCCCCTTTTTGGCAGCATCAGGGATGTAGCTCTCATCAAAGAGATCCTCAATGTCATCATCAATTTCATCAGCTTTTCTCCTTACCGGATTGAGTCCATAGACTTGAATGGATAAGGCTTTGATGTGATTGTTGATGTCCAGAATGTCAGTTTTTACTTCATTCCTGACTTCATTTTCCAGGTTTTGAAGTTGTTGGTGAGTGATTTCCAAATTTTGTCCCAGCCTCTGAAGGTCACTTCCATGCTGTTGGAATTCCTTTTGAGTTGCTTGGTGTAGGGAGCTGAGATTGGATGCCAAGTCTTCTCTAGTTTGTCCAATGGCATTTGAGTGCTCGATTTGCTTTGTTACAACTGTGTGAGAGAGCTTGAGCATTGCTGGAAGCTCGTTTGTTCTTAAGTTTTGGATGAATTCCTCATGTTCTTGAATGGTCTTAAAGGCCTGCTCAAGGTTAGGAGGTAGAGAAATGGTAGGAGGTACCTGGGCAGAGGGCTCTGCTGCTTGGGAGGCCACTGCGAGTTCTTTTTCCCTTAGCTCCTTCAATGAGTGAACAATCTGATTTTCCAGCTCTTCATCGCGGGCTTTCAAGGCTTCAAGTTCGTTGCGAAGAGCCTCCATCTGTGCTGGTAGGTTTGAGAGTTGAATGTTGAGCTGAGCTTTCTGCTCTGAGTTGAATACTTGTTGTATCATCAAATTGCTTTTAAGATGGCAGTGTACTTCAGCGAACCTCATCTCTAGCAGCTCATCAAAATGCTTTTTCATTTTGATCAGTCTTTTGTGGAGGCGTACCTCAGCTCTGCTAATGAATTTTGTAGTTGCTCGTCTTTCATTGATGAAGACCTCTGCTAGTGTTGGAGTGTCTTCTTCTTCATCCTGATGCTGAATTTGGTTCCTGATTTCATTTGACGTTGTCGGCTGCTCAGGAGCTGTTTCTTGGTGGGGTTCCAAGTTGAGATCTATCATAGCAGTCCCCTGCTGGATAGTAGCAACCAACAGTTTCTGGGGTGCCTTAGAGGATTCCCCACCTCCTTTAGTTTCCAACCTTGACTTCTGTAGAGTCTGTCTGAGTTGTTTATCACTAGAGGAGGAGGAGTGAACGATTTGCTTACCTCTTGATCTTGGCAGTCCCTTGGATGCGTTGTCAGTATGATCATCATCATCACCATCATCATCATCACTGCCATCTTCTATTTAGGTTTTGGCAGTGAGATTCTTCTTCTTTAGCGCGTAGACTTGATTGATCTTCAGCATCTTGGTTGCATCTGCCATGTCTTCGGTGCCTAGCCAATCCACCACAAAGTCTTCTTCTTCTACAAAGTGTGCGAAGTTTTCAACTTGAATGCGGCTCCTGGATAGTTTCCATGATATCCAGGCCTTTACTCTTGTAAATTCAGCGTCCAATCGCTCTAGAGGTGTGATTTTGGGTGACTCTACTGCTTGTGATGGAGGGACCTGCTCGTTGAGAGGAGCCACCTGCGCAGCTTCTTGGAGGGGCAGCTTGGATGAGTCCCCTGCTGGAAATGAAGCACCCAACTGCTCTAGCAAGAGAGCCACATGCTCTTCTTGTTGTATCATCTGCTCTGTATCTTGGGGAGTCACCTGCTCTCTTTGTTGATTCCTTTGTGGAATGAGTACAGATAAGGGTAGTTTAGAGCTATTACTTGCATTTGATGAGCTTGGTGAGTTCTCTGATGTATCCTTGATGGCTAGGGGAGAGGAGGCAACTGCTTCTTCTTCTTGAATGATGGCAAGAGGAGAAGCCATTCCAGGGGAGGCCACTGCGTCTTCTTCTTGAATGGATGCCAGATAACAAGCCGCTTCTTCCATTTCGGCCTGTAGATTTCTTGTTGTTGTTCTTTGTTTCTTTGATTTGTTTTCTTGGCATCCTGATCTGATTCTCTTGGCAGTTTTTGTTTTGATCCTGTCAAGGGTGATTTGAAGGGGCTCGTTGGAGATGAAGGAGTCCTCTATTTTCTGAATTTGTGGAGCCCCTGCCTTTGAAGTTTGATAGAGAAATTTTCTCCATGTTGTTTCTTCCTTGACGGATCCGACAATTCCTTTCCTCTTGAGCAGTTCCCCTATCATAAACCCATATCCCAGCAGTGGTAGGGTACCATCTTCTCCCTTTCCTGTGTGTGCTTTCTTTATGTATTTTAGGAGCTCATTGTGGACATACCGTGACCAGTTGAATGGTACTCCTGAGATGATTGCTGTCAATGGTTTCGCTCTTTGTGCATTGACTTCGTCCAGGGCTGTAGTTCTTGTGTCGACACACTTGTAGAGAATGTCAAGGAGAATAGAGTATTCTGGAACCATCATCTTCTTTTTGACTTTGAGTGTGTTTAGGTGTTGAGCCCTTGGGATGAAGACTGTTTCTTTAAAGTTGTCTTCATTGAGGTTGAGATCCTCTATAGTTGGAGCCTCTCCTCCTGGTAGAGAGAGCAGATTTCTGATGTCTTCTTCTGTTATTTCGACCTCGAATCCCATCACTACGGATTTCAGTGTCCCAGGAGTGGAGTTGGTGTAGTATTCTGCCACTACCTCGGGGTAGAAGCAGGGATATGCGTAGGTGGCCATCCTTAGCAGTCCGGTAGTCTCTAGTTTCCTGAGCAGTTCCCTCATTAGGTCTTTGTTGTCTGCTCTTTCAATGACTTTTGGAATGTTCAGGATGGATCCAGTGAAGATGGACTTGGCTATTTGGATGAGTGAGGCCATTACTGTGTATGTGGGAAAGGAAGGATTTGCGTTGGTGATGTGCGAGAGAGAGCTTTTTAAGTGTGTTAATAGAGAGTTTGAGAGCGTTAGAATAGATATAAAGAGATTGCGGAATGAAAAGTGTGAAGGGTTTGTACGGAGGGAGTATTTATAGGATATCAGGAACTAGCCGTTGGAATATAGTCGATGGAGAATACGGCGGAATTTTTCAGCATTTACTGCGTTCACACTGATAGCAGAGGGCTAATGTTTAAGTAGGTTTCTGATGAATTTTTGAGAGCAACTAGTACCTTCTTGGAATCCTCAATATGAGGTGATCAAGATGATATGAGTCATGAACTGAACTTCCAGGTATATTCGTCATAAATTGAGCCAACTGCTGGCCTCACGCAGTTCCCTACTGCAGAGGCAGTAACCTGCTGTCAGTTACCTGTGCGAAATATGGAGCCATCATTTTCCTCCATTAATTTTCCTTCCTTTTCTAAGCTGTTTTCCTCCTTGTTGAGAGAGTGTGTATATTCTTTCCTTTGTAGTAGTAGCAGTGGACTGGTCCCCAGTCGCCTGCTGAGCCCACTGCTTGCTATGATGCAGTTAACTGCTGGGCTTGTTTTGGGAGTTTTGACTCCTTTTGATCTTGATATCCTGATAGTGACTTATTTGGACCTTGATGCTTCATTCCTTTGAGGTTTTTGAGTAGCTTACCCTTAGTGGGTGCCTACTCCAGAGTACTTTACAAAAGTTCCCCCTCAGCAGGTGGCTAGGAATTCCCCTTTGAATGTGGAATTATGTTCCCCTTGAGTGGGTGTAGGGTTATTCCTTTACTTGATCTAGATCATCAAGCATTCCAAGCTCCTGTCTTAGTTCATTGAATCTTGCTTCATTCAGTGGCTTGGTGAATATGTCAGCCAACTGCTTTTCAGTAGGAATGTACTCTAGCTTGATGGTCTTCTTTTCAACATGCTCTCGGATAAAGTGATGCCTGATCTCAATGTGTTTGGTTCTTGAGTGAAATACTGGATTATGAGTGATAGCTATAGCACTTGTATTATCACACAAAATGCTGATTTCCTTTGTTTCTTCTCCATAATCCTTCAATTGCTGTTTCATCCATAGGATTTGAGCACAGCAACTGCCTGCAGCTATGTATTCAGCTTCAGCAGTGCTAGTAGCAATTGAATTTTGTTTCTTGCTGAACCAAGAGACAAGTCTTCCACCAATTAATTGACAGGTAACTGATGTACTTTTTCTATCAATTTTGCATCCGGCAAAGTCAGAGTCTGAATATCCATAGAGATCAAAGCCTCCATTTGTTGGGTACCATAATCCAGCGTTAGGATTACCTTTTAGATACCTTAAAATTTTCTTTGCGGCCAGAAGATGGCTTTCCTTGGGCTTTGATTGAAACCTTGCACATACACCAACTGAGTAGGATATATCTGGTCTACTAGTGGTGAGATATAACAAGGAACCAATTAGGCCTCTATAAAGTGTTGGATCAATATCTTTGCCATCTTCATCTTGACTTAGACCTTGGGAGGTGTTCATGGGAATTTTCACTGTGGACTTGTTCTCAACTTTGAACTTTTTCATGAGATCTCTTGTATACTTGGCTTGGTTGATAAAGATACCATCTGGAGTTTGCTTTACTTGTAACCCCAGAAAATAATTCAACTCTCCCATCATGCTCATTTCAAACTTGTTTTGCATGAGAGTTGAAAATTTCTCGCATAGTGCTTGATTTGAGCTTCCAAAAATTATGTCATCAACATAGATTTGAACAAGCAGTATGTGGGAGTCTTCTTCAATTTTGAATAGAGTCTTGTCTACTTTGCCTTTAGAGAATCCATTTTTCACTAAATATTCAGAGAGAGTGTCATACCATGCTCTTGGGGCTTGCTTGAGTCCATAAAGAGCTTTGTGCAATTTGTAGACTCGATCTTTCTCTCTATTGATTTCAAAGCCAGGGGGTTGCTCTACGTAGACCTCCTCTTCTAGTAGACCATTTAGGAAGGCACTTTTCACATCCATCTGATAGACTGTGAATTGCTTATGAGCAGCATAAGCCAAGAAGATTCTTATTGCCTCCAATCTGGCAACAGGTGCAAACGTCTCATCAAAATCTATACCTTCTTCTTGGCAGTAGCCTTTGGCTACCAGCCTTGCCTTGTTCTTGATAATGGTGCCTTCCTCATCCATTTTGTTTCTGAATACACATTTAGTTCCTATCACATGTTGATGATAAGGTCTGGACACAAGCTCCCATACATTATTCCTTTCAAACTGGTTGAGTTCTTCTTGCATGGATTGTATCCAGTCAGAGTCAAGCAGGGCTTCTTCAACTTTCTTGGGTTCAATTTGAGAGATGAAGCATGTGAATAGTGCTTCTCTCTGAATTGCTGATCTGGTGCGAACCCCTGTATTGATATTTCCAATGATTTGGTGAGGAGGATGTTTGCTCAACCATCTAACATCAGATGTTGTTGTTTTAGATTTAACTTGTTGTTCATCATCCTCCTCTTCTTCCTCTTCACTATTATCTGGTAGAGTGGGAAGGTTAGGAATGTTATGAGCACTTGGAAGGTTGTCTTTTGGTGAGTCATCTGCTGGCAGTGGGTTGTCAGTTAAGTCAACTGCTGGCAGTTGGTGGCCATATGAGGTAACTGCTGGCAGTCGGCTGTCTTTTGAATTAGTTGTGTTTTCATCCCTTTTAACACTTTTGTTTGGAAGGCAGCTTGGAGCCTTTTCAGTGTCCCTTGATTTTGATGACTCACCTTTTTCTTTTTCTTGAGCAGTGAGGTGGTTTTCAAATACCACATGGATTGATTCTTCTACCACCAGAGTCCTTTTGTTGAGAATTCGGAATGTCTTGCTAGTTATTGAGTAGCTCAGGAAGATCCCTTCATCAGACTTGGGATCAAATGGCTTGAGATAGTCTTTTACATTGTTTAGGATAAAGCATTTGGATCCAAACACATGGAAATGACTGATATTCGGCTTCCTTTCTTTCCATAGCTCGTATGGTGTCTTCTTGTGAGTCTTATGAATAAGACTTCTATTTTGAGTGTAGCAAACAGTGTTGATTGCTTCAGCCCAAATTCTTTTGGGTAATCCAGCTGCTTATAGGATTGTCCTTCCTGCTTCCTTGAGTGTACGGTTTCTTCTTTCAACAACACCATTTTGTTGAGGTGTTCTTGCTGCTGAGGTTTGATGATGGATTCCATTTACTTCACAGTACTGAATTATGATTGAGTTGAGAAATTCAGTACCTCTATCTGACCTGATCTTCTGGATTGAGAGACTTTTCTCATTTTGAATTAGTCTCATCAGTTCAGGCAGTTTCTTCTCTGTTTCATTCTTTTTCTTTAGAAATATGGTCCAAGTGTATCTGGAATAATCATCAACCACAACCAGGGTGTACCTTCTACCACTTAAGCTTGTTGGTTCAACTGGTCCAAACAAGTCAAGGTGCAGAAGGCTTAAGGGCCTTGTTGATGATTCAACTTCTTTTGATTTGAATGATACCTTGGTTTGTTTCCCTTTTTGACAAGCATCACAGAGGTGGTCCTTTTTGAAGTTGATTTCAGGCAGTTCCTTCACCAAACCGTTTCTGGACAGTTTGTTGATTGTTTTGAAGTTCAGATGGCTTAATTTGTTGTGCCATTCCCAACTTAATTTTGAATCTGCCTTTGTTATTAGGCAGATTCCTTCCTTTGCTTAATCCCAATCAACAATATACATGTCCTTCTTCCTTCTACCGGTGAGCACAAGTTTTTCATTTTTCACATCTCTGATCAAGCAGATGTCTTTGGAGAATGTAACATTGTAGCCATTGTCACAGAGCTGGCTTGTGCTTAAGAGATTGAACTTTAAACCCTTAACATATGATATGTTTTGGATTGTAAGTCCATTAATTGATAGATCTCCTGCTCCTTTGGTTTCTCCTTGTTTTTCCACATTCCCAAATGTCACTTTGGGACCTTCCCTAGCTGTATAGTTTGACAGGAGCCGCCTGCTCCCTGTCATGTGCCTGGAGCAGCCTGAATCTATGTACCATGGTTGTGTTTCAGCTGCTCCGGCACCTTCCTGTATAAGTTAATGTTGAGCAGTAGCCCACATGTTAGTGGGCGACTTCCCTTGTACAAGTTTAGGCATCCATGCCCATCTAGAACCATTGAGTTCTAAGTAGATTGGTCTGTAGCCATTTGAGGTGTTGTAATCAAAAGGGATGGCTATATACTTGTTAATTCTTTTCCTCCTTGAGGTGGGAAATGGATTATTTATTTGAGGAGTCTGCTTGGAATTTTTGCTGTGGTTGGTCTTATTGATTGGTTGCCAACAGGTTCTTGGGTTTAGATGGTGAGGAGATGTTGATTTATACATGTGTTTGGATTTTGGTTTGGGAGCAGGTTGGTTCCTTCTTCTGGGAACATTTTGGGGATGAGGTTGTTGGTAAGTGAGCTTTCTTGTATATGAGGTATTACTTGTAGATGCACTGTTTTGAGTGAGTCTGGTGGGGGATGAGTAACCAAGACCTCTTTTCTTCCTATTTGGAGTAACTCCAGCAGTAGGGTGAAAGTTTTTACTATTTGTGCTGGAGTTTCTCAGCTCTTTGTTCTCCTTTTCTAAGACATCATTTTTCCTTAAGGCATCTAGTAATTTAGAGTGAATTGCCTTAATGTCTTGTTTCAGTCTATCATTTTCAGCATTTAAGAGAACATAGTGATTCTGGACTTTCTGGAAATCTTGTAATAAAGATTCCAGTGTTATGTTGTTTGGTCCAGAATCATTAGAGCTATAGGAGGAGCAGGATGTTACCTCGACATCGTTGTAGTCGTCCTTGGTCATTAAGCATTTATGGGAGCTGCTTGCATTACTTAAACTGGCGGAAGATTCACTGAGCCACCTGCTGCTCTCTGTAGTGAGACAACTGCTGTCATTTTCACCCACCTGTCAGGATCCCAGGCATAGAAGTGCTTCCTCTGAGCTCTCAGATGAAGAGCTTTCATCACTTAAGCTGCTTTCATCTTCAGATTGGGTTTCCTCCTTTTTCTTTTCGCTAACAAAGGCTTGTCGTTTGCCTTTGAAGTCCTTCTTGTATCCAGCTTTGTAACCAGTCCCCTGCTGCCCTTGAAATTTCTGGGCTAAGGGCAGAGGACACCCATTCTTGTAATGTCCTGGTTGTCTACAGTTGTAGCACAGAACAGTTTCCTCGCTGGTTTGAGGTCTCCCTTGTTTCATGGGTGGCAGATTGTATGGTCTTTTTGGAGCAGTTCCCTCCTTCTTCATGAACCTTTTAAACTTCCTTACAAACATGGCAAACTGGTCGTCGGTAAGGAGGTTGTTGAGGGATTTCTCACTGGATCTTGAAGGTCCAGGCTCAGACGCTAGAGCTAGTGTCTTGGATTCATCTTCCTCTTCTTCTTTAATTTCCTTCGTCTCAAATTCATAGGCTTTGAGATCACTGAAGAGCTTATTAGTTGATAGGATTCTTAGATCTCTGCTATCTCTCATAGCAGTCACCTTCATGTCCCATTTAGAGGGCAGGCCTCTCAAGACTTTAAGGGAAATCTCTTTTTGAGGTAGATCTTTCCCTAGGTCTGAGACCTCTGTTGTGATCTTTAGGAACCTAGTTTCCATCTCTTGGATGGACTCATTTTGCAGCATCTTTAAGTCCTCAAATTTCTTGAGGGCCATGGTAAGTTTGTTGTCCTTCTCCTGTTCATCACCAGCTCCAATTTTTGTGAGCTCATCCCAAACGTCCTTTGCTGTTTCACATTTCCTGATTCTGGGAAATATGGATTCATCAACAGATTTAAAAAGAATGTCCTTGGCAATGTTATCAAGGTTGTTTCTCTTTCTGTCCTCTGTTGTCCATTCCAGTTTGGGCTTGAGAATGTACACATCCTCCTGGTCATCAGTTTTGGATGTGCTGACCTTCATTATCTTGATAGGTCCGGTAGTGATTACTTCCAGCATCTCATCATTTAAGGCACTGAGATGTGCCTTCATCCTGATTCTCCAATCATCAAACTTGTTTAGGTTGAATAGGAGGTTTTTGGCTGGTTGACTGTCCATAGTTTAGAAAGTGTTTGGGAGAGGGAAGTGACTTTGGATCTTTAGTTCAAATTAGTCAGGAACTCGCTCTATGAACACTCCGCTCTGATACCACTTGATGGTCCCGGATAGGGTAAAAGTCTAGAGAGGGGGGGTGAATAGACTTTTAAATCTTTTCGACTTTTACAGAGATTTTCCTCTAGAGGAGTTGATCTATAATCTTTTGAGAGATTAATAGATGCACAGCGGAAGTCTTTACCCTTTATATAATGAATGTTTTAATCACTTTCTGATCTGGAGAAGATTGGACTTAGATGGCTAGCAGTTGGCTTGGCAGTTGGCTTGGCAGTTAGCTAGGTAGCAGGGAACTACTGAGGCAACTGCTCAGATTTTGATCTGGCTTTCAGGAATTAAACGTACTTTTTGACAATGATATTTATGGCAGGCTGATGAAACTGAGATGGTCACAGGAAGTGACTTTTATGTGAGCAGAGGGCTCGGAAGTTGGGTGGTCTGGGGAACTGCTGAGGCACCTGCTATACTTAGAAAGTGAATTACTGGGAGATGATAGAGCAGACCTTTTAGAGATGGTGAGGTGCGTCTCGGGTGTGAAAATGGTCTCAAAGAAAGCAAGTGATTAAGCAGTAGGATAAGCAGCTGGGTCAGCTAAGACAACTGCTTAAGATTCTGCTGGCAAACTTCAATCCTTTTTGTGAGAAGTGCTAAGTGTGTGCTTTGTTTACTGAATGTAAATCAACACACAGTATATCCTGGTTCAGAGGTGGTGTAATCCTCCTACGTCCAGTCCCACCCTCTTTCAGATGGATTTCACTAAAGTATTAAGCCCAATACACTTAGTGCCAATCTAGCCTTTACAACACTTAGGCCTAGATTGAAGGTTTTTCACAGTGAGTATAGCACCACTCAAAGTTACTCAGTCCTTAGACTTTTCTCTAATGACCCAGTGGGGATCAAAAGGTACTCTATCTATCTACTTACACTGTAGGATCCGAACATCTGTTCTCCTAAGTGTTTACAACAATATGTGATTTGTTTCAAAAAGTTCTAACCTCCAACTAGGAACTAAACTTCTATAATATGGCAATGAAAATTTGATAAACTCGAAGTTTAGTGAAGCATAAGTCCAAGCAGAGAGTAAAGTTTTAGAATAGCACTTTCTCTTTTGCTAGATCTTTCGTAAATGCTCTTGATAGAAATTCTCTCTTTGGATGCTTAAATGCTTGATTAGAAACCTTCGTTTCAGCCTCTATTTATAGGCTTTTTGGCTGATCAATCTTTATCCGTTGGTTAGGATAAATTGATTTCTACCGTTGATCTTTGGCGAGGACGAATTGTACATTCGTCTTTTTGTGCTGGAGCATTTATTGCGGCTGATCTCTTTGTCTTGCATTATTCAGCCGCTGAAGCATCTTCGCTGTAGACCCCTGTACTTGATTCGGTATTTAATGCCGGTCAAGTTTTTGTCTCCAATCATATACATTCATTGTATATTTATTTACGAACTTAGTCTGAGTTTAGTGACGGTTTAATTTCTGTGGTCTAATAAGATATACCGGTAGGATATAAATATCCTATTAAGGTAAATAAAATTACCTTATTGCATTTTTACTTTTTCCGGTAACATTTTATTAGTCACAAAAATTGTACATTAATTTTGTCACATAATTCAAATAAAATTGAGACACAATGTACACACGTTATGTATAGTGGCATCATCAAAATCTTTATCAAAATTGGGTACTAACACTTTTGACTATTTTTGATATGAAACATTCACCTCTCAATTGTTATCAATCACATAATAGCTTAGAGGATCACCCTTATTATAAGAATTTACTTTTATTATTATTTTTAGAAAACTTGAAATTGTAATGGGTTTTTGGTTGCGAATGTAAGGGGTTAATTTTGTTTTAATTGGACATTCATTTTATTCATAAAAAAACAAAAAAAATACTATTATTAATAAATCTCTTCAAAACTCATTGTTATAGGACAATTCCATCTCCGAAAAGGGGCTCTGTTTCATTCGTTAATCATAGTCTGTGAGAATGAAATATGCATCTACCATGGGATAACACCGCCAACAAGAGTGGAAAAGAGACAAAAAAAGCATAATTTGTGAATAAGATAAATGTCCAAATTAGAATAATGAAAACCTTGGGATAAGGAATTGATTGGTGGTTTAACATAATCAATAGTTTCTTTAGTAATAATAATTTTAAATTCTTGTATTTTGGGTGATTTTTCTAAAATGTTTAAAAATTGACAATAAAAAAGGGAGATTTTTGTTTCTATTTCTTTAATAGCAATGCGATTGTGATTCAGTCAGGTTTTACCTTTTTTGAGTGTGTTTGCAACTAATTTGTCGCTTGAGGACAAGCAACGCTTAAGTGTGGGGAGATTGATAAATCCATTTTTGTACTTATTTTTCATATCAAATTTAAGTGATTTTGGACTGAAAAACAGAAAAACAATGCATGTTTGATATATTTTGGTTCAAGTTTCGTGAAATCAGGTAAAAATCACATCCATGATATGTTTGATGAAATTTCGGGTCAATTTAGCACAAAATGCGTCAATTTGAGTGACAAATGATATCATACCGAAAAAAGGAAGCAGAATTTCAAAGTGGTCCAGAAGGGAAAGTTGAAGAGCACAAAATGCAGAACAAGACGGACAAAAAATCTCACAGGCGCCCAAATAGACGCCCAGATTGGCCGCCTACCAGACCGCTTACCAATTTTTGAAAAAAAGTCAAATTTGATCAAATTTGACCGGACCGGAGAAAAACGGAAGGCGGCCGACACTGGACGGAAGGCGGCCGCCTTCGATGACCGCCTGCGGCACAAGGCGACGAGCCAACCACCGGCCGGTGAGATGTGACGGCAGGCGGCCAGACAGGGACGGCAGGTGGCCGCCTGTTTGGCCGCCTATGAGATTTTTTGGGCTATAAATAGCCCGATTTTTGCTGAACTCAAATACACATCTTCCAACCCTAATTCAGTTCAAAAAGGTCCTGTTCTTCAGCTATTTCCGCAGCTCCAAGATTTTTTGGTAGAGAGAAACTTTAAATCTTCATATCTTCTTCATTTTAGCTTCAAATTGTAAGTTCTCTATATGTATTTTCATCTTCTCAACGAGTAGAATCTGAATCTGTGCTTTGTTTTCTCGATCTATTCTTCGAATTTTCCCAGAATATTTATCTAGTATTTCGCATTTTCTTCCATAAATTAAATAAAATAGTTGTTGATGTTGAATTCATTCCAATTAATTATATAGTTGTTCACTACCCTCAAGGTTGTTATTTATCTGAAGAAAGTTAATTTTCACGAAGTAAAAGTATTTTGTAATTAATTTCGTTAATTAGTTGTTATTATTGCATAAATTAAATTAATTACACACAAATAGAAAAAAAATAGTCTCGGCCCTAATTCCAGTTTATTTCACTGTAATATCACGCCTAGTAGTCAATAAAAAATTTAGAACTAATTTAACCTATTTTTAATTGCCTTTTGTATTTTATAGTTAAAAGTGGGGAAATTATCAATTAATTGTTAAAATTGGATTTTAGGTCTGAAAATTCGTAAAAAAATTCCAGAAAGTCATATTGTAGTTCCAGAAAGTTTATTTTGACAATATCTTATTTTTGTTTAATTTTTGCTATTATACATGTTTAATTCCATGTTAATGTTTAATTTATTTACCATATTGTTGAATGCAAAAATAATGTTTAGTAGCTAAATTTGTTTTGGGCATGAATTGAGTAAAGGAATATGGATTGACTTGTTAGTCGAAAATTAGGGGTTAAAATTAATTAATTGAGCTAGTTATTCAATTTGATGAATTAGTAATTAATAATTGTTAGCCAATTTCATTAATTAAATTTTGGAAAATTATTTCTAACTTGTCTATGAGATTAGAAAATAATTTGAGCCAACTTTATTCAAGCACATTAATAAGGCCTAGAAATACGAAAATTTTAATGAAATGGATTTACATCTTGTCTATGAGAAATAAATTCAAATTGCTTAAATAATGAATTTAATTAGTTAATGAATTTGGCTATTTTTTATTAATTAAAATTTTGGAGAATTATTTCTGCCTTGTCTATGAGATTAGAATTTAATTCAAGCCAACCATTTTTGAATACATTAATGAACCCTAGAAATATGATAAATTAATGAAAGTAATTTCTATTCTTGTCTATGAGAAAAGAAATTATTAGTCCAATTTTAGTTTTAAATTCCCCTAATTACTAGGTCCAAGAATATATCCACTTCCAATTACTCAATTCATTGCCCTTACTTGCCTCAATAATTTTTTAGAATATTTAATCTTAAATCTTTTAGTTGAAATTTGCTCCTAGTGTAATTGTGCAAATTGGCCTAGTCTAGAATACAATCACCCTTTTTGTATTGAAAAAGCTTCCAACAATTAGTGATAGCCCGTGACTAAGACTAAATTAAGAAAACTCCTCCGCCATTCCTCAAGAGACACGATACTCGGGGAAAAACCGAAAGGTTAGACTCCGTTTTACTACAACGCCGCGAAAGCGGTTATCACCCAACCTAAAGGATTTGTGGATACTAAGAGACACGATTATGTGTGTTTGCTAAGGAAGGTCTTGTATGGCCTCAAGAAGTCTCCTAGGTAAAGGAATATTAAGTTTGATCGATGCATGAAATCTATGAAGTTTAGTAAATATGCTTGTGATCACTGCTTATATTATAAGGATACTTCGCTTGTGCCTGTGTTCTTATTACAGTGTGGATGATATGTTAATCATAAGTATGGATCTTGATTCCATTGTTCATTTGAATTTTTTTTTTGTGAATTATTTTCCATGAAAGACCGAGGGATGCAAAAAGGATCCTAGGCATTTATATCATTAGGGACAGGAGCAAATCTACTCTTATGTTCAACCAAGTTTCTTATGTGGAAAAGGTTTGAGTAAATTGAGTATACAATCTGCTTCTCCTGTGAATGTTCCTTTGGCATCTCACTTTTTTGCTACGTAAGGATCAGTCTTCAAAATCTAATTATGAAATTATTCTAGTGTTATAGGTTATGTTGTGTACCTTATGGTAAGAACTAGGCAAGACATTGCTTATGTTGGTAGTTGTTTAAGTCGTCATATGTCTAACCCTGATATGCCTCACCGGAATGCTTTAAAATGGTTGTTGAGATACCTGAAAGCAACTGTGAAACATGGTTTGTTATTTGTTAAGTGTTCTAATGGTACTGTGTTAAATGGTTATGTGGATTCTAACTATGCCAATGACAGGGATAATAGGAAGTTGATCTGCCAATTCTTATGTTTTTACTTTGTGTGGTTAATGCATTTGTTGGAAGTCCCAACTGCAATCTATTGTTGCACTTTCCACTACTGAGTCTGAATATGTAGCTGCCACTGAAGTTTTTAAGGAAACCATCTGGCTTAAAAGACTTGTCAATGATATTGGTTTTCTTAAGCAGGAGATTACGATTTATTCGGATAGTCAGTCTGCTATACAACTTTGCAAAAATCCTGTGTTTCATGACTTGACTAAGCACATTGACGTCAGGTTTCATTTCATTCAGGAGATTGTGGATGCTGGAAATATCATGCTGAACAAGATCCCATCAGAGTTTAACCTTGTTGATATGGGGACCAAATGTCTTCATGTTGAGAAATTATTGTCTTGTAAACGAACTTTAAATCTGGACTGTGGTTGGATGTTTGTTTTGCAGGTTGTTGAACATTTCTTTAAATTATGGGAACATTTGTAAAAACAACCATTTTTCTAAAGTATGGATAAACAACCACTTGTAAAAACAACTATTTTTCTTGGAAAACGAACTTTAAATTATTGTTTTCCAGGGCCTTGCCCTAAGAACCTGGTGTTCTTTGGACATTTCTTTATATTTTATGTTTTCTTTCTTATAGATGACTTTCAAACACTTGTAAAAACAACTATTTTTCTGAAGTATGGATAAACAACCACTCAAAAAATTTATTGATAGGAAAGGGATGTAGGAAAGTAAGGTATAGCTTGTCTTCTACACTTCTTATACATCATATATGTTTGTAAAATAGAAATTACTCCGAATAGGAGTAAAACTATGACAAAAACTCAAGATAGGACTTGTTATGTTTTTATTTTAAAATAGGACCACATTGCTCCTATTGGAAACATACCTATTTTTTAATTCCATTCTTACCCCTCCTTTAAATATGAGTAGAAGGTAGTCAAAAGTCATAATTAAATGTTTAATTCATAATAAATTCATAAAAATTTAAAAAATCGTAGAAAAATAATAAAAAATTGATAAAATATATAAATAAAAAATTAAAAACCATTATTTTTAAAAAAAATCAATAAAAATAGTAAAACTCTATAAAATATTAAAAAAATATGGATGCCTTTCTCAGCGCCTGTACTGCCTCCCTGCACCAGAACCTCCGACCAATATAGAAAATGCTATTTTTTTGAAAATGCCAAAAATGGCATATTACTCTTTGAGAATGCCAAAATTTTCATTGAATCTGACGTAAATACGTCATTCCGAGTGCATGTGGCATTCCTAAAAACAAAGGTATATTTGTCCAACACACACATAATTAGTCCTATCAAAACATAGTTTACTTTTTGGTCCTATTTAGTCCTATTTTGACAATTAACCCTTTAAAAAAGCATTACAATTATTTACTATTCATTCACTCACGCTTTTTATTGTGCATTACCAAAATTTCTTGTGCATCTTAATCTCAACCTATAAAAGCATTACCAAAATTTCTTCATATATCTCAAAATTTCTTACGCATCTTAACCATCCATTTAACTCTCTCTCCCTTTATATCTTCATATGCTCATAAAAGCATTACAGTTAAATCATGGATCTTCTGATTATCGTATCTTTCCATCTGAGAACCAAGCTCAACATCATATTATCTTATCTTTTAAATATGTTTTTTCTATTTACATTCTCAGCTTTCTCCTTTGCCGTCAATCTCCCAAAACTTTGAAGATCCTTATTTCCATTTTCCGCCGTCCTCCATATGTCTACCACTTTTCATTCTTCACTACAAATCTCAAACCTATCTACCACTAATTGTTGGCAACTTGTCTGTTGCTATTTTTACTTAATTCAATATGTCTCAATAAGTTTTTATATATTATGTCTAATTAGTGCTTAATTTATTTTAATTTAACCAAGAGGTCAAAGGGACACAAGTTATTTTCTTGGTGCACATATTTCACATTTTAAACTAAGTTAACTAACAAGTTAGTTTAACTTGAACAATTTGGTCACCATAATGATCAAAATAAATGAAAACATGCAAATCATCTCCATCTTCAAAGTTGATTTCTCATTTTTAGTCACCTCTAGTTGAATTTCATTGTTTCTTCAAATAAACGATTTCACACAAGCAAGCACTAATTTGAGCCTGCATTTCTAGTCCCTTCATCCTGAAGTGATCCTCAACACTTGCAATATTGCGAAACAAAGATTCTGTGTTTTCACGGTGCATTCTACAATAATCGTTTCTCTTAATCCACTTAGAAAATTACATTTTTTATCCCAAACTCCCAAATAACAACCATGTCCATCAATTTTTCCTTTATTCTTCTATGACGTTGTTGTACAAATTGGAGATTGAATTGCACAATCACACCTCTTGATCCATAATTAGTCCGCCCATCCTCATGTTGTTTGGACTCAAGTTCGATTTTGAAGAACTCATTCCACTAGTACAAAAAAGGCTTTTCACATCGGTCAAAAAGGCTTTTCACATCGGTCAAACAGTCGATGTGGTTCCAGCCCATGTGAAAAGTATTGACTTTTCACATTGGTCAATGACGTGCACTTGTCGTGAGGTGCACTCAAAATAATTTATCAATACAACACTAATACGTAGTATAGTGAAGTAAGGTTCGTATTCACAGGGAAAGGAATACTTTTCTTTTATATAAGTAGTATCAAGGGGGGTTTAGATTTGTTTGATTTAAATATACTAAGATGAACAACCTATATGAGTTTGATTAATAGATGTGGAGGCTTGGTTTTGCTTTTATCCACTTAATGAAATGTTCGTCGATCCCGGTTATATCTTTAACTATCTTCCTCTCGAATACTCAATCGAGGAGTATATCCAGTTCATCGAGGGTAGTTATTAATAACGAGATTCATTCATTAATAAAACTTACTATCGAGTCAATATAGAACAAGCGTCGTATATTAACTTGATAGTAGTAATAAACTTAAGATGAAAACGATTGAGATTGATAACCTCAACACAAGCGGTTTATTGGTTTAATCAATATAATTAATTCCCCTTGGCATATTAACCATGAGATGCATGCATTAATATTCCAAGTTTACTACCGTTGAAAGAACCGGATTAATAACAATCGTATTAACCGATTGATTCTAGTAATAATTAATATGAGAAACAAAATTAGTTGATACTTTAAGTAATGTTTAGAATATTAACATGAAATATGAATAGGAATTAATTAATACTCAAGGAAGAATATTAAAGAATATGAATCCTACTATGATTAACATCAATATGTTAACTAATTGTCATCTTAGTAACATTCCCCAATATTAACATAGAGGAAGAAATAACTATTACTATAACCAATGTCAAGATGTTAACTAATTGTCATCTTAGTAACACTCCCCATCTTTGATATAGAAATAGTATTTGAAAGGAAGAATTAATATTCAAGGAAGAAGATTAAAGAAAATAACTCAAAACTTACAAATTCATTAAGCTTCAAAGTAGCAAAACCAAGATGGAAGGGTTTAGCTCCTCATTTGGAGACTAAACATGCTATAAAAATATAAGAAATGCTATTCTAAACTGAGTTTAGGAGTATGGAAGAAGGGATTAATAAAAGTGAAGGAAAATGGGGCTATTTATAGGTGTTTTACAACACCTTTGGCTGGGTACCCGACCGGATAAAGTGCCAACCCGACCGGGTGCATGTCAAAAACAAATATCCTCCACGTTCTGGTGATCTTCAGCATGTTAAAGTGTCCTGGGTCAAGTCAGACCCGACCGGGTGAGGTAGAAGACCCGACCGGGTGAGTGCACTTTCCAGGCACTTTTGGTTGTTGAATCAGACCCGACCCGATGACGTCTTCTGCCCGGTCGGGTATTTGCTCTTGGACAGTCAAAATTCCTTTTTCCTTCACTTCAACATCCTCATTTCCAACATCCTAATTCCTAATTCTACTTTACAACTTACAAATGAGAACTAAAATACAATTACAACTAAAATCACACAAATGTTTACAAACTTAAATAAAACAATAAACAATACACATCAATCAAACATAAAAATATACATTGATGCACTACTAATTAGTGCATATCAAATACCCCCACACTTAAACCTTTACTCGTCTCGAGTAAATCAAATCCGGTCCAAAAAGTCCTTAAAATGACAAGAATATCAACACACACATCCACGGGTGTTTTTAGAAACACATAAAGAATATCCCCAAAAATATAACAGTAAAGAGGGTCTTCAACTCCATATTTCTTTATCAACCTCAACCTTTTTTTTGTTACCCTTAGGATCCTTCAGAAATAAAAGAAAATACTTTCTCTCGTTCTCTCATTTTGCCTAGGTGCCCTTTCGGGTTTTCATCCCAGCTTCCCACATTTTTCTGTTTTAATCCTCACAACTCACTCTTATTTTTGCTTTATTTTTACTTAAGTTGCCCTTTCAGGTTTTCAACTTAACAAGCGTTTATAATAATTTTTTTTACATGAATAAAGAGTATGAATGTGAGTATCCCATAAAACTCTCCCCCAAGCTAATCAAAGCACTGTCCCTAGTGCTTGTGTCTGAGATGAATGTTTTTTTTTGTTACTTTTTGGGAGGTCTTGTTGGTGATTCGTGGGTGTGGAGATGAAAAGGGTGAAGAGGTGATGAATGAAATGAGTTTAATTGGTGGATGGATGTAGGAGATATGAAGCTTTTTACTTTTGGAAATGGAGGAAATTTGGGGTGTGGTTCGAAAGGGAAGAAAAGAAAATGGGAAAAAAAAGCTGCCCGCTCGCACCCTTATCGGGTTTTTGCCCGACCGCCCGACCGGGTATAGTGACTGACCCGGTCGGGCGTAAGCTTTTCACCCGAGGCAGAGAGTTTTTTGCTGGGTTGCCCGGCCGGGTAAAGGGGTCTACCCGGTCGGGCGGTTGATTTATTCTTTGTTCTTCATCTGCCTTGCCCGGGCGGTTGCCGGGTGCTGTATTTTAAGAGGTAACCCGACCGGGTAGGGTGTTATACCCGGCCGGGTTCAATCCCAGGTCATTTTTTTTTTTGAAATGTGTAAAAATAAAACAAAACAAGTAAACGTACCTTGCTTGGGTTGCCTCCCAAGAAGCGCCTTAGTTAACGTCGCGGCACGACACCATCATTGTGTTCAGTCGTTCAAACTGGGATCATGATAGTTTATCTTCGCCACATTTTCACTCCTAGGACTTCCATAGGAATGCTTGATTTTCTGACCCTTCACTTTGAAAATCTTTCCAGGATCAAATATCCAGATTTTCATTGATTCATGTGGTGAGGGTGAGGGAAAGAAATTATCATTTAGCATGGTCAATGGAAAGTGTTTTGATCTTGGTGGCATGAGAGGGGGTATCAAATGTTTACTTAACTCCACTGTCATTTCCTGTATATTGGTGAATGAAAAGAAATCCAAATGATATTCTCTCGGTTTATTTGCAACTGCGAAAAGTACATTTGAATTATCCTCACATTTGCTGAGGATTTCATCTTCGTCCTTCTCTACCCTTTCTGTTTCCCTTAGAGCCTCAGGAAATGGTGGCATGTTCTCAGGAATGGCCGGTGATGGAGTTGAGTTTTGAAGTTTCTCCTCCTCTGGTTGAGCTCCCTCCGTAAGCTCCTTTTGTTTTTCCTCCTCGCCAATGTGGTTCACAATATTTGGCACTTGTTTCAATTGATTCTCCAAGTTCAGTTCTTTGAGCACTGTTTCTTGCGGGTATTGCGACATATCTTGTTGCATTTTTGTCACATTGATAGTGAGAGCTCGGATCATCTCTTCAGTGGACATGCTAGAATAAGAACTTGAGTATGGATTATATTTGTTGGAGAATGAATCATACCTCTCTTGGAAAATAACTTCATCACTCTGTTCAAAGTATTCTTCTTGAGACTTGGGGCAAAAATCCGTAAGATGCCTTTGTGACATGCAAATGTTGCAGACCTTGGTATCTTGAACGTTTGAGCATAAGAGAATCTCCTTTACTAAAAATGTTAAGCTAGAAATTTGACTCTCTAGCGATGATGTGTTGGTATCCATTTACTAATATAAGCTCAGAAAATAGAAGAGCAAGATTTTTTTTTTAATATTTTTTTTTAATTTTTATGAGATAAAATAAAAAGAAAAATAATTGCCTTTCCCCGGCAACGGCGCCAAATTTGATATGCACTTGTCGTGAGGTGCACTCAAAATAATTTATCAATACAACACTAATACGTAGTATAGTGAAGTAAGGTTTGTATCCACAGGGAAAGGAATACTTTTCTTTTATATAAGTAGTATCAAGGGGTGTTTAGATTTGTTTGATTTAAATATACTAAGATGAACAACCTATATGAGTTTGATTAATAGATGTGGAGGTTTGGTTTTGCTTTTATCCACTTAATGAAATGTTCGTCGATCCCGGTTATATCTTTAACTATCTTCCTCTCGAATACTCAATCGAGGAGTATATCCAGTTCATCGAGGGTAGTTATTAATAACGAGATTCATTCATTAATAAAACTTACTATCGAGTCAATATAGAACAAGCGTCGTATATTAACTTGATAGTAGTAATAAACTTAAGATGAAAATGATTGAGATTGATAACCTCAACACAAGCGGTTTATTGGTTTAATCAATATAATTAATTCCCCTTGGCATATTAACCATGAGATGCATGCATTAATATTCCAAGTTTACTACTGTTGAAAGAACCGGATTAATAACAAGCGTATTAACCGATTGATTCTAGTAATAATTAATATGAGAAACAAAACTAGTTGATACTTTAAGTAATGTTTAAAATATTAACATGAAATATGAATAGGAATTAATTAATACTCAAGGAAGAATATTAAAGAATATGAATCCTACTATGATTAACATCAAGATATTAACTAATTGTCATCTTAGTAACACTCCCCAATATTAACATAGAGGAAGAAATAACTATTACTATAGCCAATGTCAAGATGTTAACTAATTGTCATCTTAGTAACACTCCCCAACTTTGATATAGAAATAGTATTTGAAAGGAAGAATTAATATTCAAGGAAGAAGATTAAAGAAAATAACTCACAACTTACAAATTCATTAAGCTTCAAAGTAGCAAAACCAAGATGGAAGGGTTTAGCTCCTCATTTGGAGACTAAACATGCTATAAAAATATAAGAAATGCTATTCTAAACTGAGCTTAGGAGTATGGTAGAAGGGATTAATAAAAGTGAAGGGAAATGGGGCTATTTATAGGTGTTTTACAACACCTTTGGCCGGGTACCCGACCGGGTAAAGTGCCCACCCGACCGGGTGCATGTCAAAATCAAATATCCTCCACGTTCTGGTGATCTTCAGCATGTTAAAGTGTACCGGGTCAAGTCAGACCCGACCGGGTGAGGTAGAGGACCCGACCGGGTGAGTGCACTTTCCAGGCACTTTTGGTTGTTGAATCAGACCCGACCGGGTGACGCCTTCTGCCCGATCGGGTATTTGCTCCTGGACAGTCATTATTCCTTTTTCTTCACTTCAACGTCCTCCTTTCCAACATCCTAATTCCTAATTCTACTTTACAACTTACAAATGAGAACTAAAATACAATTACAACTAAAATCACACAAATGTTTACAAACTTAAATAAAACGATAAACAATACACATCAATCAAACATAAAAATATACATTTATGCACTACTAATTAGTGCATATCAGTCAAACAACACAATTTTTTCACATGTTCACTTGATCCATCTAAAACAATAACACAAGCTATTTTTCAATTCTTCCACGAATGTTAAACAAGTTCAAGTAACAACTTAGTACATAATAATAAGCTAAAATAAAATAATCCTTGCACAAGTCTAGAGTAACAACACATTGTATAAAGTTACAAGTCTCATCATCACTCAAAAACTTAAACAAACACGGTCTTCATGTGTCGTTGATGGATTGCGTCATTTCTAAGAAATATGATGCCCAACGAGTTCGTACGTACTTCATCAATCTCTTCTGATGAGAATGGTTCCGGATTGGCAAATCGCTACAAATTAAATAAGAAGGTTATTAAAAAACATTACATGGAGCAAACCTATTAAATGTAAATAAAATAATAATGTACCTCATCCCACATTTCAAGAATTACCGCCGAAAGAATATTCAACATATGCAACATCACATAATAACCACATTCATACTTTTTATATTGCTCTTCTCTACTTCAACACTAATTTCCACAGGCTCTTGAGTAAAACAACATGACATTTTAATAAATGACAATAACCCATATTCTTTAAGCATCAGGAGAAAAGATCAAACAATAAAATACAAACTACAAAGTAATGAAAGAGTTACAAAACACTACATAACTAAACAAGTAAACATGTTGCTGCCTGTTTGCCGAAATCTGAAAAATTAAAAGAATAAACTTACCAGACAGAGGCGAGCAACTTAGCAGATGGTAGAAGCAAGAAGCTGAAAAACACAAAGTTTGTTCAGCCACATACTTTGTCCTCTTGCCGCTAATTCAATTCAGTATAATCGCCAACTCGCAGCACGCCTCACATTCTTGACTACTCGTTCACCTCTGGTGAACCTTGCTTGCAGTTGCAGCTCATGAAAGCATGGTTATGCCACCTCAATCAGATGAAGAGCTCAGTTTTAGAGATGAGAATCCCATCATTGTCAGCATACAACCATTCCCCATCACAAATTAAGGTTCCAGAAACATAAACAGGTACATATTTCTCACCAATGCCCTTATTGTTGGGTTTCAGAGGGTTTGATGCCAATGCTCGGACCTTAATGTCACACCCATTTGCATCTCTTATGCAACCGTTTACTACAATGCCAGCCCAACCTATACTTTGAGCTAGCTACACCAAGTTACCTCCTACCAAGGCACATCTCAAGCTTCCACCACCTTCTATCACCTAGACTCTACCTTCACCTCTGGTTTCAAGAATCTCCCGCACTAACACATTGTCCCAAACACCTTAAGAGTAACAATGGGGCCAGAAAATGCACAACATTGCCCATATATCTGAAAAACAGGATGTAGTACCCGCAACTCACCACTCGTAAGATAAGCTATATTAGAATCACAAACTTCAGCCGTTGCTAAGAAAGCCATAATTTCTTCTCTAATTTTTAGTTTCCGAAAAAAAAGAGCTAAGGAAATCTGACACATATATATGGCCAGTGCGTTTTCATCTCATGAATATCTGTTGAGTATGAAAGCATAACTAACTAGTTGGGATCTGACTGTTGATCGGTTATAGATGACGCTGTCCCATCTCGTTGGACTATCAGCATGCACTACCTGCACTTAGATAGAAAGGATTATATTACAAGAGAGAAAGAGAGAACACAGTGGACCATGCTTTTTAGGAAAAGATTCACAATACACAAATACAAGCAATCAACCACAAATCTTCATGTTCAAATACTGAGCAGGTTTTCTAAATTCTCAAGAACAACAAGATGAACAACAGGAGCGACTTTGTCGAATAGCATAATGAATAGAATGAAAAGTAATAGGAAGGGGATAAAAACGTGTACTCGTTTGGTATATTGATGAAGTAACAAAATCCAAATAAATAGAGGGTAGCTATTTAGAGAACTCATAGAAATAATTAAATTTAGGGTCATGGATCAATTCACACAGAAGAATTCAGAGATCATATGTAGCTGCAGAAGAGTAGACTGAATGTATTTGTTGTAGGCTTGTAGCTCATGCATACAATGAACCATAAACCCATACAACATGAAAGATTAACACAAAAAAAAGAATATAAACTTACTAAAACATCAAGTTTATTTTCTAAAATCGTTTTAGAAGGCTTAGCAAATGAGAAGTAAACTATTTAATTTCCTAAAACAACAGAACTACAACATTACTATCAAACTAATCAAAGCATCAATTATCAATCAAGAAGGTAGTCATCACATATTTTCATCAATGAAAGATAGAGAAATAGACAAACTTATTATTCTCAACTTTTTTTTAAGAAAAACAAAGTAATTGAAATAAATTACTAACTACAGCAGTTCTCTCGAGAGACCGGAGAAGCTAAAAACGGTGTTGGGGTGGCACACAATAGCGGTGGCGCTCACGTGCACGGTTCTAGCAATGCTGCCCGCATTCTCGTACCAGACGGCGCAGCCCGGCCAACCCCAGTTGTATAAAGTCAGAGGCAGCCATATGTGGAAAATGAATGCGACCTTCAACTACACCACTTGGGCAAGCGGCAAACATTTTCACAAGGGAGATTGGTTCATTTTTTATTTTGACAAGACCATGTTTAATGTGCTAGAAGTAAACAAAACCTGCTATGACTCTTGCGATTCTGACCATTTCATCCAAAACATTACACATGGTGGAAGAGATGTTGTCTAACTTAACCAGATCAAGACTTACTATTTCATTAGCCATAGCTGGCAGTGCGCATGTGGAATGAAAGTAGCAATTCACGTTGAAAAACAACCGCCTCCTCCGATACCCTCCCCAAAAAAGAGCAGTTCTCCTCCTACTCTGCTCTCCACATTCAGAGGTCACATTCTTCTGCCAGCTTTGTTCACCATTTCTGCTGTGTGGCATTCCTTCATGATGCTTGTGTAGGTAGGAGCATTTTTCATCATCTAGATTACACGGCTTTGCTGAATTGTTTAAGTTAATTTGGAGCAACCCAATTGTGAAGAAAGATTGCTATGTAGGCTGATGTGTGCATTTATGTACCCGGAAAAGAAAACCTTGGCGTGTTTTGCAGTAATCTCTTGTTCTCTACGGTCGTCAACCATTTTTTAAACTAATCAATTGATCATTTGTGTTAAAAAATTGAAATAAATTACTAGTTAAAGTTTGCATTACTTTTTTGAGGAATTTTATCAAACACCATAAATGCATTCCAAATTCCTATCAATATTAGGCTATAAATTTATGTATCATTTCTCAAGGAAAATCAGCAAATACTTTAATAACCTGTAAGGGAAAGTCAACAGAAAATCATTTGGAATAGATGCTTAATTACCCTTTTCACTAAATTGAGTTCAAAGTTTGCTCTTCGGCCATTGAGCCATTGCATCAAGCAAATCTAACCTTATTTTCCTTATATAGGTGACTCGTTTACACAACCAAAATCAAAATCAGAAGCACTTTGATTAAGAGAGTTGTAATTGCTAGGCCTTTGAAACGAAAAACATTCATAACTCCTCAATTAGAACTATCTGTCTATCTTAAATACAAAGTAACTATAACAACACACCGGAATATCTTTACCTGGAGTCCTGGACTGCTGGACACTGGAGAGTGAAGAGTGGAGACGCTGGTTCAACGAAGAAGGGAATCCATCAACTATGGTCGTCGTTCCATCAAAGAGAAGGAAAGACTGAAAGAGTCATATACTCTATTAGGTCACACTGGACTTAGCGAAGAGGAGAACACACCTTTTTTCCTTAAAATGTTTAGACCGACTAATCTATTACCTTATGCGGACGACTATTCGGTGTGTTGCAGGCGGGTGTCACAGGCGGGTGTTGCAGGCCTTCAGGCGGGTGTTGCAGGCTAGTGTCGCACTCATGTGTCGCAGGCGGTGTAGCAGTCAGGTGTCGTAGTCTGGTCAACTGAATTTGTTCTAGGTTAATTTAGGGATCGATTATAACCAACCGATACCACATCATTCATATAATAACCGATATGTAAAATATACTCTCATTAATTATAAAATTTACCCCGTTTTTCTATTAACGTCGGTTGCACTAAAACCCGATGTAGAATATTTAACAAAATTAAAAATTTTGGGGTGGCACACAATAGCGGTGGCGCTCACGTGCACGGTTCTAGCAATGCTGCCCGCAGTCTCGTCCCAGACGGCGCAGCCCGGCCAACCCCAGTTGTATAAAGTCGGAGGCAGCCATATGTGGAAAATGAATGCGACCTTCAACTACACCACTTGGGCAAGCGGAAAACATTTTCACAAGGGAGATTGGTTCATTTTTTATTTTGACAAGACCATGCTTAATGTGCTAGAAGTAAACAAAACCTGCTATGACTCTTGCGATTCTGACCATTTCATCCAAAACATTACACATGGTGGAAGAGATGTTGTCTAACTTAACCAGACCAAGACTTACTATTTCATTAGCCATAGCTGGCAGTGCGCATGTGGAATGAAAGTAGCAATTCACGTTGAAAAACAACCGCCTCCTCCGATACCCTCCCCAAAAAAGAGCAGTTCTCCTCCTACTCTGCTCTCCACATTCAGAGGTCACATTCTTCTGCCAGCTTTGTTCACCATTTCTGCTGTGTGGCATTCCTTCATGATGCTTGTGTAGGTAGGAGCATTTTTCATCATCTAGATTACACGGCTTTGCTGAATTGTTTAAGTTAATTTGGAGCAACCCAATTGTGAAGAAAGATTGCTATGTAGGCTGATGTGTGCATTTATGTACCCGGAAAAGAAAACCTTGGCGTGTTTTGCAGTAATCTCTTGTTCTCTACGGTCGTCAACCATTTTTTAAACTAATCAATTGATCATTTGTGTTAAAAAAATTGAAATAAATTACTAGTTAAAGTTTGCATTACTTTTTTGAGGAATTTTATCAAACACCATAAATGCATTCCAAATTCCTATCAATATTAGGCTATAAATTTATGTATCATTTCTCAAGGAAAATCAGCAAATACTTTAATAACCTGTAAGGGAAAGTCAACAGAAAATCATTTGGAATAGATGCTTAACTACCCTTTTCACTAAATTGAGTTCAAAGTTTGCTCTCCGGCCATTGAGCCATTGCATCAAGCAAATCTAACCTTATTTTCCTTATATAGGTGACTCGTTTACACAACCAAAATCAAAATCAGAAGCACTTTGATTAAGAGAGTTGTAATTGCTAGGCCTTTGAAACGAAAAACATTCATAACTCCTCAATTAGAACGATCTGTCTATCTTAAATACAAAGTAACTATAACAATACACCGGAATATCTTTACCTGGAGTCCTGGACTGCTGGACACTGGAGAGTGAAGAGTGGAGACGCTGGTTCAACGAAGAAGGGAATCCATCAACTATGGTCGTCGTTCCATCAAAGAGAAGAAAAGACTGAAAGAGTCATATACTCTATTAGGTCACACTGGACTTAGCGAAGAGGAGAACACACCTTTTTTCCTTAAAATGTTTAGACCGACTAATCTATTACCTTATGCGGACGACTATTCGGTGTGTTGCAGGCGGGTGTCACAGGCGGGTGTTGCAGGCCTTCAGGCGGGTGTTGCAGGCTAGTGTCGCACTCATGTGTCGCAGGCGGTGTAGCAGTCAGGTGTCGTAGTCTGGTCAACTGAATTTGTTCTAGGTTAATTTAGGGATCGATTATAACCAACCGATACCACATCATTCATATAATAACCGATATGTAAAATATACTCTCATTAATTATAAAATTTACCCCGTTTTTCTATTAACGTCGGTTGCACTAAAACCCGATGTAGAATATTTAACAAAATTAAAAATTTTGGGGTGGCACACAATAGCGGTGGCGCTCACGTGCACGGTTCTAGCAATGCTGCCCGCAGTCTCGTCCCAGACGGCGCAGCCCGGCCAACCCCAGTTGTATAAAGTCGGAGGCAGCCATATGTGGAAAATGAATGCGACCTTCAACTACACCACTTGGGCAAGCGGAAAACATTTTCACAAGGGAGATTGGTTCATTTTTTATTTTGACAAGACCATGCTTAATGTGCTAGAAGTAAACAAAACCTGCTATGACTCTTGCGATTCTGACCATTTCATCCAAAACATTACACATGGTGGAAGAGATGTTGTCCAACTTAACCAGACCAAGACTTACTATTTCATTAGCCATAGCTGGCAGTGCGCATGTGGAATGAAAGTAGCAATTCACGTTGAAAAACAACTGCCTCCTCCGATACCCTCCCCAAAAAAGAGCAGTTCTCCTCCTACTCTGCTCTCCACATTCAGAGGTCACATTCTTCTTCCAGCTTTGTTCACCATTTCTGCTGTGTGGGATTCCTTCATGTTGCTTGTGTAGGTAGGAGCATTTTTCATCATCTAGATTACACGGCTTTGCTGAATCGTTTAAGTTAATTTGGAGCAACCCAATTGTGAAGAAAGATTGCTATGTAGGCTGATGTGTGCATTTATGTACCCGGAAAAGAAAACCTTGGCGTGTTTTGCAGTAATCTCTTGTTCTCTACGGTCGTCAACCATTTTTTAAACTAATCAATTGATCATTTGTGTTAAAAAAATTGAAATAAATTACTAGTTAAAGTTTGCATTACTTTTTTGAGGAATTTTATCAAACACCATAAATGCATTCCAAATTCCTATCAATATTAGGCTATAAATTTATGTATCATTTCTCAAGGAAAATCAGCAAATACTTTAATAACCTGTAAGGGAAAGTCAACAGAAAATCATTTGGAATAGATGCTTAACTACCCTTTTCACTAAATTGAGTTCAAAGTTTGCTCTTCGGCCATTGAGCCATTGCATCAAGCAAATCTAACCTTATTTTCCTTATATAGGTGACTCGTTTACACAATCAAAATCAAAATCAGAAGCACTTTGATTAAGAGAGTTGTAATTGCTAGGCCTTTGAAACGAAAAACATTCATAACTCCTCAATTAGAACGATCTGTCTATCTTAAATACAAAGTAACTATAACAATACATCGGAATATCTTTACCTGGAGTCCTGGACTGCTGGACACTGGAGAGTGAAGAGTGGAGACGCTGGTTCAACGAAGAAGGGAATCCATCAACTATGGTCGCCGTTCCATCAAAGAGAAGAAAAGACTGAAAGAGTCATATACTCTATTAGGTCACACTGGACTGAGCGAAGAGGAGAACACACCTTTTTTCCTTAAAATGTCTAGACCGACTAATCTATTACCTTATGCGGACGACTATTCGGTGTGTTGCAGGCGGGTGTCACAGGCGGGTGTTGCAGGCCTTCAGGCGGGTGTTGCAGGCTAGTGTCGCACTCATGTGTCGCAGGCGGTGTAGCAGTCAGGTGTCGTAGTCTGGTCAACTAAATTTGTTCTAGGTTAATTTAGGGATCGATTATAACCAGCCGATACCACATCATTCATATAATAACCGATCTGTAAAATATACTCTCATTAATTATAAAATTTACCCCGTTTTTCTATTAACGTCGGTTGCACTAAAACCCGATGTAGAATATTTAACAAAATTAAAAAGTATACCCCATTTTCTTGTTTAACATCGGTTAAATACATAACTGAGGTGAAAAAGTTAATAAAAATTATAAAAAAGACCCCGTGTCAGCATTCTACATGGGTTTTGGACCAACACATGTAAATAAGATGATGTAAAAGGCCTTTTCTGCACTAGTGTTCTCTTACCAAAAACTTACATCTCCCGGAGACCTCTAACATCTCATGTTGCTACACTCTAATTAGGTGTCCTAATTAGTAGTTAAGTGAGGTCTTTTAATTCATTTTTTAATGTGGTGGACGTACAAGATCCCACATGAAAACGTATTTGGATGAATAAATGTCCACTTCAAGAGTTACCAATAGACAGTAGCTTGGTACCCCTTTGTTGATAGCGAAAGTAAAACACAATGATCACTTTGTAAAAAAATGAAACATAGGACCCTGTCTGAAAACACCCGCAATTATAGGAAGCTTTTTCGTACCGTTTTCTATTATTTTTTATTGTCGATTGATTTAATAATTTTGGCCACTTAGTTGTTGTGCCCTTTTTTGTTCATTTTAGCACTTATCTTTTTCGGTCATAGAGACCTTGACATATATATACAAATGAGATGCACTCTGCACAAATAATAAATTGTATCACTTATGTTCTTTTTTATTGCATAAGTTTGACTTTTATGCTTGTTAACACACAACATTGACCATAATTATATTTCATTACGTAGTTGTAAACATTACAAAAAGTTAATATTTTGAAAAATTCACATTGATAAAAATTTAATAATATTTTATACATCATAATTTGATTATATATTTTTGTAGAAAATAATGCTCAAAATAAAATGTGTGAATAATACAAAAATAAAAATGTGCAACTATTAAATAACGAATGAAGTTTATGATTGTTACGACGAGTAGGGACATTCATTACTATTTTTGATGCATCGAAAAAGAGACAATTATTACTACGATTCACACATTAACACAAATATCTACCATCATATTGCTTCCTAACAAGTTGAACAATTATCAAACTTTCAAGTTTTTGCTTGTTTAACTATAAAAATATCATGCAAATTAGAATAAAACCATGTCAAAGTGGTTGAATTTGTAAAACCTAAAAATCAATAAAACATACTTTACCTAAAGAGAATTTTTGTTCTATGGATAAAAACGTGACTATAAATTATCATGTGTAAGTCTTATAGTGACTATAATGTAATATTTAAATATAATTATAGTCATTAAAATTAATAAAATCGATATTATTTCTTTGTTTTATTTTCTCATGGATAAAAAAGACGCTCCTTTTAATTTTTTGGATGGAAACTAATTTCATTTTTTGATGTGTGCGAAAGTTCGGGGACACAATGGCGGGAAAGCATTAGTTTTTTTTCCTTAAACGAAAAATTTAAAACAAAGTTCCCTCACATAATCCTCCAGAAACTAATTAAAGAATTACTCGCATATACGGAGTATATATATCCCCGAACTACCCCACCCACACACTGAACAGGCTGAATACTCGGGTTCACCACCTCCACAGTCGCACCTTCATCTTTCCTCAAGTCTAACATGGCGATCCGGAATCCAAAGCATAGCGAGCGGTGTTCGAGCTCTGCTTCCGGAACGAGCTTGAAGAGGAAGAGAGAAGAAGGTTCAGAGGAAGATCCGTCAACGACCGATTCTCCATCCGCGGAAGACTCTCTCCAAGATCTTGTCCTAGAGGTCCGCGCTCAGGTGGAGATTCTCGAATCGTCTTTCTCTAGCGCGGAGTTGGATCGATCCTCCTCCAAGAGAGCCATTCACGTCCTCTCGGAGCTAGCTAAGAACGGTAATTCGAAATACTCTGCTCATGTTTTGAAATGGATCGAGTTGTCAGTGAATACGCAGGTGTGCTTTGATTCAAATCATATCATATGAGAATTTTATACCTGCGCAGAGGATTTTGTGAACGTGATAGTGGACTGTGGCGCAGTTCCGGCACTGGTGCGGAACCTTAAGCCGCAGGTTCCAGCCAGGGAAAGAGACTCCGATTCGATTCAGCATGCGCATGAGGTTGAGAGAGGAAGTGCCTTCACACTTGGACTTCTTTCCATAAAGGTTATTATCGAACTCTAATGATCTATTGTTCCCTACTATTTTTAGACATATTTGGTTATCTATCCCCTGGGCGGGTTCGGCATCTTGGAGGTCGTTGAACTCCTCATATACTATCATTTCTCAAAATTTTGAGTACAGAACTTGAAACTTATTGTTTTATGTTGAACTTGCTGTTGCTCCTCGAAGGTTGTGAAATGAATTCCATGGTTTGGCTGAGCACAGAAAATATATATGAACCAGGGTCTAAAAAAAGTAGACTTTATATAATAAAACAGATATATTAAGAATATGAACAATTAAGTAATTAACAAATAGCTGTCAAAATATTGTCGTTTTTAAAAATAAAGGACAACAATATGAAATACTCTGCACTTCACTTCTATGCAACTTTACTGACTTTCTTCTTCAATGCAATTAACATGCTGTGAAATAAATAATGTTACCCCCAATCTATTTCGTGAAGACACAATAAACATTCTAAACTTCCATGCGAAATAAATAATGTTACCCCCAATCTATATAATTGCAACACTTTTAACTTGCTATTTTAAATTATGCAATTAACCCCATAAATTTACATTTTTTGAAAGAAATAATACACGACAATGGTGCAAAAATAATTATTTATATAAAGTTTGGGGTATTTAAATTACATATGGAAGTTTGAGGTATTTTTATTATTTTTCCCCATAGTTATTGCATGAACTTGGTGGTGATATCATGTATCTATTCATGTTAACCGACCCCAATATCTTTTGGGACTAAGGCTTGGATGTTGTTGTTTTTGTAGTTACTGCATGAACTTGGTATGTTATTTTATTATACATTGCATAGAGGTTCTACCCAACATAATGTTTGTGTTAATCTATAATTCCCTGACTTCATTGTTGAATGTACACTTGATGGACTTTGCATACTCGTCCAAAAAAAAGGACTTTGCATACAATTAAAGTTGTCTGGTCAATTGAATTTCTCATATATCCTATGTCTAACAGTCAGAGTATCAACAACTCATTGTTGATGCTGGAGCCCTGCCACATCTTGTGAATCTTCTAAAGCAGCATAAACACAGCCAAAACTCTCGAGCTTTAAGTGGTGTTATCAGGAGAGCAGCTGATGCAATTACGAACCTTGCTCATGAGAATAGCAACATCAAATCCTGTGTTAGGTATTGCAAGATCTGGAATGCTTTAGTTCCATACCAAGTAAATCAGTAATCTTTACGAGCCTTCTATATCCAGGGTAGAAGGGGGCATACCTCCTCTTGTTGAATTGCTTGAGTTTGCCGATCCAAAGGTGCAAAGAGCAGCTGCAGGCGCCTTGAGGACACTGGCATTCAAAAATGATGAAAATAAGAATCAGGTTTAGTTCTCCTCCAACTTAATGATCTTTCTTGAAATTTTATGTTTTTTTCCTGCTAAGGATACATGTGAATTGCTTACAGATAGTAGAATGCAATGCCCTACCCACTCTTATTCTAATGCTTCGCTCTGAAGATTCTGCAATTCACTATGAAGCGGTCAGACATTTTTATTAACTTGTATTTAAAATTTATGCAACTTTACCTATTTAAAGTTTTAGATAACTGTTGCCTATCTTTGTAACCTCTAGAACTAATAATTCTTGTCTGTAGGTTGGTGTAATTGGGAATTTGGTACATTCTTCACCTAACATTAAGAAGGAAGTTCTAGCATCTGGAGCTTTACAACCTGTAATTGGATTACTTAGGTATACTCAGTTCATCAATGTTGAGGTTACTTTAAGTGACTTGACCTTTTCCACTGCTGCAGTCAAATACACATAACTTTCTAAGATTTTTTCTCTTTTTCTTTCTCATTTTTTTTGTTTTTATTCTACAGCTCCTCATGTTCAGAAAGCCAAAGGGAAGCTGCATTGCTGCTTGGGCAATTTGCTGCAACCGATTCTGACTGTAAGGTTGATTACGAAGATGATCCTTGGTTCATTAAAAAAAGTTCATATCGACTACTGAGTTAGGATGTTTTAGTTAATAACATATGTACCTGATAACGATAATTCGTATAATCTTCAGGTGCACATTGTCCAAAGAGGTGCTGTACCACCCCTGGTTCAGATGCTTCAGTCTACAGATCCTCAATTGAGAGAAATGTCTGCTTTTGCACTTGGAAGGCTGGCACAGGTAATTTTCACGTGTGATACTTTTTATATCATGTATGGTTTATCTCCAGTGTAAGCAATCTAGATGCCGCTCCCTTTGAAAGTATGCTATGGAATATGGACACAATCACCTATGCTTGTATGAAATTCTTTAAAAAAAGCCTCCACATACTTTTTTTTCTATTAAAGGATGGCGTTTTGTGTTCTATGTTTCCCCATGTTTCCCACATCTATGTGCAATATAACCAATTATTGATATATTTTGCTACACGGAGGACAGTTAATTTATCTGTAACTGACAAACTGTGTCACATCTGCATTTAAATGATCTAAACTAATTGTATCTTAAGTTGTTGACTAAGAATTGTTTTATCGTTTCAAGGATTCACACAATCAAGCCGGTATTGCTCATAGCGGTGCTATTCCGCCTTTAATGAGGCTTCTTGATTCAAAAAATGGATCTCTGCAACATAATTCTGCATTTGCTCTTTATGGTCTTGCAGATAATGAGGTAGTTTTTCTTTTCTCTGTTTAATCATACCATGAGTGCTATAGTTTCGTTTCTTATCTCCCTTATTCTTGACTTGTTTCTGTTTTGAAGGATAATGTTGCAGAATTGATAAAAGTTGGAGGAGTTCAAAAACTTCAAGATGGAGAATTCATTGTTCAGGTATCAATTTTCATCCCATTTTGTTGAGCTCTCAATTGCATATCAGTATGTTTGATGGTTTATTTCAATGGGTATAAAATCTTACTTTACTAGACCAAGTATTTAGCCCTAATCTGGTTTTGATAGTTGTCTAAGTTATGATATATGTTTTCTTCTTTGTTTTATTTTGTTTTTGTTATCCCTCTTCATAGTATTCAGATCTGTTTCAATCTGTTGAATCAATAGCAAATACAGTATGGTGGATATGAATTCATTCTCTGAACAGTCATTTTCTTGGTAGACTATCATACAAACATTTTTTATTTCCATGAACCAACATGAGTTTTATACAAACCAAAATATGTCAAATGTAATATACTTCTAGCCCTCTAGTTTAAATTTATAATAATTACAGTACTCTCTACCCTTTGGGGTTTTACTTCCATATGTTTGAGAGCTTGAATTTGATAATTTACTTTGCAGCCAACAAGAGATTGTGTAACTAAGACACTGAAAAAAATAGAGGAGAAGATTAATGGCCGAGTAAGTTCAATTCCTTGATTCATTACTATGCATTTCTATTTATACACGGGTCACACGATTGTTTTTGAGACTTCAGTGTTTCACTAATGACTATGTGAGACATGATACACACTCTGTGTGGCTAATAACTCATTCATTGCTTTCCTCTTTTCCAGGTATTGAGCCATTTGTTATATTTGATGTCCGTTGGGGAGAAGATTGTCCAAAGAAGAATTGCCTTGGCCCTTGCTCACTTTTGTTCCCCAGAGGATCAAAAGACAGTTTTCCTTGACAATGACGGTAGATTTTAAGTGCTGTATACATTGAATGGGCTTAATGTAATAAGTTCTCTAAATATCTTGCATATGCCTGAAAATGCTTTCCTTCTTCTTTTGACATGCTTTATAGGATTGGAATTACTTTTGGAGCTTGTGGAATCCACAAGTGTGAAGCACCAACAGGATGCTGCCACTGCTCTGTGCAAAATAGCTGATAAAGCCAGCTCACTTTTTCCCATTGATGCAGCCCCTCCCTCTCCAGTACCTCAAGTTTGTTTCCAACTTCTTAACGTTTTAAGTTTTACTTATGTGTTCTGTATGTAATATAGTATTATAACGCTATTCTTTGAAGTTGTGTCATTACTATTTCCCAATAACCTATTCCTGTGGCTTTTTAATTATGTGTTGATGTTTGTAGTTATTTACGCAGGTGTACCTTGGCGAGCAGTATGTAAATAATCAAACACTCTCGGATGTGACCTTTTTAGTTGAAGGTATAAAGCTATTCCGTTGTGAAACATCTTTTTGATATGCTATACTTAGAAGTTATTTCTAATGCAAATATATTATTATAATAATAAGCATGGACAAAAATGTGACACTTAATGCAAAGTGACCATATTTGATCAGTGGAGTCACCATTTTGTTATATTTTTGTATCACGTTCAAGTAATTTATTTTTCTAAATTTGATGGTTGGAAAGAAAGTGAAGATAACACGAATAAACTCACCTTATTCTCCCGTCTCTAAATTAAGTTCTCACTTTCCTTTATGAGATATATGTCCCTAAAAAAGTTCATATTTCCTCTTTTAATAATATTTTATAGTGAGACTCTTTTCCCCATGAGTAGTATGGAGTACAACATTAATTCCTTAGTTTCTCCACCATATCTTTAATGGGCTTATATTTTGAAAGTCAATACAAAAAATTATCCTGCCCAAAAAGGCAAAAACCCATGAAGTCAAACTATTAAATCAAGGCCAGAGGAAGTAATTACTCTAATATTTGTCTTTCATGTTTTGATCAGGGAAACGCTTCTATGCCCACCGGATTTGCCTGCTTGCTTCTTCAGATGCATTTCGAGCAATGTTTGATGGTGGTTATAGGGTAATTAATATTTACTTACTTTTCTCCTTTATGCTTTTGTTCCCAGTTACTCCTATGTGTGTTTATATAACCACTTTTGTCGACATATTGCAGGAGAAGGATGCAAAGGACATTGAGATCCCGAATATTAAATGGGATGTTTTTGAGTTGATGATGAGGTTAAACATCTACCCATACAATTGCTAATGCAGTAAATGTGAACATTCTAGTGGCTTTAATTTTGTTCATTTTTTTATGGCAGGTATGTGTATACAGGATCAGTGGAGGTTAATTTGGAAATTGCTCAGGATCTTCTGAGTGCTTCCGATCAGTATCTTCTCGAGGGGCTTAAACGTCTATGCGAGTATGCAATTGCTCAGGTGTGTTTATTATTGCTTTTTTTCATTCTCTTTTCTGTATGAGTCTTGTTAATCTGACAGTTTGCTTACTTGAATTAAAGGATATGTCTTTGGATAATGTCTCTCTCATGTTCGAGTTGTCGGAGGCTTATAATGCTTCATCCTTGAGAAACGCTTGCATTCTTTTTATACTGGGGAATTTTGACAAGCTAAGCACGGCAGGCCGGTAAGTTTATCTGATCTTCCTCTTTTGATGTTAATGAGTAGAACAAGAAAGTTATAGAAGAGACAAACCTGAGTTTGTTTTATTCCTTGTTATGCAGCTTCTCGGATTTGATTGAGCATATTTTACCAGAGACTCGCAGTTACTTTGTAGAAACACTCGCTGTACCAATTCAAGCTGACTTGCAGCCATAGTTTGTCATTCGGCTTTCAATTTTTTTAACCCATTTTTTGTCCACAAAAGGAAAGCTGTATAGAATTGGTTAGCTTTATAGTAATAGTTTTGAAAAGGAATTGGCAGATGGTTCTGGTTGAATGCTACAACGCATATCCATCCCACACTGGCCTTGTCTTTACATTACCACTCTCTTGAGTCTTGAATGCAAATGTGAATCACTGATCAGTGTTAATTTGATGGATCATTTTCTCTAAAAGATAAAATTATAGATGAAAAAGTATCATACTGAAAATTTAGATGCACCACTGGAATTCATTTCCAAAGGGACATAAGTCACATAACTGGAATAAGATGAGTTACAATGTGCGTTTAATGTGCCATTTTGTCTGGGTGACAAATGAAACGTTTTACTATGTACTCTATTACTCCGTAGTAAAAATAAAAATCTCAACAAAATGGATTATTTACACTACCTTTTACGCAACATCTAACAAAGTTACCATTTTTGTTCTCACAATTTTTAGTTTTGCAATGCTGATACAACGTGTTGTTTATGCAAAATGTGCATAAAATACTGTTGAAGTCTAATATACGAACACTGTATATAATAAGACTAAGAATAACCTATAATTTGTATAAAACATTTCGATCTCAAATTGTGAAAAATGAAACTCATATGTATATTTTGTATTCATTTGTGGCATCTTCATTTGTAATAATGTAGGCTTGTAGGGAGTGTTTACAGTTTTACACCGTGAATAGTTAAAATGAAATGCTTCTTAAACCTTAATAAGGATTTGCTTCACAAAGGTTCGACTTCTTTCGGCAAAAGGTGCTAAGGAAAAAGTGTAGGTACTTTGGACTTGTTTTAATTTCGACTAGATGGGTTCATATAGACTTCATCAAATATAAATCAACTAGATCAGAAAGATGAAACTAGGGGTGGACTCGGGTCCGGGTCGGGCCTAGGCCCGGGCAGGCCGGCGGTTCAGGAATGGTGGACCCGGGACCGGCCCGGGTAGCCACTGGGTCCGGGTCGGGCCGGGCCTCCGGTTTGATTTTTTTTTTGCTTTCCACGGGCCAGGTGGCCCGACCCGAGTCCAACCATAGATGAAACCTAAACAATTTTTTTTTTTTTTGCAACAAGATGAAACCTAAACATAACAAGTTAAAATAGACTAAATTAAACTTAAGTGATAGTAAAATATATTCCCCCTGTTTCGTTGGAGTTTGGAGTATTTGAGTAACACATGGAATATGAAAGTAAAAAAGTTAATATTTGTATGGATGAGAAAAGCACGAGAACTACAATTTTATTACCATAAAAGGAAATTTACAAAATTCTTGGAACAATTAAAATAAGAAAATTCACAAGACTTAATAAAACAAAGCTAATACTCCATATGTAATTTCAAATCTTATGAAATCAAACAAATTATTTTAGACCAGAACTAAAACTGATTTTTTTTTGTATAAGTATAGTCATCCTAAGTTTGGTACATTTTTTATTAAGAATGTTTTACATTCAAGTATGAAATAATGAAAAATATCATCATTTTCATCATCATTTTCATTTACCCCAGTGCCGCAAAGGCTCCCACCTACGTTGGAGTAAGGGGGGGTCGGATGTACGCAGTCTTACCCCTGTACTAAAACACAGAGAGACTGTTTCCGGATGACCCATAGTGAAAATGGCGTCCAAAATTGCATGGACTGACTGCTGCTCCATAACAAAGAAGCGCAAACAGTTCAGTGATCCATTTTGCTTTATTCCATCATAATCTCAAGCCAAAAAATAATGAATCTTTGGCTCCATTGCAAATGATGGAAAATATATGACGACAAAATTTTGACTTTGAATACTTTAGTAACTATCATAGTAACTTTAATGATTATGATTATGACTCTATTAATACTATAGTCACTATGTATAGTAATTATAATAATATTTTTATTCATGAGTTATATTTGAGTAATAGTTTAGGAAAACCTCTTTTTAAATATTGAAAAAATGACTTTATATAATACCAACTATCACTCATAAATCAATAATAATATATTTTGGAAGTGAATTGGGAGAAATGTCAAATAAAGTCTTCTACTATTACGAAATTGTCACATAAGGTCATTTACTCAATAAAATATCATATAAATACGTCTACTTATAAAAAGCAGTGAGATAAGTCAAAATGATCCATTGATAATCTTCTAATTCCGATTTTAGCTTACGTGCATGATTTTTGCCTTGTATTTAAGCCAATTCAGACCAATATTTCACATCAACCTTATAATCTATTTTAAAAAGATAGCCAAACATACAATAGAACTGGGATTAAGAGATTGTTAATTGGTCGTTAGGACTCGTCTGATTTTTTATAAGTAGACATATTTATATGACACTTTATTGAGTAAATGACATTATGTGACGTTTGCATAATAGTAAAAGATCTCATTTGACCCTTTTCTCGAAGTGATTTTTAATAATATCAAATGTTTGCGTATATAAAAAATTTAATATGAAGTCACTTTCAAATATTAATATACAATACTCTCTACGTCTCAAAATGATTTGCAAAGTCAACATTTTTTGGTCGACCACCGTTTAAGTGAAATCCCTTTTATTGATAATTATTTCAATTTTTAATAATTCAATTAATATATTAAGAAACTGCATCAAATATTTTCATAGTTACAAATACCAAATTAAAATACTCCGTATAATTTCGAATTGATATCCTAATTAAATGAATAAAACGAAACAATTTTGTACAGTTTAACAAAATAAAGTCAATTTATCTTCCTCTTCCTATAAAAAATCAAAGGAAAAATGACCTTAATAATAGGGGGTTGCTTTGCGCATCCCCATTATTGCTTAACGTAACCATACAATTACTATTTTGCCCCCTTTACCATTTTAAACTAAAATGGCTAAAAGATCAAATAAATAATAATCACTTAAAGTTAGATGCAATCTCAACACGTGAGTAATTTCTTCAAAAAACGGATACACCATCTAAAAGTTCCATCTAATGGTTCGATGACATGTGGCTAATCATATTTTTTACACATGTGCAGTGACATCTCCGCTGTCATCATCCGTGTCACTATTGCAGTCGCCGCTACCAGTCACAGTGACACATTCGCAGTGATAACTTCTGTTGGGGAATATTATCCCGGCCTACTACTGTTCAGAGGCCCAAAGACATCACCTCGGTATGAAGCCCAGTCAGCGAGGCCCATTTAGGTCCACCCGGCCCGTTGAGAGCCATTTAGGCCCACTCAGCCTGTCCGGCCCATATCGGCCCGATAAAGCCGTCCGACCCATTAGGCTAGAAAGCCCCCACCCCCCTCCTATAAATAGGAAGCTTGGCTTCCATATTAGTGATGGGTTTTTCTCTCCCCTGATTGTTTTCCTTTTATCATTTCTAGCTTAGAAAGCTTGTTCCAACCTCCATGAATGGAGTTCCAAGAAAACTTGTATTATGTAATTGAGTGATGGGAGAGTAATAATGAAAAAGAGCGGGCTTGGAAGTTAGCCTAAAAAGTCCCATGGTTTTCTCCATTTCCGGGTTTCCACGTAAAAATAGCTAGTTCATACACTTTTATATATTTATTTACTTTTATACCGAATCCATCGTCCTTAATATCCGAAGTTTATGTTGGGCTTCCGGATCTACGGGACTAAACCTCAACATTGGCGCTGTCTGTGGGAAACAAATAAAAAAGCATACGTGTTTTCTGATTCTACAAAAAATTTTGATGCAAAAACCTGCAAATTACAGCAAGAAATGAAGGAAAAAATGATTCCTAAAAAATTAGAATGGAAACAGGAGTTCAAGATCCTGGAAAACTGGAGACTTGACGGAAGGTGCAGCCACCTTCACCGTCCATAGTGGCCGCCACAAGCCGGAGCCCGGATGCCCTTGCTCGCAGGAACTCGCTGCTGCTCAAAGGTGGGAAACGTGGGAACCAACTACTGCCTTGGGAAATCTGAAGAAGATAGAAAACGGGGCCCACATACCCAGTAACTTGAGATAAGAAAAATGGTTGTCTACTCTCACGTGGGAAGACTGACGACAGGGTAGTTGCTGATGTGACAGATTCATGGTTATCCGAAAATTAAAACAAAAATCCATGCCTCGCACCCCGAACGCCAAAGCTAACAGCTGCGCTCGAAAGGAAATAAAAGAAGCCACCACTTTCAATAGAACTAGGCTGAACGGGAGTTCTGTCCTCGCTTAGGCCGAACGAGAGTTCTGTGCTCCATATCCAGGTGGGGCCCGAACCAACGTTGGAACTGCAGGTCCACTCTAGCAGCACGATCCTTGTTCAAATTACTCCTGCCACATCCAGACAAACGGAAATAACACGAAGTAGTTGATAAGGTCAAAGCAAAGGCCTCCTTCTCGAACGGGAACTCCGAACTCCGAGCCTAGAAAGGAACCTGAGGCCCTTGGCCATACCGATCACCCCGCCGGACCTGCAGGGCAGGCTATGCCTATCAACAGAAAAAGGATGACCATCCCAACACAGAGAGGCTCGGACGGAAGCATGCCGCTGAACGTGCCCCGTGTCCAAGAACGGTTTGAACCAAGAGCAGAACCTGCACAACGTAAAAGACAAGGGAATGAACTTCCCTGGCACTTGCAACCCGAACGAGAACTTCAAAAAACCTGCCCAGCTAAGAACGTAAATTCATTCTATTTATAATTACACCAAGCCGCCAGCACAGGTGCCTTCCCGAGCGGGAAATATCCTGGGAACAGGGCCTAGCTTTGCCAGAATATCAAGGGGTCAAAGTAATCCTACGCCCCTGACAGAAAACTACGCACCGAGAGGAGTTTGGGTAGAAAAAATCTACATACCTTGATGGATAGTGTACCCGGGGGTAGCTTATCCGAAGGGTTATCGCGGAGAATAACTAGAGAGAAGTCAGAGCAAACAAGTAAGAGAGAGTATGTATTTGATATGAATTCAACGTGGTTTACAATGGGAAAATGGGCTGCTATTTATAGCAGCAATAAATGCTAGACAGGGACACATGTCAAGCATCCGATGGCCGGGGGTCACCTCAATCGGGGTGGCACCGACACTTGCATGTGGCCGCATTAAATGCGGTGGTTGGATGCGACGTTGTACTTGGTACAGTGATTCAGGCGCATGTGGAGAGGAGATCCTGTCGAGGAAGACACCTTCGGCTGAAGGGTGTTGGACCGAAGGCTCTTCTTATCGGGGACCTCTCTATGCCGAGGGCGTCAAGTGCCGAAGGCTTAGTTTTTAAGCCTTGTTCTCATGTGATGTTTCTGAGCCCGTTTCCGTCACGGGTAGCCTTCGGCCATGGGGACGAAGGCACCCCTTTGTGTATTGTGGGCTGCTTAGAGCTTCATCTTGCTGGGCTTGGCCCGTTTGGGCCTGTTGGGCCTGATTGCGGTAGTGGAAGTATGTGGGTCGGGGGTCCCTGGGCCATATACTCCATCAGGAGTCTCTCACTCTTTTACCGAAAGGTACTTGAGGGAAAATGAGTAATTGTGTTTGTCCTCCGATGCTGCCTTGCTGTAGGTTGTAAAGTTTGCGAGAAGTTTCACCTCTGCGCGTTTTGCCGAGGGTAGTCCCTCAGTACCCCACATTCCGGGACTTGAAGGATTATGTTGATGTTTTGGGGAAAGTTTAACATTTTGTGATTTTTCCCGGAGGGGTCCTCCAGTCTTCCACTCCTTGAGGCACATGTAATGTGGTGAAGAGGAGTAGAGCAGTGTCTGTCTTCAATATGGGGCCGAGGGCTGACTATTTTCGTTTCATTTTGGGGGGATGCCTCGTTAAAAACCTCATTAGGAAAACCATGTGGGAAAAAATCTTAATGAGGGAAAAAGAGTGCAACGAATTCCCCCAATGATGAATCGAAAAGGTTAACCCTTGGTCTGAGTGTAGTGTCAAATGTCAATGCCAAAGGCTATCCTGATATGAGGGCTTGCTTGTTGAATTGAAAAGGCCGAAGGCTACCTTGGTGATATCCCGGTGATACCGAGGGGAGTCCCTCAGTCATTAGGGCTGAGTGCGTGTTGACATAGGTGATAGCTCCTGTGTTGCCGAGGGGAGTTCCCTAGCTCTTGATAAGTTGGACGCTGAGGGCTCCCGAAGGGTCCCGTTATTTTATGCCGGAGGCTAACCATTGATAAGGGGTTTGAAGGTGTGTCCCCGGGGGGTTCCCTGGTTCTCAACATGTTGAGGGCTAAGTGTTCCTGAGGGGTTTTCCCGTTTTGAAGCCGGGGGCTCCCCTTGATGAAGGAGTCTGAAGGAGTTAGCCCGAAGGCATGCATAGTGTTGTTTGAGGGATGCCAGATGAGGGAACCTTAGTCTGTGAAAGAGAGTCGTTGAGACATGACCGTTGGAATATGATATGATCGTTGGAATATGGACCATTGGTGGTGGGGTCCACGTGGCGGCTCCTGGTTGGATGACCTCGGGTGGGTGCTACCGGTTGGCGGAGATGACGGTTCGTAATGATGACTTTGGTGACCGGGGGCCCAATTTTTGGCCCAAGCCCGGAGTTGGGAGTCTATAAATATCCCATGGCCAGGGGCATTCTGTTAGTAAATTGATGTAACGTACCTCAAAAGTACAGTAGTGGAAGTTTAAAATTTTCCCAAACAGATCTTCCCTGATTATGACAAAACAACGAATAAAACAATAATAACAGATCCGAGTCAGAACTTACAGATCTTCCAGCCTAGCGGTGATAATCCTTGACCTTTGGTATCCACGTGATTTCTCCTTTCCGAAAGAACGGTTAAATCTCCCTAAGAGAAAGGCTAGGAAATCTCTTTGCAGGGAAATAAACTGGTAATACTGAATCTGAAAACTGGTCTAGATTTATGAAGGAGAATGGTGTATTTATACTAGTTCTAAACTAGTTTCCCAATCACAATGAAAGTCTTATTCATTAATGAGATTGGTCCTAATTAGATTAGAACTCATTAATGGATAAGACTTTCATTGTGATTGGGAAACTAGTTTAGAACTAGTATAAATACAACATTCTCCTTCATAATTCTAGATCAGTTTTCATATTCAGTATTACCAGTTTATTTCCCTGCGAAGAGATTTCCTAGCCTTTCTCTTAGGGAGATCTAACCGTTCTTTCGGAAAGGAGAAATCACGTGGATACCAAAGGTCAAGGATTATCACCGCTAGGCTGGAAGATCTGTAAGTTCTGACTCAGATCTGTTATTATTGTTTTATTCATTGTTTTGTCATAATCAGGGAAGATCTGTTTGGTAAAATTTTAAACTTCCGCTGCTGTACTTTTGAGGTACATTACATCAATTTCCTAACAGTGGTATCAAAGCCAAACTGATTTTAATTACATTATACGAATTATGACATACAAATTTGTGGGTCAAAATATTTGATTTTTTCAGAATATTGTTGCACCGTATTTTAATTTTTGAAGTTGAATAAGATTTGGTGTTCAAACCAATTTGAAATCTACGTTGCTTTACCAACACTTAATTTTAGAAATTGGAATGCAGTATGAGAACCCACTTTTTATTCTTCTTTTTGCTTCTGGTTTACTTGCGTTCTATCGATAATTACCGCCTGGGTTATTATGCACTTTACGAGCACCGCAACTAAAAGATCTTGTTCGTTCCTTGACGATCTCGCACTATGGTGGACGAGTGATGATTGAAAACGACTCTGGTCGGTAGATTTTGCGTAGCGACGGAGACAACCTATGGCGACCGGCGAAGATGGCGCTGGAAACCAACGATGAACCCGCTAAGAACGCGATCTGTTTTTTTTTTCTTTTTCTTCGTATGATTTGCGGTTTTTGGAAGCGGTGAAATATGCGGTTTTTGTGCTGCTGCCCTATTTTAGAAATTTGTTCAAAGATTGTTTTCATAAATTGGATTAAAACTGAGTACGTATTTGCAATTTCCTAGAATTCTAAAACAGCTTTGGTCGGTAACCTCGGTTTACTCGAGCTGAAACTCATAGTTGTGATTAAAATTTGGAGATTGTTTTTGTTATTATACTCCGTATAACAATAATTGATTTAAATTGACCCCTTTAGTTAGATTAAGTATCTTTGAGATTACGATGATCAATTTTTAATTTAAATCATAATTGTGATATTTTGTTTTAAGCATGCTTAATTAGTTGTTCGAATATTATATCTATTTGTAAATAAAATTTATATTGCATGCTTTATTTTATCTGTCTGAGTTAGATCTCGTTAACATATTATTTGGTAATATGTTTTAGCATCTTGATTAAATGGAATAATTTAATACTCCGCTAAACGTTCCCCATAAATTAAAATTGAAGTCTTATATGGGATAACGACATCACCCATCATAATTAAATTAGTAGAAATATTTTTTCGTTGAAGAAGATTTCACCCAAGTGTTTATTCCATTCGACAAAATATAGAACTAATTTATAGATGCATATGTTTGTCATCGTGTGATGGTTTTGACTTACTTAAATTAGCTCGAGTCGCCCAAGCGTCAGTGTTAATTTAAGGATGTCGATCAATTTAAAAATTGATCAACCAAGAGTTGTTTAGACACAATTGGTCTAGGGACCTACCAATTATATTATTGAAGTGATCAGCCCAAGCTAGGACTGTTATAATTTGAATGTGGATCTTGGCCACTATGATTGTCAAAACAATCTATGTTCTTTTTATTGGGGTCAAAGAACATGAAAAATAGTGGGAGCTAAATAATTAAAAATCCATATTATTTAGTTAACTAAATGTGATCATAGGAATTATTATATGAATTTTAATCCCCGTTCTATTTGAACTTCTTTAGGCTTTTAGGAATGTTGAATTTATCATTGAGAAGTATCTTGGAAACATGCAAGCTCCTGATGCCAACTCTCCTGAGTTTGCCACGTTTGACCTGACTTTCTGGACTGGGAAATAAATGTGCGTTTAGTTCTTAGACAAGAAAATATTGAGTATGTGTTAGACACACCGGTACCCAAGATTCCTGATGCCAACTCTCCTGAGTTTGCCACGTTTGACCTGACTGCTCGAGAGAAACAAGTCACTGATGCTAAAACTGTGCAATGTGTTATGTTGGCTGCAATGTCTATGGAGTTGCAAAGGCAACACGATAGGATGAGCGCCTTCGAGATGCTTGAACACTTGAAAAGTCTGTTTGATTCAGAAAGTCAGACTCTAGAGTATGAACTTCTGACATACATTTTCAAGTGTAGGCTTCAAGAGGGTGGCAACGTGTCTGGGCACGTCCTCAAAATGATTGGCTTAATTGAAAGAGTTGCTACCACCGGAATTAAGTTTGAGGATCGTGTCTCAGCTGCTATCATCTTATATTCGCTTCCGAGTTCATTTACTAACTTCATTGTGAATTATAATTTGAACAAAACGAAAGTGACCATGCCTGAACTCCATAACATGCTCAAGTCTTATGAAGCCTCAACCTCTAAAGGAAAGACTGTTCTTATGGTAAGCTCTAATGCTAAGTCTCGTTCTAAGAACAAGAATAAGCAAAAGAAGAAAGGTAAGATTGAACATACTCTTACAGCTCTGAAGCCTAAAGGTGGAGGTCATATGAAGCCAAATGTTGCAAAGGATGTTTGCCTCTACTGCAAAGAGAAGAGGGCATTGGAAGAGAGATTGTGAGGTGTATAAGGCTAATCTAGCCAAAGCACCGGGTGCTTCAAGCTCAGGTATTTTTATCATTAAATAAATATGTCTATAACTAACTCTCATGGTTAAAGTATTAGATACAACTTATGGCTTACACAATTGTAAAAATGTGCAGAAGCCTGAGAAGCAGTGTAGCAGTTGGACTGGGTAAAATTGACCTACGCGTGAAGGTTGGAGCCAAAGTTGCTGCTGAACGTGATATGATCTTATAGTTTAGATTTGTCCATTGGTTTTAGATTAGAATTAAATAATTGTTATTTTATTCCTTCTATTACTAAGAAGATTATTTCCATTCATATGTTAGACATTAAAAGATTTCTGTTTCCATTTTGCTAATAATTGTTATTTTCGTAAAATGGTGTTGTTGTGGAAATGCTTTTCTTATGAATGATTAATTATCAATCGACATATTAGATATTAAATGAATAAAATAAAAGGATCTCGATTAAGTAATCAGAAAAATTACTACCTATCTATGACGTTGCAAACTTGGTCAAATTAATGAAACAAGAATAACAACGTTAAATAAATTAAATTATTTAACACCATTTGCTTTTGAGTCATATGGAAATTGTGAATCTTGTCTTTCAAGTAACTTGACTAATAAACCTTTTCTAGGAAAAAGGATAGCAAGCCAAAGAGTACTTAAGTAAAATTTCTGATTTATTTAAAAGGTCAAAGAATTCGGTCATAATGAACTCCTCCAGAACGCCTTAGAAGTCTGGCGTTTCTGCAAGGAGAAATAGCGCTTTGTTAGACATGGCTAAATCTATGATGAATTCATTTTCTCTTCCAAACATTCTTTTGAGGGTACACACTATAAATCTCAATATGCATTCTGAATAGTTTGATTAGTGCAAAACGTACTATATGAGTTATAGTATAATAAAAGACATTTTCTTCACATATTAAATATGGGTTTCCCTACATATGTAAAGAAATGTGCACTAATCAAATTTAAAAGTGAAGTAACGTAGAAAATGAAGATTCGTTAGATGGTCTGACGAAGGATTCAGTGGGAGAATTAAATTGAAGAATGTCTCTAGGAGGATATCCTTCAGCTAGTGGGAGTAATATAGGAAGCGCTTTGCACCAACAAGTGATTCTTATGAAGAAAGTAATGACATGGTTGTAATTCCTTCTGCACCTAACTCTCCCTCTATGAGTATAGCACCAGAAAACTCTCTGAGCATTGGATAGTCCAATAAAAGAGAACATCTTCACGATCAGAATGAAGAGTCTGAACAAAATGCAAAACATTTAATTCTATGGGTGTACTAGGATTCGTCATGAACTAACTAGGTTTGGCTTCCTCATGGAGGATCATAATGATTTTAAGATTCCTGATACAGATGAACCTGAGACCTACGTAGAAGCAATATTAGATGTTGATTCATAGAGGTGGCGAGAAGCCATAAAATCTAAAATGGACTCGATGTGTATCAATCAAGTATGGAACTTGGTTGACTTGCCTATTGGGGTTGGACCCATTGGATGCAAATGATTTTCAAGAAGAAAATTAATGCTGAAGGCAAGGTGAAAACATACAAAGCTAGGCTAGAGGCTAAAGGTTATAGTCAAAGAAAAGGAATTGACTATAGTGATACGTGTTCGCCAGTTGCAAAACTGAAGTCCATTTGGATTTTGCTTGTTATAGCTGCATAATATGATTATAAGATTTGACAAATGGATGTCAAAACCCCTTTCCTTAATGGAAACCTTGACAACTAGAGCCTAGTAAATTGTTGCATTCGATATAACTTAGGTAAGCATTTAGATATGTTAGTTCCTTCAAGAAATAGGGGTAGTTCCTAGCAACAGTTATCCAATAATTGTTATTGTGACTGTACCGGTGCATTCGCACAAGCTAAGGAACCAAGATGCAAAGTAGGGAACTAGGAAATACCTGTGTGCTATCATGTTTTTGATAACAAATAGCAAGAGGAGAAGTTGCAATAGAATGCCTTCCCATAGAGGACAATTTGGCTGGCCAATTCACCAAACCTTTGAGATGCGAGAAACATACTAGACTTTTGAGAGTCTAGGTGTTAGACGCATCAGTGATTGGCACTAGGCCAAGTGGGAGATTGTTAGTATATATGTCCTAGCGACAATCACTTTTTAGAGATATATGTACTTGATCACATTCAGATTCATATATTTGATATATACGGTATTACACATTGATGATTAAGTATTTCGATTGTCAATATCTTATTCATAATTGTGTTCCCTTGGACTTATGTTGTCAATAAGTAAGTGGGAGCTTATATGATATAACATAAGGTCCTAAAATAGCCCCAATCAATGATCATCAAGAATGGGATATTGATGATATGCGATAAGATTGGTATGTGGACTGCATCATACTTTTAGAAAGTATAGTTGATCTCACAACTATGAGTTCTTGTAATTCATGATGGTCACATAGATACTCTAGAGAATATTGGCATACCCACCGAGAAACCATTTGATAAGTTCTATTCATGTGTCTATGGGATTATCGGCGTATAGAGTAGTGTAATAGTCCTCCGACTTGAGGTCAATATGTACTACATGTGCGGAGTGATGTACTTTGACCATGACCAACGCTTGCACTCCAATCGGGGTAGATACGGCATGTGTTGGGTGCATCACGAAGCACATGGAGTAGTAGTTGAGCCAAGAAAGGATTCATTCCTCATAATAGATTAAGAGAGAACATTCTACTTCTCATATCTAGATGGATCATAAAGTCATTGGCCATTGCAAAGATATATTCGTTTTGGATATCGAATATGATCGTTATGGATCATCTAGAAAGATTGAGAGACATAGACTAAGCTATTGGAATAGACACAATATCATATTCTAGACTTAGTTGAATGTTCGTTGAATGAAAGGATCGTATCGCTATGGGCTCTATATTACAGGGAGTTTGAATAGTCCTCGCAAACGTCCTTATATATTAAGTTTGTCTGGTAAATCGTCTAGGGATTCTACTAAGACCTTAATTTGATTAGTGCTTAATATATAAGGCCCTATGGATCACACAACAAGTGATTATACCTTCCGGTTGAACTGTTAGAAGGAATTAAATATTAATTGGATTAAATTATATTTAATTCGTAATACTGAAAATGGATTAAACATAATTAGATTAAACATATTTAATTCATGAAGTTGAAGGAGAGTTTTATTTGATAGAATTAATTAAGTAAAATAAATTAGATTTATTATACTTAATTAAAGTGTATTTATATTTAAATAAGGTTATATTTACAATTTTTCTAGAGAGAGAAAATTTCCTTCGGTCTAATCCCTATTCCCGAGGTCAGTTCTTCCTCTGTCCTTGGTAATTCTTGCACATTTTGCTTTCCGGCCTTAGATTAGGTGTTATAGTCCTAGGTAGAATTTTTTCCTCAGACCCTTCGAACACTTTACCAAGGATGTCGTCTGCGAGGGACTCTCAAGACATCTCGAGGGAGCCGTCTGTCCAGGCTGAGAGCTATTCAGACGTTGAGCCTTCAAGTGAGCGGTCCTCGGTACGTAATGACTCCGCTGTGGCCGAGAGGATCCAAGACAAACTTCGGACTGAGGCGGAAGCAGAAGAGTTCGAACAAGTGGTAGAAGATGAGGAATTAGCCCTCGCCGTTCAAGTTGCGGAGGAGGAAGAGGAGAAGGAACGTATGAAGATGACTGTCGCCGTTCTGCCCCCCCCCCCCCCCCCCCCCCCCCCCCGTAAAAACGACGAAGCTAGAAGCTCTCGTCCCCTCGACCCGAAGCCTCTTAGGGTCGCCCCGGACAAGAAGAAGAAGGTAAGGGCCGCCCCGAATAAAAAACAAGCCGCCGTCGACGCAGAGCAACCGGTGAACATTCCCGAGGGCTATTCATACCTCAATACTGCGGCTCTGGACGTGAAGACGAGGGCGACGACTGCCGAGTATCAAGCAACACAATTCCATGTGGCCCAGCTGATGTATTATTGCATGCACCTGAGGGATGCTTCGCTGTCCATGTCCTCTCTGTGGAGTTGGGACTTCGATTTCCGTTGCACCCTTTCTTGTTAGAGTACATAAGGTTTGTGAAGCTCGCCCCCTGGCAACTCACGCCCAATAGTCACTCTTACATCTCGGGCTTCGTTTCCTTGTGCCGGAGCCGTGGGGTCCCTCCTACTTTGGACCAATTTTTCCTATACTTCAATCTCTGTCGGGACGGGCATTCAAACGCTGAAGGCTTCGGCAACTTGCAGCAGGTTCCGGGGTTTAGGCTTTTTGATGATGTGCCCTCGTCCCACAAGGGATGGAAGGACAAATTCTACTACATCCGTTTGGTGGAGAACCCCTTTCCCAGACCACTTCGCGATAGCTTCCGGAGGCATCCGAAGGTTGAAGGAGCCATCCTTGAGAAGAATGGGAGAAAGCTGTCCAAGAAGCCGGAGGGGTCCGAGAAACATGTATTAATCAAAGATGCCACTCATCCGGACCAACCGTATTCCCTCGGCTTCCGGCGATTCCATCTGGTGGGGGAGGAGGATGAGAGATACTCCTTGATTGATCGGACCTACCGAAGCGCTGAAGGTTGTTGCCTTGCCGGGGGCTCTCATTTTTATACTTAGGACTTTTTGCTCACTTTGTTGTAGTAGTATCCTAACATCTGCATTTTTCCTTTGTTTTCCAGGACCAGATATGAAAAGGCAACTGGCCAAGGAGGGCAAGAAGAAGGAGGCCCCGACTCAACAGAGGGCCGTAGACGAGATCTTCTCGAAGGCGGGAACTGGGAATGACGATGGGCCTTTGGTGAAGGCTCCCGTTGGTGAGGATGCCGACTCTGCTGCCGAGGGCTCCCCCGTCGAGGATCTTAAGAGGAAGCAGGCTGGGAAGGCCGCGGTGCCCCCCGGAGGGGAAGAAGCAAAAGAAGGGGGCTGTCGAGAAGAAAGAAGCCCCCATTGTTATTGTCGAGGAACATTCCTCCTCCGAGCCCCCGACTCAAGTTGCTGGAATGGCATGGCCCTAGGAGAACGTGCAGTTCTCTATTACCAAGGGGACTGCCATCATGCACGGCACCCTCAACCCGAGGGAGTTCTTGAGGGGTGCCACCCCTTCGACAGATAAGTCGGTGCTATCCCGGCAGGCTGACGATGCCCTCTGCTCCAAGGTCCTCCAGGCCTCGGTCACTATAAGATTTTTTCCTCCCTTCTTTCCTTTAGTCAAATGTATTTTGCATATTGTGCGTAGTAACTTAACTCTCAATGCCTTCGGACTCCCTTTGTAGGCATGCCTTGGGCTTGGCGAGCTCATCCAGAGGATGGAGCAATCGCAAATTCAGAGGGCAAAGCTGATGAAGCCTTGATTGTTTCCCGGAAGCAGCTCCAGGAGGTGCAGGAGGCCTTCCATTTGGAGAAGAAGGCATTCGGTAAAATCCTTGAGAACAGCAAGGTGGTGGCCAGAGCCGAGGGCAAGGCTGAAGCTGAGAGGATTACCGCTGAGGCTGTCAAGAAGGCCAACGAGGAGGCCGAGGAGGCCAAGAATAAAGCTGTCACTGTGGCCCAGGAGGATGCCATCGCTGCTTTTGTCTCCGAAGGATGGAAGGCTGAGGGCCGGCAAGAATGGGTGGCCTCAGTAGTGGAGGCTTCAGTGGATTCCTGGGTGAAGGGCCCTGACGCAATGTGGCTAGCCCGCAAGGGCAAGGAGTATTATGATGGGGGCGAGTTCTTCACTCAAGCCCTCATATACCGAAGGCTAGCCCGACACATGGGAGTGGACCCGAAGGCCTTTGACCCGACGGCTCACGATCTTCCCCCTCTTCAGCCAGACACCAGAATTCCCCTCCCTGCGGGTGCTGAAAGGTCTGACCTTGAGGATACCGTTTTGATGCAGGAGGCCAGTGACGAAGAAGAAGAGGCCGGGGGGATGTCACTTCCAAGACGGATGAGGAGACTGCTGCTGTAGTAGATAATCCTTAGACAATTTGGACCAATGTTGTATGAACATTTTGTATCTTTCGGCTTCGGCCATTTGTTGTAAGTTAAACATATTACTCTTCTCTTTGTTGTGAATGAATGCTTATTTTCTGAATGAATGGATGCCTTCGCTCTTTCTTGATGTTTTCTTCTTTAGGAATGTATGTCTGTATCGTGAGTTGATCGGGGGCCAATCACTTAGGATTTAGAAAAATTTTGCTCAGTGTTGTTCAGTGCTAGGCCTTCGGTCGATTCTTCCTTCTTGATTTTGTGTAGCTTGTCATGTGTCGACCGAGGGCCAAAGATTTAGGACAGAGAAAAATTCTCTAAGTGTTGCTTACAACTTGGCCCTCAGTTGATATCTTCTTTCGTATGCCTTGTGTTGTGTGAGTTGTAAGCCCTCCTTCATTGGTTGCTGGGGGCCAGTAGTTTAGGACTTAGAAAATTTTCTAAGTAATGTTCACTGTTGGGCCCTCGGCTGATGTCTCCCTTTAGTCTGCATGAATGCCACGAGCTGAGCGAGGGCCTAAGATTTAGGACTTAGACACTTTTCAAGTGGTGCTTTGCCATTAGGCCCTCGGCTGACACATCCCACCAGCTGTATGAAGTAGTTGGCCTTCGCCATATGTCCCTAAGGGAACCGGTGTTGTGGAGTTAGCCAAATTTTGAGTGATTCCATGAGTGTGCCCTCGGCTTGTAGTAGTCTTAGGCAAAGTTTTCCTTAGCAAATGATGGTGATGTCGGGGGCCCTAAGTCGTGGACTTAGAGAATTTTGTATTGGGTCTGCAACCAGCAGCCTCTGGTGCTGACTGTGGTGCCTTCGGTGAGGCCGGAGGATGCAATAGTGATAGTCAAGTTATTTCAAACTGTAGGCTTAGATGATATCAGCCTGAAACATGAGGGTTGGGGCCTTCGGTCCCTGTTGAGATGGAAGGTGCTGTATTGCAAGAGCCTCCGGCGTTAGTTTTCAAAATGTAGGCTTTGGAAATTAAGTCCCATATACAGTGTTTGATGCCTCCGGTATGTGTTGAAATACTGGGGGCTGGCAGAACGTGGACTTGGCCACATTTTTGTAACACTTTGGTGGATAGTAGCCTTCGGAATAAGGGCCAATGCCAAAGGTGACTTCCTGAATAAGAGCCATCAGGTACCGGAGGTCTTCCCCATGGGAGCCTTCGGTATAATCCGTAATGCCTTGTGAGGAGCATTCTTGGTAGCCGTCGTCGGGTGTTTTGTTGTGAATGTTGAAACTTGTACTCATTGATTGCTCGTTGAGTCTACTCCCCTTCACCCCATTTTTTTTATAGTGAAGGGAAGGCTTCAAGAAACTTGGTTTCTTGGTAAGGCTTGGCCTATCGGGAGGCAACAATATACACCACTAGCTCCCCCCTCGGGGTTAACCTTCCGGGTTCCGAGGGGATCGAGGGTCGTTTCCTTGGCCCGAGACATAGTCTGTTGCCTACCTCCCCTTGGGGGATGGCACGGAAAGCGCCTCAGTTTTGAAAGTCATTCCCTCGGCCCGAGACATAGTCTGTTGCTTGTCATTCCCTTGGGGTAATGACGCGGGAAGCGTTTCATTTTTGAAAGTCGAATCCTGAGGCATATTAGTTGCTTGCCATTCCCTTGGGGTAATGGTGCGGAAAGCGTTTCATGGAAGGGTTTTATTTGCATATTAGTTGCAAATGGTCGGGGGCACTTGGTGCCGCCGGGACCGATAGGTGGCACCTTCGGCATAGTGCGCCCTCGAGGGGTACGGCTTTATTTTTAACATTTGGTGTTATTTTTCATACATTGCCCCTGGTACTTGGTACCGAGGGGGTTTTCCTTAAAAACACTTAGTGTTTTCTTCTGTCGTTCGGAGTTGATAGGAGTGTCTACCCCTGGTACTTGGTACCGAGGGCTCTTGTATGTGATAAGGCATTGGGTCCAGGGGCTTGCATGAGGGCTTGGCCGCTCACAAGCGTTTTGTTCTTGTACTTGATGTCTTCAACATATCTTTATTCTTGAAAAATTAGGGCCTTGGGCCGTTGGATAATACAGTTGTGAACCCTGAGGGCTTGGCCGTTCAGGTGTCATTGATAAAATTTTACCAGGTGGTGTACATTCCAATGTCTGGGGACCTCAGTCCCATTGGGGCGTTTGAGTTTGTAAGTCCCTGGTTTGATGATAGCTGCAACGATGTAGGGGCCTTCAAACTTTGGTGCCATCTTTCCGCCCTCGGTTGGTTGGCTAGCTTCTCTCCTTCGGAGGACATAGTCCCCCACCTGAAACTCCTAGGAGCGGACCTTGGCGTCGATGTAGCCCTTTACTTGCCTTCGATAGTTTTCAGCCCTTAGGAAGGCTTGCTCTCGGCGTTCTGAGATCAAGTGAAGGTCGAGGACCATATTGGCGTCGTTGACCTTCGGCTCATACTGGTCTACCCTTCGGGTAGGAAGGGTCACCTCCGTAGGGGCTTTAGCTTGAAATCCATAACATAGGGAGAAGGGTGTTTCGCCTGTTGCCTGTCGAGGGGTGGTGCGGTAGGCCCACAAAATGTTGTGGAGTTCTTCGACCCAACCTCCCCCTTCGGCTTCCAGATTATTTTTTAGGCCCTCGAGCAAGGTTCGGTTGGCGTTCTCTACTTGACCGTTGCCCTGAGGGTAGGCAACAGAAGAGAAAGTGTGATTGATGCCCCATGCTTCTAGGAGGGCACAGAAGAGGGCTGCCTCAAACTGAGTCCCGTTATCGGAGATGATTTGTTGAGGGACATCGAACCTTGTGAGGATGTTTTTGAGGAAAAAATGGCGGCACCTGGCTTCGGTAATACTGGTGAGGGGTTCAGCCTCCACCCATTTGGTGAAGTAGTCAATGGCGACGATGATGTACTTGTTGTTGGAGGTACCCCTCGGCAGTGGGCCTACTAGGTCAATACCCCACCTGGAGAAGGGTATTGTTGTACTGATAGGGGCATAGTTAACCGCAGGCCTCCCGAGAGCCTTCTAAAAGTGTTGACAGGAGGGGCATCTTCGAGCGAGGTCCACGCAATCTCGGGCCATCGTGGACCAGAAGTAACCCTGAACTATGAGCCTTCGGGACATGGAGAAGGGTCCCTGGTGAGCTGAGCAAGTGCCACTGTGCACTTCCTCCATTGCAAATTCGGTTTCATCCTGATGAAGGCACCGGAGTAACGTGCCGTTGTAGGATCGTTTGTAAAGCCTCTCGTCTTCGATGGTGTAGCTGGGAGCCCTTAGCTTTGCCAGCTTTGCATGGGTTTCATCCCCGGGAAGGTGCCCTTGGAGATGAAGTTCGCGATATCTGATATCCAGTCCTCAGGCCTTTGTTATATTTGCATGACAGGGCTGTCGTGTATGCTTGAGAGGCTGAGTTCCTCAATTCTCGCGATCTTCGAGAGGTGCTCCGAGGATTCGTCCGAGAGCTTTGATAATATATCGGCCTCAGAGTTTTGAGCCCTCGGTATTTGAGTGAGAGAGTGTGCCTCAAATACCTTAAGCAACTCCTTGACCGCTTCCTTGTACTATTTCATTCTCCCTTCCTTGGCCTCGTATTCCCCTGAAACTTGGCCAACGACTAACTTGGAGTCGCATTTCACATGGATCTGTCTGGCCTTCATGTTAGCTGCAAGCCGAAGGCCACAGAGGAGGGCCTCATACTCCGCTTCATTGTTGGAGACTTTGAAGGAGAAGCGGATGGCATAGTAGGCGCGGAAGCCTTCGGGTGTAATGAGAACTATCCCTCCTCCACATGCTTTGGTAGCGGAGGAGCCATCGGTATAGAGGGTCCACCATTCATCCTAGGGTGCTGAGGGCTCCTCATCTACTGTTGACCTTGTCGTGCACTCCGTCACAAAGTCCGTCAGGGCTTGGCCCTTGATGGCGGGCCTCGCGCGGATGTTGATGTTGTATTGGCTGGGAAAGATGGCCCATTTCACCATTCGGGAGGAGCTAGTGGGGCTCCTCATCAAGGCACCGAGGGGTTGGTGCGTGAGGACCTGGACTGGATGTGCTTGGAAATAATGGCCCAACTTCTTGACGGTCCAAACGATGGCTAACACCGTTTTCTCCACGGGAGAATATCGGAGTTCGGCCTCCCTGAGAGTCTTGCTAACATAGAAGATGGCATGTTGGACGCCGTCTTCCTCCCGGATTAGCACTGAGCTCATGGCAGCAGGGCTAACGCCAAGGTAGAGATATAAAGTCTCCCCCACCTTGGGTTTGGAGAGCACAGGGGGTGAGGACAAGTACCGTTTCAATTCGTCGAAGGCCTCCTGGCATTCTGACATCCATTGGAAGCCAACGGTTTTCCTCATGATCTGGAAGAAGGGAAGGGACTTCTCTGTCGACTTGGACAGGAAACGGTTGAGGGCTGCCAGGTGGCCCGTCAACCTCTGGACTTCTTTGACGTTGCGTGGGGGCTCCATGTTGATGGTCGCTTAAATTTTCTCGGGGTTGGCCTCAATACCTCTTCGGCTCACCATGTAGCCCAAGAACTTGCCTCCTTGTACGCCGAAGGTGCATTTCTTCGGGTTTAGCCGAAGGTTGAACTTTTGCATGATGGTGAAGATCTCCCGGAGGTCGTCAACATGGCTTGTCGATTTTTTGCTTTTGACGATCATGTCATCAACATAGGCCTCCATGGTGCGCCCTAGGATGGCTTGAAAGACCCTAGCCACCATCCGGGTGTAAGTGGTGCCTCAGTTCTTTAGGCCGAAGGCCATGACTAGATAACAGAAGATGCCTTCGGGAGTCATGAAGGCTGTTTTTTCAGCGTCTTCCTCATGCATGAAGATCTGGTGATATCCGCGGAAGGCGTCGAGAAATGACATAATTTCGCATCCCGCCGTTTCATCCACCAGTTGGTCAATACTCGGCAGCGAGAAAAGGTCCATGGGGCACGCCTTATTTAGATCCATGTAGTCCACGCACATGTGGAAGGTGGGTGGCTTTTGTGCGAGGACTACGTTAGCAAGCCATGAGGGGTACTTCACCTCCTTGATGTGTTTGATGGAGAGGAGCATGGCAACCTACTTCTTCACAAAATCCCTCCTCTCGACCGAGAGGGGTCTTCTCCTCTGTTTCACAGGTTCGGAGGAAGGGTCCACCGCGAGGCGGTGGGTGATAACCCTTCGGCTGATGCCCGACATGTCCTCCGGCCCCCATGCAAAAACAATGGAGTAGGTGCGGAGGGCATCCGTGATGCCGATCTTCAAATCTTCAGGGAGCTTGGCTCCTATATTCACGACTCTCTCCAGCTTGGCCGGATCGAGCGCAAAGTCTTCTACCTCCTCAGCTGGATCGGTCCTCAGCCTCTTCTCTTCTTCCTCAACAGTCCCAACGATGGTGTCTACCCGGAACTCGTTCTTACTAACCTTCTTCGTTATCTGAAGATAGCAGGCACGGGCGAGCTTTTGGTTCCCCCTCGAGTACCTGATGCCTCCTTCAGCTGGGAACTTGAGACATAGGTGCCTCATGGAGATGATAGCCTCCAGGTCCTCGAGAGCGGGGCGGCCAAGAATGACGTTGTGGGCGCATTCAATGTTGACGACGACGAACTCCACTTCGAGCTTGGCCCTATGGAGCTCGTCGCCGAATAGCATCGGGAGGGTTATGACCCCCTCGGAATCAATAATATCTCCGGTGAAGCCGGACAGAGGGGTTCGGATGGGCCGAAGGGACTCCCTCTCAAGATGCAGTTCCTTGAAAGTGATGAGGTACATTACGTTGACGGAGCTGCCTGTATCAACGTAAGTTCGGTGGATGATGGTGTTGTTGATCTCACTTTGTATTACCAGCGCATCCCTGTGAGGGGAGGAGACCGGGGGAGATCTGCGTTGGTGAATATGATGGGTTCCTCCCTCAATCGTTTTACGGGGGGCATATGAGATACTTCCCCAACGTAAAGGGATTGTGCCCACTTCTTCCTTTGACTCGTGGAGTCTCTCCCCGTGTTGCCGCCGATGATCATGTGGATGTGGTGTTTCTTTTCTTGGCACTGGTTGTACCCCTCTTCTTCATCCAGGTTCCTGATCTCCCTCTTCTTGTTGTTTGGATCTCCGAGGGGAATGGTATTTGGGTTGATCCAGGCTTTTGCCCTCGCCGGTGGTCCTCACGGGGGCCCTTGAGGCTGAGGGCCCCTGACAAATTGGGACAGATGGCCCACCTATATAAGCCTCTCGATGGCTGCCTTCAGCTGGTGGCAGTCATCGGTTCTGTGCCCTTGATTACGATGAAAGCGACAATACGGTTCATTGGGGTTGACAGCATATACCTCCAAGGGTGCGCGGGAGTCGCGCTCCACGAGGCCCCTCTCTTTGGCGAAGTCGAGGATGACGTTGACGAGATGCGTTAGGGGTGTCCAAGGGTGTTCCAGGAGGATGGGTTGTGCCCAAGCCTTTGAGTTATTCTTATAACCTCCCCCGGGCTTGGCTTGGCCGTGCCGGGGGCAATCAACCGAGGGGGTCGATCCTTTAGATAGATGGAATGGAGCCCCGGCCCTCGGTTGTTTCTCTCATCTGCCTTGGGGCGTTGTTGATCGGGGTTCCGATGGGATCTTTCCACCTCCTCGGCCTCTGCGTATCGGTCTCCCCGCCGGAGAGCCTTTATGTAGTCGCGCGGAGGCTCGATAATGGGGCTCCTTGAGAAGTTCCCGGTACGGAGGACCGTCTGTAGGAGGGCCATGAGGGTCCTATCGTCGGCGCCGTCGACTTTGTCCGTCTCCAGCCTCCAGCGCTCAAGGAAGCCCTGAAGGGTCTCCTCCTTCTGTTGCCTTATTGTGAGTAAGTGGGAGAAGTGCTTCTTGGACCGGTTCCTTCCCGCAAATTGTGTCAAGAAACGTTGGGCGAGTTCTTACCGTGAATCAATGCTGCCCTCGGGCAACCAGTTGAACCATTCATACGCCAGTCCCTCCAGGGTGGAAAGGAACCAACGGCATAAATATTCATCCAATGCCCCCATCATCATCATGATGTTTTGATACCTGCTGTAGTGCTCCTGGGGGTCAGTTTTTCCTTCATAGGGCTTAATGGGTTGCCCTCGGTACTTCCTCGGAATTTGGGCTGCCAATACCCTTGGGGTAAATGGCGTCTGAGTTCAGAGTTGGATGACGGGTTCCCCGGAGCCTTCGACAAATTTTCTATGCATCTCCTCCATCTTTGCTAGCATGGTGGCGTATTTGGGGTCCACCTGTGAGGCAGAAGCGGTTGTGTTGGCCTGGCGGGCCTCCATTTCATCAAGGCGGCGTTGGAGGGCCGTGATGATCTCGTCCCTTGGGTCCTTCGGGAGGGCCTCTGCCCCCCTGCGAATGGACATGAGCCGAGTGGACCTGATTGATCTGGTGCCTGGCGTCGTCGACATGGAGTAGTCCCTTGCCTTTGTCTTTGGGGAGACGTCTTTCGTCTGCCCTTGAAACGGATCCCCCGCTCTCTTGGGGTCTTTGGAACGCCTTTCCACCGAGGCGGTCTTGCGCCCCTCCGAGCCGTTCGAGGGCGGAGGTCCTGGGCCTTTCCTTGTTTGCGCCATGGCGGTCCCAGGATTGGATTTCCTGGGAGGCGGTGTCTTGAGCCACGACCCCTTCGTCGTTCCCAACCCGAGGGGTAGGGTTCATGAAGGGGGGTGGATGCGAGAGAGGTATAGCGTTCTCCTCGACCTGTGGTTGAAGGGGCACCAGAGTGCAGAGAATGCCGACTGCACGTCGATAGTGAGGACCGAAGGGCTCACTTGGTTTTTGCTCTGATCCTTCTTTTTTGCCTCGATGCCGAGGCGGGCATCAGGGGCATTCTGTTGGAGCTGAAGGCGCAGGTCGACAGCCGTTTGTTCCAACCCAGCAAGGGCGCCGACGTCGACGTCGCCGAGGGCCAGGTTCCTGTCCTCATGAGTCTTGGATTGGGCACGAGTTGCTCTCACCATTTTGATAGGTTTTTTGTGTTTAATGAAGGGGAGGGTTTCTTACTTGATTGTTCGAGCTCTCAACGAGAGCACCAAATGATGGATAGTGTACTCGGGGGGAGCTTATCCGAGGGGTTACCACGGAGAATAACTAGAGAGAAGTTAGAGCAAACAAGTAAGAGAGAGAGTATATATTTGATATGAATTCAGCGTGGTTTACAATGGGGAAATGGGCTGCGATTTATAGCAGCAATAAATGTTAGACAGTGACACGTGTCAAGCATCCGACGGCAGAGGGTCACCTCAATTGGGGTGGCACCGGCACTTGTATGTGGCCGCATTAAATGCGGTGGTTGGATGCGATGTTGTACTTGGTACGGTGATTCGGGCGCATGTGGAGAGGAGATCCTGTCGAGGAAGACGCTTTCGGCTGAAGTGTGTTGGACCGAAGGCTGTTCTTACCGGGGGCCTCTCTGTGCTGAGGGCGTCAAGTGCCGAAGGCTTAGTTTTTAAGCCTTGTTCTCCTGTGATGTTTCTGAGTCTGTTTCTGTCACGGTTAGCCTTCGGCCATGGGGCCGAAGGCACCCCTTTGTGTATTGTGGGCTGCTTAGAGCTTCATCTTGCTGGGCTTGGCCCGTTTGGGCCTGTTAGGCCTGATTGCGGTAGTGGAAGTATGTAGGCCGGGGGTCCCTGGGCCATATACTCCATCATACCTCATATTGTTCTGTGAACGGAAGTTGTCTATTACACCGATCGTGAGCTGCCTATGCCCTCGCTCAATACTGGCACACCAAATTTACTTAGGACGCCAGTTCTGTTATGACGCCGCCCTCGCCGATCGAGATTTGCCGCAATCCAATTTCTAGCCATAAACATGGGCTTGGTCCGACCAAGTTCGGACCAGAACATCGATCAATGGCCAGCTCCGTCGAGAAGACAAGGCATCCGACGCCCAGCGGGCCGATCGTGTTCCATGTGACAGTTGCCGCTCGAGGATTTGGAACACCACCGCTCGGACTTCCCGTGCGGCAACCGGTCGAATTGATTGGGGGGCCTGAGATGGGCCATCAACTTTTGGTCTACGCATGAAGTTACAGAGTTGACAAAACCTTTACCAAGATAATTGATGCGCACTGTTCGGTCCAAGGTCTGACAGCCAGAAGAAGTTGCCGCTCGATCTCATACGGATTCTCCTAGATCGGCGGTTGATGGCCTGGGGTAACCAGAGCAAGTTCCCATACGGGACAAACTGACCACCAGGCCGGCACCAGACCGAACGGCGTCACACCGACTGGCCTCCCGCCTTCCGCCCGTCCGGCATCCTCTCGTTCAGTACCCGTGTCTTGCCCTGCGGTAGTCAGGGTGAGCTGTCGGCTGGTTTTCAACTAGGAGAACAGGAAATCGCCTCCTCCGTAGAATTGAAGTATGAATCAGGAAGGAAATACATTCGAAGCAGATGACCGAACGGGTCATATCCCTCTCCCGAAGCAGATTCTCGTACGGGTCATTTGTGGGCGGCAGCTTGTGGATTACAGTGTTGACCTCCCAATTTTGATAAAAAGCTTTGACACGAGCCTTCAGTTAATGGGCTACAACTTGTGAGTGATGGAGCAGCAGCATGGGCCAAGTTAGGAAGTCATCAGATTGCTGGACTGCCTAATCCATATGATCGGAGCTGCCTGATCAACTGCTGGGCTAGATCACCATCGGCCAATTAAAGTCTCCAGGCCAACAACTTGGCTTGGCAGCTGCAAGCCAGCCTATTCGAGCTAAGTACCATCATTTTCTCTCTTGCTTATCTATTTAAAAAAGAAAAAAGAGAGAGAGAGAGAAAAGAAAGGAAAAAATGGTATTGTTGCTGCGTTTGATTGTTTCACCATTATTTAGTAGGGATTAAAATATCCCGAATCAAATAAGGCTGAGCAAACTCCGATGGTAAATATTCACCGTCATATTAATTAGGGGTTAAGAATATCCCGAACTTAATAATTTGGGGCTAAGCCCTAGTGATAAAATCACCATCATTTTATATTAAATGATTGGTTTAGTGGGCCGACCGGTCAACCCACGATCGGGGTAATAGAGCGATCGGAGTGCATCCGAAGGGTACTAAAGCGACATGTTTTAATACATTAAAAGTCCTGCTCGGCATCGAGTGCTAGTACGTTAAAATGTTATTTGTAGTATTATTACTATTAATTGTGCATCACCATGACTTGTTCAGGATTAAAAAAAATCTCAAATAAAATAGTGCCGAAGGACGCTTTATTAACAAGTCCACCAACACTTTAATTAAATGGTGCTTTGAGTGGGCGCGTGGATCTACACCTGATCGGTTCAAATTAGTTGACCGAAAACGTCTCGCAAAAGATGTTGCCCGATAACGTAATTTTAATTATGAGGATCATCCATGGTCCTGATCGACAGTACATACTTTTATTAGCTAGGACTTTTCTAAAGAACGCCCACCAAACCACTAAGTGGTTTTGATAGCACCTGAGCAGTGCGAAAAATGAATCTAGGCCAAGGGTTATTATACCACTTCGGCCGGTAGTCATAAATATTACACATGTGTGTATATATATGCTTGTATATGATATTCGGTCGTGCGGCCGTATTACCATGCTTATTGTGCAGTGAAATCCGTTCGATATTCTCGGACTAGGAGATCATGAGACACAGAGATCTTCATGACGCTCAGTATGAAGCGAAAAGACGTTCATAACTGGCAACAAAAAGAAGGAATATTTACATTCAGAGTCGTTCTGTCAGCTCGAACAGGGAGATCACAAAGGATAGAGACGTTCAGAAAAAAAAGTCTTTCTCTGGGAATCACAGTCATTCGGAGCCGTTCGAGATAACCGAGAAGGGAGATAAATGATGTTCAGCTTGATGCACTTAGAAATTCATGGCCGGTCGAGAAAAGAAGAGACTACAAGTGTGTAGATATCACGAGTGAGGGCTTTGAAACGAGTGTGACTTGCCACTGCCCCTGCCGCCGGGTGATTATCATACGAAGATCGTTTTCATCCACAGTAGGGTATGTTGTAATCGCTCTTGATTGACTCAATAAGAATTTGGCCTACTTATTGTTCAAGAGGAGGGGTAAACACCCGCACATCTAGCAAGCCTACTCGAAGACACAGGCTCACTACTGAGCTGGGAAATCCATGAAGCGCGAAGACACGGGCTCACTACTCGAAGACACAGGCTTGCTACCGGCAAGACTGTTGGCATGAAGCGCAGAGACGTTCATGACCGCCAGAGAAAAGAAGAAATTACAACCAGGCAAAGTTGTTCGAAATGCCCGATCGGGGAGATGAGTAACGTTCGGTGTGAAGTACAAAGATGTTCATGACTAAAAAAAGTGTCACTCCATGACTAGCAATCCGGCACCACTGTTCGGCACCTAGAGCAAGCATCATGGGTAGGGGGCGCCTGCAAGACCCTCAGACATTCTTGATCACGGTCGTGTCCTCCCACGCCTTTACAGAGGAAGGACCACCGGCTTATGCAGTTTATCACCTCTTAGGGCATCTTCACGCTCCACGGAGGGAGACTTATTGTTCGGATTATCATTGACTACTTCTATACCTTCACAATCGGCCACCCCGACACGATGTGATCATCATTGAGAGTCCTTGTACTAAAAAAAAGAGACAAGGAATTCAGGGCTCCCCGAATGTCACTTTGACCGCTAGTATAGAAGAACTGAACGTTAACATCACAAGTCTCACCTCAGCGGTTAACACACAAAATCATTCCGGATGACCGAATGAGGAACGTGTTAACAGTTTGGAGGGAGCCATCATCTCAGCTAACAATCTTTGACACTGTGATTATGAACGGACGAATAAAGGGATCAAAATGGCTTGGAGATGGTGTCAAAACTATAAGTATGGACGAACTGAGCGACGTTCGGTAACACGGATTGTTCGTCCGGGGGATCGGAACTATGGTTTTTAAATCTCGCCTCAGTCATTAACTTGATTTGGAAGTGAGTCGCCATTTTAGCTATAAGTAAGAAATGATCCGATCAGGGGATCTTGTTTATAGTTTGAAGATGGTCATCTCAAACCCCCAATAAGGATGATTCGGATCGAAAAAAACCGAATGGACTACATCAAAATTTTGGGTTTGGAAGATAGAAGGTCTCACCTCAGCTTTTAACACGTAAAATCATTACGGGTGACCGAATGAGGAAGGTGTTAATAGTTTGGAGAGAGCCATCATCTCAGCTAACAGTCTTTGACCCTGTGATTATGAATGGACGAATAGAGGGATCAAAACGGCTTCGAGTCCATGTTTATCTGAGTCCATGTTTAACAGTCTTCGAGTCCATGTTTATCTGAGTCAAGTCGAGTCCATGTTTGTCAAGTCGAGTCCATGTCTGTCTGAGTCGAGTCCACGTCTGTCAAAGTCGAGTCAGGTTCGTGTCTAGTTCGTATTCGACGATGGCCATGTAAGGACCATGGCAATGACCATGGCATCGTAAGTACATATCACAACAAGGATTATCTTATACAGCACAGTCGGCCCCTCAGCACCATCGTGTCTAGTTCGTATTCGACGATGGCCATGTAAGGACCATGGCAATGACCATGGCATCGTAACTCCATATCACAGCAAGGACTATCTTATGCAGCACGATCGCCCCTCAGCGCCATCGTGACTTGTTTTCCCGGTCGGGCTCGTCCATCCTTGATCTGGGATGGCGACCGCCACTTTAATGCAGCACGAACGGGCTCCACAGCACCGTCGTGCCTGGCTCTCGGTCGGGCTCGTCCATCCTTGATCGAGGATGGCGACCGCCGTTTTATGCAGCACGAACGACTAGCTCTTCATCACCGTTGTGCCTTCTTTTTGACCGGGCTCGTCGATCCTTAATCTAGGATGGCGACCGCCGCTTTATGCGGCACGAACGGCTGGCTCATCAACGCCGTCGTGCCTTCTTTTTGATCGGGCTCGTCGATCCTTAATCTAGGATGGCAATCATCACTTTTATGCAGCACGAACAGCTGGCTCTACAGCACCGTCGTGCCTAGTGCGGAATCGCATCTCACTTATGGCTTATGCATGCCTTTGCGCCCAAGATTATTCAAAGACTTATTCAGGAATGACAGGAAAGGACGTGAGCAAGAGTATACTTTCTCGAGTGGATTTGCAGGCTCACTACTCAAGAAACTGGGGGACTTGTGTTGGGGAATATTATCCCGGCCTACTACTGTTCAGAGGCCCAAGATATCACCCTGATATGAAGCTCAGTCAGCAAGGTCAATTTAGGCCCACCCGGTCCGTTGAGAGCCATTTAGGCCCACTCGTCCTGTCCGGCCCATATCAGCCTGATAAAGCCGTCCAGCCCATTAGGCTAGAAAGCCCCTGTCCCCCTCCTATAAATAGGAAGCTTGGCTTCCATATTAGTGATGGGTTTTTCTCCCCCTGATTGTTTTCCTTTTATCATTTCTAGCTTAGAAGGCTTGTTCCAACCTCCATGAATGGAGTTCCAAGAAAACTTGTAGTATGTAATTGAGTGATGGGAGGGTAATAATGAAAAAGAGCGAGCTTGGACGTTAGCCTAAAAGTGACATGGTTTTCTCCCTTTCCGGGTTTCCGCGTAAAAAGAGCTAGTTCATACACTTTTATATACTTATTTACTTTTATACTGAATCCATCGTCCTTAATATCTGAAGTTTATGTTGGGCTTCCGGATCTACGGGACTAAACCTCAACAACTTCGTTTCAACACCGTCAAAGTTACACGGCCTTCGGTGACACCGCCACAGTTACACGACCACCGGTGACACCACCACAGTGACACGACCTCCGGTGACACCACCACCACAGTGACACGGCTTTTGATCAAAGTGAGTCAAAGTGGCACCTCCACGATGTCTCCATCCACGACCTGCCACCTTCGGTCACCACCGGCACATGACCTTCCACCTTCACCCACCGCGGGCGACCACCACTTCCCTCCGTAGATAACCTGCCACCGCCACTCTCCGCCGGGCAGCCTCACCAGCCCCATCCCTGTCACCCCCTGCTGCCTCACACCCACACTCAGCCCACACTGGCAACCCACCAACCGCCGTCAACCCCAACCGCCGCCAAACGCCGCCGCCCTAAACAATGACCCCACAAGCCCCATCCCCAACCCCCAGCTCCCAACCCCTGTAAAAACGCTGCACAACACACCCCACCATTCCACCATCGTCCCCCGCCGCACTCCCCCTGTAACTCACCCCTAACCACCAAAATCAGATCTAAAACCCTAGTCGTGTCATTTCCGTTGCAATCAAAGCAATCATTTCACCCTAATCGCTCCATCTCCGCTGCAATCGAAGCCACCGCAGAGATCGAGATCCAGATCCGTCGTCTCCATGGTCATTGCTGTCGCCGCAGCCATACCGTCTTCATCTCACCGCCTGAATCGAAGTCCCTGCGCCATGTCATGTGGCTAATGGTGTGGACCGGAGCTTGCGACCAAAAGACTAGAGCTGGAGGGGAAGGGGAGTTCGGAGATGGGGAATGGAAGGGTGGTAGGCGAACGAGAAGATGAATTGTTGAAGATGAACAGGATGAACGATAGTGCGAAGGGGGAAGGCGGAGATGGCGACGGCGGCGACGGAGACGGCCTGGGGAGTGGTCTCCTCGGCTCCCGCGATGGCATGGGGAGATGTCCTCTCTGCTCCTGCGATGGCCTTGGTTGATTCGGATTATGGTTTGGCTCCATAGACGAAATGAGTGGGCTGGGAAAGTAATGAGCTAGATAAGTCATATTTTTGGGAAAAAAGAAAAGTAGTCACCTTTTTGTATTTCCTAAAGCTATTAGTAATATTAGTGTCCTTATTCCTGTTTTTAAATGAGCCATTTCGTATATAAGTTCACAAAATTAACCTTAGCACCTATTACTAGGGCAGAGCACGAGTCAGGTTCGAACGGGTCGGGTTCAAAATTTGTAAACTCGTTCGGTTATCGGATTGATAATTTCAAACCCTACCCTATCAAAAAAAATATCGAGTTTTTCGGGTTGAAGAAGTTCGGGTTGCGGTCGGGTTGCGGTCGGGTTGATTCGGTTTTCGTGTCTATTTGAATTTTGATTTATTATTATTATTGAAATTGTGATAAATAAAATGATAATTGGTAAAACTATCATTCAAAGCTATTCTAGTATAACATTCAAAGTAATAGTTATATAATCACGGTAATCGACATATTTGTACATGTAAAACAATAATATACGATGATTGGCAAATTTGATATTATGATAAATAAAATGATAATTGGTCAAAATGTCATTCAAAGTCATAACAATACAACATTCAAAGTTAGAGTTGTACAAATACGGTAATTGGAATATTTGAACATGCATAATATTGTAATTGGCATACAATAATTGAGATATTTGAACATGCATAATAATTCAAAATAGTATACAGAGTATATACTACGCTAGTTCGGGTAGTCGGGCGGGTCGGGTAACCTAATTTATAACCCTACCCGCTACCCGCTTAAGTCACGGGCTGCAAGAATCGGTTCGGGTCGGTGTATTTCGGATCGGGTTTTCCAATCCAAACAAAAATTTCGGATACATCCCATCGAATCAATCGGATAGGGTCGGGTTTGCTCTCCCCTAAGACCATTTGGAGTGGTCTGAGAGTCTAAATGTCAAAAATGGACTCTGTCCATACGAAAACAATGTTTTGACTTCTATTTCTCTGCATTCCAGCACTGTCAATAAAATACACTCTGCATATTTTTTTACATATCAATTTAGTAAAACATTAATTAAAATATTCTAAGTAATGTTTTCCTTTTAATTTTTTCTCTGATTAATTATAAAATAAAAAAGACACATTTCGATGTAAAAATAAATAAATTTCATTAATTGTTTTTAATTTTTTTCGATTAACAAAAAATGAACTTCGTCCAAGTAAAATTCGATTATGGAATATTCAGTTATTTATGAAGGCTCCATGAATTAAAAATCTGCGTTTCATGTTTTTTAGTCCTAAAAACTCCAGTATTAAAATTTTAAATATTTTTTCTGAACATTTATATATGCAATATTGGTGTCCAATGAAAGATTATAAAATTTTATAAGTTTTGATATACTTTTTGTAAAATTTGGAATACAAATAAAAAGGTTACATACATGAAAATGAAAAGAAAAAATGGCAAAAGTATTAGTTGTGGGGTTTTGAAAGACAAATATATGACCATTTTACTTTTTTCCAAAAAAGTAACCGATTATAAGCGCCTCTCTCTCCCCCACATTTACTCTCACGCACAAATCTGCGCAATTGGATCTAGCCATTTGAATCTACGCAAGATAGCTTCTCCATCTCCGCTCAAAAAAGCCGCACCTCCATCTCTGTCAACCAGAGCTGCATCTCCATTGCGGCAAGCCAGATCCGCACCTCCATCGCCGCACGCCGGAGCTGAACCACCATCGCCGCATGCCGGAGCCGAACCACCATCGCCGCACGCCGGAGCCAAACCGCAACGCCTCCATCATCACCACCGTTCGACCGCCGCACCTCCATCACCAAAGTTACTTCTTCTCTTCTCGCGAGCTCTACATCTACTTCTAGTAGACTGTTGCCGTCGATCTTCACCTTTCCGGTTGGCAAGGTTTCAACGGCATTCGATTTCGATCCCAGTGCGGCGAAAACGGGCTGGCAGCTAGGGTTACTGGCGGAGCTTGTTGGATGGCGGTTGGGGGCCAGGGTTCGGGACTGTGGGTTGGGGGCTAGGATGTACTGCTGGTTGGAGCTGAGGGCTGAGGGCCTAGGGCAGGTCCGATGGTGTGGGACAGGGCCGATGGGGATGGGGCAGGGCTTGTGGGGGTGGGGTGTGGCTATGTTGATGGGGTGCGGCAGGTCTGGAATGATAATGAGGGCAGGTCTAGGGTAATGGGGGGGTAGTGCAGGGTTGTGGGGATGGTGGTGGGGCAGGGCAGGCGAAAGGGAAGGGGATTAGGGTGCAGGGGAGGGGGCTGGGGACATGGAAAGGGGACTGGGGTGCAGGGGAAGGGGGATGTGGGGCTGGGGTGCAGGGGAGGGGGAGGGGAGCAGTGGAGGGGGATGGGGCTGGGGTAAGGAGCGGTGGAGGGATGGGACACCGGAGACGGCGTGTTACTATGGCGGTGTCACTGTGGGTGATGGGCGGGCCATAACTTTGGCCGAAGTCACTTTAGCGGTGTCACTGTGTCCGGCAGCGGTGATCGGTGGTGGCGGTGACCGACGGTGGCGGGAGTGACATATATCTTATAGTGACATAACAGTCCGATAGTGACAAAAAAATGACAGTGACATCATGTTTTCCAAATATGTGACCTTCTTAGTCACATTTTTGTTTTTTTAAAAAATGATCACATTTTTGGAAATCAGATTAAATTTAGTAATATTCAAGGAAAAAAACCCAAATGAAAAAGGTTTTTTGATAAGAACTTCATTTAAAAGAACGGTAGGTCCTTCTATATTTCATTTTTAATACCCTCGTCACCAATGTAAGAACTTAGGAATACAAAAGTTCTGTTTTTAACATTTTGGACTTCCAATGCACTTCCGCTACAAATGGTCTACAAATGGAGTAATTATTAGGAAAATTTTCCACTTTTGGTCCCTCGAGTATTATACCACTTCCGCATTACGTACCTGACTTTCAACTTGTCCACATTTAGTCCCGACGTTTTCTTCCTTTACCATCCGTCGTCCTTCCGACCAAAACTCCGGCCGGTTGAATCATTTATTAAAAAAGGGAAGGTTAGTCTAGTAATTTCATAGACTTAAAACGGCTAGAAGTCCATTCTCTGCATACCTGCGCTTACTCTATGAAACTTCCGGCTGAATGAGGGCGATTACTCTGCGAACCCTAAAACCATACCGGTGAATGAGGACGCTTCCGACTGGAGTTTTTGCAATCAGAATGGGGCGCAGATCGAATGGAGAAGGAAGAAGTTGTCATCAAAGTTCTTCATCAAATGTTGCTGGTAATGGTAAGTTTGTTGAATTGATGTACAAATGGTGCTCGGTAGGGTATGATTTTGTGCTCGGTAGGGTAGGGTTTTGTTGTTGAGAATCTTTTTTCTCTTTACTTTTTGGGATTTGACAAATGGGACCAATTCTTTTTCCTTTTTCCTTTACTTACAATGATTGAACTACCACATTAAATGTTTTTTATGCAGCCCCATGTGATACCACGTTTACTCTAAAGTTGAAGTACGGAGGAAGAGTGAGTGAGACTAGCAGACCATTTTACAGGGAGGTACTACACATTTGTTTTCTGATGTAGATGTGGATGAGTTTGGCTTAATTGTGTTGAAAGAGAAACTAGAAGAAGTTGGTTGCACAAAGAAGTTAAGAAGAGTCTTTTGCTATTCAAATTCTTCACTAAATGAACTGAAAGGTGACTCTGAAATCTGGTCCTTTGTGAGTAATGGCAGTGTGGGTAAAATTGTGCATACATGGATGCAAAAACCACAAAAATGTTATAATGCACACGCCTAGTCTGCTGCAAGAGTATCTTTTGTGCTCTATCTTCTCCATCTTATCTTTTTCGTTTTCTGGTTTCTCAGCTGCTTCCAGCTTCATCTCCAATGTGTGAATGTGGTTTTCATATCCATTCAGTTTTCTTAACAACCCTGGAATGATTTTCTTGGATCTTTTACACATTGGAGGGTCAAACCAGTCCATCAAACCACACCCTTTAGACCACTGCAATCACATAATACAAATACTTACAAAATCAATCATCTTAAAAAATATGGAAAATTTTAAAGCTGCATCATGCTACTAATACCTCATTTCCAACGCATTTCCAAAATCTTCTCCCACAGTTTTCTGGTTTCCATGTAGTCAAAAGCTTCAATTCTTTCCCACATTGACAATGTTTGACCGGAATCCACTCTCCATATTCATACCGGCCTGTTGATTTCGAGGTAGTTGAACTGCTGCTATACATGGTGGCCTTCGATCTTACAGAGGTTGTCGTTGGAGTGAACAGGGAGGAGTGCCTACGAAGGAGGAAAACGACGGACTATAGATGGAGTTGTCGTTGGAGTGAACAGGGAGCTTACAGAGGTTGTCGTTGGAGATTTAGGTTTAAATGATGGATAATGTAAGGGGTATTAAAGAAGGGGTGGTTACGATACAGATGGAGTTGGCGAGGAAGAAGTGAAGACCAGCCTATGAAATTACTAGACTAACCTTCCCTTTTTTAATAAATGATTCAACCGGCCGAAGTTTTGGTCGGAAGGACGACGGATGGTAAAGGAAGAAAACGTCGGGACTAAATGTGGACAGGTCAGGTACGTAATAGGGAAGTGGTATAATACTCGAGCGACCAAAATTGGAAAATTTTCTAATTATGAGTAACGTTCCCTTTCATCTTTGTACCGATGACATAGCTCTTCCTCAATTTCTTACGTACTCATACCTGCGGCCATGGTTCTCGACTTCTCCCTGCAACCTTCTCCGCTTCACGCTGATGCCCGCCGTCTTCGTCGCGCGCCGCACCGTCAACTTCGTCCCGCGCCGCTACCCAGCCACTTTCTCTTTCTTCTCTCTTTCTGTCAGACCCCATGGATGGCGACGATTCCCGCGACTGAGAGCGAAGGGATATCAGAATCCAAGCACGGTATTGTACAGATGAGGAGGACTCTGGCTAAGCTACTGTTTCCTTCGGCGGCTCGGTTGGAGACTGCTAATTCTAGATCTGATCCGGCGGCTCGGATTTGTTGGTTAGAGTCAGGCGGCGGCGGACTAGGGATATGTGAATCGGGGACAGGGGCGTGGGGCAGGGGACAACATGCTGTTTGTGGTATGGCGGCTGCGTCGAAGTGGCTTCGGCAGCGTCGAAGTGGCGGCGGCGCAGCGTCTGCGGCGCTGTTACCGTAGCTTTATATGAAAAAATATCATTGGGCGGTTTGTAAATGTAAATGTAGTGGTGGACATAAAACCCGAACCGAACCGGTACCAAACCGTCTCGTAATTGTACCGAACCGAATACTGGGTATTTAAAGGCTTCTGTAGATTTGTGTCCCGTACCGAAATCGAACTGTTTGAAACGGGTACGAGACCAGTCCTAGATTTTGAGAATAAAAAAATACCGGACCGAACCGTTCGAAAATAATGCATTTGAATTTTTTATAATTTATCTATACCAATAGATCTCTTTTACAGACAAACAATTTTATAGCCCACATATGTATTCATGTGTTCCTAAACTAGCTAAATGTGTATGTTTATATTATATATATATATATATATTGTTATTTTTCCTTTTTAGATAATTTATGTTATATTTTGATATGTATTGAAAGAATATTAAAATTTTAGAAATGATCAAGGGCTATTCATTTCTAGTAGGCTTGGATTCAGTTTGGGCCACCCGGCCTGCTACTGTGCGGGCCCGGGACTGGCCCGGTCTAGTGGTCCGGGACCGGGTGGAGACTCGAACCAGGGGGGAGGCGGGGTGGGCACGTTTCAGGCAAAAGGCGACCCGGCCCGGCCGGGTCAGGCCCGGGTCGGGTCCAACGGGTCGCCGATGCTTTTTCAATTTTGAGAATACCGATTATGTGAGTTATTTTGCTGGTTTTATGAATGAAAAGTTTTTAAATTATTATTCACATATTCCGCATATTTATGGTATTGCATTTGTTCTCGATCCTCGTTTTAGAATTGGTTCTTTAGAAGAATGTTTGAATTATTATTATGCTGCTTTTTTGGTCCAATGTCAATGTATGACGACAACCCAATTGATCTAAAAAAGAATACAACGAGGTTAGTGATATATTTTATGCATTATTTAAAGAATTTCATGCACAATATGGCAACGCGTCCCCTCCCCCGACACAAACCTCTTCATCTAAAGGAAAATCAATTTTGAAATCTACATTCGTCAATCTTATTAAAAAAACTAAAACAACACCCGCTACTCAACAAAGCACAGTTAATGAGATTTCTTTGTATTTAACATATGATGTTGATTTTGAAGAAGATGGTGCCTTTGACGTTCTAAACTGGTGGAAGGGAAAAGAAAGAATGTTCCCGGTTTTAGCAAAGATGGCTAAGCAAGTGCTATCAATGCCGGTTTCAACAGTTGCCTTCGAACAAGAATTTAGTTCGGCCGTCAATGTCCTAACGCAATGTAGAACGAGGTTGAGCGCAGAATCTCTTGAGATGCTTATATGCTACCACGATTGGTTGAAGGCGGCCCGTGGAGCTCAAGAAATTGACATCACCCCATCCCAACACTTTATGGATGAATCTACAACCGAGAGTGCCTCTACCTATTACGGAGATTCCGATTGATTAGTATTTCATATTGTATTTTTTTCTTAATTGTCAAATGTAGTTCCTATTTCAGTTCAAATAAATGCACTTGAAGTTTGTTTTTAATACTTGTATAAAACTATAAAGTATAAAAAATTGATTTAACCGGCCCGGCCCGGCCCGGCGGGTGGCCCGAACCGTGACCCGGGCGGGTGGCCCAGCCCGAATCGGAACCGCCTTTACCGCGGGTCGGTCTCGGACCCACCTTTCACAAACCGGCGGCCCGACCGGGCCTAGGCCTGGCCTGAATCCATGCCTAATTTCTAGTAATGTAGTGTACATGACTTTTTGTGGTATCATGTATGCGCAATTTTACAACTTAATTAATATGGTTTAAATCTTAACTCTCAAGGTTCAACTATAAATTAAATTAGATAATAATATGTAATATTTAACCTAGAATGAAGAAGAAGAACATTGAAGATTTCTATTACATTAAACAATTTGATTATATTCTTTTTTATATTATCACATGAACTTAGTAAATTAAAGATGATATTTATCTCGTGCGTCATCGTTTTGCTATACTTTTTCTTAGTTGCGTTGCACTATTTGTGTATTTGTGAAGTTTAGAACTACATATGCAATTTCTTGTATTTATATCAGTATTTCATGTGAGTTGGTTGGTGTGAAGATATCTACCAATTGCAGGATTTGTTCAAATTTTGTAGCATGTGTTTGGCATTGTATCATACCATTCTGTATCGTTCCGAAATAGCATTGTTGAAGACTATTTATTGTGAATCAAGTTTGTCTGTCTTGTCTGTAATAAGTTAGATGTTTACTATTTCTATTCTGTACTGATTAAATATATCTGTTAGAATAGTATACAATATGGGCCAAGTGTTAGGCCCATACTCAGGCAAGAAGCCTTTGTACGCATACCTGAGCCTCGCCTATAAAAGAGGGAGGAGGACTCAGGTTTGCGGTTAACTTTCGTATCTGCTCAAAATAGCCTTAGCGCTTATCATTCTTGTACGAAAGATTCACGGTATATCAGAGAAGGTTTACACTTGATCTTTCTGTGTTCATCCTTATTGTTAATCTTTCATCTGTATGCCATATTATACTGTTGTTATAGAAAACAGGGACTAACAAATGGTATCAGAGCCGATCGAGAGCTGATCAGAAGAACTTTCTGCGAAAGACTCTGTTTTTGTAGAATAGCGAGTTTATCATCTGTAATCTTTTTTCTGCACCAAAAGTTGTAAAAGTTATACTGTTAGAATCGTGTTTGAAAGCCGATCAAGCAGTATATCTTCTTTTTCCGTTTCCGCATTTTTCTGTTCTCTGTAAACTCGCACCCAAGAACTCGCATCCTTTGTTTCTCTAAGCTCTGTGCAGCTTTTTGACCTGAAACTTGGGTGAAAGGATCTCTACATCAAGGGCTACAACCTACCATATTTGTTTTTCTGAAAATCTGAAGTTTTATTTTTTCAGGAATTCGCAGCCCAAGGTGTTTTTGCTTAAACTCGCAGCCTGCAAACTCGAGTTGAGAAACTCGCTGTCTGCAAACTCAAGCTCAAGAACTCGCAGTCTGAAACTCGCAGTCTGAAACTCGCAGTCTGAAACTCGCAGTCTGAAACTCGCAGTCTCAAACTCGCAGTCTCAAACTCGCAGTCTGACCACGAGTTTTGACCTTGCAAGTTTTCACTTCGAGTTTTGGAACTCGCCTCTTGACCTCGAGTTTATAAACTCGAACTCTCACCTCGAGTTCCCCAGACCTCGAGTTTAGGCTTTTAATACTCAGGAACTCGAGTTCTTGAATTAGTAAATTTTCTGATCTTATTTCTCGAACGGTCAGTTTTCTACAGCTACAGGCATGGCTTCTGAATCCAATGCGCAAGGAAACAGCAGTACACCTCCATCTCTGAGGAAAGGGGAGTACCAAATGTGGAGGACCCGTTTCTTGAACTTCTTAGAACACAAAGATAACTCCGACGCAATGCTGGAATCACTTCTGGAAGGACCAGCTGTTCTAATGATTGACGTGGGAGGGGACTCAACTAATAATCCACCCATTCCTCCGGAAACAAGACGAAAGAGGCCATCTGAATATACTGAAGCAGATAAACTAAGGCTGAGAGGAGACCTTATGGCCAAAACATACCTCCTCCAAGCCATCCCCAATGAGGTGTACGTGATGATTGACAGTATGCAAACTGCAAAAGAAATGTGGGGTGAGATTGAAAAATTACTCCAAGGCACAAGCATAAGCCTGAAAACCAAGAAATCCGCTATTCTAATGGCTTATGACTCGTTCAAGGCTGCTCCCGGAGAACCTCTTCACGAGACTCATGCCAGGCTTGTGAAGTTGATGAATGAAATGAGGAAAATCAAAATATTCAGAACCAACCTGGAACTGAATACTAGATTTCTGTCCAGTCTGCACCCATCTTGGAATAAAACAGTAAAAGACTTGAGACAACGCATTGACATGGATGAAATTGATCTCTTCACCTTGAATGAACTGCTAAAGGAGTTCGTCAATGACGTTGTATGCACTGAGGAACAATCAAGCCCACATCCTCTAGCTCTACTAATGGAAGCTCAGCCCAAAAGAACGTCGAAACCTCTGCAGAAGAAGAAGAAAAAAGTAGTAGAGGTTGAATCTGATGAAGATGAGAGTGATGAAGAAGGAACTGATCTTGAAGCTGAGCTTGCAGATCTCCAGAAGAAGATGGCACTGCTGGCCAAGAAGTTTGCCAAGAGAAACAGCTCTTCAAATAAGCTGCGAACCTCTTCTTCCAACTACAAACAAAAGAACCAGGACCAAAGCTCAGCCAGGAAGGCTACATCAACTGCTAATGCTCCTGTGTGCTATAACTGTGGGAAGCCTGGACACATCAGCAAAGACTGTCGGCTCCCAAAGAAGAGAGATGCAAACTTCTACAAACAGAAGATTCTAATGAATAAACAAAAGCTCTTCTTAGCACAACAGGAGGAAGCAGAAGCCTCTGGCAAACATGCTGAGCTGGTCCAGTGGGCGGAAGATGATTCTGAAGAAGAAGAAGAAGAAGAGAACTTCGCCTTGATGGCAAGGCTGGAGGATGAAGAAGAGACAAAGGGTGATGCTGCGATCCCCGGAAGCGAATGCTCTACAAGCACTGTAAGTACCTCAAATCACTCTCACACTATACAAACTCAGTCCTTACACAATAAGGACCACCTCATTAAAGAACTGCAGGAGAGATTAGACAATAATTACAGGGTACTGAAACAGAACCTTGACCAAAAATCTTCCTTAAGCGTTCAACTTGAAAATGCCAAAGATCAAATCAAAAGGGTGTCCTCAGAATTTGAGAGCTTTGAACTTAAAATAGCTGAACTGACTAAGAAACTGCAAGACAGTGAAGTTGAGAAAAACACAGCTAAAGCTGACTGTGAATTTTTAAGAAATAAACGAAGCAGCCTTTTAAGCAAAGTAAAGGAACTTGAGGATGTATGTGTCAGAAGAGGTCAAACCGAACACACAGTTTTTCTAAATCGTATAAGCGACGTTCAGCATTACAACCCAAAAGCTGGTCTTGGACTGCCGAACCCGCGTCATTTAAAGAAAGTTGACTGCCGCCAGTTGTATGATGCAACTTACTTAACTCTAGACATTGATAAGAAAATGAAATTTGGGAGTGAAGAAGAAACCACTAGAGAAGAAGAAGAAAAAAGGAGTAATCCTAAAATTGAAACCTCTTTTGACTATACTCCTCTGGTTTAGAAAGCCCGTTCTAAAGAAAAGGTAATCTACAACGAGGAGGGGTTTGATATTTTTAATGTCCCAAAAGGGGTTCCATATTACGAAAGCCCAATGGGTCCCACTCCTAAAACTGGAATTTTTAAATCCGGACAGGACAAATGCATCTCTCCACTGGTCCAAAAATATGCAGATCTTCAGAAAACCCTTGACAATGAAAGAGAGCGTTTTGAAACTGAAAAGAAAAGTTCTGAAAGCAACTGGCAAGAACTATTAAGCAAATTTGATGAATTGAGTGAAAAATATCATTCTGCTTTAAAAACTGCTCAAACCTCTTCTGATAAAACTAAATTTTCTGAAAAATCTGCCACTCATAACTCTTCTCCTTTTGTCACAGGACAAGAAGTGAAAAGAAGAGGAGAAGAGAAGAAAGAGTGGGAGATGAAGAGAAAGGAAATAGCTGCTGGCAAGAAGAAAGTTTTTGAGAATAAACCTGGTCCTAGATCCAGCTCCATTTTGTACTCCAAAACTAAGTCTAAACCTGTCCATGTTAACTCAGTTTCTAGTAGTTCAGTCTTGTGTCCCAAGCTGAAAAATTCTGTGACATCTTTTGAACATGGCTCTTTGTATAATTCCACTACTGCTTATGGTTATTCTGTTCCAGACCCCCACAATTATGAATGTGATGTGAATGCTGTTAAATCAAAGCCTTTTAGAAAGCTCAAACCTGAAAGAGAAACCAAGAAAGGAACTTCTAAGGGAACGTTTTGTATTCCTGATATGAAATATTCTCTCAGAGTTCATTCAAGGAAACATCTAAATCGGCTTTCTAAAGAGGAGATTTTCAAAACTAAACAGAAGAAACAACCTTTCAATCACAAAGCACCTGTCTACTCTCCTCCTAAACCTAAAATGGAAAGGTGGGTTCCCAAGATAAGACCCACACAAACTAAAGCAGAAAGGTGGGTCCCCAAGATGAGACCTACCAAACCTGAAACTAAAAGGTGGGTCCCTAAGATGAGACCTACCAAACCTGAACTTGAAAGGTGGGTCCCTAAGATGAGACCTACCAGACCTGAAACTGCAAGGTGGGTCCACAGACGAAGACCCATCCAAACTGAACCTGAAAGGTGGGTCCACAGACGAAGACCCATCCAACATGAACCTGAAAAGTGGGTCCCTAAGATGAGACATCTCAGACCTACCAAAACTAGAAGAGAAACTGCTAAGTGGGCCCCAAAAATCAGACCCACTGCAAAAGCAGATCTGGCTGTCAGAGAGCCCACAAGAGATAAATCTCTTGTTGAAAAAGCTGCTGACTTTGGATCACAGCTCAAAGCGAAACTTGAATGGATGTTTTTCAATGATGAGGAAGGACCCATTCCAAGATGGGTACCTGAACCTGTTTAATTGTTTTGCAGGACGGTCATGTGTGGCACTTGGATTCTGGATGCTCAACCCACATGACCAGAGTAAAGTACCTACTGAGCAACTATACCACCTGCTATGGAGGGAATGTTAGATTCGGGAACGACGCCTCATCTCCTATCCTTGGATATGGGGACGTCATCTGTGCCAGCGTCACCATCAAAGATGTTTCTTTTGTCAAAGGGCTCAAACACAATCTTCTGAGCATAGGACAATTCTGCGACAGTGGGATGGAAGTGAGGTTCATTGCCAAACAATGCTGTGTTCTAGACAGCGAAGGGAACTCATTATTAACGTGTTACAGGACCTCCAACCTGTACACTATTGATCTGAAAAGCGTTCAATCCACCACTTCCATCTGTCTGCTGTCCAAAGCTTCAACGGAACAAAACAACCTCTGGCACAGACGTCTTTCCCATCTTAATTTCAAGAATTTGTCCATCCTGTCATCGAAGAAACTTGTAAAGGGGCTTCCTCCGTTGAAATCTTCCACAGAGAATCATTGTAGTGCCTGCAAAATGGGCAAAATGACGAGAAGCTCCCACAAGTCAAAGCCTGTCCCATCATCTACTTTACCGCTGCAACTGATACACATGGATCTGTGTGGACCTATGAGAGTCCAAAGCATCAACGGCCGCAAATATACACTGGTGATCGTTGATGACTTCTCTCGGTACACATGGACAAAATTTCTTCGTAAAAAGGACGAGGCAGCAGAAATCATTATGACCTTTGTCAGAACAGTCCAAAAACTGCTGCAGCAAAGTGTTCGAATCATCAGAACTGACAACGGTACCGAGTTCAAGAACCAAACTCTCACTGGATTCTATGAATCTCTCGGTATCACACAGCAATTCGCAGCAGCCAAAACTCCCCAACAGAATGGAGTGGTTGAAAGAAAGAACAGGACCCTTGTCGAAGCGGCACGCACCATGCTCATCCAGTCAAGATTGCCACACTTTATGTGGGCAGAGGCCATTAATACGGCGTGCTACACCCAAAACAGAACATCTCTACACAAACGCTTCGACAAGACCCCATATGAAATCCTTTTCAACCGAACTCCTGATATCTCATTCTTTAAGATATTTGGCTGCAAGTGCTTCGTACTAAATGACAGAACTGATAGAGGTAAGCTAGACGCAAAAGCCCAAGAAGGGGTGTTCATTGGCTACTCCCAGCAGTCCAAAGCTTACCGAGTCTATCTTAGAGACAAACGAACGGTCATTGAGAGTGTTAATGTGACATTCTATGAGATGGCTGACTTCGCAACGGAACACTTACAAGCTGACCCATCACTTACTGCACCAGTGGACTCTGACACAGTTGAACAAAACCCTGTACCTGAAGGTGTGATTCTCAATTCTCTCTTTCAGAACTTCTACGAGAATTCACAACCTTCATCTTCTCCATGCACACCAGCTTCATCGTCAAACACTCCACAGCAACCCACTCCTTTCACTGAGATTCCACTCCTTCTCGGACCTGATAATGAACCATCTACTCCGTCAACTCCCCAAACTAATCACGGAGGAGTGGATGATCACGGGTTTGCTACCACATCAGAGTCATCTCCACCGCACGCCTCAGCTGCTCAAGAGTCACCAATCCCCTACCAGGACTCGGATCAACCGATCATTACTCCTAATCCTCTGGCACATGAGAGGAAATGGACAAGAGCTCATCCCACTGAACAAATAATCGGTGATCCGGGTCAAGGTGTGCGTACGAGATCGGCTACTATGAATGAATGTCACTATGCATGTTTTCTAAGCCAGAATGAACCATCCAAAGTCTCAGATGCACTCGCTGATCCAGATTGGGTGATTGCTATGCAAGATGAGCTCAATCAGTTTGACAGACTAGAAGTGTGGACACTCGTGCCTAAACCCCCTCAGAAAACCATAATTGGCACCAAATGGGTGTTCAAGAACAAGAAGGACGAAGAAGGCATAGTGATACGCAACAAGGCACGACTGGTCGCTAAAGGATACAATCAGCAAGAGGGCATAGACTATGATGAAACATTTGCACCCGTAGCAAGAATTGAAGCAATACGCCTCTTTCTTGCGTACGCAGCCCACAAGAACTTTACTGTCTTTCAAATGGACGTCAAGACTGCCTTTCTGAATGGAGTCTTGGAAGAAGAAGTCTATGTCGCTCAGCCCGAAGGATTTGTAGATCCCAGATATCCCAACCATGTGTACAAGCTGAAGAAAGCTCTGTATGGACTGAAACAGGCACCAAGAGCTTGGTACGATGCCTTAACTGAATTTCTGGTTGACTCAGGTTTCTCAAAAGGGAAGATCGATACTACACTTTTCATCAAGCGACAGAAGTCTGACATCATCCTGATTCAGATCTATGTTGATGATATCATCTTCGCCTCCTCAAATCCACGTCTGTGCAAACATTTTGAGAAACTAATGAAAACTAAGTTTGAAATGAGCATGATGGGAGAGCTGAACTTCTTCCTAGGCTTGCAAGTAAGACAACTCTCTGACGGCATTTTCATCAATCAGTCCAAGTATATTCTGGAAATGCTTAAGAGATTCAACATGAATAGCAAATCTTCCATGCCGACCCCTATGTCCCCCACCAACAAACTGGACTCAGACCCTTCTAGGAAATCAGTCGATGCCACAAACTATAGGGCAATCATTGGATCTTTGCTGTATCTCACGTCTAGCAGGCCTGATATCGTCTTCTCTACATGCTTATGTGCATGCTTTCAGGCGAATCCAAAGGAGTCCCATCTGACGGCTGTTCGAAGAATACTGAGATACCTCAAAGGCACAGTACATCTAGGCCTTTGGTATCCCAAACACTCAGGTTTTGACCTCGTCGGATACTCTGACGCAGATTTTGCTGGTTGCCGGATGGACCGCAAAAGTACCTCGGGAGCTGTCCAGTTCTTGGGCGATAAGTTAGTCTGCTGGTCTTCCAAGAAACAGAACTGTGTGTCAACATCTACGGCCGAGGCAGAATACGTCGCGGCTACTAGCTGTTGTTCACAAATATTATGGATGAAGACCCAGCTAAAAGACTACGGTTACACTTTCTGCCATATCCCGATCTACAGCGACTCTCAGAGTGCCATCGCCATCACCAGCAACCCGGTTCATCACTCCCGCACCAAACACATCGACCTGAGATATCATTTCATCAAAGACCACGTGGAAAAAGGGGATATTGACATGTACTTTGTAAGCTCCGAGCTTCAACTGGCTGATTTGTTTACTAAGGCACTGGATGAAAAGAGATTCCAGTTCCTGGTTTCCAAATTAGGCATGTTGAACCTCGAGCCATTGTAATTCTGTTTCCTCTGGTCTGTAAAAATGTGTGTGTGTGTGGGACCTGTACAAAGTGTGCGTATGTGTGTTTGTAATTTGTGTGCGTTGCATGTGTCGAGGGGGAGAAAAAGAGCAAAAAGATTAAAAATAGTGTGCGTGTGTTTGCATTCATCGAGGGGGAGAAAAAGAGCAAAAAGATCAAAAATAGTGTGCGTGCGTTTGCATTCATCGAGGGGGAGAAAAAGAGCAAAAAGATCAAAAATAGTGTGCGTGCGTTTGCATTCATCGAGGGGGAGAATTTTTTTAGAGGGAGTACTTCAGCGAGGGGGAGTACTTTTTACTGATCAGAAATGGATCTTATCACCCCGAAGGCCCAATTTTTTTTTTCCGGCCCGTTCCTAAAATCTCGCATATTTAAAGATCAAATCCCCTCCTCCTTCTCATTTTACTACGTTTCCCTCTCGCAGAAACTAGCAGAGCTCGAACTCCTCTTCTCCCTCTCCGTCGTCTTCCCATCTCCCTTCCCTCTCAACAGATCTCCCCAAACACCCCAAACTCAAAGGTAGCACTTCGCTTCGTCGTTCCCCTTCACACTGTTTCCGAACGCTACCTTGAACCTTCCCTAAATCCAAAAACACATTTTCGTTCAAATAACATTTTCAAAAAAGATTTTTGGTTGAATGTGTATTGTTTTATGCTTTTACAGGTGTTAATCGTCTTCTTCGTGCGAACACGAGTTCTGGAACTCGAGTTCATGGACTGCCGGTTCAAATTCGAGCAGACCGCGAGTTTGTAAACTCGCGCTCTGGGCTCGAGTTTGTAAACTCGTGCTCAGGGCTCGAGTTTGTAAACTCGCGCTCAGGGCTCGAGTTTGTAAACTCGCACTCTGAGCTCGAGTTTGTAAACTCGCGCTCTGGGCTCGAGTTTGTAAACTCGCACTCTGGGCTCGAGTTTGTAAACTCGCGCTCAGGGCTCGAGTTTGTAAACTCGCGGCCAGGGTTCGAGTTTGTAAACTCGCGGCCAGGGTTCGAGTTTGTAAACTCGCGGCCCGGGTTCGAGTTTGTGAACTCGCACTCAGAGCTCGAGTTTGTTAACTCGCACCCATGGCTCGAGTTAACAACCTTGGTGCCAGAACTCGTTTCCTCATCTCTGAAATCCTAAACCCAAAGGGAATTTTTTTTACTAACGGGTGCTATTCTTTCAGCTCAAAATGTCAGGCACTCAACAAGATACTTCCCAGGAGGATGCGCACTACACACAGCTGTTCCCCAAATACAAGTGGGTTCGGCTACAGGACAACAACTTTCAGCTCGACCTAGCTGTCTTCAGGTGCCCTGACCCGGTCATTCCCATAATTCTTAAGGGGCACTACATCTGGCAAGCACTAAGCAAAGCGATCACGGTCCCCGAAATCTACCTGCAACAACTATGGGGGACCATGCACTTGACTTCCAAGAAGGACGCATCCAGTCTGAGTGCCACGCTCCACAACAGACGTCTGACATTAACAGCATCCACTCTACAAGCCATACTGGAGCTGCCTATCCACGATACCTATGAACAACTACCCTCCAAGGCCGAACTAATGGAAGGACTAGTGCAATTGGGTTATGATGCTCCGCTACCGTTCCTGTCCCACTTCAAGCTGATAAACCTGCCATACCCATGGAAGACACTGTTCGGCCTTGTCAACAAATGTCTCTCTCCAAAGCACGCTGGCCATGACAAGTGCAACCTGCAGATCTTCCAAATCTTCCATGGGATCGTCTTCGCAAAAAATTACGATATGGCGCAGCTATTCTGGATTGAGCTGGTCACTCAAGTCCAAGACAAAGAGGACGGAAAAACGGGTATGACGATTCCATACGCCAGATGGTTGGCGCTCATTATTGCTGACTACATGACCGCCCACCCAGGGATCCCACAGCGCAAAGATGAAGACCAGTTCACTGCTCCGAAACTCCAGTACTTCAAGCGCTTCAAGCATGACACTGTGGGGATGACCATACCCGATTATCTGCTGGACCTGGGAAATCCACGACATTCCGCAGTCGTCCAATATAGGGAGAGTCTACTGAGAGATGGCCCCATGGTTCAGTCAAACCCAGCTGGACCTGCCCCGGGGCCTAAGCCGAGAGCTAGTAAGGGTCCGAAGAGAGCCAGTAAGCCACAGAAACCAGTGGCGTGTGTGCCCCATGAAGGGAAGTCTGATGATTCTCTCGAGAGGAATCAGACGGCTGAGGGCGCACGTACAAACGCTGCGGAACCTGCCGATGAATCGTTCAGCCCGGCCCACAAAAAGGCTGACGATGAGGCCTCCAATAGCGTGGCCAAAGACGATGAGGATGATGACGGCGATGATGACTCCGACGATAGTGACGGCGTGGAGCACACTTTCGCTCTGATCCGAAAGGGGAAGCTGCCAATTGATTCACCTCCAAAGAAGGTCACCCCTGAGGATGCAGCTCCTTTTATAGCTGCCCGTCCAAAGACATTAGTCCTCAAACCCGTGAAGGAGACAGCTACAGCTAAGATTGCTGCTCCCCGGTCACCTAAGGCTAAAGCCAAGAAGCAGCGTCCTGTCCGAAAGAGTTTGGTTGCTGAAGAGGACCTTCATATTTTCGACGACTGTCTTCCCTTCATCTCTATAAGCCGAGCCGAATCTCTAAGTACAGGGGCCAACCTTGTTGGTCCCCGAGTAGAAGCCGCAGCATCGGGCTCAACTGCGCATGCACCGCCCTCTCCCAGCCACTCGTTAGCCTCCCAAAAGGCTAACGTTTCAACATCACGGGACTCACCCACCTCACTGGTTCCCTCCGAACCAGTTGAGCGCTCTAGTGGCCCACCGCCCGAGGCCACAACCCCTCTTTCTCCACATCGAGTCTAGGTGTCACATTCCCCACATTTTCCAATTTTTCTAGGACACCTACACCATTCACAGCACATACAGGTGCACACACCCTGGATACAACGACCGGAGTGCAAACAAGGATGGTCGGAAGCCCTGCTGTGCCAAAAATGACTTCATCTTTGCACGCAGGCCACACATCAGCTCTCTTCACCGATGCTGTGACAACAGTTACAACCCCCGTAACTGGAAAACTTACCCCCGAAGACGTTACCGTTCTCATGAACCGTTACATGGAGTCCACCATCAAACCATGGGTGCAACAAGCATTCACCGCTTGGGCACAGGACTCCAAACCAACCCCAGCGGTTCATAGTGAACAGAGCCACCCCAAACCTCACTCTTCACCCTCTCAATCCATTCCACAACCCACTCCTGTCATCCCTCTCCCATCCACCACACCATTTAGCCCTTCACTCTCTCGGGGAACCCACGATACGGAACTGGTATCGCCCTCTGCCTCGACCAATCCCTTCCACCTATCCCGCCTTGAGCTTGCCGATCTCCTGTTTCTTCGGTTGCTGGAGGTCGACACTTGCCACCTTTCACCCTTCGAACGCGACCTTCTCCAAATTTTCTTCAAACACGACCGCCCTCAGTACGGCACTTGCCGTGACAGTCCCCGAGGTCTCAAACGTTCCCATGAGGATCCCGATGATTCGGAACCTCATGAGGGGGAGAACAAGAGGCCTCGGACACTTGAGCAAGCAGCCTCTACCAGCCATGAACCCCAGCCAAACACCTCATCAAACCAGCCCACCAACCAACCACCACCTTCCTCAAGCCACAATCAAGCCCAACTCTCTAGCCTGGTCGAGCTAGACGAAACATCCCGAGGCTTATCTCCTAGAGATACTGTCCGAGGAGGGGATGGAAGTCCTGTAGTGGTTACCTCTGGTACATCACAAAGCTCAGGCCATCGATCAGAACACAGTTCGAAATCGATGACAACATCCCGAGGCGTGTCTCCAAAGGATACCGTTCGAGGAGGGGATGGAAGTCCTGACAATGCTATATCTGACTCATCTGTCAAGTCAGGCCATCAGCCAGAACTCAGTTCTAACCTGATGACAACGGGCAATCCTAGTGAACCCGGTTGTGACTCACGAGAAAAATCACCACAGCTGAGAGTCCCCTACATTCCCCAAGGCAAAGATATTCACGATGCACTCGAGGATGCTGTGGTACATGACGTTTGGCCGAGAAAATGGACAGAGTGGGATGATCTTAGATGCGAAGCCGAGTCAGAGGATATGCAGCGAAATTGGTGGCTGAGAGAGTTACTGGCCAAATGTGCAGAAGACATCATACGTCTTGATGAAGAGGAACTCAAGGAAGGGGAGGACTACAAAAAGATACCCAGGGAGCTAGAATCCGTCATCAGACAAACGGCAAGCAAGTTGCCCCCAAAAGAAAAACTCTGGGAAAACATCAGAATAAATGCCCCCTTCCAAGAGGAAATCAGAAAGGGAATTCGGAGAACCGCAGACAAGCTCAAACAGCTAGATGAACTAAAGATCCGTGGTTTGACTCACCTCAAAGGAAAAATGGCTGGCGGACATCTTCACATGTTGATGCACAGATCATCTGGAAAGCAACGTCAAGTACTGGAAAGAGATATGAAGTCCAGCATCCATCCTATTGACGCTATCCTTGATATACACAGAGAAGATCATCACACCATCCCGTTCTACAGCTTCAAAGTTCGACGGACAGACTCCAGCATATTCATCTGCCAGGAAAACGACTTTATAATGATGAAAATGGAGGATATCTACCAAATGTTCATGGTAAGTAGGTACCTCCCACTGAGTCGAAACAGGACACACGAAGAAGGCTATGAGGCGATCAAACGGTTTATGCTGAGACAGATCAGATTTTATGCTGCCCATGATCTACAGATGGCCCTGGAAAACAATGTCCGAAAAGCAAATCTGGTAAAGCCAACTCTGAACGGTCCGGAGCTCAAAAAGTACAGACCTTATCACATCTTCAAGGACCCAGTCTCCATCATATATCTCAATCACGAGGAACAGAAAAGACTCATGTGGGTAGAAGACATTCACAAATATTGTGATGGGACTCTAAAGATCATTCAGACCAAGCTACAAGAGATCAAAGAAAATATAGATCCAAGACTTGCGGACGCCAGCGAGGAAGAGCTCCATGTATACGAGAAGGTGTGGACCATACTAAAACCCATCAACGAGCAACTTGAAAAGAGAAGAATGCTAAAACAGTATGAGCATGCGCTAAACTTCAGAAATCATTACTTCAGATCTCAAAAATAAATGCAAGACGTCACTTGATCACAAAGGGGGAGATTGTTGAAGACTATTTATTGTGAATCAAGTTTGTCTGTCTTGTCTGTAATAAGTTAGATGTTTACTATTTCTATTCTGTACTGATTAAATATATCTGTTAGAATAGTATACAATATGGGCCAAGTGTTAGGCCCATACTCAGGCAAGAAGCCTTTGTACGCATACCTGAGCCTCGCCTATAAAAGAGGGAGGAGGACTCAGGTTTGCGGTTAACTTTCGTATCTGCTCAAAATAGCCTTAGCGCTTATCATTCTTGTACGAAAGATTCACGGTATATCAGAGAAGGTTTACACTTGATCTTTCTGTGTTCATCCTTATTGTTAATCTTTCATCTGTATGCCATATTATACTGTTGTTATAGAAAACAGGGACTAACAGGCATGGTACCGAATGGTTCTATCCTTGAAACCGGACCGTACCGGACCGTTAAAAGCCTAGCGGATACATTACGGGTGTTACTAGTTTACCGGACCGTTCCGGACCGCGCTCACCCCTATGTAAATGTAATTATCCAATTTAGTAAATGTAATTATCCGATCTAGTAACTGTAATTAATCGGATCTAGTAACTATAACTGATCAAATCGAGTAATTGGAACTAATCGGATCGAGTAATTGGTGTGGTTAGGGAAGTGTAATTGATCGGATTAAGTAACTATAACTCAACGGGTAACTGGTTTGATCAGGTAATTATAACTGGTCGGACAACTAATCGGGTCAGGCAACTATACTTGAAGCGGTATTAATTGGGATAGTGGTCACTCAAGCGGTAGTAATTAAGACGGTGGTCACTGGATCGGTAGTAACTGAGATGGTGGTCATTGAAGGGAAAGTAATCTAGATGGTAGTCATTACAACACCAGTAACTGGGACATTTTTTTAGGGAAAAAGAACAAATATACCTCTGTTCTATTTTTCAAAACAAATATATACCTGAAATATATATTGAAGTGCATATCTAACTCTGAACTTTTGAAATGTGCAAAAATATCCTTCGTGTTCTTATAAAGGGACAAATTTACCTTTATTGACTTTAAATAGATAAAATAAATTTCAAACAACACCAGAAATAAATTAAAAACTCATAATTTAAAAATAAAGATTTAGTATTATGTTAAAATATTAACTCTTTAATTTTAACCAAAAAATTATTATTTTTCCGTTGTAAATGAAGCACTTCAAATTCACAAATATCAATTTTATTCTTGTTGTGTAATTTGACAACCTTGTTACATTTTTTCAAAATTACATTCTTTGATTTTGTTTAACCTTAATAAAACTAAATTCACAGTTTTGTAATCTTTTGATATATATCATCATACAAAATACGGAGTATGTAATTTTATAGTGCAAAGAATGCAAAAAACTATTTTTTTTTACATTGCAACACATATGTTAACATTTTTTCGAAAGAAGATCAAATACACAGTAAAGTTTTGAAATAATGTCTTATACTAACAATATTAAATTGTGATATAAAACAATAAAAGGAAGAATTGAACACAATTACACTTTTAAATTTTTTTAATTTTTGAATTTTGAATTTAAAATTTATTTTTAGGTGTTTTTTGAAATTTATTTTATCAATTTAAAGTCAATAACGATAAATTTGCTCCTTTATAAGAACATGGTTAATACCTTTGCACTTTTTAAAAGTTCAGGGGTATATATGAATTTCAACATATATTCCAGGGATGTATTCGATCCGAAAAACAGAACGAGAGTATATTTGTACCCACACCCATACTATATCAGTATATTTGTACCTTTCCCTTTTTTTACAACTTAGAGAGTTTTAGTCCAATGATTTAAATATTTGCTCTAAGATATATGTATTGTAATATTAAAATCAAAAGAAAAATCAAAGGTTAGATTGTTAAAGTGTGCAACGTTAGCTTAAAGCTTAAAGCAATAAAGTATACGTAGTGGGTCATTGGTGCAAGATTGCAATGTCACAGAACAAATGCCCGTTTGCAAAAACTTAAAAAAATACGTTTTTGGGTTTTTGACTTAAAAACGTTAAAATTAGTGTTTTCAAGTGACAACTTCTGATTAAAATAGCGCTTCTCGACTTTTGCGTTAATAATGGTTTTTTATTTTTTCTATTACAGAGAAAACACATATTTTACCAAACATTGCAAACTTTTACTTTTCAAAATAACTTTTGTCAAACACTATCAACTTTTACTATTAATCATTTTTTCCAAAATCACTTCAAAAATTGTGTTTTTTTAAAGCAAAAACATTTGCAAACACTCCTTAAGACATGTGAGTGTACTGTTGACTGTTGAACATGAAGAGTAATTTAGAGAAGTAGGAGCTTATTAGTCACATTTTTAAAGTTAAAAAATGATGTCTATTTTTTGTCCAATACATAAGTAATACTTCATCCGTCTCTTTTTAGTTGCAACAGTCAACATTTCACGTTTGCCAACGCACAACTTTGATCGTCATTATATTTAATTCTGTATTAGTAAAAATAAAATAAAAATCAGATTATAAAACTTAGTAATGAGACGAATTTAACAACATGTTTCAAAAAAAATAATTCACATACATTAATAAATAAAATGTAGTTAAAATAAAGTACATCAATAGTGTATATATTCCAATGTTGCAATTAATGAAATACGGAGGATAGTACATAGTATTCAACAATGATTAATAATATATCAACCCTTATATACTTATACCCACCAATATTTGCGAAAGTTTGTTTTGTCTGTGAATTTGGTTCACAAACACAATATGTGTTATTTTGTTTGTGCAAATTTTGCGTAAACAAAATATTGTGTGTGAACGGAATTCAAAAATAAAAAAATCTTCACAGATGAGTGTGTATAAAAGTAGTTATAAGAGTGGCCAAGCATCAAAACCCAGTTTTGAGTAACATTAATGTCAAAACCCTGAAATCAAATTGTGCACAAAAATATACGGTTTCTGCTTCAATCTGAATTGTGAGGATCGGGTTTGCCAGCATCCTGCAATTGGTTTTAGCGGTGACTTAATAGCCACACTTGTAGCTTGACGATGCCATGGTGCTCTTAATCTCTTGAGTTGAGCGAGTGTTTACACTTCGCAGCTTACAGTCTGATGGCTGTACAATTATCTTGTGTCTGGATCAACGGTCCTGCTTCGCCATTCACGGGCGGTCGTTACCTTCACTGCCGGAGAAGCTCCTCTCCCTCAGCTCTCTCTGCGGCTGTGTGTGCTTCTTTTCCTTCGTCTTCTATCCAGGTAAGACACCCCGTTTCGAGATATATACGCTCACTGTAGCTCATTCGAAGCAGCGAGACCGCACACATACATATACTGTTTTGTTCGCAGATTTCTGGATTACCATTGATAACCTGTAACTTTCAAAGCAAAAATTTGATAATTCGTTTGGGAGATCTGCAATAGAAATTGAAAATCATTCACTTCTTAGCAAAATTTAGTTTCAATTTTCCGAAAGTTTTAATGTTTCTGGGGGGAGGGGGTATATAGATTTTTATGTCCCCGGAGCCATCTGAAAAAGATTGCATTCGTTCTTACTGTTTGGAGGACAAGATTGAAATTTTGAAACTACACATTATTCAGTACAGCCTTTCTGAAAACTCATAGAGTAGCCCCTATTTGATTTACTGCTCGGATTTTGAGCATTGTTTTGTGCTGAATTTTGCAGATTGTTGGTGGAAAAACAAATGGAGTTCTTTTAAATGAGAGCGCAAAATTTTGCTCTACTTCAGAGGGATGCCAAAAAAAGTATGATTGGAATGATATGGAGACCGAACTCTATTACTGGACAAAGCAATTAAGACCAGTTCAGGTATGTATTTAGGCTCTTGATTTCATTCGTTCCCTTTCTAAGAATGGAAGATTGTGGTTTGTGGTTATTAGTTTGTTGCTTGGTAATTTTGAAGAAACATACAGATATATCTGTACATTGTTAAGCTGTTTTAAGAAAAACTGAAAAGGGATTATCTTTATTTATTTCTTACACAAACCGAGGCTTCTATATATATAGTGGTATCCTGGTCATATTGCAAGAACTGAGAAAGAGCTCAAGGAACAGCTGAAACTGATGGATGTTGTTATAGAGGTTCGAGATGCAAGAATTCCATTGTCAACAAGCCATCCACAGGTTAATTTGTCGTTTTGGATCATTTTCATATACCATTCTCCATCTATTGACAAGATATTTTTGAGCAGATGGATTCATGGGTCGCTAATAAAAAGCGCATTTTAGTTCTCAACCGGGAGGACATGGTATCCAAGGCTGATCGGAATGCTTGGGCTGCTTATTTCACAAGTCAAGGAATAAAAGTCGTGTTCTCCAACGGTCAACTTGGAGTGGTAGGTATAATACCTTAATGACTTGTACGGGCTAGACCCCGTACCCTTCTAATTAGGATGTTTTTACTTGGACTGTAATTTGCTGGTCAGGTCTGGTTTGTTTAAGTCTGGTGTGGTCTGTTTCAGTGTTGTCAATCCCGGATAGCGGAGCGTAGCGGCGAGCCCTAAAAATGCTATAGCGGTATAGCGGATAGCGGGATGACCGCTATTTAGACTACTTTCAATATAATAGATAAGTAACTACGGGAAGCATATACTCCATATAATACATTACATACACATTTTGAATTCAAAAAGTATGATCATAGTAGTCGATGGCGCAATATGGCGCGCGCGCCATGCGCCATGTGGCGCGAAAAACCCTCTGCGCTATGAAAAGGGGCTGTGGCGAGGTGTATACACATGGCGTCGCCATTCCTGCGCCTTCGCCATTCCTGCGCCTTCGCCATGGCGATGCGAATGTTTTTTTGACAAAATGGGTCCACGCAAGGTTGTCAAGATCGCAGCTTGGATCGGAAATTGCAGCCAGATCGCCGGATCGACGAGTTCACTCGTTAGATCGCGGAATCGTTGATCTCCTTCGATCTGCGTCGTTCGTGTCTGTAGGGAAAGAATACGACGCACAGAGTCGGAATTCCGAAACGAGGCTATGGTCGGAAATCGGAAATGACGTAGACTGAAAGAAGCGACTCAAGTTTAAAAAAAAACAATGACCTGCGAAGATCCAACTCCCCAAGGCGACGCCTTCTTCAGTGTCGCAGTGTGGCCTTCTTCATTCGTATTCTTTAACGCTTGTTTTGTTCTTCTTAGAAAACGTTTTTTCCTTTCTCCGTTACATCTCTCCATTACATCTTCTAGGACTTAAGATATTTATTTACAAGCTGGATACAATCCTTTTTCCATATTTGTATTTTTTGTTTTGCGGATTATTTTATACCATTGAAAAATGACATTATGATTAATATTTGAAATTTTTTAAGTTTAAATATATATCTACACACATATATTAAATATGTATCTAAATGCATACATACATACATATATATGATAGTTTTGTTTCTATGATAGTTTCGCAGTATCTATTATTCGTTTTGAAGGTTTAATTTTTTTTTTGTCACGTGGCGACGCCATATTTGCGCCATCGCCATGGAAAATGGCCTGTGCGCCATGGGTTGCGCCATGCGCCATGACAACTATGAGTATGATATATGCCAATGAAGGTTGAAAACATCACATTCATAAATCCTAAATTACTTAAAAATACTCTTTAGTTTCATGAGCAAAACACAAGATGCTATTAAAAATTAAAACATCTCAAGTCAAAACATTGAGTCAAAAGCAAGTATCTAGTGTAAGAGTTTAAGCCTTGATAAATTAAAAGTCAAAAAAGAGAGTAGACTGACTAGACTCTATATGAGAAGAAGAAGAAAAGAAGACCGCAGGTCTGCAGCAAAGGTTGGGAAAGAAGATGTTGCAGCAGAAGGTAGTACGGTAGTACTACTGAAGGCAGAGGAGGGCAGCATGTGTCGTTCTTGGAGAAGAAGCCATCGCAGAGCAGCAGAAATAGAAGATCGTCCTTCTTGGAGAAGAAGTCATCGCAGAGGTTCTGAATATTTCAAAAGCTGGCTTCGTTTTGAGCTTTTAGAAGCCTTTAACGTACGTATAAGGTTTTAAGTAGGTTAATATTTTGTTTTAAAAGTCTAATTTACCCCTTCTATGTCTGCCCTAAAAAATTAAACGCTAAAAACCATCCCAGAGTGCGCAGTAACCTCTTTAATATAAAACGCACCGCTTTAGCGGCCGCAAAAGGCTTCTCCGCACCACTGCGATAGCGGGCGCTATGGCCGCTACACCCAAACGCCACGCTAGAGCCCTCCATGTAGCGGCTTCCATGTCTGCCGCACCGCTATAGCGCGCTACAGCGCCGCTATTGACATCACTGGTATGTTTAATTCTGGTGTGGTTTGATCTGGTCTGAACTAGTTTGGTCTGGTAAACGTCCGGTCTTTGTGTATTTTATAACTACGGAAGTCAAATCTGTTTTGGTCTGGTCTGTTTAAGTCTGGTCTGGTCTTTTTAAATCTGGTCTGATTTGTTTAAGTCTGGTCTGGTCTGGGACTGAAAACAGTCCAAGTAAAAACATCCTTAAAGTCAGAAGCTTAACAAATAAAGAATATGAATATACTTTTTATTGAGAAGAAAGGAAGACTGCACTTTCGTCCATTATCCTTAAAATTTGTGTCTGATATAGTAATATATATGGAAGAGGGAGAATAATGCCTTTATTGAGCATTTTGGGAGAGGTACAATAGTGCCTTCATTCATTTTGCTAAATGCTAATTACTGGACCATTGGACGGAGTTAGATGTTTTTGGTTCTGAACTGCAGGGCACCATGAAACTATGTCGCCTAGCAAAAACATTAGCTGATAGTGTGAACCTAAAGCGCCGGGCGAAAGGGTTACTTCCCCGTCCAGTAAGTTCATTCTTTACTTTTAAATTCATACACTTCAACACCTCCTCTCAATAATTGATTCAGCTTTGAAGCTTGGTTATAGTAGTGGCTATTTACTTAGTTGCATTGAATTACTAAATAATGGTAATAATAAAACTTACAGCAAAAATACGGATTTCATCTTAATTGATGCTCATAGGTTCGGGCAGGAATCGTGGGGTATCCAAATGTTGGTAAATCATCTTTAATCAATCGTTTACTGAAGCGCAGGATGTGTCCTGCAGCTCCAAGACCTGGTGTTACTCGAGAACTTAAGTATGCCCCATCATGTATTTTATACTCTGATTTTTTAAGAGAATGAAACTCATTTAACATTTTTTTGCATTTTGCAAAATTATTAATACAAGGTATGCAATAGCGTATGAGTTAGAAACTGGTTTTCAACTTGTAAGCTGTTATACTTTTTTATAAATTGAAATTTGAGTAACACTCCCTCTACCCCATAGAGACAAGTATGATGCATTTTGGATTTGCACACTTTTTTAGGAATTAAGGTGATGTTGGTAGTTTACAAGTGTACCCTTTAGGATAAAGAAGAAAATAAAAGCTGAGCTTACCAAATAAAGGGTTAAGGTGGAAGATGAAAGAGTAAATTACAAAAAGTAAAAGGTTATTGGTTTCCAAATTAGGGAAGTGAAGATTATTCTGTATTGACTAAAAAAGGGAAGTAGATCCTACGAAATTTAACACAGGGACTCAGGGAGTACTTGATAATTTCCTCTTAATGAGTATAATCTGCTAAGCTATTAACATAAGTGCACAAAACTGGTAAAATAAGAAACTATTGTGTATCTTGGGCTAGAGGAGGTATGATTGTAGGCATGTGGAGAACAATGTAACTGGTGCTTGGATTTAACATTACAAAATTATGAGCATTTGTACTAAGATGCCAGACAAAATTTATCTTCTATTTGAAGTTTCCTAATGTGGAGAAAAAATTTGTGGTATGAAAATACTCAAAATTCAAAAAATTTTAAAAGGCCTAACATTGGGGATTTCTCAATAGGTAACTGCTTAATTTTGGTAAGGTATAACTGTCTTAAATTATGAATCCTACTTTAAATTTTTAAATTAACTTTCTTTCTTTCTTCAATTGTTTTTGATAAATTACATAAAAGTTAGTGTCATTTGATCTAACTATTCTTTGGGACGGAAGGAATACTTCTATTCTCCATGGCATCCAAATGAAATCTAACTATTATGTCTTCGTTCTCAGTTCTCACGCCTTGACAAATCTCCTCTGTGAACAGGTGGGTCCGTTTTGGGAAAGATCTAGAGTTACTGGATTCTCCTGGGATAATTCCAATGAGAATTACTGACCATACATCGGCAATAAAGCTTGCCATATGCGATGATATTGGGGAACGATCCTATGATGTAGTAGATGTTGCTGCTATTCTAGTACAAATGTTGTCAAGCCATCCTACTTTAGGTGTGCTTCTTTTCCTTTTTGAGTTATATTCATTTTGCATAATATAGCTACATATTTGTTAATGTGAACTATTAGGAATTTATCACATATAAACTGGTTTATTTATGATAAAGTTTGGAACATCGTATTTATGAGGCTAATTTCAAATGGAAGAATAAGTAGTGGTATTGATGCGTTTTAGTACCCCACCTATTAGAGGAAGCAAACTAGCACACTAAGTATATTTAAGTGTCTTTAACTTAATCTGATAGTACCATTTGAAATTAAGGCCAAAATCATCCGGCATAACATTAAATTTCTCATACATTCCCCAAAAATTATATGTAATTAATTAATTAATTAATCAACTTATAAACTCACATTCGGAGTATTAACTATTATCAAACTCAGATCGAGATTAGTTGTAGCCCAGTCATTGCAATAGATCAGAGTTGCATTCACAATGATGACCTCATCAACTCAGAAAAATTTTGAAGTACACATTTTGAATTCACATGGAACCAAGGTATCAGACTATCAGGTCTAACTGGAAATTCAAATGGCAGTATCATGATAGAACTGAATGCATTTAAGGTATTTGTTTGCTTCATACCATAGTTCAGACATTAAATTGCATTAAAATTAATAGTTGTTGTACCATTTATACATTTACCGTTTATTTATGATCATTCAATATGATAAAAAAGTTCAGATTAAATATCTCGCCTGATGCATTATTGTTTGGCGCAGAGCATGGTTAAGTCACTCTATATCGTGTAAATAAAAAGGTACACACCAACATATGATGTGTCAGGTTTGTTGAGTTAACGTTTTACGATGGATGTCATAAACAATCACATGAACGGTAAAATTGATCTCTTCTAAGTTCTAACACACATATATAGCTATTCCCATGTTGTATAGGTAATAGGTTGACCTTTTAGAGGATGCATACCCGAGTCCTAATACAAGAAATAGCATAAGTTTGCTATTTAAAAACAAGTCCTAATTCAATCCATTTTTAAATATTTTTGGCATCTTTTACATTTCTTATCGTAGGTAACAAAGTTAGTGACCGCTACAAAATGGAGATTGATGGTCACTGTGGTAAACTGTAAGCTTTCTTTTCTTTTGGGCATTTAGAAACAGTGGAACTGTCTGGGCATAATCACACAGGCGGCACCGTTTTTCTCATCCTCTATCCCAGCTAAGAGTAGTGCAATATGGCTGTTTTTTGGTTTGCAGATTCGTGCAGGAACTTGCGGTTCAATTATTCAATGGAGACAAGCACCAAGCCTCATTCCGTATATTGTCAGATTTCAGAAAGGGGAAGTTCGGGTGGGTATCCCTAGAGAGACCACCACGGTAGGAATGTGATGGTGCCTTAGTTCAATGCTAAAATGTGATGGTATCCCTAAAGGTACCCATTTTGGGGTACCCCATTTTACCCCCAATGTGTGGCCACAAATGGGGCAACACATTTAAGTGGGACAACACTTTTATGTGTGGTAAAAATGGGGTATCCAAAATGGGGTACCTTTAGCATTTCTCTAATTTATAATCCATAATTTTTTGTATATAAGTAATAGAACCTATTTTGTACGGCAAGATTTTGCAAGAGGGTTGGTTTATGTAGATTGTAGACTACCAACGGGTGAAGATTTGCTAGTTTTATGTCTTAAAAATGTTTTCTTGTAGACTAGTATATTTATGCTACATATATTTAGCGTAAAAATTGACACGTGCATTTTTTGAAGAAAAATAAATCATCTTATTACTGAATTAAAGTATTCATCAACCGCAAATTATACCGTGTGATTGATATACCATGAGCATGGTATACCGGTAGGGATGAACTGGGCCGGGTTGGCCACTTGGACCGGCCCGGTCCCGACCTGGTCCTGCCATTGTTTAGACCCGGCCCGATCGGGCGGTACCGGGACCAGGATGGGCCCCGAATTGGGTATAGGAGAGGGCGGGCTACGGGTCTCGAAAATAGGTGACTGGCCGGTCCAGGCCCATTTTTTTAATTGTTCACAATTAATATTTAATAGGCTGCTAGGCGGGTAGGTGGGGGGTGGGGGTGGGGGGTAGGAATAAATTCGAAAAGCCATTTTTTAAAAACAATAAAATTTGTTCGGCTTGGCTTGACCCTGGCTCGGTCCCGGACTCCCGGTAGAAACTCGGCCGATGCCGGGTCTGCAACCCAAAATCCTCGTATTGCCCAATCTTGGCCCGGCTCGAGATCCAGTTAAAAGAAATAACAAAGATCCACAATCTCTTGCCCTTGAATCACATCTGTCGTTAGGAATGGATCAGGATGGGTCGGCTCGGCTGGGGACTCGGTCCGGCCTGGCTCGGGACCCAGTATTGTGCAGGCTTGACCTGGCTCGGACGCTCGGTCAGGCGGTATCGGGAATGGGGGCCCGAACTGGCTATTTATGGGGCGGGCTATAGGCTTTGATTTTAGTGGATCGGGCCTAGGGATGGATCGGTTTCGTTCTGCCCGGCTTGGGAATCGGCTCGGCCCGGTTGCCCGGGACCAGGCTCGGGCCTAGGACCCGACCCGGGTGTGTTTTTGGAGCAGGTCGGGCTGCAAGTTTCTTTGGAACCGGTCCGGTCGGTCCGAGTTGTAGGCGGGTTGGGCTTGGTGTTTTGGAGGGGTGTAGGAATTAATTAGAAAAGCAAAACAAAACCCCCTATACCTGACCCAATCCTGTTAGAATCCCAGGCCTTAACCCCCAATACAAAAGTCCGACCTAGCTCGGCCTAGAAGTGGTCCATGCATAATCGGGCCTGTCCTGGGCCATTTTTTTGGCATTTGGTTGCTGCTTGGTGGGTTGGGTGGGTGTTTTGGCGGGGTTTGGGGGGTGGGGGTAGGAATAAATTTGAAATGACTGATTTAAAAAAAATGACCCGACTCGGGCTTGACCTGGCTCGGTCCCGGTTCAATCCTGGGTCGGTACCTAGCCTTCATCCCAAAACCCCAACCCCACCCAATCCCGGCCCGGGGCCTGACCTGACCCGGGCCCGATCCATGCCTATCCGCCGCCATCATCAGGAGTGTGCCGCTGCCCATGTGGACATTGTGTGGCTCAGATCTAGGAGAGAACGATTCGATTTCTGATACTTAAAAGTACTACTCCCTCCGCCCCGAAAAGGTTGACCAAAGTTGACTTTCACGTGAATTAATAAAGTAAAAACCGTGGTTGAAATTTGTGCAGAGAAGAGAGAATTAATTTTAGGCTTTTAGCCACATATTCTATACTTTAAATGGAAATGGTAAATCTTTTTGGGACATCCAAAAAAGGAAATTTGGCCAACCTTTTGGGGACGGAGGGAGTATGACAACAATTCGCCAACCAATAGGCTATCACCGGATGAATGGCTTTATGACTTCTTAGTGGAGTAGTATTGGCTATTTCACTGTTTTGAGCGTTTCGATAAAAATTTCAGAAAGTTACAATTCACATACATAAGAATTACATTTTGGTTTTGCTAAAGTTACATTTTGTAACACGCGATTTACATTTCAATTTTTCTCAATAAGTTACATCTCGCTTACATGTGATTTACATTTGTCATAATATGAGTTACACCACAAAACAATACGAGTTACACAACAAAATAAACCTCTGCTATTCAAACAAAAAATGTTTTTTTTTTTGAAAAATGATTTCTTTAGAATATTTTTTGGTTTTAATACTAAAAACAACACATTCACTATTTAGGTGAAGTAATTAAGCAATTAGACTCCATTTTTATTGTTTACATTGAAATCAATGTTTTAGACAAGTTACATTTCGGCTTGCCTGCAATAACATTTCTTATAAACGTGAGTTATATTTCTTTACACACGAGTTACATTCTTTTGCTATTAGGACAATGAAAAAACAAAACAAAAAAGTTATTGTTCATGCGTGAACACTAACACACTTATTTTGCGTGTGGGGGCAACATGCTTACCGCGGGTTGCTCCCACAGTATAACAACTGTTCATCAATCGTAGGAGTGGACTCGGGTCGGGCCAACCGGCCCGGAACCGGACTGGCCCGCTACTGTGCGGGCCCGGCCCGGCCCGGTGAACCGGTTCCGGGCTCGGTTCGGGCCACCCGGCCCGGTGGGATGGCGGTTCGGGCTCGGGCCTTCGAAAGGTGAACCGGCTCGGCCGGTTCGGGCCCGGTTCGGGCCAATATTTTTGTTTTTTTGAATTTTTTTTAAGTTTTTGGGTTGGGCTGGGTATTTTGGGCCATTTGAGGTGGTTAGGGTTGGTTTGGGGGTGAGGGGGAGGGTTGGGGGTTAACTAGGAAAAGCCAAAAAAAAAAAAAAAATAGAACCGAGGCCCGGCCCGGCCCGGACCCGGGGGTTACCCGGGCCGGTTCCGGGCCTCCACTTCATGAACCGGGCCCGAACCGGGCCCGAATCGGAACCGATCCATCCCTAATCAACCAGACAACACTTCCTAGAACCTGGTCAAAACTGTGACTACATTCTGGGCTAGAAGCGCATGCCTTTGCAATTGTATGGACTAGGGATGGACCGGGTCGGATCCGGGACCGAGCGGTCTTCAGGACTAAGGAATTCAGTCCTGGTACCGACCGGGTATGCTTTGGGACCGGGATCGGTCCAGGCCCAAATAGTATGGGGCTGGGTCGGTACCACCATTTTTTTTTTAAATTGCAGTTGGGCCAGGGCAAAAAAACCGAGCCTAGGACGAGCCTAAACACAACCGAACCGGGCCGTCCGGGCCCACTCCATCCCTAGTATGGATGACACAATTCGTAGAATGTTTATAAAATGAGTGTCTAAAAAAGATTTCGAATATCTCAAGTATGAGATCAATGTAGTGGATGAGTGGATCCCTCTTCTCGTTGAATCCCTTGAATCACCACAAGTCTCAATCTTCAGATAATCCCATCCCTCTCGCACCCCCATAGCTTTCGTCTCTGTCGGAGACCATCCCGCCCTTTTGCAGTCTCTGCGGCCTTTAGTAAAATTCCCCATCCCTTGCGACCTAGCTCCACAGATGGACCCCGTGTTACCACAGATGAGCTTCCTTCCATCTCTTCCAAGTAGCTTTTGTACAGTTCAAGACACCACTTCCTCTTTAATAGGAATCCTGCCTATTACTTCTTTGCATCATCTAGTGAGAAAATCAAAGCTTCATCCCAATTATTACCATTTCACTCCTAATACATACATACTGTTCCATACATCCAAATGGCTAGTGCCATTTGTTTTTTGCACAAAACTTAATAAAGTGGGATGAATTTCACAATTACCCTAAATAAGACTAAAAATGTTCTCCTATTCTAAAATAGGATTATCATGTTTTTATTCTTAAAATAGGACTAATTATTGTCACATCTGGGGCATGGCGTATAACGCCGTTAGAAAAATTAACTCCGATTTTCAAAAGTCTCCGAAAACTTAAAAGCAAAATACTCGGAGGTGCGCCTCGTCAAGGAGACCAACAAACTATCCTTGTCTTTGGATTTTTTTGGCTCTATTTGGATTATTTTTTAAAAACGAGTTCGCTTATATCACTCTTCTGTGGACTTTCAGAAAACAGTGACTGTAAACAAAATAGAAAGATGGTCTGGAGGTCTTTTTGATGAGACGCACCTCTTAGTATTTTTCTTTTAAGTTTTTGGAGACTTTTGAAAATCGGAGTTAATTTTTCTAACGGCGTTAGAGGTCATGCCCCAGCTGTGATAAAGGAATTGAAACACATGTCTCACTTTGTTAAAAAATGAAACACCTGCCCCTATCTAAAAAACGGCGTAAACCACAAGTATCTTTTATGTACTTTTCCCTATAATTTATTTCTAGTGGACCGCTACCTTATTGGCTCAATGCCCCAATCTTAAATCCTCACACAGAAAAACATTAGATTTGTTTCAATTGTGGCCCTCCCCAGAACATTATATATAGGGAAAAGGGGCAAAACCACCCCTGAAGTTGGCAGCAACGGATATCTCGCCCATAAACCTAATTTTTGAGCAAAAAGCTTTTATTAACTAGAAAAGAGGGCAAAACCCCCCTTTAACTAACAGAATCAAGTTAACAGAACATGCAACCCTTAATTTGGTGAGTTGGTCAATTCGCTTATATAGGGGCGCCGTATATAAAACAAATACGAGGTGTGTACTATGTTTAATACGGAGTATTATTGGTTTTAAATTTTAGCTTGTGCTATATTGAAGAAAAAAGGGATCCCAAGAAAAAACCCCGAAATATTTTGGTCCTCAAATCATCACATGTGCTCACCCCAAAAAATATTTATTTTAGTTTAATACTATGTATTATGTTGCAAGTTCTTATAGATGGTGCAACTTATATGAGTATTAGTGTTAGAATAATTTTTTTTACTTGTTTAAAAAATTGTTTTTTAAAAAGTCAGAACTGAATGAATCGTGTAATTTTTATGTCATACAATTTTTTGTATTTTGAATTGAGAAATTATCCTAAATATGACTAAACCTACACATAATTGCACAAATAGGAGTAAAATTTAAATCTTCCCTAAATAGGATTAAACATTAACTTTGTACTTTAATACTTAGGATGTTTTTACTTGGACTGAAATTTGCTGGTCTGGTTTGGTCTGGTCTATTTAAGTTTGGTCTGGTCTTGTCTGTTTAAGTCTGGTCTACTCTAGTCTTGTAAAAGTCTGATCTCTGTGTATTTTATAACGATAGAAGTCTGGTCTGGTTTGGTCTGGTCTGAACTGATCTGGTCTGATCTGTTTAAGTCTGGTATGATCTGTTTAAGTCTGATATGGTCTGGTAGGGCTGCACATCGGGCGGGTTGGGTCGGGTTTGCTATATTTTTAGGCCTACCCGATTTGTTCGGGTTGGCTATTATTCAACCCGCGGTACGCAAAATAAGTTGGTAAACCATGCATGAACGGGTAGGGTAGGGTAGGGTCGGGTATTGAAAAAAAAACCACTTCGGGTTGCATCTTTATGTGGGAGATGAATGTAACCAATTTAAAACCCGATTAACTTGTTTTCAAAACACATAAACAAATACAAGTACTCGTATCTTTTATAAGCAAAAACATTAGATAATAGTATGAAAACATTATATAATAATCACCTAGTCAAAATGGTGAATGTTTAATTATAATTCTAGTATCATAAAGTCCTAGATAGAGCACATTGGTCTTAAATTGAAATTATCCAAGAAAACATTGTAGCATAATAATAGTAAAATGGACTTCGGCCGGGTCGGGTACTATCGGGTTGGAGATTTTAATTCCGCAACCCTACCCATTAGGTGCGGGTTCAATCATATTTAACCCATGAATATTTTAAAAAATCAAATACCCGATTAAATAGGGTCGGGTAGGGTTGGGTCGGGCGGGTTATGCGGGTTCGGGTTATTCTTGTGCAGCCCTATGGTCTGGTCTGGGATTGAAAAGAGTCCAAGTAAAAACATCCTTAAAATTAAACATTATAAAAGTGAGATTTTTTATGGAACCCAAAGCAATGAGTTATTCTAGTGTTTATTTGTTCAAATTAAGAAATTAATTTTGATTTACCCCCTTTTCCCTTTCTTCGTATATACGGCCTGTAAAATAGCAAGTGAGCAACGTTAACGGTTGTATATTCTAGTAAGTTGTTGGTGTTAGTTAAAGGAGCTTTTCGCCCTCTTTTCAGGTTTCTTAAAGTTTTTTGCTCAAAAATTAAGTTTGTGGGCATAGATAACCCTTGGAGGGTGGTGGTTGATAGGCTGACCAAGAATGCTCATTTCCTACCGATCAACACTACTTATACGCTTGAACGACTGGCTAAGTTGTACACATATGAGATTGTGATACTGCATGGGGTTCCGGTTACTATAGTATCGGATAGAGATCCACGGTTCACATCACGGTTTTGGCCTAAGTTCCAGGAATCCATGGGTACGAAATTGAGGTTTAGCACCGCATTTCATCCTCAAACGGATGGGCAATCTGAACGGGTGATTCAGATTTTGGAAGACATGTTGAGGGCATGTGCCTTGGAGTTCCAGGGAAGCTGAGACAACCAGTTGGCTTTAGTGGAATTCGCATATAACAACAGTTATCAGGCGAGTATAGGCATGCCTCCATACGAAGCATTGTATGGGAGGAAATTTCGGACACCTTTGTGCTGGGACGAGGTCGGCGAGGCTAAGCTTGAGGGCACCGAGCTAGTCGAGATCACCAAAGAAAAGGTAAAGGTTATACAGGATAGACTCAAGACTGCCCAAGACCGGCAGAAGAGCTATGCAGATAAACGTCGGAGGGCGTTGGAGTTTGAGGTCGGTGATGAAGTATTTCTGAGGGTGTCACCTTGGAAAGGGATCATCAGGTTCCTCAGTCGAGGTAAGCTTGGAAGTGTTTGGAAGTGTAGAATGAGGGGTTGGAAGTAGTTCTAAGTCCAAGAACGGACTTAGGAGCCAAAGTGACCGGTTCGCCGGAAAATTACCTTTTAGAGGTTATTTGTATTAATATGGGTTTTATGATGATAAACCGTGTTAGTAACTTGTCTAAGGTATTCAAGGAACTTTCACGGAGTTGAAAGGGTCGCCGGAAATGCCGCCGGAGTTCGTTGAAGTTCGCCGGAGTTTCACCGGAGCTCAATAAGGAAGGCTAGAACTTCATAAGCTTCATTTAAGGTGAGAAGACGGCTTTATGCTTTATAACTTTTGCGTGAGGCATGAGATTAACTAAATTAATCAAGAATATGTTTTATGGATTGATTAATGGTATTAAAGTATGTTTTATGTTATGTTAAGGAATATAACATAGTTGGAAAGCATGATTTATAGGTTTGATTCGTGAAATTTCTATAAATTGATATGTATGATGTTCCAAGGACCCAAACAGGTATTTTTGGATTAAGAACGTCAAAGAGTACTTGCATGTAAAATTTCACGTTAATCGGACTCCGTTTGGGTGGTCAAATGGGTGTTGACCGCCAAGTCAACTGTTATACCCGACCGGGTATTGGCAAATACCCGACCGGGTATTTGCTGAAAATTTGCCCCAGTGGCTACTGTCTTCTATACCCGATCGAGTATGGGTATGTACTCGATTGAGTATACACTAAAAATTGGCCTTACGGGCTACTGTCTCCTGTACTCGACCGAGTATAGGTGAGTAAATGATCCAGAATACTCTAGGTGGGGCTGAGTACCCTTGGACGGTAAATGATCCTAAATACTCCAGGTTGGGTTGAGTGCCTTGGACGGTACATGATCCTAAAACACTCGGTAGTATGAATAGAAGGTAGACTATAGCTTGTGAGCTAAGCATCCGGTAAAGAGTGAGAAAAGTGAGGTAAGAACTTTATCTCTAAAAGACTCTTTAAATGAAATGACCTACGGGTTGAGTATTTTACAAATATATATACAGTATGTATCATCGAGTGGATGAGTCACATATATATATATATATATGTATCACCCTATTTTTGGGTCTCGTGTCTGAAACATTAGTTATTCTTCATATAGCCTGCTTGTCGCTAGTACTTCTATGGAGTACTGACCCCTCCGGGGGCCATCACATTTTTCAGGTTAAGGCTAGAGTCCTACTACCTGCACCTTTGCCTAGGGTGATTCATCAAGAAGGAAGACGTGGTTCGTGCTTCCATTCTTATTTCAAATTTATAAACTGCTCATGGATTTTCGAACAATGTTTTCCTTAGAACAGTTGGGGGCCTACGTGCCCGTGTTTGACACGTGTGGCTAAGTATCAAACACTTTATTATTTCCGCATTTGTTTGATTATGATATTGATGTTGATTATATGTGTTTACTAACGGTTTGGCAATAGAATCAATCGAACGCCTTGTACAATTCAATAGGGATGAACTGTTGTTGTTCTTATCAGGTTGTACGACGGTTGTCTACGTGGCCCGGATGTGGTCCGAGGGCGTGACATTTTTTGTTTCAACAACGTAAAAACAAATAATCACACATGCATCATTTAGTGTGTACACATTCTCAAAAAACGATTACATTAATAACATCAATAATATAGCATAAAACATTGCACATTAGAACACTATTTCTTTCATTTAATAAAATCATATATATGCTCCACTATTTCAATTTATGCAAAAGTAGCCAAGAGTTATAAAGCTCATTTGCACTCAATAAGATAGGTAATAAAAATACATCTAAGCACCCCACAATTTTAAATATGTAAAAACATGTGCATAGCCATTCTAGACTTCATAGAGAGATAATTTATATGTCAACCCTTATTTGTACACAATGATTTTATCTCGAAAAATCTTCAATAAATGTGACAAAGAACTTTTACCACCTCTAAACACAGTGTAGATGCTCTAATAAAATTTATATGAATTTATTAATTATATCATAATTTTCTAGAGGTGCTCCCATATTACTAAATATCAATCTTAAGATATTAGGAGTTTCATAAATCAAACAAAAAAATAAAGACCAACCAAAAAATTGCCATGTAAAACATCACATCTATTATATCACATAACACAATAATTAACCAACTGTAAGTACACAAAAGCATCATCATGCAAAATTACAAAATTACTAAGCACAAAAAGTCAATCCTTACAATAGCCATTTCGCATAAGAACGTCATTTTTGGTCATAACAAACTTGTCACAACCCAATGAAACTTTAACCCCAACTTTCCCTCAGAGAGAAACGAAAACCAAATTACTCTGAATCTCAGGAACATGAAGCACATCATTTAGTGATAAAGTTTTTCCCGATGTGAGCTTCAGAAGAACTTTCCCTTTCCATCCACCTTAACGGTTTTAGAGTATGCCAGGTACACGAGCTCTTCACCATCTCCTATAATAGTATAGGAGGTAAAAACATTTTTGTTTTTACAAATATGCTTGGTAGCCCCAGAGTCTACCACCCACTCATTCACATCATTAGTTTTACAACTTTGACAAACAACCATAATAAAATTAGCATCACTACAAACCAAGTTTAAACTTGATTTTAGTGGGTTGCTGTTTTCCATAGTTGTCATTTTACCACTAAATAAAAGAATAACATTTTTCTTAAAAAATGGTGTTAAAGTATGGCTTATTGTAAGTAGGAAAGTGGAGAGACTAACCATTATACATAGAAGACTTTTGTGAGCGTTAATCCGATTAATACGGCTCCCCATGCGGGTGTATCACAACCTACTTCACAACGCACAAGTAGAGATAACATAGCCCCGATGAGTGCGGCGGCAATGCCTTGTGAGATTATATGTGCAGGCATATCCAACGCCAAATACTTTCTTGAGATTGTTGGAGGAATTCGGCCGGATAAGCCTGCAAAAAAGCGTTAGAAAAATAATACAGCTCGAGTCGCGTAAACGCTGTCCTCAAGAAAGTATTTCCGACTAGCGAAAATCTTTCCCCAAGATAAAACGAGTTCTTCGGCGTAAGCCGGTAATAGAACAACGAGAATAGATTAAATATTAATCCACCAGATTAAGGAAGGCAGAAAAGATGCTTTGCTAGCTAGTAAGTACGAAGAGTAATATATTCTCTTAAAGCTGCACTAACATATGAAGTTTTTCTTTAAGCCCAATCTCCTCACGTTATCTACGCAAAAGGAAAACAGATATATATATATACCTAGCCACACAATTTGAACGTTGATGGCCACTAGGATTTTTATAACACTTTATAATAATAATAAAAGCTAGTATCTCATCAATCAACCGTTATGATAGTTTTAATTAACACAAAATACACACTTAAAGAGTAATGTACACAATATTTGTAAAATTTGATTAAATTAAAATGTTTTCAAAATAATTAAAATTAGTCAAACTTTATTCATTTGAAATACTCCTATTTTTCCAACAAACACCACTATCACCTGGCACCACCGCCAGACATTTTGGTAATAAAACCAAAGTTTTTTGTGGTGCAGTACTTTCATCGTTAATATGCAACTGTTTATTTTATTGTAGAATAATGTACAACACTTTCGAACGTTAATATGAAATACAAATAGCGTAAAGATGCATCGTACAAATATTTATACACAATTTAGTTTGTACCCGATCCCTTCCCTACATATATAAGATGAAAGATTGTGGGAAGCTCAATCCTGTTTAAGATTTATTGAAGAGTTAGTGGGAGAAAGAATTCCTTGCATATCACACATATAATTGTACTTTGATGAACATACTTGACCAAATAATATTACATTCTCATTGAAAATTTGGAATTGTCAATTAGAATTAGCTTTGTATCAACGCACCATACATTATCACTAGAATGATATCAAGAATGTACTTCGATATCTAAAAGAAACCGTTGACATAAGTTTTATACTCTCTGTCCCTAAATAAACTTCCCTTTTTTTGGATGTCCCATAATAAAGTCCTCTTTCCTTATTTAGTAAACAAATCTATACCGATTTACTTTACTGCCCTTAAATAATAATGACAACACCATGCAAAACAGTGACAAACAATGCTACACAGTGTCGAGAACATAGTATTTTACAGTTAAATTTACTCCTGAGTAATAGGGCATTCCAGGAAGTCAAAGTAAAAAATATTATTTCTTTAATATGAGTGTAAGTCAAAATGATACACTGAAATAGGGACAATGGACACAATAGTAGTCTTAAAGGAAATGAGAAACTTGGTGAAACGGCGACAATGTCACCATAACGTACGTAAAACATAAATGCTGTTAGTACACATATTTTATAGACATTTTGTGCACACCCTCACGGTCTCTCCACACAGATAATTTGTTCAGAAACCGTCTTGTAGATATACAACTAGGTGGTGTGTGCACAAAAATGTACAAACTATGTGTATCCCAAGCACCACTCAATATAAAATAAAGTGTATCAATTTTGCAGATGATGAAGATCCTTTAACCATCCAAAATACTTTCTGAAATGAGAATATATTTACAAAACAGAATGATATCTTGAAAATGCTCAAGTATCTTGATAAAAGTATGTATCAAGGAAAAATATAAGGGAGTTTTTAAAAAGTAACTATTTTTACATATGAACAAAAATTCGACTCAGAAGATAATAAATTGGAAAAATATGACATCACTGTCAGATTTTTATATTACTGCAGAATTTTTATGTCACTAACATATGTCTTTGTCATCATTGCAAATGTTCTTTCCGCGGTAAAAACATGTCACTATGAAGAATGAAATATTTTCCGGAGAAAATAAAAAACTAAAAACATTTCCGGCGAAATTTCGCGTTGACTTTTCCATCGACCGACTTTGACGGATTCTGCCGACAAGTGTTGCTAGGGGGGGGGGGGATAATTAAAATACCCTAAACTTTGAAGGGGTGTGAGATAAACACCCCGAACTTTCATATGTAATTTAAATACCCCAAATTTTATATAAAAGTTATTTTAAGACCATGGTTATGTGTTATTTCTTTCAAAAATGTAAATTTATGGTGTTAAATGCATAATTTAAAATAGCAAATTGAAAACATTAGAATTATATATAGACAATATAGTGGTGGGTAATACTATTTATTTTACAATGGAAGCTTAGAATGTCAATTATATCTTTATGAAAGCTAAAAATTATCAAATTATGAAATAAACACCTAAAATAATATTTTTGAAAGAAATAATACATGACCATGGTGCTAAAATAACTTTTTATATAAAGTTTGAGGTATTTAAATCACATATGCAAATTTGAGGTGCTTATCTCACACCCCATCAAAATTTGAGATATTTTAATTATTTTTCGTTGGAGGACGGGATGGAGCAGGGTGGTTAGGAATTAGAAGTAATGTAGGTAGTATTAATCAAACCAAGTGTTGAGGTTTAGTCTCGTAGATCCGAAAGCCTAACACAGACTTTGGATATATCAAGAAATGGATAATAATTCGGTATGTAAAAGAAAATATAAAAGATTGATAATCGAATGCTCAAAAGCCCACTTGTATTAATTGACCTATTTGATTACAAGGAAATTACCCGAACGGCACGTCGGATTGATGCTTAATACAAGAAACAAGAGTAATAAGGCTATTCTAGGGCTTGAGTATTAAAATGCTAACTCTTACAATGATATTAAACCTTCTATTTATACTAATGGATAGTATGGGATGCTTTATGCTGATTGGCCGATATTCCACTGACCTGATCACCCATGCCTCCACTTGATGATGTCACAATCTGGCATTAATTGCACCTGGCCACCTGCTGGTTGTCCGTTGCCCGAACGGGATAATGGGCCCTGTAAAACATCGTTGATTTGGCCCAAGTATGATGAATGACCTGAACCCCGTTCGGTATGTCTGTTCTCTGGGCCAGCCTTTACTTGGCCCGAACATCGTTCGATATGAATATCTCACTCGGCCTACTTATCATAAGGTAGCGGACTCGTTGTTTGGGCTAGATGTCCTGGGCCTTTAATCTAGGTATTGGGCCTCCGGGTCAATATCCCAACACCAGTCCCCCACTTCCGATGTCTCGAATGACAGTGAGTGCATTAGGAAGTATAAGCACCGATGTTGCAACTGCCGAATGGCGATCGGGGTACAGAAGTGGTCAGTTCCCCACACTGTGATTTGACGGCCGTCGTTTGAGTTTCCCCATATTCGTCATGATTGTTGATCTTTGCTCTTCCATGTGACACGTATTATTTCAAATAGTTTCAGTGACATGTCTCTATTTGATTGGTCTTTGATACGGCATTTGTAAGGCTATAAATTAGCCTTTTACTCCTCAAATCTGGGTTCCGAATTTTCAATCTTCTTCGTGCTTTTACTCTGCCTCTTCTTTCAATTTTTTCAAGCTTTTCGTGCCCAGGTACTTCCCATCCCTTTAAATCTTTCTCTTCTTTCATCCGATCGTTATGAGTTCTAGACTGTGTTCCGATTCGGAAATGGCTTCCCAAGGGGAAGACCGTGATGTGGAGATTATCACCGTCCCTTTTGTTGAGGGCTCCAATGTGGCGACGGCGGAGATTAGGGCGGAGACGGCGGATTCCTCCGGCAGTTCTTCTTCCTCCAGTGAAGATTCCGATAATACCAAGTCTGAAGATGAGCTGACTTCCATGGCGGCCGGACGTCCCAACGATTTCCCTCGTCACACGCTTGACCTAAGATTGATTAGGGAGAGGCGGCAAAAACTGACTTCTCACAATAGGGCCGAAATTCCGGCCCTAATCCCAGACCCAGTGGACTTCCGATTGCGAGATGGGCTTCACCCAATGCGCCATACCCCTGGGATGGTTGTAGTCCATTTTGATTCAATTAGAGCCGGGCTTAGGTTTCCATTACATTCTTTTTTCGTTTCATTTTTTAATTTCTACGAAATTGTACCAGCCCAAGTCATGCCGAACTCCTATCAGCAATGGCGGGCTTTATTTGCCGTTGTAAAGATGCCGGTGTCCGGCCGACCCTAGATTTATTTCATCAATTTTTAAAAGTAGGCCCCCAACAAACACACGACAATTTGGCTACTAGTGCCCGAACGGGACATATCCTGTTTAAGGGCAATCCGACTTCAATCAAGGGGTGGAAGGATCGATTCTTCTTTGTGTCTGTCCCGGACGACCTGATCCCCCGCAAATGGAATGCCTTCCCTCGCAAATCTCCCGATCCAGTCCTTACTGAGGAAATTTACAAGGATGTGCTCGCTGTAGAGAAGGACAAATGTGTAGATATCATGAGTTACTTGACTCCCGATCGGCTTATCGAAGCCGGGATAGGTACTATCCGTTCTCTTGGGTTTACTTGTTTTGAGAAATCAAGTGCCATGGTCCGGATGGTCCTTCCTGTGCGAGAAACGTTCTCTTCTTTTTTGTTTCCCACGTGATAAGGCCGCTCGGTACTAACATTTTCCTTTCTTATTTTTTAGCTCCCAATCCAGACGCACCTATGGACAATAGTCGAGTTCTGGCAGCTGGTGGGGTCGGGAAACGGAAGAAAGCCAGGAAGAACCCCAAACCCACTCCTTCTACTACCGTCGCTCAGGATGCTGGGTCTTCTCAACCCGTTCAAGAGCCACAGCCGCTGCAACAGGTCCATCAGGACCAATTTGATGCCATGCTGGTCGACGATCAGTTCGGATCCGATCAGATGCATCAATTCCCTGAGCATTTCCAGGCTGCTCAGGAGATTAATATGACTGCGGGTGAGACCAACACTGTCCACCTTGCTACACAGGTCGAACGGATCTCTCTGGCAGATCCAGTTCATGACATGTTAGAGAAAGCTGGTTCTCCTGCAAGCCAGATTTGGTCCACCCCGTATTGCCTTGCACTTCAACCGTATTCGCAAACAGAAACAACGTCTTCCTGAAGATGCCGAACGGCAACTTCGCCAACTATTGCCTCCGCCTAGAGAATTTTATGCCGGATTTATCAGGCATCCGATGAGGCACCGACCGGGGCACGTACTTGTGCACCTTGATGCATTGATCGCTGGGATTCGCTTCCCTCTTCATCCATTCGTTGTGGAGTTCCTGCGTCGGGTCTCCGTACTTCCCGCTCAGTTTGTACCCAGCACCTACCACATTCTATCTGGTTTTATAATCCGATGCCAGGAACTGAGGATCGCCCCAAATGTCGATTTATTTCTACACCATTACTGCTATCAGCCTTATTGGACAACCGGGTACCTGAAGCTGGTAGCCCGAGCTGATCGTCAGTTGTTTACAGATAACCCTACCCCGCCGGCTGACTGGGAGGAGCGGTTTCTCTTCGTGCGTATAGGCGATTCTCTCCCATTTTCTGATCGGTGGAATGCTTACCCCATTCGGGATTCTCATCCCAGAATAGATGTCGTTCTGCGCTCTCAAGCCGAGTCTCTGTGTATGGGAGGAACTCAGAGTCTTCGGGGTTTTATTACCCCTTCAAATATGCTATCTGCTGGGATTGGTAAGTGTAACAGGGTTTTAACCCGATCGTTCTCTTTTTAATTTAGTTTCTTATCTCTTATTCCCTTTATTGTAGGTGTGATATCCCCTATACCCGTTCGACGTCCCATATCTGCCGTTACTCTGACAGCTTCCTCCAGAAAAGGTAAGGAGAAGGTGATTGCCGATCATGCATCTGCTGAGCAAACCCGGAAGAAACGCAGAGGGAACGATGGCAGCGTACTGATCCCGGTCGATCATGTGGTCGATTTGACTGGTCCGAATGACAAGCTGAAAAAACCCATCATCCCTGTCCAGCCTCAAACTTCGGTTCTCAACAACCCACCGATCGATGATCGGATGTTTGTGGAGTTTTCCAACTTGGGGCCCCGAGCAGAGGGAAGATACCTGTTCGGCCAGATGCCATCTTCCATGTGGTGCAGTACCTCTCTGAAGGTTCCACCTAGTTTTTCTACTCTTACCCATTGGTCTGACCTGGTCGAGGTAGGTCATCTGGAAACTCTGAAGGTACAGATCATTCAATGAACTTTTTACCTTTGATTTTTTGCTGATTTATTACATGCTATCTGATTTCCTTTTTTATCGTTTGTAGGCCGGAGTATATTATCACCGGGCCTTCCTGGCCGCTGAACAGGAGATGAAGCGTGTCGCCAGTGATCGGGAAGATAGCCAAGTTCTCCTTTTCGTCGCTCGGAAACTGATCGCAGATGTGCAAGTTCGTGTTGATCAAGGTGAGAAAGCAAATGCAGATTTGGCTGAGGTGGAGGAGAGGGCCCGGCGTCGAGATCGGGGGATCAGGGATCTCAGAGCCAAGGTGAGAGTGGCTGAATCCGCTGGGATGCGGTTCGAGAAGTCAAAAGGAGAGAATCCTCCCGAGCCTTAGACTCCCAATGCTTCCAAGATCACTCAACAAGCTGTGACAGATTTTCAGCGGGGAAAAGGCCTGACTTCTGCTCTGGAGAATACCGCTCGTCAATTTTTGGGACCTCATCTGGGCCAATTCTTGCGTGAGAGCGAAGATCCCATCAAGTCGGGAATAGAGCTTTTGGATAGCACGTTCGGAAATCTTTCTTGGATGTCCTGACGGAAAAAACTGTGAAGCAAAGCCAAGATCTGCTTCTGGACAAGAACCTTGACCTGATCATGGAACGCTTCCCTAAGCCGTTCGATCCTGATGAGTTGGGATTTGATGACCTGTTCGGGAATACGTACGATCGGGTTATGGAAATGAGATAGAAAGCGATCTCTGAGGATGCAGCACAGGCCGGCAGCACTCAACCTCAATCTTCCCCGAACGGCAGTCGTCCCATAGAGTAGTCCATCTTTGTAATCTTATTTTTGTTTTCCTTGTACTCTCCGGCCAATAGTGCTGAAGAATAAAGCTCGATTTCATACACAATCTAATCTCTTTTGACTTAATGCCTCTCTTTTTCTTTCTTTCTTTCCTTGTTTCCGGACGCTACTCAGATTCGTCCATATTTATAGTTTTGACATCATCTCCCAGCCGTTTTGAACGAGCAAAATTCTGCTAGCTAAAATGATGGCTCCCTCCAAACTGTTAACCCGTTCGTCATTCGGTCATCCGGAATGATCCCACGTGTTAACAAGCTGAGGTGAGACTCTCTCCCTTCCAAACCCATAATTCGATGCATGCCGAAGAGTTTCCTCGATCCGTATCATCCCTATTAGGGGTTTGAGGTGACCACTTTAAAACTGTAAGCAAGATCACTAGATCGGGTGATTTCTTACTTAAGCTAAAATGGCGGCTCCCTCCAAGCTGTTAACCCGTTCGTCATTTGGTCATCCAGAATGATCCCACGTGTTAACATGCTGAGGCGAGACTCTCTGAAAGTAGTGCCTCCCCGGACGACAAATTCATGTTACCGAACGTCGCTCGCTTTGACAATACTTGTTCTGACACCATTCCCAAGCCGCTTTGATCCCTTTATCATTCGTGATCACGGGATCAAAAAATCTTTTAGCTGAGGTGAATCCCTCTAAGCCGTTTTGATCCCTCTATTTGGTCGTGATCACAGGGTCAAATTTTTAGCTGAGATGGCGGCTCCCTCCAAGCTGTTAACCCGTTCGTCATTCGGTCATCCGGAATGATCCCACGTGTTAACAAGCTGAGGTGAGACTCTCTCCCTTCCAAACCCATAATTCCGATGCATGCCGAAGAGTTTCCTCGATCCGTATCATCCCTATTAGGGGTTTGAGGTGAACACTTTAAAACTTTAAGCAAGATCACTAGATCGGGTGATTTCTTACTTAAGCTAAAATGGCGGCTCCCTCCAAACTGTTAACCCGTTCGTCATTCGGTCATCCGGAATGATCCCACGTGTTAACATGCTGAGGTGAGACTCTCTGAAAGCAGTGCCTCCCCGGACGACAAATTCATGTTACCGAACGTCGCTCGCTTTGACAATACTTGTTCTGACACCATTCCCAAGCCGCTTTGATCCCTTTATCATTCGTGATCACGGGATCAAAAAATCTTTTAGCTGAGGTGAATCCCTCCAAGCCGTTTTGATCCCTCTATTTGGTCGTGATCACAGGGTCAAATTTTTAGCTGAGATGGCGGCTCCCTCCAAGCTGTTAACCCGTTCGTCATTCGGTCATCCGAAATGATCCCAGGTGTTAACAAACTGAGGTGAGTGTAATACCTCGAAAATTTGAGAGAATTTGGGAAATAATTAAAATTGTGTTTCATATTGTTTACACGGTCTTTAGGTCGTTTATTATATTTGGTTTAGTGTTTGGGACAAAGGGGAGGTCCAAATGGGGAAGAAACGGGGCAAAAACTAAGGTTTGGGGCGTCTGGTGGTCACGCACGGCGTGCGTGGAAGGTACGCACGCGTGCGTTCCTGTTGTATCCTAATGCAACTCAAACTTCGGAAATTCACTATAAATACATCCCTAATCCGATTTTCCTCATTCCAAAAACCCTAGGACCGCCTCTTCAAGCTCTATCCCTTCCAGCTCTTCAATATTAACGTATCCAGCACGAAATTGTATGCCAATGATGAGATCAAACAATCCAATATTCCGGTAAGTGCGTTTGTTGCCTAATTCGCCTCGTTCATCCGTTTCCTAAATTTCTTTCTCCTAAATTGAGATCCTTCGAACCTATCACTTCCTAGGTACGTGAGAATGATCCATCAAACTAGATTTGACGTTTAGGATTCGTTGCTAGCCTTGAGGTAAGGACTATTGCAACCAAAATTACTATTTTGCCTCTATATTGTATAAACTAGGCTTTGTGCTATGATTTGAGTTTCTTTCTGAAATTTTATGGATAATTCGGCTATCATAGTATGAGTATGATGATGTATGATTTTCTGGGAATTTATGAACGTGTGATTTTTGGTGAATTTATCAAATCAGTTTATCATGGCTAAAATTGTGATTTTTGATGATTTTTCTTTTGGGATTGGAAAATTTTGGTGATTGTTTTGGTATGAGTTGAAGTATGATTTGAGACTATTATAACTGGTCATATTGAAAATATATTATGGGTTCAGAATACTCCAATTTGATTATTTTGGTGATAGTAGTAAATGCTAATTTTGGGAAGTGGTTGTTTGGGTTAAACCCTCTTTTTGGAAAGTGTTGTGAGATCAAATCTTTTGGGATAAATTATATATTTTTAAATGTATAATTTGGTATGAAAATTTACATATATATTCTGGAGTTATAAATATCCTTATTGGATTATTTTGAATATGGTATTAAATACTATTTTGGAACTAGTTTTGGATAAACCCTAAATTGTAAGTTTCTCTGCCGATCCAAAATGGTTTCCTCGTATTATATGCTATTATTTGATTAAAGTGTGAATTTTGAATATGTATTATTTGAAGTGACATTAAATTTATAGTATTTGAGAAAGTTGAGATATTGGGGTATTAAATATTTTTAAACACCATTGAGAATATTTGGAGACTTGAGAAATATTCTGTGCTATGTGATTATTATGTGCTATGTGATTATGTATTGAGTTTTTGAATTATGTATATGTGTTATTTAAAGAGATATTTAATCTATAGTATTTGAGAAATACAAACAATGTACCTTTTGGGTATTAAATACTTTTAAACACCTTTTAGACTATTTAGAGAGTTTGGAAAATATTTTGAAGTGTATCTTGATTCAAGATGAAAATTAACATTTTCATAAGAGGTGAGCACCCCGGGAGAAATCCGTGGTGTCGGTTTTTCACATCCGGATAAATGTGAAGGATGGTTAGGGCTACTACTACTTGAAGAGAACAAGTTTAGTGACCGTTTCGATTCAAGAGATAATGATGGGAACTGGATTCCGGGATGAGTTCGTAAATAACAACGACTCATTGGGCTTCGGGCATAAGTATCCGAAAGTACCGCCCATCTTAAAAAGAAAGTAGGAGATTTTGGTTTTGGAAAGAGGAAGACTATGGAGGTTATTTTCAAAGAGCAATTGAGTATATTTAAAAAGAGTGATTAGCTATAAATTATATTTTGAAAAGTGATACTTGTATATGAATGTGTGAGTTACTAAGAGTTTATAAATATTATTTTAAACACCAAATTAGTTTTGTGGGAAGAAAATGAATTTTTAAAGTTATAGTTATGTATAAAACTATTTTCGCCAAACGTGACTATTTTACGGGGTTGGGTGGGCCTTACTTAGCTAAAAAGCTAATTTTTGTTTCCTTTTCTTTGTTTTGTTTTCTGCACTTTAATTGTGCAGGTGATGAAGGTTATGCATGATGATGAGAGCTGCGTTAGATCACGTAGTTTAGTATTTATAATCACCTAGTTATTGTTTATTTCAGTTTGAGAACATGTAGACATTTAAATTATTTTTGAAATTTTCAGTACTTAAATACTTGGATTATTTTTGGATGGTGGTTTAGCCTGTGCATTCGGTTATGTGAGAACCGAGTGTGGTGGTAACACCCATTTCCCTATTAAGACTTCCGCTGTATCTCTGATGTTTTCAAATAAAGATGATAATTCCTTTGAGTAAATCATTATTTAAATGTATTTTTTGTTGGGGAAAATGGGGGTGTTACAGTGAGACTCTCTCCCTTCCAAACCCATAATTCTGATGCATGCCGAAGAGTTTCCTCGATCTGTATCATCCCTATTAGGGGTTTGAAGTGACCACTTTAAAACTATAAGCAAGATCACTAGACCGGGTGATTTCTTACTTAAGCTAAAATGGCGGCTCCCTCCAAGCTGTTAACCCGTTCGTCAGTCGGTCATCCGGAATGATCCCACGTGTTAACAAGCTGAGGTGAGACTCTATGAAAGTACTGCCTCCCCGGACGACAAATTCATGTTACCGAACGTCGCTCGCTTTGACAATACTTGTTCTGACACCATTCCCAAGCCGTTTTGATCCCTTTATCATTCGCGATCACGGGATCAAAAAATATTTTAGCTGAGGTGAATCCCTCCAAGCCGTTTTGATCCCTCTATTTGGTCGTGATCACAGGGTCAAATTTTTTGCTGAGGTGGCGTCTCCCTCAAAACCGTTAACACGAAAGTCATTTATTCGTTCGGGGTGACTATACATGTTAAAAGCTGAGGCGAGACTCTCTGGAAGTGATGTCTCCCTCTATATATATACATATTTTTTTTTCTTTTTTTTTGAAGAGGTGACAACAGCCGTTTTATTGATAAAATTTCTTCAGATACTCTACATTCCAAGTACCTGTCGGTTGGCCTTCGGTAGATTGCAGACCAAATGTTCCTGAAGCATATTTTTTACAGACCTCATAAGGGCCTTCCCAATTCTGTGCCATTTTTCCTCCTTCGAGAGGTTTGCTCTTTTCCCGCTTCTTCAGGACCAAATCTCCTACTTCGATCGATCAGATTTTCATTTGTTTATCGAAGTATCTCCTTGTCGCTCTATGATATTCCTCCATTCGTATGGTAGCTAAGTCCCTCCTTTCCTCTATGAAATGCAATTCGGCCCGTAGATTATCCTCATTGTGTTCGGGGTCATAATGCACCGTTCGGTGTGTAGGAACCAGAATTTATGTTGAGACTTTTGTCACGCCCCAGACCGTGTCTGTGCCACATAGACAACCGTCGTACAACCCAATAAGAATAACCGCAGTTCGTCCTTACTAAATTGCACAAGACGTCCGATAGATACATATGCCAAAACCGATTAGTAAACATACATAACAACATCAACATAGAATTAAACACATAGCGGAATATAAGTGTTTAATAAGATACCACATGAGGGTAAAACAAGAGCTCGCAGGCTCCATTAATTTATAGGTCAAAAATAGTTCCATGAGCATTGTTTAATTATTTAGAAATAGAACCAGAGGAAGCACGAACCACGTCTTCTCTCCATCGATCTCCCGAACAACGGGTGTAGGAAGTAAACTCTAGCTTCAACCTGAAAGGGTGGTTCCCCCGAGGGATCACTACTACAGCAAAGTACTGGTGAGGACAAACTGTATGTAATATAACTAACGTTTCTCACATGCGACCCTCAACATAGGGTGATAGTATATGTATAGGCATAACTCTTGGCTACCCGTTTTCAAAACATATCGTATACGTATATACATATGAGTAAAATATCCGGCCCGTGGGCCCATTTGTCTTTAAAATCATTTAGGCGTAACAGTCTTATTAAATTCACCCTTCCCATGTCATACCCTCGAGTGAAGTCACCCGCAGGCTAACTCACCCGATAACAAAGATAATTATTGCGGGGGCCCTTCGGGCTCCCATATCACAGACATGGTTTAAATTAAATTCGCTGCTTTACCGGCGCCGGTTCACTGATTTAAATTTAAAACCGGCACGCCGTACTCAAACCGGCACCGGTTCATCCCCTGACCGGCGCTGATCCAATGTGTTGGACCGGGTCAACGCCCCGTTGACCGCCCGAAACGACTCCGATTTCTCCGAAACTTAAATACAACATGTATGAAGTCATAAACAGTCATTATATGCCATTTTGGTCACTCAAAACATTTCTTATATTTTTAATAATATTCCAAATCATTTTCATGTATTTCGCTCTAGTTTATTTCTCATAAACTAGATTACTTTCATAACTTGCATAACTATGCACTTTTAATTCTTCTCAAGAATACCATCTTCAATTCCATTTATTCACTTCATAAAATGAGCCTTTCATGGTCATCATCCAATTGGAATATTTTATTCACAAAAAATGTTAATCGGGTCATTTATACTAGTTAATCATTCTTGTATATTACTCTAGTTTATTTCTCATAAACTAGATTATCTTAGCAGCACGTGTACTTAAGAATTTCTTAATTCTTCAAAAGAATATTACTTGAATTAATTTGTTCATTTCTCAAATGAGCCAACAACACATTTATATTAATTAATTATAGCTTGTAAATTTCCCTAGTTTATTTCTCATAAACTAGTTTTACTTTAGTGACTTGTATGATTTAATACTTAAATCCTTCACAAGAATACCATCTTGAATTTCCATAGTCGTTTCTCAAATAATCATTCATGATTAATCTTCATCAAGAATATTGATAATTCTTTACTCATTAATTAATCATGTCACTTTCACTTAATTTATAATCAATATGGTTAATCATATGTTTAAACACTTTTAAACATTTCTATACATATTCACATACTAGATTACTCTAGATGTCTCACACATAGTCCATGTATTCATTTTTATACATTTGACAATAATATATTCATGATTAATCCACAAATAAATCTCTTATTCATTAACCATGTAATATTTCCGTTATTCATATTCACCATGACTAATCATGCATTTTAATCCATTTAATCATTTCTCAAATCATGATTATGATTTTATTTAGGTAATCCCGCATTTGACCAAAGAGTTACAAGACACGTAGTAGTCCACTCACCTCGAAATGACGCTAGCAAGTTTTTATCCTCTTCGTTTGAACTCCGACGACTTTTGGGATTTTCCGGCAAAAACTCCGGCGGCTCCGGCGACTTTTCCGGCCACTCCTAGATTCTTTGAAAAGTCTAGAATACCTTGGTAAAATTCCTAACAAGGTTTCACAACCAAAAGTGGTATAAACATCAAAACCCTATGTGAAGGTGTTTTCCGGCGAGCCGGTCTTACTCCGGTCATAACTCCGATCATGGTTAAAACTATCCTTCCAACCCCTCATTCTACACATCTATGAGTGTAGAACAAGCTTATGGTTCTATCATATGATTTATAAAAATCATATGAGATTAAATTAAGGATGGAAAATGTTAATGAGATCATTACCTTAATTAATTAAGATTTTTCTCTTCTTTTCTCACTCTTTCTTCTTCCTTGGACATCCTTATGCTTGAGCTCGGTTTTGGGAGGTTGAAGATGAATATATGCATACCTTAATCCTCTGAATTGGCTCCATGATTCGTACTATAAGTCCATGTGGGAGGAGAGTAATTAATTTGGCTTTTCTCTCAATGATGGAGTGTGAGAGGGACCTTGTTTGACATTTCTTGTTCCCCATCACCTCTAATTATTTTTTATATCTCAAAATGGCTCTCCACACTTATTGCAAGACCAAAAATGGTGGGGTGACCCCCACTCATGTGGGAGGTCATCCCAATATATCCCGAAATGTGCAATTGGTCCTGAAAGTTGTATTTCTCGGACTGTTTTAATTATACTTTATTTTATCGGGTCAAATAAAATATAAATCATCCTTCCAATTAATATTGGCCTCTAAAATTAATAAATATTACCCCACTTTAATTTAGAAGTCCCTGGAATTTATTTCAGGCTATTATGTGTTAAATTACCGATACCGATAATGGGACTGCTTTTGATCAAACGGCCAACTCTATGGCTAAACATAAATATAAACCATCATATGAATATCATCTAGACCAAGATGAATATAATATGTGGTCCCGGAAAATATCGGATGGTCCCCGCCCATGTATGGGCCCAACGTGCATTTTACTGTTCAAATAACAGTAAAAATGAGAATGCGTTGCATCGAGAATTCACTCGTCATCTCTCACGACTTAACATGTGGTTTTACATTTTGTGAAAATTTAATAAAATGTTACACTTCTTTTTTAAGTGGTCCAAAATGTATGAGCAGATAAAATCTTATCTGTTTGTCCTCATACACAAATATCTTCAAGGTAGGGTCCTCTAAAAGTACCCTCCTTTAATGTATCAATTTAATCATATATTTATCAACCCATTATTTTTTATTCTTATAATATTTATATTTCTCCTGTCATTAATTCATAGCCTTCCGAATTATTAATAGTCCGAGAATTAAGGGCTCGCAATTATCGGATAGTGGCTCCGGTCCACTTGGCCGTCCAGTTGTCATTCTTTATATCAATGGGGTCCATGACCCATTCCTACTATCAAAATAGTATTGTTTAGATCAACATTATTTTTTTATACGCTAAGAATACCACGGGTGGTCCCCGCTCCCGATGTGTGTCTCGCGTCTGATTAATAATCCTTTATTAATTTGAGACAAGAATTTTATCTTTCTCATTTATCAAGGCTACTCTAGTCTTGACTTACCTTCGTTAACCATGTACTTGATGAAAAAAAAATTCTCTGGGTAAAATTCGGGTCTGGTGTTACAAGTTCACCCCCTCTTACAGGAATTTCGTCCCCGAAATTAACGTCTGACGGTCTAAAACATGAGAAACATTTTTTCTTCTTCTTCATTATCTGAAGCTAACAATTTCGAACATAAAAATATTTATGGAATTTAAGGTTCAAATAAAAATTACCTTATGCCATAGTTATTCCTGAAAATGGCTTCCATCATTCATCGCCCTCACGAGCGAGTTCTCCACCGATTGGTGGATGGTAAAACATTTGAAGCAATCCCTATTGGGTTCGCAATCTCCGTTACTCCCCTGTGGGCCCCCAATGCTCCTCCTCGCACACGCTGAGGACAAAGAACCTTTATGTGGCCCGTTTCTCCACAAAAGTAGCATCTAGATGGTTCTAGACATATCCCGTAGTGCCTCCGCCTACAATTCTCACATTTGGGTGCTCCCGTGCCCCGAGTGCTTGAGCTTTGACTTAACCAGTCCTGGCTCCCTTTTGAAAATGGAACTAACTTGTTAGAGTCCCCCTTGCTCTCAAAGTCGTACTTCCTCTCTCGTCGCGGAGGATGATTGATCACCTGACCCCTTTCTTGTGCTTCCTTAACAACCCTTGCTTGCCTTTCCTCCCAAAGCTCCTCCCCCTGGAGACCTTGGGCTACTACTTGACTGAAAGTCATGTTGAATTGATAGGTCGCCCTTTCGCGTACCTCCAAATTCAGTGCATTCCAAAAATGGTTCGCCATTCGATCCTCATTGGCAGCATATTCAGGCAAGAACCTTGCCAAATGTCGGAACCTTTGTTCCAATTGCTTCACCGTAAATTCATTGCCTTGCTTGAGATTGGTATATTCTCTCCTCTTTTGATTTACTTCGAAAGAGGTATAGAACTGTTCATAGAATGATTGCTCGAAGTTGTCCCACGTGACAACCCTGTCAACATTACCCTTGATACCTTCCCACCAAGTAGAAGCTAAACCTTCCAACAATCTAGTGGCTACCCGTAACTTCCGATCAGGGACCACTTGCATGTCATCGGCTGCATCATTTAACCTTTTTATCCACTCGGCTGCGTCTGAGATATCACCTGTCCCCTCAAACGGTTTGCACTCCAAGGCCCTAGCCTCTTTCAGGTACTTTGAGATCTTAATGAATGGTTCTTCACCATCAGAATCTCTGACCGTCCTAACCTGTGCCCTATGAGCACCCCGACCCCTCCTGCGAGAGGTCTCGTCTCTGACATGTCCCACCTGGGATCTTTGTCGTTGCCTTTCCCTTTCCCGTTGGTACCATCGGTACATCTCACTAACCTGGTAAGGAGGAATACTATGTATATCCTCCCCACCGTTTTCATCAAAAGAAGTATCATCTGACTCACTTTCAGGGTGATAAGTTGAGTCATCCTCCGAGTTCCACAACTCGAATCCAGTCACAATGCGATCAGCCATCGCGGCTCGTGTTCGTTGGCCTTGGTGGCCACTACCTCACCTTTTTGGCGATCTTGATATCCCCCGTTTGGCTTGCCCGGCTATCCCCGGTGCGCGCCCTCTCGGATTTCTTCAAATCGCCCTATCACTACCACCCATTCCTGAAAGAATATATTGAAATGAGTCTTTGGACTCGTTTGAATGTCAATTGACAGAAACGTACTCAAGACACAACTTGCCTCAAGTCACTGCCATACCAATTGTTAAGGGGCCCATCTTAACAACCAGAGGCCTTGCAACTCAATAACCAAATGCTCTTAAAGTACAAAATTTATGCTCATGGATTTTCTTTGAAAGATTGTTTTGATAGAAACTTTGTTGAGAGGTTGACTATATAGTTTAGTAACCGTATGGCTCTGATACCACTTAATTGTCACGCCCCAGACCGTGTCTGTGCCACGTAGACAACCGTCGTACAACCCAATAAGAATAACTGCAGTTCATCCTTACTAAATTGCACAAGACGTCCGATAGATACATATGCCAAAACCGATTAGTAAACATACATAACAACATCAACATAGAATTAAACACATAGCGGAATATAAGTGTTTAATAAGAACCCACACGAGGGTAAAACAAGACATCGCAGGCTCCATTAATTTATAAGTCAAAAATAGTTCCATGAGCATTATTTAATTATTTAGAAATAGAACCAGAGGAAGCACGAACCACGTCTTCTCTCCATCGATCTCCCGAACAACGGGTGTAGGAAGTAAACTCTAGCTTCAACCTGAAAGGGTGGTTCCCCCGATGGATCAGTACTACAGCAAAGTACTGGTGAGGGCAAACTGTATGTAATATAACTAACGTTTCTCACATGGGACCCTCAACATAGGGTGATAGTATATGTATAGGCATAACTCTTGGCTACCCCTTTTCAAAACATATCGTATACGTATATACATATGAGTAAAATATCTGGCTCGTGGGCCCATTTGTCTTTAAAATCATTTAGGCGTAACAGCCTCATTAAATTCACCCTTTCCATGTTCTACCCTCGAGTGAAGTCACCTGCAGGCTAACTCACCCGATAACAAAGATAATTATTGCGGGGGCCCTTCGGGCTCCCATATCACAGACATGGTTTAAATTAAAATCCTAGACTAAGGAAAATACCCTATCGGGAACTCATTCCCGATCACGCATGTTTAATCATCTAAAATCATTACTTGAGGTTCACCTACCTCGGGGACTATTCGTCCTTACAATCATAGTTTACATTCTTGGGGCTAACCCCGCCTTGAGGAGTACGCATACACCCTCATCCTATGTGTAATTTGCTGGAGGTTAACACACCTCAAGGACTACACGGGCCCTTGTTACCTATATGCAATTTGATGGAGGATACCACACCTCAAGGACTGCACTTGCCCTTGCTACCTATGTGTAATTTGCTGGAGGTTAACACACCTCAAGGACTACACGGCCCTTGTTACCTATATGCAATTTGATGGAGGTTAACACACCTCAAGGACTGCATTTTCCCTTGTTACCTATGTGTAATTTGCTGGAGGTTAACACACCTCAAGGACTACACGGGCCCTTGTTACCTATATGCAATTTAATGGAGGTTAACACACCTCAAGGACTGCATTTGCCCTTGTTACCTATGTGTAATTTGCTGGAGGTTAACACACCTCAAGGACTACACGGGCCCTTGTTACCTATATGCAATTTGATGGAGGATACCACACCTCAAGGACTGCACTTGCCCTTGTTACCTATGTGTAATTTGCTGGAGATTAACACACCTCAAGGACTACACGGGCCCTTGTTACCTATATGCAATTTGATGGAGGTTAACACACCTCAAGGACTACATTTTCCCTTGTTACCTATGTGTAATTTGCTGGAGGTTAACACACCTCAAGGACTACACAGGCCCTTGTTACCTATATGCAATTTAATGGAGGTTAACACACCTCAAGAACTGCATTTGCCCTTGTTACCTATGTGTAATTTGCTGGAGGTTAACACACCTCAAGGACTACGTGGGCCCTTGTTAACATTTGAGTATAAAGGACCCCTCTTGGTCCTACAGAGTATCACCTGACCTTACTCGGTCCCGGGTATTCACCCGCCATGTATAATCTACCACTTACCTCGCCCGGTCGTGGCCTATAATTTTTTTACTAACGAGTAGTCCAAGTCTTAGCGTTTAAACCGTATTTCAAGTCTTAGCATTTTAAACATCATATTTCATGCAATTACATGCAAAATATTCATATATAGGATGGTCGGGATTAAACCCACGTCGAACCGGGTCCGATTTGGGTTTTTAGCGAAACCCGGTCCCGAAAATCGAGACCGGACCGACGCTGGTTCGCTGCCTGACCGGCGCCGGTTCACTGATTTAAATTTAAAACCGGCACGCCGTACTCAAACCGGCACCGGTTCATCCCCTGACCGGCGCCGATCCAATGTGTTGGACCGGGTCAACGCCCATGTTGACCGCCCGAAATGACTCCGATTTCTCCGAAACTTAAATACAACATGTATGAAGTCATAAACAGTCATTATATGCCATTTTGGTCACTCAAAACATTTATTATATTTTTAATAATATTCCAAATCATTTTCATGTATTTCGCTCTAGTTTATTTCTCATAAACTAGATTACTTTCATAACTTGCATAATTATGCACTTTTAATTCTTCTCAAGAATACCATCTTCAATTCCATTTATTCACTTCATAAAATGAGCCTTTCATGGTCATCATCCAATTGGAATATTTTATTCACAAAAATTGTTAATCGGATCATTTATACTAGCTAATCATTCTTGTATATTAAAGTGTGAATCACATTAATGTAAATCACATGTATTCACAAATATTAAACGCTTTGAATGACAATTTATGCTCTATTTCCATTGGAGCAAATCACATGTATTCACAAATATACAATTTTTGTGAATAATTGTATAATTAAAAGTTACAGATTAATTACACTAAAAGTGCTCTATTTCCATTGGAGCAAATCACATGTATTCACTAATATCTAAAATACACAGTATTTACACTAAAAGTGCTCAATTTCCATTGGAGCAAATCACATGTATTCACAAATCTACAATGCATTAATTAAAAGTTACAGATTAACCATATATTCACAAGATTACTGTTATATTCCATTTATATTTAGCTAGTATAAATGATCCGATTAACAATTTTTGTGAATAAAATATTCCAATTGGATGATGACCATGAAAGGCTCATTTTATGAAGTGAATAAATGGAATTGAAGATGGTATTCTTGAGAAGAATTAAAAGTGCATAATTATGCAAGTTATGAAAGTAATCTAGTTTAATTAATGGTTAATCTTGTGTATTTTAGAATTTGATGCGATCATATCTAGCTCTATTTTGTGTCATTCAAAGCGTTTAATATCTCGTTTGAAAGACCATACCGAGTTCTCAAACTTGTCTTCAGGCGCTGGTTTCAAAATATAAAGGGATGATTGCCTAATATCTAAAATACACATTATTTACACTAAAAGTGCTCTATTTCCATTGGAAAAGTAGTCCCACCGGAGGAGGAAATCACAGAAACCAAGCTTCCCCCACCCTCATCATACGAACAAGAAATCCCATTTCCATTGACCTCACATGTATTACCTTCATCGAGTGTAGCGAAGGTTTCATAGATGTCGGCATCTTTTTCTAGCTTCTTCGTCTCCTTCAGCGCCTCAGGAAATGGGATTTCTTGTTCGTATGATGAGGGTGGGGGAAGCTTGGTTTCTGTGATTTCCTCCTCCGGTGGGACTACTTTTCCAGGGTCCACACCCTCAGTCTCTTCATCGTTCTCTTCTGCCTCTTTCGACGTTGCACCACTTCTCAACGTTATAACATTCACATGTTGTCTCGGGTTTTGCTCCGTTTGAGATGGGAGTTTACCCGAGTCTTTTGTTTCAAGTCGGTTCACGGCATTTGCAATTTGACTGACTTGGCTTTCCAAATTCTGAATGCTGGATTTGGTCTCATGCCGAAATTGAACCATGTTTTGTTGCATGGTTGAGACATTTGAGGTGAGTGCTCGGATCATGTCCTCGGTGGACATACTTGAGCTTGACGTCTGGCCTTGGTGCTTTGGGAAAGTTGGTGGCAAGGGCTGGTTTTGAGGATTCCCATACCTCAAATTCGGGTGATCTCTCCACCCAGGATTGTAGGAGTTAGAGTGTGGATCATACCTCTTTTGACCTTGAAATCCCAAAGCATTGACTTGCTCGGAATTCTCCTCTTGTAGTGTTGGGCAAGAATCGGTGGGGTGCCCCTGTGTTGAGCATATGCCACAGAACTTGACTTCTTGGTGTTTTGGATTTAAGAGGAAATCCTTTACCAAAGAAGTTAAGCCGGCTACTTGACTTTCCAACGACATGTTGGACTCCGCTGCCATGACCCGTTTTGATGATGACCTCCCATTGTAGTGTCTAGAATTCTCGGCCAACTCCGAGATGAGGTTCCTAGCTTGGGAAGGGGTTTTGTTGACAATTTCCCCTCTAGATGCTGCGTTCACCAGGCGTCTATCTTGCTCCGCAAGACCGTCATAGAAGTAGAGGATGAGGTCTTGCTCTGTGTAACCATGATATGGGCAGCTAGCACACAATTTTTTAAAACGCTCCCAATACTCATATAATGTCTCATCATCTTTTTGCTCGATGTTGCTTATTTGTTTTTTCAAAGATGATGAGACGGATGCAGGGTAGTACCTTTCTAGGAAGCACTTTTTCATTGATGCCCATGACGGGAGATAGAATAACCAATCCTTCGCCGTGTCTTTGAGGGAGAATGGAAAAGCCCTCAACTTGATTTGTTCCTCGGTGACTCCATTTGGGCACATGCTTGTGTAGACAATATGGAATTCCGAGAGATGTTTGTTTGGGTCTTCGCCCCTTAGGCCATGGAAGGATGGCAGTAGATGTATGAGCCCAGATTTTAGCTCAAATGTATTACCTTCATCGAGTGTAGGGAAGGTAATACATAATGGTTGTTGATTGAGATTTGGAGCAGTGAGCTCCCGTAGTGTTCTTGTCTCAAGAGCCATGATTATTGACTCTTCGGTCTCGCTAGAATGAGAACTAGCACTGGATGAATCTCTGATAGATGATTCCTCCGAGTCGGTATTAGAAAATTTACTGTTCAACCGCTTGAAAGTTTGTTCTATTTCTGGGTTTGTTTGATATGTGATTTTGTTTATGGAGCGATGTTTAACCATAAACTCCACTAAGCTCAGAAATAGAAGAAATAAGAACTCTTTATATTTTTATTTAATATTTTTTTTTATTTTTCTTGATATGAAATAAAAGAAAAATTAATTGCCTTTCCCCGGCAACGGCGCCAAATTTGACGTGCACTTGTCGTTAGGTGCACTCAAAATAAATACAATACAACACTAATACGTAGTATAGTGTAGTAAGGTTCGTATCCACACGGAAAGGAATACTTTTCTTTTAAATAAATAGTAACAAAAAGGGGGGTTTAGATTTGTTTGCTTTAAAAACACTAAGATAAACAACCTATATGCGTTTAATTCAATGAGATGAAGACTTGGTTTTTGCTTTTATCCACTTAATGAAATGTTCGTCGATCCCGGTTATATCTTTAACTATCTTCCTCTCGAATACTCAATCGAGGAGTATATCCAGTTCATCGAGGGTAGTTATTAATAACGAGATGCGTTCATTAATAAAACTTACTATCGAGTCAATATAGAACAAGCGCCGTATATTAACTTGATAGTAGCAATAAACTTAAGATGAAAACGATTGAGATTGGTAACCTCAACACAAGCGGTTTATTGGTTTAATCAATATAATTAATTCCCCTTGGCATATTAACCATGAGATGCATGCATTAATATTCCAAGTTTACTACCGTTGAAAGAACCGGATTAATAATAAACGTATTAACCGATCGATTCTAGTAATAATTAATATGAGAAACAATACTAGTTGATACTTTAAGTAATGTTTAAGATATTAACATGAAATATGAATGGGAATCAATTAATACTCAAGGAAGAATATTAAAGAAAATGAATCCTACTATGATTAATATCAAGATGTTAACTAATTGTCATCTTAGTAACACTCCCCAATATTAACATAGAGGGAGAAATAGCTATTACTATAACCAATGTCAAGATGTTAACTAATTGTCATCTTAGTAACACTCCCCAACTTGGATATAGAGATAGTATTTGAAAGGAAGAATTAATATTCAAGGAAGAAGATTAAAGAAAATAACTCACAACTTACAAATTCATCAAGCTTCAAAGTAGCAAAACCAAGATGGAAGAGTTTAGCTCCTCATTTGGAGACTAAACATGATGAAAAATATAAAGAAAGAGCTATTCTATACTGAGCTTAGATGTACAAAGGAATTGGATATCTTTTTGTGAAGGAAAGGAGGAGTATTTATAGGCTTTTGGGATGGGATTCGGGTACTCAATCGGGTATATACATGGTACCCGATCGAGTACGTGTGTAACACTCGATCCGAGGCATACTCGACCGGTTTCAGGCTATTTTCTAAGAGTATACCCGATCGAGTAACACTCCCCAATATTAACATAGAGGGAGAAATAGCTATTACTATAACCAATGTCAAGATGTTAACTAATTGTCATCTTAGTAACACTCCCCAACTTGGATATAGAGATAGTATTTGAAAGGAAGAATTAATATTCAAGGAAGAAGATTAAAGAAAATAACTCACAACTTACAAATTCATTAAGCTTCAAAGTAGCAAAACCAAGATGGAAGAGTTTAGCTCCTCATTTGGAGACTAAACATGATGAAAAATATAAAGAAAGAGCTATTCTATACTGAGCTTAGATGTACAAAGGAATTGGATATCTTTTTGTGAAGGAAAGGAGGAGTATTTTTAGGCTTTTGGGATGGGATTCGGGTACTCGATCGGGTATATACATGGTACCCGATCGAGTACGTGTGTAACACTCGATCTAAGGCATACTCGACCGGTTTCAGGCTATTTTCTAAGAGTATACCCGATCGAGTATATATGAATACCCGGTCGAGTATGCTTAGAAAATGGTATTCGGACCATACTCGACCGATCTTCGTTTGAAATTCAAAGGCATACCCGATCGGGTATGTCGGTCTACCTGATCGGGTATAGACATAAAATCGTGGCCGAAATCTTCCCGGCATGTTCCTTTGTCTTCGGATCTGATCTGATTTGAAGTTCCAACCTAATACCCGATCGAGTATAGCTAATACTCGACCGAGTATAGACCAAAATTCAGGATCTTCTTTTGTCTTTGAACTTTTGCACCTTCTTTCCGCTTTTTGGGTTCACCAATTGTACTTCGAGCGATCAATACCTGTTTGAGCTCAGAATATATCTAATCTAACCTATTTACAAGAATTTAACAAACTAATCTATTACACCAAAAGTGTGTTATTTCCAAAGTAAAGGTCACGCAAAACTAATTAAAAACACAAACATAAATATGGAAATTACGAACGTATCAACTCCCCCACACTTAAACCTTTACTCGTCTCGAGTAAGATCAAATGTTTACAAGTATCAATGTTTGTCCAAAAGTTCCACAGTTCAACAAAAACACAATACAAACAAAAGACCACCAAGGATGACAAAGAATAATGAGTTTTAAACTCAAATTACAAAAGAGCATCTTGGGTTTAATGGCCTCCTAGTGTTATCTTCTCTTCTCCTCCTCTCTTCTTCTTTATCTTGAATCTTCTTATTCTTCACAAGGATACAATGAGTGCCTGCAAGAACAAACATTTTTCTCATATCTCTCATTTTGCCTAGGAGCCTTTTCAGGTTTTCATCCTAGCACCTCTTTTCATTTTCCATTCTTTCCAACTCACTCATTGTTTTTTTATATAAGCCTTTTTTGCTTAGATTGCCCATTTTGTTGGGTTTTCAACCTAACTAGCATTTATTTTCTTTTGTTTATTTATTTATTTATTTATTTATTGTGTAAAAGTTCAAAAGAATTACATGCATAGTGCTAGGTAGAAATGAAAATTACATACCATCATGAGTGTCTCCCCCGCACTTGAAACAAGCACTGTCCCTAGTGCCCGCCTTCTCCTCCGTAGTAGCTCCCTCCGAAGCCGCTCCCTTGGCCACCATCTCCCATGTAGGTGTCCCCGCCATCTCCGTCGTCGTACCCTCCACCCCCGGAGCCAGATCCTCCAAAGTTACCCCAACGAGTGGGGTCATACCATGAGGGTGGTGGAGGGGGGTTCGCCATGATATGGAAGGATCCCTGTTGTGCCATATAAGAGTACATAGGTCCGTAGAACCTATGTTGGTCTTCCTCATACCGATGTCTATCGGCCTCCCTGAGCTCCTCCAATCGTTGAAAGCCGGCTCTTTGCTCATCCTCCAATCGTTGAAAACCGGCTCTTTGCTCCTCCTCTAATCGGTTGAGCCGGTTGTCCATTTGGGCTATTCCCGTAAGCAGTTGTTGTTGACCCTCCAGAAGTTGTTGAAAGAAGTCGGGTGGTGGAGGGTTTTGGCTCTGTTCTGGGAGATCCTGGCCCATGTTGTGATGGTTATGGAGTTGAGCATAGGGCTCGTAATCGGGTTGGTGTTGGGGAGGTTCTTGTTCCGTTCTTCCTGTTTTGTAGTGGAGTTGGGGGAGTTCTGGGTTGGGCAGGAGGAAGTATTTGAGGGGTTTGGGGTGGATGTGCCAGTTGTACATATTTCTGGGCATTTCTTCACCATAAACAGTGTGTGAAAAAGATGTACAGCCCGAGTGGCTCAGCCAAGCAATGTTCATCAAACAGTAGTCGGGTATAGGAGAGTTATCCGTATACCCGAACTTTGTGGCCAAGTGCATAATCACCCCGCCCACTACAATAGCACCCTTTGCCACACTTTCTTTTTTGAGATGTGCCCACATAAGATTACATAGGTTGAAATCTACGTGGACACGGGATAGGGCTACCGATATCAGGCACACATCCCCCATCCTAGTGTGATGGTTGTTGGGACGTCCAAGCAAGGAGTTGGTGAGGAATTTCAAAAATAGGCGGAGGACGGGATGTTGGACATGACTAATATAGAGTTGGGAGGAGCTAAATTTAGTCTCCCCGGTCATCTTTGTCCATAGGGTATGGCCGAAGGCGGTATTGTCGGATATAGATTTTTGGTACGGGACCGGAATACCAAAGTGTTCGGCGAACTCAAGTTTCGTGATGGTGTGGTTGTGGTTAAACAATCGAAACCTGAGATTATCATCCCTAAAATCCTCCTCATTGTTCTCAAATTGCACAGAGCTTAGGAATTCATAGATAATTTTTTCATTTGAGTGATGTTGCATTCTGAAAATTTTATCCATGCTCAACTCATGAAAAAATTTCTTCATCATTTTGTATACTCCTAATTCCTTTAGGGCATCATGACATAAAAAGCGAGAAGGTTTAACTTGCCTTTCAATTGTGGACATGAAGCAAGTGCGTTGTTCGTTGTCCATGAAGAGGATGTCCTCGTAGCCCGGGATGGATGCCCTAGTGTTTGAGCTTTGCCCTTTCTCTTTCCTTGGAGCCATTTTGGAGTGAATTTGGCCTTGAAATCCGAAATTTGAAGGTGGGGGGTAGGGTTTTTCGGACCTCTGAAATTTGGGGAAGAATGGGATTGATGAGTATGAGTGTGTAGGGGAGGATGAGGGGAGTGTTTTGGTGTTGAAATGGGATGATTTGGTGAAGAATTGGAAGAGATATGGTAGAGAAAAGGTGTAAAAATGGGAGTTGGGGGCGTTTCGTTCGAATTGGGGTTGGGGATTTTGGGGAAGATGAAGTGTTTGGGGCTGATTTGGGGTTATAATACCCGTATACCCGATCGAGTATGTGCTGGTACTCGGTCGGGTATGTCTGGAAAGTGGCCTTTTTGAGCAGCCTGCCTCCTGTACTCGATCGGGTAGTGTATTGTTACCCGGTCGAGTATTTCTGGAAAATGAAGTTTGTGAGCAGCCTGCCTCCGGTACCCGGTCGAGTATTCTTCCATACCCGATCGGGTATGTGCTTTTTTCTACTTTTGAGGCGTGTACTCGGTCGAGTGTGGGAGTCAGTCTCCTTGAACTTTAGCATTTCTATACATACCCGACCGGGTGTATAGTGATACCCGATCGGGTATCCCTTGTTTTTCAATTTTTGAATGCTTCCTCGATCGAGTAGTGCCCGGTTCCCTTTTCTTTTGGTCATACCCGACCGAGTATCAGGTTGTACTCGATCGGGTATGTCCCCAGATGCTCCAAAACCTGCATTTTTTATTTCTTTTCCTCCAAAAACCCGTGATTAGTGCCCTCTCTCACTGATCTCTCAAATAATTAGACAAAAAAATGAATTATAAACACTTGAATTAAAAAATAAAATAAACTTGGGTTGCCTCCCAAGAAGCGCCTTAGTTAACGTCGTGGCACGACGTTATTCATTTTTTTTAAGTGGGATCGTGAACATCCCTTGATTCATTTTTTGTGGCCTTATTTAGCCATTTTTCAAATTTATTTTTCGGCCTTCTCCAGTAAGGCCGGGGTTCCTTTCTCATTGTCACCTCCATCATAGGTGGATTTGTTTCACATTTTATTACATTCCTTCCTGTCAAGGATGACTTCTCTCGTTTATCTTTCTCTTCTTGAAGAAATCTGATTTTATCCGCTTCTTTGAAAAACAGCGGTTCTTGTGGTTCAACAACATGTAAAGAACACAGAGTTGGATTCTGCATTTGTTTTTTCGTAGAGTCCAAGATGTTGAACTCTACTTTTTTATCATCGAACTCTAAAGTTAGTGAACCACTAGAAACGTCAATTTTCGTTTTTGCAGTCTTCATGAAGGGTCTACCCAAAAGGATGGGTGTTGTTTGGTCATCAGTTCCCATTTCAAGGACATAGAAGTCAACAGGAAAGACCATATTTTCTACTTCTACTAGCACATCTTCTACTACACCCTTCGGGTAAGTACTAGAATGATCCGCCAGTTGAATCACTACACCTATTTGATGTAATGGGCCAAGTTGTAGAGTTTTATAAACAGAATAGGGGATGACATTTATCGATGCCCCTAAATCCAACAAGGCCTTAGGAAATGTGGTGTTTCCTATTTTGCAAGGGATAGTGAACATGCCTGGGTCGTTACATTTTTCGGGGAGTTTTCTCTGAAAAATGGCCGAGACGTGTTCACTAACTCTAACCTCTTGTTTCCCCTTCAATTTATCTTTCCTTTTTGTTTTGCATAATTCTTTTAAGAATTTAGCAAAACGAGGGACATTTTTCATTAAGTTAAGAAGCGGAATGTTTACCTCACACTTTGCGAAGGTTTCATAGATGTCGGCATCTTTTTCTAGCTTCTTCGTCTCCTTCAGCGCCTCAGGAAATGGGATTTCTTGTTCGTATGATGAGGGTGGGGGAAGCTTGGTTTCTGTGATTTCCTCCTCCGGTGGGACTACTTTTCCAGGGTCCACACCCTCAGTCTCTTCATCGTTCTCTTCTGCCTCTTTCGACGTTGCACCACTTCTCAACGTTATAGCATTCACATGTTGTCTCGGGTTTTGCTCCGTTTGAGATGGGAGTTTACCCGAGTCTTTTGTTTCAAGTCGGTTCACGGCATTTGCAATTTGACTGACTTGGCTTTCCAAATTCTGAATGCTGGATTTGATCTCATGCTGAAATTGAACCATGTTTTGTTGCATGGTTGAGACATTTGAGGTGAGTGCTCGGATCATGTCCTCGGTGGACATACTTGAGCTTGACGTCTGGCCTTGGTGCTTTAAGAAAGTTGGTGGCAAGGGCTGATTTTGAGGATTCCCATACCTCAAATTCGGGTGATCTCTCCACCCAGGATTGTAGGAGTTAGAGTGTGGATCATACCTCTTTTGACCTTGAAATCCCAAAGCATTGACTTGCTCGGAATTCTCCTCTTGTAGTGTTGGGCAAGAATCGGTGGGGTGCCCCTGTGTTGAGCATATGCCGCAGAACTTGACTTCTTGGTGTTTTGGATTTAAGAGGAAATCCTTTACCAAAGAAGTTAAGCCGGCTACTTGACTTTCCAACGAGATGTTGGACTCCGCTGCCATGACCCGTTTTGATGATGACCTCCCATTGTAGTGTCTAGAATTCTTGGCCAACTCCGAGATGAGATTCCTAGCTTGGGAAGGGGTTTTGTTGACAATTCCCCCTCCAGATGCTGCGTTCACCAGGCGTCTATCTTGCTCCGCAAGACCGTCATAGAAGTAGAGGATGAGGTCTTGCTCTGTGTAACCATGATATGGGCAGCTAGCACACAATTTTTTAAAACGCTCCCAATACTCATATAATGTCTCATCATCTTTTTGCTCGATGTTGCTTATTTGTTTTTTCAAAGATGATGAGACGGATGCAGGGTAGTACCTTTCTAGGAAGTACTTTTTCATTGATGCCCATGTATCTATACTCCCTGACGGGAGATAGAATAACCAATCCTTCGCCGTGTCTTTGAGGGAGAATGGAAAAGCCCTCAACTTGATTTGTTCCTCGGTGACTCCATTTGGGCACATGCTTGTGCAGACAATATGGAATTCCGAGAGATGTTTGTTTGGGTCCTCGCCCCTTAGGCCATGGAAGGATGGCAGTAGATGTATGAGCCCAGATTTTAGCTCAAATGTATTACCTTCATCGAGTGTAGGGAAGGTAATACATAATGGTTGTTGATTGAGATTTGGAGCAGTGAGCTCCCGTAGTGTTCTTGTCTCAAGAGCCATGGTTATTGACTCTTCGGTCTCGCTAGAATGAGAACTAGCGCTGGATGAATCTCTGATAGATGATTCCTCCGAGTCGGTATTAGAAAATTTACTGTTCAACCGCTCGAAAGTTTGTTCTATTTCTGGGTTTGTTTGATATGTGATTTTGTTTATGGAGCGATGTTTAACCATAAACTCCACTAAGCTCAGAAATAGAAGAAATAAGAACTCTTTATATTTTTATTTAATATTTTTTTTTATTTTTCTTGATATGAAATAAAAGAAAAATTAATTGCCTTTCCCCGGCAACGGCGCCAAATTTGACGTGCACTTGTCGTTAGGTGCACTCAAAATAAATACAATACAACACTAATACATAGTATAGTTTAGTAAGGTTCGTATCCACAGGGAAAGGAATACTTTTCTTTTAAATAAATAGTAACAAAAAGGGGGGTTTAGATTTGTTTGCTTTAAAAACACTAAGATAAACAACCTATATGCGTTTAATTCAATGAGATGAAGACTTGGTTTTTGCTTTTATCCACTTAATGAAATGTTCGTCGATCCCGGTTATATCTTTAACTATCTTCCTCTCGAATACTCAATCGAGGAGTATATCCAGTTCATCGAGAGTAGTTATTAATAACGAGATGCGTTCATTAATAAAACTTACTATCGAGTCAATATAGAACAAGCGCCGTATATTAACTTGATGTTAGTCCCAAAATTCTAACAATCATACAACCATAGCATTGATAAAGAAGCAGATAGAAAGAAATCGACAAGATTGAACGCGAATCTGATATACCGTATGAATCTGCCGCTACTCTCCCTGGAGAAGGAGAGCAGCGGCAACCCTACTCTCTCTATCTTTACGCCTCTGCGTTTCTAAGCCTCTCGCGATCAGTTGTGGTTCCCGTAAGTTAGCCTCCTTTTATAGGAGAAATTGGCTAACTTACGGGTTACAAGGAAGCCCACGGGCTGATACACATTTGTGGCCCGTATTACACGATTAATTAATAACTACACAAATACAAAGATAACTAACTAGATTGAACACCATAAAATATTCCCAACAATCTTCCCCTTGGTGATCAATCGTGTTGAATCAGCATTGCAGCGCAGATATGTTTGTCTTTGTTGTTATTGAGCTTCCTTTGTCTTTGAACTTGACTTCTGAGGAAGGCTATCTGAAGAAATTCTTGCAATCTCCCCTTTGATGTCTTCTTGACAATTTGATCTTTGATGCCGGGGGTTGAGGGACCTTTAGTATCTTGCATGTAGTCCTTGCTTTCCAGAAGTTGCTCTTGATCAGCTTGGATGAAGTCCGGTGACGCCTCTAGAATGAATGTTCTTTGGAGAATAGGAGACGCCCATGGAATTCATCTTCAGGACACGAGTATTTATTTGACCTCTGTCTCCTCCACAATGTAGTCTTTTTGACTATTTGGAATGAATGCATTTGAGGAGAACTTATCGGTGGCACAGCGGAACATAATGATTGTTGATTTGAGAGTGTAGCTGACCATTTGAGTTGCGGAGATAGGAGAGAGGGTGTTGAATTTTGTGATGGAGGAGTGAAGTGTCCCAGAATGATTTGTTCAGTGTTAACAGCATGTGGACCACTCTCCCCCTCATGACGATCCGATGAGTCGGGACGTCATGCTTTTATTCTTTTATTCTTGTCAAAAAAAAAAAAAACTGATCGTGAGAGGCTGAGACGCAGAGGCGTAGAGATAGAGAGAAATTAGGTTGCCGCTGCTCTCCTTCTCCAGGGAGAGTAGCGGCAGGTTCATACGGTATATCAGATTCGCGTTCAATCTTGTCGATTTCTTTCTATCTGCTTCTTTATCACTGCTATGGTTGTATGATTGTTAGAATTTTGGGACTAACACTTGATAGTAGCAATAAACTTAAGATGAAAACGATTGAGATTGGTAACCTCAACACAAGCGGTTTATTGGTTTAATCAATATAATTAATTCCCCTTGGCATATTAACCATGAGATGCATGCATTAATATTCCAAGTTTACTACCGTTGAAAGAACCGGATTAATAACAAGCGTATTAACCGATCGATTCTAGTAATAATTAATATGAGAAACAATACTAGTTGATACTTTAAGTAATGTTTAAGATATTAACATGAAATATGAATGGGAATCAATTAATACTCAAGGAAGAATATTAAAGAAAATGAATCCTACTATGATTAATATCAAGATGTTAACTAATTGTCATCTTAGTAACACTCCGCAATATTAACATAGAGGGAGAAATAGTTATTACTATAACCAATGTCAAGATGTTAACTAATTGTCATCTTAGTAACACTCCCCAACTTGGATATAGAGATAGTATTTGAAAGGAAGAATTAATATTCAAGGAAGAAGATTAAAGAAAATAACTCACAACTTACAAATTCATTAAGCTTCAAAGTAGCAAAACCAAGATGGAAGAGTTTAGCTCCTCATTTGGAGACTAAGCATGATGAAAAATATAAAGAAAGAGCTATTCTATACTGAGCTTAGATGTACAAAGGAATTGGATATCTTTTTGTGAAGGAAAGGAGGAGTATTTATAGGCTTTTGGGATGGGATTCGGGTACTCGATCGGGTATATACATGGTACCCGATCGAGTACGTGTGTAACACTCGATCCGAGGCATACTCGACCGGTTTCAGGCTATTTTCTTAGAGTATACCCGATCGAGTATATATGAATACCCGGTCGAGTATGCTTAGAAAATGGTATTCGGACCATACTCGACCGATCTTCGTTTGAAATTCAAAGGAATACCCGATCGGGTATGTCGGTCTACCCGATCGGGTATAGACATAAAATCGTGGCCGAAATCTTCCCGGCATGTTCCTTTGTCTTCGGATCTGATCTGATTTGAAGTTCCAACCTAATACCCGATCGAGTATAGCTAATACTCGACCGAGTATAGACCAAAATTCAGGATCTTCTTTTGTCTTTGAACTTTTGCACCTTCTTTCCGCTTTTTGGGTTCACCAATTGTACTTCGAGTGATCAATACCTGTTTGAGCTCAGAATATATCTAATCTAACCTATTTACAAGAATTTAACAAACTAATCTATTACACCAAAAGTGTGTAATTTCCAAAGTAAAGGTCACGCAAAACTAATTAAAAAACGCAAACATAAATATGGAAATTACGAACGTATCAATGATATTCTGCCAGACGAATTTTTGGCATTTGAAATCTGTAATACTTGCCATTGGTTCAGCCTCCACCCACTTAGTGAAATAATCAATTCCGACAATGATGTACTTTAGTCCTCCGGGAGCAGTAGGTAGGGGCCCTAGCAAGTCGATCCCCCACTTGGCAAACAGAAGGGCAACTGTCATCAGGGTGTAGAAAGTAGCTGGCCGACCAGGAACCGGTGCATACAACTGGCAGACCTTGCACTTTTTGGTATGAGCAAAGCAGTCTTGTTGGATTGTTGGCCAGTAGTACCCCTGAAAGATGATCTTCCTTGCCATTGTTTTAGGCCCCTGGTGGCTGGAACAAATCCCTTCGTGAATTTCTTCCATTACCGTCGCTGCTAGACCAGGTGGTAGGCACTTCAGATATGGTCCTCCAAATGTTTTTTTGTACAGCTGCCCGTCCACCAGTTCGAACATGGATGCCCTCCTCTGAATGCACTTCATATTGTATGCTGAATTTTTGTCTTGTGGGAGGGTCCCGTCCTTTAAATAGTTGGTCATATCCGTGACCCAACTGGGAAGGGCATAAGAGATGGCTTCTACCTGGAGGACCATAGTTGTTGGCGTTGTTAGGATTTCCCGATGGGCAAACCGCTGGATGTGAGCAGGGATCATCTGTGCATGGTCATCAAGAGATGCATTCTCCAATTTAGATAAGATATCTGCTTCCTCATTTTCTATTCTGGAAATCTGGTCGAGCACTACATGTTCAAACTTTTCAATCTGTTCCTCAACCAGTTCCTTGCAAGCCTTCATTCTTTCTTCTTTGGTTTCAGCCATGCCATTCACTTGGTGGACCACCAGCTGGCTGTCTGATCGGACCTTGAGCCAATCGGCGCCTAGGGCCTTTGCATATTTTAACCCTGCAACGAGAGCCTCATATTCGGCCTCATTGTTGGTTACTTTGAAGTCAAAATGGATGGAGTAGTATGCCTTAAAACCTTCAGGTGATGTGATCACAGCTCCACCCCCACAGCCTTTAGCACTCGATGCACCATCTACGTGCATTTCCCACCATTCATCCCTCATGATGCCTTTTGTCTCGATCTCTGAAGGCCGAGCAGTACATTCTGCTATGAAATCAGCCAATGCTTGGCCTTTGATCGTGGGTCGGGGTCTAAAGTCCACCTCGTATTGCCTGATCAGGAGACTCCACTTTGTGATGCGCCCGCTAGCCATCGGATTTCTCAGGATGGTAGCTAGTGGTTGTGTTGTATATACGGTTATCGGATGTGCCTGGAAATAAGGTGCAAGCCGTTTGATGGCTGCTATTAGGGCCAACACCGTTTTCTCCATCAGAGTGTATCTAGTCTCAGGGCCGTTCAGGGCTTTACTTACAAAATATATAGGACTCTGGATGCCATCTTCTTCTTTTAGTAACACAGAACTCACAGCTAGATCGACCACAACAAAGTACATATAAAGATGTTCCCCTGGGTCAGCTTTTGTTAATACCAGAGGAGAAGATAGATACAACTTGAATTCCTCGAAGGCCGTTTGGCATTCGGCAGTCCATTCAAAGGGGTTTGACTTTTTCATAATCTGGAAAAATGGAATTGCCCGATCAGCCAGTTTAGATAAGAACCTGCTCAAGGCTGCTAATCGACCGGTCAATCTCTAAACCTCCTTCAGGTTCCTTGGAGCTTCCATATCCATTATCGCCTTTACCTTTTCAGGATTAGGCTCAATGCCCCTCTCACTAATCATGTATCCCAAAAATTTGTCCCCCTTTACAGCAAAGACACATTTTTTGAGGTTCAACCTCATGTTTGCTTTCTGCATTATCCCTAACACCCTTTCTATATCCAGGATATGGCTCTCCTTTTTTCGGATTTTGATCAGGATGTCATCAACATAGGCTTCCATTGTGACCCCCAATACATCTTTGAAGAGCATTCCAATCATCCTTTGGAAAGTAGCCATTGGGTTTTTTAACCCGAATGACATAACAATATAGCAAAATACCCCGTCCGAAGTTACAAACGTTGTTTTTTCAGCGTCATCTGGGTGCATGAAAATTTGATGATACCCCCAGAACGCATCCATGAAGCTTAACAACTCACATCCTGCTTTCTCATCTACTAACAGATCGATCCTCGGCACCGGATATGGATCCATGGGACAAGCTTTATTCAAGTCCGAATAATCTACACACATCCTCCAAGTGGACCCCTTCGGAGCTAGCACAACATTGGATAACCATTCAACATGGATCACCGGGCTGAGCAAGGTGGCCACTTCCTGTTTCGTGAAATCACGCCGTTCGGTGGCCTGGTATCTTTTCTTTTGCTGAACGGGCTTTACATCAGGCCGAATGGCCAGCTTGTGGCAAATTATGTCCGGATCAATGCCCAACATATCTTCTGACCCTCAGGCGAACAATACTTGAAACTTCTTCAGTACTGTTATTATACCTTCCCGAATTTCAGCCTCCAGATCCACCCCAATGGCCACCTTTCGGTTGGGGGAGAATCCAGGTCAATTTTCTCGAGGAGGGTGGCAGGCTCAGGATGTGCCTCGAACTCCGTTCGACGTGTTTCCATATCAATGCTATTTACCTGCATTCCACGGGCGTTCATATGGCAAGATCAGTTCTGGCCACCCCGACCCCAGTGTCTGTGGGGAATTTGATGCATGAGTGGCGGACAGAGGCTATGGCCTCCAGATCTTCCAATCCCAGTCGGCCCAAAATGGCATTGTGGGCACATTTGATATCTACTATCACGAACGTCATTCGGACTGACGCCCTGTGTGTTTCATCCCCAATTTCAACCATCAATTGGATGGTCCCCTCAGCTTTGATGCAATTCCCGGTGAAGCTTGCCAGTGGTGTCCTCAGGTGGGTCCGCTGACTTTTCTGGAGGCCCATTTTCTCGAACGATTGTAGGTACAATACGTTCACACTGCTTCCCGTGTCGACCAACACCCGGCGAATTAAAGCACCGTCTATACACATACTTACCACCAACTCGTCCCTGTGTGAACTTGGTGAATTTGGCAAATCTGCGGGCCCAAAAGTGATTGGGTCCATCCTTCCTTTCTTCTGGGGTGGCATGGCTACAGAGCCCACGTACAGGCTTCGCTCGAACTTCTTCCGTTCGGCGTTCGAGTCGCCCGTCTTTCCACCCCCAAATATCACCTTCACCTCCATCATGGGCTTCTTACCCGGGTTCCCTGAACCTTCTGGTTCATCTCTGGGAGGATTATATACATCATTTTTGGGGCGAGCATCACGCTGTACATCTCGCCTCCAGCTGTTAGATCTCCTGACCGGCTTCAGAATGCCTGTAGCATTTAGGTCCATATTTACATATTTACCTAGATGACCCATCTGGATCAACTTCTCAATGGCTATCTGCAATGCCCGACAGGATTGGGTGGAGTGACCGCCCCTGTTATGGTATTTGCAAAAAGCATTTGCATCTGTCCCCATAAATCCTTTGGTATCAGTGAGAGGGGGAATGTTATCCTTCTCTTTTTGATAAATGGTCGCCACAGAAAGGACCAAAGGAGTGAATCGTGCCGCTCTTGAAGGTGGGGCGGCCGCTGGGATATGACCCATCCGATCGGCCAGTTTTATTGGCGTGGGGGGTGCAGCAACCTTATCCCTGATCTGGATTTCTTCTTCCAGAGTTGCATGTTTCCGGGATCTATCCAGCACTTCAGAATAAATCGTACCCGGATTCTTTTTCAGCTCTTTATACAATTCCCCCGTTCGGAGAGCGTTAGTAAACAAAGTGATGGTTGTATCATCCGTCATGCTCCCCACTTTTAGGGTTTCATCTCTCCATCTCTTGAGGAATTGATTCAAGGTCTCCTTAGGGCCCTGCCTGATACTAGTCAGGTAACTGAAATGCCTCTTGGGAGTGGCACTGGATGCAAACTGGGCCAGGAATAATGCTGATAATTCGGAAAAACTACCGATTGATCCGGGCTGCAGGGTCCCGAACCATTCCTGGGCAGTCCCCTTGAGCGTGCTGAAGAAAAGTCGGCAAATGGCCGGTTCCGACGCTCCCAATAACATACGACCCCCCTGATAACTTCTCAAGTGTCCGTGGGGATCTCCCGCCCCGTCATATATCTGACCGGTCGGCAGTTTGGCATCCCTGTGAATCCCTGCTTGCATGATTTCCCGGGTGAAAGGCTGCAGAGGGGCTCTGTTCATTTGTTCCCTCATTTCGTTCATCTGCCTCCTCATGTCGGCCATTTCTTCTTCCTGAGCTGTTAGGGGGGGGGGTGGAGTTCCCAGATTTACAAACTCCCGATTTGCCTCCGGCAAAGTTTTCCTCTGATTGTGACGTCTCTGCCCGAATCTTATACTGTTACGTTCTTCATACTGGAATTGGCGGCCAATGGGCGTATCTCCCCTGGCCCTGGACCCGGTCGGGGTGTGATCACTAAAAGTGTGATGCCTGCCCCTGGTCGCATGAGTTCTTCCGCGGTCTCCCCGGTGGGCTCGTGAGTGATTTGATCCTGTGGTGGGTTCTGCATCGGTGGTTTCATCATTGAAGGATAGGGTTGTGTATCTAGTTTCCCCGGTATAGCTGGACTGTCCCCCATCCTGCTCATCCGCCATTTGTCGCATGAACTGAGCCAAATTTCGCATGGCATGGGGGTTCCTCCTTAATGCTTCGGGGATAACGAAATCCCCGTCAGAATGCGGGTAGGCCCCCCGACTGGATTGCCCTTGGGGGGTCTGGCTTTCCCCGGTATGATGAGAAGTGATTCTTACCATCTTTTAAAATAGGCTGTTGTTTTGGTGTGAAACTTTTCGTCCAGTTCCCACAGACAACGCCAATGTTGAGGTTTAGTCCCGTAGATCCGAAAGCCCAACACAGACTTTGGATATATCAGGAAATGGATAATAATTCGGTATGTAAACGAAAACATAAAAGATTGATAATCGAATGCTCAAAAGCCCACTTGTATTAATTGACCTGTTTGATTACAAGGAAATTACCCGAACGGTACGTCGGATTGATGCTTAATACAAGAAACAAGAGTAATAAAGCTATTCTAGGGCTTGAGTATTAAAATACTAACCCTTACAATGATATTAAACCTTGTATTTATACTATTGGAGAGTATGTGATACTTTATGCTGATTGGCCGATATTCCACTGACCTGATCACCCATGCCTCCACTTGATGATGTCACAATCTGGCATTAATTGCACCTGGCCACTTGCTGGTTGTCCGTTGCCCGAACGGGATAATGGGCCCTGTAAAACATCGTTGATTTGGCCCAGGTATGATGAATGACCCGAACCCCGTTCGGTATGTCTGTTCTCTGGGCCAGCCTTTACTTGGCCTGAACCTCGTTCGATATGAATATCTCACTGGGCCTACTTATCATAAGGTAGCGGACTCGTTGTTTGAGCTTGATGTCCTGGGCCTTTAATTCGGGTATTGGGCCTCCGGGTCAATATCCCAACACCAAGATTTATCACATTTTTTACAAATGAGAACCAATCACATTTTTGAAAAATGCGCAGAGGTAATATATTGTTGGGAAATTTCCCGAGATATGACTAAAACATATTGAGTTTCCCTAAATATGACTATTTATGTTTTTAGACATTTGTATGACCAAAAGGCAAAAATTAAAAGAAAAATTCGTTCATATTAAATTGTTTAATGACCAAAATACCCTAATTTAAAAAATGTGCATTATTATGGCTCTTTATACTGCAGTTACTGCACGAGATTACTGCACAACATTATTGCACAATCGATAAGAATTACTGCACTTCCAGCCAACGTTAATTCACTTCTTATACACGTTAGGAATTTATTTACAATTCTTTTTATTTATTTATTTTTAGATGTAACTATAAATTAGTATTTTATATCCAGTTAACTATATAACATCTTTTGTCATCGTCATTGCTTTATTGTTTTCGATTCATTGCACAAAACACTTCATTCACTAATGTCATGCTCATTGCTCATATTCAACATTATCTATTGCCTTGGATTAAATGCACAACACTTAGACCTAGACAAAACCGGGCCGGCCCGCCCAGCCGCCCGCACAAATGGACAGGCTTGGGCATATATATTTACCCACCGGCCCGGCCCGAGCCCGGCCCGCAATAAGATATGGGCGGGCTTGGGTTAGGGTGTAGGCCCGTTCGGGCCGATAAGCCCGGCCCGCTACATTTAGTATATATAAATATATATATTTATATATATACTAATTTATTTATTTATTTGCATATACACATGTATATTTATATTTAATAGTTTTTCTTTATACATATTTATAGTTTATTATGTTTAAATTTAAATTTTGTTCTTAACAACTAGCCCAACCTATATAATATCTATTTTTGTACTTAAAGATAATACTTTGTGCTTAAATTTTAAATTTTAGATATAATTTCTCATTATTATTTTTGTGTAAGTATTTTTTTGTATGTGGTGAAAGACGTATAAACATTATAAGCGTATTAATTATTTTTTAAATGTTGTAATACTATTTTTAAAGTATTTAAAAATTCATATAATTTTGAAAAAATTAAAGTTTTCCCGGGCCGGGCGGCCCGGTGGACTACCCGGTCCGCTCTTATGGACAGGTATGGACATAGGGTTAGGCCCGTTTTTGCGGGCCGGGCCAGGCCCGCACACACATGATGGGCAGAAAATTTATAAAAAGCCCGGCCCGAGCCCGGTCCGAACCCGTTTTTGTACAGGTCTAACAACACTCTTTCTCAATACATTCATTAATTGCTCGTATCTCAAAGCTTAAGAACCTAAGAATATGGTCGAGTGACAGAGTGCCTGCTGTAAACAAATCCAAACCGGAGGATTTCAGATATTGCTAAGAACAGATCCAAACAGGGGATTAAAATACGGCTAATCCAAGATTGAGGAAAGGAAGATGAATTGGTCGATTGAGGTTGACCCAATAATAATCAAACAAAATAATTACATGGGAACATTCCAAACAATAGAAGAAGATAAACGCTTGCCAACCACGCATCCCAAAAAATTGAATTTGAAGATTCAAACAAACATCCGTGACACCAGCGATGGCTACTCCATAAAAAATGGACGGCGATGGCAACGCGAGGATCCGACCACCAGCGATCGTTAGTCGATTGCCGCTGAAGTCCTCGGCACCCCTGCGCAGGTGCGAGGTCGTCGACAACCTCCAGGTGGGCCATCGTGCATGAGGTCTGTGGTGGTTCTTCAGTTCCCTCTTGGCGGCGAAGGTGTTGCGTCTAGATCAGCATTGATGATTCCTCTACGCCTCTCCAGATGACGCAGTTCCTGCAACGGAGGGTATCTTCCAGGTCGGGGAAGATCTCTTGGGCCAATATAGATCGGCTACAATTAGGGTATTAGGGTTTTATAATAACAATCTAAGGGCATTTTAGTCCCTAAAAATAATTAATTATTTAATTATTAAAAAATTAATTAATTAATACGAATTTTGATATTATTTTGGTAAAAAAAGTCATAAGGTCATAGATTGAGAAACTGATAGACTTTTAGTCATACCTAGGATAATTATCTCTATATTGTTGTCATTTTTTCAAAATATAAACACATAACGAATAGGGAGTACAATATTCATGTTGGCTTAACGATCTACGTGTGGAATAATTAAACGTTAAAACTAGCTTCCGACACAGTTAATCATCGTCGTCGTCATCATCGTAGTCGTTGTCGTCATGGGCGGAGCTAGGGGTGGGCCAACCTAGGCCATGGCCCACCCCAAAATTTAAAAATGGTTTAATTTTTAAGGTAAAAAATTTCGTGTAAATTTTTTTCTAAAAATATTCTTTGTACCGGCCCAGTCCGGCCTAGTGCCCTGGCTCCGCTCTTGGTTGTCATTTTCATCGTCGTCGTCATCATCATCATCATCATCATCATCATCAGTATAATAACAGTGTAAACAAAAAATTATGAAACTCGGTCCAATCGGAATCCATATATCTTTTAGATTCTTTTGTACATTTAGAGCACGTTTGGTAATACCCAAATCGGCTCTATTGACTGATTATGCTGGAATTAATGAAGTTCTACAATAAATTTAATCAGAATAGTAAAAAAAGTAACATCAATCATATTTATTGTTATTACTATAGTATTACACAATTATGTGCGCGAAATAAAAAATTATGATGAAAAAGTTGATCGATATAAATCAAAAAGAGCATCATCAGATTTTTAATTCACTGAAATTTTGGCCTATACAGCTATACTCATTATTCAAAAATTTTCCCAACAGCCCAGCGCTCGTTACCCGCCTCCATCTCAGAATGGCCATTTCGAGTAGGCCATATGAGTAAAAAGGGAAGGAGACGATGGGGGCTTATATGAAGTTTATTTATCTCAAAAGGGAAGGGTCCCTCCCATTGCACTTGGCAGTTGGGACTTGGGGGTTGATGATAATTAATCACTTCACTTATTGTCCCTCTTCACGGTTTGGAGTCTAGAAATAACATGCACCGCCATTATATTATTATTATTATTGTGGGCAACTACTTCATTGATGGCGTAAAAAATAAAAGGAAATGGAAATATTATTCCAGAGAAGGGAAAATTAAGGTAAACAGTTCCCTGTACGGGCGTTTTGATCTTGTCTCTTGGATCGATCATTGGTAATAACTCGTTACTTTCGTTAGCTGGACCGTCCAGCCTGGACGTGCGTACAAGCTGTTTGATAGTATGTCATTGAATGCTCCTGCAAGTTAGTAGATGCCAAAAAATGATTTTTTATAAACCTTTTTCGTTAAAAACATTTTATTCTTTTTTTTCTAACACTTCCGAACCAACAGATAATTTACTGCAGTTTCATTTAGTGTCATTTTCAAGTTAGATTTTGAATTAATTGCATGCAATAAAAACTTTGCTTGTAGTGATGGAGATATGATAATGTTGACAAGCAAGTCTATGGACACACAGCATGAGTGTTTTGCGGAGTTAATGAACTCACCTAAAAACAGCTGACCTGGTAAGATGATATAAAATGAATCTTTTTTCATTTCTTTTCTGCGAATGCACTAAATCATGGTCATGTTCTGCTCCTAAGTCCTTCAAGTTCTAATGGAGATTAATGATTCTCATTCAAGAAGCGGAAGCTTCAGAGTAAACAGCTCATCCATATGGAGGAACAATGGGACTGATGCTTTTGTGAAGTCATCGAGGAAGGAAGATGATGAGGTGGCTCTTATGTGGGCTGCCCTTCAGAGAGTTCCGACCTATGACCGTCTAAAGAAGGGATTGATTACTGGGTTATTAGGTGAGACCAGTGAAGTTGATATTAAGAACATAGGATGTGATGAAAAGAAAAAAATCCTTGAGAGGTTAATCAAAGTCCCAGAAAGAGATAATGAGAGGTTCTTATTGAAACTTAAGGAACGCATTGACAGGTATGTGTCAAAATGGACAAGATAAATTGATAGTTAAGAGACAGAACATGTTGCTCATGAATGTACCACTTTTCTCTAGTTTTGATTGTTCCAGGACTTACTTATGTGTTTGACTTTACCAGGGTCTCCATTGATATCCCTTCAGTTGAGGTCAGATTTGAGCATTTAAATGTGGGTGCTGAAGCTTATGAAGGAAAAAGAGCTTTGCCTTCTATCACGAACCTTTTCTTAAACATACTGGACGTAACTATTCTAACTAATGTTCATATCTTCTCGTCATCTGGAAGCTTGCCCCTCTCTTATCTTGCATTTAAAAATTACTGTCCATCAACAGGGGATATTGAACTGTCTCCACCTACCTACAAACAAGAAACATGTTTCTATTCTTCGTGATGTTAGTGGAATCATCAAGCCTGGCAGGTACTGGTTATATAGCTGTTTAAGCTCAATGGAAGATTGGGGGGGGGGGGGGGGGGGGGGGTTCTGACCAAGGACCATACAAGTTTGGGAAAATATTACCTGTAAACTTTTGCTATACATATTTATATGAATGAAAGATTATATATTCTTTTTATCGCTGCAAACATAGCGTTTTTGGGTCTCTGAAAAATTAATTTTTTGTATTCATCCCTAGCCTTTCCACTTCATTGTTTATGTTTGGGGAGCTTGGGAAACTCACCATTCTCATTACAAATTTATGCTCCTGGCTCCCTCGTCAACGTAGCTCACAGATCTCTAGCATCAGTTTATTTTACATGGAGGTTGGCAGATGGGGATTGAAAACAGAACTGCTTAAATTATGGGGATAAATAACACCAAAACAATTTTACATGTAAAATGTTTTGCTTTAAAAATATATATGAATGATATAATATGCTGTTGACCTACTGGATGGATTTCAGACTGACATTGCTCCTAGGGCCTCCAAGTTCGGGGAAAACCTCTCTTCTGCTGGCATTGGCAGGGAAACTTGATCCTAGTTTAGAAGTAATAAAACAACTACTCCTGTATTGCTTCTTAGTATCTGCTGTATTCCTTGCAAATTTCTTGATAACTAACTATTACGATACATTCTATTGATTGTTAGTTTTCTGGAAGAGTTTCTTACAATGGGCATGAGATGAATGAATTTGTCCCCATGAGGACTGCTGCTTACATCAGCCAACAGGATGTCCATTTTCCAGAAATGACTGCCCGAGAAACACTGGCATTTTCTGCAAGATGCCAAGGTGTTGGGTCCAGATATGGTTAGAATCAGTTGCTGTTCTATATTGCCTTCCTGAACTATTTGTTTTGTTTACGCTTCATTTGGAACTCGGGAAAGGCTAGGAAAATAAAATGTGGAGGAAAATACAGCGGAATTTGAACAAAATGTGGAGGAAAATATAATGTTGGGGAGAACACAACACTAGTTCAAAGTCAATTAATTATTTTTTATATTTCTTCAAACACATGTTATTTATTGATTTATATCTATCATATATAGAGGCTAAGAAATCTAAAAATTTCTAATCTTTTAAAAAATGCTTTAATCATATTGAAGAAATCTTAGAAACAACTCCCTTTAGCATTTTTCTATTCCCTAGCATTTTCCTAGATCGAAACAGTGCCTTTAATGTTTAACTATATTCCATAAGTTTGCCCACTTATCTTTGGTACTCTATGCTTCTTTGTTCCAGAAATTTTAGCAGAGTTATCTAGAAGAGAAAAAGCTGCAAATATTATACCTGACCGTGATATAGATATTTTTATGAAGGTAGCAAAGAAAGATTCTTCACTACTCATTTTTTTTTGTATTTGTTCTATTTATTCATTACATTTTCATATACAGCGGTTGTGTTGCTACCCCCTCCCCCAATGAAAAGAAGAAGAAATAGTTATAGAATAAAATTAATAAATAAAAATGTTTTGAAACCCAACAACTTAGGCATATGGGGATACTACAACTCCACATCAGTGTATGTAGTGTGTGATTATTACTCAAACGGTGAAACCATTGACAAGATGTCTCTAGTCATTAAGGCTCCGTTTGGAACATCGAAAGTTCTAGGAAAAATATAGGAGGAAAGTAGAGAGGCAATTTGGAGCAAAGAAAGATGAGGGAAAAAAGTATTGCTTCAGACTCATTATTAGGTATTTTATTTAACTCATTTCATTTAAATATATATACTCCATATTATGTAAAGACTAAGGAATTTTTTGTATATTTTAATTTTTTTGATCCAACTTGATTACCCTTCATACATTCCAAGGTAAACCAAACCTTAAAAGACCATTTTCCTTTGTACATATATATGTATATAGATTTATATGTTCGTGTATGTGTCTATATATACTTATATACACCATATATTATTTCCCCACCATTTTTTCCGAGCTCCAAACTTTGCTTAAAGTTATTGGTGTGAATGCTTCAGGCTGCTGCAACAGACGGTCAGGAAGCAAATGTGGTTGTAGATTACATCATCAAGGTACCAACTATATTTTTTTAAATTAAATCATATCTATAGAATTCCTTAATTATCTTATATACTCATTTGGGTTTTTAGATTTTGGGGCTTGAAGGCTGTGAGGATACATTCGCAGGAAATGAATTGTTTAGGGGCATGTCAGGAGGAGAGAGAAAGCGGCTTACTGCAGGTATGCAAGTTTTTTTTGTTGCTTGATTTCAAAATACTTTTATTTTAAAAAATTACTTTCAGTAGGAGTAAAACGCGTGTTTTTCACTAAATAAGAGTACAAATGATTTTATTCCCTAAGACTACGTATTCCATCCATACCGTATGCCTGTAACCTAATTTGCTCCATTAGATTTATTCACATAATTATTAAATAAATTGCATCTGCCTACACTTACTGCCAGCTGCCGCGGACGGCTAGTTGTGCCGCTGCCGAACGGTGCCATCTTTCTTCTTCAACCATCCTTTTGTATTTTCATTTGGGCTGGTGAATATGGTTTTAGGATGACATTATAGTTTCCAGATGACATTATTTGGCTATGGTCTTCGAAACCTAGGATCAGAGTACCAGTTTGACAATATTTGCCTGGTCTTGTGGCATTTTCCATAGTCTGGTGGTGATTGAGTTATTTTAATTTTTGTATTATAATAAAAAAATACATTGTTTAAGAGTAATTTTGTCCATCCTTATAATCTTTACTCCTATTTTGAAACTAAGACATTATGTCCTACTAGGAAAACCCTTATCTTTAACATCTGTTTACAAAATTCTACTCCCTCCGTCCCTAAAAGGATTGCCAAGTTTGACCGACACGTAGAATAATAAAGTAAAAACTGTGTGGTAAAGATTTGTGCAAAGGAGAGAGAAATAACAGGAGCCACAAATTGATTGATTAAAAGGGAAAGTGGCAAAGTTTTTGGGACAACCAAAAAAGGAAAGTTGACAAAGTTATAAGGGACGGAGGGAGTATAATATAATTTGATAACCCATTAAAGTGAAATTCGTTTTTAGTCTCCACCTGAAAACTAAAGTTTTTTGGTCAAAGTTCTTTGAGATGGCTACCAACCTATTACTATTAAGTATTAACATGAGACCAAATAAATGTACTCTTCAAAGGAGGGACTGAAAACAAAGATGACTAATTTTGGGGGGATACAAAACATATTTTTTATTTTATTAGCCACCTAAGATTTTTCATTTACAACATTCAACTAACTGAATATTAACAGGAGCAAATCAATACATTTTCATTTATAAGGGATCAATAAACATTATTTTTTTAGAAGGGAACTAAAAATGGATGTTGCTATATCTTTGGGAATTGGGACTAAAAACATAATTTACCCTGCTTTTCACAAAAAACATAATTTACCCTGCTTTTTATTCAATGCTTAGAGTTCTAACAAGCTGAATGACAACATTATAGGAGAAATGCTTGTGGGGCCAGCCAACGTTTTCTTGATGGATGAAATATCAAGTGGTCTAGACAGTTCAACTACATTCCAAATTATAAAATCCATCAAACAATATGTACACACTCTCAGTGGGACAGCTGTAATTTCTCTTCTTCAGCCCGCACCAGAATGTTATGACCTGTTTAATGATTTAATACTCATATCGGAAGGTCAGATTGTCTATCAGGGTCCTTGCGACAATGTGCTTGATTTTTTTGAATATCAAGGGTTTAGATGTCCTGAAAGAAAAGGAGTTGCTGACTTCTTGCAAGAAGTAAGTGAAAGTATTATTGACAGATATACAACCTGCTAGCTAAGACTTTTAGCCCATTTAGTACGCAGTAGGCATTAATTCTGCCTTATCACCCAGATTTTTCACCAAATGCAACCTATGGTTACTGCACAACTGGCCAACAATAAAAATGCAGTGTGTTACATTTTTAGCTGGCATGGATCCACCCATATTTTTCACAAATGCCAACTAGTGTTACTGCATAACTGAGTTTTAGCTTTATTTTTTTGACATTATTTTCTTTAGATTATTTATATATTGATTTTAACTATTATTTTAGTTAACTTGGTTTATTAAGATATTTCACCCATAACACACAACTTCAGCAGAATTAGCCTCTTCAGCCATTTTGAGCCTAAGATGGCTCCTGAAATCGCTGAAGTGGCTAAATAGGATTTTTTTGACGTTGTGCCTTAACTAGCTTAGTAAGCTAAATTATCTTAATAAATTATATAAAAGCTATATTTAAATATGTTGAGGAGATAAATATACTACCTCCGTCCCATTAGAAGGTTCCCGTCCACTATTCATATGGTCAACTTAAATCATTTTTAATCTTTTGCTTTACATATCAAATTTTTATCACATTTACATTTTTTTTATCAGGCTTTGTAGCGGTTTTAATGTAGTTTCTGAATACGTAAATTTTATTTACTAAAAATAATCAGTGTGAACAGGGATTAAGTTGCTTCACCGTCAGTCAAGCATCGTAAACCATTACAGGAACCTTCTAGCGGGACGGAGGGAGTATAAAAATTCAAAGTAGAAGTATCAATTTCTTCTATTTCAGTATAGACATACACTTTTGCATTACTATTTTCTCAATATTAGCTGCTTCAGTTGATGGAGGAAATAAGTTGATTTTTGGTGAAGAAACTGGCTGATTACTATAAAATGAAGCCTAGCAAACATACTGATAATAACTGAAACAACTGCACTGAACCTATTGCTCTTTGATTGCAGGTAACATCAAGGAAAGATCAAATGCAGTATTGGGTCTGTAAGGACAAGCCTTACAGGTTTGTGACAGTTGGGGAATTTTCTGAGGCATTTCAGTCATTTCATGTTGGTCGCAAGTTAGGTGATGAACTTGCTATTCCATTTCCAAGGATTAAAAGTCACCCTGCTGCTTTGACTACCAAAAGATATGGTGTCAGTAAGATGGAGCTCTTGAAATCTTGTTTTTCGAGAGAAGTTCTGCTGATGAAGAGAAACAGGATTCTTCATATATTTGGATTTTCTTGGGTAATTCCTTCGGGTTATTCTTGTCTTGTGTGTTTTTCCTTATACATTTTTTCCTTCTTTTTTAATCTGTAGAGTTTAATAGTTAAGACTTAAGAGCCATGTAAATTTTTAGATTTTGGACCTGAAAGGTTTGCTATTTATTAATTCAGGATTGGAAAGATGAAAACTATTAAAATATGACTATAAAATAATGAATTTGATTCTTTATATACATCAATTTTTTAATAAACCCTTTATGGAGTATAATTTTGATTTGTGAAGAATTTTCATTGAAAATAAACTTTAAATAATTAGAAAAGCAGATTCAATGTTCATGATTTTTTAAGTCCTAGATTGATACTAGTATACTAACTCTGTCCCTACTTTAATTGTGCACTTTTTTTAATAAACTGGGAGGTATGTGGTAGAAATTTGACAGAAGAAGAGACAGACACTATCAATCACAAAATCATTTTAGTAAGGGAAATGAAAGATGATTTTATGACCAATTAGAAAGGGAAGAATGAATAAAAAGGGATGAATGGAGTAGATTCAATCATACATGTCCTAAATGGTCACTTCTCATCTTCTAGGTCCTTAAGCGAGAGCTAGCCCATATTTCCGTCCCCGAATGGTTATAACTCCTTTTATCATTGGCTTTAATTCTTTTAGGTGACACTTTTGGCGCTTATTACAATGACACTGTTCATAAGGACCAATATGAACCGAGACTCGCCAATTGGTGCACAGATCTACCTGGGCTCCCTCTTCTGGACTCTTAGTATCTTCATGTTTAGTGCATTACAAGAGTTAGCTCCAACTATTTTTCGTCTTCCAGTTTTCTACAAGCAAAGGGATCTTTTATTTTATCCTGCTTGGGCCTATGCTATACCTACATGGATCCTCAGGATTCCATTATCATCCGTAGAAATTTCTGCCTGGGTATTCTCTTCATACTATGTCATTGGTTATGATCCAGATGTTGGAAGGTAGCTATCCACTGCTGAATCAGTTGTATTTCATTCAGAGCCCATTTGGTAATGATACATTTGGCTAAAGTTGCTGAAGTGTATGAAATTGCTATACTATAATACTACTGAATTATGATATATATATTTATATATATTTATTTATAAAATTTAAATGTTTTAAGCTGCAATGACATCTTCAGCAACTTCAGCAGCTCTACTTTTTTCACCAGTAACCAATTCAACTTGCACAGTCAAATAAGTTTGTATTTGATTAACAATTTGGCTGGTAAGCTAACGCGTGGCTGCCTAAGGGCCACTAGTTCTCAACTTCAATGCAATCACCATTTCTCTTCTTTCTGGACGCAGGTTATTCAAGCTATGGATTCTACTGATAATTTACCGACAACTTTCTTCTGTGTTATTTAGATGTGCTGGGGTAATAGGTAGGAGTATGACCAACGCGTTTGTAGTTGGTTCATTCCTAATGCTTATGCTCTTTGCCTTGGGTGGTTTTATCTTGTCACGAGGTATCTTTGCAATCAATGTTTTGGAAAAATTAATCTTACGTAGATGGTCTTTAACGAGTTTATTTATTGTTTTTTTAGATGAAGTCAAGAAATGGTGGCTCTGGGGTTATTGGATATCTCCAATGATGTATGCTCAAAATGCCATCGCCGTAAATGAATTCCTTGGAAAAAGTTGGAATACTGTGAGCAATTCTCCTATCAGTACTTGATTTAAGACGAGGCTCAGTTTTACTGTAGGGAAGGTTTTTTTTCCTGGGTAGCTTGTTTTCTTGAAAAATATAGTTGTATGTGTAATAAAATGTTCAACCAACAGAAACGGACAAAGAAGTCATTTTCCTCAAGGGCCGTTAGGAAAATATATAAAGACTATTTGAAGGACATAATTTTTTGGAATGAAATTGAAGAATAGACTCAAACTTGATAAATATATGTAGACTCTTTTCAACTTATTGTGTATATATAATAGAGCGATAAAAATATCTAAATTATAAAAAAGTTAATTATGTTTCAATTTTTAGCATTTTCCTGTGAAACAAAACACTAGAAAATAGCTTTCCTTTCCTTTTTCGTTGCTTTCTTTAGTTTTTCCTGGGACCCGAACATCCCCCAAGAGTTCAAATAGTCAAGGAAAATAATTTCAATTTTTTTGGTGCTAAATACAGGAATGTTAAGAAAATGTGTACCATAAATTATTTTCGTCATAAGAAATGGAGCCTTAGTCTTGCCACATTCACCTGTTTTGGTGGTCTTGTTTATATGCAAGTCATTTTCTTCTTCGATAATTGATAGTAACTTACATTTTACATTGATGAATCACAGGTCCTTCCATTTTCATCAGAACCATTTGGTGTTCTAGTACTGAAGTATCGTGGGCTTTTCCCAGAGGCACATTGGTACTGGATTGGAGTTGGGGCGCTGCTTGGATTCACAATTATTTCAATCTTGGTTTACATTCTAGCTTTGACGAAGCTAAGACGTATAATATTTCTCCACTTTCCTTCTGTTTACCAACATATTCACACTTAGTAGTCAAAGTTTTTTTCTGGCAGCCATAATTGGCTTAATCTGCTTACCAGCAGGATAAGTAGCTATTCAATTACATTAAGCCTGTTTGGTAATGGTGTGAATTTACTGATTCTTCATTTGGATTTAAAAGCGTTTGGAAACATCCTTTTTGTCTAAATAAGTAATTTAAATGTTACTTATTTTACTCCCTCTGTCCTATTTTGGTTGGGTTACTTTCCTTTTTGGGCTGTCCCAAATGAATTCCTGTTTCTTTAGCAAGAAATATGTGGTCCATATCATTTCACTTTATTCTTTTCAAACCTCAACCACAACTTTAACTTTTTAACCACTTTGTTAATAATTGTGTGAAACTAAAACAAGGCATCCAATATGGGACGAAGGTAGTAATTATTATGTTAATGATAAGCAAAAAATAATACAAATCAGTTGGCTGAAATGAAAGTTACCAAATGCTTTTCCTTCAGAAAAATCAGAAGGTTCACCCATTTCGGCCAATTAAACCATCACCCTATGGGCCCTCGGTATTGATATGCATAATATATTTTGCAGCATTGTCACCACCTCATGCTATTCACTCACCAGAATTACATAGCAATGATCATGATGTGAGTAGTAAAGGATCCTCTCAGGTCAAGAGTGGGACTGGTAACAGGAATTGTGGGATGATTCTTCCGTTTGAGCCACACTCAATTGTGTTTAATGAAGTTAAATATTCTGTAGACATGCCACAGGTAATTCCTTAAGCAGAATTCATGCATCGTGTATATTGGGATAAAAATCTCTTCTTCCTCGTACCACTTAGATTATCTTTGGAACGAAAAAATGGTTGGGAAAGAAAAAATGCTAGTGAAAACAGTTTTTGTCAATGTTTGGTTTAAACTTGGAAAATACCAAGGAAAATCAAATTTGATTTAGATCTGTTCGGCCTTCACTGGAAGCTCCCTGGCTTTGGAGTCCTATGCACATTTACGAATTCAATAATTTAGTTAAATTCTTAAGGCTTGTCCAAAAGTGAGTCAGGGTTTACCTGAGCAGCAACCTTTGGCATTGCATAAACCTGAGCCTGAGTTATTACTTGATTCACCCAATGGTGCCTTGCTAGTGGGTTTCCACCGATGTCCCATGTTAGCTTGCGCCCTTGCACCTTGATTGCTTCCTCATGTTTTCCCACCACCTACTCTCGAGGCTTCTCCACAACCGAACTGAAGGCATATATACGGTGTGTAGACACTCAAAGAGAAAAAGTTACTTGAGTGATAGCAATGACGCTTAAAGGAGAAGTGGTTTTAAAAAATGTATCCAATCACCCCCGGATCTGGCTTAGACCACCTTGTGTTCATGCATAGTCCCGGTTAATTCGTGACTAGACATTGCCTATGCCCTAGAATACTTCCTAGTGTTTTTTACAGCATTGATTGTGTACTTGAACTAATAACGAACTAAGGGTCTGTTTGGAATATGGAAAATGCCAGGGAATAGGAAATACAGGGAATTAAATAATTGGATCAAACTCAAAAGATCAATCTTAGATGCTTCCAACATTTCCTCAAATAGGAACATAATTGTTTTCTAAAAGAAGACTTGTTCATTCTTAAAAAAAGAAGCTTCAACTACTTTTATTCTTGGGAAAGGTACGAAAAAGGTACATGTGGTTTGGGCCGTTTTCAGATAAGGGCATGTGTTTCACTTTTTGACAAAGTGGGACATGTGTTTCAATTCGGTTATCACAACAGGGGCATGGCGCCTAACGTCGTCAGAAATCGTCGGAGGAAGACGATGAATAGTAACTCCTATTATCAAAAGCGCCCGAAAAATTAAAAGAAAAATACTAGAAGGTGCACCTCGTCAAGAAGACCTCCAAACCATCTTTCTTTTTTGTTTTCAGTCACATTGCCGCCAAAAAGTTCACCGCAAAAATGATATTAGCGAAATAACTTTTATAAAACAATCCAAACAGAACTGGAACATCCAAAGAGAAAAATGGTTTGGAGTTCACCTTGATGAGGCGCACCTCCCAGTGTTTTTCTTTTAATTTTTCAGGCACCTTGGAAAATCAGAGTTACTGTTCATCATCTTCCTCCGACGAGTTCTAACGGCATTAGGCGTCATGCCCCTACTGTGATAACGAAAGTGAAACACGTCTCACTTTGTTAAAAAATGAAATACATGGAATACATGGAATAAAAAATGCCCCAAACCACATGTACATTTTCTGTACTTTTCCTTTTATTCTTTTATTTGGACTAAATAACTCGTAATCTTAAGATAAATCAGGAATACTCCTATTTTGTGCATTTTACTTTGATTTGATCTAATTTTTTTAAATATTCAGTAGTAAAGTTTCATTGAATTGTAGGAGATGAAGATTGAAGGAGTGGTGGGTGGTTCTCTTGAGCTTTTGAAAGGTGTCAGTGGGGCTTTCAGGCCAGGTGTTTTGACAGCTCTTATGGGCGTCAGTGGTGCAGGTAAAACCACATTAATGGATGTTCTTGCTGGGAGGAAAACTGGTGGGTATGTTGGAGGGGACATTACAGTATCTGGCTTTGCAAAGAAGCAGAAAACATTTGCCCGCATTTCTGGATACTGTGAGCAAAATGACATCCACTCTCCTCACCTCACAGTGTACGAATCCTTGACCTTTTCTGCCTGGCTCCGCTTACCATCAGAAGTCGATTCAGAAACTAGAAACGTGAGTATATATATTTATGCCTATTAAAAAATATTATGGCACCTTAATGTTGGGAATTGTTGAAGCAATAAATTTAGGAGTACATCAATCTCCAACATGTTTTGTGTACATAAATAAATCTACATAATAAAGTCCAGTCACTCATGTGTCGTTCCAAGACCCTGACAAGAACAGAAAATTAAGACGTCCCATACATATACATATACACATATATATATATATATATGTGTGTGTGTGTGTGTGTGTGTGTATAAAATCTTGGGTTGAGTAATTCTTGTTCTTTGTTATTTCTGCTTTCATTTTCGTATTCTCTTTTTTCTTGTTTCTCCGTGTTCTTTTGTAGTTTTGTTTGTTTCGTTTTTAATAAAGTTTCTTTTCATTAAAAAATAAAGAAAATAATTAAATAAAACGAAGTCTTGATTTAAATATATATATATATATATATATATATATATATATATATATATATATATATATGTCATTATCATTATCATTATCATTACCCCAGTGCCGCAAAGGCTCCCACCTATAGTGGGGTAAGGGGGGGTCGGATGTACGCAGTCTTACCCCTGTACTAAAGTACAGAGAGACTGTGTGTGTGTGTGTGTGTGCGTGCGTGCGTGCGTGCGTGCGTGCGTGCGCGCGCGCGTGTGTGTGTGTGTGTACTAAAGTACAGAGAGACTGTTTCCGGATGACCCATAGTGAAAATCGCGTCAAAATTGCATGGACTGACTGTTGCTTCATAACAAAGAAGCGCAGACAGTTTAGTGAGCTCATTTGCTTTATTCCATCATATTTCCAAGCCAAAAAATAATGAGTTTTTGGCTCCATTGGCTACATATATATATATATTTAAATATATATATATATAATTATATATAATCTATATGCAATAGTAACAAAATTTTATTAATTTCCTTTCCTTTTAAACGGTAATAGTTATTCATGATGGAGGTTATGGAGTTAGTTGAGCTTACCTCTTTGAGAGATGCATTAGTCGGATTACCTGGGGTGAATGGTCTATCAACTGGACAACGGAAAAGGCTCACTATTGCCGTTGAATTGGTGGCTAATCCTTCAATTATATTCATGGACGAGCCGACATCTGGTCTTGATGCAAGGGCTGCTGCAATTGTCATGAGGACAGTTCGGAACATTGTTGACACTGGTAGAACAATTGTCTGTACTATCCACCAGCCAAGCATTGACATATTTGAAGCTTTTGATGAGGTAAGTACTCCCTGCCCCCCTCCCCACCAAAGTCTTATCTCAAGAGATATTTTGTCCCAAAAAGTAGTGCTGTTTCACAAAGCAGAGCTAGTGTTACATGCAAATTTCTAAAAAAGAATCTGTACTCTTTTTATAAGGTATTGTTTGTTTCTATCACTCATTTTAATCTTTTCCGATGTTTTCCTGAAGATGTATACTGTTCATGTTTATTTTGTAAAAGTATTCATTAATGAGTTATAATAAAAGTGTGTAAACTTGGATATGAGAATTTTTAGGTACTAAAAGAACTAATTTCCTTGTGTTCTGCCCTTCTGGGACTTGACCAAATGTCTCTCATCTTACAATACTGATTCTAGGGCATAGTTAAATAAAAAGTTTATGAAAAACATCATTCCATAACGTTTAAGATTGCACCTTTCTAAAATTAACAGTTATAACTTATACCTTAATGAAACATGGCACTTTTTTGGGACAAAGGGAGAAAACTTCTCAGCTCACTCTTATGTCATTCAAATTTCACATAATAAATCTGTAGTAATGGATTATTGCAGTTGCTCCTAATGACACTTGGGGGACAAGAAATATACGTTGGCCCATTAGGCCATCATTCTTGCCATTTAATAAGTTATTTTGAGGTAAGCTCCCTTGAACTTTGGCTATGTCTTTAGTAAAGACCTGGTTCACTAAAATCTGCAAATATAAAAAAGTCTATTCATATGGGGATTTTTTTTGCCATCCAGAGTATTGAAGGCATAAAAGAAATAAAGAATGGTTATAATCCTGCCACGTGGGTGCTGGAAAATACAACACGCGAAAGGGAAGTTGCTCTGGGGATTAGTTTCAATGAGATTTACAGAAAATCTGAACTGTACCAGTAAGTTGCACACATTTGAACTCAATATTTAGTTTTACTACTCCTTTTATCAATGAGTGCCCATAGGCTTGATAAATATGATTTGTTCATTAACTAGTGGCGACTTAACCAATAATGTAAAACATATTCACTTTGGTATTCATTTCAGTTTTGCTTGTTACCTCTTAAAAGTTCGTATGTATAAATTAATAGGAATCATCATCTGATTAAGGCTTGGATACAGTCCCTCCTTTTTCTTTACATACTCCCTTATCTTCCTCCTTGCTTCCTCGTATTCTCAGAGACGCATTCTTTTCTTCCAGTAATAGAGCGTGGTCCATCAGCTCGGTCAAACTCTGTGCGCAGGATACAGTTTGAGTTCTGCTTTGATCTCCACCTTTAAGCCATTGATAAAAATGCCTTGAAGCATTTCATTGTCAAGGCTTCAGAGGGGGGCTACGACCAGCTCGAATTTCTCCCGATGGTCCATGACTGATCATATCTGCTTCACGCTAAGAATAGGAACGAAGGAATTTTGCACCAATCCCGGTTGGAACCGTCGAATCACAGCTTCCTTAAAATTTTCCCAGGAATGTTCATTGGTCCGTTCCTCCCACCATTGGTACCAGTTTAAAGCTTTCTCCTCCATTGCCACTACCACCATCTCTATTTTCTCAGTCTCCTTAACTTGATTCAACCGGAAAAACCTTTCCCCTAATGATCCACCCATGTGCATCTTCCCCGTTAAAAACAGGTAAGTCAACTTTCCTTCCAGTAGGAGCATAACACCTATTTAATGCAGGTTCCGGAGTAAAGGACGAAGCGCGAGAACTGTTGGAATTACCTCTGGTATGCGATGAGTCCACACTTTCCTCCCGGCGATGATGTTAGACCAATGTTTTAAATAGCGGTAGCGGTCGCAGTAGCGATCATAGCTGTAGCGGCTAATGCGGCCGCTGCGATGCATATAGCGGTTGCAGCGGCGTGAAATATTTTCAAGTTGATTTAAAATAAACCAAACAGCATTTACCCGTCATCCACCCCACAATTAAGTATAGTTGACCGCATGCACACATGATTCACACATTTGGGACTGGAGTACACCGTTGGGATCGGTGGAGACCTTGTTGCGTCCGGTAGCGGCGTGTAGCGGCGTGTAGCGGTCTGAAGCAACGGCATAACGGCAGCTTAGCGGTTCTGTAGCGGTTTTGTAGCAGATTTCGGTGTGATTAAAATTCACCCTGCAATAGCGGCATGTAGCGGTAGCGGAGCCTACCGCGACCGCTATATAGCGGCGGCAATAGTGGTAGCGGACCGCTATTTAAATCCCTGGTTTAGACACGCGCGACCTTCCTCTTCTCCGATGGCGATCATTGTGTAACATCAGATCTTCAGTTCGGCCACCATCTCACGCAAACCAAGCAGTTCATTCACGGCAGTTTTCACTTCCGCCAAGGTGTGTTCTAGGTTTTCCACACGTTGCTCCATTCTCGATCGAGTCAAGACCATGTGCAGGTATAGGGATCGTCACTCGCTCTGATACCAATGATAAGAACAAGATTAGTAAAAGGAAAAGTAGATGTCGAGTGAGAAGAAAATACTGGAACGATAAAGAAGAAAAACATGAATGGGTACCGGTGGAAAGGAAAGTCAGATAAAGGAATAAGGTGGCGAAATTGGGACTTTCTATGTCGTCCTAAGAAGTTTGGCGGAATGGACTTTAGGAAGATAAGGGATTTCAACCTTGCTATGCTTTCCAAGCAAGCCTGGAGGCTGCAGACTGAACCTGATTCATTGGTTAGTAGGGTGTTTCAGGCTAGATACTTTCCGAGAGGCTCTTATCTGTCAGCTAGGATTGGAGGTAATCCTTCGTTCATTTGGAGGAGCTTGATGGAGGTACAGGACACTATTAAGAGAGGAGCACGTTGGAGAGTCGGGGATGGAAATAGCATAAACATTTGGAGAGATTCATGGCTACCAGATCGGGATAATCCCAGAATAACAACGGATTGTGTGCAGGGACTGGAGGAAGCTTCAGTGGCAGGTCTTAATATTACGAAGGATGACTGGGATCCTGATATCCTTAAGGATATCTTTAGTAATAGAGATGCTGACCTAATCAGAAGTATTCCAGTTAGCCAGAGGATGGAGCATGATCGATTATTTTGGGCTGGCGAATTGAAAGGGCTTTTCTCGGTTAAAAGTTGTTTCGGACAGATTGTGGGAGAGTTTAATCAAGAAGATTGGACAAGGTGGACGGTTATATGGAAATTTCAGCTTCCTCCTAAAATAAAGCAATTTTTCTGGCAGGTTTGTTGTGGGTGTTTACCGACAACCAGCAATCTGAGAAGGAGGGGGGTGGACTGCCCTTTGGCGTGTGGATTGTGTGGGAGGGAAGAAGATGAATCTTCTTTCCATCTTTTCGTCACCTGTCCAGTAGCTATGGCAGCTTGGGGTGCAGTGAAATGGCGCCTTTTGGGCCATTCGGCTCTAGATTTCCTTGAATGGATCAAATTGAATTTTGATTCTATGCAGGAAAAGGAACTTACCAGACTAGTTCTTGGCTGCTGGGGGCTGTGGTGTGAGAGAAACCAGCGTCTTTGGAATGGCAGCGAGCTTGAAGACGCGCAGATCCTGAGGAAAGCTGAGGTTTAAGTTGCAGGCTGGCTAAAGGCGCAACTTCCGCGCTCAAACCCAGGAGGAAGACGAGGGAGGAGGCTTCGTTGTGGCAGAGACCTGAAGCGACTCCTTGGAAGGTTAATGTCGATGCCTCTGTTGGGAACGAAAGGTGTGGATTCGGCTGGATTTTAAGGAATGCAGATGGTTTCTTTCTTGCAGGCGGTGGTAGGTCGGGCATGGGTGTCTTTACTCCTCTTGAAGCTGAATTAATGAGCATCAGGGAAGCACTTAGCTGGCTGAAAAATAAAGAGTGGAATTTGATTGAGGTGGAATCAGATTCTCTTCAAGCAATTCAGGAAATTCAAAATGGGAAAAGTTTATCATATTATGGTCTTTTAGCTGATGATATTAGAGAATTGAAGACAAGTTTTGACAGTGTGTCTTTTTCTCATGTTAGACGATCTGCGAATCGAGCCGCTCATGCGATGGCAAGGGCAGCGAGTTCTGTGTCTGATTATCAGTATTGGTTATTTAGTCCTCCTCATTTTATTGCTGATGTACTGAATTATGATTTGATTAATAGCAATTAATTACCTTTCTTCCAAAAAAAGAAGAAAAACAGTTTGAGACTCTTTGAGAGGTCTCGCTCCCCCAATTCCCAGTCATGGGCTAATTTTTCGCCTCCCTTATTCTCTCCCCTACCCCCTCTTATAATAATACTCTCCTAAAAGGTCCGGCCCTCAACTAAGTTACTGGGCCTAAAACCCTATTATTGACAATATTAAAGATACTTAATAAGACTTATTATTGCTAGTGTCCAGGTCCCTGACAGCTTCGTTCATTTTTAACCCATGTAGTAAATCTATAATGTGTTTGTGTTGATCAAGAAAGATTCCATTTTTTCGAAGAAGTAATGTAAGGATCCTAAATCCTTAATAGGGAACTTTTGCGCTCACAAGTCAATAGTCTGATGAATCAAAGCTGGTGTAGAGCCACTAACAATAATATCCTCGACATACACCAACACATAGATAAAGAGTGATGAGAAGAAAACATGAAGAGACTGGCATTGGAAACTGATTGATAAAACGCAAGGGATAAAAGAAATCCAATGAGAGTTAATACCACACTCGAGGTGCATTTTTAAGATCATATATTGATTTGCAAAGGCGACAATGCGACATGCTTTTCCAGAACCATCATTGAAACCATTAGGAAACAATTAGGTTGTTTCATGCAGACTTCTTCTTGGAGATCCCCGTGTAGGAAGGCATTGTTGACATCTAGCTAATGGCCTAATTGATCTGTCAAGCATGAGAAAGGGCGATGGTCATAAGATCCCGAATTGTGACCGGTTTGATTATTGGGCTTAAGGTTTTAGAATAATAAATTATTGGGCACTAATTAAAGCCCTTAGTCACCAATCGAGCTTTGAAGCGATCTACAGAACCATGCAACTTGTATTTAACACTATATGTCCATTTGCAATCAATAATGTTTTGACAAGGATGAGCAGCTACAAGTTCCCAAGTTCCGTGTTGAACCAAGGCATCAAATTCCACAAACCTAGCCTCCCTTCATTCAAGTATTTGTCAACCTCGAGAAGCACAAGTAGGAATAGTATGATGAGGTAATGGTGAGTGGGTGGCTATGCAACATTAGCTTGTTTACGAGGACGAGGGTCATCAGATGGGTGCATTTGGTCCAAGGTATGTGAGCATTTGTAAGAGTGATAGTGAGGGGGATGATAGTAGGTGCATTAGGTAATGGTTCGAAAAGGATTGTGCAAGTGGTTTTTGTTTGAGCCAGCGATTATAGGTGATGAGTACGGGTGGGTTGGATGCGGGTGGCTTGGTAGTAATTGTATGAGGACATAATGGGTGGGGTAGAAATGGATATACCAAGAGAGTCTTGTTGAGCTGGGGACGAGTAAAAGGACGTCTTTGCTATTGGTGTACGTGAAACAAGAAGGTAAGAAATGGGTGGCTGAAACCAGTTATCAATCTGAGAGGATAGATTTGTAACTGGCATCAGATTGTTAATTTGTTAGACACAGGAAGACAGACTCATTGAAGACTTAGTTGATCAAATACCCAAGAAAAATACAAGGTGTGAACTGGTGTTCTAACTTATGAGTTGTGTAAGGACGCGGCCATGGAAAACATTAACACTCGAAAATAGCAAGTTTTGAGTCCATCAGGTGTTGTATTATTGATAGAGGTAGATGAGGCATTTGGGAGCAGTACAGACTGGCTACCAAGTGAGTTTTCCAGGTTTCTTTTTTCCTGGAGATCCTCTGATTGCCTAACTTCATTTCTGTCGCTAGCCATGGGTAGAAGGGCCGGTGAGAGCTCTTACAGCTCTGATACATTGGAATTTAAAAAAAGAAGGAAATTTAGACTGAATGGCTTGATTCATTCCTTGATATGTCATGCTATTTATACAATGTCCTAAGGAATCAATAAGTTAGGCCCCTAATTACAATATTAATTACAATGACTTGTAACTGAAGTTTCTAATGATTTGTAACTTATGTAACCGATTTTCTGGATTCTTCTATACTTGTTGTATATATTAAAAATATGCGGAGTATAAATAAAAAGAGGTTTAACAAATATCTAAAATTGATTTGTTGAGATTAAACATTTAAACCAATTCTATTATTTTTGTTCTTCCAATTCTTTCCTAGCATTTTCAGGGTTCCAAATGGATCCTAAGGCTTTGGGTTCTATTATTAGCTAACAGAGGACAAGATTAGTAGAGAGTTGCCCTAATGTGAATGCTTTTGCAGGAGAAACATGGATTTGGTAAAAGAACTGAGCACACCTCCTCTTGGTACAAGGGATATAAAGTTTCCAACTGAATACTCACAATCTTTCTTGACTCAATTCATAGCTTGCCTCCAGAAACAAAGATGGTCCTACTGGCATAACACATCGTACACTGCCCTCAGGGCCTTTTTCACTATTGTTATTGCATTGATGTTCGGGACAATGTTCTGGGACCTTGGTGGAAGAAGGTAAATTATCCCTATTTAGAAAGTTAATATACTGTTCTGAGAAGGTCAATTAATATATAATTAATACCTACTAATTAAAAAAATTGGGTTATTATCTCTATTAGAAAAAAAAATCGAGGGGCTGCATCTCCTCACTGCCTTTTAGGTCAGTCACTGACCCATGGCACCATTTTTTCCATTATGAAGAAGGTCCTTCTGGTGATGGTTTCACCCATTTTTTTCTCCATAATCTGCCTTCTACATTATGTTTGTATGGCGGAAAATTGTAAAGAAACAGAAACAATGCCAAAGAAGTTTGTTTTCTTAGGTTAGATTTTACAATGTTTACATAATAGAGGTAAATTAATAAACTAAGTTTGAACAAATATCTAAAGCAAATGCATTGGGTTTGACCCTATCTTTTATTTCCCCCTAAATTTAGTCTAATTCCTATTTTCTTGCCTATTTTTCCCAATTACTTCTCAAGATTTAAAGGGACCTCTATCATCATTTCATCATTTTCATTTACCCCAGTGCCGCAAAGGCTCCCACCTACGGTGGGGTAAGGGGGGGTCGGATGTACGCAGTCTTACCCCTATACTAAAGCACAGAGAGGCTGTTTCCGGATGACCCATAGTGAAAATCGCGTCCAAAATTGCATGGACTGACTGCTGCTTCATTACAAAGAAGCGCAGACAGTTTAGTGAGCCATTTTGCTATATTAAAGGGACCTCTAGTGACACTTTTTTCTTCATCTTGATTTATAGGAGTAAGGCACAAGATTTGTTCAACGCCATGGGTTCCATGTATGCAGCTGTTCTGTTTATTGGGTGTCTAAATGCATTCATTGTTCAGCAAGCGGTTGCAGTAGAGCGGACAGTGTTTTATAGAGAAAAAGCTGCAGGGATGTATTCTGCCTTGCCTTTTTCATTTGCAATGGTAAATATATTCCTGTCACATTGGAATATTTATATGCCATGATATGGACTCTACTCTTCTCTAAAAATGTTCCCTTGCCTGCTTACGTTTGTTTCATTGGTCAGCCTTTCCTAATTCAGCATATGTCCTATCATCCGTAACCAGACCCCACCAAGGTGCTAAGTCCTAGTTTGCTGTTTTAGATCATTGATATTAGTTTACCTTCATTTTCAAGTATAATTCTAAATAAGGCCAATGACACATGAGAGCAGGCTCAACCTTAGAACCTAGATAATAAAGTTAGTGGCATTGATGTTTGGCGATGAGGTTATATCTCTTATATCTATGAGGTGGATGATATATTGATCATCATCATCATTACCCCAGTGCTGCAAAGGCTTCCACCAATGGTGGGGTAAGAGGGGGTCGGATGTACGCAGTCTTACCCCTATACTAAAGCACAGAAAAGGCTGTTTCCAGATGACCCAAAGTGAGAATCGCATCGAAAATTGCAGACTGACTACTGCTTCATAACAAAGAAGCGTAGACAGTTTAGTGAGCCATTTTGCTTTAGTGGATGATATATTGATATGTGAGTGAATTCCTTATGTGGGATTCTCAACTTAGTTGGGTTGGCATTGGCATAACATAAATCTGATTGATTTTTTTTTGTGTGATAATAACAAGCATCATGTATATATCTGAATACAGCTCCAAAAATAAATTCTCAACAACCCCAGTTCTTGTATGCACGTAATATCATTTTCCCCCGTTGCAGACTTGCAGTTTTATTAGACACTTTGATATTTCTATTGCAGATTGTGGTTGAGTTACCATATATTTTGATACAAGCATTCATATATGGAGCCACGGTATACTCTATGATTGGATTTGAGTGGACGGTCCAGAAGTTTTCGTGGTATCTTCTCATCATGTTCTTGACGTTCTTGTACTCAACTTTCCTGGGCATGATGTCAGTGGCCATGACTCCAAACCTGGAGATTGCATCCATCATGGCAACTGGATCGTTTGGAATCTGGAACCTGTTTTCGGGATTCTTGATTCCCCGACCTGTAAGCCTAATCCATTTATGAGTTAATCTTGTGTTACTACTATGTGTTTAATGTGTCGACCCCTTAATTTTAAAAGTGCGTCAACCCCCCTTGTATTATACTTCGTCATGATCTCTAAATTATTCAAAAATACTGATCATTTTTTTAATTCATTTGACAATTACATTTGTTCTTCGAGAGGGTTATGTGCATAATTAATGAAGACAGGGGTTTTTGACGCATTTTTAAACCACCAGAGAGAAATACGCATAATTTATAGTTTATATTACATCCATTCATAATTAATTGTTCAACTAGGTTTTTTGTGGTTTTTAAGAAGAAAACTGAAGGGGGTAATATAGAGGGTGTAAAGTAAATGAAAAAGTAGGAAAGTGAATACATATATTAAGAAGTTGAATGTAATGAAAAGTAGGAAAGAGAAAGTATTTTGTAAAAGTAAAAAGTAAAGGTAATAAATGTGAGGGTATACATGTATTTTAATTAAAAAAATACTACCTCCATCCCGTTCAAAGGTTCCCATTGCAGAATGGCACGGATGTCCAAAAAAGGAAAGTGAGAACATTTGTATGACATGGAGGGAGTACTAACAAGGAAAAGAGAAATAATAAAAAAATTCCCAAAAGGAATATAGAACATTTAATAAAGAACGGAGGAGGGAGTGTATCACTAGGGGATTTGGTGCATTATTTTTATCTACTTTGCGTTTTAAGGAGCAAATATTCCAACTAATATTTATATAATACATTTATTAAATATGTCAAAGTGGATGAAGCTGAAACAAGCAATTTCGTCATGGTAAACCTAAAACACAAGCAAAAGTGTTTCAGCATTGGCTAAACTCGAATGAGCTATAATCTAATAGTGACATTTGGAAAATAATAGACTTAAAGACGTTTTTAAATCCCGTGCAAATATGATACATTTTGTGCTAAATCCCGGCAAAGTAACGTTTTTTGTTTTTCATCCCTGTAATATGTAATACGGAGTATTTTATTTTTAGTTCCTCCAACTCCGTGACCATCCTCATTTACAAAAAATTAATGTCCATTCATAACTCTACTAGAATCTTTTAACTTAATCGTTTTATAACTTCTTAGAGGCTAATATTGGAGTTTAAACAATGTAAAACTAATAATCAAGTTTTTTTAAATTTGTTTTAAACCATCTTGAAAATAAATGTACATGTTTTTTTATGGCGTGAGAAAAAAGTTCGAATGACATGAAAAAAATGACAAAAAGGATAAAAAATTAGAGGGTTAAAAGATAAAAGAAAATTGTAGCGACATAAAAACAAGAAACACTATATTTGCATGGACTAAATATATTTAAATCAAGAATAAAAATATAAATCAAATTATAAAATCTCACACTAAACAAAAATAAATATATAAACCACCATATATACGTTGTGCCTACTACAACTATTAGGTTGACTTCGAATCTTAAATCTTTACTGTTGAAACCCATCTTCCATTCTTGCATAAAGCAAAGAAAATGTGACGTAGAATATACCCTTCTCGAAACTCCATTGCATGGTAGTTTGACTAGTTTCTGAATGGGGTATGGCCTTTTATTCTCTCAACCCAAAAATGTATAATGTATCTTCTCATGACAGCTTGCTCCAGTTTGGTGGAGGTGGTATTTTCGGTTGTCACCGGTTCAATGGACGCTGTACGGGCTGGTGGCGTCGCAGTTTGGGGATTCACAGGATGTTTTGGAGACGTTCGAAACAGTGGAGAGCTTCTTGAAACATTATTTAGGTTTTAGGCGCGATTTTGTTGGAGAAACTGCAGCTATACTCTCTGGTTTTGTGCTTCTCTTTGCAGTATTGTTTGCTTTGGCCATGAAGATGCTCAATTTCCAGAAGAGATGATAATAGATAGGTTGACTATGACCAGCTTGAATAAGCGGATCAAGTCCAAATATACAAGCCCATACAAACTGTAATAAAGCAGATGGAATTGTTAGAACTTAGAATTTGGATATAAACATATACTCCAATAGTCCAATTTATTTTTGACATTTTTTTGTTTTTGAAAATGATGAATATATCACGATCTCCATTTGTAATCAGTTGTGTAATGTGCCTATTTGTTGTCCCCATTGGCTATTTCTATTTTTTTATTCTTTTTCCCTATTGGCTAACGAATTATAGTAGTTGGGGCTGGGGGGGGGGGGGGGGGGCTGGTAGCGTTGGAGCCTCCTCTGACAAATCTTAGGATCGTTGGAGGGGGTGGGACGACGTGAAACATTATTTGTTACTCCATATAGATTTATTCCAACTGGGACTGCATTGTAATCGAGATCGTCTGTTCATCTGCAATCACCAGTGGAGCTAGGGAGGAGCCGACCTACCACGAGACCTGACCCACCCCAACCTAGGCCAACCTAATACATATTTACATTCATATATAAAAAACACATTATGTACTGGGATTAGGGGTGGATTCGGTTTGGGCCACCCAGCCCGTGACCCGGCCCGGCCCGCTACTGTGTGGGCCCGGGACCGGCCCGGTCTGGCGGTCCGGGACCGGGTGTAGACCCGAACCGGTGGGGATGGGCGGGGCGGGCTCGGTTCCGGAAAAAGTTGACCCGGCCGGGTCGGGCTCGGGTCCGGGTCCAACGGTCATTTTTTTTTTTGTTTGGCCAAAATAGCTGTTGGGGGGTGGGCTGGGGACAACCCAAACGGCTATATAGCCGTTGGGTGGGGTGCAGGGGGGTCCGGGGGGTGGGGGGTGGGTGGGGTAAAAAAACCTATAAATACTCCTAATCTTAAACATTTTTTCATCTCTTCTCCAATTCTTCCTAAATCCTATTCTTAACTCTCTACTCTCTAATTCTCTTATTCTCCAATATATTATATTTATTATTTATATATCTACTTTATATTAATTATCTACTTATAATTTATAAATACATACATTATAATATTATATTACTTATATTTGTTATCTAATTATATATTACGTATACATTTATTATATCTATTAATATAGTTGGAATTATATCTAATTAATTTGAAGTCAACTTGCAAATGGTGCGGGAAAAAATGTAGCATGAGGGTTTCAGGCGGATACGGGATGACAATGAAGCATATTAAGTCATGTGACAAAGCCAAAGGATTGGGAGGTGCGGGAAGTTTCGATTGATTACAATTTACAAAATGTTTGTCTCTTGAAGTTTGTTTTAATTTTCAAATGTAGTTCCTATTTCATTTCAAATAAATGCACTTGAAGTTTGTTTTTAATACTTCTATAAAACTATAAAGTATAAAATAAAATAATAATAAAAAATTACTTTAACCGGCCCGGCCCGGCCCGGCGGGTGGCCCGACCCGTGACCCGGGCAGGTGGCCCGGCCCGAACCGGACCTGTCCAACCCTCGGGCCGGTCCCGGGTCCATGTGATACAAACCGGCGGCCCGACCGGGCCCGACCCGGCCCGAGTCCATGCCTAACTGGGATCGGATCATAATCAAGAGTGACTGTTCAACCGGACCCACTGGTAGAGCTAGAGAGGGGCCAACCTAGGCCGGGCCCCAACGACCCCAAGTTTAAAAAATGGATGAATTTTTAGTGAAATATTCTTTGTAAAAAACAATTCAAAAATACTCTTTGTACCAGCGCAGTGCCTTGGCTCTGCCCCTAAACTGGTCCAAACCAAAATAACCTATGTTTGCCTCAATTCACCATATCCTAGCCCTAGGACTGGTCGGTCCGCGGAATCAGGATGGGTCCATGCCTAGTTTGTATGTGGTGTGGTTGTAAGTAGGGATCATTGCATTTGTTGCCTGTTTATTCGTAATGCTTATTTTTTGTTTGCTTAGGTGGTGTCATCTTCTGGGCCTCTGGCAGAAGCAAGTATAAGGAGGGATTGGACAATCTCGAGATTGAAATTGATGCTGAAGAAGCTCTGGATTACATCGAAGGTCACAAACCTAGTAAATGGATGCATGGATTCCATCAGAGATGCTAAACGGCTGGGAAATTTCTCCTTCAAGCATGTTTATCGCGAAGCCAATTGGTCGGCCCACTACATGGCTAATCTCCATTTGGGTCTTTTCAACAAAGTTACGTATCATACGGACCTCCCTGATCAAGCCCGCATAGCTTACTTAAGAGACCTTTTCAATATGAGAAATTCTATTCACAATCCTTTTTTTACTAAACAAAACCACTTAAATAATTCAATTATCTAGTCTACCCTTACTCTAAATATTGAAAATTATCTGAAATTTATAAAAAATAGTGACAAGGATCACAATGTAGACATTTGACTACTGCGGAGTAGTTTTTCGTGGAGGAGTTGGGGGAGGGAGTAGAGTCTGACCCAGACGATGAGCTCTTCCACGTCTTGTCCATTTCGGGGAAGTAACTTCACGTATGGGTGAAGAAAGCTTCCGGACCATCTCTTGCGCTTCTAGGAGTAGTTCCTAGCTCGGATTTGCATCAGGAGTAGTTCTTGAGGATGATTGCGCTGCTAGGTTTCTAGATCGGCTCCCAGTGATAGGGTTTTGAATTTCTTGATTCAAGCTTGACAATGCTCAAGAATTCAAAGTGAATACGGGCTTGCTTGATGTCATTGGTACGTTTTCTTTGATCAAAAGTGAAGAGATGAAAGGTAAAGTTGTAGCCCACGTATACTCCCCAATGCCTAGGCGGCAATCAGGCCGCCGGCGGAGGGTACCAGAATGGTGGTTGCCTCAACGCAGAAAACATTTGTGTCGACGGTAAGGGAATCAGTCCCTGGCCACCGAATGCACTCTAAACCTGTAGCGCTAACAAATGTTGACTTTCAGAGCATCGATGCAAAATCCGGCCGATTCAAAGGTTACCAATCAGTCACCTTCTCCGATTTAGATATCCATGTACTATCGATTAACTTCCGTTTCGCTTTGGTGGGAACATTTCCAAAAAGCCGACCACCCCTCCCTGCGATTAAGAAGGCTATGGCGATTCTAGGGTTTTCACAACCCTACTCCGTCGGTCTTCTCCGTCCGAACATGCTTCTTTTCAACTTCCAATCTGATTCCGACTTTCAAAGATTCTGGATTAAGCGTTCTTGGGATTTTTATGGTTCTGCGATGAACCTGACCAGATGGAGTCCTTCCTTCTCGGTTGATTGTGACTCCCCGCTGGCACCCGTTTGGGTGGTCTTTGAGGGATTGCCGGTTCACCTACACGACGCTAGGGCTCTGTTCCACATGGCTGCTCTTCTGGGGAGACCAATTGTCATTGATTCTCCAACGGCCAATTTCTCAAGACCCTCCCTGGCCAGAATATGTATTGAAATTGATGTTTCTAAAGTCCTACCATCCAAAATCTGGATTGGAAATGGCAACCAATGCTTTTTCCAATCCGTCCAGTATGAACATCTGCCGGTGTACTGCAATTGTTGCTCCCGTTTGGGTCACATCAATTCAATTTGTCCCAAACACAACAGGGAACCAAAACAGATGATGCCTAATCCAGCTGAGGTTTTGGTCCCTGCTGTTCAACGTCCTGATTTGAATGCACATGCTCTTGATTCTGTTCAAACTACCTGTGATGACTCTCAAATTCCTTTTGAAACTGAAATTACTGAAAGTGCTGTTAAAATGCCCTAAATTGTGTTACAAATGCAGTCTGTCATGATACTCAGGTCAATCTTTTGACTGAGAATTTGGAAACAAATGCTACAGAACCATGTCATGTCCCTTTTGATGCTTGTGAAGTCCAGGTTACAGTCATGGAAAATCCAGATTCTTTTCCCCCGGCTAAGGGTGTTGCTTTAGCTATCGGTGATGAATATCAGGTAACTGAAAACACTGATTGTGCTGGCCCAGTTCATACTATTTGTGATGTAGCTGCCCCAGTTCAAACTGATTGTGCAGTAGCTGCCCCAACTAATAATGATATCTGTGATGGTTCTGTGATCATCCTTACTGAAAATTTTAGCACCAATAGTGCAGACCCATCTTCTAACGCTCTTGATGCTCCTTTTGCTTGTGAAGTCCAGGGTTCTGCCTCTTATGATGCCTTTACCGTTGATGCCAAAGCATTTGATCTCTCTGATGCCTATATACAGGAAGGGCCCCCGGTAGCCACCTGTAACGAGGTGGTAATTGAGGGAGGTGCTCATCTTGTGGTTGCCTCTGATTGTTCGGCCCAAAACGGAAATGATGAGACTTACTCTGATCCACAACATACAGATGCTACACTGGTTACAAAAATGTCCCGTGATGAAATCTTTTCTGAGGACACAAACTTTGTTCATCTTTCTGTTTCAGGTAACACAGATCCTCAACATATCAATGAAGAACACCATGAAGGCTTTACGGAGGTTAAAAGGAAAAAACAAAAATATGAACTCCATTGAGCCTCCGAACGATGCTCCAAAAGAAGCACAACTATACTATGAAGTTGGATACATCTCTCATCCAATGATCACCAGAAGTCACTCCAAAAAACCTCAAAATGAAACGGATTATTTTCTATAGCCAGTTGACGAGAGATTTGACTCGTCGCATAAACTAGCAGCTCTACAACGTTTCAGGTTATCTCGCCCGGAGGAAAGAACGTTCAGGCCATATCTCAAGAATACAATCAGGTTTCATAACAAATATAACAGAGTAATATCTGTTGCAGTTGGGATCCCCTCAAAGAATTTCAACTGTTGATGTACTTTATCATTTTCATTCACTTTTCTTGTTATTTAAGTCATGTAATTTCATATTTCTTGTACTCAAAACTCTATTTTAATAAATTAGGGAGGTGTTCTCCGGCACCCCCACTTTGTGTGAAAAAAAGAGACGTAGAGTTGTCCCACTGGGCGTGCCAAAAATCGGTGAAACAAATTTTAAGTATTTACTTAAATATGAATCCTCTTATTCTTCGCTTGCAATTTAAAATAATATAATTAAAGAATTTAATTCAAAATTAAATCTTTAATCTTTCAAACATTAGAATGTTCTTCAAATCTTCAAATCTTCGTTCTTGAGATCCTCGAATCTTCGTTTTTCGAATCTTCAAATCTTCTTGAATTAAGAACTCAACTTGAAGGGTGTCCGGTTTCAAGTGGCGTGATCTTCAACAAAAGGGCCGTTTTATGGTTTAATCTTCTGTTTAAGGGCCTCCTGGGATATATGACTTGATCTTCAATTGAATCTTGATTCAATCTTTATATGAATATCTTCAAAGATTCGTTCTTCATATCTTCGAATCTTCAAATCATTGTTCTTCAGATCTTCGAATCATCGAGCTTCATTCTTCAAGTTTTGAATTTATTTTATCAAGAATGAACAAAATCACAAAGGATTATTCATATATTCTTAATAAAATTCGTGACTTGATCTCTTCATCTTCTCCGGAATCATTCAGAGCCTCTTGTAGGCATGGATCGGTTCCGGTTCGGGCCCGGCCGGGCCTCGGTTCAAGAAGGGGAGGCCCGGAACGGGCCCGGGTAACCCCTGGGTCCGGGCCAGGCCGGGCCTCGGTTCTTTTGTTTTTTTCCGCTTTTCCTAGTTAACCCTAACCCTCCCCCTCACCCCCAAACCAACCCTAACCACCTCAAATGGCCCAAAATACCCAGCCCAACCCAAAAACTTAAAAAAAATTCAAAAAATAAAAAAAAATTGGCCCGATCCGGACCCGAACCGGCCGGGCCGGTTCACCTTTTGAAGGGCCCGAGCCCGAACCGCCATCCCACCGGGCCGGTTGGCCCGAACCGGGCCCGGAACCGGTTCACCGGGCCGGGCCCGCACAGTAGCGGACCGGTCCGGTTCCGGGCCGGTTGTCCCGGCCCGAGTCCACCCCTAGCCTCTTGGGAGTTCTTCGGAGCTTTAATGCAGCGTTTCTTCGACTGGACGTTCTCTCCTCATCCCTCTCAACTGAGACCCCTATTAATAGGTGTGGAGGGGGTGAAAGTATGTTTTAGGGATTAGCAAATTCTTCCGTATCCCTTGGGCTTCAATTAAAATGGGTTTTGGGTTCTATTTGCTTGCATTTCAATAGCTAAAAAAAATCACCACTTGTGCAGTGTATCTGGATAACTTTCTTAACAACATTCATATCTATTTTTCATGCAAATGGATAAATTTCTTAACCAGATTCATCGCCTTATTCATAAGTTGAATCGGGCCTCTTATATTTTAGGCCACTATTTGATACTGGGCTCTAAAATAGAAGATTTAGCAGGACCGGTCCATTGCTTTAAAAACTCAATTAAATTAATTGGATATTTCAAATGATCCAAATTAATTTAACCAATAAATTTTATTCCGAGGGATCCTTGTCACTATTTTTCATAAGGCCTAACCATCATGGTAGCCCAATAGAATCTGAGATTGGTCCAATAGCACTTGAAAGAGGTCCAATGATCATCACAACTGGCCCAATAATTTTTTTAGTATCCACACTCATAGACATTGATTTGCGCACGTACAGACTTGTGTAATTTGTGTTGAGTTTAAGTCCTGGTATATCCAAAGGCCCAACACAAACCTTCGAACTATAGGATATATTAATAAAAGAAAATATTTAGGAAAGACAAACAACTAACAAGATCACTCAATAGCTCCGATTGTATTAGCATAATAGTGTAGATTACAAAGAAATGGCCGAACGGCAGTTACGGTCCACTGTCTAATACAAGAGCTAGAATGAAGTATAATACTTGTGAGTATTCAAATGCTAACCCCTTCTAATGGAATAAATGCGGCTATTTATACTAGATTAGAGTAGGTGGAGGGATGATGTGGCCGAATCCGATCGGTTGCTTTCTTTACCACTTGCGCACCCATGCTCCCACCTGTGACCCCCATACTCTAGCATTATATGCATCCTACCACTTGCACGGCTCCTCGATCGGTTCTGGGACCCACTAAACCATCAATCAAGAGGAATGTTGATCATCCACCAAGTAAGGACTAAGGCCCATTCGGGATATGCCTAACAGCTTCTTCACAAGTTGGTCAGATCTCGTTTTCATTTTGGCGTTGTTTTTTGGCCTTAGGATATTCTGGGCCGGTATATTGGGCGGGACCCTAATATCCCCCACTTCCGATGTTCCGAGCGTGCTTTGGACATAAGGAAGTAGAAATATGCTTTCTCATGATTACCTGACGTTCCATATCTGCTTGACACGTGTCTCTGGGTACACTCCCTACTACGTGTCTTGCTTTGATTGGATGCTAAAACGGTGCTTTGAGCATATAAATAAGGGCATTGACCTCTGGTTCTGGGTTTTCGAATTTTCGTTCCCTCGCCCAATTGCTCTACCTTCTCTCTTCAAACCCTAATTTCAGGCTTGCCCATGTAATTTCTGATTTTTCTTCCTTCCATGGCCTTCTATTCAGTAAAAATGTCTGAGAGCTCTAGCCCTTCTGACCCCTCTGGTTCGGACACCACCGTTAATGAGATGGTTCAGGGGAATGAGACTAACGACGTTGTTGAAAATACGGTGGGCACCAGTGTCGCTGCAGAGAATGCGACTGGTGACTTTGCTTCTGCCAGTGATCCTGATGATGCCCAATCCGACGATTCCGCAGAAAATGCTTCGTGCAGTGACTTTGATGACGCCAAGTCTCGCGATAACATGGCAGTAGCGAGGCCTGCCCCCCAGATGACACTCCCCATCACCATATGAATTTCAAATCCATCCGAAGGCGGAGACAAAAACTCTACCCCAAACTCACGTCCCAAATTCCCATTCTAATTCCAGACCCGATCGATTTTCGTCTACACTCCGGGCTTCATCCATTGCCCCACCGTCCTTGAATGGTGGTGGTGCACTATGACTCAGTCAAGGCCAGGCTGAGATTCCCCTTGCATCCTTTCTTTGTAACATTTTTTAATCACTACGAGGTGGTCGTGGCCCAAGTAATGTCGAACTCCTACCAGGTGATGTCCGGATTTATCTGCGGTTGCGTCGAAGTCGATGTGACACCTGACCCGAACCTCTTCCACCATTTCTTCAAGGTTGCCCCTCAGCAAACTAAAAGATTCCTTACAGTGAGCGCCCGAACGGGTCGAATCCTTTTCACGGGGAACCTTACCTCCATCAAGGGATGGAAAGACCGCTTCTTCGTTTCTGTCACGGACGGTCTCATCCCCAAGAGGCGGAATGCCTATCTGCCTAAGTCCACGAAGCCGTCTATTTCTGAGGATCTTGGAAACAAAATCGTCGTTGTAGAGAGGCCAGAGACGTCCAAGATGATAGAGTATCTGATTCCCGATTGGCTGGTCAAGGTTGGGATATGTACCGTCCGATTTCCTGGAATTCTTGACTGAAAACCAAGTGCCATGGCCCGGGCGATCCTTCCCGTGCGAGAAACTTACATGCATGTGCACGTTTCACATACGCTAAGATTGCTCAGTACTAATTTCTTGCTTTACTTTTTTCAGCTCCCAATACCGAAGCAAACATGGACAGAAACCACATGCAATAGCTCGGTGATGCCGGGAAGAGGGAAAAAAGGCCAAGGAGCCTGTTCAGAGCTAGATCCCGGAAGCCTCTCAATTAGTGGTTCAACAGCCGGAGCCGGTCCAGTAGTTGCCGCTTGAATAAGTTCAGTTCGATGCGATGATGGTGGACCAGCCATTCGGGTCCACCCAATCTGCGCCCATCGTTGCTGAGCATCTCGGCTCAGCTAGTGGTGCCCATGCAGAGGCCAAACAGGCCCATCTGTCAAAAACCCTCGAACGGATCACCCTGGAGGATCCCATCCACGAGGTGCTCGAACACGAGGGGTGCTCGGTTAGCCAGATCTGGCACGCCTCCGCATTTGTCAACAACTTTGACCTCCCAACCCTGACGGTCGAGCAAGCCGAAGCGGGTGTTTCTCTGGCTGCCCTCAACGTACTAAATTTTCCCGTTCGATAATTTGCTTGTGTTTTTAAAGTTTCAGGTTCGTGAACGTTCATCTTTCCCATAGGTTGGCCTGTACAGCCTGCAACTCCAAACCACTCGGCTGGCAAAGGAGGAACAACGGATCAAGGTCCGAACGGCCGCTGAACAGACCATGGCCGATGCTGTCAAAGTGGCCGAGAAGGAGAGGAAAAGGCTTGAAGATGAGCTCGGCCAACTACAGGTGGAACGTGCTGCCTCTCAGGCCAAGGTGGCAGCGATTGAAGCTACTCAGGTTTCCTTCAAGGAAGGTGATGCCCAGATCCTGGACGGGCCCCGGGAAGTAAATGCAGATGTGTCAGCCATCCGGTCAACCGCCCTGGCCAAATACCAATCCTCCGATGATTTTGCTAAAGCTGCTGAGGAGTATGGTCTGGCACATCTAGGTGAGCTGTTCGGGAAGCACCTAAGAAGTTTCCTTGGGGCCTGATCCGGCGTAAGGAGGAGGTGAAATTGGCTGATCAGTCCTCAACAAGTTAGCAGTGGGTCAACTCCATGGCTAAGGAGACCTACATCACCAGCTGCCAAGATATTATGCAAGGTGTAGTGCCAATCCTGGAGTTGCTCACTCGGAAACCGCTCGATATGAAGGAGCACTCACAAAATGAAGTCCTCTTGGTCCAGTTCGTAAAATATTGCCGTGACCTGAAGAGAGAGGCCGACCGGGTTGCTGGCCAAGAACTTGACCCTTTAACTGCCTCAGAAGATGAGGAAGAGGTTGATGATGAAGTGGATGATGAGGCTGAGGGAGGAAATGCCGACCAGTAGTTCTTATATAGTTCTTATGTAATTACTTATATTTTGCTTCCATTCAACTCTTGATGTATATTCCGGCCAGTAGTGCCAAAGAGTAAAGCAACATTTTTTGCTCATTTGTTGCTCTTCGTTCATACTTGTAATATTCTTAATTCCTCTGCTCCGATTTCATTACTACTGCACATGCTTGTTTAGTGGTGTTTGGACTTGGTCGTTTTTCTTAATTGCTTCAACTGGTTCGGAATTCTTCTCATTTTGGACTGACTTAGTCATTTTTTCCTTAGTTGCATACTCCTGTTCAGGATTCTTAGCTTGTAACCTTGTTTACTTCATCCCGTTCGGGGTGGTCCAAAGATTTGGCTTACGAACACTTAAACCCCTAGGACTTAGCCATTTTGCACGGCAACATATCGCCGTTTGGGATTTAACAGAAATGGCATCTTCACCAGGACCCTTCTACCGTTCAGGATAGCCCCAAGATTTTTGCTGATGAACTTCCAAGAAGCCCCTAGGACATAGCCATTTTCCATCGAAATATATTGCCGTTCGGTACAGAAAGGACAGTACGAGAGGTCCAAGGATTTGACTGTGACTGATTACCTTTTATTTTGTCCCCGTTATCTCATTCGTGAAGGTTAGCACCTTTAATGCTTCCCATCTACCATCTGCCATGCTTCCCTTATGGGTTTGCTTTTAGGACGGTGGCTTCTATATATACGAGAGAGCTGGTGTTCCCTCATTTTTTTCTACTGCTTCTTTGACTTTTGCATCCATATTTAACTTTCTCTCTCTAGAAAATTTTCCAAGCCTCAATGTCCTAAAGGTATTCTCGTCCTCTTTTCTTCCCTTTCATGTCTAGTCCATCCTATTCATCGGAAAAAGAGGAGATGGTTTTCATTTGTCGCTCGAGGGGAAAAGCAGGCCCGAGCGGTCAGGCAGACAATTCCTCTGCCCAGGTTTGAGATTCTCCGTCTGATTCCTCAGTCCCCCCAAATGCCGATCAGCATATTCCTGACGATGGATGCCTATCAAGGGATGATCTCGCTATGTATGAACGTGGGATGCCTGAACGGCCCACACGGTATTTGATAGAGTATTAACTCCTAGATTCTAGAGAGAAGTGAGAGCTAGAGAGAGAAGTGCAATAATATGCTTCAATAGAATGAATTTGTAACCCCTATAACTACTCCCAAGGGGAGTATTTATAGAGAAAATTAGGGTTGGGCCCCCAAGCCTTGGGCTTGGGAGGCCCATTTACAACTGGACCGCTACTGGGCCGGATACAAAGCCTCTACTGGGCTGTACAAATGAGTAAGTATAGGATCCGATTCTGGGAGGTCCTCGTGGCCGACGAGGGCGTGGCCGACGAGGGCACGGCCGACGAGGGCACCCGGGTTCCTTGGGCTCAGGATCATAATCTGGGTTGGCTTCTTCTCGGCCGACGGGGGCGTCTTGGCCGACGAGGGCGCCACTCTGTTGTCTTGTGCTCTGTTCTTCCGAGTATGTGGGTCCTGGGGCTCAGACCCATATACTCCATCAGGAGTCCCCCACTCTCTAAGCTGAGACGTAGACGAAGTGAAAGAGAGTAGATTTCTGTGCTTTGTTGCTTTTGGCCGACGCGGGCATTTCCAGGCCGTTAGCCGTTGCGGCGTTGGCGTTGTTTCCTCTTTGGTGATCCTGTTCCTCGCTGTGGGCGGGGAGGCCGTTGTTTCCTTAATTTGTTTTGGGACGATGAGTGTCCTCTTTTCAATGGTGGCCGTTGAAGGCGTGCTTTCCCTTTCCTGGCCGTTGGTGGTTGAAGTTTATGTTTGGGCCGATGAGGCCGTTGAGGTTGTTCCTTGCTTTGAGGACGATGGCCTCATTTCCTTTGCGTGGCCGTTGCTGGTTGGCCTTCGTGTTTTTTTTGGCCGAAGAGCCCCTCGTGATTAAGTGATGGCGAAGGACGATGAGCGTCCTTGCCTTTGGTGGCTGTTGGCCGTTGCAGGTGATGTTGTGTACCTTCGGTCAATGAGGTGCAGTGTGATGCGTGGCCGGCGTGGCCATGCTCCGTGGTTACCTTGTTTGCACTCTTTTGTTTTGTTGAGGCCGGTGTAGTCCCCCAGTCCCCCACTGCTTCAGGCCGAAGAGTGTGAGGGGTGAAGGAGTTGCTTGAGTCCCTGGCCGAAGCGGTCTCGCCGTAGTCCCCCTGAGTCCAACTCTCATGGCGATTTTCTGGCCAAGGTAACCCTGTGGGAGAACCCTTGTGCACAGATCGCTTGTAGAGAGTTATCATCAAGGGTTATTACGAGGAGCCGAAGGCTGTGGGCTATTTGTCCCCTTTGTTCTGTGGCCGTTACGTTCCTGGCCGTTGCCATCCTCTTATTGTTTGGCATTTGTGATATTGGTGAGCAAGTGGGACGTTGTGGGCGCTTGCTGGCAGTTGTAAAGCCGTTGAGCGTGTGTAGGCCGTAGAGTCTGATTTGCCAGTGGTCCGTTGATGCGGCTTGGGCCTGGCTCGTTGGTGTCGTGGTGGCCTCCCATTGGTGGCCGTTGATGTGGCCATTGGGAGAGTGCCACGTGTGGTGACCGTTGGTGGGGGGGTCTATAAATACCCCTTCCCCTCCGACGAAGAATCACATTTGCATTCTGAATTTGTCGAAGTGCTGGCCGATTTTCTAGAGAGAGAAACTCCCAAGCCTGTTCTTCGTGTTCTTCGTTGTTTGATGTTAGTGTTCATCACGATCTTCCTCACTTTTTATATTTTGCTCCGTAAGTAGTTGATCTAGTGTTAGGCGTTTAAACACCTTTAGATCGTAAGTTGTTCTCCTTAAGTCCGTAGTAGTAGTAATGAAGAGCTTGAACGAGGACTACTACCCCTACGACGACCAGCCCTCCACGAGGTCCCTTGACTACGAGGTGCTCGAGGAGTTTGAAGAGGAGATAGAACGTTTGAGCCCCTACAAATCCGGACAGCTGATGGACGAGGGAGGCGAGGACGAGGAGTCCGCCTCCTCTTCAGAGGGTGAGGACGTAGGCGCATCCCGAGCGGTGGACGGGGCGTCCACTTCTGCTGCCGTTCCGTGCCCGAGGCCGGTTTCTGCCGTGAAGGGCGACGCTAAGCCGAAGAGGGTGAGGAGGCCGAAGAATGGGCCGGGTCTCTCCTACTTGGACCTCACCAACATATTCTTGATCAAGCCGGAGAGCAGTGCGGCCGACTATCTTGTCGCCCAGATGTACGTGGGGCCGTTCGGGCGGGTTAGGGCACCCAGGCCGACGGACCATGTTCTACTTCCGCCACCGGGATACTTCGGGGTATACCCGATGAGTTTTGCAAAGGGGTTGAGGTTCCCCCTTCACCCTTTCGTCACTGAGTATCTGGACATGGTGGGGCTTCCTCCGGCCTTGCTGACGCCGAACAGTTATTCCTTGATAGTGGGCTTCTTGCTTCGGTGTGAGGAGTTGGGCTACAGGCCGACCACGGCCTTATTCATGAACTTGTACCAGATAGGCCGAGGAAGCCACAAGAACTGTGCGGCCTATGCTACTCTTCAACAGCTGCCGAGGAAGAGGAGCTTCACGGATTTGCCTACGTCCATTCATGGGTGGAAGAGCAAGTTCGTGTTTGTGTCCATTGGTGAAAGTGGCACCGAGTTCCCCTCCCTCGGCCATACCGGGAGGTTCAATCTTCATGACCCGCCGAAGAGCTCTATCTTGGACGCTCAGGTGGAGGCTTTCCTGGAAGGGGGGCCGAGGAGCGTGAAAGATTACGTCACTGAATACAAGATGACGGCCCTCGGCTTCTTCAGATATCACTTGTACGGAGATAAGGAGGATGACCTCCAACTTTGGCCGAGGATGACCACCACCTTTGAGGAGGCCGATGGCCCGGATTTGGGCATTCCTGCTGAGGCCGATGGTAATTTTCTTCGGCTTTCTGTCTTTAAGTTTTGTCCTTTGCCTTACTAATTTGTTTGTGCTTTTCCCTTGTAGATTTTGTCATGGACCGCCGTTCCATGATGGCTATTGCAAAGGCCAAAGCGGCCGAGGAGATTGCTGCTAAGGCGGCCGAAGCGGCCAGGCGTGCCACGGCCGGTGTGAGCGGGGCTACTGCAGATGCGGCCCCAAAGCCTGCCCCATCCAAGAAAAAGAGACCGGCCACTGACGGCCAGAAAAAGTTGACCGAGGCCGGCGTGAGCGTCTCTAAGAAGACGAAGAGGGCTCCTTCCCCTTCTCCGGCCAGTGAGGCCGGTACGCTTACTGTCCCCAGCGTGGGCGATGGTGGTCCCGTTGTGGACCTTACTGTTGCTGATGATGCCGCCCCAGCGCTTCCTCTCGTCAAGGAACCACGGACGCAGAGGGCCGGCAAGGAGATTGCCGGTGCCACCTATCAGAAAGTGATAGAGTACCCCGTCGGCGGGGGCGTGTTTAATGAGCCCGTCCCCGGCCACGTCGTCCTGGCCAAGGCCATGCCGGCCAAAGATCGGGCGCATCTGAAGAAGCTCGAGGACCCGAAGATTTATGAGGGCGGCATGGATCTCCTCGTCCAAGTAAGTGATTGTCCTTATATTCTTGCCTCTCTTCGTCTATGTAGAGTTTTTGCCTGACCTTTGTTTTTCTTCTGCAGAGTGCCTTCATGCTTATGGAAAGCCATAAGAGGCAGTACTGGGAGATAGCCCGCCTGCAAGCGCTGGAGCAGAAGGCTGCCTCGGCCGACGAGGCGGTAGCCTGCCTTGACCGGCTCCGGGAGGATGCCAAGGCGCTGCAGGCCAAAGCTGATGAAGCCGTCGCGGCCAGGGACGATGCCCTGGTTAAGCTCGAAGAGAGCAAAAGGGAGCTTGCGGAGTCCCACCGGGCGCTTGAGGCCGAGAAGCGCAGAAGTGAGGAGGCCGCCAAGGCGAAGGCTGAGGCCGAGGCCGCCGTCGTGAAGGCTGCCGATGAGGCCGTTGAGAAGTTCTTGGCCGAGGGGTGGAAGGCCGATGAGAGGCTCCCCTGGTGCTACGAAGTGGTGGCCGCCAGGCTGGAGAGTTGGGGGATGAACTCCCCTGCCGGCCGGGAGTATTTCAGCCGGGAGATGTCTGTTTACTATAACCTGGGCCAGGAGCGGATGCAAAGGCTCCTGTGTCGGCGGCTATCCCGGGCGTTGAAGGCCATGAACTACACTTCTGGATGGGCTAGACGAAACCTGAAGCTGCCCAAGCTGATGAAGGATCCCGAAGAGCAGGCCATGCTTCCGCTGTCGGAGCGGGAGCCCCCCATAGAAAGCTCCGGCCTCGGCGAACCGGACTACACTGAGTTCGACTTCCTGGATGATGCTACCAGTGCTGCGCCTACTGCCGGCCAAGAAGCTGAGGACGAAGAGGGAGCTGATGAGGCCGATGAGGCGGCCGCAGATGGAGGTGCCCCCGAGGCTTGAGTGGCTACTCTTTGTAATTAGCTTTTCAATTTTTGCCAAGTGATGTAACGGCCGTAGTGCCCCCCAATTGTAATGAAATTTATCAATTGAAGAAATTGTTGCTGTCCTTTTCGGCCTTGGATCCTTTGTGTGTTTGTTTGCTTTGTCATTTCGATTCTGTAAATTGTCTAAGTATCAAGTCATAGCTTGGGTCACCCGCGAGTGTCCGCTACGTCCGTGAGGTTGGCCTTCCCGTCCAGTAGTCTGGTCGGCCTATGCCTCTTTGCTTTACTGTCGTAGCACTTAGGATTTTGTTTCAAAAGTTTCCCAAGTGTTTTTGGGTCCATGTAGCTCCTGTCTTTAAGGCCTAGTGGCTTGGTCGGCTTGGACGTAGTTTCATAACACTTAGGAATTTGTCAAAAATTTTCTAAGTGTTTTGGGATCCACTTAGGTGCTTTCCTTTCGGCTTGGTGGCCTGGTCGGCTTGACCGGTGTTCCTTTGCTATCCTAACACTTAGGATTTTTTCACAAAATTTCCTAAGTGTTTTTTATTCCTTTTAGGTGCTTCCCTTTTTAGCCCTGACCGCAGTGTCCGTTTCGTCCAGGCGTTGGCGTCCTTATCGTCCTGGTCTTGGATTCATCCCAGGTGTTTTAGCCAGGGCCGTTGTCGGCTTGTATCCCTGTGTTCTGGCCGATAAGGGCACCTTCACCATAGTCTTGTGGACTTTGAATTTTTCACAAGTACACATGTAGAGGTGTAGGTGGCCAACGGCTTTGTAGCATACTGATACCCGCTTTGGCTAGAATTCCTTCATTTGAGTACTTCGATAATTTCCTGAGTATAAATGTTAGGTATTTACGTCTTTGCGGTGCCACTGCCGGCCAAGGTCTGGCTTGTGGCCGATGAGGGTGCTGGATAAGGAATAGCTTGTCTGAGGAGATGGTCCTGCCTTCGTCGGCTGGCCATGGTTCCGGTGCCTGCGTCGGCCATCCGTGGTGCTGTGGCAAGTAGAGGTTGTTTCTTAATTGCTTGTTCCTTTCGCGGGTGTGATGAGTGCCCGCTTCGTCCCGGTCATCCTTAGGATTACGATGCTTGGTTTCATCCCAAGCGTTGGTGCTTCAAAGGACTGTGGCCGATGAAGGTCACCTCTCGCGTGTCACCCAACCGATGTGGTTAGGGTTTTATAGGCGTGTGTATCGGCCTTGTTTGTTCCCTTGTAGTGTGTGGACGCGTCGTCCATGTTACCTGTTTGTGGTACTACACTTGTGTTCGACTGATATGTACCTGGCCAAAATGGGCCTGAATTGTGGGGATTTTATTTTTTCATTGCTCGAGGCCGGCAAGTGTGCACGGCCGTCGGCTTCCCTCTTTTTCCCTCATATGTATTTTTTTTTTTCGTTTCGGGGGTATCCTTCTTTCAGGCTTCGGGCGAAGGGTGTGCTCGTCCTTCGGCCGGTTCGGACTTCGTTTATAACGTCCGTGGTCTCAGGGCGGGTCCCGTCGCCTATTTATGACGCGGGCTAGACTTTTGGTCGGTTTCGAACGGCTGCCGTTGCCCATCCCTGAGTTTTGGGATTTTGTCACCTCGGCATGATTTCAGGCCTGTCGTCCTGCGATCTGGCGTGTGTACGACGCGGTGAGCTTCCCGTTTCAAGACGTGGGCCGTTTGCGGGCCCCTCGTCCTGGGGACATCGTCGGTCATACCTGAGCGTTTCACTCCTAGGCTTACGGGGCCAGGACGATGTGCTCTCTCAGCTAGGCCTGAGCCCTTCGCTGATACAAAATACAATGCAGTGCCTGAGCTTGTCGCTCGTAGGCTGCAAAGGCGAGGGGCCATGTCGGCCAGACCTGAGCCTTTCGCTCTAAGGTGGCCGACGAGGGCACCTGCTAATGTTTTACTTTGAATTCCAGAGAAAATCAGACCGTGATTTTATTCATAAGTGGCTCGAGGCCGAGGGTGGCGTTCAATCAGTAACCCGTTAAGGGGTGAGGGCTTCGCCGTCTGCACCTCCTTCGGATTACTGATAAAACTTCACCAGATGGTGTACATTCCATGTTCGTGGTACATTGGACCCATTCGGGCGTCTAAGCTTGTAGGTGCCGGGTTTGACCACGACACTGACGATGTAGGGCCCTTCGTACTTCAATGCTAGCTTGCCGCCCTCTGTCGGCTGGCTTGCTTCCCTTCGGCGGAGGACGTAGTCCCCTACCTGAAATTCCCGGGAACGTACCTTGGCGTCATAGTATGATTTTACTTGACGCCGGTAGTTCTCTGCTCGGACGTAAGCTTGCTCACGCCTCTCGTCAACCAGGTGTAGGTCAATCTTCATGTTCTCTTCGTTGGTGTCAGGCTCATATTGTTCCACCCGCCGGCTGGGGATGGCAACTTCCGTGGGCGCCTTTGCTTCAAAGCCGTAGCACAGGGCGAAAGGCGTTTCACCTGTCGCCCTTCTCGGCGTGGTCCTGTAGCACCACAGGATGTTGGGGAGCTCGTCGACCCAACTACCTCCTGCGGCCTGGAGGTTCTTCTTCAACCCTTCCATGATTGTTCTGTTGGCGTTCTCGACCTGCCCGTTGCCCTGAGGGTAGGCAACGGAGGAGAAACGATGCTTTACCTCAAACTCCCGGAGGAGCTCCTGGAAAGGGGCTGCCTCGAACTGGGTGCCGTTGTCTGATATGATCTCCTGGGGGACGCCAAAGCGTGTGATGATGTTTTTGTAAACAAACTTTTGGCATCTGGCCCCCGTGATGCTGGCCAAGGGTTCCGCCTCGACCCACTTGGTGAAGTAGTCGACGGCGACGATGATGTAGCGGTTATTCCCAGCGGCTCTGGGCAGGGGGCCGACCAGGTCAATCCCCCATCTGGAGAATGGAATTGCGGTGCTGACAGGGGCATAGTTGACAGCTGGCCGACCAGGGGCCTTCTGGATTACCTGGCATGTGGTGCACTTCCTGGCCAGGTCAGCGCAGTCCCGTGCCATCGTCGGCCAGAAGAAGCCCTGGACGACGAGACGCCGGGACATGCTGAAAGGACCCTGGTGCGAGGAGCAGACGCCACAGTGAACTTCTTCCATGGCGGTGTCGGCCTCGTCCTGGTGCAGGCATCGGAGGAGAGTGCCATTGTAGGACCGTTTGTAGAGTTTGCCATCTTCGATGGTGTAGCTTGGGGCCCTGAGTTTGGCAAGTTTGGCCCTCTCCTCGTCCGGGGGCAGCTCCCCCGTTGTGATGAAGGTGGCGATGTCAGAGATCCAGTCCTCTGGTCGCCGTTGGACGCACAAGACGGGGCTGGCATGGATGCTGGACATGCTCAACTCCTCGATCTTGGCCAACTGGGAGATGTGCTCCGGGGTGTCCGAGCTGAGCTTGGAGAGGATGTCGGCTTCGGCGTTCTCGGCCCTTGGGATCTGAGTGATCTCGTGGGCTTCAAACGCTTTCAGCAATTCCTCCGCCGCTTGTTTGTACTGCTTCATCCGGCCTTCCTTTGCTTCGTACGATCCCTCCACCTGGCCCACTACCAGTTTGGAGTCGCACTTGATCTTGAGGTGCTTGGCCTTGAGGCCGGCGGCGAGTCTGAGACCGCTGAGGAGGGCCTCATACTCGGCTTCGTTGTTGGATACCCTGAAGTTGAAGCGGATGGCATAGTAAGCTCTGAACCCTTCAGGGGATATGAGGACGCCGCCGCCGCCGCATGATTTTGCAGCCGACGAGCCATCAGTGAACAGGGTCCACGTATCGTCCGGCACCGGCCCGGAGTTGGCGACGTCCGTCTCCCTTGCTGTGCATTCGATGACGAAGTCGGCCAAGGCTTGCCCTTTGATAGATGGCCTTGGCTTGATCTCAATCTGAAACTGGCTGAGGAAGATCGCCCATTTCACCATCCTCGAGGAGCTTGTGGGGCTCCTCATGAGCGCGCCAAGAGGCTGCTGGGTCAGCACATGGACGGTGTGGGCTTGGAAATAGTGCCCCAGCTTCTTCACGGTGTGGACGATGGCCAGCACCGTCTTCTCAATGGGGGAGTACCTGAGTTCGGCCTCCCTAAGTGTCTTGCTGATGTAGAAGATGGCCTTCTGCACCCCTTCGTCCTCGCGGATGAGCACGGAGCTGATGGCCGACGTGCTCACCCCTAAGTACAAGAAGAGGGTTTCGCCGGCTTTGGGCTTGGAGAGCACGGGTGGGGACGACAAGTACCTTTTCAATTCGTCGAATGCTTCCTGGCACTCCGTCGTCCACTTGAAGCTGTTGGCTTTCCGCATGATCTGGAAGAAAGGGAGTGCCCTCTCGGCTGACCTGGAGAGGAACCGGTTTAAGGCCGCTAGGCGCCCCGTCAGTCGCTGTACCTCCTTGACGTTGCGGGGCGGCTCCATGTTGATGATGGCTTGCGTCTTCTCCGGGTTGATCTCGATGCCTCTCCGGCTGACCATGTAGCCGAGGAACTTGCCGCCCTGGACGCCGAAGGCGCATTTCTTGGGGTTGAGCCGGAGCTTGAACTCCTTCATTATTTCAAAGATTTCCCGGAGGTCGTCGGCGTGGGAGATGGCCTGTCTGCTCTTGACGATCATGTCGTCGACGTACGCCTCCATCGTCCGGCCAAGGACCGCTCTGAAGATTTTGGCCACCATCCTAGTATTGGTGGCGCCGGAGTTTTTAAGTCCGAAGGCCATGACGAGGTAGCAAAAGATTCCCTCCGGGGTCATGAATGCCGTCTTCTCAGCGTCATCTTCATGCATGGAGATTCCCTCGTGAGGTTGAAGGCCTCCTGGAAGAGGTCCCCTCCGCCGACCTGGTCGGCCGTGGCGTCCTCATCGTGCTCCCTGGGCTCTTGGTCCTCAGGGATGACTTTGCTGACGAGGTTGCGGTTTGACTTAGTTCTCCCCATGATCAGTGGTTAGATGTGCTTGGTAGCGACGAAGGGTGCTAACTTGATTGTTCTACCTCTCAACGAGAGCACCAAATGATAGAGTATTAACTCCTAGATTCTAGAGAGAAGTGAGAGCTAGAGAGAGAAGTGCAATAATATGCTTCAATAGAATGAATTTGTAACCCCTATAACTACTCCCAAGGGGAGTATTTATAGAGAAAATTAGGGTTGGGCCCCCAAGCCTTGGGCTTGGGAGGCCCATTTACAACTGGACCGCTACTGGGCCGGATACAAAGCCTCTACTGGGCTGTACAAATGAGTAAGTATAGGATCCGATTCTGGGAGGTCCTCGTGGCCGACGAGGGCGTGGCCGACGAGGGCACGGCCGACGAGGGCACCCGGGTTCCTTGGGCTCAGGATCATAATCCGGGTTGGCTTCTTCTCGGCCGACGGGGGCGTCTTGGCCGACGAGGGCGCCACTCTGTTGTCTTGTGCTCTGTTCTTCCGAGTATGTGGGTCCTGGGGCTCAGACCCATATACTCCATCAGTATTCTTTAAACTTTCATTGCATTCGGAAGCGACACCAACGCCTTCCTGTAGAGGCTGTTTGACAGATCCCCCAATTCCTACCGCCCCTAAGTTTTATGTGAACTTCATTCACCATCCAATGAGGCACTGACCGGGGCATGTGTTGGTGCATTTTGATGCATTGGTGGCCGGTCTACGTTTTCCCATGCATTCGTTTATAATAGACTTCCTGTACCGGCTTTCAGTGCTCCCGGCCCAGTTCGTGCCCAACACTTATCGCATCTTGACCAGATTCATCGTTTGGTGCCATGACTTGGGAATTCCCACGAGCATCGATATATTTTTACACCATTATAGCTATCAGCCGTACGGGACCACTGGGTACTAGAGGTTAATCGTTTGACCTTATCGCCAGTTTTCACGGAGAACCCCTCTCCTCCTGAGAAATGGGAAGAGCGCTTCTTGTTTGTCTATGTGGGCGAACCACTCCCATTCCCCAATATATGGAACACCTATCCTGTTCGGGACAAGGAACCTGTTCTGGATGCCGCCCTTCACTGCCAGGTCGATCGGCTGCGGTTGGGGTGTTCTCAGAACATTCGTGCTTATGTCACACCCTCTAAGATTCTGGCTGTCGGCATTGGTAATTCCTAGCATTTTGGCCGTTTGGCATACATTAGGTGATTCATGCTTTTACTGATGATATTTCTTTCTTGCAGGCGTGATTCCTCCTGTTGAGATGAGGTGTCAGGTCCATTCTTCGACCTCGTCCAACCCGGTCGGGAAAGGGAAAGGAAAACTCAACGTTGAGGGTGGCAAACTCATCCAGCACTTCGACCCTCTTCAGGTCAGCACCGAGATTTACCGGAAAAGACCCCGCTCAGATGAAGTGGTGGATCTGACCGACTCTGATCCGATCAAACCAAAAACTGCTCTTCCACCCCCTTCGACCAATGAGATCGTGCCTGCTAACGCAGAGGTGACTGATCGGTTGCAAGTAGAATTTTCCGGCATAGGGCCCCGTTCGAAGGGCAAAACGCTGTTGGGCCAAACAACCACCTCCTTATGGTGCAACGTGGCTCTGAAGACCCCCCCAAGCTTCACAAGTCTGGCTCACTAGATCGATCTGGTAGAGGCAGGTCAACTAGAACTATAGGGGTGATTAATAAAGGAAAATATTAAGGAAAGACTAACAGCTAACAAGATCACTCAATAGCTCAGATTGTATTAGCGTAATAGTGCAGATTACAGAGAAATGACCGAACGGCAGTTACGGTCCACTGTCTAATACAAGAGCTAGAATGACGTATAATAGTTGTGAGTATTCAAATGCTAACCCCTTCTAATGGAATAAACACAGCTATTTATACTAGATATGAGTAGGTGGGAGCAATGATGTGGCCGAATCTGATTGGTTGCTTTCTTTACCACTTGCGCACCTATGCTCCCACTTGTGACCCCCTTACCACTTGTGCATGAAATGCACCCTACCACTTGCCCGGCTCCTCGATCGGTTCTGGGACCCACTAAGCCATCAATCAAGAGGAATGTTGATTATCCGCCAAGTAAGGATTAAGGCCCGTTCGGGATATACCGAACGGCTTCTTCACCAATTGGTCAAATCCCGTTCGTAAGCTCCTTGCTCCATTTTGGATTTGCCCTTGTTCTTGGGGCTTAGGGATATTTTGGGCCGATATATTTGGCCAGACCCTAATATCCCAACAATTTGTATACACAAATACACAGGGGCGGAGCCAGGGCACTGGGTCGGACTGGCCAGTACAAAAAATGTTTGATGGAATATATGGCCCAGGAACCCCCGACCCATAGACTCCTACTATTCTGATAAAAGCCCAATAGGCCCAGGGGGCACAGCAGGCCCAAAACACAGCGCCTCGAGTACCGAGCAACCCACACAACACACTGGGAGTGCCTTCGCCCCCCTGGCCGAAGGCTTCAAATTCTCACAGACGGCCAGCTCAAGCACACAAAGTTACTGGGAGAAAACAGTGAAAATCAGTAGCCTTCGGCACCTAGAGCCCTCAGCACTAAGGGGGTCCCCGGTACTCAGAGCCCTCAGCTAATCACCTGCAGCCGAGGGCACCTTTCTCGACATAATATCAACTCCACATGCGCCTGGATCACCGTACCAAGTACGACGTCACATCCAACAGCCGCATTAAATGCTGCCACATGCGATTGCCAGCGCCAACCAATTGATGTGACCCCTCGGCCAATGGATGCTTGACACGTGTCCCTATCTGGCATTTATTGCTACTATAAACAGCACCCCATTTCCCCATTTGTAACGAGAAGCAAAATACGCTGAATACATATTGATTATATACTCTCTCTCACTTACTTGCTCTGACTTCTCTCTAGTTATTCTCCGCAGTAACCCCTCGGATAAGCTACTCCCGGGTATACTATCCATCATTTGGTGCTCTCGTTGAGAGGTCGAATAATCAAGTAAGAAACCCTCCCCCTCGCCAAACACAAAACTCCTAGCTAAAATGGTGAGAAAACCTCGTGCCAACTCCAAAAACGTTGAGGACAGGAACCTGGCCCTCGGCGAAGTCGACGTCCCTGAAGCCTCTAATAGGGCTCCCGGGGGCGGCGTCATCGCCGGGTTGGACTAGACGGCTGTCGACCTACGCCATCAGATTCAACAGAATGCCCCCGATGCCCGCCTCGGCATCGAGGCCATGAAGAAGGACCGGAGTGAATATCAAGTTAGCCCTCCGGTCATCACCATCGACGTGCATTCAGCGTTTTCCACCTTCATCCAGACGCTCACCACGAAGCCGGGTGCCTTTGGCACTCTGGTTCCCCTCCAAACCCAGGTCGGAGAAAATATCATGCCTCCCCCTCATCCACACCCCCTCGGGAACCCTGTCCTCCGGATTGGGAACGTCGAGGGGGTCGTGGCCCAAGATACGACCTCCTAGGAAGTCCAATCCCGGGACAGCCACAACGTGAACAAAGAACAACTCCGGACCTCCGCCCTCGAGAGACTCGGAGGGGCGCAAGACCGCCGAGGGGGAAGGCGTTCCAGAGGCCTCAAGAAAGTGGCGGATCCGTCTCCAGGGCCAATGAAAGACGTCCCCCTCAAGACAAAGGCAAGGCACCTCTCCATGTCAACGACGCCCGTCACCAAATCAACCAGGCCCACTCGGTCCGTGACCATTCGCAGGGGGCGGAGGCCCTCCCGAAGGACCCCCGGGACGAAATCATTACGGCCCTCCAGCGCCGGCTTGACGAGATGGAGGCCACCAAAGCACACGCCACCACTTCTGCCACTCCTATAGACCTCAAGTATGAGGCCATGTTGGCCAAGATGGAGGAAATGCAGAAGAAGATAACCGAGGGCACCAGGGAACCCCCCATACAGCTCCGGACCCGGACGCCATTTACCCCAAGGGTATTAACGGCCCCGATCCCGGAAAAATACCGAGGGCAACTCATCAAGCCCTACGATGGAAAAACTGACCCCCAGGAGCACTACAGCAGGTACCAAAACAGTATGATGATGGTGGGGGCATCAGATGAGTATTTGTGCCGCTGGTTCCTCTCCACCTTAGAGGGGCCGACCTACGAATGGTTCAATCGATTGTCCGAGGGCTGCATTGACTCATGGCAAGAACTCGCCAAGCGATTCTTGACGCAATTTGCGGGGAGGCGCCGCACAAGAAAACACTTCTCCCACTTGCTGACAGTGAGGCAGAGGAAGGAGGAGACCCTTCGGGACTTCTTGGAGCGCTGGAGAACGGAGGCTGATAAAGTTGATGGCGCTGACGACGGGACCCTCCTGGCCCTCCTTCAAATAGTACTCCGCCCCGGGAACTTCTCAAGGAGCCTCATCATCGAACCCCCCCGCGATTATATAAGGGCCCTACAGCGGGGGGACAGGTATGCCGAAGCCGAGGAGGTGGAGAAATGCCATCACAACCCCGATCAGCAACGCCCTCAGCCAGACGACAAAGGCAACCGGGGGCCGGGGGCTCCCCGTAATCAACCCAAGGATTCGGCCCCCTCCGGTGACTTCCCCCGGCACGGCCAAGCCAAGCCCGGGGGAGGCTACAAGGGGAACCCGAGGGCTTGGGCACAGCCTGTTCTCCTGGAGCACCCTCGGACACCTTTGACGCACCCCGTCAGCGTCATCCTCGACTTCGCTGAGGAGAGGGGCCTGGTGGAGTGAGATTCACGCGCACCCCCGGAAGTATATGCCATCAATCCAAACTACCCCTACTGTCGCTTCTACCGGCATCAGGGGCACAGAACCGATGACTGCCATCAGCTGAAGACGACCATCGAAAGGTTGATACAGTCGGGTCATCTGTCCCAGTTTGTCCAGGGCCCTCAGCAGCAGGCCCCCCCTGACCAAGGGCCACCTCGAGGGCACCCTGCGAGAGCAAACGCATGGGTAAACCCCAACACCGGCGACACCATTGATTCCGAGGGGGTCATAACCCTCCTGGTACTCTTCGGCGACGGGCTCCATAGAGGTATGCTCGTGGTGGAGTTCGTCATCGTCAACATCGACTGCACCCACAACATCATCCTCGGCCGGCCAGCCCTCAAGGATCTCGAAGCCGTCATCTCCATGAGGCACCTCTGCCTCAAGTTCCCAGCCGAGGGGGGAATCGGTTACTCAAGGGGGAACCAAAAACTTGCCCGCGCTTGCTACCTTCAAGTGACGAAGAAGGTTAGCAAGACGGAGTTCCACGTTGACACCATCACCGTAACTGTGGAAGCGGAAGAAAGGAGGCCGAGGGCTGAACCAGCCGAGGAGGTAGAAGACTTTGCGCTCGATCCGGCCAAGCCGGAGAGAGTCGTGAAGATTGGAGCCAAGCTCCCCGAAGACTTGAAGACCGGCATCATCAGTGCCCCCCGCGCCTACTCCATCGTTTTTGCATGGGGGCCGGTGGACATGCCGGGGATCAACCGAAGGGTCATCACCCACCGCCTCTCGGTGGACCCTTCGGCCAAACCAGTACAACAGCGGAGGAGACCCCTCTCGGCCGAGAGGAGGGAATTTGTGAAGAAGGAGGTCGTCATGCTCCTCTCTATCAAGCACATCAAGGAGGTAAAGTACCCCTCATGGCTGGCAAACGTAGGCCTCGCACAAAAACCGCCCTCATTCCGCATGTGCGTGGACTACACGGATCTCAACAAGGCGTGTCCCATGGACCCCTTCCATTTGCCGAATATTGATCAACTTGTAGATGAAACCGCGGGGTGTGAAATCATGTCATTTCTCGACGCATTCTGCGGGTATCATCAAATCTTTATGCACGAGGAAGACGCTGAAAAAACAGCCTTCATGACTCCCGAGGGCATCTTCTGCTACCTGTTCATGGCATTCGGCCTAAAGAACTCAGGCGCCATCTACACTCGGATGGTGGCCATGGTATTTCAGGCTGTCCTAGGGCGCACCATGGAGGCATATGTTGACGACATGATCGTCAAAAGCAAGCAATCAGCAAGCCATGCTGACGACCTAAGGGAAATCTTCGCCATCATGCAGAAGTTCAACCTTCGGCTAAACCCGAAGAAGTGTACCTTCGGCGTACACGGGGGAAAATTTTTAGGCAACATGGTGAGCCGAAGGGGTATCGAGGCCAATCCCGAGAAGATCCAGGCCATCATCAACATGGAGCCCCCACGCAACGTAAAGGAGGTCCAACGATTGACGGGCCGCCTGGCAGCCCTCAATCGCTTCTTATCAAAATCGGCGGAGAAGTCCTTACCCTTCTTCCAGATCATGAGAAAGACCGCCGTTTTACGGTGGACTTCAAAGTGTCAGGGGGCCTTCGAGGAACTGAAACGGTACTTATCTTCACCCCCTGTGCTCTCTAAACCCAAGGGGGGGGGGGGGGAGATCCTATACCTTTACCTGGGTGTTAGCCCGGCAACCATCAACTCAGTACTCATCCGGGAAGAGGATGGCATCCAACATGCCATCTTATATGTTAGCAAGACCCTCAGGGAAGCAGAACTCCAGTATTCCCCTGTGGAAAAGACGGTGTTGGCTATCGTTTGGACCGTCAAGAAGTTGGGCCATTACTTCCAGGCTCACCCGGTTCAGGTCCTCACTCACCAACCCCTCGGCGCTTTGATGAGGAGCCCCACCAGCTCCTCCCGAATGGTAAAATGGGCTGTCTTCCTGAGCCAATACAACATCGACATCCTTCCTAGGCCCGCCATCAAGGGCCAAGCCCTAGCGGACTTCGTGACAGAATGTACGGCAAGATTAACCACGGACGAGGAGCCCTCGGCCCCCTCAGATGATTGGTGGACCCTCTACACCGACGGCTCCTCCGCCGTCAAGGCATGTGGAGGAGGGGTAGTCCTAATCTCACCCGAAGGCTTCCTGGCCTATTATGCAGTCCGCTTCTCCTTTAAAGTCTCCAATAATGAAGCCGAATACGAGGCCCTCCTTTGTGGCCTTCGGCTGGCGGCTAACACGAAGGCCCGACAGATCCACGTAAAATGCGACTCCAAATTAGTTGTCGGCCAAATTTCCGGGGAGTACGAAGCCAAGGAAGGGAGAATGAAGCAGTACAAAGAAGCGGCCAAGGAGTTGCTTAAGGTATTTGAGGCACACTCTCTTACTCAAATACGGAGGGCTCAAAACTCCGAGGCCGACATTTTATCCAAGCTCTCGGCCGAATCCCCTGAGAATATCTCAAAGATTGCCAAGGTGGAAGAGCTCAGCCTCTCCAGCATACATGCTAGCCCCATCATGCACATACAACAAAGGCAAGATGACTGGATCTCAGACATTGTCGCCTTCATCACCACAGGGAAACTGCCCGAGGATGAGGCCCGCGCCAGGCTAGCAAAGCTGAGGGCTCCCAGCTACACTATCGAAGATGGAAGGCTTTACAAAAGGTCCTACAACGGGACATTACTTCGGTGCCTTCATCAAGATGAAGCCGAAGTTGCGATGGAGGAAGTGCACAGTGGCACTTGTTCAGCTCACCAGGGACCCTTCTCCATGTCCCGAAGGCTAATAATCCAAGGCTACTTTTGGCCTACGATGGCCCCGGATTGTGCAGATCTCGCCTGAAGGTGTACCGCATGCCAACACTTCCAGAAAGCCCCCGGCAGGCCAACGATCAACTATGCCCCCATCAGCACATCCATACCCTTCGCTCGATGGGGCATAGACCTTGTGGGCCCTCTGCCGAGGGGTACCTGCAACAACAGGCACATCATCGTCGCCATCGATTACTTCACCAAATGGGTGGAAGCTGAGCCCCTCGTCAGTATTACTGAGGCCAGGTGCCGTCATTTTGTTCTCAAGAACATCCTCATAAGGTTTGGCGTCCCCCAGCAAATCATCTCCGACAACGGGACTCAGTTTGAGGCAGCCCCCTTCTGTGCCCTCCTAGAGGCATGGGGCATCAAACACACCTTCTCATCCATTGCCTACCCTCAAGGCAACGGTCAAGTGGAAAACGCCAACCGGACCTTGCTCGAGGGCCTAAAAAAGAAACTGGAGGCCGAAGGGGGTGGTTGGGTAGAAGAGCTCCACAACATCTTATGGGCCTACCGTACCACCCCTCGGCGAGCGACAGACGAGACACCCTTCTCCCTTTACTACGGATTTGAAGCTAAGGCCCCCACTGAGGTAACTCTTCCGACCCGAAGGGTCACACAATATGATCCAGAGGCCAACGACGCCAATATGGCCCTCGACCTCCACCTTATTTCAGAACGCCGAGAGCAAGCCTTCATACGCGCGGAAAACTACCGAAGGCAAGTGAAGAGTTACATTGACGCCAAGGTCCGCTCCCGGGAATTCCAAGTGGGGGATTATGTCCTCCGAAGAAGGGAAGCTAGCCAACCAACTGAGGGCGGAAAGATGGCACCAAAGTTCGAGGGCCCCTACATCGTGGCGGCCATCATCAAACCAGGAACTTACAAACTAAAACGCCCCAACGGGACTGAAGTCCCTAGACACTGGATTGTACATCACTTAGTTAAATTTTATCAATAACATCAGAGCGGCCAAGCCCTCATAACTAGTGAATGTATTATTTTGCGGCCCAAGGCCTAAAAATTTTGAAGAATGAGGGCATATTGAAGACACTAAGAACATGGAACAAGACTCTTACGAGTGGCCAAGCCCTCATATCAAGCAAGAACCCTCGGCACCAAGTGCCGAGGGTAGACAATACTATCACCTGCAAGAAGGAAGAAAATACCAACTGTCTTCAATGAAGACCCCTCGACACCCAATACCGGGGGGATGCACTACTATCAACTTCCAACAAACGGAAGAAAAACACTAAGTGCCGAGGGTATACACCTCAATCACCTACAACAAATGAGTAAAAACACCAAATGTTTTTTACAGAAGACCCCTCGGTACCAAGTGTCGGGGGCCGTACACCGGAACAAACACCAAGTGTTGTTTCTAAAGCCGTACCCCTCGAGGACGCTTATACCGAAGGCGCCACCTATCAGTGCCGGTAGCACGTAGTGCCCCCGGCCATTTGCAACCAGTGTGCACATGAAAACCCTTCCCTGAAACGCTTTCCGCGTCACTACCCCAAGGGTATGACAGGCAGGTAATATGCCCAGGATTCGACTTTCAAAAACGAAACGCTTTCCGCGCCATTACCCCAAGGGTATGACATGCATCTAATATGCCCAGGATTCGACTTCCAAATCGAAACGCTCCCCGCGCCACTACCCCAAGGGTGTGGCAGGCCACAGACTATGACTGGCACCGAGGGGACGACTTTCAGAACTGAGGCGCTTTCCGTGCCATCTCCCAAGGGGAAACAGGCTACAAACCATGTCTTGTGCCCAGGAAACGACCCTCGATCCCCTCGGAACTCGGAAGGTTAACCCGAGGGGGGAGCTAATGGTGTATTCTGTTACCTCCCGATAGGCCAAGCCTTACCAAGAAACCAAGTTTCTTGAAGCCTTCCCTTCACTGCCAAAAAAAATAGGGTGGTGAAGGGGAGTAGACTCAGCGAGAAATCAATGAGTACACCACTCTAACAAATTCACGGGAACATACCGAGGGCTCCCCATGGGAACACCTTCGGCACCTGGAAGCTCCTAATTACCAAAGATACTATTCAACAAACATCATCAACAAATGGCTAAGTCCACTCCTTGATTGCCTCCGGCTACATCAAAACCGAAGGCTCAAATCCTACAGAACGTGACAGGCTCACTCAACAACAACTCAAAACGTCCCCGAAGGCTACTATACAACAAAGCTATCAGATGTTGGCCAAATACAAGCAAGAATCACCTCCGGCACCTCACTAGACGCCGAGGGGATACACCCAGGCATTATCCGAGGGAGTCTGTCTTTTTATGCTGCACTTGAACTACAAACTTTCCTAAGTCAACATTGTGGGGACATGACAACAGCCGAAGGCTTTTGTTGCCGCATGCCAACCTTGCGAGACAAAGGAAATTGTTCTAGGCCAACAACAAATACTTAGAAAAATTTTCTAAGTCCTAAGTACTTTGCCCTCCGTCGAGTCACAGGTCAACCGAAAGTACACCTACGACAAGGCTCTCACATTTCACCCGAAGGCTCCTACCTCATACAACTACACTTAGAAATATTTTCTAAGTCCTAAACATTTTTGACACTCGGTCAAATCTCCATGCAGCCATGGGGGCCACACGGTTGAAGGCTTGGTGAAACTACACTTAGAAATATATTCTAAGTCCTAAATATTTCGGGCCCTCGGTTATATGTCCATGCAGCGAAGGGTGCCCACGTACCGAAGGCCAGACGGCATTCATACACTTAGGAAAAATCTTCTAAGTCCTAAGCGCCTTGCCTCCGGTTATCTCATGAAGGCTACACAGAACCAGAGGGAAGGAATTAGCCGGGGGCCAACAGATGATCAACACTTAGAAAAGATTTCTAAGTCCCAAACGTGTGGCCCTCGGTGAGACATTCAGATGACTAAATGGGCCTAGTAGCCGAGGGCTACGGGATGCACTATACTTAGAGAAATATTTTATAATTCCTAAAATTTTGCCCCTCGGCCAGAATACCTCACAAACATACATTCATTCACAAAGAAAACGAAGGCATACATTCAAAGAAAAACAATCAAAGGGAAACGAATTATATACAAAAGCCTGGAGGCATCAATTCACCCAAAACACGGGGCAGGATGTTCATAAGGGCCGAAGCCAAAAGTAGAGCAGTGTGATTACAAAAATTGTTGGGAATACAAATTACAAGAGGGGAGCTACAACGTCGCCCCCTTCGACAGCTTTTGAAGTGGCCTCGCCTTCAGCCTCATCCCCGTCACCCCCGAGGCCGCACTCCCTCAGAGTCTCCGAGTCTTCGAGCACTGGTCTCTCTTCGCCTTCGGGAAGGGGAATCCTGACGTCTGGTTGCCGAGGGGGGAGGCCATAAGCCTCGGACTGGAACTCCTCCGTCGAAAGCTTGAAGTGCCTGGCGAGCTTTCGGTATATAAGGCGCTGGGTAAAAAACTCCCCACCTTGATAATAGGAGTCGCCCTTCTCAGCAAGCCACATTTTGCCGGGGCCTCCAACCCAATCATCCACCGAAGCCTCCACCACCGAGGAGAGCCACTCTTTCTGTTCTTCTGCTTTCCACCCCTCGGCAGTAAAGCCGGCTATAGCATCCTCCCGGGCTCTGGAGACGGCCTCTTCCTTAGCCACACGGGCTTCCTTAGTAGCAACGCGGGCGGCCTCGGTAGCAGCCTCCCTGGCCTCAGTCAGGCCTTTGTTCTTCCCCTCGACCCTCGCGGTTTGCACCCGCTGCTCCATGCTGTCGGTGGCCAAGCGGAGAGAATCCTCGGCCTCAGCCAGCCTCTTTCTAAGGAGGGCAGCCTCCCCTTCGGCGGCACCCTTCGCCTCCTTCATCTGCTCCACCCTTCGAAGGTGCTCGCAGAGGCCCAAGAAGCTCTACAGTCAACAAAGGTGACAGTTAGACATGATAAACACAGCACGTAAGAGCAAAAACAAATACAGAGGAAAAAGAAAGGCGTGACTCACGGAGGCAGTGTTCAGAAGAATCTTGGCCTTGAGGGAGCCCTCGTCCATCCTAGCAAGGGCCAAGCGATCGGCCAAGGGTAGCATCTGGCTCATCAGTGCCGACGGGTTTAGGCTACCCTCTAGTACAGAAGCCCCCTTCGGCACTATCGCCTCCAGTTTCTCCCGGCCGAAGAACTCCTGGTTGATGTGCTCCTGAGGGGTGGGGGCGGAGGCGTGCCCCTCGTCCACAATGACAACCACGCCAGTGGCCGGCTGCTTGGCGGGGGCCGTGGCTTTCAACTTCTTGGCCGGGGGCTCGACTCCCTTGCCACCGTTCTTTTTCTTCAAGGGCCCGACAACTTTGGACCCCCGGCGCCAACACCGGCAGTAACAGCTTGGGAGGACTCCTCCCTGGCAGAAGTGCCCACCGGGCCCTTCTTTTTCCCTTTGGCATACTTCAAAGCAAAAAGAGAGCTCACGTCCATGTTGCTACCTGCAAAAACAAGACACAGAGTGGTTAAACCGAAGGGTGTCAGTTACAGTGACATAGAGTAAAAAGAAAAAATAAGAACGAAGGAAAACTATCAAGGTACAAAACGCGGAACCCTTCGATAATCACCTCCGGCTCCTTCGAAGACACGATCCAGCAGAGGATATCTTTCATCCGATGAGCCCCTCAGCCGAAACTGCCGGAAGCCAAGATTGAACAGTTCCTCGGGGAGAGTGACATCCTTGATTTTGACGTGCTTATCAGACCCCTCCGGTTTCTTGGCAAGTATTCTGCCATTCTTCTCCAGGGCCGCACTCCCTACCTTCGGGTGACGCCGGAAGCTGTTGCGGAGCAGAGCCGGAAAGGGGTTCTTCTCCAAGCGTATGTAGCAGAACCGCTCCTTCCATCCCTTATGGGACGAAGGCACATCGTCAAAGAGCCTGAACTCCGGTACTTGCTGAAGGTTGGCAAAGCCCTCAGCATTCGAAACGCCCCCCGGCACAAATTGAAGGACATGAAGAACTGGTCGAGGGTAGGTGGAACCCCCCGGCTCCGGCACAATGAGAGATAGCCAGCCACATAAGAGTGGCTATTGGGTGTTAACTGGCATAGGGCCAGCCCCACGAATCTCAAGTACTCCAGCAGAAAGGGGTGGAGCGGAAAGCGAAGCCCCATCTCCACTGACAGGGTGTGAACAGCAAAGCACCCCTCGGGCGCGTATCGCAACAGATCATTGGCCCCTGGCTCCACCACACGAGCCGAAGGGCCAACCAGAATTTGGGTGGCCTGGTACTCTGCCGGGGACGCCCTCGTCTTCAACTCTAGGGCAGCGGTGTTCAGGAAAGAATGGCCCTCGAGTATGCCCACTGGCCGCCCGGAGTCCACAACTGCTTGTTTCTTCTTTGGAGCAGCCCTCGTCTTCTTCTTTTTCCCGGGAGCCACACTGATGGGCGTCGGGTTCAAGGGCCTGGAGGTGCTGGCTTCCTCGGCACCACGAGGGGAAGGATAGCAACAGTCACCTTCATCCTCTCCTTCTCCTCTTCCTCCTCGGCAGTTTGCACGACAAGGGCGAGCTCTTCATCCTCGTTTACCTGCTCGAAGTCCTCGGCTTCGACCTCGGCCGGTCGGCCCTGAGGTCCTTCTCCACCTCCATGGCCACAGCAGCATCATTACCAGCTGAAGACTCCTCGCTCGACAGCTCGGCGTCAGAATATGTTTCCGTCTCAACCGAGGGCTCCCTCGAAATGTCTTGGGAATCACTTTGTGAAGACATTTTGGTACTAAACCGAGGGTCGGAGGGAGGTTCTAAAAGCTCTAAGCTACGGGCACTTAACCCTAAGGCAGAGAAGTGAGAGGGAAATGAAGTATATAAGAATGGCCGAAAGCGGAGCAAGAACTGACCTCTAAAAGACTGGGTTTGACCGAAGGCTGGAGCTTCTCTCTCTACAAATTTCTGCAGAGCTTCGCTACAATGGAATCGCACAAGGGTAATGAACCTGGCCTTGGGGTATTTATAGGCACCCGGATCCGGGCTTGGGCCTGAAAAACCGGGCCTCCGGTGGCAAATTTATCATTACTTACCGACTTTCCGCCCAATCGGTAGCATCCGCCCACAGGCTGCCAGTGGGCACGCGCCACGTGGAAGCCCTCTCCCAACGGCTATATTTCTGACGTTAGGAATTGTAACGACTATATTTACAACGGCTGTATTCTGGGAGCCCCTGGCTATGTTCGGCAGACCACTCCTTTTCATCAGCCAAGAAACTAGCCCCCAGGCTTTCTCCTTCACTCCGCTCCATCAAGAGGAACCCCCGGGCACACTTACCCAGAGATGCTCCCGGTTTATGCCCCTCATACTACATCACAAAGTCCCTCAGGCTTACTCCTTCAGAAGCCCACGACTTCATAACGAGCACACCCCTCGGGAACCATCGGCCCTCAAACACATTGAGGACCACGAAGCCCCCGGGGGAGCTCGCCTTCATCAAAAAGCGCCCTCCACTCACCAACGAACAAGGGACCCCCCGGAAACATCACCCACATCACGCCCCCATTCTCATAATTTGGGGGCTCCCCCTTCGGCATCTCTCATGATAACAACAGGGACCCTTCGGGAAATCAACACACGCGCCTTCAGATAGGGATAGCCTTCGGCAAAAATATTGCCACTCATTTCAACCGAGATTTCACCTTTTCGACTCATCATTGGGGGAATTCGGTGCACTCTTTTTCCCTCATTGCAATTTTTTCCCACAGGGTTTTTTTCCAATGAGGTTTTTAACGAGGCATCCCCCCAAAATGAAACGAAAAGCGTCACCCCTCGGCTTCATACCGCAGACAGACACTACTCTACTCCTTTTCACCACTTTGCAAGTGCCTCAAGGAGTGGGGGACTGGAGGACCCTTCGGGAAAACCTCAAAATACAAAAATATCAAAACATCCGCAACAACGAGCATGATCCCTCAAGTCCCGGAATGTGGGTAACTGAGGGACTGCCCCCGGCTGAAACATGCACACAACAAACTATTCACAAACTCCACAAACTACAACGGAACAACACCAAAAGGACAAGCACAGATTACTCCTTTTCCCTCAAGTACCTTTCGGCAAAAGGAGTGAGGGACTCCTGATGGAGTATATGGTCCAGGAACCCCTAGCCCATAGACTCCTACTATTCTGATAAAGGCCCAATAGGCCCAGGGGGCACATCACGCCCAAAACACAGCGCCCCGAGTACCGAGCAACCCACGCAGGACACTGGGAGTGCCTTCGCCCCCCTGGCCGAAGGCTCCAAATTCTCACAGACGACCAGCTCAAGCACATAAAGTTACTGGGAGAAAATGGCGAAAATCAGTAGCCTTCGGCACCTAGAGCCCTCGGCACTAAGGGGGTCCCCGGTACTCAGAGCCCTCGGCTAATCACCTGCAGCCGAGGGCACCTTTCTCGACATAATATCCACTCCACATGCGCCTGGATCACCGTACCAAGTACGACGTCACATCCAACAACCGCATTAAATGCGGCCGGCCACATGCGATTGCCAGCGCCAACCAGTTGATGTGACCCCTCGGCCAATGGATGCTTGACACGTGTCCCTATCTGGCATTTATTGCTACTATAAATAGCACCCCATTTCCCCATTTGTAACGAGAAGCAAAATACGCTGAATACATATTGAATATATACTCTCTCTTTCACTTACTTGCTCTGACTTCTCTCTAGTTATTCTCCGCAGTAACCCCTCGGATAAGCTACCCCCGGGTATACTATCGATCAATATTTTTGGGAAAAAATTTACACGGAATTTTTTACACTATAAATATAGACATATTTAAAATTTTAGCTAGGCCGGGTGATGTTAGTTTTCTCGCACTAAAATAAGTAGTAGAATAGTGGTGTAAGTACGAGTATTGTTTCCACAGGGACGGAAAAAAGAATTAAGTATTAATTAAATTCAGCGATTAAAAGAAAATAAATTAAAATCAATTGTGTGAGATTGATTGGTTTGGAAAATTAAAATGCAGCCAAACGAATAATAATAAATTGGTTCTTTCTAATTAATGAAGAAGGGGACAGAGATTGATTCCGGGGTAATCATATTTCTGGCTGATCAGGCTTAATCACATAAAATTAATTTAATTGAGCCACGATGGTCAATACTAAATTCTAACCGCTCTCGCGACGTAGAGTACAATAATTTAGGGAACCAGGCTGATCTCTTATGCGACAGGTATCAAAAATTATTGTCAAAACGAGCGAGCGTACGGCCCCTTAATTGTTACTAATCTCTTAGCGAATGATTAAATGTGTGTGAAGATGTCCTAGAATAAATTAGACCTCTCTTAATTTATTCTATAAGAATCATAAACCTAGCTGGAGTTCTAGGTTACAAAAGATATCAATTAAATCATTCAAACACAAATTAAATAACATTCATGCAATTAATCCATCATGAATTTAACCATACATCATGATTCACCCCTTCCTCAATCCCAAATCCTTAATTAAGACTACTCACAATTCATAATTGAAGAATCAATAGAATTGGGATGAACATAATTAATTTTCATTAATTAAAAAATAGGAACTTACAAATAATCCAAGTGAATTGAAGACCATGCGGAAAAATAGATGTAAATTTGTCCCTAGGCCTCTCTCTAAGCTTCGTCACCCTTAAACGGGGATATGAAGGCCTTATTTATAGAAAATAGATGAAATTTGGGTTGAATTGGGAGATTCGGGGTCAGGCACGGCGCTAGGCATGGCGTGCATGCGGAGTGTTGTTGGTAATTGGCCGGATAAACCTGCAAAAAACGTTAGAAAATAAAATAGCTCGAGTCTTTCCGACTAGCGAAAATCTTTCCCCAAGATAAAACGAGCTCTGCGGTGTAAGCCGGTAACAGAACAATGAGAGTTAAAATTATATATTAATCCAGCGAAATAGAATTAGAGATGTTTCTGTTTTTCGCAACTAAAATAAACAGTGATGCAGTCAATTTTATACTGGAGGATTTCGAACGTTGCCAACCTTTTTGCATGCCAGATAGAAACCGTTTATGAAAATAAAAAACGTTCATAATGATTATCAACGTTTGAATGTTAAAAGATAAGGAAGGATTAGAAAGTTGGAGTATTAAACTTGTACATTTAATATTAATGAAAGCCATTAGCTCATTATCCACTAAGATAGTAGCTCGCGGGTGCATTTTTAATTTTTGATTGGAAAGTAACGTATAAACATCTATTAGCACCATTGATAAAATTAAAATGTTTTAAGATAGTTGTTAGTCCCAAAATCAATCAACAATCATACAATATAATAGAAGGAGAGAATCACAGAATGATAGAAAAATATTTGAACGATGAACTCCCTTTTCCTTATACCGTATAAGCTCTGAGAATGCTTGAAGAATATGCGTGAGGCTTGTGAGACTTAGGGTTTGCTTAAGTTAGCATCCTTTTATACATAAGGATGTCTAACTTAAGGCTTACAAGTAGGCTAATGGGCTGAAATACATTTGTGGCCCATATTACACATTTAATTAATAACTACACAAATACAAAGATATTTAATTAGATTGGACACCATAAAATATTACCAACAATCTCCCCCTTGGTGTTCAATCGTGTTGTATCAGCATTGCCGCGCAAATATCTTTGTCTTTGTTGTTATTCAGTTTCCTTTGTCTTTGAACTTGACTTCTTGAGAAGGCTTTATGAAGAAATCCTTGCAATCTCCCTTTTGATGTCTTCTTGGCAATTTGATTTTTGATGCCGGGGTTGAGGAATCTTCAGTGTCTTGCATGTAGTCCTTGCCTTCCAGAATTTGGTCTTGATCAGCTTGGATTAAATCCGGTGGCGCCTCTAGAATGAATGTCCTTGAAGAATTGCAAACGCACATGGGATTCTGATTACCTGACCTCTGTTTCCTCCACAATGTAGTCTTTTTGACTATTTGAGGTGAATGCTTTTGAGGAGAACCAGTCGGTTGCACAGCGGAAAATGATGATTGACTTGTGAGCGTAGCTGACCATTTGATGTGAAGCTGACTTGGCAGTTTTGATGATTTGAGAGAGTAGAGAGTCGTCGTTTTTTTTGTGTTGGAGGAGAAGTGTCCAAGAATGATTTTTTTGGAGTAAACAACATGCGGACCACTCTCCCCCTCATGACGATCTGATGAATCGGGGCGTCATGCCTTTATTCTTTTATTCTGGGAAACAAAATAGAAAAAACAAAAAGGTAAACACCGGAGACACCATGGTGTTCCGTTATCACAATATCAATGTAAACACTGACGTGTGGCCTGTATAAAAATGATAGAAGCATTAAAGCTCTAACAGGACTTCCAACCAGTCATTGTGAGGCATCTAAAGTAGATTTCACTCTGGTTGTTATGGCATGATCATAACGATCAGCAAAGATAACGTAGCCCCCCGGGGTCATGATGACGCCCGTTATCATCACTATAGAGATAAACGCTGAAGCGATGGCCTGAACATGTTGGTGAATTCTGTGTTGCAACAGCAGGACTTCCTTCCAATCATTGGTCTTCATCTATAGTAGATGATCCCTATGGAAGTTCTCGCGGGTCATGAAGACCTGCAACTGACTCTAAAAAGTGTTTGTGTCCTAGAAAATTCAAAACATTTGGGAGTGAGATTACTAGACACGACGTGATCAATGAATGTTCAATGGCGTGGGGCTGTGGGCCACTATAGTCAGTATCAGTCGCCTCAGAAGGAGACAATGATTAGAGATGAGGTTCCCCGTGAAATATGATTAAACACATGTCTGTTGGGAGACAGGTGAGTGGTCTTAGGTAGGGTTGTGCTTGTGCCGTTTGGACAAAATGCATCGACTTCTACCCGGGATCTGAATAAATTCAGTCCTGAACCTATGGGGATTGTCCAGAGTATTTGAGTGACTGAGAGTAATTCTCTCGATTGATAGCACAATAGAGGTAGCAGATTTGACAGTGATTATTGTTCTCTTGCTCACTTGAGCTTTCTTCTTCCTCACTCTCATAGTGTTCACTCAGTTACTCACTCACTCTCGGTTGTGTCCCTTGGGTAGGCTTAGTTGGGTTTACTAAGCCATTGGGACTTATCTCTCATTTCTCTTGGTTCTTTTCTTTTCAATCTGTGCTCCCCCTCAACTGGAGCACTCAGTAGGATGCCTTTGATGATGATTGGCGCTTGGAGGAGAACATTGAAAACTCCCCTTCAAAATTTGCATCCTTGAGAGAATTCTTGCATTTTACATTTTCTAGCATCAGGAGGAGAAAAAATAACCCCCCCCCTCAAAAGTTGCAAGTTGTGTTGTTTGTTACCCAGGGAGTAAAGTAGAAAACTCCCCCTTGGAATGTGCTTTCTTCATTGTTTGGAACCAGGAGGATAGAAAAAGAAACACTCCCCCTCAGAATATGCACATGTTGTTTGTCCTTGGCATGTGTTGGTGTTGAAGTGTGCATTTCTTGATTTTCAGCTTAGTAGAGAGTATTCACGCCAGTACTCTCCTCGATAATGTGCACCAGTTGATTGCTCGCAGCTCGTCTTCATACCCGCCATGTGTGTGGAGCAATCGGGCCAGTTACCACACATGACGGACCATCAACACATATTAAGTATGTGTCGGTACCCACCTCCAGATGGGTCCTTCCTTGTCACCACTGAAAAACCGTTTCAGTTTCTGTTTGATCTGTGATCCTAGGCTAACTGATTGAGAAGAGTCTGACATTCTTAATTTCTCAGCTTCAGCCTTAGGAACCCATTGTAATTTGATCTTTGGAGCAGGAGAGGTTTCAGTAGCAGTGAGTGAATGTTCAGACAGATAGTCTTTTAAGATTGTTTCTTGAGAGAGTCTTCTCAAATGTTTGAGTGAGTAAACTTTGAGGGGATACTTTAAACATGGTAATTGATACTCCCCCTCAACATTTACTTTAGCAGAAGCTGATTTCTTTGGACATTTCTGAACATTCCTCTTCTTATCTTGGTTGGAGGAGACATCAGATTCAGAGCAGCAAGTTTTTACTTGCTTAACACAGTTCAGAGTAGAAGAGCTTAGCTTGAGCAGTTATTCTTAAGAAATGTCTTCTTTTTGGCATAGAAGAGAGCACTTGAACACCAGTTCCTACTCCTTAGACGAGATTCTTCTTTCTTCTTTCTTCTTCTTAACTCGTCCTCTATCCATTCTCCTCTCCTTTCCACTCTCCTCTTCACAGGGGCCCTTGTCGGCGAAAGTGACTCAGAGTGAGAAGTGGAAGTTTCAGGATCATATGTAGATTTTTCAGAATAGTTCTCAGAAGACGGAGGAGAAGGATAAGCACAGTTTTCAGATGATGGAGGAGAAGGAGATTGTGAGCCTGTGCTTGATTGAGAGGATGTTTGGAGAAAAGATATTTCATTCAAGAGTTGTTCTCTTTCGAGTTCAAAAGCTTATTTTTCTTTATCAAAAGCTTTTTTAAATTCAGCAAACTTTCTCACAAGGGGTGGAATGTATGCTGGTTTGGCTACAGACTCTGAAGTTGAAAGTTCCTCTTGATCATGCACAGTCTCTTTTGCAGGGTAAAAGGTTGGAATCTCTTCAGGAGGAGTCAATGGGGGTTCTTTTGTTTCATAGCTCTCCTTCAAGGCAGCATAATCAAAAGAAATTTCTATTCCGAGATTAGCTCTCTTGGTATCTTCTTCATCATTCGTTTCTTTAACACTGAGGAAAGACATCAACTTACTCAGTCCAAGACCCATATAATTGATGTCATACAGTTGAGCACAGTTCACCTTCTTCAAATTACATGGGTTAGACAGACCGAACTGCAAAATCTCGAGATCCCACCTGCGAAATCTCGAACTGCAAAAACTCGAGATCCCACCTGCGAAATCTCGAACTGCAAAATCTCGAGATCCCACCTGTGAAATCTCGAACTGCAAAAACTCGAGATCCCACCTGCGAAATCCTAAAATCTCGAGATCCCAACTACAAAATCTCGAGATCCCACCTGCGAAATCTCGAACTGCAAAATCTCGAGATCCCACCTGCGAAATCCAAACTGCAAAATATCGAGATACCAACTGCGAAATCCCAAACTCGAAATCTTTGCCTATCGAGATCCTGCAAATAAAAAACTTCGAATTTTCAAATTTTGAAAACTGTTCTAGGAAGATCTGAGTGTCGAGATTCCTCCTGTATCAATTTCTAGCTGTAATTTTCCCTGCAACCTCGAGAAACTGTGATTTCGATATTACAATGGAGAGATCTCAGAACATCGAAAAACATATCTTCTTCGTAGAACCTGCGAACGCTATCAGAAACTCAAAATCTCAGAGTTCCAAAATACGCAATTTCATATTGTTTTATCACAGATGTTGATCGGAATCTTCCAGAGATTACATAAAAACGTCCAAAACAGGCCGATCAAAACAAAAACAAATGCAAAAATCAAATTTTCGTAAAACTGCTCTTCAGCGTCAATGGCAGATTTGAAAATGCAGAAAACCTTCAATCGATTTCACGCTCGGCTCTGATACCAAATGTTAGTCCCAAAATCAATCAACAATTATACAATATAATAGAAGGAGAGAATCACAGAATGATAGAAAAATATTTGAACGATGAACTCCCTCTTCCTTATACCGTATAAGCTCTCAGAATGCGTGAAGAATATGCGTGAGGCTTGTGAGACTTAGGGTTTGCTTAAGTTAGCATCCTTTTATACATAAGGATGTCTAACTTAAGGCTTACAAGTAGGCTAATGGGCTGAAATACATCTGTGTCCCATATTACACATTTAATTAATAACTACACAAATACAAAGATATTTAATTAGATTGGACACCATAAAATATTCCCAACAATAATTATAAAAGCAAGAAAAGTTTTATTCATTTGAAATGCTCTCAATTTTTCCAACAAGTCCCCACATATTTCAAATGAATATTTTTAGATTCAAAACTAGTTTAGAAAATTTCTGCTGGATTAAAGAAATGAGACTTTAAGTTTGGTGTCCGTAGACTTGAAACCCAACCGAGACAACTAAGTCTTAATAAACCGAGCTTTTGGTGAAACATATAGTTTCTTGAAACCAACAAGCTACTATTGGTAAATCAGGGTCTTAACGGTCATGTCTCATCCCGCACAATTTCTCGTTATTATGCCGTTGTGCGCCGTAAGGCCATGCGCGTGCTTGGTTTTCATGAGTGCTCTAGAAGTTTTGTCATGCTCCATGGAGGCAGCCCCACCTCACACTCATATAGGTGATATCATCAAGTGTGTACCGCTTTTGCACATCACCCTACAATTAAGGGCTATGATAATCATTAAGAGCTTATAGCCCAACCTCTCAAAGAATGCGGTTTCTAGCCTATATCTCACATCATGGAAATGAGCAATTTTAGTTAGGCTAGCAGAACTAAATGGAAGACTTGTTATTACCTATTTGAACGTGCTTCATGGGATCTCCAATCATGGGTTCCCATCCCCATTCGTTTCAAAGCGACACAAGTCCCATTTCCTTAGATGTTTCGGTTATCAATTTTCGTCCTAGGGGGTTTGTCAAAGGATCCGCTAAATTTCCTTGTGACCTCACAAAATTAATGGACACAATTTCATTCTTCAATAATCATTTAATGACTTTATGTCTTAAACGAATGTGTCTATTCTTCCCATTATAACACATTTTCTTAGTAGTATCTATTGCACTTCTGCAATCACAATGAATAGACACAGATGGTGTTGGTTTTGTACCAACAGGAATTTCTGCTAAGAAAATTTTCAACCACTCCGCTTCACTACTAGCCACTTCCAAAGCAATAAGCTCGGACTCCATGGTGGATCTAGAAATTATAGTTTGTTTGGTTGATTTCCACGTAATAGCACCACCTCCAAGGGTGAATATATATCCAGTGTTGGATTTTATCTCATCTGAGTCAGAGACCCAGTTAGCATCGTTGTATCCCTCTAGTACAGTGGGTAACCCACTATAAAATATACCATAATTATTGGTACCTCTCAAATCTTCCAACAACATAAGCTATGTCGGGCCTCGTATAATTCATCAAGTGTAATAGACTTCCAATAATTTGGGAATACTCATATTGAGCCTCGGGATCACCTCTATGTTTTTCAACTGTATATGAGAATCATAAGGGGTGCTCACGGGGTTGACATCGAAATGTCCAAACCTCTTTAGAAGTTTTTCAGCATAATGCTTGATGGAGTATATGGCCCAGGGACCCCCGGCCCACATACTTCCTCTACTACAATCAGGCCCAACAGGCCCAAACGGGCCAAGCCCAGAAAAATGGAGCTCTAAGCAGCCCACAATACGCAAAGGGGTGCCTTCGGCCCCATGGCCGAAGGCTACCAGTGACGGAATCGAGCTCAGAAACATCATAGGAGAACAAGGCTTGAAAACCAAGCCTTCGGCAACTGCAGCCCTCGACAGGTAGGAGCCCTCGGTTAGAAGAGGCGTCACAGGAGATCAAGGCTTGAAAACCAAGCCTCCGGCACCTGCAGCCCTCGGCAGGTAGGAGCCCTCGGTTAGAAGAAGCATCACAGAAGAACAAGGCTTGAAAACCAAGCCTTCGGCACCTACAGCCCTCGGCAGGTAGGAGCCCTCGATTAGAAGAGCCTTCGGCCCAGCACCCTTCAGCCGAAGGCATCCACCTCGACAGAATATCCTCTTCACATGAGCCTGGATCACCGTACCAAGTACAAACGTCACATCCAACCACCGCATTTAATGCGGCCACATGCAAGTGCCAGTGCCACCCCGGTTGAGGTGACCCCTCGACCACCAGAAAACTGACACGTGTCCTTATCTGGCATTTATTACAACTATAAATAGCACCCCTTTCCCCATTGTAAACCACATTTAATACATATCGAATATACACTCTCTCTCTTACTTATTTGCTCTGACTTCTCTCTAGTTATTCTCCGCAATAACCCCTCGGATAAGCTACCCCCCGGGTACACTATCAATCATTATGGTGCTCTCGTTGAGAGGTTTGAACACATCAAGTGAGAAAACCTCCCAAAAACAACTAAAAAGAAAAATCTCCCTAATCACAAGAAATCCAGTAAGGAAGCTGCTGTGAAAATTCAAGAAAAAATGGAAAAGAAGAAAAATCTGGATTTTCCCAGATCCGAACCACCGTCTTCTACCACCGCCGTACTCTTGAAGCTCGCTGCGCTAATTCGAGTTCACCGCGATGTTCTGAGTGTGTCGCTCCAGACCTCACACGTCCACCCCATCGCCGGATCTGTTCGAAGGATGGCCAAGGGATGCACTTCCGATCTCAAATAGGAGCATTTACCGTTTTTCCCGTCATCACCGTAGGTCGCCGCTACCCAGGCCGTTGAGTCGGTTGAAGCCGGTCTGCCGTTGCTGCTACGCGCGCCTCACCGCCCATTACCAGATCTCACCGCCGCGAAGTTGCTGCCAGGCTGCTATCCAGATCTCACAGCCACGACTCCGGATCTCGTTGCCGCAACTCCAGGTCCCTAGTTGCAGCTCGACGGTCGGAGACGCGCAGCTTTCTCGAAGAGCTCAAAACTCTTTTTGTCCTGCCGCCATTAACGGTCGTTGAGAAGCTCTGTTCTCGCGCCGAAGTCAACCTGAAGAGAGCGTGGGCAGGTCGCAACTTGAGGAGCCACCTGCACCAGACGAAGCTCGCTGCAGTGCCCAGCTCTGCAACTCGGTCGCTCGTCGCTGGCAACTGGTTCTACCGCCGAGTCGCCACCCCACCACTTGTTGTCAGCGGTCCACCGTAGGACGCTCCTCCACGAGGTCAGTTTCTGTTCGAGCCCTCACCGGCCACTCTGCCAACACAGCTTGAGGGATTTTCCGACTGGGGTTTTTTTATTTCGCCATTGATGGCGGTTGGGAGGTCAGGGAAGACGTGTTTCAGCCGATCTTGTGCCGGAGACTAGCCGTTCAGACCGTCCTTGCCCTGCTGCGACCACCATCTCCACTGACAGGAAGTGGCCGGCATGTAGGGACTGCGTTGGGTATGTAGAAAGATGCTTCATCTGCCTGTTCTAAAAAATACACTCCGCATAAATGCTTTGGTCTAAAGCAGACCACGTCCGCATTTTTTAGGCCAAGTGAAGGCCAATCCATTTTGAAGATTGGGTGGAGAGGCGGACAAGGCTTTGAGAGCTTTGACCAGGTCAAAATTGAGGAAGGAATAAAATCAAACTGCACCAAATTCTCGGCTGAGCCTACGCTTCAAAAGATAAGTATCTTTAATTTTAATATTGTATATGTTTATTTTAATCAATATTTTTTGTCGATTAAATATCACACTATCACGCACTTAAGATCAAATACCTAGTAGAATGTGGCTTGAGACCCATCACCAGGATTTAAAGCCCTGACCCAGAGCAGACACGAAGCCCTGACCAAGTCAGGCACAAAGCCCCGACCAAGTCGGGCACGAAGACCGGTCTTAGTCATTCCAAGAGTGGCGACCGTTGCGTACGAATGGCTCGCATGTCTACTCTACTAAATATTTTATTATTACATCAACAATTCACATTTCCACTTTTTCAAGTGACGAACTCCCGGAAACATAAACCCCAAGAAAAAAAATTTTATGCATGCTAAATGTGTAGGTACGAAGATGACTTTACTCATTTTCACCTCGACTCCACTCACCTCAAAGAGTGGGGGATTGGGGGACTGAGAGGTCAGATTTTCTGGATGAGCAGTAAACATCACGCATGAGCAGGAACAAGAGCTAAGTCAGATGAAGACATGTTGAACTAGACAAAAATGATTATGCCGGAAGGGGCCTACCGTCCTCGTTTCATGTTGGGGGCGCTAGGTGTACTCTTTTTCCCTTTATTAGGATTTTTTCCCACATGGTTTTTCCTAGTAAAGGTTTTTAACGAGGCACCTCCCCATCACGGACAAGGGTGGTGGTCCCCGGCCGGAAAGGGAGAAATCAAAGACAGAAGAACGTTGCAGATACAGTTTGGACTACTCCCTTTCGCCTCGAGTACTCTCGACTCAGGGAGTGGGGGACTCCTAATGGAATATATGGACTCCGACCCCCCGGTCTGCCGACTACTGGGTCTGGACAACGGCCCACACACGTTTAGCGGATATCATTCTAATTATTGTACATTATTATTATTATTCAGATTTTCTAGATTAGTTGTTTGTACTATCAGTCCATGTAACCGGGTCTATCAGGCCCATATTAGAGGCCCAGACCCGGATTTTCCCTATATATACTCCTTTAGGAGGCTACACAACAAAAAAAGATACAATCAATATTCATTCTATACACTATTCATCTTCTTCTTCATCATTTCTTCTCCACTCTTGTTCAAACTCTCACTAGTTATAGTATATGGGTATCAATTATCCAACAATGGTGCTCTCGTTGAGAGGTCGAACAATCAAGTAAGAACCCCCCCCCCCCCCCCCCGACCAAAAACACCCAGCCAAAATGGTGAGAACAACTCGTGCCAACTCCAAGAATGTAGAGGACAGGAACCTGGCCCTGGGCGAGGTCGACGTCCCCGAAGCCTCTAACAGGGCTCCCGGGGGCGGCGTCATCGCCGAGTTGGACCAGACGGCTGTCGACCTACGCCAGCAGATTCAACAGAATGCCCCCGATGCCCGCCTCGGCATCGAGGCCAAGAAGAAGGACCGGAGCGAAAATCAAATTAGCCCTCCGGTCATCACAATCGACGTGCAATCAGCGCTCTCCGCCTTCATCCAGACGCTCACCCAGAACCCGGGTGCCTTCGGCACTTTGGTTCCCCTCCAACCTCAGGTGGGGGAGAATATAATGCCTCCCCCTCATCCACGACCCCTCGGTAACCCGGTCCTCCGGATGGGGAACTCCGAGGGGGTCGTGGCCCAAGATACGGCCTCCCAGGAAGTCCAGTCCCGGGACCGCCACAACGTGAACAAGGAACGACTCCGGACCTCCGCCCTCGAGAGACTCGGAGGGGCGCAAGACCGCCGAGGGGTCCAAGACCGCCTCGGGGGGAAGGCGCTCCAAAGACCTCAAGAAAGTGGCGGGTCCGTCTCCAGAGCCAATGAAAGGAGCCCCCCTAAGGACAAAGGCAAGGCACCTCTCCATGCCAACGGCGCACGCCACCAAATCAACCAGGCCCACTCGGCCTGGGTCCATTCGCAGGGGGCGGAGGCCCTCCCGAAGGACCCCCGGGACGAAATCATTGCGGCCCTCCAGCACCGGCTTGACGTGATGGAGGCCACCAAAGCCCACGCCACCACTTCTGCCCCTCTTACAGACCTCAAGTATGAGGCAATGATGGCCAAGATGGAAGAAATGCAGAAGAAGATAGCCGAGGGCTCCGGGGAACCCACCATACAGCTCCAGACCCGGACACCATTTACTCCAAGGGTGTTGGCGGCCCGAATCCCGGAAAAATACCGAGGGCAGCTCATCAAGCCCTATGACGGAAAGACTGACCCCCAAGAGCACTACAGCAGGTATCAAAACAACATGATGATGGTGGGGGCATCGGATGAATACTTGTGCCGCTGGTTCCTCTCCACCTTAGATGGGCCGGCTTATGAATGGTTCAATCGATTGCCCGAGGGCTGCATTGACTCATGGAAAGAACTCGCCCAGCGATTCTTGACGCAGTTTGCGGGAAGGCGCCGCACAAGAAAACACTTTTCCCACTTGCTAACGGTGAGGCAGAGGAAGGAGGAGACCCTTCGGGACTTCTTGGAGCGCTGGAGGATGGAGGGTGATAAAGTTGACGGCGCTGACGACGGGACCCTCCTGGCACTCCTACAAACAGTACTACGCCCCGGGAACTTCTCAAGGAGCCTCATCATCGACCCCCCCCCCCCCCCCCCGCGATTATATACGGGCCCTACAGCGGGGGGACCGGTACGCCGAGGCCGAGGAGGTGGAGAAATGCCACCATGTCCCAGATCAGCAACGCCCTCGGCCAGACGACAAAGGTAACCGGGGGCCGGGGGCTCCCCGCAATCATCCCAAGGATTCTGCCCCCTTCGGTGATCGCCCCCGGCATGGCCAAGCCAAGCCCGGGGGAGGCTACAATGGGAACCCGAGGGCTTGGGCACAGCCTGTCCTCCTGGAACACCCTCGGACACCACTGACGCACCCCGTCAGCGTCATCCTGGATTTTGCTGAGGAGAGGGGTCTCGTGGAGCGAGATTCACGCGCGCCCTCGGAAGTATTTGCCATCAATCCAAACTACCCCTACTATCGTTTCCACCGACACCAGGGGCACAGGACCGATGATTGCCATCAGCTGAAGACGGCCATCGAGAGATTAATACAAGCTGGTCATCTGTCCCAGTTTGTCCAGGGCCCTCAGTAACAAGGCCCCCCTCATCAGGGGCCACCCCGAGGGCAAACTGCGAGAGCGAATGCATGGGTCAACCCCAACACTATCCCCCTCGCAAGAAGAGGGAGATTGGAAATCTGGAGGAAGAGGAGGAGGAGTACCCCCGGTACCAAGAAAAGAAACGCCACATTCTCATGATTACGGGGGGAAATACCGGGGGTGACTCTACGAGTCAGCGAAAGAAGTGGGCACAGTCACTTTACGTGGGGGAAGTCACTAATATGCCCCCAGTAAAGCGGCTGAGGGAGGAACCCATTATCTTCACGAACGCTGATCTCCCCCCGGTATCCTCCCCACATAGGGATGCCCTCGTCATCCGGACGAAAATAAATGACACCATTATTCACAGAACTTACATTGACACGGGCAGCTCCGTCAATGTAATGTAACTCAGCACCTTCAGAGAGCTGCATCTGGAGAGGGGGTCCCTTCATCCCATCAAGACCCCTCTTGCAGGCTTCACCAACAACACCATTGATTCCGAGGGGGTCATAACCCTCCCGGTGATCTTCGGCGACGGCCTCCATAGAGCCAAGCTCGAAGTGGAGTTCGTCGTCGTCAACATCGACTGCGCCCACAACATCATCCTCGGCCGGCCAGCCCTCGAGGATCTCGAAGCCGTCATCTCCATGAGGCACCTCTGCCTCAAGTTCCCGGCCGAAGGGGGAATCGGTTACTCAAGGGGAAACCAAAAGCTTGCCCGCGCTTGCTACATTCAAGTTACAAAGAGGGTTAGCAAGACGGAGTTCCGCGTTGACACCATCACCGGAACTGTGGAAGCGGAAGAAATGAGGCCGAGGGCTGAACCAGCCGAGGAGGTAGAAGACTTCGAGCTCGATCCGGCCAAGCCGGAGAGAGTCGTGAAGATTGGAGCCAAGCTCCCCGAAGATTTGAAGACCGGCATCATCAACGCCCTCCGCGCCTACTCCATTGTTTTTGCATGGGGGCCGGAGGACATGCCGGGGATTAGCCGAAGGGTCATCACCCACCGCCTCTCGGTGGACCCTTCGGCCAAACCAGTACAGCAGCGAAGGAGACCCCTCTCGGCCGAGAGGAGGGAATTTGTGAAGAAGGAGGTCACCATGCTCCTCTCTATCAAGCACATTAAGGAGGTGAAATACCCCTCATGGCTGGCAAACGTAGTCCTCACACAGAAACCACCCTCATTCCGCATGTGCGTGGACTACACGGATATCAACAAGGCGTGTCCCATGGACCCCTTTCCTTTTCCCAATATTGATCAACTAGTGGATGAAACCGCGGGGTGTGAAATCATGTCATTCCTCGACGCAATCCGCGGATATCATCAAATATACATGCATGAGGAAGACGCTGAAAAAACAGCCTTCATGACTCCCGAGGGCATCTTCTGCTACCTGGTCATGGCCTTCGGCCTAAAGAACTCGGGTTCCACCTACACTCGGATGGTGGCCAGGGTATTCCAAGCTGTCCTAGGGCGCACCATGGAGGCGTATGTTGACGACATGATCGTCAAGAGCAAGCAATCAGCAAGCCACGCTGATGACCTGAGGGAGATCTTCGCCTCATGCAGAAGTTTAGCCTCCGACTGAACCCGAAGAAATGTACCTTCGGCGTCCAGGGGGGAAAATTCCTGGGCTACATGGTTAGCCGAAAGGGTATTGAGGCCAACCCCGAGAAAATCCAGGCCATCATCAACATGGAGCCCCCACGCAACGTGAAGGAGCTCCAACGGTTGACGGGCCGCCTGGCAGCCCTTAACCGCTTCTTATCAAAGTCGGCGGAGAAGTCCTTACCCTTCTTCCAGATCATGAGGAAAACCACCGGTTTCCAGTGGACTTCAGAATGTCAGGGGGCGTTCGAGGAGCTGAAACAGTACTTATTTTCACCCCTTGTGCTCTCTAAACCCAAGGTAGGGGAGATCCTGTACCTGTACTTGGGTGTTAGCCCGGCTGCCATCAGCTCAGTACTCATCCGGGAAGAGGATGGCATCCAGCATGCCATCTTCTATGTTAGCAAGACCCTCAGGGAGGCGGAACTCCGGTACTCCCCCGTGGAAAAAACAGTATTGGCTATCGTGTGGACCGTCAAGAAGTTGGGCCACTACTTCCAAGCTCACCCGGTCCAGGTCCTCACTCACCAACCCCTCGGCGCCTTGATGAGGAGCCCCACTAGCTCCTCCCGAATGGTAAAATGGGCTGTCTTCTTGAGCCAATACAACATCGACATCCGTCCTTGGCCCGCCATCAAGGGCCAAGCCCTAGCGGACTTTGTGACGGAGTGTACGGCGAGAGCAGCCACAGACGAGGGGCCCTCGGCCCCCTCAGATGATTGGTGGACCCTCTACACCGACAGCTCCTCCGCCGTCAAATCATGTGGAGGAGGGGTGGTTCTCATCTCACCCGAGGGTTTCCGGGCATATTATGCAGTCCGTTTCTCCTTCAAAGTCTCCAAAAATGAAGCTGAATACGAGGCCCTCCTCTGTGGCCTTCGGCTGGCAGCTAACATGAAGGCCCGACAAATCCACGTCAAGTGCGACTCCAAGTTAGTCGTCGGCCAAATCTCCGGGGAGTACGAAGCCAAGGAAGGGAGAATGAAGCAATACAAGGAGGCGGCCAAGGAATTGCTTAAGGTATTTGAGGCACACTCTCTTACTCAAATACCGAGGGCTCAAAACTCCGATGCCTACATTTTATCAAAGCTCTCGGCAGAATCCCCTGAGCATATCTCGAAGATTGCCAAAGTGGAAGAACTCAGCCTCTCCAGCATACATGCTAGCCCCGTCATGAACATACAACAAAGACAGGGGGACTGGATCTCAGACATTGTTGTCTTCATCACCACGGGGCAAATGCCCGAGGATGAAGCCCGCGCCAAGCTGGCAAAGCTGAGGGCTCCCAGCTACGTTATTGAAGACGGGAGGCTTTACAAAAGGTCCTACAACGGGACACTACTTCGGTGTCTTCATCAAGATGAAGCCGAAGTGGCGATGGAGGAAGTACACAGTGGCACTTGCTCAGCTAATCAGGGACCCTTCTCCATGTCCCGAAGGCTAATAATCCAGGGCTACTTCTGGCCTACGATGGCCCGGGATTGTGCGGACCTTGCCCGAAGGTGCTCTGCATGCCAACACTTCCAGAAAGCCCCCGACAGGCCAGCGGTCAACTATGCCCCCATCAGCACATCCATACCCTTCGCTCAATGGGGCATAGACCTCGTGGGCCCCCTGCTGAGGGGTACCTCCAACAACAGGTACATCATTGTTGCCATCGATTACTTCACCAAATGGGTGGAAGCAGAGCCCCTCGCCAGCATCACTGAAGCCAGGTGCCGTCATTTTGTTCTCAAAAACATCCTCACCAGGTTTGGCGTCCCTCAGCAAATCATCTCCGACAACGGGACTCAATTTGAGACATCCCCCTTCTGTGCCCTCTTAGAGGCATGGGGCATCAAACACACCTTCTCATCCGTTGCCTACCCTCAGGGCAACGGACAAGTGGAGAACGCCAACAGGACCTTGCTCGAGGGCCTAAAGAAGAAGCTGGAGGCCGAAGGGGGGGTTGGGTAGAAGAACTCCACAACATCTTATGGGCCTACCGTACCACCCCTCGGCGGGCAACTGGCGAGACACCCTTCTCCCTTTGCTACGGATTTGAAGCCAATGCCCCCACCGAGGTAACTCTTCCAACCCGAAGGGTCACACAGTATGATCCAGAGGCCAACAACACCAATGGCCCTCGGCTTCAACATCAGACTACCCTCGGCCTCAACATGACTCAACATCAACAACGGCCCTCGGCCTCAGCGTGAGGACATCACAATGGCCCTCAGCCTCAACATGACTCTATGTCCTAACGGTTTTTGCCTTACATGATTTCACATCACCAAAGGCCCTTGGCCTCAACGTGATTCTACATCAACAACGGCTCTCGGCTTCAGCGTGATTCCACATCACAACGGCCGTCGGCCTCAACATTAGAACGGCCGTCTGCTTCAACATCACAACGGCCCTCGGCCTCAGTGTGATTCCACATCACAGCAACCCTCAGCCTTCATCCCTCCGGCATTTTATTTGATGTCGGGGGCTATCATAGAGGCCCATCGGCCTTCATCCCTCCGGCATCTTTATTTGGTGTCGAGGGCCATCACACAGGCCCCTCGGCCTTCATCCCTCCGACATCTTTATTTGATGTTGGGGGCTATCATACAGGCCCATCGGCCTTCATCCCTCCGGCATCTTTATTTGATGTCAGGGGCAATCACACAGGTCCCTCGGCCTTCATCCCTCCGGCATCTTTATTTGAAGCCAGGGGCTATCATACAGGCCCCTCGGCCTTCATCCCTCCGACATCTTTATTTGATGTCGGGGGCCATCACGAAGATCCCTCGGTCTTCATCCCTCCGGCATCTTTATTTGATGTCGAGGGCCATCACACAGGCCCCTCGGCCTTCATCCCTCCGGCATCTTTATTTGATGTCAGGGGCTATCATACAGGCCCCTCGGCCTTCATCCCTCCGACATCTTTATTTGATGTTGGGGGCCATCACGAAGACCCCTCGGTCTCCATCCCTCCGGCATCTGTATTTGATGCCAGGGGCTCTCACACAAGCCCACCTTTTCATGCAGGATCTAAGGTTGATCTTGGATATCCCCTCAGCAGACGGACACAACCGCCGCTCAACAATCAAGGCCGAAGGGTGCACTCCTTTTGCTTCATTCTGAGGGCATCCGGTGTACTCTTTTTCCCTCATTAGGATTTTTTCCCACAGGGTTTTTTCCTAATGAGGTTTTTAACGAGGCATCTCCCCATTGTGGAATAAAAGGCGTCACCCCTCGGCGGCTCCTGCTGAAGGCATGCATCACTCTACTCCTTTTTCCCTCGAGAAACTCTCGGCAAAAGGAGTGGGGGACTGGGGGACTCCCCTCGGCGTGATGCCTTCGGCCACATGATGCCTCCGGCCACATGATGCCTCCGGCCACATGATGCCTCCGGCCACATGATGCCTTCGGCCACACAAAGCCTTCAGTCAACAAATGCCCTCGGCAAAGCACACAAATGCAGATCTCTCATTACTTTACATACTACAATAAAGAAACACATACGAGCAACACACTTACACTCCGTTCAGGAAGCTCTCAGCCCTTGACATATGGGGGAATTGAGAAAATGAGGCACCCAACAGAACAGGGAAGCCTTCAGGGAAATCAAGACAGCTACTCCTTTTCCCTCAAGTACCTTTCGGCAAAAGGAGTGGGGGACTCCTGATGGAGTATATGGCCCAGGGACCCCCGGCCCACATACTTCCTCTACTACAATCAGGCCCAACAGGCCCAAACGGGCCAAGCCCAGAAAAATGGAGCTCTAAGCAGCCCACAATACGCAAAGGGGTGCCTTCGGCCCCATGGCCGAAGGCTACCAGTGACGGAATCGAGCTCAGAAACATCATAGGAGAACAAGGCTTGAAAACCAAGCCTTCGGCAACTGCAGCCCTCGGCAGGTAGGAGCCCTCGGTTAGAAGAGGCGTCACAGGAGATCAAGGCTTGAAAACCAAGCCTTCGGCACCTGCAGCCCTCGGCAGGTAGGAGCCCTCGGTTAGAAGAGGCATCACAGAAGAACAAGGCTTGAAAACCAAGCCTTCGACACCTACAGCCCTCGGCAGGTAGGAGCCCTCGATTAGAAGAGCCTTCGGCCCAGCACCCTTCAGCCGAAGGCATCCACCTCGACAGAATATCCTCTTCACATGCGCCTGGATCACCGTACCAAGTACAAACGTCACATCCAACCACCGCATTTAATGCGGCCACATGCGAGTGCCAGTGCCACCCCGGTTGAGGTGACCCCTCGACCACCAGAAAACTGACACGTGTCCTTATCTGGCATTTGTTACTACTATAAATAGCACCCCTTTCCCCATTGTAAACCACGTTTAATACATATCGAATATACACTCTCTCTCTTACTTATTTGCTCTGACTTCTCTCTAGTTATTCTCCGCAATAACCCATCGGATAAGCTACCCCCCGGGTACACTATCCATCAATGCTCTTGAGATAGTATAATACCATCATCCTTCCTTATGACTTTCATACCCAAAATCACTTTTGCTTCCCCCAAATCTTTCATAACAAATTTTGAAGCAAGAAAGGATTTTGTCTCATTTATTAGCTCAAGGTTGCTACTAAAAAATAACATATCATCAACATATAAGCAAATAATAATGCACACACCATTTTCACATTTAGTGTATACACACTTATCTACTTCAAGTGAGGTAAAACCATGAGCAAATAGCACTTCATCAAATTTTTCATTCCATTGTTTTGGAGCTTATTTCAAACCATATAAAGATTTGACCAACTTACACACTTTGTGTTCCTGACCAATAACTACATGACCCTCCGGTTGCACCATATAAATTTCTACCTCTAGCTCACCATTTAAAAACACAGTTTTAACATCCATTTGATGGACAAAAAGTTTGTGAATAGAAGCCAGGGAAATTAAAGTTCGAATGGAAGAAATACGCGTTACCGGTGCAAATGTATCAAAATAATCAACATCTTGTTTTTGAGAAAAACCTTTAGTTACAAGCCTCGCTTTATATTTATCAATTGAACCATCCAAATTTAATTTCTTTTGAAAAATCCATTTGCATCCGATTGGTTTACAACCTTTTGGTAAATCGGTTAAAACCCAAGTTTTATTTTGTTTGATTGACTCAATTTCGTTTTGTGTGGCCTCAAACCAAAATGGAGCTTCTTTTGAAGAAATAGCCTGTGAATAAGTTAAAAGTTCATCATTAACAAGATATGTATAAAAATCATTTTCAAAAGATTTTTCTATCCTTGGCCTCTTACTTCTTCTCAAAAGAGAAGGTTCATCATTAAAAGTATTATTTTATTTTAATGGATCATAATCACTAGAAGAGTCGTCATTAAAGGTTTCATTTCCTTGTAATGGATCATACTCACTAAATGGTGCAATGGTCTTGTGTTCACGTTTCAAAGGAAACACATTTTCAAAAAATTCAGCATTTTTTGTTTCAACAATTGTATCACATTCAAGCACATCACTTTGCAAAACAAGGAATCTATAAGCAACACTAGATTCAGCATAACCAATAAACATGCAATCAGAAGTCTTAGAACCAATTTTCCTCTTCTTAGGATCAGGCAACAAGACCTTAGCTAAGCACCCCCACACTTTCAAATATTTCAAATTAGGTGCAAAACCTTTCCACAATTCATAAGGGGTTTTGTTATTGTGCTTACGAGGTATCCTATTTTGTAAGTGACAAGCAGAAAGAATAGCCCCCCCCCAAAGATTATCAGGTGCACCAAAACTAATTAAAAGAGCATTCATCATCTCTTTTAGTGTCCTATTTTTTCTTCCAGCTATTCCACTAGATTAGGGTGAATATGGCGGAGTGACCTCATGAATTATCCCCTCTTTTTCACAAAATTCATTAAATAAAATATATTCACCCCCTCTATCCGATCTAACTCTCTTAATCTTTTTATTTTAATTGATTTTCTACCTCGGATTTATACACTAAAATATTATAAAAAGCCTCATCTTTATTTTTAAGCAAATAAACTTTAGTGTATCAAGAAAAATCATATATAAAGGTGACATAATATTTTTTGCCACCTCTAGTGATGGTATTTTTTAAATCACCTAAATCCGTGTGAATTAAACTAAGCAATTATGATTCCCTATACGCGGAGGGACAAGGTTTTTTGGTTAGTTTAGATTGAACACAAACATCACATTTTTCTAGTGTCATTTTATTTTTTCTAGAAATCAAATCACAATCATTTACAATTTTAATATAAGAATTACTTGCATGTCCTAGTCTAGCATGCCACACATTGTAAGAATCAATTAAATAAACAGAAGCATTATCATGCAATATTTCTGAAATACTAAGCACAAAAAGTCCATTCTTACAATAGCCATTTCCCACAAGAACTTCATTTTGGTCAGAACAAAATTGTCACAACCAAAAGAAACTTTAACCCCAACTTTTCCCAAGAGTAAGACGGAAACCAAATTAGTACTAATCTCGGGCACATGAAGAACATCATTTAGTGATAAAGTTTTCCCTGATGTGAGCTTCAGAAGAACTTTCCCTTTTCCATGCACCTTAACGGTTTTAGAGTCCGCTAGGTAAATGAGCTCTTCACCATCTCCTATAATAGTATAGGAGGTAAAAGCATTTTTGTTTTTACAAATATGCTTGGTAGCCCCGGAGTCTACCACCCACTCATTCACATCACTAGTTTTACAACTTTGAGAAACAACCGCAATAAAATTATCATCACTACAAACCAAGTTTAAACTTGATTTTAGTGGGTTGTTGTTTTCCATAGTTATCATTTTACCACTATATAAAAGAATAACATTTTTCTTAAAAAGTTGTGTTAAAGTATGGCTTATTGTAAGTAGGAAAATAAAGAGAGTGAACATTATACGTAGAGATATATCCAAATACCGTTACTTTTCCATGCACCTTAACGCTATTACTACCCATTTATTCAAGCATGTGGTTAAGCCTTATTCTTAGGAGTTTGATAAGCTTTCCGTGCACCAGTTGTTTAACATTGTAATGGTTATATGTCATATCGTGCAATATTAAGTAAGGAGATTTCCCAAAATAAGAGTAAATGAAGTTTGAAATTCCAAAATAGAACTACTTTGTTTTTATTTCTGAAATGGGACTAACATGGCAGTATTTACTTTCATCTTATAGTCGTGACTGCCAAATAGTTGCAGTACAGTGCATTTAACATGACAATATTCATTATAATTAATGACAGTATTTTTCAATCATGGCGGTATTTTTCATACATGACAGTAATAACTTCTATTTCGGGAAGAAAACATTCTAGTCCTATTTTTGAAATTCCAAGCGTCATTTGCTCCTATTTTGAGTAATTTACCTATTAAGTACGTAGTGCTTTTGAGTCATTTGTTTTTAGTCTTCTACTTACACATATCCGTAGGTTTGTTTGCTTAAACCTAACATTTGGTATCAACTAAAGAGTGATATGAGGGCTTAGTTCAGTGATTTTGTGTGAGGATAAAACACACACAACAAAAAAGATAGAGTGAAGAAATATAATACAAATGGTAATGGTAATAGCAATGGTAATTTCATTACCCAATTGCCTATGTTCAAAGATCAAATTATCATTTTTGGAGCTTGAAGATGAAAAATCTCTTCAAATTTCAAGAGTTGTGGGGCATTGTTGAAGATTGCCTTGAAGACAATTAGTCGGAGGAACCAGATCAAGCTTTAAGGGAAAAAAGAAAGAAGGATGCAACGGCTCTCTACTTCATTCAACAAGCTTTGGATGATGAAGTACATGTTTCCTCATATAATTGCAGGAGCCTCTATATCAAAGGAGGTAAGCCTATTGATAAGTCCATTTTTGTACTTATTTTTCTCATCATATTTGAGCGATTTTCAGATAGGAAATAGAAAAATAAGGCATGTTTTAGATATTTTGGTTCAAGTTTCATGAAATCGGGTGAAAACCGCATCCATAATATGTTTGGCGAAATTTCGGGTCATTTGCGTGAAGAAAGTGGCATTTTTTCCCAACAAATGAATTGCTATGGAAGTTTGAAAGATATGTTGACCAATTGTTCAAAAAGAAGAGTCCACGAGATGAAAAAATCATGAAAGGAAGTTCAAAACCAAGAAGAAGTCGCCTATATGGCCACTTTTGATGAAAATGGACGATGTATAGAGACACATGTTCGTATTGTGATCATAACTTTGCACATGATTGCTCAACGTTCGTGATACGAGTTGCATTACATTGAAATCTTCTTGCTCTACAACGCTTATGAAGAACACAGAACCAAATAACAATCGTAGAATGGACATATTGCTCAAAGAAGTCAGACATTTGCAGTTGCGATGGAAAGTGACACATGCTCACCGTTTTGGTCATATCTCAAAAACTACACATACAATGAATGTAATTCAAAAACCAGTAGTTAGCCAAGAAAGAGATCTACAACTTTGGTGAAGACAACGTTTCCATTTGACGTGAGGCGGTCGATAAGGCGGCCGCCTTTCTGGGAGCCTACGAGTTTTTGTCAGTTTCAGCACACAAGGCTTTGCATGGCGACAAAATAATGGAAGGCTGCCGACAAGGACCGGAAGGCGGCTGCCCTCCATGGCCGCCTGCGGCGCGATGTGACTTTTGAGCTGCCGGTCGCTGAGACAAGACGGGAGGCGGCCAAATAGGCAGCCGCCCTCCACGGGCGTCTGCGGCGGATTTGACGCGTGCACGCAAAACTCCAGCTATAAAAGCTCTCTTCCATCCCCAACTCAAAACACACCATCTCACACCCAACTCAGATAAAAAAGGGTGTCTTCTTCCTCCTCAAAGCTCGGATTTCCACCATTGTTGGACCTTCAACTTCAATCTTTCATATCTTTCTCTTTTTAGCTCCAATTTGTAAGTTCTTTATATGAAAATTCATCTTCTCGTCGTGTAGATTCTGAATATGTTGTTTTTATTTCCCAAATATTTGTTAAAAATTCTATGAATTAATTTTAAGAATTTCGTGTTTTCCATTTTTATTCAAGAAATGTAGTTCTTGTTGTTATATTAATCTCCTACTTAGATAACCTCAATACCTAGTATAAATGGTGATTATTTGTGAAAGAAAAGAAAGTTTAGATGTTGAGAGTATTCACTTTAATATTTTCTTTTGTTGTTATTATTTATGATAATGTCTTATTTTATATGTAAAGTGTTAAAACTAGTAATGAGTTGTTGTAGTTAAATTACCCTTGGGCATGAGTTGAATTAAAGAATATGGATTGACCTTGTTTGACTGAAAATTAGGAGTTTAACTAATTTTATGGACTAGTTGTTTAAAATGATTAATTTGATTACTTAATAGAATTGGGCATTTCATTAATTAAACTTTGGAAGATTATTTATAACTTGTCTATGAGATTATAAATAGTTTAAGCCAAACATATTGAGCACATTAATGAAGCCTAGAGATAGGATAAATTAATGCATAGAATTTAATCTTTGTCTATGAGGAAGAAATTCAATTGTTTAATATGAGAAATTTAATTCATTAATGAAGTTGACCATTTTGTTAGCTAAAATGCGGAAAGTTATATTCATCTTGTCCATGAGATTAGAATAGAATTTAGGTCAACCATTTTAAACACATAAATGAAGCCTAGAAATAGGATAAATTAGTGAAGGTAACTTGAATCTTGTCAATGAGAAAAGAAATTACTAGTCCAATATTTAGTTATAAATACTCCTAATTATTAGGTCCAAGATAAAAGGATGTACCCATATTTTATAATTCAATTCATTGCCCTTCTTTGATCAATCCATTTAGAGTTTAATATTTTATTTTTCATTTAGTATATTTTTGAGCCATCATTAGTATTTGCATAATTTAATTTACTTTCTTTTTCAAAAACTAGTTTAGAAAATCAATCAAAAGTTTTAATTTGCAAAGCTTCCAATAATTTGCGATAACCTGTGACTGGACTTAAAATCAAGAAACGTACTCCTCCGCCATTCCTCCAGGGACACGATACTCGGGGAAAACCGAAAGGTTAGACTCCGTTTTACTACAACACCGTGAAAGCGGTTATCACCTATCAATGGGTCGGGTATAGACCCGGACGCGACCCGGACCCGGCTGTTTTTAACGGGTATTAGTTTATATTTTATTCCGTTTACCCGGACTTGAACCCGGACCTGTTAGTAATTTTAATAAACGGGTCGGTATGATACATATGATTCTGACCCGTTAAAGACCCGGACCTGTTTAAAATTTCTTATTATTATATACACATACATAGTTACGCACTAATACATAAAGTGATTAGTTATAATACTTCAAATAAAAAATACAAACTAATAGACACACAAACACAAACACAAACACAAACACATATATACATATTAATACATAAAGTGATTAGTTGTAATTCTACAATTACAAAAATAAACATTGATACATACCTACTATTTAAGTGAAACAGATCGAGATAGTGAGATACCGGCTCTAAAACTAATACCTACTTTGGCCGTTTATAGATACCGATAAAGTGTGTATTGGGCTCGGTAGGTAAAGCCCGATATTTATTATTATTATTATTACTATTATTATTATTACTATTACCATTATTATTATTGTTATTATTGTTATCATTATTATTATCATTATTATATCGTTATCATATACTCCGTATAATATGTTTTTATAGTCTCGTAGTCCAAGAGACCTTTATGGGATTTAATTTCTAGTCTATTCTACGAGCTTTTTATGAGAGAGAGATACAAAGTGTGGAGTTATACACCTCTACAAGAATTGAGTTTTTTTACCAAAAAATAACTAAAATGAAATAGAGAAAATACATGACAAGAATTTGGGGTAAATTCCACCAAAGAACGTTAAAGCAATAAATGAGGAAAGCTAAAACCGTAGATAAGGAATGGGGTGTGTAAGAACCGTAGATAAAAGTACTAGGTTTCTATGAGAAACTTTAATTTTTATTTGAAAAGTGAAGATATGTTTTGCTTTTAAGTTTGCGCACTTTGCTTTACATTTCATATACAGGCCTAATCATTTTCACAAAGTTTATAATACTGTGCATATCATACTTAGCGGGTCTACCTAACCCAGTTCCGAGACCCGTTGGGTCCGGGTCCGAGTTTTCAGACCCGTCGGGTTTACGAGTCAAGTTCGGGTCCTTTATTAACTTGGTGGGTCCGGTTCTGGAACACTACGTTCTAGCCCAGACTCGACCCATTAACACGACTTTAAGGAGGCATGGAGTACTCTTAAACAAGAATACATGGGAGACAAGAAGGTAATCATGGTGAGATTATAATCTCTTATAAGAGAGTTTGAAAACTCTCAGATGAAGGACAAGCTAGGAAACTGTCCAAAAATACCTCTCTAGGATTACAACAACCGTGCAGTAGATGAGGTCCTATGGAGAGGAGATTAAGTCTCAACAAATAGTAAGCAAGGTGTTGTGGAGTCTCTCTAATAAGTACGCACATCTGGTATGAGTAATTGAAGAGTCAAAAGACATACAATTTACACCTTTGATGAGCTACAAGGTTCTCTTCAAGCTCACGAAGAGACGATTGTAAATAAATGAAGATAAAGAGGAGAAGGCTTTTCAGGCTAAAGGAGATTCATCTAACAATGAAATATTTCAGCAGTCGTCAAGAGGAAGAGGAAGAGGCCTTGGTAGATGAGGCTATAGAGGAAAAGGTCGTGGTAAAGGAGGGTAGTTCACACCAATGAAAGAAGAGAATAGTTTTCAGGAAACAACTATAAAAGTCTCATCAAATGCTACTATTGCAAGAAACCAAGTCATAAAGAAGCCTCATGCTGCAAAAAGGATGAGGATAGGTTGAAGGAGAGCATGAAAACAAGTCCAATTATGCTAAGCACGAAAATATGTTTCCTACTCAATACAGTTGTGAAAATATAGGAAGCATCAGATGGTTTATTGCTAGTGGATGTTGTAATCATATGACAAGCTCTAGGTCAATATTTAAGAAGTAGATGACTCAAAGAAGAGTGTTATCAAGCTAGGAGATGGGAAGCAATTATTTGTTGAAGGACAGGGAACAACTGCACTTCCCACTAAGCAAGATAGATCTAAAATGTTGCATAATGTTCAGTATGTCCTTAATCTTGCACACAATTTGTTAGGTGCAGGAAAACTGGTATGTAGAGGTAGTAAAATCTTGTTTGAGGATGATATGTGCATTATCAAAGAGATGAAGAACAATGAAGTTGTGATGAGAATTCTTATGGGAGGAAACGAAGTTTTCTCACTACACTTAACTAGAAGTGCAGGCCAAGCACTTCTAGTAAGAGGACAAGAAAATACTAAGCTTTGGCATCTCATGTATGGTCATTTGAAAACTCACATTTTAAAGTTGTTAAGTACAAGGAGTTTGTACATGGTTTTCCCATTATTGGTGATCTAGAGTTTCGTGAAATCTGGATTTACTTTGACGTTAACTTTGCTGCTGGCTTAATAAGGCTTGTGAAGTAAACGATTTTCACGGCTAACTCTCTGCTTAGTAATACTCCAGGGCCTCTTAAGTTGCCGGTTAGTAAAGTGACGCCACCCCCCATGTTTTATTTAATCCGTAAGTTAAGCTTTTTGTAATGACCAAAGTATCCCTAGTTTTCTTAATGTTACGAGTAGATTTTTATTTACATTCATACCACATATAATTCAGACATCTCTCATCCTAGAACATTGTGTAGAAGACCAAAGCGTAGAAAACCGTTCACCATTGTATCTGGCCGATTTTTCTCCAACCATTGCCGACCTTCCTACCGGTGATAATGTTGCAACCATCGCAAGTAAACTACACTTGTATTTGTGAAGTGATATTTAGGTTATGCTTATTCCATATTGCGATTTCTTCTTTTAGATTTGGGTTTGAAATAGGTTAATATTGCCGATTCTGACTTCGCGCTTGGCAGAAGTGACAGAAAAAATGCTTCCAAAATCTGCCACGCCCATTCTCTGTTGGATGATTGATTATGTTTTAAAAGTTTGCTATGTGCTTCAGTCCCTTATCTATTTGCCTTCGATTTGTTGCTTCTATTTATATGTTTTATGTGCATTTATGTGTTCTATACGTATTGTCCAGTCCGGTAGAGTTCAGTCTGGTAGAGGGCGTTTCTTCACTTATTTGACAGGATTTTGAATAAACTGAAATGAGGTTCAATTTATAAATAACAAACTGAAATGAGGTTCAATTATAAATGAGGTTCAAACAAAATACTTTAAACAAAATTGTGTAGACAAGAGGTATATCACTTTTATCTATTAATCAAAGCTTACAAATAAAGTAAATCTGATTTTGAAGAACTTGTTTGTAGAGTTTATAAATGGCTATATGAGATTCAAAGTTTTATCTATTATTTAAATGGCTGCACCAGGAACATTTAAATATTTGGAGTGTAAATGATGCACTCATATTTCTCTTCAAAGTGCATGCACTCCTTTTTTATTATCACAGATGCCACGTGTTGAAAAATCAACTAGAAGAAAATGGAGTGCACAAGAAGACCAAACTCTTATTGCTTGTATGACCGAATTGCATAACTGTGGCACACATAATGGAAAAAAATGAGGCTTTGAAGCTAGATATTTAAGCGCGCTTGCAAAAATGATGGCAACTAAGTTACCTCATTCTCACTTGGATGCTAGGCCACACATTGAGTCTCGTATAAGAAATATGAAACAAGTATGGCAAGAGTATTATGACTTATTGAATGGGCGCACTGCTTCATTAAGTGGATTTGGATAGGATCCTTTAATAAAGATGGTCACTGCCCCTAATGAAGTGTGGGACGCTCTTGCTGAGGTAATGTAATTAATTATTTATTTTGCTTTAATATTTGGATATATATACTTTCAGACCAAACCTAAGGTTACAGCTTTAAGGCGAAAAAGTTTGCGGTACTATGAAGAGTTTTGTAGTATTTACTCAGAGGATTGAGCTACTAGAGCAACGGGAATGGAGTGTGAAGATATGATTCATGGTATTCAATCTGACCCATTTGTTGAATCGCTAGCCACAGAAGACACACATGATCCCTCCATGCTTAGTATTGGAAAGCAAAACAAATCAAAGAGACCAGCCCCAGATACCGACACTTCACAGACTAGTTTAAACAACTCTTCTACCACTAATAATTGTGGCAAGAAGAAGGGAAAGGCCGGGCCAAGTATTGATAGTTTCTCAGCTTATGTGGATGCGGCTTCTATTCGACTTGGAAAGGCAGGAATGGAGATGGCAAGGGTGGATACAGATATAGCTGATAAGACATCACGCCTACCAACGGCTTTAAGTGAACTTAAAGGAATGACTCTAAATATGAAATACAAGCTCATGAAGAAAATGGGAAAAATCAGAGCGAGTTGTTGTACTTTTATGGATTGCCAGATGCAGAAAAGATGGACTGGTGCAAGTGGTATTTAGAAAACGAGTCGTGATTTACTTTTTTGGCACTACTTCTTACCGGTTTTACACTGGATGATTTAAAAACTATGATGTTTGTGGTCTAATTTCATCATGATACAATCAAATGAGGATTGGTGTTTTGTCTAGATGAACTATGTATTCTATGTAAACCGTTTGTTGCTTCTATTCTATGACTATTGATTTCCTTGATGACCTCTCCTCCATTTCCATTGTGTCATGTTGGATTGTTGATGATTGTTTACATCTTTCTGCTTTAGCTGGTGTTTTTGTTTTCCTTGAAAGATTGTAGTTTATTATACAGGGATTGAGGAGTGTGGATCTACAGAAAGAAAATAGTTTCTGTTTGAGTAGGATGGAGTAAAATGTATATTTACAGCTCAAAAACTGACCTATACCTTCTTGCAATTATAACTAAAACTTGATGTGGATTTATAGGCTTAATATGTCCCTTCACTAGTTGCATTTACCGCTACAACTTGCTGCATTTGGAGCCTTAAAATGGCCTTCAAGTTGCTGCAATTACAACTTACACTTGCTGTGCATTTATGGGTTTAATATGCCCCTTTACTTCCTGCATCTACCGCTGAAAGTTACTGCATTGGAGCCTTAAAATGGCCTCGAAGGTTGCTGCAATTACAGCTTAAACTTGTTGTCCATTTATGCCCATTAACTAGGTTCATTTACAGCCTACAAATCTAGCCTTTACGGTGTAGTTAACTGTGTTCAGAACACACAAAACATGATTAAATTTGAACCCATATGAGAATCATCAAAAGCAATAGATTAAATCCAAATCACCTTGCATAATACATTAAATCCAAAATCACCTTACATAATACATTAAATCCAAAGTCACCTTACATAATAGATTAAATCCAAAGTCACCTTATGTTAGTACCCAATTTTGATAAGATTTTGATGATGCCACTGTACTTTGCTTCTGTACATTGTGTCTCATTTACCTAAAGTATCTATATTCAAAATTAATCATAAAGTGACAAATCAATGTACAATTTTTGTGACTAGTAAACTATACTGGAAATTAAAAATGCAATAAGGTAATTTTCCTTAATGGGATATTTAAATCCTACCAGTATAAATTTATTGGACATAAAAATTAACCCGGTCACACATACTAAAAATGTCACACAAAAAAAAATGTACAATTTTTGTGATAAATGGAATTGTGCTGGAAATCAAAAAATGCAATAAGGTAAAATTCTTTTTACCTTAAAAAGGATATTTAAAATCCTACCAGCATAATTTATTTGACACAAAAATTAAAAGTGAAAAGGCCTAGTACGTACAATCACATTCATTGCATATGAATCACTGAAGACAAAACTTGATAGGCAGTTATTGCCAAATCAAGTACATGGGGTGACCGGGCTAAACTTGCAAGTGTACAAGTGCCGATATAGTAATAAATTCCGGTAAAATACCGGGTCGAATCCACAAGGAAACGTTGTTTAATTTAGTCCGAGAGTAAATGATTTTAAAGAAATAAATGAGTACAGAGTAGGGATTTTGATTTGTGTTTTATATTTTTGTGGGCATTTCTTCAACAAGGCCTTAAAACGCCTCTGTAATACTTGAGATTTAATTCAAATGGATTAATATTACTACTCATACCAACAAGATGCATCTCCTTTTAAGGGAGCTCATCACCCAAGAACACCAAAGTTATGCGTGCTTGCACGGGAGTAGTCTTGGGATGGGTGACCCCCTGGGAAGTTTCTCAGGGCACACACGAGTGAGGACAAAGTGTGCAGAAAAGGCTAGTGGCGGTTTGTGAGGACAGTACTAGAGGTCAGAAGTAACTACCTCGGGGCCTACGGGGCCGGGGTGTTACAAATGGTATTAGAGCAACCTTGCGACAGTGTGCTGACCCATTGGATATTGGGCGGGCACTTAGCGGGGGAGGATTCTGGGATTTGATTAAGTTGAGATTGGTTTATGGGCTCAACAAGGATGTTGCGTTCCTAAGTGGTGGTGATTGTAATACTTGAGATTTAATTCAAATGGATTAATAGTACTACTCATACCAACAAGATGCATCTCCTTTTAAGGGAGCCCATCACCCAAGAACTCCAAAGTTAAGGGTGCTTGCATGGGAGTAGTCTTGGGATGGGTGACCCCCTGGGAAGTTTCTCAGGGTGCGCACGAGTGAGGACAAAGTGTGCGGAAAAGGCTAGTGGCGGTTTGTGAGGACAGTACTAGAGGTCAGAAGTAACTACCTCGGGGCCTACGGGGCCGGGGTGTTACAGCCTCCATGCGTCTTGGAATAGTTCTCCAACTTGTTGTTCGAAGTTGAAGATTCGTTGCCTTAGCTCTTGAGTCATCGTGGGTGTGTAATACTTAGAAATGAAATCATTATAGATACCTTCCCATGTTGTAAAAGTTGTCGGTGTTTGCTCCAAGAACAATCCCCTTGCTGCCCCTTTCAAAGTGTAGGGAAAGCTTTTGAGTTTGAGGTCGTCCTCGGAGAGACCATGCATAGGAATTCCTTTGATGAATCCATAGAACTCGGTGATGAAGTTGAGCGGATTCTCCCCCGGATGACCATGAAATTGAGGCATAACATTGAAGTAGCTAGTCTTCACTTCGTAGTCCCTTGCCGCCTCGTTTAGGACAACACATGAGGGAGTGGCGGCAACCACGGGCCTCTTCCTTTCATTGAGTGTTGGCATTATCATTTTTGTTTCTTTTCTTTCCCTCCGGTTGTGTTTGAAAGTTCTTTCTATTTCAAGATCAATAGGTTCAAGATGTATAGAACCTTGACTTCTCAAATGCATTCAAACACAAAGCATAGGTTACACACATGAAATGAAAAATACCACAAGAACAAGTGAAAAGCAATGGGAAATGAAAAATTCAGGATTTTTGATTAATTGATTTTTTTTATTGTTTTGGACTTTATTAAACAAGACCGTTTCCCCGGCAATGGCGCCAAAAACTTGACCGAGCTAAACTTGCAAGTGTACAAGTGCCGATATAGTAATAAATTCCGGTAAAATACCAGGTCGAATCCAGAAGGAAACGTAGTTTAATTTAGTCCGAGAGTAAATGATTTTAAATAAATAAATGAGTAAAGAGTAGGGATTTTTATTTGTGTTTTATATTTTTGGCTTTTCACTTTTTGTTTAAAAGATAATCGTTAACTAAATTTGAGTTCAAGATGAATGATAACAACAACTAAGGTTTCGGGAATCACTTAAATGCTTTAATAGGGTTGAATATTAGTTCTTTACCAATAATTATGAATACGATGTCGCTAATATATTCTCAAATCCGGTTAAGGCAGCGAGAGCGTGGTTTTTCGTTACGTGTAAGTCCCGTTACGGCTTACATTCATCTACCAAAAACCCTGTTGAATATCAAGACATCACACCCGTATCATATAAGACCGGATATATTTCTATTCTCGGTACTATATATGTTTATCCTTTAATGTTTATAGTTTAGACATCAACGTTAATTGCAAGTATAAACTAAATTTAACATACTTCTATGTTGTACACCATAGTCATAAACAATCAATATATAAAGGATAAATCACAATTTATTGGTTTAGAACTTTTATCAAACACCTAGTGGGCATGAAAGTTCATCCCTAGCCTTAGCTAAGAATTTAGCCTCTAATGCTCATATTAATTACAAAAGTCTAACTAAGAACAAATAAATACAATAAAATACAAGAAAATTTACCTAGAACCAATTGTAGAGGAGATAAATAGCTTCTTCTCCAAAGAACTTGAAGAAAAATAGCAAGAACAAAATATAAAAGCTATGAATTAAACTATGGAATGCAATTTTTGTTTGATGAGTTGAGGGCTTTATATAGTCTAAAGAATGACATCTTTTAGTCTATTCGAACCCAACAATCAGGTCTGGACGCAATATTTGATTGGTATTGAGAAAGATGGAGTTTTCCCATCAAGAATCAGCTTGCATGTTGTGTTTTAGCAGAAAATCGAACCAACCGGTGCCGGTTGGTCAGATGACCGGCCCTGGTTGTAAACAGGCTCATTTTTTAGAGCAAAAACGTTCCGACCGGCGCCGATTCAAGACTGACCGGCGCCGGTTGCTGCGCCCAAAAATGTACTTCATTTCTCTTCCTTCGAAATGGATCAAAACGTGTTGGTTTTTGTACCTGGATTTTGGGGGTGTTCCGCTATGAATTTGGACATTATTACTTCACCAAAGTTGTATATAATGAAGTCTTCTATCCACCAAAACTTGAATGACGTGATTTTATTCATCCAATCAACAGGTATGGATAAAACACTGAGAGGTATGCATCCTGAAATCCGACCATCAACATCTGATTTTATTTGTTGATTGAGTCTTGTTCCTTTCATATTCTGGTCATGAAGTCTTTACAACATTTGTACCTTATTGAGTTAACATTCACATGAAATTCGAATCGAGTGATTACGAGTTTTCTACCATAAGTTATACTTGAATTATGGGCAGAACGTCATCCTCTTGGTTCAAAAAGCTCTTCATTGCAATGGTTTATGCTCTAACTCTCATTCTCAAGATATTTTCCCAATTTCTGTTCTTTTCTTCAACAAATACTTATAAATACTTATGTTAAATACAAGTAAATATAACGGCTATCATGGGGCCTGGAACGTGGAACGCGAACTATGAATCTTCAAATGATCTTGAAGTGATCTCTCAGCGGCCAATAAGTGGAGACACCCTCAATAAATGCTCCAGCACATGAAGACAAAAGTAGAAATTGTCCAACGCTACAGATCAACTTATCTTAACCAACAGATAAGATTGATCAGCCAGAGAAGCCTATAAATATAGGCTGAAACATGAGTTTCTAACCATGTTTTGAGCATCAAAAGTAGAGAAAAACTCCACTAAGCATTTAAGAGATATCCAGCAAAGGAGAAAGTGTCAGTTTAACTTTACTCTCTGCTTTGAATAATGCTTCACTAAACTTCCAAGTTACATATCATCATTGCTATATTCTGGAAGTTTAGTTCCTAGTTGGAGGTTAGAAATTTCTTGAAACAAATCACAAAATACACTGTTGTAAACACTCAGGAGAATAGTTGTTCTAATCCTAGTGTGGGTAGATAGAGTACCTTTTGATTCCAACTGGATCAATTGAGAAAATTCTAAAGGACTGAGTAATTTAGAGTGGTGTGTACTCCTTGTGAAACACCTTTCAATCTAGGCCAAATCAGTTGTAAAGACTAGATTGGGCACTAAGTGTATTGGGCTTAATACTTTAGTGGAAATCCATCTGAAAGAGGGTGGGACTGGACGTAGGAGGATTACACCACCTCTGAACCAGGATATACTGTGTGTTGATTTACTTTCAGTCAACAGAGCACACACCCAACACTTCTCTTTAAAGAAAGTAGTCTGCCAACAATATCCTCAGCAGTAGCTTCATCTGAAGCCACTGCTCAGCCTACTGCTTAATTAAATACTTTCTTTGAGATATATTTGCATTGCAGTATTCTTACAAAATCACTACAAAGACGTGTGTTCAAACAGTTCTGAGAATCATAACTCAGCAAGTACCTCAGCAGTTCCCTGACAATCACCCAACTGCTCATGCCACTACTCCCATAAACTTCCACTTAAACTCAGCTGAGCACACTTCCAGAAAGCTCATATCACTCTAGATAAGATTCTGCAATCAACCCTCTCATACTCTCATCTTTTATCAAGCAGTTGCCTCAGCAGTTCCCTGGTGACTACCCAACTGCTCAGACCACTGCTAATATAAACTCGCACTTTCCTCTAAACTCTAAACATCTCCGGAGTGCCCCCATTATCCTGAGCAAGAATCCATAACTAATTTCATCATAAGCTATATATTTCCTCAGTAGTTACCTCAGCAGTTCCCTGATATTCACCAAACTGTCGAGCCAACTTGTCACGCCCCAGACCGCATTCGAGCCACGTAGACAACCGCCGTACAACCCGATAAGAACAACAACACTTCATCCCTATTGAATTGTACAAGGCGTCCGATTGATTCTATTGCCAAACCGATTAGTAAACACATATAATCAACATCAATATCATAATCAAACAAATGCGGAAATAATAATATGTTTGATACTTAGCCACACGTGGCAAACACGGGCACGCAGGCCCCCAACTGTTTTAAGGAAAACATTGTTCAAATATCCATGAGCAGTTTATAAATTTCAAATACGAATGGAAGCACGAACCACGTCTTCCTCCTTGAATGATCACCCTAAGCAAAGGTGCAGGTAGTAGGACTCTAGCCTTAACCTGAAAATGTGAGGGCCCCCAGAGGGGTCAGTACTCCATAGAAGTACTAGTGACAAGCAGGCTATATGAAGAATAACTAATGTTTCAGACACGAGACCCAAAAATAGGGTGATACATATATATAGATGTCTCTCATCCACCCGATGATACATACTGTATATATACTCGTAAAATACTCAACCCGTATGTCATTTACCTTAAAGAGTCTTTTAGAGATAAAGTTCTTACCTGACTTTTCTCACTCCTTTCCCGGTTGCCTAGCTCACAAGCTATAGTCTACCTTCGATTCATACTACCGAGTGTTTTAGGATCAGTTACCGTCCAAGGCACTCAACCCAACCTGGAGTATTTAGGATCATTTACCGCCCAAGGGTACCCGCCCCCCGCCCCCTGGAGTATTCTGGATCATTTACCGTCCAAGGGTACCCGACCCCACCTGGAGTATTCTGGATCATTTACCGTCCAAGGGTACTCGACCCCACCTGGAGTATTCTGGATCATTTACCGTCCAAGGGTACCCGAACCCACCTAGAGTATTCTGGATCATTTACCGTCCAAGGGTACCCGACCCCACCTGGAGTATTCTGGATCATTTACCGTCCAAGTGTACTCAATCCCCAGTCTATCCTCTACCAAATCCTAACCTGGATATGGCTAACCTTTCATTCCCTTAACTATGGGCAATACCTAGCCCTATAGTCATATAAACATCCTTAGTAACCAACGTAGGCGGGCCCCACCTGCACGACCCACGTTAACCTACTCAAAAACAACCCGTTTCGAGTATAACCCAATACTCGATCGAGTACTCATCTATACTCGGTCGAGTACAGGAGACAGTAGCCCGTAAGACTAATTTTCAATGTATACTCGATCGAGTATCTACCCATACTCGATCGGGTATAGGAGGCAGTAGCCCCCTGGGGTAAATCTTCAGCAAATACCCGGTCAGGTACTTGTCAATACCCGGTCGGGTATGGCAGTTGACTTGGCGGTCAACGCCCGTTTGACCACCCAAACGGAGTCCAATTAACGTGAAATTTTACACACATGTACTTCTTGACGTCCTTAATCCAAAAATACCATTTTGGATCCCTGGAAAATCGCACATAATAATTTATCACATTTTTAATCATCAAACATAAATAACATGTTTTTCAACTATGTTTTATATATAATCATGGCATAAGCAAATGCTTGATTATCCTTAATCATTCTATAAAACATATTTTTGATTACTTTAGGTAATCTCATGCCTCACGCAAAAGTTATAAAGCATAAAGCCATCTTCTCACCTTAATGAAGCTTATGAAGTTCTAGCCTTCCCGATTTAGCTCCGGCGAAACTCCGGCGCCCCTTTCAACTTCTTGAAAATTCCTTGAATACCTTAGACAAGTTACTAACAAGGTGTTATCATCATAAAACCCATAGTAATACAAATAACCTCAAAATGGTTATTTTCCGGCGAACCGGTCACTTTGGCTTCTAAGTCCGTTCTTGGACTTAGAACTACCTTCCAACCCCTCATTCTACACCTCCAAACGTGTAGAACAATACTAGGGTGTGAAATATGATTGAATAATCATATAATAGGATTGAAGAACGAGAAATGGGATTAATGGAGTCATTACCTTGTTAAACACAAGTTTTCCCACCTAAACTCCTCTTTCCTCTTCTCTTTTTCCTTTCTTCCTCCTCCGTTAACTTAGTGAGTGTATGATGGATGAAAATGGAGTTTTTCCTGACCTTCTCTCCTCAGTGGTGCTGGCTTGGACGAAGTGTTATGAGATGGGATGATTGGAATGCCTTTTTAGCATTTCTCTCAATAATGGCATGGGATAGGTCCCATTCATTTCATTGTTTGCTCCCCAATCACTTAAGGCTTCCTCTTCTATCTTCCTTGTGCGGCTCCCCTTGTTCATTTTCAGCCCAAAAAACGTGGGTTGGTCCCCACTTATGTGGGAGGTCAACTCTTTGTGTCCCGGAGTATACAATCGGCCCTGAAAGTTGTATTTTTCGGACGGTTTTAATTATATTTTATTTTATCGGGTCAAACAAGATATAACACTTGTTCCCAATCCTTATTGGACCTTAGAAGGAATATATATTTCTCAACTTTAATTTAGAAGTCTCCGAAATCCCTTTTTGGGCTGTTATCTGATAAATTCCCGATACTGATAATTTGACCCTGTTTGATCAACCGGTCAACCCTATGCCATTGCCATCGCCCAATTAGGATATCCACCACCATATACATATTATCTAAGCCAAGATTAATATAATATGTGGTCCCGACAGTACCGGGCGGCCCCCACTTCCGATGTGGGCCCCACGTGAATTTTACTATTCACGTAAAAGAAATGATAAAAATTTACAACCACGTAAAAATGCTTTTATTCATTTCTCAGGGTTCAATACATAATTTGGTATAGTACAAATACTCGGGGCGGTGTTACAAGTTCTACCCCCCTTATTTGGGATTTCGTCCCCAAAATACATGCGTCTAGTCAAACAGAAACGGATATTGTTCCCTCATTAGGGTCTTCTCCACTTCCCAAGTTTGCTCCTCGACACGATCACTCTTCCAAAGTACTTTTACCATCGACACCTCTTTTCTCCTTAGCTTCTTTACCTGTCGGTCTATGGTTTTCACTGGCTGCACCGTATAGTGTAGGTCTTCTCAGATTTCCACCGGTGGTTTCTCAAGAATATGTGACGGGTCCCGCACATACTTCTTGAGCATAGAAACACGAAACACATTATGAATCTTTTCTAACTCTGGAGTCAGTTGAAGTCGGTAGGCTACAACCCCAATCCTTTCAAGGATATTGAACGGACCTATGTAACGTGGGTTAAGCTTACCCCGACTGAGGAACCTGATGATCACTTTCCAAGGTGATACCCTCAGAAATACCTCGTCACCGACCTCAAACTCCAACGTCCTCCGACGTTTATCAGCATAGCTCTTCTGTCGGTCTTGGGATCCTCGTCTACATGCTCTGCCTCCGTGCTGCGCAGCACCGTCAGGGAGATGCCGAAGTTCATCCGTTGTGCGATGTTGGCAGCTTGGTTGGTGCAGACTTGGTCGGAAATTGCGGGTCCGCAAGTCTGATGGTTGTCCAGGCAGCTGGTTTGGTGCAGCCTGGGTTCATCGTGGATTCTCCTGGTCTCAGATCTAGATTGGAGCGATGGGTTCATTGCAGCGGCCTCCGTCGCAGCACCGCAGATCATAGGTCACTCCCTCCTTCACTGCTTTGGTACTCCGTTCATCTTCTTCGATCCTCGCTGATGGGTGTTCCGTGGTTCAGAAATGGTGGTGCGTGGCCTTCACCGGGTGTTCTCTATTTTCCAGATCTGAAAATACCTAATAAATCCATAACAGTTTTGGTTGATTTTTCAGCACCGATTGTTTGAATTTTGTTGGGATCGTGATGAATTTCTGATTTTTCGAAGCAATTTCACTTGATTTTTGCCAAAATCTCTACGGGTTTCTACCAAAAATATGAGAGATAGTTCTCAATGAAAGCACCAATGTTGGTAGAAAATAACCCGGGTAGAGAAACTAACAGCATTTCAGTATCGTCGAAATAACTTCCTCGAATACAAGGGGTTGGTGGCCTATCTATAGACGTATACTATATGCCCACCAATTAAGTGCTACATGGGCTTGGCCCAATTAATCTACTAATACTGACGCTAATGGGCCAGCCAGCCCAATAAGCAATTGAATAATCCCCGGCCAATATCCGCTAGCCGGACTGTGATCTGAGCTTGGTCGGGCCAAAGCTCGGATGTAACGGGCCGATAGTTATGTGTGGACCCACTTGAATCATTTTTTACCCTGCCAGTGAATAGAAATGAGAACGTTTATTCCCAATCAAGGAAGGGAATATGCTTCACCGAGTATCTTTTTTACTCACATATACCTAGCTAAAATGTAGAAATTGCTCTAAAAGAGCAAAAACGTTTTGAAATTCTAAAATAGGAGTATCGTGTTTTTTATTACTTGAATAAGAGTAATCTGCCAAGTTTGGAAAAAATGCCATGTTTTAAAGCCTAGTAATTCCAAACTTGGCAGAAATTTACTCTTATTCAAGGAATAAAAAACATGATACTCCTATTTTGGAATTTTAAAACTTTTTACTCCTAGTTAGGGAATTCTCTCGTTAAAATACCGTAATCAAACACACAATAAATTTCACATGGAACGGCCATACCGGATATATACGGCATGTATGTTTAGGTCTACAATATTCACTCCGTCCCGAAAAGGTTTGTCAAATTGACTTTTCTTGATTAATGACAGTCAACTTTGACTAATGATATTTTTTAATACTAAATTATTTAGATTATAAAAATTGTATCAAAATATACCTTATTCAAAATATTTTCATAAAAGTATAAAATTTATAAATTCTAGAAATTCATCAACATTGACCATCAGGCAGTATAATAAAACGTCTGCCTTTAATTTGTACGGTGACGTAAATAACATGCATGCACGAGGCCTCTCTCTCTCTCTAGGGTTGCCGCCTCAGGCAACGCCTAGCTTGTTTTGTCCGGTGGTGTTCGCTTAGGCGAGTACGGCGCCGAGAAGGTTGTTGCTATTGGAACAAGGAGGGGATCACAAGGAGGATTTTGGCAAGGTTCTGGCAAAAGGTTAAAGCAACAGGTTTGTATGGACAGCTTCGTGGGAAAATGCAAGAAGATGGTGATCGGGGCAGAGGAAGAAGAACTGGATCTAGTTGAAGCTGATGTTGAGGGTGTGGCGGATGAGCGGCGGGCGCGTCCCCCTCCTGAGCCGCCGCCATGGAGTGCAAGCAAATCTAGGGTTTGGAAGAAGATGGGTGAACTCTATTTTAATGGCGTTTTATTCAGTTTGTGTTTTTCTGTCGAATTGCATGTTGTTTTGGACGCGTTATTTTTTCCTAGCAGAGAAATTCTTAAATTTAGGTTAGGTGATGAGAAGTCTGGTTTGCCAGTCATTGGCTCAGTTATGCCCATTACAGGATGAGCGAATGTTATTGTTTCTATAGAGGTGATAGATACTCAGTCTGGTTCGAGGGCGGACGACAGACATAAGGCTTTTTATCGTTTTGTTTACTCTTTTTTCGTTGATTGTATTATCAGCCATGTGACGAAGTTGTTTTGATTTAATATATTAGTAGGATTTGATGACCCGAAAAACATGCACGCACGAGGTAATGCTTAATCGTACTACGTCTTCCCGACATAGGCAATTACGGCTTAACACAATTAATCATGTCATTGTGTTGATTGGCTTGTTTCCTAGCTTTCTTCGGCATTTCCTATTATTAGCAACAATTTATCATGGTATATTTCACAGGGAAATAGCCAGCCATGGCTGGGTTAAAAACTGATGGGGCAGTACAGAATATTTTTCAAATAAATGTTTACATGCTCCCTATAATTTTATATATATAATAGAGATTTTTCAAAACATTACAAAAACAAAATTTATTCGTAAAAATATCACTAATAATTATTATAGTATAGTGCTATAGTATTATGATTACTTAAGGGTAAAAATTGAACATAAGTTACTATAATTATAGCGAGAAATTTACAATATTCATCCCGTAACTTTCAAACGTTATCATTACTAGTCCCCTAACTTTAGTCACTTGCAAATTTGGTCCTCTAACTAATTAATATTTGCGATTTAATGACTTTTCCCCTGAAAAGTACACTTTCCGGCAATAGCATACCGGAAAAGATGTTGCCGGCATCGAACTTTTCCCCCAGAAAGTGTACTTTCTGGTGGGAAAATCCTTAAATTACAAAGATTTATTAGTTACATGATCAAATTTGCTAGTGCTTAAAGTTATAGGATCAAGATCATAACAGCCTAAAGTTACAGGATTGGAATTGCAAATCTCTCTATTTATAGCACTAGCCAATATAATCACTACATTAAAGAGCTCAACAACTCCACAAGGTCGTCTAATGAATATAGAGACCGTGTTTCTAGATGTAAAAAAGAGACTCCACATTAATAAGAAAAACTAAAAACATATATATCTCAATAATTTAACTACTTATACTCAAAGCAATTGAATATTCATTAAACAATGCAATAAAAAATCTAAAATTTCCTTGAATTTAAGAACGCAACTCATTACTCAAGCAATTTGAATTGAGTAAAAGAGGACTAAAAGGATCCGTGAATAAAAAACAATATAATGAAGGAATCTACATTGTTTTCCCTTACTCTTTGTACTTTAATGATCCGTATTTAGAAAATTAGGATCCCTTCTATTGGTGGTGCTTGTTGTGTAGAACCTGTTTAACCTATTCAAAAACACCCCTCAGTTATAAATAAGTTTTAATTTGATATAAATATGTAATCATTTCTGTATAAAATATACTCTCGATCTTCGTCCCGCTAAGATTATCCTATTTTTCCTTTTCGGTCTGTCCCACTAAAATTGTCTCATACCGATTTTGTAAAGTTTGTGTGTTCTAAATCATTTTTACTTTATTTTTAATAATTCAATATCAACCACATAACCTTACTTTTCTTAATATCCGTGTTAAGTGACGGAAATAGTAGTAATTTTCAAATTTGGGGTAAATCATTGTCTGAGCCCTTGATTATGCCCTTGCCCTCCACTTCAATTTGATTAAAAAAATAATTATTACGTCGGCTACATGACAAGATCCCTTGCTACCGCACAACTAAACTTTTTTTTATTACTATATACGAGTATATATGTTAGGAGTATGTAGCATTCTGATATGATGGTCCAATTTCTCTTTTTGCTGTTATTAGAGCTATCTCCATGCTAAAACGTTAATGGTGCACACGTGGCATGAGAAATAACCAATTAAAAAACAATAAATAGAATATATCTCTGCTTATTTGAAGGATCTTATATCATTTTGGTAAGTTTTTCTTCAAAATGTCAAACACAATGTCTAGATGTAGACATTGTGGTTGACATTGCAGATAAAAAATTACCAAAAACACATAAGACCGTTGAAAGAATGAGAGAGAAATGTTATAAAATCAATATTTTGTGTCTCTCTCTCATGTCATATGTGCATCGTGCACATTATAGCATTGGAGATGCTCTTATGTTGTTCATATTGATAAAACTGTCTCTAATTTATCAGTCCTAAAGTAAATTTTTCAAAAAAAATCTAAGACAACTAACACCAACATATTTGCTAAATTTGTATTGGGCAGATCCAGAACTCTGAGTAGGACGGAATTGAAGAATCATAGGTTAAATATGAAATATGAAAAAATAAATAGCAAAGTAACTTTTGAATATGAAATATCAAAAAAATTACACTAAAAAGTTGGAAAAAAATAAGTTACACACTTACACTGACTTCAACACAGCATAACCCTGATGCAGATTCTCCTCTACTGCTAAACCATGAGAATAGTTTTTGCACATGTATGTAGTGGGGTTATTAGTTATGAAAATGTTGCATAAGTTTCCTTCAAAACAGCTAATAATTTTTCTCTATTTTGTTTTCTTGTGCCAAATTAAAGGTTGGTGCTCATTATTCTAAACAAAAAAGTGTGCTGATTCAAGAGCGCCATTAGGTCGGTTGCCTACCCAAACCAGATTGGAAATTTGGAATTAAAGAAAGATATCTTATATCCTAATTTTACGAATAAAATAAAATTAATACTCCCTCAGTCCCAAAATGATAATCCTGTATTTCCTTTTTGGGATGTTCCAAAATGATGGTCCTGTTTCTATTTTTGGAAAGAAAGATGTGTTCCATATCATTTCACTTTATTATACTCAAATCTCAACCACAAATTTTATCTTTTCAACCACTTTATTAAAACTTGTGCCCACTGACACTATCAAATTGGGACGAAGTACCATTTTAGAATTGACAGCTAGAACGAGCATGTATGGAGGCAATGCTGCTTTTGGGCCATTGTTTTGATTAGCTATTTTTTCCCCCAAAACACTTTTGAATTTCATTATTCTGGCCGAATGCGTGTCGATCGTCTAGAATGGCCTCAACAAAATCCAAAACCGAAAAGGTGAAACTGCATGTTACATGTTCTGTACCGTTTTCCGGTCCGAGACCAGACCAGATCAGATCAGACATTCGTAATTATAAAATACATAAAGACCAGATTTTATCAGACCAAACCGGACAAGACTTAAACAGATCAGATCAGACCAGACAAGGAAATTACAATCCAAGTAAAAATATACTAAAATCGAAACATATTCCTTAGTCTCATTTCTTTTGCACTTATCTTTTCAAAATTTAATCAAATAAACTGAACTAATATAAATATAAAATTTTATTTATCAACTGGGTATTGTATTAGAGAACAGAGGGAGTAAAAAGCGGTCTCTCCCTCCTTATAGGGTTTGAGGGATATTCCGCTGAACGAGTGCGACAAAGGTTTCGTGAGGATGGCATCTCATGTGGCATCAGGGCAAGCGGCTACGCAGGCGAGGGCACAAGGGGGCGGCAGAAGAAAAACCGCGACTCGTGTGCGCGGGCGACTTGCGGACATGAATGTCGTCCGAAAATCTATCATTCAAAGATACAGTTTAATTTTTATTTCTTCCCGTAACGTTTTATTTTTCCCAGGACCAGAGGTGCTCGGACAGAACTGCTCGAACTCTGGTGGGGGTCCTCTACTAGCTTCGCATCAGAGTTGCTCCAACTCTGATGGGGGTATTTTGGTCGCGCACCAGAACTGCTCCAAACCGTTACAACCATTAAATGTCCATCGTTCTTGTCTTTTAATGCAGCATTAAATGGACAGTTTATGGACGATTCAATGCCCAACGGACTGATCATTGATGTCCAATGTTCAGGTCCATTAACACCTCATTTAACACACACAAAATCCTCCTATAAATAGTTGTTAGGTGCTTTGCAACAACACATGCAATCATACACTATCTGCATGTGATGGAGTATATGGGTCTGAGCCCCAGGACCCACATACTCGGAAGAACAGAGCACAGGACAACAGAGTGGCGCCCTCGTCGGCCAAGACGCCCCCGTCGGCCGAGAAGAAGCCAACCCGGATTATGATCCTAAGTCCAAGGAACCCGGGTGCCCTCGTCGGCCGTGCCCTCGTCGGCCGTGCCCTCGTCGGCCACGCCCTCGTCGGCCACGAGGACCTCCCAGAATCGGATCCTATACTTACTCATTTGTACAGCCCATTAGTGGCTTTGTATTCGGCCCAGTAGCGGTCCAGTTGTAAATGGGCCTCCCAAGCCCAAGGCTTGGGAGCCCAACCCTAATTTTCTCTATAAATACTCCCCTTGGGAGTAGTTATAGGGGAGACAAAATCATTCTATTGAAGCATACTATTGCATTTCTCTCTCTAGCTCTCACTTCTCTCTAGAATTCAGGAGATATACTCGATCATTTGGTGCTCTCGATGAGAGCCAGAACAATCAAGTTAGCACCCTTCGTCGCTACCAAGCACAGCTAACCACTGATCATGGGGAGAACCAAGTCCAACCGCAACCTCGTCAGCAAAGTCATCCCTGAGGACCAAGAGCCCAGGGAGCACGATGAGGACGCCACGGCCGACCAGGTCGGCGGAGGAGACCTCTTCCAGGAGGCCTTCAACCTCACGACGGACCTCCGCAACCAACTCAACGGCGGGGTCCCCGACGCCCGCCTCGGCCTGGAAAAGAAACGAGCTGAGAAAGCGGACCACGCCCCGGCCCAGCCTATGGGCGCGGCCTCTCCGTCCGTAGATCCTCAGGTCCAGGCCGCACTGTCGGCTATCATCGCCAGCTTGGCTCAGAATCCCACCGTCCTCAGCGCACTCTTGCCAAGGACTGGGGGAAACGTCACTCCGCCTCCTCGTCCCCAACCACTGGCCGACCAGATAGGCAACGATGAGGGGGTTGTGGCCCAGGACACGGCGTCGTCCCACTCCCACCCTGCTTCCCCTCTTCGGCCCAGGCAGACCCCAGCGCGTGGAAAAGCCTCTGCCTTCAATAGGCTTGGTGACACGCGCCGTCGTCCGGTTTCGGAGAGGATGGCGGGACGGATTGGTGATCCTCGCCCTGGCTCGCCGAGGGAAAGCTTGGGGTCTGTGTCCCGGACAGCGGACCAGCCCCGCCCGGACAAGGGCAAAGGAAAGTTGCACGAGGATGACGTGCGTCACCAGATCAACGCGGCTCACAACGAGCGCATGAGAAACCAGCCGGGCGGCGCTACGGCCGCCAGGGACCCCCGGGACGAGGTCATCGCCCAGCTGGAGAGGAGGCTAGCTCAGATGGAGGCCAAGCAGTCGGCCAACGTCCCTACGGCAGGCGCCTCCAACGACCCCGGCCTCAACGCGCTCATGAACAAAGTTAGCGCCCTGGAGAGGGAGCTGGCCGAAGGGCGGGGTGACCCCATCATCCAGGTCAGGACGAGGACCCCTTTCACCAACAGGGTCCTCTCGGCCCCCATCCCTGAGAAGTACAGGGGGAACGCCATCAAGTCCTACGATGGTCGATCAGACCCCCAGGAGCACTTCAGCCGCTATCAAAACAACATGCTCATGGTGAACGCGTCTGACGAATACCTCTGCCGTTGGTTCCTCTCTACTCTCGAGGGGCCAGCGTACGAGTGGTTCAACGGACTGCCAGAGGGAAGCATTGACTCATGGCAAGATCTAGCCCAGCGCTTCCTCACTCACTTTGCCGGGAGGAAGCGCGCCAAGAAGTATTTCACCCACCTCCTCTCCGTCAAGCAGCAGCACGAAGAGTCCCTCCGGTCATTCATCGATCGGTGGACGAGGGAGACCGAGGAGGTCGAGGGGGCCGATGAGCGCACCCTCCTCGCCTTGTACCAGGGAGCCCTCCGCTGCTCCCCGTACGCCAGGAGCCTCATCACTGACCCCCCGAGGTCGTACGCTAAGGCGCTCCAGTGCGGAGGCTTGTATGCCGACGCCGACGAGCTCCACAATCACAAAAGGGAAGGGGGCCATCCCCCCAAGAAGACAAATCCTTCGTCGGCCCCGGGTCCGTCCCCGGCCGGCCAGGGTGCCCAGGGTCGCCACGGCTCTGATGGACAAAGTAAGAAAGACCGCCACTGGCGGCCGAGGTTGGAACGGCCGGGGGTAACCCTCACCCACCCGGTCGGCACCATCCTCGATTACGCCGAGAAGCACGGCCTCATCGAGCAGGCTCCTCGGCCGGCCGAGGAGATCCTTGCCATCCAGCAGGGCGGCACGTACTGCCGGTTCCACAAGAACTCGTCACACGACACCGACGATTGCATTACCCTGAAGAAGGCCATCGAGCGTCTTATTCGCCAGGGGGAACTCTCCCAGTTTGTCAAAGGTGGCCCACGCAAGAACACTTGGGTAAACACCGGCAAACATGGGGGCGAACCCTCTGCGAAGAAACGGGAGATTGGCAGACTCAGCGACGACGAGGACTTCGAGGAGCCACCGCCGAAGAAGAATCACATCCACCTCATCGTAGGAGGGAACACTGGGGGGGACTCCGCCACTCAGAGAAAAAAATGGGCCCAATCCCTATACATTGGGGAGGTGTCCCACGTTCCCCCCCAGCCAAAGAAGCAACGGACGGAGGCGATCACCTTCACTGACAAGGATCTGCCTCCGGGTACGGAATCACACAGGGATGCCCTCGTCATCCGATGTGAGATCGGTGACTCCATCATCCACCGTACTTACATCGATACGGGGAGCTCCGTCAATGTGATGTACTTGGACACCTTCAAGCAGCTGAAGCTGGACAGGGCTCTGCTGAAGCCGATCAAGACCCCGTTATCCGGCTTCACCGGGGACTCTATCGACGCCGAGGGCACGATAGTCCTCCCCGTGGAAGTCGGTGACGGCCCCCATCATGCCAAAATTAACATGGAGTTCATGGTGGTCAACCTCCAGTGCGCCCACAACCTAATCTTGGGCCGGCCAGCGCTGGAGGACTTGGAGGCCATCATCTCCATGAAGCACCTATGCTTGAAGTTCCCCACCAATGACGGCATCGGCTACGCCAGAGGAAATCAGAGGATAGCCAGAGCTTGCTACCTCAAGCTGACGAGGCCGGCCGAGAGGGAAGGACAGCGGATAGACACCATCACGGCCGCCGTCGCCACGGACGAGGAGAGGCCACATGCGGAGCCGGCCGAGGAGGTCGAGGAAATCCCTCTGGATACCTCCCGGCCGGAGCGGGTTCTCAGGGTCGGAAAGCAACTCCCCCAGGACCAACGAGACGCCATCTTCCTCGTCCTACGGTCATACGCCGTTGTCTTCGCATGGGGCCCGGACGATATGCCCGGCATCAGCCGCCAGGTGATCACTCACCGGCTGACCGTCGATCCGGCCTCCGCGCCCGTCAAACAGAAGCGGCGCTACTTGTCCGCTGACAGGCGGGACTTCGTCAAAGGGGAGGTCGCCATGCTCCTATCGATCACACATATCAAAGAGGTGAAGTACCCAACATGGTTGGCCAATGTCGTCCTCGCACAGAAACCGCCGACGTTCAGAATGTGTGTTGACTACACTGACCTGAACAAGGCGTGCCCCATGGACCCGTTCCCTCTCCCCAACATTGATCAGTTGGTGGACGAGACGGCGGGGTGCGATTTGATGTCGTTCCTCGACGCTTTCAGAGGGTACCACCAGATCTCCATGCACGAAGATGACGCCGAGAAGACGGCATTCATGACTCCAGAGGGAATATTTTGCTACCTCGTCATGGCCTTCGGACTCAAAAACTCCGGCGCCACCTATACTAGGATGGTGGCTAAAATCTTCAGAGCGGTCCTTGGCCGGACGATGGAGGCGTACGTCGACGACATGATCGTCAAGAGCAGGCAGGCCACCTCCCACGCCGACGACCTCCGGGAAATCTTTGAAATCATGAAGGAATTCAGGCTCCGCCTTAACCCCAAGAATTGCGCCTTCGGCGTCCAGGGCGGCAAGTTCCTTGGCTACATGGTCAGTCGGAGAGGCATCGAGATAAACCCGGAGAAGATGCAGGCTATCATCAACATGGAGCCGCCCCGCAACGTCAAGGAGGTACAACGACTGACGGGGCGCCTGGCGGCCTTGAACCGCTTCCTCTCCAGGTCAGCTGAAAGGGCACTTCCCTTCTTCCAGATCATGCGCAAGGCAAACAGCTTCAAGTGGACGACGGAGTGCCAGGAAGCATTCGACGAGTTGAAAAGGTACCTGTCGTCCCCACCCGTACTCTCCAAGCCCAAAGCCGGCGAAACCCTCTTCTTGTACTTAGGGGTGAGCACGTCGGCCATCAGCTCCGTGCTCATCCGTGAGGACGAAGGGGTGCAGAAGGCCATCTTCTACATCAGCAAGACACTCCGGGAGGCCGAGCTCAGGTACTCCCCCATTGAGAAGACGGTGCTGGCCATCGTCCACACCGTGAAAAAGCTGGGGCACTATTTCCAAGCCCACACCGTCCACGTGCTGACCCAGCAGCCTCTTGGCGCGCTCATGAGGAGCCCCACTAGCTCCTCGAGGATGGTGAAATGGGCGATCTTCCTCAGCCAGTTTCAAATTGAGATCAAGCCAAGGCCATCTATCAAAGGGCAAGCCATGGCCGACTTCGTCATCGAATGCACAGCAAGGGAGACGGCCGTCGCTAACCCCGGGCCGGAGCCGGACGACACGTGGACCCTGTTCACTGACGGCTCGTCGGCCGCGAAATCATGCGGCGGCGGCGTCGTCCTCATATCCCCTGAAGGATTCAGAGCCTACTATGCCATCCGCTTCAACTTCAGGGTATCCAACAACGAAGCCGAGTATGAGGCCCTCCTCAGCGGTCTCAGACTCGCCGCCGGTCTCAAGGCCAAGCACCTCAGAATCAAGTGCGATTCCAAACTGGTAGTGGGCCAGGTGGAGGGATCGTACGAAGCAAAGGAAGGCCGGATGAAGCAGTACAAACAAGCGGCGGAGGAATTGCTGAAAGCGTTTGAAACCCACGAGATCACCCAGATCCCAAGGGCCGAGAACGCCGAAGCCGACATCCTCTCCAAGCTTAGCTCGGACACTCCGGAGCACATCTCCCAGTTGGCCAAGATCGAGGAGCTGAGCATGTCCATCATCCATGCCAGCCCCGTCTTGTGCGTCCAACAGCGACCAGAGGACTGGATCTCCGACATCGCCACCTTCATCACGACGGGGGAGTTGCCCCCAGACGAGGAGAGGGCCAAACTTGCCAAACTCAGGGCCCCAAGCTACACCATAGAAGATGGCAAACTCTACAAACGGTCCTATAATGGCACTCTCCTCCGATGCCTGCACCAGGACGAGGCCGACACCGCCATGGAAGAAGTTCATTGTGGTGTCTGCTCCTCACACCAGGGCCCTTTCAGCATGTCCCGGCGTCTCGTCGTCCAGGGCTTCTTCTGGTCGACGATGGCACGGGACTGCGCTGACCTGGCCAGGAAGTGCACCACATGCCAGGTACTCCAGAAGGCCCCTGGTCGGCCAGCTGTCAACTATGCCCCTGTCAGCACCGCAATTCCATTCTCCAGATGGGGGATTGACCTGGTCGGCCCCCTGCCCAGAGCCGCCGGGAATAACCGCTACATCATCGTCGCCGTCGATTACTTCACCAAGTGGGTCGAGGCGGAACCCTTGGCCAGCATCACAGGGGCCAGATGCCAGAAATTTGTTTACAAGAACATCATCACACGCTTTGGCGTCCCCCAGGAGATCATATCAGACAACGGCACCCAATTCGAGGCAGCCCCTTTCCAGGAGCTCCTCCGGGAGTTTGGGGTGAGGCACCGTTTCTCCTCCGTTGCCTATCCTCAGGGCAATGGGCAGGTCGAGAACGCCAACAGAACAATTATGGAAGGGTTGAAGAAGAACCTCCAGGCCGCAGGAGGTAGTTGGGTCGACGAGCTCCCCAACATCCTGTGGTGCTACAGAACCACGCCGAGGAGGGCGACAGGTGAAACGCCTTTCGCCCTGTGCTACGGCTTTGAAGCGAAGGCGCCCACGGAAGTTTCCGTCCCCAGCCGACGGGTGGAACAATACGAGCCTGACGCCAATGAGGAAAACATGAAGATTGACCTGCACCTGGTCGATGAGAGGCGTGAGCAAGCTTACGTCCGAGCAGAGAACTACCGGCGTCAAGTAAAATCATACTATGACGCCAAGGTACGTTCCCGGGAATTTCAGGTGGGGGACTACGTCCTCCGCCGAAGGGAAGCAAGCCAGCCGACAGAGGGTGGCAAGCTAGCATTGAAGTACGAAGGGCCCTACATCGTCAGTGCCGTGGTCAAACCCGGCACCTACAAGCTTAAATGCCCGAATGGGTCTAATGTACCACGAACGTGGAATGTACACCATCTGGTGAAGTTTTATCAGTAATCCGGAGGAGGTGTAGACGGCAAAGCCCTCACCCCTTAACGGGTTACTGATTGAACGCCACCCTCGGCCTCGAGCCACTTATGAATAAAATCATGTTCTGATTTTTCTGGAAATTCAAAGTAAAACAGTAGTAGGTGCCCTCGTCGGCCACCTTAGAGCGAAAGGCTTAGGTCTGGCCGACATGGCCCCTTGCATTTGCAGCCTACGAGCGACAAGCTCAGGCACACCATTGTATTTTGTATCAGCAAAGGGCTCAGGCCTAGCCGAGAGAGCACATCGTCCTGGCCCCGCAAGCCTAGAAGCGAAACGCTCAGGTATGGCCGACGATGTCCCCAGGACGAGGGGCCCGCAAACGGCCCACGTCTTGAAACGGGAAGCTCACCGCGTCGTCCACGCGCCAGATCGCAGGACGAAAGGCCTGAAATCATGGCCGAGGTGACAAAATCCCAAAACTCAGGGATGGGCAACGACAGCCGTTGGAAACCGACCAAAAGTCTAGCCCGCGTCATAAATAGGCGACGGGACCCGCCCTGAGACCACGGACGTTATAAACGAAGTCCGAACCGGCCGAAGGACGAGCACACCCTTCGGCCGAAGCCTGAAAGAAGGATACCCCCCGAAACGAAAAATAATAATAATAATAATAATAATAATAATAATGAGGGAAAAAGAGGGAAGCCGACGGCCGCGCACACTTGCCGGCCTCGAGCAAGGAAAAAATAAAATCCCCACAAATTCAGGCCCATTTCGGCCAAGTACATATCAGTTGAACACAAGTTTAGTACCACTGACAGGCAGCATGGACGACACGTCCACGCACCACGAGGGAACAATCAAGGCCGATACACACGCCTATGAAACCCTAACCACATCGGTTGGGTGACACGCGAGAGGTGACCTTCATCGGCCATGGTCCTTTGAGGCACCAACGCTTGGTATGAAACAAATCACCGCAATCCTGAGGATGACCAGGACGAAGCGGGCACTTATCACACCCGCGAAAGGATCAAGTAATCAAGAAACAACCCCTACTTGCCACAGCACCTCGGATGGCCGACGCAGGCACTGGAACCATGGCCAGCCGACGAAGACAGGACCATCTCCTTGGACAGGCTATTCTTTATCCAGCACCCTCATCGGCCACAAGCCAGACCTTGGCCGGCAGTGGCACCGAAAAGACGTAAATACCTGACATTTATACTCAGGAAATTATCTAAGTACTCAAATGAAGGAATCCTAGCCGAAGCGGGTACCAGTATACTACAAAGCCGTTAACCACCTACACCTCTACATATGTACTGGTGAAAAATTCAAAGTCCACAAGACTATGGTGAAGGTACCCTTATCGGCCAGAACACATGGATGCAAGCCGACAACGGCCCTGGCTAAAACACCTGGGATGCAAGCCGACAACGGCACTGCGGTCAGGGCTAGAAAGGGAAGCACCCAAAAGGAATCACAAACACTTAAGAAATTTTGTGAAAAAATCCCAAGTGTTGTGATAACAACGGAATACCGGTCAAGCCGACCAGGCTACCAGGACGAAAAGGAAAGCACCTAAGTGGATCCCAAAACACTTAGAAACACTTTGAAAAATTCCTAAGTGTTATGAAACTACGTCCAAGCCGATCAAGCCACTAGGCCGTAAAGCAAGGAGGCATAGGCCGACCAGACTACTGGACGGGAAGGCCAACCGCACGGACGTAGCGGACGCTCGCGGGTGACCCAAGTCATGACATAATACTCAAGACAATTTACAGAACTGAAATGACAAAGCAAAACAAGCACACAAAGGATTCAAGGCCGAAAAGGACAGCAAAAATGTCTTCAATTGATCAAATTCATTACAATTGGGGGGCACTACGGCCATTACATAATTGGGCTACAAATGAAAAGCTAACTACAATAGGGACTAGCCGATCAAGCCTCCGGGGCTGGCTCTTCAACCTCGTCGGCCTCCTCCTCATCGGCCTCAGCTTCCTGGCCGGCAGCGGCGCTGGTGGCATCATCCAAGAAATCGAACTCCGTATAGTCCGGCTCGCCGAGGCCGGAGCTTTCTATGGGGGACTCCCGCTCCGACAGCGGAAGCGTGGCCTGCCCTTCGGGATCCTTCATCAGCTTTGGGAGCTTCAGGTTCCGTCTCGCCCATCCAGCCGTGTAATTCAGGGCCTTCAATGCCCAGGATAGCCGCCGGTACAGGAGCCTTTGCATCCGCTCCTGGCCCAGGTTGTAGTAAACAGACATCCCCTGGCTGAAATACTCCCGGCCGGCAGGGGAGTTCGTCCCCCAATTCTCCAGCTTGGCGGCCACCACCTCGTAGCACCAGGGGAGCCTCTCATCGGCCTTCCACCCTTCGGCCAAGAACTTCTCAACAGCCTCATCGGCAGCCCTCACGACGGCGGCTTCGGCCTCAGCCTTCGCCTTGGCGGCCTCCTCGCTCCTGCGCTTCTCGGCCTCAAGCGCTCTACGGGACTCTGCGAGCCCCCTTTTGCTCTCTTCGAGCTGGACTAGGGCAACGTCCCTGGCCGCGACGGCCTCATCAGCTTTGGCCTGCAGCGCCTTGGCATCCTCCCGGAGCCGGTCAAGGCAGGCTACCGCCTCGTCGGCCGAGGCAGCCTTCTGCTCCAGCGCTTGCAGGCGGGCAATCTCCCAGTACTGCCTCTTATGGCTTTCCATAAGCATGAAGGCACTCTGCAGAAGAAAAACTAAGGTCAGGCAAAAACTCTACATAGCCGAAGAAAGACAAAGGTATAAGGACAATCACTTACTTGGACGAGGAGATCCATGCCACCCTCATAGATCTTCGGGTCCTCGAGCTTCTTCAGATGAGCCCGATCTTTGGCCGGCATGTCCTTGGCCAGGACGACATGGCCGGGGACGAGCTCATTAAACACGCCCCCGCCGACGGGGTACTCTATCACTTTCTGATAGGTGGCACCGGCAACCTCCTTGCCGGCCCTCTGCGTCCGTGGTTCCTGGACGAGAGGAAGCGCTGGGGCGGCACCATCAGCAACAGTAAGGTCCACGACGGGACCACCATCGCCCACGCTGGGGACAGTAAGCGTACCGGCCTCACTGGCAAGAGACAGTGAAGGAGCCCTCTTCGTCTTCTTAGAGACGCTCACGCCGGCCTCGGTCAACTTTTTCTGGCCGTCAGTGGCCGGTCTCTTTTTCTTGGACGGGTCAGGCTTTGGGGCCGCATCTGCAGTAGCCCCGCTTACACCGGCCGCGGCACGCCTGGCCGCTTCGGCCGCCTTAGCAGCAATCTCCTCGGCCGCTTTGGCCTTTGCAATGGCCATCATGGAACGGCGGTCCATGACAAAATCTACAAGGGAAAAGCACAAACAGATTAGTAAGGAAAAGGACAAAACGTAAAGACAGAAAGCCGAAGCAAAATTACCATCGGCCTCAGCAGGAATGCCCAAAGGCGGGCCATCGGCCTCCTCAAAGGTGGTGGTCATCCTCGGCCAGAGTTGGAGGTCATCCTCCTTATCTCCATACAAGTGATATCTGAAGAAGCCGAGGGCCGTCATCTTGTATTCAGTGACGTAATCTTTCACGCTCCTCAGCCCCCCTTCCAGGAAAGCCTCCACCTGAGCGTCCAAAATAGAGCTCTTCGGCGGGTCATGAAGGTTGAACCTCCCGGTATGGCCGAGGGAGGGGAACTCGGTGCCACTCTCACCAATGGACACGAACTTGCTCTTCCACCCATGAATGGATGTAGGCAAATCCGTGAAACTCCTCTTCCTCGGCAGCTGTTGAAGAGTGGCATAGGCCGCACAGTTCTTGTGGCTTCCTCGGCCGATCTGGTACAAGTTCATGAATAAGGCCGTGGTCGGCCTGTAGCCCAACTCCTCACACCGAAGCAAGAAGCCCACTATCAAGGAATAACTGTTCGGCGTCAGCAGGGCCGGAGGAAGCCCCACCATGTCCAGATACTCGGTGACGAAAGGGTGAAGGGGGAACCTCAACCCCTTAGCAAAACTCATCGGGTATACTCCGAAGTATCCCGGTGGCGGAAGTAGAACATGGTCCGTCGGCCTGGGTGCCCTAACCCGCCCGAACGGCCCCACGTACATCTGGGCGACAAGATAGTCGGCCTCACTGCTCTCCGGCTTAATCAAGAATATGTTGGTAAGGTCCAAGTAGGAGAGACCCGGCCCATTCTTCGGCCTCCTCACCCTCTTCGGCTTCGCTGCACCCTTCACGGCAGATACCGGCCTCGGGCACGGAACGGCAGCAGAAGTGGACGCCCCGTCCACCGCTCGGGACGCGCCTACGTCCTCACCCTCTGAAGAGGAGGCGGACTCCTCGTCCTCGATCTCCTCGTCCATCAGCTCTACGGATTTGTAGGGGCTCAAACGCTCTATCTCCTCTTCAAACTCCTCGAGCACCTCGTAGTCAAGGGACCTCGTGGAGGGCTGGTCGTCGTAGGGGTAGTAATCCTCGTTCAAGCTCTTCATTACTACTTTTACGGACTTAAGGAGAACAACTTACGATCTAAAGGTGTTTAAGCGCCTAACACTAGATCAACTACTTACGGAGCAAAATATAAAAAGTGAGGAAAATCGTGATAAACACTAACCTCAAACAACGAAGAACACGAAGAACAGGCTTGGGAGTTTCTCTCTAGAAAATCGGCCAGCACTTCGACAAATTCAGAATGCAAATGTGATTCTTCGTCGGAGGGGAAGGGGTATTTATAGACCTCCCACCAACGGTCACTACACGTGGCACTCACCCAATGGCCACATCAACGGCCACCACTGGGGGGCCACCACGTCACCAACGGGCCAGTACCAACCCATATCAACGGCCCACTGGCAAAGCAGACTCTACGGCCTACACACGCTCAACGGCTTTACAACTGCCAGCAAGCGCCCACAACGTCCCACTTGCTCACCAATATCACAAATGCCAAACAATAAGAGGATGGCAACGGCCAGGTACGTGACGGCCACAGAACAAAGGGAACAAATAGCCCACAGCCTTCGGCTCCTCGTAATAACCCTTGATGATAACTCTCTACAAGCGATCTGCGCACAAGGGTTCTCCCACAGGGTTACCTTGGCCAGAAAATCGCCATGAGAGTTGGATTCAGGGGGACTACGGCGAGACCGCTTCGGCCAGGGACTCAAGCAACTCCTTCACCCCTCGCATTCTTCGGCCTGAAGCAGTGGGGGACTGGGGGACTACACCGGCCTCAACGAAACAAAGGTATAAACAAGGTAACCACAAAACATGGCCACATCATCCACACAACACAACGGAACCTCATCGGCCAAAGGCCCAAAACGTCATTAGCAACGGCCAACAAGCCACTAGAGGCAAGGACACTCATCGTCCTCCGCCAATAATTAATCTTAATGGGCTCTTCGGCCAAAAACACGAAGGCCAAACCAGCAACGGCCAAAAGGAGTGCGCAGATACCCTCATCGGCCATACAAAGAAAATGAGGCCATCGTCCTCAAAGCAAGGAACAAACCCAACGGCTTCACCGGCCCAAACATAAACTTCAACCACCAACGTCCAGGAAAGGGAAAGCGCGCCTTCAACGTCCACCATTGAAAGAAGGACACTCATCGTCCCAAAACGAATTAAGGAAACAACGGCCTCCCCGCCACAGCAAGGAACAGGTAACGGCCAAGGCACAGAACAGGATCATCAAATAGGAAACAACGCCAACGCCGCAACGGCTAATGGCCTGGAAATGCCCGCGTCGGCCAAAAGCAACAGCACAGAAATCTACTCTCCTTCACTTCGTCTACGTCTCAGCTTAGAGAGTGGGGGACTCCTGATGGAGTATATGGGTCTGAGCCCCAGGACCCACATACTCGGAAGAACAGAGCACAGGACAACAGAGTGGCACCCTCGTCGGCCAAGACGCCCCCGTCGGCCGAGAAGAAGCCAACCCGGATTATGATCCTAAGTCCAAGGAACCCGGGTGCCCTCGTCGGTCGTGCCCTCGTCGGCCACGCCCTCGTCGGCCACGAGGACCTCCCAGAATCGGATCCTATACTTACTCATTTGTACAGCCCATTAGTGGCTTTGTATTCGGCCCAGTAGCGGTCCAGTTGTAAATGGGCCTCCCAAGCCCAAGGCTTGGGAGCCCAACCCTAATTTTCTCTATAAATACTCCCCTTGGGAGTAGTTATAGGGGAGACAAAATCATTCTATTGAAGCATACTATTGCATTTCTCTCTCTAGCTCTCACTTCTCTCTAGAATTCAGGAGATATACTCTATCAACGCATTTCTTCCCGTACTATTGCATACTATTGCATTTCTTCCCGTAACGTTTTATTTTTCCCAGGACCAGAGGTGCTCGGACAGAACTGCTCGAACTCTGGTGGGGGTCCTCTACTAGCTTCGCATCAGAGTTGTCCAACTCTGATGGGGGTATTTTGGTCGTGCACCAGAACTGCTCCAAACCGTTACAACCATTAAATGTCCATCGTTCTTGTCTTTTAATGCAGCATTAAATGGACAGTTTATGGACGATTCAATGCCCAACAGACTGATCATTGATGTCCAATGTTCAGGTCCATTAACACCTCATTTAACACACACAAAATCCTCCTATAAATAGTTGTTAGGTGCTTTGCAACAACACATGCAATCATACACTATCTGCATGTATTTTAGCTCTAAAATACTTCCAGCTACTCCGAAATTTCCTGAGTGTTCTACCTTTCTTCCCGTTCGCCGGAACTCTCGTTTGTGTGCTCAAACGTTAGTTCGTTAGCCATCGTATCCTGGGAAACGGTCGTTGCAACGCTCCTAGCACCGTGGGAGGCGACGAATACATTTTAAGGACATCGTACGTCGCATGAACTCTGGCTAAACTCTGTTCCATCTATTTTCTGCTTTTTCTTTGGCTATTTTATTTATTAATTAATTTTATTTAATTAATATTTCTTTGTTTTTCTGAGACACACCCAACAAACTTAAAACGTATTCGCTGATTGTTCTACTCCAGTAAACAATCTTAAATTGTAGTTTGTCACTTTGGTGAACGAACTTATTTTTTGTGTTTTCGTAAAACATAAGAAAACATTAAAATGGCTTCACAAGAAATTGGAAATTTTGGTGGGCAGAACGTGCCAAACGACACTCACTCTGAAAGCGGAGCTCCGGTGAACGTTAGTTCACAACGCGGTGCATCTGCTTTGGGCAACCAAGGGGCAATCCCTATGATTACCGTCCCAAGCAACTCTGTGGAGAAATCCGAAAAGTTTAATGGGTTAAAATTCAAGAGGTGGCAGCAAAAGATGCTCTTTTATCTCACTACTCTCGGTCTTGTGAGGTTCTTGACCGAGGATGCGCCGGTAGTAACCGGGGGTGAGGTAGATGTGCAATCTCTCAACGCGGTTGAGGCATGGAAGCACTCGGACATTCTTTGCCGAAACTACGTGTTGAACGGGCTGCATGATGCTTTGTACGATGTGTATAGCAAACTAGCTACGGCTAAGGAGCTATGGAATGCTTTTGAGCACAAATATAAAAGTGAGGATGTCGGTGCAAAGAAATTTGTTGTTGGTCGATTCCTTGATTTTAAAATGGTGGATTCGAAGACAGTCTTGAGTCAAGTTGAGGAGATGCAAATGATTTTCAACGAAATTCGAGATGAAGAAATGACAGTTAGTAAGTCTTTCCAAGTGGCATCAATTATCCATTTATCGCCGCCGGCTTGGAAGGATTTCAAGAACTACCTTCAGCATAAGCGAAAGGAAATGAATTTGGAGCAACTGATCCTCCATCTGCGGATTGAAGAGGATAGTCGGAAGAACGATGGGAAACTCCCAATCGTTAACGGCGCCAAGGCCAACGTAGTGGAGCATGCAAAAGGCTCCAAAAACAAGAACAATGGGAAGAGCAAACTCGGTCCCAAGGGAGACATTTCCAAAACAAAGTTTAATGGAAAATGCTTCAATTGCAACAAGAATGGACACAAGTCTTCGGATTGCAAGGCACCAAAAAAGAAGAAAGACTCTCAAGTCAACTTGGTGTAAGGTGGGCAAAAGGATGACGACATAATCCTAGCGGCCGTAGTGACCGAGGTCAACCTCGTTGGATCCAACTCCAAAGAGTGGTTCGTGGACACCGGTGCTACCTGACATATTTGCTCAAACCGGGAGTTATTCACTACTTTTGAGCAATCAAATGGTGAGAAGGTGTGGATGGGAAACTCGGCTCATTCCGCGGTTGAAGGCGTGGGCAAGGTGGTCCTGAAGATGACTTCAGGCAAGGAGCTGACTCTCAACCAAGTGCTGTTCGTTCCGGAGATACGCAAAAACCTGATCTCCGACTCTAAATCGGGAATGTATGTGGGCAAGGGGTATACATGTGATGGGCTGTTTAAGCTCAATGTAATGACTATTATTAATAATAATAAAATTTGTTCTGCTTACTTGCTTGAGTCTTCCAATGTGTGGTATGGTAGACTAGGACATGTTAATTTTAATTCTATACGTAGATTAATTAACATGGAACACATTCCTAAATTCACAATTGATATGAATCACAAATGTGAAATTTGTGTAGGCAAAATTAATGAAAAAGTCTTTCAAAACGGTTGAAAGAAAAACGGAACCACTTGAATTAATTCATAGTGACGTTTGTGATTTTAAATCAATACAAACACGTGGCGGTAATAAATATTTTATTACTTTTATCAATGATAGAACTCGATATAGCTATGTTTATTTATTAAAAAATAAACATGAAGCAATCGATAACTTCATTCTTTATAAGAATGAAGTGGAAAACCAACTTAATCGACGGATTAAAGCGGTTAGAAGTGATCGAGGTGGTGAGTATGAAGCACCAATTGCTGACTTTTGCGCGAGCGTGGGTATAGTACATGAACGTACCGCACCCTATTCACCTCAATCAAACGGTGTTTCCGAACGAAAGAATCGTACATTGAAAGATATGATGAATGTGATGCTAGTAAGTTCGGGCCTGCCACAAAATATGTGGGGCGAAGCAGTCTTGTCAAGCAATTACCTTTTAAACAAGGTACCCCGGAAAAAATATGATAAAACTCCCTACGAATTGTGGAAAGGTAGAAGGTCTTCCTATCAATATTTAAAAGTGTGGGGGTGTCTGGCAAAAGTGCTTGTACCAACACCCAAGAAAATAAAAATAGGTCCAAAAACGGTGGATTGTATTTTTATTGAATATGCACAAAATAGTAGTGCTTATCGATTTTTAGTGTGCGATTCGAATAATCCGGATGTACATAAAAACACAATAATTGAATCAAGGAATGCATCATTCTTTGAGGACGTGTTTCCATGCAAGTCCAACGAAGGACCAAGCACGTCAAAACGAACATTTGACGTAGTTATGGAAAATACTAGCGAGGGATCCGGAGAAGAACCCGAACCCAGACGTAGCAAACGTGCTAGAGTTGAAAAATCCTTCGGACATGATTTTCTCACCTACTTGGTAGAATTTGACTCGGATATTCTAACATGTATGGTAGAAAATGAACCGGATTTTCTAACATGTTTGGTAGAAAATGAACCACAGACTTATACGGAAGCCGTGACGTCTACCGAAGGTCCTATGTGGAAAGAATTCATCAAAAGTGAGGTGGACTCTATCCTTAAAAATCACACATGGGAACTGGTTGACCTTCTTCCGGGAAATAAACCTTTGGGATCCAAGTGGATTTTTAAATGAAAAATGAAACCTGGTGGTTCCATCGATAAGTACAAGGCCAAACTTGTAATAATGGGATATAAGCCACGTGAGGGCCATGATTACTTTGACACGTATTCTCCTGTGACGAGAATAAATTCCATTACGGCATTGCGGAAATTGGAAGTTCATCAAATGGACGTAAAACCGCTTTTCTAAATGGCGATATAGACGAAGAAATCTATATGGAACAGCCCGAGGGCTTTCGTGTTCCTGCCCAAGAAAGGAAAGTGTGTAAATTAATTAAATCATTGTATGGATTGAAACAAGCCTCTAAACAGTGGAACGAAAAGTTCGATCATGCAATGTTAATTAATGGGTTTAAAATAAACGAAAGTGACAAATGCGTCTATGTGTAGAGCACGGTAGACGGCTATGTCATTTTATGTTTATACGTGGACGATATACTCATCGTGGGTAGCAATAATCTAATGATTAATTCTACCAAAAACATGTTAAATTCTAAATTTGACATGAAGGATATGGGGCTGGTCGATTTAATCCTTTGGATTAAAATAATTAGGGGACCAAACGGTCTTATGCTAAGCCAATCCCACTACGTTGATAAAATCCTTACGAAATTTAATAAGGATGATTATCAAGAGGCAAGGACTCCATTAGATAAAAACGTACAACTTACCAAAAATCGTGGAGAGTATATTTCTCAAGTAGAATATGCTAGGATTATTGAAAGCTTGATTTATCTAATGAGTTGTACCAGGCCTGATATTACCTTTGTGGTTAGCAAGCTGAGTAGATATACTAGTAACCCCGGTGATGAACACTGGAAGGCAATAGTTAGGGTTTTGAGGTATTTACGTAAAACCCAAAACATTGGAATGCACTATGGAAGATATCCAGCTGTACTTGAAGGGTATAGCGACGCTAGTTGTATCGGATATCCGACATTAAGGACTCAAATTCCACAAGTGGATATGTTTTCACTTTGGGAGGTGCATCCGTGTCATGGAAGTCCTAAAAAAAAACGCTAATAGCAAGATCCACGATGGAGTCTGAGCTAATAGCCTTGGATAAGTGCACTGAAGAGGCTGAATGGCTACGCCATTTTCTCGAGGATATTCCAAGTTGGGAAAAGCATGTCCCTCCAATATGCATACATTTCGATTGTCAAGAGGCAATTGGAAGGGTACAGAGTAATATGTACAATGGTAAGTCTAGACACGTTCGTCGTAGGCATAACACCATTAAACAACTCCTCACAGCGGGTGTTATCACTGTTGACTACGTGAAGTCAAAGGATAACATAGCGGATCCGCTAACCAAGGCATTGGATAGAGAATTGTTGGAGAAGTTGTCACGAGGAATGGGACTAAATCCCGTGAATTGAAAAGTTCTATAGTGGATACCAACCTAGTTGGTCCTAGGTTCAAAAGGGACAACTAAGTTATAGAGCGAAGGATGGTCACTGTGGGGGTCCCAGACTCCTACCCAATCCTCGTTTAAAACAGTGAATCCCGCACGAGGTTAGCAAAAACGTTTGCTTTAATTATTCTAAAATGTTGATCTACTCGATAACATTGGAAGAGTATGCGGGATACTCGTGAAAGAATCACCTATGTGAGAGAGAAGAGGGTTGCTTCAAAGGAGAACTGTAAAGGCTCAGTTCTTTAGAAACTCTTGCAGAACCAGGACGGTGACTCATGGCCAAAACGGGCACACCCATGAGAACGGAACAAAGTTGGAAGGTTCTTGTGTAAAAATAAGTCAATTTTTACACGATGGCAGTATAGTTCAAGGACATCGAGTCTACTAGACAGCCAGTAAATAAACATGTCTTTACAGCGGAAGGTGCAAAGGATAAAACCTACCTCTCCGTATGCAAGATCATCCGGTGAACACAACGTATCCTCCTATCTTCGTGTCCTTTTAAGTCTCGAAAATCAATTTTCATTCAAGTGGGAGATTGATGGAGAAATGTGTTAAAAATTGCATTAAATGGTCATTTTGGGGCAATTATTTGAGTGGGGTCCACTTCCGATTTAGGTCGGGTCAAAGTGGTTTCAGATTATCCTTGTTAAGGGCTACAATTCAATATATGGTACGCTCAAAATGGATAACGGGTGAATGAGAAATTGATTCTCGAAGTTCACTCGTTGAAATGGAAAAATCGGGAAAATGATGGGTTTCTAGTGTGTTTTATACCACACCGGAAAACTCAAGGGATTTTCACCCCCTTATAAAAGGAAGCCTCTTTTAAAGAGTTAAGATTCCTAAAGGTAAAGGCTCTCTCTCGCGCGCAGGGGGATGCCGATCAAGACCTGAAAAAGGAGAAGAAAAACTGCGACTCGTGTGCGCGGGCGACCTGCGGACATGAATGTCGTCCGAAAACCTATCATTCAAAGATACGGTTTAATTTTTGTTTCTTCCCGTAACGTTTTATTTTTTCCAGGATCAGAGGTGCTCGGACAGAACTGCTCGAACTCTGGTGGGGGCCCTCTGCTGGGTTCGCATCAGAGTTGCTCCAACTCTGATGGGGGTATTCTGGTAGCATCAGAGTTGCTCCAACTCTAATGGGGGTATTCTGGTCGCGCACCAGAACTACTCCAAACCGTTACAACCATTAAATGTCCAACGTTCTTGTCTTTTAATGCAGCGTTAAATGGACAGTTTATGGACGATTCAATGTCCAACGGACTGGTCATTGATGTCCAACGTTCAGGTCCATTAACACCCCATTTAACACACAACAAATCATCCTATAAATAGCTGGCAGGTGCTTTGCAACAACACATGAAATCATACACCATCTCCACGTATTTTGAGCTCTAAAACACTTCCAGCTACTCCAAAATTTCCTGAGTGTTCTACCTTTGTTCCCGTTCGCCGAAACTCTCGTTTGTGTGCTCAAACGTACCTTGGGAAACGGTCGTTGCAACGCTCCTAGCAGCGTGGGAGGCGACGAATACGTTTTAAGGACATCGTGCATAGCACGAGCTCTGGCTAAACTCTGTTCCATCTATTTTCTGTTTTTTCTTTGGCTATTTTATTTATTAATTGATTTTATTTAATTAATATTTCTTCGTTTTCCGAGACACACCCAACAGGTGGTTCCGCCCAACTATTGGCAACAAATGGCTTGTAGGCGAGAAAGGGATATGAAGAGATCAAACAGGGATGCAATTAAATCCCGTTGATGATCAGGGCAGCACCGGGTGAGAATCCAGAACCGGAAGTTGGGGAAGAATCCAAGACCTCGGAGGCGATGATTAACAACAGTGGTTCAGGAGAGCAGAAGAGGCGACGGAAATGGGAAGCACATGAGCAAGAGCTGGAGCAACCAGGAGAGGAGGCCATGGATCTGGAAGGCTCAAAAACCAGGGCGGAGGCGGGCTGGAGTTCCCAAACCCGCCAAAACCCGTGAAGATTTGGTGCATGAGAAGAATCAAAGTTTCTTCTACTTTTAGACTTCATGTTGTTTTTATTGATTTCTGTGATGGACATCGTATGTTTTTTGTTGTTGTAGTTTCTAGTTTTGTCAAGACTCTAGAACTTAGGACAGGTGATGGGGAATCTAGTTTACTAGTCATTGGCTCAAGTAAGCTCAATTCAGGATCAGCGAATCTGGTTGCTTCGCTAGAGGTGTCAGATTCTAAGTCTGGTTCAAGGGCGGACGGTAGACTACTGGTTCTTTGTCTGATTGTATCCTGCTTATGTTCTTTCTTATTAATAAAAGCCATCTGCTTCCAAAAACACTGGGCATTGTATTGATCGCGCGAGCGTTAGTCGTTATATCATTATTACTCTTTGATTTTCGACAAATAGAAAGTTAATACTTGGTATTATATGTATTAAGAATTTATTATTTAAGATGTTATGTTATTATATTTATTATATTGTTTAGTTTAGTTTGAAAAACCATTTACCCATCTACATATAATGTTATAATTATTTTAAAATTTTCCATTTTTAATTCCATTATTTGTTGTTGATGTGTCCTTGATCCTTATTACCAGTCACTTTTGTTTATAATTTAGTCTTTTATAGAATACTACTATGACTATAATCTCGTAAATGTAATTAAAATTATTATAAGTATAATTTTATGGTTACTATAATGTGAAATTAAATATAAATAATCACTAAAAGTTAATTACTAATGTGAGTGGTAGAGTGTAGCTCACCTGCTCGGTGGTCTTTTCTTGAATCTGGCATTGACTTGAGTCCATTATATTGTAAGATAGAGTAGTCTTCCTGTCCAGCTAGTCTCATATGAAATCGCCATCCGGCCGAGGCTATTTCAGACCCTTTCCAGTGGAATTTTTTGATAAAATTTTTTGAGCATGTTTTCATCAAGTCTAGTTTATGACCACCAAACTTCAGCTATAATTTCAATCAGAAGGGAAGTTAAATAAATTATTTAAGAAAACTGCACAGTTAAATAGGTATAAACTGCGCAGTGGTTTTCAAAAAATTATTTAATTGCCTTCCCGATTAAAGTTTTAGCTGAAATTTGGTGGGTATACACTAGACATAACGAAGAACATGCTCAAAAAAATTCATCAACAAATTTTACCGGCAGTTCCCCAAACAGTCTCGGTCGGCAGGGGCGGAACTACACTAGAGCTTGGGGGTGCTTGTGCCCCTGCGGCTTTGCAGATTTCTTTTTATTATATACTCTCTCCGGTTCTTATTAAAGTTCTCAGTTTGACTTCACACATATTAAGAAAATGAATTTGACTTTACTGTGGAGTGCACTGTTTGGCACTGTTTGGCACTGTTTGGACACTGTTTGGCACTGTTTGGACACTGTTTGGCACTGTTTGGCACTGTTTTGCATTGTTTTGTTTCCTAAAATGGAAGTGTGAACTTAAATAAGGGACATCCCAAAAAGGAAAGTGGAAAATTTAATAAGAACCGGATGGAGTATATATAGAGAGAAATTTTCAGGTCCAGCACGTTTCTGTCCGAACGCCGTCCGAACACCGCTGTTTGGGGCGGTTCTCGGTGGGAGTTTTTAATGAAATTTTTTGAGCATGTTCCTCATCAAGTCTAGTGTATCCATACTAAATTTCAGCTTAAAAATCGATCGAGAAGGCAGTAAAATAAGTTTTTGAAGTTAACTGCGTTTTTCTATGTATAATTTGGCGCAGTTAACTTCAACAAATTGTTTGACTGCCTTCGCGGTCGACTTTTAAGCTGAAATTTGGTATGGATAAATTAGACTTGATGAGGAACATGCTCAAAATATTTCATGAAAAAATTCCACCTGGAACCTCCCTAAACGGCGGTGTTCGGATGACGTTCAGACCGGGGGCTGCTGGACAGGAGAATGACTCTATACATATATATTATACAGGGTGGTCGACAATCAACTTTTGAATGTAAAAATAATTTAGAATCACAATCAAATTTGATATTGATCAATGTTAATGAGGCAGGCTGAAAAGAAAATGTAAGAAAATCTTAACAAAACAAAGGGAGTAATATATTTATGAGCTCGACTACTAACATTTAAGCTTGGAGGGTTGATTACATTGAGAGGGTTTTTTGGAATTCGCCGGAATTAGGTCGGAATAAGTGAATAACGTTGGCGACCACTAGGTCTAGTGACTGATCGAGAGCATGGGCGGAGCTAGGGGTGGGCCAACCTAGGTCATGGCCCACCTCAAATTTTAAAAATGGCTTAATTTTTAAGGAAAAAAATTTTGTGTAAATTTTTTCTAAAAGTATTCTTTGTACCGGACCAGCCCGGCCTAGTGCTCTGCCTCCGCCCCTGATCGAGAGCATTATTGTTTTGAGGTGACTGGCGTAGCGGCTTTGCTATTGTGTATTTTGGGCTATAGCCATGTACCGAGTTTGTTATTTTTTGTGGTTGTGGATGATCAGGCTCAAGTTTGACAAAGAATTTATATGAATCGATTTTGTACACAGATTTTTAAAGGTAGTAAAGAGTCGAGCCTTCTGAGGTAATGTGTCCCTCTAAGATCACGAAACTGGTTCCGCCACTGTCGGTCGGATGGCGGTTTCCATCAGTTCAGCTGGACATGAAGATTTGTGGTAATGATATATGTTTCTCACTTCAATATACGAATAGGCAGATTTCTTTCATAAAAAGTTATTAATGCAACCACTTTGTATAAGTGGTCGTGTTTTTTTAAATCATTTCTATTTAGTTATATGTACTTCTTTTCTTGTATCGTCCTGCAATATAATTTCATTGTTGCAAAAACATAAATAAATAAATACGTAGTATTAATCTCAACTGACGCATAGAGCATGTGTATTTATGGACTATTTTTTAATTAAACACGAAAGATTAAATTAAAAACTATTTACACTTTCATTTGGAAAAGATGTTTAATTTAAGTTATATTGTCAGAAACATTAAATAAAGAAGAGTAGACCTGCACAAACACGGGTTCGGGCCAAGCTCAGGCAAGATTTTTTATAAATTTTCTGCACATCATGTGTGGGCGGGCTCAGCTCGGCCCACAAAAACGGGCCTAACCCCATGTCCATACTTGCCCGTAAGAGCGGGCCGGGTAGTTCACCGGACCATCCGATCCAGGAATGCTTTAAAAATTTTAAAATTATATAATTTTTTAATATCTTTTTCTCCTTCCTAGCTTAGAGTCCGATTTTACATACAATTCCTTGTTCACTTTTCCTTTGGCATCCTTCACAGCTTTCTTTGCTCTTCTTCTAGCCTCCTTGTACTCCTCTATGTTCTCGTCGCTCCGACTTTTGCCCAATTTCTTATAGCATTCCCTTTTGATCCTAATTGCTTGCTTCACCTCATCATTCCACCAAGACGTGTCCTTTTTTAGGATGTCTGCCGCCAAAAATGGGAAGCTAAAGTTTGCTATTCGCACCTTTCTCGGGGAAGTGATCCAAATAAAAACATGGTTCGGGCTTCCTTTATTGTTTTCAAACTACAAATTATGCTCATGGATATTTATGTAATGAATACATTGTTTTGGGCCTCCGAGTCCACATTTTGGCCATGTGTGGCCCATGATTGATTATTGAATATTTCCGCTAATCATTCAATCCAAACTGTGATGTTGTTATGTATGTTTACTTACAAAGTATGGTATGGACTAAGTTCATGGACGCATTGTATAATCAAGTGATGTTGACTTGCGAGTGGCATCACCTTGTCATACGTGGGTTGTACACGCGCTTAGATGCGGTCTGGACGTGACGAACTGCATCTGAGACCGAGGTCAATCCTCGTCGAGATTGGTGTCAAATACAACACTATAGTCGAGCTTAAGGTCAAGTGGCACTTCACGAAGTCAAAGAACAAAGAGAATCGCCGCTTCGCAAAGCAAACAAAGGTCATCCAGCTCGGCCTCTTCCGCAAAGCTCGAGATCTCGTGAGAAGATCATGGACTTAGACATTTCAGCACTCACATTCCGCATACGATTGCGATTACATCATCCACATAACAGATGTCCAGGACTTACGTCACCCAAGTTGTTCTACATAGACGATTTCAGGTTGTACACGTGTGGCTTCCGAGCGTACTCTGGTACAAAAGGGATAAAATCTGTTATCAACAGTACCAATTAGTCAGTTGTGGTTATTCTCTCAGCAATTATACTTTACACGTGTCATTGTATTACTTGATTAGTGTTAGTCCCTGTTTCTGTAACAGCAATGAATAATCGATCTAACAAGGAAGATTAAACGTAAAGATGAACACAGAATGAATCACCGTAAAACCTTCTTTGATAAACCGTGGAACGTACAGCAGAATGATATAAGCGTAAGGCTATGAATAATAAGTACGACGTTCAACCTTTTCCTAAACCTCGGCTCCCTTTTTATAGGCGAGGTTTAGGTTAGGCGAAACAGGCTTTTGGCCTGTTTAAATGGGCCTAACACTTGGCCTGATTTCTATCTAATTTATGCACTATTTAAATACAAGGATTAAATATAAAGCTAATCTATGACCAACTTGATTCACAATAAAATATCTCCAACAATCTCCCCCTTTGTGATCAAGTGTCATTCTTTTATTGCTTCTGTGATTTGAAGTAGTGCTTCCTTAATCCAAGTGCATGTTCATATTGTCTTAGCATATTTCTCTTTTCGAGGCGATCGTCAATGGCCTTTAAAATTGTCTCCACAGTAGAGTGTTCCTTTTGAACATAAGACGATGCCTCTTGAAGATTTTCTTCCAGCTTTGCCTTCATCTGTAGAATCTGCTCTCTGATTATCTTCAGTGTTCCGTCGCAGTATTTCTCGATTTCACTGACTACCATCAGACGCTTTTCGTTCTTGTGGTTCAGGTAGGTGACTGCTGGCGGTTTGAAGAAGATGTGATAGGCTGGGAAATCTTCAAGTTCTGGACCATACAGTTTAGGCTTTGTCAGATTTGTCTTCTTCAGATTGCATTCAATAGCCATTTGTAGGTCATGTGAGGAGTGTACTCGGATCTGTCTAAGCATGAATCTCTTGATAGCTGCGAGGCCTTCGTTGTATACTATGTTTTGCCTGACTGGAAGGTATCTGTAGGCCATGAGCATTTGATATATGTCATCCGGTTTCAGCATGATGAAGTCGTTCTCTTGACAAGTGAATTCGCTCCCATCGGTGCGTTGAAGTCTGAAAGTGTAAAATGTTACTCCATGATAGTCTTCAGCTTTTACTTGTAGAATTTGATGAATCGGGAGAATATTCGACTTCAGATCTTGTTCCATCAGTTCTCTCTGTGTACCGGTTGACCTTTGCAGCAGCATATGCAGATGACCTCCAGCCTGTTTTCCTTTCAAGTGTGTGAGGCCTCTTAGCTTCAGTTCGTTCAGTGGCTTGACTTTGTCTGGTCTACGCCAGATATGCTCTCTGATTTCTTCTTGGAAGGGGGCTTTGATTCGAACGTTGTCCCAGGGTTTCTCTGTCTTGGGAAGTCTTCCCGCTGATTGTCTTATGACTGATTCAAGAGCTTTCTGGGATTCCTTGTAGTTCTCCCCTTCCTTGCGTTCATCGTCCTCGAGCCTAATGATATCTTCAGAGCATTTATTAATAAGCTCTCGTAGCCACCAGTTTCTTTGCATGTCCTCTTGCTCGGCTTCAACCCGGAGATCGTCCCATTCTGTCCATTTTCTCGGCCATTTGTCGTATATCACCGCCTCTTCCAGTGCATCATGGATGTCTTTGCCTGGGGAGATATATGGAGTTCTTTGTTTAGTCGGTGATTTTTCCTGTGTAGCACTACCGGGTTCACTAGGATTGCCCGTTGACATCAGCTTAGAACTGGGTTCCAACTGATGGCCTGATGGAGAAGATGTACCAGTGGTATCATCATCAGGACTTCCATCCCCTCCTCGGTTGGTATCTCTAGGAGATACGCCTCGGGATGTTATTTCTAGTTCGACCACGCTAGAGAGTTTGGCTGTGGATGGTGGCTGTTGGTTTGTTGAGGTCTCAGGTTGAATTGACTGTGGAGTTTGGCTTGGAAGAGTAGTTTGCTCAAGTGATCGGGCTCGCTTGTTCTCCCCCTCATGAGGATCCAAATCATCGGGGTCCTCGTGGGAACGTTTGCGACCACGAAGACTCTCCTTGCAAGTACTCTTGGTCTCGGGTGAGGAAAGAAGAGCTTCTAGTATGGCTTGCTGATGAAGAGTGAGATCGTCTTCTGGGGTATTCAAGAGGTTATTCAGCAAAGCCGAAGCTAGGGTGTCAAAGGATAGGGAGGAGAGATCGATGGAGGGTGTGGTCGGGTGTGGGGAGAATACTGGTTCTGTATTCTGGGTTCCCCGAGAAATAGAAGGGATAGGAATTTGGTTGATGGATTGGTGGGATAGAGGGGTGGAGGATATGGGTTGTGTATGGGAGATGAACGGTTCAGGGAAAGGTTGGGGTGGTGTCTGTTCAGACCGAACCGCTTGGGTGGTCCTAAATTCCTGTGCTAGAGCGGTCATTGCATCTTGCACCCATGGTTTAATGGTGGAATCTAGGAAGCGATTTAGTAGAACGTTTACGTCTTCAAAGGTAGGGTGACCAGTTACGGGGGTTGTAACTGTTGACACAGCATCAGTGAAGATTGCTGATGTGTGGCCTGCATTTAATGATGGAATCATTATAGGCGTAGCAGGGCTTCCAACCGTCATAGCTTGCGCTCTGGTTGTTGTGTTCAGGGTGAGTGCACCTGTATGTGCTGTGAATAGTGTAGGTGTCCTAGAAAAAGAAGAAAATGTGGGAAATGTGACACCTAGACTCGATGTGAGTGAAGAAGGGGTTTTGACCTTGGGAGATAGGTCAATTGTATGCTCAACTGATTCAGAAGGAACCAGCGAGGGGGTTGAATCCCGTTCTTTTGAAACAATAACCTTTTGAGAGGCAATTGAGTGGCTGGGAGAGGGCTGTGCATGCGCAGTTGAGCCAGATGCTGCGACTTCTACTCGGGAACCGAAAAGATCGGCTCCTGTGCTTAGGGATTCAGCTCGGCTTATCTGGATAAAGGAGTCGCAGCCAGCAAAGATGTGCTCGTCTGCCTTATCAAACAGACTCTTAGTCGCTCGGGGCGGGGGTCTGGCCTTAGCAACCTTGTCATTTTTGACTTTAGCTCTTGTCTCTCGGATGACAACTTCTTCCTGGTTGATTGATGTCTTGATGGAGTGAGCTGCCTCGTCGTAATCATCCTTTGAGCAATTTGTCTCGCTCGGATCAGCTCTTGGTTTAGCTGTTTCTTTAATAGTGAAGCCTTGAGGTCTGCGAGCTATGAATGGTGCTGCGTCTTCAGCAGTGATTCTTCTCTTCTTTGGAGATTCGACGGGCAGCTTCCCTTTTCTAATTAGTGCATATGTGAGCTCCACATCATCACTATCATTGTCATCATCCGAGTCTGATTTGTCACTCTCCGTGCCCACGCTCTCGGAGGCCTTGTCGTCAGTGTTTGTTTGGGCTCCACTAGACGATTCACTGGCCGTTTCCAGAGCGTCTTCCTCGGTGCCCTCAGCCGCCTGACTCGTCTCTAGAGAGTCGTCAGACTTCCCTTCATTGGGCAATGAATAATCGATCTAACAAGGAAGATTAAACGTAAAGATGAACACAGAATGAATCACCGTAAAACCTTCTTTGATAAACCGTGGAACGTACAGCAGAATGATATAAGCGTAAGGCTATGAATAATAAGTACGACGTTCAACCTTTTCCTAAACCTCGGCTCCCTTTTTATAGGCGAGGTTTAGGTTAGGCGAAAGAGGCTTTTGGCCTGTTTAAATGGGCCTAACACTTGGCCTGATTTCTATCTAATTTATGCACTATTTAAATACAAGGATTAAATATAAAGCTAATCTATGACCAACTTGATTCACAATAAAATATCTCCAACAATTAGTTACTTTTACTCGTTTCTAAAGTACTTTATCTTATACTATGAATAATACCTTCCAACTTGTGGAAAATGATTGTCATTTATACACTCTCAAACTTGTCATAACGCTGCCAAATTTTTTACTCAATCTATACTTAGCACTTTTTGGTTCTCCCTCTCGATTTCTGCTACCCCAGGGTCGGCGGAGCCATCATATATATTTATCATTATAATTTTCCTTAAGTTTGAGTTATTTATACAAAACAAAAAAGCAACTCAAAGCATTATCGGTCAACCTTTTCATCAAACACGTAACTTTTGATTTCGTGTATTAAATTGTGTAGTAATCAAAATTAGTAAGGTTATTGTCACTTTTTGGGTGAATTGACTGAAGTTACTGTTGAGGATGATTTTAGCTATTTCTCATATAATTTTTTCTTTATTTTATAATTAAAATCAAGTATAATTTTTTCCACAATTCAACTGTTTCATCCAATAGAGCCGTTTCAACCAGAACTTCATCAATTTCAGCAAATTAAACAATAGAGTCATTTCAACTGATTCAACCAATAGAGTCGTTTCAGCTGATTCAATCAATATAGTCGTTTCAGCAAAACCTCCTGTGACTTAGGATATAGGTTTTTGTGGCGGATTCTATCTTCGAGGATCGGGGTCGATGGGCGAGGAAGACATGTGCGTTATCATTTGGGTTTGACGTCGTGCCTTGTCGGCATCGTTTAGGTCTCAACTTCTTCAGTGACAAGGTTTAGGAGGGATGAAGTGTGATGGCAATGGTGATGTGGAGACCCTCAAAGGTGGATTTCAGGAAAACTTGGTAGGCGGGCAGTGCGGGTGGCGAGCTATTCTTGGGACAGGGAAGGGAATCGAATGATGGCTTTGAACTAGAACGCGTCTAAGATGAGGACGAGGTATCGTTGCAGCTGTAAGAGGCAGTGTAGGTGATTCGTCCCCCCTCCTGGACCACCGCCATTGATTCTAATTCCAAAGAATGAGGACAGCCCGTGTTGGGAGCAGATGCTGGCAGATCGGGAAGAGTTTCGATGCCTTTTTATTTTTTGCTTAGTTATTTTCAATCAGTACTTATTTTTCTTTAAGTTACTTGTTTTAATAATGTTTTGGATTGGGAGAGAGTTAGCTGTATTATTAGGATGTATATTGTTGGCAAAATGTGTTAAAAATTGCATTAAATGATCATTTTGGGACAATTATTTGAGTGAGTCCACTTCCGATTTGGGTCGGGTCAAAGTGGTTTCGGATTGTCCTTGTTAATAACTACAATTCGATATATGGTACGCTCAAAACGGATAACGGATGAATGAGAAATTGATTCTCGAAGTTCACTTGTTGAAATGGAAAAACTAGGAAAATAATGGGTTTCTAGTATGTTTTATCCCACACCGGAAAACTCAAGGGATTTTCACCCCCTTATAAAGGGAAGCCTCTTTTAAGGAGATAAGATTCCTGAAGGTAAAGGCTCTCTTACGCGCAGGGGGTGCCGATCAAATCCCGAAACAGAGAAGAGAAACCGCGAATCGTGTGCGCGGGTGTCCTGCGAACACGAATGTTGTTCGAAAATCTATCATTCAAAGATACGGTCTACTCGAACTCTGGTGGGGGTACTCTGCTGGCTTCGCATCAGAGTTGCTCCAACTCTGATGGAGGTATTATGGTCGCGTTCAGGTCCATTAACACCTCATTTAACACACAACAAATCCTCCTATAAATAGATGGCAGGTGGTTTGCAACAAATACACGTTCACAAGCAATCATACAGGTATTTTAGCTCTCAAAACACCTTCAGCTCTCTGAAAAATTTCCAAAGTGTTCTGTTATTGTTCCAGTTCACCGGAACTTTCGTTTGTGTGCTCAAACGATCGTTGGTTAGCCACCGTATCCTGGGAAACGGTCGTTGCAACGCTCCTAGCACCGTGGGAGGCGACGAATACGTTTTACGGACATCGTGCGTAGCACGAGCTCTGTCTAAAATCTGCTCCATCTTATTTCTATTTTTCTTTAGCTATTTTATTAATTAATTAATTATTTTTATTAATTAATAGTTCTTCATTTTTCCGAAACACACCCAACATATATCACTCCAGTCAGAAGCTTTGTGGCTCCAAAAGCTATATATGTCTTCAAAACGCTCACATGATTAACGAATTGATATTCTCATCTAAGGGTGACTGATTCTATGTCTGATCATAAAGCGAGAGGATCTTGATATTTAGAGTCTAGTAAGAGTTTGGGTCTTCAATTTGAGTCTGATGTACACTATTGTTTGCAATTTCTTTTAGTACAGGGGATTTACTTTCAAAAAACACTTTTTAGAAACAAAAGGTCCTTTGTTTTACTTTTTCAAATCCTTATTGCAAACAAAAAAATCAGAAACAAAAATATTCTGTTTTCACCGTACCCCACCCGTCTGCTATAAAAGATTTTGGCACTATACATTCATGTGGTAGACAGAGTGATGTACTTTACCAAACCTCTTCTGAACATAAAATTTTGTGAAAAGAAATCGCGTTCGAGGGGGCGACACGCACCCGAACTATGACTCCAGCTAAAGCTAAAAAAACACCTACAAAGGATTCGGATCCTATAAAATGGTACTTCCACAACTTTGCAACAACAAAAAATATTCCTTCCATCTTAAAGTTTGTTGTTTGTTGTAACACCAAGTTTTAAAAAACTTGTTGAAAATTTGAAAGTTGTGATCGAGATTTGAGTAAAAATGGATGAATCAATTTGAGTCAAGTATCATTGTCAAAAGAGAAAATAAGACAATTATTTCGTGATAGAATAGTTATGTTTTTCCTGCATTACACAATACACTACATTTACAGGTTTGCAACATCTCAAATAAAATTAACATTAAAAGTCCGGAGAATATTTTAAACATTTTATAAATATATTCGTTTTAGAAATATATTCTTAAAAAAAATGAGTGAATGGCATGAATATCTTCTATACTTTTTTAAAAGATAAAAATGTATTTTTTTCAAACATATGACTAAATTCTTCAAATATTTAAATAATTCAAATTTCTTTTACACCAATCACTACCCAACCGAGTCACACTAACGCTAGTCGTTGGAGTGTTTTTTCGTTTCTGGGACAAAACATCTAAAAAGTTTACTGATTAAATGAGACATTAAAATTTTACGATGACATTAAGGATGTTTTTACTTGGACCGTAATTCGTCCCAGACCAGACCAGACCAGATCAGACCAGATCAGACCAAACCAGATCAGACCAGTTCAGATTAGACCAGACCAGACTTGGATAGTTATAAAAATACAAAGAAACCAGACCAGTTCAGACCAGACCAGACCAGACCAGATCAGACCAGACCAGACCAGACCAGACCAGATCAGCAAATTACAGTCCAAGTAAAACATCCTAACACACTCATTCAAATGAAATTGATATTGAAAAACTAGCAACGACATAATAAACAAAGTTACAAACACCGACTTACGTAGCGTTCAAATCAATTTCGACAGATTCGACATATTCACCTAATTCTAAAAAAATGACACCTCTCTGATCTCTGAGGGTTCCAACTCCGACCGGAAGGTATGTTAGGAGAATGTAAGTTGAACTATAATCCCAATATGACAGATAGAGAGTGAGGCTCTGTCTCCGGTACTTGCGGAGGTCTTATGTATTTTTTAGCATAGTAACCTCTTATCGCAATTGTCGGGATTCGAACCCGGGACTTAACCTTTGTGACACTCTATCGCTACTAGTTGAGCTACGTCCATGGGTAAATTCACCTAATTCTAATGTTACCAAATGAGTTCGTAGTCACTGTTTTCATATTGGACTTTAATTTGTACTACGTATATATAGTATTGTTTTATACGGACTACAAAATGCCAAAAATGTACAATAGTAATTCCAACTTGTTAATGAGTTCACAATAGTGAAAACGTAATACGGAGTAAATAACTTTCACATACTACGTACTCCTTCCGCCCCTTATAACTTTGCCAACTTTCCTTTTTTGGTTGTCCCAAAAACTTTGCCACTTTCTCTATTTGTCAATCAATTTGTGGTTTCTGTTATTTCTCTCTCCTCTGCACAAATCTCTACCACACAGTTTTTACTTTATTATTCTACGTGCCGGTCAAACTTGGCAATCCTTTTAGGGACGGAGGGAGTATTATTTTTTGCTTGTTCAAGAAACAAAGAAAAATACAAGACTCATAACATTTTTTTTGCCAGGAGTATTAAAAAATTAGATTTGACCCTAGAATTATTTCTATCGTGAATTCAATTGTAACACATGTTTCACATTAAAAAATCAAATATATGAGAATACTCATCAAATACTATACCTTAAGTCATAGAATAATGACATCTAAACTGCTTTCATAAAAACATCATTAACAATAAAACAAATATTTTTCTGACTACGCCACTCAATACAGATCAATAGGCAAGTGACATTCATTTTACTTGTCAATTGGTTTATAATCATTATGGCTTAAGGATGTTTTCTTTGAGGAAATTACCAAAATACGGGGTTTTCCCGTCTGACAATCCAAATTGCGGAACATGCAATTAGGTTACCAAATTACGGGGGTCGGATTTGGCAAATCCGACTAGGGAGACCTTCCAAATGACAGAGTACCTAGTCGGAATTGTGGAATCCGACTAGGGGTTTGAATTTTTTGTTTCCATTATTTGTTTGATCCCAATGAATTAAAAAAAATAAAACCTAGTCGGAACTGTGTAATCCGACTAGGGGTGTTTGAATTTTTTTAATGCTTAATAATGTGTAATCAAAAGAAATAAAAAAAAAAATAAATAACAAAATAAAAAAAAACTGTCGGATAGCCCACATCCGAATAGGGATGTTGTTTAAAAATTTTATATTTGAAAATACATATATTTTGTTTTATTTTAAGAAATTTTATAAATTAAATTTTATAAATTAAATTGTTATTTTAAGAAATTTTATATTCGAGATAAATTTTGTTTTATGTAAACCATAACGTTAGAAGTATTTATTAGATAAAATTGATAATCAGGTAAAATTTAATTAGATAAGTTCAATTAGATAAAATGAATCAAATAAAATTTTATCATATATAATTCAATCAAAATTCAATATTCTATCCAACCATATCTGCACAAAAATAAAGTGACCCAAAATTCAATACTTTATGTGCCGGATTATAAAACCTCCAATTTGACCCAATAAGGCACAATCGTTCAAATTTTATGCAATCAGCCTATATCATGAACACGATTTGTAAAATTGACCACGAGTTCCTTAATATAGAGATAACAATTTAATATTAACACTCGTGATTCACATTTTTTAGATCCGGATCATAAAAACCCCAATTCGACCTGGTAAGGATACAATCTTCTGAAATGCAATTAGCATATATCATGAACACGAATTGTGAAATTGACCACGAGTTACTTAATATATAGATGAAATTTTAATATTCACATTTGTGTTTCACATTTTTTAGACCTGGATCATAAAAACCCCTATTCGACCCATTAGGGATACAATCATTTGAAATGTAATCAGCCTATATCATGAGCACGAGTTGTAAAATTGACAATAATTTACTTAACATATAGATGGAATTTTAATATCCATACTTGTGATTCACATTTTTAGACTTGGATCATAAACCTCCAATTTGACCCAATAAGGGCACAATCATTCAAAATTTATGCAATCAACCTATATCATGTACAAGAGTTGTGAAATTGACCACGAGTTCCTTAATATAGAGATAACAATTTAATTTTAACACTTGTGATTCACATTTTTTAGATCCGGATCATAAAAACCCCTATTCAACCTGGTAAGGATACAATCTTGTGAAATGCAATTAGCATATATCATGAACACGAATTGTGAAATTGACCACGAGTTACTTAATATATAGAAGAAATTTTAATATTCACATTTCTGATTCACATTTTTTAGACCCGGATCATAAAAACCCATATTCGACCCATTAGGGATACAATCATTTGAAATGTAATCAGCCTATATCATGAACACGATTCGTAAAATTGACAATGATTTACTTAACATATAGATGGAATTTTAATATCAATACTTGTGATTCACATTTTTTTTAGACCCGGGTCATAAACCTCCAATTTGACCCAATAAGGGCACAATCATTCGAATTTTATGCAATCAACCTATATCATGAACACGAGTTGTGAAATTGACCACGAGTTCATTAATATATAGATGACAATTTAATATTAACACTTGTGATTCGCATTTTTTAGACCCGGATCATAAAAATCCAATTCGACCCAGTAAGGATACAATCTTCTCAAATGCAATTAGCATATATTATGAACATGAATTGAGAAATTGACCACGAATTACTTAATATATAGATGAAATTTTAATATTTACACTTGTGATTCACATTTTTAGACCCGGATCATAAATACCCCTATTCGACCCAATAGAAATACAATCATTTGAAATGTAATCAGCCTATATGATGAACACGAGTTGTAAAATTGACAATGATTTACTTAACATATTTAGATAAAAGTAATGATATAAAATATAATCAGATAAAATTGTATCAAAATAAATATAATCAGATAAAACTAATTAGATAAAATATAATAAATAAAATATAATGAAATAAAATATAAGATCAAACTCCTGCGGTGGGAACTTTTAAATCCGACAGGAGTTAATTTTTTTTCCCAAGTAAACTTTAAAAAAAAATTGGATAAAGTTTTAAATTTAAAAGAGTGATAAATTTTTAAACATTTGGATAAACTTTCGGCCAAGCCATATTAATTATTGAACGCTTCTACTCGGAATTGCCAATTCCGACTGATTAAAAGCAAAGAAATGTGGCATGCCAAATTTGTATGGGTAATTCGGAGCTTTTGCTTTTCCACATTCTGTCCATAATAATTGGAATAAGATTTATAACTCCTAACCTAAAAAACAATCCTACCTCCGTCCCATTAGAAGATTCTCGTCCACTATTCACATGTTCAACTTAAATCATTTTTAATATTTTACTTTATAAATCAATTATTTGTCAAATTTACATTTTTTATCAGGCTTTGTAGCGGTTTTACTGTAGTTTTTGAATATGTTAATTTTATTTACTAAAAATAATCAGAGTGTGAACATGGATTAAGTTGTTTCATCGTCAATCAAGCATTGTAAACCGTAAACGGTAACCTTCTAGCGGGACGGAGGGAATAATAATTAAGTCTCCTTCTCAACCATTCATTTTTGAAAATAATGATACTCCATATATACCAATCCCCAACTATTCATAATTTTACAAGTCAGTAAAATTTACTCCCTCCATCTCATTGGACCAACTTTCTTTTTCTGTTTGTCCCAAAAAAAATTATCACTTTCCTTCTAATGAAAAACATATATGTTCATTTTCTTTCTCCACTACACAAACGTCAATCACACAATTTTTACTATTCTAATTTCACACCCAACAATAACTTGACAAAGTTAAGTAAGACGGAGTTAGTATAATTTTTTATATAAGACCGTAAAAGTTATATCGATTTAAAATTTTAATGTTTAAAATTTATATTTTAAAAAATATATGCAATATTGATATCATATGAAAGATGGTAAAAATTTATGCATTTTAATATTTTTTTTGTAAAATTTGAAGTATAAATAAAAAGTTATAACAACTTTTAAAACATTATTTTTTTTTAATTTTTGGGTCCCACGTTAATTTCTTTCCGCACTGTAGCTTGCAACTTGACCCAGGGATGAGTCTAACTTTTTTAAATGGCTATTCAAAACTAAGGTTTTTTTTAAATGCCCCAGTCGGAATTGGCTCTTCCAACAAGAGATTTTTTTTTTAATTTTTAAAATGCCCCAGTCGGAATAGGGTAATCCGACAGCAGAAGTCAATTAAATTTTTTCAAATCGTTCACTTAGTCGGAAGAGGGCAATCCGACTCCCGTATTTTTGGAAACCCTAGTTTTATCCCCGTAATTCGGCACCTCCCGTTAACTATTCCCGTATTTTGGGAAATCACCCGTTTTCTTTTGGGACTGAAATTTGTTGATCTAGTTTAGTCTGTTCTAATCTGAACTGGTATATATGGTCTGGTCTGGTAATTGTATGGTCCATGTGTATTTTATAACTATGCAAGTCTGATCTGGTCTGGTCTAGTCTGATTTGAACTGGTATGGTCTGGTTTGGTCTCGGGTTGTTAATGAACCGAGCTTTTATCGAACTATTCGAGTTCGAGCTCGGTTTCGAACCTAACGAGCCGAGCTTAACGAGCTTTCGAACACGAACCCGAGCTGAATTTTAAGTTCGAAAAATTAATCGAGCCGAGCTCGAACATAGTAGTATTCGGCTCGGTTCGAACTCGAGCCTATCGAACACCCTAAAATTATAAATATTATTCAAAATTTAAATATAATTAGTATTATTTTATGAATTTAAATATGATTATTAAAGAATCGAATACTTGTCGAACCATTCGAGCACGAGCCTATTAACAAGCATCACCTAAAATTTTAAATTCGAGCATATTTATCGAGCTTATCGAACGCCTATCGAGCCGAACACGAGCCTCATTTGTAAAGCTCGCCGAGCTTCAAGCTCGAACCCGAACACCACTAATTCCTTATCAAGCCGAACTCGAGCTTTGGGTGTTCGGGCTCGGCTCGGCTCGTTAACAGCCCTAGTTTGGTCTAGGACTGAAAACAATCCAACAGAAATTAAAACATCCTAACTATGTATGCGAGAGCATGTGTGGTCTACATGATGTGATGATTGTGGCAGTGGTGGCAGCGATGAATGGGTGTTCGATACGGTCATACGGCGGCAATGGGTGCGTGGGGGTGCTTAGAGCATCTTCGATGTCACAATGTGAACAGTACACATATGACATGAGCGAGATGGACACACACACACACAAACACACACACACACACACACACACACACATATATATATATATATATATATATATATATTCATGAGCAATATATCTCTCTCAACATTTGAAAGATCTTATGTGTTTTTGGTACCTTTTTCTCCACAATGTCAAGATAGATTTCTAGATGTAGACATTGTAGTGAAAAAGGTGTTGGAAAAATGTGTTAAAATTGCATTAAATGGTCATTTTGGGGCAATTATTTGAGTGGGGTCCACTTCCGATTTGGGTCGGGTCAAAGTGGTTTCGGATTGTCCTTGTTAAGGGCTACAATTCGATATATGGTATACTCAAAACGGATAACGGGTGAATGAGAAATTGATTCTCGAAGTTCACTCGTTGAAATGGAAAAACTGGAAAAATGATGGGTTTCTAGTGTGTTTTATCCCACACCGAAAAACTCAAGGGATTTTCACCCCCTTTGATGGATAGTCTACCCGGGGGTATATATCCGAAGTGTTATTACGGGGAATAACTTAGAGAGAAGTCAGAGCAAGTAAGTAAATGTAGAGAGAGAGTGTATTCAGTATGAATGCCGTTTTCAGCGTGGTTACAAATGGGGAAATGGGGTGCTATTTATAGTAGCAATAAATGTCGGGCAGGGACACGTGTCAAGCGCTCATTGGCCGAGGGGTCACCTCAACTGGTTGGCGCTGGCAGCCGCATGTGGCCGCATTTAATGCGGCTGTTGGATGGGACGTTTGTGCAGGGTACGGTGATCTGTACGCATGTGGGGCGGATATCATGTCGGCAGAGATGCCTTCGGCTATAGAGCAGTAGCCGGGGGCTCCTCCAACCGATGGCACCCTGGTGCCGAGGGCTCACAGTGCCGAGGGCTACTGTTTTCGCCGTTTTCTCCCAGTTTCTTAATTCGCTTGAGAAACCCGTTCTGTGAGGGTTTAGAGCCTTCGGTCAGGGGGCCGAAGGCACCCCTGGCACGTAGTGCGGCTGCTTGGTACTCCGGGCGCTGTGATTTGGGCCTACTGGGCCTTCTGGGCCTGTTGGGCCTTCGCGGGAGTAGTAGGAGTCTGTGGGCCGGGGGTTCCCAGGCCATATACTCCATCAGGAGTCCCTCACTCCTTTTGCCGAAAGGTACTTGAGGGAAAAGGAGTAATTTGTGATTGCCCTTTGATGTTGTCCCGTCATGATCTCTGAAGTTGGTGAGGAGTTGTTGCTTTTATGTCCTTGCCGAAGGCAGTCCCTCAGTTACCCACATGTCGGGACTTGAGGGCCTGCTTTGTCGTTTGTTGGAATTTCACTAATTTTGTAATTTAATGATTTTCCCGAGGGGGTTCTCCAGTCCCCCACTCCTTGAGGCACTTGTAAAGTGGTGAAGAGGAGTAGAGTAGTTCCATTGCTATTGTGGGCCGAAGGCTGTCGCTTTTCGTTTCATTTTGGGGGGATGCCTCGTTAAAAAACCTCATTAGGAAAAACCCTGGGGGGGAAAATCCTAATGAGGGAAAAAGAGTGCACCGAATTTCCCCAATGATGAATCGAAAATGTCAAACCTTGGTCAAAAGTGGAGAATAACGGTAATGCCGAAGGCTCTTCCTTGTTCTGAGGGCTCATGTGTTGATTAGCCGAAGGCTTGCTGTTGATGTCCTGGGGGCGCCGAAGGGGAGCCCCTCAACCCGGGGATCGAGGGCTTGATGGATGAGGGCAGTAGTGGAGTTGTTACCGGGGGGGTCCACTGTTCGTTGATTAGTTGGTGAGGAAGATACCCGAGGGCTCCCATTACTTGTGTGCGACAGGTTATCCGTCAATGAAGGCAACTCCCCGGGGGCTACCCGGTTTTGCAGTGCTGGGGGGGAATTCCCGAGGGGTGCCCTGATATGAAGCCTTGGGTTCCTGAAGGGGTGATCCCGAAGGCATCTGCTATGGGCTGTTGGGGCACAACCCGGGGGCGTCTCTGGGTAAGTGTACCCAGAGGCTCTCCTTGACGAAAAGGAGGGAAGTAGAAAACCCGGGGGCTTCCAGAATATAGCCGTTGGAAATATAGCCGTTGGAATATGTAACGTCAGGATATAGCCGTTGGGGGGGGACACGTTGAGTGTAGCCGTTGGCTGCTCGTGGGCGGGCGTCACCGGTTAGGTGAAACGACGGTGTGTAATGATGACGGTCCGTCCGGAGGCCCGGTTTCCGGGCCCAAGCCCGGATTCCAGCGCCTATAAATACCCCAAGGCCAGAGCCATTTCCCCTTGTGCGATCATTTGTCTTAGCGAAGCTCTGCCCAAAATTCTAGTGAGAGAAACTCAGGCCTTCGGTCAAAACTTCTGCTTTCAAGGTCAGTGCCCGCTTTCCCTTCACCTCTTAGCTACCTGTACTGTGCCCTTAGGTTAGGAGATAGAAAATTTAGAAAACACTAGCGTCTACGAGCCTTCGAACTAGAGTCAGCATGTCGTCCCAGAGTGATTCTCAAGATATCTCGGGGGCGCCCTCAGTGGAGGATGAAGTCCTCTCGGACGTGGAGTCCTCAAGTGCAGAGTCTTCGGTGGGACAGGATGCCGTCGTTGCCCTGGAGTTGCAGAAAGCCCTCGCTGCTGAAGTGGAAGCCGAGGGCTTCGAATAGGAGTGCGAAGACGAAGAATTAGCCCTCGAGTATCAGGTGGCGGAGGACGAAGCCCAAAAGGAGGCGATGACGGTTACTGTTGTTGTGCCGCCCCCTCGGACTAATTGTGGTGAGCCTAGTACCTCCAGGCCGCTGGACCCGACGCCTCTGAGAATAGCCCCCGGTAAAAAGAAGATGAAGTCGCAGAGGGCTGCCCCCAAGAAGAAGGGTGTTGCCGCTGGTGCTGGGGGGCCTGTTGAAATGCCAGAGGGGTATACCTGGCTAAACACCGAAGCCCTCGATATCAAGTCGAAGGCGGACAGGGCTGACTTGTACGTCACGCAGCTGCACGTCGGGCCCTCGGCCGTAGTGGTGGAGCCAGGCGTCGATGATCTGCTGTCCAGGCCACCCGAGGGATGCATTGCCGTCCACATTCTGTCGGTGTCAATGGGCCTCCGGTTCCCCTTGCACCCATTTCTCTGGGAGTACCTCAGGTTTGTTGGACTCATCCCCTGCCAACTTACCCCCAACAGCCATTCATACATTGCTGGCTTTCTGCACCTGTGCCGGACGAGGGATGTCACCCCAAGCTTGGACCTCTTCTTCCAAAGCTTCAACTTGTGCCGAGGGGGGCACGCGAATGCCGAGGGCTTCGCCAATCTGCAGCAGGTAGCGAAGTTCAAGCTGTTTACCGAGGCGCCCTCGTCCAATAAAGGCTAGAAAGACAGATGGTGCTACGTCCGGTTGGCCGAGAATCCCTTCCCGAGGGAGCTACGGGACCGCTTTCGGCGCCACGAGAGGGTGGGGAGTGATGCCCTAGAGAAGGATGGCCTGAAACTCGCCAAGATCCCGGAGGGCAAGACCAAGGTCGTGACGATCAAAGAATGCACTTTTGAGGAAGACTTGCATGCCCTCGGGTTCCAACGGTACCGGTTCATCGGGGAAACAGACAAGAAGTACCCCGTCTTTGCTGAGGCCTTCGGGGGAGCAGGAGGTAGCCTACGAGGGCCCCTAGTCTCATACTTAGGCACTTTCATTTTGCATCCCGATAGTTGTTTGTGGTATGAACCCTTCGGGTTAATATTCTCTTTGCTTTGTTTTGCAGGTATGGAGGCCCTCTTCGCGATGAAAAAGAAGGAGAGGGCGCAGGCCCAGAAGAAGGAGAAGAAGGAGCCCTCGGGTCAAAAGCCCATTGATGAGGTTTTCCCGAAGGAGACCGCGGAGCCTTCAGTTGTTGCTGCTCCTTCTACTGCGGCCGAGGGGCCGAAGGCCGATGTGGCAGCCAAAAAGAAAAAGGGAGGCAAGGGGGTGGAGCCCCCGATCAAGAAGCAGAAGGTTGCCGGGGGCGCCGTTGAGAAGGCGGCCCCCCTCATAGTAATCGATGATCAGCCCTCCGCTGACCCCCCGGCCATTGATACTCCGATGGCTCAAACAGACCTTCCCCCGGGGAACCTGCCTCGGGAGATTATTCAGCTTTCCCTCGCCCCGGGGGCATCTGTATTGCACGGTTCAGCCGAGCCGTCGTCTTTCCTGAGGGGGATTACCTCGATGATGGACAAAGAAGCCCTCTCCACCTATGACGATGACGCCCTCGAAGCCAAGGCCTTTCGATCAGCTCTGACTGTAAGTGTTTTCACTTTGACTTTATTTTAACACTTAGCATAATCCCAATGCCCGTCTGAACCCCCTGTCCGTTATTCAACAGGCGTGTATAACCTTCGGTGAGCAGGCCCGAAGGCGAGAGGAGTGGTGCCGTCATAAGGCCGAGCTAGAGAAGTCCGTGAAGGAGCTGATTCACGACAAGGACGCTGCCCTCCGGGAGGTGTGCAAGTTGGAGGACGCCCTTCGGCAAGCGGAGCTGCGGCTGAAGGAGGCCAGAGATGATGGGATAGCCGAGGGCAGGGCAGAGGCCGAGAGGGTTGCGGCCGAGGAGAGAAGGCAGGCGGCTGAGGACGCCGAGAAGGCCAAGGCTGAAGCTGCTGTCAAAGCCCGAGAAGAGGCCATTGCTGGGTTCACCTCCGAGGGCTGGAAGGCCGAGGGCCAGAGTGAGTGGGTGGCCTCTGTGGTGACGGCCTCGATCGAGGAGTGGGTGAGGGGCCCCGGGCTCGACTGGATGAATGAGAGGGGTGACACCTACTATCAAACTGGCGAGTTCTTCACCCAGCACCTGGTTTACCGGAGGCTCGCCCGACATTTTGGCACCTCCCTGGGTTAGTTCAACCCCTCGGTGTACGGCCTCCCCCCGTTGCAGCCAGATGTGCGGGTCCCCCTCCCCGAGGGAGAAGAGCGCCCGGTGATTCATGATTCCATGATGATGGGCGTCGATGATGATGCCGAGGACGCCACCGGGACGGAGGTTACCTCGAAGCCATCAGGGGAGGGTGCCCCCGGGAATGATGTTGTTGATGTGTAATATGCACTTAGAAATCCCTGAACATATTTTGTAATGAATAACTTTGATCCTTCGGCTTCGGCCTGTTTGTAATTTCACACTCACTCTTGTTTTTTATGAATGCATGTTGCCTCCGGGCTCTTCATATTTGAATGCGCCTTATGTTTTGAATGTATGCCTTCTCCTTTGAATGTATGTTTTAGGACTTAGAATGTTTTCTGATTGTAGCTTGCCCCCGGAAGCCTTCGGTAGTTGGGCACCCTCTGATGGATATGCAACCGAGGGTTCTGCAGCAATTAGGACTTAGAAATTTTTTCTAAGTGTAGCACAGCATGAGGCCTTCGGGTGTTTGTAGTAACCCAAATCCTAGGACTTAGAAAAATTTCTAAGTGTAGATTTCCCCTTGAGAGCCTTCGGGATATGGCATCCCTTCCTGATGTGTGAATGTTGGACCGAGGGCCCAATGTACAGGACTTAGAAAATTTTTGCAAGTGTAGTATGTCACGTAGCCTTCGGCTACTGTGGAGCCCCAACTGAAATATTGAATAGGCCAGGGGCCAATTCTTTAGGACTTAGAAAATTTTCTTGAGTGTCGATTCTTTGTGCACTGTAGCCCTCGATTGATAGGTAGCCTTCGGCTATTGGGTCCCTTTATAAGTTGAGGGTGAAATGTGTAGGATTTAGAAAGATTTCTAAGTGTAGATTTTCCCTTGGGAGCCTTCGGGAGATGGCATCCCTTCTTGATGTATGAGTAGTTGACCGAGGGAAAAACATGTAGGACTTAGAAAATATTCTAAGTGTAGATTTTCCCTTGGGAGCCTTCGGGAGATGGCATCCCTTCTTGATGTATGAGTAGTTGACCGGGGGAAAAACATGTAGGACTTAGAAAATATTCTAAGTGTAGATTTTCCCTTGGGAGCCTTCGGGAGATGGCATCCCTTCTTGATGTATGGCCTTCGACTGTCATATTCCTTTAGCTGCAATACTGATTGAGCCGGGGGCCCATCTTTAGGACTTAGATTTTTTTTTTGCAAGTGTTGTTGTATCGCATAGCCTTCGGCTATCGTATTCCCATGGCTGTAATGTTGATTGAGATGGGGGCCCAATTTTAGGACTTAGAATTTTTTCAAGTGCTGCTTCCTTGTGTAGCCTTCGGGTGATAGGTGCCCTCCGACTCTGTATTACTTTGCGAGATGCCTGGGGGCTACTCCTTTAGGACTTAGAATATTTTCTAAGCGTAAATTGGTGTTGAGCTTCCAGATGTAGATCCCTTGTGTTGTATGAGTCTCTGGCCGAGGGCCAAATATGTGTGGAATCCTGTTGTTGTGAAGAAAGCCAATGATGAGTGTGTGCCTTCGGCATACAGTTTTACAGTTGTAGATTTTGACCCTTGCTGAAGCCTTCGGTGTTTGTGTGACCGGAGGTGACCAGGTAGTGGACTTAGCCGTTTCTTGATGATATTTGTTTGAGTAGTATCCTTCAGGAAATAGGAGCCTTCCATTACCGGAGGTGTTCCCGTGGGGAGCCCTCGGGATGTTGTGATCTGTTGGAGTGTACTCTTTGATTTCTCGCTGAGTCTACTCCCCTTCACCCCCTCTTTTTTTTTGTTTTTTTTTTGTTTGGTGGTGAAGGGAAGGCATCAAGAAACTTGGTTTCTTGGTAAGGCTAGGCCTATTAGGAGACCATCAGAATACACCGATGGCTCTCCTCCCTCGGGTTAACCTTCCGAGTTCCGAGGGGATCGAGGGACATTTCCTGGGCACAAGATATGGTGGTCCGTAACCTGCCTCCCCTTGGGGGATGGCGCGGAAAGCGCCTCATTTTTGAAAGTCGTCCCCTCGGCGCTAGACATGGTCTGTGGCCTGCCACACCCTTGGGGTGGTGGCGCGGGGAGCGTTTCGGTTTGGAAGTCGAATCCTGGGCATTTCTCATGCCTGTCATACCATGGGGGTAGTGACGCGGATAGCGTTCCGTTTTTGAAAGTCGAATCCTGGGCATTTCTCATGCCTGTCATACCCTGGGGGTAGTGACGCGGAAAGCGTTTCAAGGAAGGGTTTTCATTTGCACACTAGTTGCAAATGGCCGGGGGCACTACGTGCCGCCGGCACCGATGGTGGCGCCTTCGGTATATGCGTCCTCGTGGGGTACGGCTTTTAGAAACAACACTTGGTGTTAGTTTCGATGTGTAGCCCCCGGTACTTGGTACCGAGGGGTCTTCTGTAGGAACACTTGGTGTTCTCTTTTGTTGTAGTTGATGTAGGCGTCTACCCTCGGTACTTGGTACCGAAGGGTCTCCAAATGAAACACTTGGTGTTTCCCAACAGATGTTTGGAAGTTGATAGGAGAGCATATCCCTGGCACTGGGTGCCGAGGGGTCTTCTTTGAAACATTTGGTGTTTTTTCTTCGTTTCGATGTTTGATGATGGAGGTGTACCCTCGGCTCTGGGTGCCGAAGGGTCTTCTGTAGGAACACTTGGTGTTCTCATCTTTTTCTTTTTTGATGTTGAAGGTGGGAATGTACCCTCGGCACTGGGTGCCGAAGGGAAATGAAACACATGGCGTTCCTTGTTGTTGGTGATAGGAGTTCCCTCCCTCGGTACTTGGTACCGAGGGGTCTTGACTGAAAACACGTGGGGTTTTCACCGTTGTTGTAGGTGTTGATGGTGTCCGCCCTCGGCACTTGGTGCCGGAGGGGGTTCTTCTCGTGGTGAGGCCGGGGGCCTGTAGTCAGTATGAGGGCTTGATGTCTTGAATGTATCTTCATTCTTCGAAATTGAAGGCCTTGGGCCATAGGATAGTACATTCACTAGTTATGAGGGCTTGGCCGCTCTTACATTATTGAAAAAATTTAACTAAGTGGTGTACATTCCAGTGCATAGGGACTTCTTTCCCGTTGGGGCGTTTGAGCTTGTAGGTCCCAGGTTTGATGATGGCTGCTATGATGTAGGGGCCTTCGAATTTTGGTGCCATTTTTCCTCCCTCGGTTGGTTGGCTGGCTTCCCTCCTCCGGAGGACATAGTCCCCCACTTGAAATTCTCGGGTGCGAACTTTGGCGTCGATGTAGCTTTTAACTTGCCTTCGGTAGTTTTCCGCCCGGATGAAGGCCTGCTCCCGGCGTTCTGAAATGAGGTGGAGGTCGAGGGCCATGTTGCTGTCGTTGAGCTCAGGGTCATATTGGATCACCCTTCGGGTGGGAAGGGTGACTTCCGTAGGAGCTTTGGCTTCAAAACTGTAGCAGAGGGAGAAGGGTGTTTCACCTGTTGCTCGCCGAGGGGTGGTGCGGTAGGCCCAAAGGATGTTGTGGAGTTCTTCCACCCAGCCACCGCCCTCGGCCTCCAGCTTCTTTTTGAGGCCCTCGAGCAAGGTCCGGTTGGCGTTCTCTACTTGCCCGTTGCCTTGAGGGTAGGCAACGGAGGAGAAGGTGTGTTTGATGCCCCATGCCTCCAGAAGGGCACATAAGGGGGCTGCCTCAAATTGTGTCCCATTGTCGGAGATAATTTGCTGAGGGACGCCAAACCTTGTGAGGATGTTCTTGAGGACAAAATGACGGCACCTCGCCTCTGTGATGCTAGCGAGGGGCTCAGCCTCCACCCATTTGGTAATGTAGTCGATGGCCACAATGATGTATCTGTTGTTGGAGGTACCCTTCGGCAGAGGGCCCACAAGGTCTATCCCCCATCGAGAAAATGGGACAGAGGTGCTGATGGGGGCATAGTTGACCGCTGGCCTGCCGGGAACTTTCTGGAAATGTTGACATGCGGTGCACCTCCGGGCAAGGTCAGCACAATCCCTGGCCATGGTTGGCCAGAAGTAGCCCTGGAGAATGAGCCTTCGGGACATGGAGGAGGGTCCCTGGTGAGCTGAGCAAGTGCCACTGTGCACTTCCTCCATTGCGACCTCGGCTTCATCTGGATGAAGGCACCGAAGTAGCGTGCCATTGTAAGATCGTTTGTAGAGCCTTCCAACTTCGATGGTGTAGCTAGGAGCCCTCAGCTTTGCCAGTTTAGCGCGGGTCTCATCCTCGGGTAACTGCCCTGTGGAGATGAAGGCGGTGATATCTGTGATCCAATCCTCTTGGCGTTGTTGTATGTTCATAACGGGGCTTGCATGGATACTTGAGAGGCTGAGTTCCTCAATTTTGGCAATTTTGGAGATGTGCTCGGGGGAGTCGGCCGAGAGCTTAGATAATATGTCGGCCTCAAAGTTCTGAGCCCTCGGTATTTGAGTGAGAGAGTGTGCCTCAAATACCTTAAGCAACTCCTTGGCCGCTTCCTTGTATTGTTTCATTCTCCCCTCCTTGGCCTCATATTCTTCGGAGATTTGGCCAACGACCAACTTGGAGTCGCATTTGATGTGGATCTGCCGAGCCCTCATGTTGGCAGCCAGCCGAAGGCCACATAGGATGGCCTCATATTCGGCCTCGTTGTTGGAGACTTTGAAGGAGAAGCGGATTGCATAGTAAGCTCTGAATCCCTCGGGAGTAATGAGGACTACCCCTCCCCCGCATGCTTTGGTCACGGAGGAGCCGTCGGTGTAGAGGGTCCACCAGTCGTCCGAGGTAGCCGAGGGCTCCCCGTCCGTGGCTGCCCTTGCTGTACATTCCGTCACAAAGTCCGCCAGGGCTTGGCCCTTGATGGCAGGCCTTGGACGGATGTCAATGTTGTATTGGCTCAAGAAGATAGCCCATTTCACCATGCGGGAGGAGCTGGTGGGGCTCCTCATGAGGGCGCCGAGGGGTTGATGAGTGAGGACCTGAACCGGGTGAGCCTGAAAGTAGTGGCCCAACTTCTTGACAGTCCAAACGATGGCCAACACCGTTTTTTCCACAGGGGAGTACCTGAGCTCGGCTTCCCTTAGGGTCTTGCTAACGTAGAAGATGGCATGTTGGATGTCGTCTTCCTCCCGGATGAGCACAGAGCTGATGGCCGCCGGGCTGACCCCAAGGTAGAGATAGAGGGTCTCCCCTACCTTTGGTTTTGAGAGCACAGGGGGTGAAGATAGATACCGCTTGAGCTCGTCGAAAGCCCCCTGGCATTCTGGAGTCCATAGAAAGCCAGCCGTCTTCCTCATGATCTGGAAGAAGGGTAGAGACTTCTCCGCTGATTTAGATAGAAAGCGGTCGAGGGCTGCCAGGCGGCCCGTCAACCGTTGAACTTCCTTCACATTGCGTGGGGGCTCCATGTTGATGATGGCCTGGATCTTCTCGGGGTTGGCCTCAATGCCCCTTCGGCTCACCATGTAGCCCAAGAATTTGCCCCCTTGGACGCCGAAGGTGCACTTCTTCGGGTTTAGCCGAAGGTTGAATTTTTGCATGATGGCGAAGATTTCCCGGAGGTCGTCAGCATGGCTGGAAGATTGCTTGCTTTTGACGATCATGTCGTCCACATAGGCCTCCATGGTGCGCCCTAGGACGGCTTGAAAGACCCGGGCCACCATCCGGGTGTAGGTGGCCCCCGAGTTCTTTAGGCCGAAGGCCATTACTAGGTAGCAGAAGATGCCCTCGGGAGTCATGAAGGCAGTTTTTTCGGCGTCTTACTCGTGCATGAAAATTTGGTGATACCCTCGGAAGGCATCGAGGAAGGACATGATCTCACACCCTGCGGTCTCATCCACCAGTTGATCAATATTTCGTAGAGGGAACGGATCCATAGGGCACGCCTTGTTGAGATCGGTGTAGTCCACGCACATGCGGAAGGTAGGGGGCTTCTGTGCGAGGACTACATTTGCCAGCCATGAGGGATATTTCACCTCCTTGATGTGCTTAATGGAGAGGAGCATGGCGACCTCCTTCTTCACAAATTCCCTCCTCTCGGCGGAGAGGGGTCTTCTTCGTTGTTGTACTGCTTTTGCCGAGGGGTCCATCGAGAGGCGGTGGGTGATGACCCTTCGGCTGATTCCCGGCATGTCCTCCGGCCCCCATGCAAAGACAGTGGAGTAGGCGCGGAGGGCGTCGGTGATACCGGTCTTCAAATCTTCAGGGAGCTGGGCTCCAATCTTCACGACTCTCTCCGGCTGGGCCGGATCGAGCGCGAAGTCTTCTACGTCCTCGGCCGGTTCAGCCCTCGGCCTTCTTTCCTCTTGGTCGATGGCTCCGGTGATGGTGTCAACACGGAATTCCGTCTTACTTACCTTCTTAGTGACCTGAAGATAGCAGGCGCGGGCAATTTTCTGGTTCCCCCGGGAGTAGCCAATGCCCCCCTCGGCGGGAAACTTGAGGCACACGTACCTCATGGAGATGATGGCTTCGAGGTCCTCGAGGGCTGGCCGGCCGAGGATGATGTTGTGGGCGCAGTCAATGTTGACGACGACGAACTCCACTTCGAGCTGGGCTCTATGGAGCCCGTCGCCGAAGATCACCGAGAGGGTTATTGCCCCCTCGGAATCAATAGTATCGCCGGTGAAGCCGGCAAGAGGGGTCTTAATGGGCCGAAGGGACCCCCTCTCCAGATGCAGCTCTCTGAAGGTGCTGAGGTACATTACATTGACGGAGCTGCCCGTGTCAATGTAAGTTCGGTGAATGATGGTGTCGTTTATCTCCGTCCGAATCACCAAGGCATCCCTGTGAGGAGAAGAAGTAGGAGGGAGATCTGCGTTGGTGAAGGTGATGAAGGCACCCGGGTTCTGGGTGAGCGTTTGGATGAAGGCGGAGAGCGCCGATTGTACGTCGATGGTGAGAACCGGAGGGCTGACTTGGTCATCGCTCCGGTTTTTTTTCTTGGCCTCGATGCCGAGGCGGGCATCGGGGGCATTCTGTTGGATCTGAAGGCGTAGATCGACAGCCGCCTGTTCCAGCCCAACGATGACACCGCCCTCGGGAGCCCTGTGAGAGGCTTCGGGGGCGTTGACGTCGCCGAGGGCAAGGTTCTTGTCTTCTACGTTCTTTGAGTTGGCACGTGTTGTTCTCACCATTTTGATAGAGGGCTAGTGTTTTGTGTTTGGTCGAGGGGGTGGGTTTCTTACTCGATTGTTCGACCTCTCAACGAGAGCACCAAATGATGGATAGTCTACCCGGGGGTATATATCCGAAGGGTTATTACGGGGAATAACTTAGAGAGAAGTCAGAGCAAGTAAGTAAATGTAGAGAGAGAGTGTATTCAGTATGAATGCCGTTTTCAGCGTGGTTACAAATGGGGAAATGGGGTGCTATTTATAGTAGCAATAAATGCCGGGCAGGGACACGTGTCAAGCGCTCATTGGCCGAGGGGTCACCTCAACTGGTTGGCGCTGGCAGCCGCATGTGGCCGCATTTAATGCGGCTGTTGGATGGGACGTCTGTGCAGGGTTCGGTGATCTGTACGCATGTGGGGCGGATATCATGTCGGCAGAGGTGCCTTCGGCTATAGAGCAGTAGCCGGGGGCTCCTCCAACCGATGGCACCCTGGTGCCGAGGGCTCACAGTGCCGAGGGCTACTGTTTTCGCCGTTTTCTCCCAGTTTCTTAATTCGCTTGAGACACCCGTTCTGTGAGGGTTTAGATCCTTCGGCCAGGGGGGCGAAGGCACCCCTGGCGCGTAGTGCGGCTGCTTGGTACTCCGGGCGCTGTGATTTGGGCCTGCTGGGCCTTCTGGGCCTGTTGGGTCTTCACTGGAGTAGTAGGAGTCTGTGGGCCGGGGGTTCCCGGGCCATATACTCCATCACCCTTATAAAGGGAAGCCTCTTTTAAGGAGTTAAGACTCCTAAGGGTAAAGGCTCTCTCTTACGCGCAGGGGGGTGCCGATCAAATCCTTAAACGGAGAAGAAAAACCGCGACTCGTGTGCGTGGGCGACCTGCGGACACGAATGTCGTCCAAAAACTTATCATTCAAAGATACGGTGGCTTCGTACCAGAGACGCTCCAACTCTGGTGGAGGTATTCTGGTAGCATCAGAGTTGCTCCAACTCTGATAGGGGTATTCTGATCGCGCACCAGAACTGCTCCAACTCTGATGGGGGTATTCTGATCGCGCACCAGAACTGCTCAACTCTGATGGGGGTATTCTGATCGCGCACTAGCACTGCTCCAAGCCGTTACAGACATTAAATGTCCAACGTTCTTGTCTTTTAATGCAACGTTAAATGGACAGTTTATGGATGATTCAATGCCCAACGGACTGGTCATTGATGTCCAACGTTCAGGTCCATTAACACCCCATTTAACACACAACAAATCGTCCTATAAAATGATGGCAGGTGTTTTGCAACAAACACACGGTTTGATAACGCACAATACATTCCTCACGAATTTCTTAAGCTAAAAACACTTACAGCTACTCTGCAAATTCTTTCTGTGTTCATACTTGGTTCTCGTTCGCTGGAACTTTTGTTTGTGTGCTCAAACATTAGTTCGTAGTCATCGTATCCTGGGAAACGATTGTTGCAACGCTCCTAGCACCGTGGGAGGCAACAAATACGTTTTAAGGACATCGTGCGTAGCACGAGCTTTGACTAATTCCGCTTCATCTCCTTTCTTGTTTTTCTCTAGTCACTTTATTTAATTAAGTTATTTTAATTAATTTCTTTATTTTCCGAAACACACCCTACAATCTTAAAACGTATTTGTTGAGCTTGTATCATACGGATACAATCTTAAAACGTATTTCTTGATTGTTCTACTGAGGTAAACAATCTTAAATCGTAGTTTGTCACTTTGGTGAACGAACTTATTTTTTTGTGTTTTCAGAAAAACGTTAAAGAACGAAAACGACTTCTCAAGAAAACGAGATTGGTGTTGGGCAGAATGTTCTGAACGACAATCACTCTGAAAGTGGAGCACCGGTGAACAATGGTTCACAACACGGTGCATCTACTTTGGCCAACCAAAGGGCTATCCCTATAGTGACCGTGCCAAGCAACTCTGTGGAGAAACCCGAGAAATTCAACGGGTTAAACTTCAAGAGGTGGCAGCAAAAGATGCTATTTTACCTCACTACTCTCGGTTTTGCTAGATTCTTGACCGAAGATGCGCCGGTAGCAATCAGGGGTGAGGTGGATGCGCAATCTTTCAACGCGGTTGAAGCTTGGAAGCATTCTGACTTCCTTTGCCGAAACTACGTGTTGAACGGGCTGCATGATGCTTTGTACGACGTTTATAGCAAATTAGCTACGGCAAAGGAGCTATGGAATGCTTTGGACCACAAATATAAAAGCGAGGATGCCGGCGCAAAGAAATTTGTTGTTGGTCGATTCCTTGACTTTAAAATGGTGGATTCGAAGACGGTCTTGAGTCAAGTTGAGGAGATGCAAATGATCTTCAACGAAATTCGAGATGAAGGAATGACAGTTAGTGAGTCATTCCAAGTGGCGTCAATTATTCATTTATTTCCGCCGGCTTGGAAGGATTTCAAGAACTACCTTAAGCATAAGCGAAAGGAAATGAACTTGGAGCAATTGATCCTCCGTCTGCGGATTGAAGAGGATAACTGGAAGAACGATGGGAAACTCTCAATTGTTCATGGTGCCAAGGCAAACGTGGTGGAGCATGCAAAAGGCTCCAAAACCAAGAATAATGGGAAGAGCAAGCTCGGTCCCAAGGGAGGCGTTTCCAAGACAAAGTTCAACGGAAAATGCTTCAATTGCAATAAAAACGGACACAAGTCCGCGGATTGCAAGGCACCCAAGAAGAAGAGGGACTCTCAAGTCAACTTGGTGCAAGGTGGGCAAAAGGATGAAGACATCATCCTAGCGGCTGTGGTTACGGAAGTAAACCTCGTTGGATCCAATTCCAAGGAGTGGTTTGTGGACACCGGTGCAACCCGGCATATTTGCTCAAACCGGGAGTTATTCACAACTTTTGAGCCATCAAATGGTGAGAAAGTGTGGATAGGTAACTCGGCTCATTCCGCGGTTGAAGGCGTGGGCAAAGTGGTCCTGAAGATGACTTCGGGCAAAGAGCTGACTCTCAACCAAGTGATGTTTGTTCCGGAAATACGCAAAAACCTGATTTCCGGTTCGTTGTTGAACAAGCATGGCTTCCGCATGGTCTTTGAGTCGGACAAACTGGTTTTGTCTAAATCGGGAATGTACGTGGGCAAGGGATATACATGTGATGGGCTTTTTAAGCTCAATGTAATGACTATTAATAATAATAATAATAAAATCTCTTCTGCTTACTTGCTTGAGTCTTCTAATGTGTGGCATGGTAGACTAGGACATGTTAATTTTAATTCTATACGTAGATTGATTAACATGGAGCACATTCCTAAATTCACAATTGATGTGAAGCACAAATGTGAAGTTTGTGTAGAGGCAAAACTAACGAAAACGTCTTTCAAATCGGTTGAAAGAAAAACGGAACCACTTGAATTTATTCATAGTGACGTTTGTGATTTTAAATCAATACAAACACGTGGCGGTAATAAATATTTTATTACCTTTATCGATGATAGCACTCGCTATAGCTACGTTTATTTATTAAAAAATAAACACGAAGCAATCGATGAATTCATTCTTTATAAGAATGAAGTGGAAAACCAACTTAATCGACGGATTAAGATGGTTAGGAGTGATCGAGGTGGTGAGTATGAAGCACCAATTGGTGACTTTTGCGCTAGTGTGGGTATAGTACACGAACGTACCGCACCCTATTCACCTCAATCAAACGGTGTTGCCGAACGAAAGAATCGCACATTGAAAGATATGATGAACGCGATGCTAGTAAGTTCGGGCTTGCCACAAAATATGTGGGGCGAAGCAATCTTGACAAGCAATTACCTTTTAAATAAGGTTCCCCGAAAAAAATATGATAAAACTCCGTACGAGTTGTGGAAAGGCAGACGGCCTTCATATCAATATTTAAAAGTGTGGGGGTGTCTTGCTAAGGTGCTTGTACCAACACCTAAGAAAATAAAAATAGGTTCAAAAACGGTGGATTGTATTTTTATTGGATATGCACAAAATAGCAGTGCGTATCGGTTTTTAGTGTACGATTCGAATAATCCGGATGTACATAAAAACACAATAATTGAATCAAGGAATGCTTCATTCTTTGAAGATGTATTTCCATGCAAGTCCAACGAAGGGCCTAGCACGTCAAAACGAACATTTGACGTAGCTATGAAAATACTAGTGAGGGCTCCGGAGAAGAACCCGAACCCAGACGTAGCAAACGTGCTAGAATTGAAAAATCCTTCGAACCGGGTTTTCTCACCTACCTGGTAGAAGTTGACTCGGATATTCTAACATGTATGGTAGAAAATGAACCGGATTTTCTAACATGTTTGGTAGAAAATGAGCCACGGACTTATACGGAAGCCGTGACGTCTACTGAAAGTCCTATGTGGAAAGAAGCCATCAAAAGTGAGGTGGACTCTATCCTTAAAAATCACACATGGGAATTGGTTGATCTTCCTCCGGGAAATAAACCTTTGGGATCCAAGTGGATTTTTAAACGGAAAATGAAACCTGACGGTTCCATCGATAAGTACAAGGCCATTCTTGTAATCAAGGGATACAAGCAACGTGAGGGCCATGATTACTTTGACACGTATTCTCCTATGACGAGAATAATCTCCATTAGGATGATACTAGCAATTGCCGCATTGCGGAAATTGGAAGTTCATCAAATGGACGTAAAAACCGCTTTTCTAAATGGCGATATAGACGAAGAAATCTATATGGAACAGCCCGAGGGCTTTCGTGTTCCAGGCCAAGAAAGGAAAGTGTTTAAATTAATTAAATCATTGTATGGATTGAAACAAGCCCCTAAGCAGTGGCACGAAAAGTTCGATCATGCAATGTTAATTAATGATTTTAAAATAAATGAAAGTGACAAATGCGTCTATGTGAAAAGCACGGTAGACGGCTATGTCATTTTATGTTTATACGTGGATGATATACTCATCGTGGGTAGCAATAATCTAATGATTAATTCTACCAAAAACATGTTAAACTCTATTTTTTTTTATAAAATGTAAGTATATATATCCAGAAAAATAGCATAGTACAATGCATCACGTGTACAATCAAGGTGCATATCCCATAACCCGGGATACCACAAAATCAAAACTCACGCTCATACAATCAACATTTTGAACGCAAATCACATACAGGAACAAAACAATCCAGCAAACCTAGCACAACACAAAAAAAGGTGTTCCTAACTTAACACCCAAAGAAAAGTCGGAAGGGAGTAGTAAACTTTGAGGCAAAGCAAACCTCCCCTTTTTTCTTATTAACTCCCGGTAATCTCTCTAGACATTCGGTGGTGAAAGTTAGGCCTTTTTTGTCCAAGTCATCCGTAAGTCGAAGAAAAGAGTCCACTCTAATCACACTAACTTCCACACATTTAAACGGTTTAACAAATAACCTGAACTTCTTCCCATTCATTACCTCACATTTGGTTACTACATCGTCTTGATGCAACTCGGTCTCATCCATTACTACTCTTTCATTGTCTTCCAAAAAGACTTCGTCGTCTTCATCTTCAGAAGCCTCATGTTCCATTCGTGAAAGCCCGGTCGGGACATTCGTACCCCCGGGCGGATGAGGGGCAGTTTGGAGCTCCTGGGCAGTGGCAGTAGCTGTCTGGGCAAGAGATCCGGTCGGATCAGGGGCTAACCCGGTCGGGTAAGACCCCTGGGCAGCAGCAGTTTGTGGCTTTTCAGCCACCTTCCCTATTTTTTCATTTTTCTCAATGCACTTTTCCTTGTCTCTTTCTCCATCGTCCCGTTTGGCAAGCTTCTTACAGATAAATGGGTGGTGCCCAAATTCTTTGCAATAAAAGCAAAAGTTAGGAAAAGTTTCATAAAGCACACTTTGTTTGATTACCTTTCGGGAAGGTAGTCGTATAGGAAAATGAAGTGGTGGTGGCTTTGAAACATCAACCTCAATTAAAACTCTAGCATAATCATTGTTTGTCCTCTCCTGAGTAATCTTGTCCGTGGTTATAGGAACCCCGACCATAGATGCCACCTCACTCATAGCCTCATCGTTCCATAAACTCATAGGTAGTTTAGGGAACTTGACCCAAATTGGTATTTTTAGGAATTCTTCATCCTCAAAAGTGAAGTCCTCCGAAAGTTCTTTAAGCATTATGAGTTTACCAAAGACGGTGTAAGGTCCCTCAAGTAGTACCTTGGATCTATCCTCTTCATTTTGAAATTTAAAGATTATCCAATCTTTATTATGAGATCTTACAAGGCATCTTACTCCCCATTTAGCTCTCAAATCATGGACCGCTTTGAGTCCGGGGAATCTTCCCGTGAAATGTCCAACTAGACAGTGTCCCCACATTTCAACCATCGAGGGTAGTACTCGGTCCCCAAAGTCCAGTGTTTCACCTTTCGGGGGGACATATTTCAGCTTAATCCCATTTTTGGATCACGGTTGTCTTTAAACAAGGAGTTCCATGGCGTTTGCTTTGCCCCCTTTTTTTCTACAGCAGTTGGTTGAGTATCAACAATATCTGCAGCTGCAGTCTGAATAATTGCCCCATTTCCAGCATTAACAGCCCCAGAAATAACAACTGCAGCGGCAGTTTGTACAGCAGTTCCAGCCCCTATATGGTTCTCAATTTGTCCAGTAGCATTTTTTATAGTTCCATCCACAGTTGCAGCAGGGACGGGAGTAGAGACTGGCATTGGTTCCAGCGCAGCAACAGCCTGGGCTGTAGCAGTCCCAGCACCAGTCTGTGTCTTTGGGGTCCCCTGCTTCACTTTGGCTTCAGCATTCTTTTTCATTTGCTTCTTCGCAGTAATACCAGGCAGCAGAGCAGGGAAATCGGCATCAGAGTCCTGGAGCACAGAGAAATTGGTAGTCCGTGTCCTGGACATATTGTACGCAGAGTCCTGGAGCACAGGGAAAATGTACGCAGACGGAAAAAATCACTCAAACCAATCAAGAGCTATTCGTAAATCCCTTTAAACACTGGTTTATAATCCCTTTTCCATTAAAAGATCAAAATCGAAGCATAAACATTCTCAAATCATAAACGCAGACCTAACCATCCGCGTATGCTAAAAGTAATTTCCGGAAACAGCATCAGTGCGAAACAGAGCTATAAATCGACCTCCAAATTGAAATACAACTATGGCGTTGAAATCAGGGGTGAGAATCGATCCAGAAATGTCAAGAACCCAAGATTAATACATCAAGTAATTCCGGAAACCACCAGTGCGAAACAGAGCTAGAAATCGACCTCCAAATTGAAATACAATTGTGGCGTTGAAATCAGGGGAGAAAATCGATCCAGAAACATCAAGAACCCAAGATTAACATATCAAGAATCCATAGAATCGACGTACGTAGAACCTGTACGGACGAAGAGGAGCTGGGACGCAGGAGTCGCCAGAAAAAAAACATGTTAAACTCTAAATTTGACATGAAGGATATGGGGCTGGCCGATTTAATCCTTGGGATTAAAATAATTAGAGGACCTGACGGTCTTACGCTAAGCCAATCCCATTACGTTGATAAAATCCTTATGAAATTTAATAAGGATGATTATCAAGAGGCAAGGACTCCATTAGATAAAAACGTACAACTTACCAAAAATCGTGGAGAGTGTATTTCTCAAGTAGAATACGCTAGGATTATTGGAAGCTTGATGTATCTAATGAGTTGTACCAGGCCTGATATTGCCTTTGTGGTTAGCAAGCTAAGTAGATATACTAGCAACCCCGGTGATGAACACTGGAAGGCAATAGTAAGGGTTTTGAGGTATTTACATAAAATCCAAAACCTTGGACTGCACTATGGAAGATATCCAGCTGTACTAGAAGGGTATAGCGACGCTAGTTGGATATCCGACATTAAGGACTCAAAGTCCACAAGTGGATATGTTTTCACGATGGAGTCTGAGCTAATAGCCTTGGATAAGTGCGCTGAAGAGGCTGAATGGCTACACCATTTTCTTGAGGATATTCCAAGTTGGGAGAAGCATGTCCCTCCAATATGCATACATTGCGATTGTCAAGCGGCAATTGGAAGGGTACAGAGCAATATGTACAATGGTAAGTCTAGACACGTTCGTCGTAGACATAACACCATTAAACAACTCCTCACAACGGGTGTTATCATTGTTGACTACGTGAAGTCAAAAGATAACATAGCGGATCCGCTAACCAAGGCATTGGATAGAGAATTGTTGGAGAAGTTGTCACGAGGAATGGGACTAAAGCCCGTAAATTGAAAAGTTCTATAGTTGGTCCTAGGTTCAAAAGGGACAACTAAATTATAGAGCGAAGGATGGTCACTGTGGGGGTCCCGGACTCCTACCCACTCCTCGTTAAAACAGTGACTCCCGCACGAGGTTAGAAAAAACGTTTGCTTTAATGATTCTAAAATGTTGATCTACTCGATAACATTGGAAGAGTATGTGGGATACTCGTGAAAGAATCACCTATGTGAGAGAGAAGAGGGCCACTTCAAAGGAGAACTGTAAAGGCTCAGTTCTTTAGAAACTCTTGCAGAACCAGGACGATGACCCATGGCCAAAACGGGCACACCCATGAGAACGGAACAAAGTTGGAAGGTTCTTGTGTAAAGATAAGTCAATGTTTACACGACGGCAGTATAGTTCAAGGACATCGAGTCTACTAGACAGCCAGTAAATAAACGTGTCCCTACAACGGAAGGTTCAAAGGATAAAATCTACCTCTCCGTATGCAAGGATCATCCGGTGAACACAACGTGTCCTCCTATCTTCGTGTCTTTTTAAGTCTCGAAAATCAATTTTCATTCATGTGGGGGATTGTTGGAAAAATGTGTTAAAATTGCATTAAATGGTCATTTTGGGGCAATTATTTGAGTGGGGTCCACTTCCGATTTGGGTCGGGTCAAAGTGGTTTCGGATTGTCCTTGTTAAGGGCTACAATTCGATATATGGTACACTCAAAACGGATAACGGGTGAATGAGAAATTGATTCTCGAAGTTCACTCGTTGAAATGGGAAAACTGGGAAAATGATGGGTTTCTAGTGTGTTTTATCCCACACCGAAAAACTCAAGGGATTTTCACCCCCTTATAAAGGGAAGCCTCTTTTAAGGAGTTAAGACTCCTAAGGGTAAAGGCTCTCTCTTACGCGCAGGGGGGGTGCCGATCAAATCCCGAAACGGAGAAGAAAAACCGCGACTCGTGTGCGCAGGGGGGTGCCGATCAAATCCCGAAACGGAGAAGAAAAACGTAGAAGAACTCTGGTGGCTTCGTACCAGAGACGCTCCAACTCTGGTGGAGGTATTCTGGTAGCATCAGAGTTGCTCCAACTCTGGTGGAGGTATTCTGGTAGCATCAGAGTTGCTCCAACTCTGGTAGGGGTATTCTGATCGCGCACCAGAACTGCTCCAACTCTGATGGGGGTATTCTGATCGCGCACCAGAACTGCTCAACTCTGATGGGGGTATTCTGATCGCGCACCAGAACTGCTCCAAGCCATTACAGGCATTAAATGCCCAACATTCTTATCTTTTAATGCAACGTTAAATGTACAGTTTATGGATGATTCAATGCCCAACGGACTGGTCATTGATGTCCAACGTTCAGGTCCATTAATACCCCATTTAACACACAACAAATCCTCCTATAAAAGGCTGGCAGATGTTTTGCAATAAACACACGATTTGATAACGCACAATACATTCCTCACGAATTTCTTAAGCTAAAAACACCTACAGCTACTCTGCAAATTCCTTCTGTGTTCATACTTGGTTCTCGTTCGCTGGAACTCTTGTTTGTGTGCTCAAACATTTGTTCGTAGTCATCGTATCCTGGGAAACGATTGTTGCAACGCTCCTAGCACCGTGTGAGACAACAAATACGTTTTAAGGACATCGTGCGTATCACGAGCTTTGACTAATTCTGCTTCATCTCCTTTCTTGTTTTTCTCTAGTCACTTTATTTAACTAATTTATTTTAATTAATTTCTTTATTTTCCGAAACACACCGTACAAAAGGTTATCAAAATTATATAAATCCGTAAAAGAAAAAAGAGAAAAATGTAAATGATTTGCTTTTTTATATCAATCTCTTTCATGTCACATGTGTATTGTGTTCATTATTGCATGATTGAAGATGCTCTTATAAGCTTTCATGATTGATAAGTGTATGTAACTTCACGGCATGTCCGTTGTTCCTAGCTTTCGCAATATGATTGGCTCGACCATCCGGGATTTTGTATTGGCTGAGATGAGAGGTCCATTTGTGGTCCGTACGTACTTTGGTTGTACTCGACCAAGTGCGTTCCTCCTATTCTTGGAATGTATTGACAATAAATGGAATGATTCTTCCTCTGTAGTAGGAGTATTCTAGTCTTGCGGGACTTCACTCTTACTATCTTCATTTGTTTCCACTCCCCTTCTAAATTTATTCCAATTGGGTAACTTCATTTCTTATAGGTCATCTCCATTTTTCATCAACAATTTTAAATATTTTCCTGGCTAATAATAATATTAACTTCCTCGTTGAAGTAAGTTCTGACTTCTGAGTACCTATTAAGCACATATTCATGCAATAAAAGTTTTTGTTTTTGTTATTTTATATTTGCTTATATAACTTCATTTTCGTTCTAGTACGAAAAAATTGAGAAGGCAGTCGTGACATGAAATCCGACCTATCAATTCCAATTTTGAATGCATTCCATTAAACGGTAAATCGATAATAATACATACTTCCTCCGTCGCGCAATTAAGTTACCACTTTCTTTTTTGGGCAGTCCCTAAATTAAGTTCACATTCCTTACTTTCCTTATTTGGCAAATTATCTACATCAAAACAGTGTCAAACAGTGCAAAACAATATCAAACAGTGTTTGAACAGTGCAACACAGTGCACTCCACGGTAAAGTCAAATTTATTTTCTTAATATGTGTGAAGTCAAACCCGGAACTTAATTGTGGGACGGAGGGAGTACTTTGTACTACGTATTACCGAAATAACTATCTCATAAAGTTGATTGATAATGAAAACACTCTCGTTGTCCCCCAATTAAGTTCTCACTTTCCTTTTTGGGCAGTCCCACAATTAAATCCACACTTCCCCTCATTTCCTTAGTTGGCAAATTATCTACATCAAAACAGTGCAAAATAGTGTGAAACAGTGCCAAACAGTGTCCAAACAGTAAAATTTACCCTCCAGTAAATTTATTTTCTTAATATGTGTCAAATTCATCTACTAACTTAATTGGGGGACGGAGGGATTATATAATACTGCATCCGTCCCGCAAAGAGGTTCCCACTTTCCTTTTTTAGCAGTCCCAAAAAGAAGCTTCCCTTTCCTTAAATGGGAAGTTATCTACATCAACAGTTCAAATACTGTCAAATAGTGTCAAACATTGTTGAAACAATGTCAAAACAGTAAAATTTACCCCCTCATAAATTTATTTCCTTAATATGTGAGTAGATCAAACCATGAACTTTTTTGCGGGGTGAAGGAAGTAGTAAAATTATACGAAATCACTTTCCACCTCATCAAATTCGGTCATCAAATGTATGGATCACCACACCAACAAATAAAGTTGATTGATATTAAGATATGATGTCATGTTCTTGTAGTTACAATGATCAGATTTGACGTTCAAAAGTTACTCCGTATTGTTTGTGTCATGCATTTAAATAGTTAGGACTCAATTTAATTATTTCTAATACTTCGTATATGTTATGTAATACTCCCTCCGTTCCGCAAAGAAGTTCACGATTTTACCTATACACATATTAAGGAAATAAATTTACCAGGGGATAAATTTTACTGTTTTGACACTGTTTCGACACTGTTTGGCATTGTTTGGCACTGTTTTGATATAGATAACTTCCCATTTAAGGAAATGAGAACTTTTTTTTGGGACTGCTAAAAAAGGAAAGCGGGAACTTCTTTGCAGGACGGAGGGAGTATTATTAATTTGTTACAAATAACTCATATTATTGAAAGTTAAGATTCTCATTGAAAAATGACACGAATATTTAGACAATATTTAACCAAATCAATTAAAGTATATATTTTAGAAAATAATCTTGAAGGAATGATAGGTATATAATATAATAGATTCAGGTAGTAGGTTTAGTGGACGGTGCCTAGGGTTTCCCCTAGGTTTGAATAGTTTTTTCGGCGGTGGCTTGCTCATGTCCGACATTTTTCTTTCCCAGTGTGCATCGTGAGTGCAGGTCAGACAAGGTTTTTCTTTGTAAAGCGTGAAGGAAGAATAAGAGACTCGATCATGGAGGTGTTTGCAATTCTATCCCGGCAAGATCCAATTAGGGCTGGGCGGCTGGAGGTCAAGATGATGGCGATTGGCGTTTGGTGGCGCATTATTGACGGCGAAAGTGGAGACTTGACAAAGAATATGATGAATAAGAGGCGGGTGAGGAGGAAGTTATGGTACTACTAGCTCATCCCTCTTCTGAACGCCATCGTGGACTGCAAGAGAGACTAGGGTCTGGAAGAAGATGAGTGAACTATGTGGCTCGCCTAGCACAGAGTTGAGGATCTTGCAGGCGCAACATGAAGAAGATGGAGCGGTGGAGCTCCATCAGTTTACCTGTTCTGATTCTGTTTTATTTAGTTTGAGTTTTTTAATTAAGTACTATGTTGTTATCAGTATCATTGTCTTTGGGGAAAGTAAGCTTATCTTTTGCTTTTCTTTGGCTAGTTAGTAATTTGTGTGGAAGCAAATAGGTTGGGCTGGCCGCTAATAGCTTCAAAGCTCTCGCATGTTCAGCGACTAGTCTCGCTCAATTTTGGGTGATCTATTCTACGTCTGTTCAGAAGGTGAGCGGGTATGTTGGCTATAAGAAGTTCAGAGGGGGGTTTTGATCTCTTGATGTTACTGAAATTTTGGTTTTTATAATTTTAATATAACTCTTTTCTTTCAAAAAGAATACTATAATAGAATCAGTTATGACAATTGTAATGCTATAAATGTATTATTTTTAAAACTTTATGATTGCAGAGGATTGATTATTTCCTACAATAAAAATTAAAAATCATTAATTGGACGATAATAAAAAAGTGAAAACTAAAACGTAAAAAAGGAATTACATTTTTTCTCATACATTAGTACCAAGTACCAAAACAAATAGGACGGGGGATTGCCACTTATTACCGATTACCACCTGTCTTGTTGGGCAATATGGCGTTGTAAATTGCTCTCACATTTTATTACATAGAAGTGTCCTAGTGAGCAAACGGCCAAAACCCTCTAACAACATATTCAGCATTTCTCCTTGATTGAATGTTTTTTTGAAAGGAAAAAAACTTATACTAAATTCAGAATCAAATATCTCTACATCATCAATAAATCAAGTTTTTTCCCTAGACTCTGTATAGCCAATAGGTCTCTTCACTTCCTGATCAGACGCAGAATAGACCATTCAAAAATGAGCGAGACTAATCATTGAACATGGGAGAACTTCGAAGTTATTATTGGCAAGATTAACCTGATTGCTTCCACTCAATCTCACAACAAAAAACACTCACAACTCCCTATTATTAACCAAATAAAAAAACGAGACACCAAAAAATAAAACTTGAACGAAAGATATAGCACAAGAGCGCAGGTGACCAGGCCCCACCGTGAAACATCGGCCTTCGATCCATCGCTCCAAAACCCTAACACACGAAGACGTTCTCTTCCGCTTTCTAGAGAGAATGCGAGCTCTCCTCAATTGAATGTTGAAAATATTACTACGCATATATCGAATCATTTAATTTGTTGTTTAAAAGGTTAAATTTTCAACCTCAAAGGCATCGACTAAGCTCCAATCTAACAGAACATATAGAAATTTGTAAACCACATTAACTCAACCAATCTTTTAACAGCAAGTTAACGGTGGTATAAGTTGTGGAACAACTTCCTTAACCATTTTGATACTCAACCAATCTTTTAATACGAAGTTAACCGTGGTATAAGTTGTGTCAGTGTGATTTAAAAAAGAGAGTTTTTTTTACCTTGTGTTCCACAACTTACAATTGTAGAGTAAACTTCTTTTTTCCATTCCTCTAAGCGTTCAAGAGACTATTTCTTCCGTCTACTTTTGGCTTCCGCCATTCCACTCAGAGGCGGCTTGAGCATTTCGGAGGCCCCAGACGAAAAATATTTATTATGTATAAATCACTTTTAAAATCATATAAATTGAATAAAAATCACCTTATGAAAAAAAGCATATTCAAAGTTCACGATATAATGTTTGTAATATTCAAAAGGATAAAATTTTAAATGCAAACATATGCAAAACACAAGGGCAAACTTATACTTGTAACACCCTATTGGCCTATTATTCATACCTTTTGAAGTGAAAAATCAGTAATAACTTCATAAGTCTCAATTTTAAGATCAAGTCATATGTACCGGACATTGGTTCGAGTTTTGGTATTTTTGGAGTCAAAATCAGGGAATTTGAGTCCAACACCGGCGTTTGAGAGCAATAGGGACGAGTTGAGAAGCATTTGAGGGTTGATTAGGAGCATTGGAGGTCATTGAGGTGTTAAAGACAAAGTTTTGAAGACAAAAGAGCTCTAAAATTAGGTACGAAATCAAAAGAAGACGAATAGGGCTTGAAAAGAGCGGTCAGGATAACGTTCTATCAATCGTTCAAGCATATATTTTCTTAGGAACGTTCAAAGAACACCATTCAAGTTTCATATTAAAGCCAACTTCAAGGGCTACAAATCATATGAAAACAACATTGCGAGAATATGAGAGAAGCAAGGTCAAAAAAGACGATTCATATATTTTGATTGGATGATTCAAATCCAGTTTTGCAAGTTGTGTTGGATAGAAGACTTCATTAGCTACAATTTTAACGAAGGAAGGATAGTCAGACGTGAACTATGAAGCTGATTTCTGCTTGCAGTTATCGTTCGATGTATTGACGGTTTACAAATAACACCTAATACTAATACCGGAGTATAATTTTTTGGAGGCCCTCTTGGCAGTTAAGGCCCAAGCCGATAACTGCCCTCAAAGCTGCCACTGATTCCACTCTCCATTTTCTCCATCCCATTAATGTCCCTAATGTTTCAATATTAGGAATTCAAGTATCCAATTAAAACACTTTGAACTCTAATCTCTTCACCACTATAAGTGGTCCAATAAGGAGTCTCTCCATCTTATAAATATATCACACTTCTCCACATTTCCCATTGCAAGTTTCCAACTTCTTCTTAACACACAAACACCTTCACTTTACCTCATGCTTCAACTTTTGTTACAAGTCCTTTGAATCTCCTCCACCCACAATCTTAAATTTATCGGCATTATTAACCAAATGCATGGAATTTAAATAAACAATCCCACTATTTATTTTTCCAAAAGTCCAAATTCCTCGCATTTTAATACTAAGTACTTCGTATAAACTTATCATCATCAACTCACTCTGTTTTTCTCATCCCCCGTTTTCAGTTCACTGTATTTCCTGATAAGAGCGTGACAAAAATGACCAGCTCTTTCTATGAACTGACGAATAATCACACATTTCCGGCACCGGCGCTACAGCAGCGTTACTTTCATCCACTCCCGAAGCCCGCTGCTTCAACGAGGAAGATAAACATGGACATGTGCACAGAGTGCTTAGGGAACGAAAATGGCGCCAGAATTTGCGAAAGCCTCGACGAATTATTCTTGCTGCTAGCGGAGAACGATAAAAAGCCGCGTCCGGCGAGATTAGCTTCCTCAAACGGCCGGAATATCAAGAAGTTGAACCGAACCGGGAGCTTCCCGCCTCCCCTGTCTTCCGTCAGCGGCTGCGGTGGAATCAAGGTGAAGCCCCGCCGCGAAGGCGGCCGTTTGATTATTACGGCCGCAACCACTTGCAGCCCTCTCTTTCATACGGAAAGGGCCGACGGGCGGCTCAGGCTGTCATTGCGAAAGGCAGGGGATTATGGATGTTATAATAACAATACTAATGATGTTCTTGATGATGAAAATGAGGAAGATGACTATGAAGTTGAAGAAAAAGTAGAGGGTGGGGAAGATAAGGATGTCCCTGCCGGCAGCGACGAGGTTGTTCCAAAAGGAAAACCGGCGGCGGCGGGAAGTAGGTGCATGGAGAGTGAGCAGAGCAGTGAGATGCAGAGCTGGACGGGACATACGTCGTTCTGTTACGTGGCAATTTCTTGAAATGTTAGTTTATGGGGTTGACCGTATTGGTGGGTCCCCATGTGGACTAAGACTCCTAAGAGCACGAATGCATTAGGTATTAATAATTTAATATATGTTGTGTTGTAATTTTTTCGATCAAAATAATCATTAGATTATGTCATCATTTATCAGTACGCTTTAGATTTAATTAATCACGCCTCCTCTATTAAGCCTCCTTAAATTAAGGATTTAAGGAGGCTTCTTTATTCATGAACTATGTAGTACCAAGTAATAATATTGTAATAGTGGGTACTGTGTGTATTCAGTCATTAGTTAGACTTTAAAAAGTGTGATTATTGAGTCATTTTCCCGTGCTTCCCTATTATTTCAGTTATGAGGTAATTATAGAATCGGTATATTATATATTATAGAATGAGTAATTACATGGTACAGTCGGTTGTACCGTGTGCACGGTACATGCGAGTATTTTGTAATTAATCTCTGTTGCAACTCACCTACGAAGAGGAAGATCGACATCGACGAAGACGAAAATCGACTGCCCAGGTCTCCAATTCGCGAAGCAGCCCAAGCCGCCACATACTCCGATCGATTGGCGCAGCGAAATATGGGTTACACATATGACGATTCTCAACAGCCGCAACTCTCCAACACGAGCGCAACACCTCAAACTCCGGCTTCAGCGGCGGCTAGTGCGCAGCACCTGGTGTATAGCCATAGTTGCTTCTTCTCCCTCTTTCTTGCTTTGGACTCTTCCTTTTTCTCTTTTTCTTACTTAAGTTTGGTGAGTGAGTTTGGTCACTTACTGGCCACAGGTTAGAGAAATCTAAGTTGTACATAATTCTTCAGATGTGAGCATAATAAATGAAATCATGAGCATAGTAGGTATTTCAAATGAGTTTTATGAATGCTAATTTTGTAATTTATGTATACTCATTTGATCTTAGTGTAATACTCATTTTAAATGAAATGAGTTTTATGTTAAACTCAAATGAGTATAACGCCAAAAATGAATGAGCATACACAAATGAACTTTTTAGTTATTTGATACTAATTTGTAAGTTATGTATGCTCATTTTGGACTAAAACTTTTTAATAAACGAAAAAATAATAAACAGAATGTGATATATGAGGAATGAAGAAGATATCGTATATGCTCATCGTTAGGCTCCTAATACTCAAAAGAATAGGCTCGGTGCTCATCATCAAAATTGATTCAATGCTCATTTAAAGAGAATATGTGATTTTCACCAAAATTACAAGTTCGCTACCGGCTTTACGGCTGCCACCGTACAGCCGGTTGTACCATATACGCTTTCTTACCTCCATCCCACTAATTTTGGGACGAAAGGAGATGACACGGTAATTAAGAAAAATGAATTTGTGTGATCGATATTAATTGATAAAATAAGAGTAAAGCAAAAACAATTTAGAACAACACAAATTTTACCGAATTTAATATGAGAAATTTTAATAAATGTTCCAAAAAGGGGGAACTATTTAGTTTAGAATCCTAAGTCTCTCTCTCAGCATCCCCAAATTGTCCGACAATCTCCGGACTTCATAGGTATTTTTGAGAAAAGTTCAAAAGTCTGGAAAATAGGATTTAAATGCCAGTGACATCGAATTAAAATGTGCACCGGAAGTTGGGTGTGGTTGGGTGCATGACGGTGACTATGAGCCCGTTTGGTGACCCCTTTTTTCGGCTTATCAGGTTTATCAGCCAGTTTTTTCATCAAACATGTAATTTTTTATTTCGCGCGCTGAAGTTTGTAATAAGCAGAAAAAGTAAGGTTGAAATTACTTTTTCGGTTGTTTTGGCTGAAGTTACTATAGAAGATCGTTTTAGTTATTTTTCATATAATTCTTTATTTGAGTTATTTATAACAAATATTTTAAATATAATTTTTTCAGGAATCAGCAGAATCAGCCAATACAGCCACTTCAGTCGGAACTTCATAAATTTCAGCAGAATCAGCCAATTCGGCCAATTTTAGTGTTACCAAACAGACTCTATATCAGTGAAAGTATTTTGGTCAATGATTGTACATACAAAATTACAGGTAGTGATATTAATTCATTTCTTGAAGTTCTTAAAAACTAATCAAATTTGTGTTCATTACCACAATTTGAGCAACAATTTTAGAAACACTTTTAATTAACCGCAATAATTTCATCCTGATAAAACTGTCTCCTAAAGTAAATTTTTCAAAAAAAAAATCTAAGACAACTAACACCAACATATTTGCTAAATTTGTATTGGGCAGATCCAGAACTCTGAGTAGGACGGAATTGAAGAATTGTAGGTTAAATATGAAATATGAAAATAAAAATTAGCAAAGTAAGTTTTGAATATGAAATATGAAAAAAAATTACACTGAAAAGTTGGAAAAAAATAAGTTACACGCTTACACTGACTTCAACACAGCATAACCCTAAGGTAGATTCTCCTCTACTGCTAAACCATGAGAATAGTTTTTGCACATGTATATAGTGGGGTTATTAGTTATGGAAATGTTGCATAAGTTTCCTTCAAAACAGCTAATAATCTTTCTCTATTTTGTTTTCTTGTGCCAAATTAAAGGTTGGTGCTCATTATTCTAAACAAAAAAGTGTGCTGATTCAAGAGCGCCATTAGGTCGGTTGCCTACCCAAACCAGATTGGAAATTTGGAATTAAAGAAAGATATCTTATATCCTAATTTTACGAATAAAATAAAATTAATACTCCCTCAGTCCCTAAATAATAATCCTGTATTTCCTTTTTGGCATGTTTCAAAATGATGGTCATGTTTCCCTTTTTGGAAAGAAATGTGGTCCATATCATTTCACTTTATTATACTCAAATCTCAATCACAACTTTTATCTTTTCAACCACTTTATTAAAACTTGTGCCCAAAAGAAATAAGACTATCAAATTGGGACCGAGTACCATTTTAGAATTGACGGCTAGCACGAGCATGTATGGAGGCAATGCTGCTTTTGGGCCATTGTTTTGATTAGCTATTTTTTCCCCAAAACGCTTTTGAATTTCATTATTCTGGCCGAATGCGTATCGACTGTCCACAATGGCCTCAACAAAATCCAAAACCGAAAAGGTGAATCTGCATGTTACATGTTCTGGACTGTTTTCCCGTCTCAAACCGACCAGATCAGATCAGATATTCGTAGTTATAAAATACATATAAACCAAACGTTATCAGACCAAATCGGACCAGACTTAAACAGATCAGATCAGACCAGACCAGGAAATTACAATTCAAGTAAAAACATCCTAAAATCAAACTATATTCCTTAGTCTCATTTCCGTTGCACTTATCTTTTCAAATTTAATCAAATAAACTGAATTAATATAAATATGAAATTTTATTTATCAACTGGGCATTGTATTAGAGAACAAAGGGAGTAAAAAGCGGTCTCTCCCTCCTCGTAGGGTTTGAGGGATATTCCGCCGAACGAGTGCAGCAAAGGTTTCGTGAGGATGGCATCTCATGCGGCATCAGGGCAAGCGGCTGCGCAGGCGAGGGCACAAGGGGGCGGCAGAGCTATCTCTCAGATGACGAAGGGGATACACGAAGGCAAAGGGGAATACTCGGCGGCGTTCGGTGAAAAAAGTGTGGAGAGATTGACCAATCAATACGACGGGCTGGGGTTGGGGAGTACAGAGGACGAGCTGCTGCTGGACGACGAGGATATCGAGGAGCTCGACCCCGGGGCAGTGAACAAGGAGGCAGAGTCCTTTCCGGTGCTCCGCACGATTCTCATTGACAAAGTGGTGAAATTTCAAATTTTTTGTGATCTGATGGCGTCTCTTTGGCGCCCGGGAAAAGTCGTTCTGATTCAGAAGATTAGGGAGAAGAGGTACATATTTACCTTTTATCACAAAATTGATATGAATCGTGTGTTGGATAATGGACCCTGGTTATTTGACCAGAATCTGCTGGTGTTAAAAGCTATTAAACAGAGTGATTTGCCTCAGAAGATACCTCTGAATACGACTGATTTTTTTGTTCAGGTTCATAATATCCATTATGATTTTTCAAATTTGGGTTATGTTCGTAAAATTGGGAACTATTTGGGAAAATTTATATCCTTGTATGATAAACAGTTTGATGAAAAGTGGGAAGCCTACATGAGGGTCAGGGTTATGCTGGATGTGAGGAAACCTTTAAAGGTGGGTACGACCTTGAAAAGGAGTAAAGGGGAAGGGTATTGGGTAGAGTTCAAATATGAGAAACTTCTGAGTTTTTGTTTTACCTGTGAGTCATTGGATATGTTGAAATATGAGAAATTTCTATATCACGAGGGGTTCGGTGTATTACTTTTAATCGTCAATCAGTTCATTACCATTACGGTCTAGACGTCTAGTCAAGTACCACGTGTCTTCCCTATGTGTGTCTATCTACCTAAAAGAACTCTACATATGTGAGACAGCATACGTGGTGTATGTAGCTCCACGGCATGTCACTTAGTTCCTAGCTTTCGCAATATCATTGGCTCGAGCTTCCGGGATTTTGTATTGGTTGAGATGAGAGGTCCATTTGTGGTCCGTACGTACTTTGGGTGTACTCGACCGAGTGCGTTCGTCCTATTCTTGGAATGTCTTCACAATAAATGGAATAAAGATTCGTGTGTGTTCTAGTCTTGTGGGACTCGACTCTTGCTATCTTTGTTTGTTTCCACTTCTCTTCTAAATTTATTCCATTAAGGTAATTTCATTTCTTAGAGATCATCTCAATTTCTTTGCTAAAAGAGAAAAAAAAAATTAATCATTTCCCTTGCTAATCATATACTCTCTCCGTCCACTAACAAATGGGACAAGAGGGAGTGACACGCAAATCAATAAAAAATAGTTTGTGTGGTTGATATTGGATTAATAAAGTAAGAATGATTTAGAGCCAAACAAACTTTGTCAAATTTGATATGAGACAATCTTAATGAGACGGACTGATAAGGTAAAACGGGACAATCATAACGGGATGAAGGTGGTATAATACTCGCTTCCTCACAAAAGTAAGTTCTCATATATAATTTGGCTTAATTATACTGCTGATCAGCCTCTTAAAGAAAAAACACCTCAAATCTACTTTTGTGGTTGTTTTTTATATTCTTAAGGAAATGTCCATTTTACCTAATGTGTTCAGAAAAAAAAAAGTCACTTAAGTGCTACGATTTAACGTAACATAAATAAATATATCTAAAATTAATTCTATAGTCATCACACTTAATATATCACAATTTGTAAGTAACTTTTATTTTATTCATAAATATGTAATTAGATATTTAATTTTTTCCTATTTAATATATGAAATAATTACATATTTATGACTAAAATTAAGATTGTTTACAAAAATGTGACTAGGGATTAGAGTAGTAACGAAATCATAGTAATTTATGTTAATTTTTGAACTTAAGTTACAATGACACTACATTGTAGTAACTATTAGTCATTTTTATGTAAATGAGTTTTATTTTGATAATATTTAAGTATAAAAACTTAATATATAGGGAAAAGATCACATGAGAAGTGTGTCATCGACACAAAACTATGAAGGTGTTTGCTATTAGGTTTGATAATGATACTAATAATACTGCCGATATACCCAAATTGCGTAAATTTTATGGTCCTTCAACTTTGGCAGGTAGATTTTTTATGATTGTTATGCATGCCTTATTATTGATTTATACTTCCTCCGTCCCAAAAATAAATCTCACATTGACTTGGCACGCAAATTAAGGAAGTAAGAGTAAAGTGGAAATGCATGATTGTAGTTGTGTAAGAAAATGGAAACATGAATGTAGGTCACACAAATTGTCCAAAAATGATAAGTGGGAAGAATTTTTTGGGACGACCCAAAAAGAAAAATTGTAAGACTTTTATGGATGGAGGGAATATGTGAAAGACTGTTTACATTAGGTTCTATGGTAGGTAACATTAATGGGGTATTAAACTTGTTTGGAGTAGTACTGCACTCAAACAACAATGAAAAGATTATTTGAAATCTCAATGTGTTACGTATTGTGTATTTCCTAAAATATGACTATTCATGTGGTAGTACTTATAAGTTAATAGTTGTGACGTGTGATTCTTAGATTTAGAAAATAGAAACGTGCTCCTTGATTTTTTGAAAGAAACTTGTGATCTTGTGGATATATAATAAAATCGTGGGAGTTAAACATGATAGAAAATATTTCCAAGGTGTTAGCTTATTTTCATAATGCTACTAGTTCTTTTTATCATGTTCATCAAAAAAACCTACTAATAACATGTTTTTTGTAAAGGCCAGTCATCTTGTTGGTGCTTTTAAGGAATTTGAAAATGCCAAATATGTTCATTTTTTGTGATTTAATGAAAGAATAGTTTTCAAAATATTACTCCTATATTTCACCTATATATGTCATTGTTTTCGTTCTTGATCCTCATTTCAAACTTACTAGAACATTTTTAGAGTAATATTATAGTTAATTCTACGATGACTTTTCTATGTACAAGGACAACCTTATTGATGTTCAGGCGTAATTCAACGAGTTTAGTAATATATTTCATAATTTATTTAATGAGTTTCATTCACAATATACCGGTGTACCCTCTCTCGCTAAACAACTTGCTTCTTCATAATTTATTTAAAGAATTTCATTCATAATATGCTTGTGTACCCTCTCCAGCTAAACAACTTGTTTCTTCATTAAATCCACAATATCAAATCTTTTGGGGAAAAACTAAATCAACTTTTACTGTTTCACAAAGCTCGATTAACAAATGTTCTTTATATCTAACATTTCCTTGTGAGTATGAAAAGGCCGAAGAATTTAAGATTCACAAATGGTGAAAGGACAAAGAAGCGTGACGAAACAAGTCATATTCATGTCAATTTAAATGATTGTCGTTGAACAAGAATTTAGTAAAACAACAGCGTCCTAACCGATTATAAAAACGGGATTGAGCACCCAATCTCTCGAGAAGCTTATATGTTTTCACGATTGGTTGAAGGACTACCGGAGAACGCAAGAATTGATCAAAACATTGACCTGCCATTTCATGGAGGAAATGACAACCGATCAAAGATGCAGGAGTTTCAAAAAGTAGGAGATTTATAAATATTTTGTATTGTTTCCAACAATTTTTTTTAGAAATTACTTATTTACACAAATAATGATATGTGTTATGTACAATTTAAATTTAACGTATTTTACATGTTAATTAAGTACCGTTTTTAAAGAAATAATTACATACTACTCCATAGTATTTATGACTAAAATAAGTATTATTTACTAAAATATGACTAGCATTTAAAGAAGTAACTTAATCATAGTAACTTATGTCCAATTTTTAAACTTAAGTGATTATGACACTATATTGTAGCAACTATTAATCATATATGTGTAAATAAGTTTTATTTTAGTAATATTTTTGAAAAAAATCATTTTTTACAATGTACTCCATACAAGTCAATTTAGTTTGGGAAAAACAATTTAAATAGCTCAAATTTTGAAGGGATGTGAAATAAATATCCCAAACTTACATACTCCATGTGTCCCTTATAACTTTGTCAACTTTCATTTTTTGGTTGTCCCAAAACTTTTGTGACTTTCCCTTTTAATCAAACAATTTGTGACTTTCGTATTTCTCTTTTCTCTGCACAAATCTCTACCACATAGTTTTTACTTTATTATTCTACGTGCCGGTCAAACTTAGCAATCCTTTTAGGGACGGAAGGAGTATGTCATATATATACCATGAACTTTACATAAAAATCATGTTAGCACCATGATTATGTATTTTTCATTCATAAATTTAAGTTTATAGTGTTAAGCACATAGTTTAAAATACATAAAAATATTTATAGATGTGTAGTTAAAACTTCATACATTTACATTGTGAATGAAAAAATATGTCCATACTTCATAGTACTAATATTACTACCTCTGTAACGTAAGGATAGATCTTCCCACTTTCTTTTTTCAACTGTAATACTAACTCAATAATTTTCAAAATAATACACTATTGCACATTTACACCTATTTTTTTGGATTTATCCTTCATTCTATCACACTATTTCATTATCTTCCCACCATACCATCAATAATTTATACTTCCTCCGTTCTTAAATAAATGCAACGGTCAACATTTCACACTTGCCGAGACACAACTTTGACCATTAATATAAATGATTTTGTATTAGTAAAAAAATTAAAAAAAATTAGATTATGAAAATTTACAATGAGACAAGTTTAACAATATTTTTTTCATAAAATAATATTATTACATTAATAAATAAAACGTAGTCAAAGTAGAACATGTGAATAGTGTAAAAGTCAAAGTGTTGCATTTATTTAATAATGGAGGTAGTATTTCTTTCACTATTCATAATCTCACCCACTTTCAAAGTGGAAAGATCTCAATGTTACGAAGGTAGTACTTTTTATGTAAAGTTCGGGGTATAAAAATTACATATGGAAGTTCGAATGCTTGCATAATACATCTTCAAAGTTTGGAGTATTTAAATTATTTTCCCTTTTGATTTTTGAAGTACACACATTCAATTTTTAATGTAAAAGCTAAAGGGTCAAATAGGTCCTCTACCCTTCCAGATTGCTCAATTTGCCCCCTAAACCGAAAAAAGCTCCAATTGGCACCCTAAACTCGATAAAAAGATCCAAATTTCATTTTTTGCAGATTTCAATCCGATCACCGCCACGTCACCCGGTAGGGTGCCAACTATGCATGTGATGTGGCAACTTAAGGGGTCAAATAAGCCCCTAAACCCGACCGAATCGCTCAATTTACCCGCTCAACCCTAAAAATGTCAAAAAAAATTTTAAAAAAAGTAGAATTAAAAAAATAATAATTATTTAATAATAAATAATAAATACTTGTTGAAAATATAAAATATATTAAAATGGAATATTCAAAATAAAAAATAATGTATATTCAAAATAAAAAATAAAGTATAAACTAAAAAAATTATCGCACTTTATTTCCATATTTTATAACTGCTACGAATATTTTAAATAAGAAATAAATAATGTATTTGTGCAACTATATTTAAATTTTTATTTTATGTATTATATCTAATGGTTTGTAATATAACACAAATTTTAGGTTTTTGGTATGATAAATTATTCAAAGCATTATGTTTAAATTATCCATTTGTATTTTTTCATTTCATATATTTTAATTTATTTATAAAAATATTAAAAATAAGTACAATTTTTATGTAACTATTTTTTCAAAGTTACTAATTACACTTTTTTATATCTATAGTAATATAAAAATTACTCATATATAAGAATTAAAATATAAAAAATAGTAACTACATAATTATACTCCCTCCGTCACATAGAGAGGTTCCCGTTTCGGTTTACGATGCTTGACTGATGATAAAGCAATTTGATCCATGTTCAAGCTCTGATTATTTTTAGTAAATAAAATTTATATACTCGGAAACTACATATATATTTGTACAAAGTATGATCAAGAAAATTTAAATTTGATAAAAATTTGATATATAAAGCAAAAGATTAAGAATGATTTAAGTTGATCATGTGAATAGTGGACGAGAACCTTTGAATGGAACGGAGGTAGTATTATTTATTATAAATATATTGAAGTCTTTTTTACGTATTATATATAAGAATTAATTTCTTTTAGTTATATTTTATTTATTTATTTTGAGTTTACCAAAAAAATGTAAATATTTCACATTTATATTTGGGAAAATGGAAATTAATAATCCAACATTTTAGGGGTCTTCATTCGTTGATCCCACGTTATCGTTATTATGAATAATCCAACCTTTGCACCTCATCTTTATTCGCTGGTCCCTGACCGGTTGATGACCTGCTATTCCAGGTTTTTTCATTTTCTTTGCAAATCATTCAACCATAAATCTGACATTTCACAAATCTTCTCCAAACGGTCCCATGCATGTATCATTTTTCTTCTTTTTTCTCTAAAACTTTTCCCTTTTAGTTTTATCGTCTTGACTCTTTTATGCTCCTTTTTTGTCTTGTTCTTATTTTTACTACTTTTCAATTTATTTTATTTTTTTCAATGTTTATGTATTCCATTTTTCCTTCTTTTTCTTCTTCCCGTTTATTATTTCATTTTCATTTTTATGTATTTTTTCAAATTAATTTCCTTATAAAAGATCTTTTTCTCACCGTGCTAACTTTTTACTTTATTTTCTTTTTACTTATACTTATTTTCCTTTTCTTACCTTTATTCTACCACTAATATATTTTTGAGAAAAAAGCTCCAAAATAAGACTAAACTAATTACTGAATGCACAAATAGGACTATGTTATGTATCTTCCCAACATAGGACTAAACTAATTACTGAATGCACAAATAGGGTTGGGTTTTTTTTCTTTTCATTTTGCAATTTTTTTTTCAGTTTTGTTGTTATCCCTCGACCCCCCCCCCCCCACCCCCCACCCCCCAAACCTCCCCAAAACACTCAGCCCTACCCTAGAAAAAGAAAAAAAATTGAAAAAAAAAAAAATTGACCCAGGCTTGGCCCGAACCACGGCAACCACCTGGGCTGGTTCGCCCAAAACTGGGCCCGAGCCCGGCCCGCCCGACCCACCCAAACGGGCTAAAATCCCCGAACCGGCCAACCGGTTCCAGTCCGATCCAAGCCTGCACAGTAGCGGGCCGGGCCGGTTCTGGGCCGGTTTAGTCGATCCCTACCTAATATAAACAAATATTATACTCTGTATTTGTTTATATTAAATAACTATATGATAGAATAAAGCAAAATGATTCACTAAACTGTTTGCGCTTCTTTGTTATGAATCAACGATCCGTGAATGCAATTTTCGACGCGATTTTCAATATTGATAGGGATTGACCCAGGCCGGTCCGGTTCCGGGTAGGGCCCGAGAAGGCTTTTTTGGCAGATTGTGGGGCCCGAAACTGGCCCGGGTTAATACCGGGTCCGAGCCAAACCGGGCCGGGCGGTTCGGGCCGGGCCTGGTTCAATTTTTTTTTCAATTTTTTTGCTTTTCTAGGTTAGGGTTGGGTGTTTTGGGGGGTGGGGGTGAGAGGGGGTCGGGTGTTAATTAGAAACCAAAAAAAAATTGAACTTGACCCAAGCCCGGCCCGGCCCGGTTAGGCCCAGACCCGATATCAAATATTAAGATATTAAGAGTGATTGTTGACCAAGTGAGTATAATAGGTGGACGGGGGAGTATAATACTAACGATAGTAAAATATATATGAACAACAATGTGACTATAAATTACTGTGTATAACTTTTATAGGCACTGTGATATAAAATTGAAAAACAATTATAGTCACTAAAAGTAACGGAATACAAAGTTACATTTCTATCCACTTTTTATTTTTATTATATATTTTGATTCAATGCTAATAATAACTATTGACGATATGATACTAATAAGTAATAACAATAAATATAATAACAATGATGGCTGATATTAATATTAACATTACAAAAACATAATAACAATATACCATCGATCAAATGAGAAGATTCATATCAAATCAGAAATGTTCAGAATAATACCAGAAAAATTCAAAGCGGATCAAAATAATTCATATTGATTCAAATAATACCAGAAAGATTCACATCTCATCATAAACATTCAGTTCAAATTATTCCTTGTGGAACCAAAATGTTCTCTACGAAAGTGGGGACAGAGTTGCTAGTGCAAAGCAACTGGAAAAAAGTATTACCTCCCTCTCATAAGACCTTACCAAGTTTGTGCTAGGTGTGAAAAAGAAAGGTAAAAATTGTATGATTGGGAAGTATGAAGAGGAGAGAAATAAGCAAAATCACAAATTAAAGGAAAAGTGACAATTTTGGACAAATAAAAAAACAAAAGTTTGCAAAGTCCAAAGAGATGGGGGGTAAGTATCAAATGTAAATAAAAACTCAAACAATAACATTTTCATCAGCATTCATCATTATTACCCCAGTGCCGCAAAGGATCCCACCTACAGTGAGGTAAGGGGGTCGGATGTACGCAGTCTTACTCCTGTAATAAAGCACAGAGAGATTGTTTCCGAATGACCCACAGTGAAAATCGCGTTGAAAAATACATGGACTCACGGTTGCTTCACAATAAAGAATAAAGAAGCGCAGACAGTTTAGTGAGCCATTTTGCTTTAGTCCATCATATTCTCAAGTCAAAAAATAGTGAATCTTTGACTCCATTGCAAATGATGGAAAACTCAAACAATAACATTGTACAATACAAAATTGGTATTACATCTATAATTATTTACAACAGAGAATTGCGTAGAAGATTACCAAATTACCAATTGAAGAGTAAGAATTCTACTAGCACCAACATTATTGACTTGTTCTGTTGATGACCAGCAGATAACAAATTGATAAAATGGTGTCTTAGGTGTTCTTCCTTGCAGCATAAGAGCGATATGCAGCCAATCCAACTATACCTACACCAGCCGCAACTGCATTTTGAATTGACACAGTCAAAGAGATCAATGCAAATACAGAGAAGGATGCTAATCAACATCTGTTGGATAGTGCTTCCTTCGTTCTCAAACTATAATTATAAATGATCATTAATGAATATTTGTGTTTTTTAAGAGAATTATTTTTTTATCATTTGAGAATTTAAAGTAACAAGCAAAAAGAGATAAGTATGGAAAGACAAGCATATTATAACTATTTGGATGTCAGATATTCGAAGGGATATGTTATTGAGGGCTTAGTTATATAACTATATATACTGATACAAAAGGTGCTACATACGAATACATTCAATGGGATTCAAATTTACATATATGATCACCCACATTATGTTAATCTTTCATTTATATAGAATTTCAAACATACAAAGATGTGTGGTGTGAGTATGTGAATGCGTGTGAGTATTAGACTACTCTCCAAAAAGTTCCCCTTTAAACCAATGCAAAACAGAGGTCATTTTACTATGTTTACATTTATTAGTTTGCTACATGGATAGTTTTTCGTGAACGAAATGGTTTTAGTTAAAAAACAATTATTCATGATACCTGAGGCAAACATTAGAGAGCGGTTGACAAGCTGTCGGTATCGTTTCTGGTTGCGTCCAACTTCAGTTTCAGGAACACTTGAATGAGGATGTTCGGCTGCATTTACAATTCGACTGAAAACACTATTCAGGTCCCTCTCCTTCACGCTCAGATGAATAGGCGAATCAATACCAAAATTTTGGCATATCTGGAAGCAAATTAACAAGCAAATGCACATCTAGTTTAGAAAGCAATGTTTTTATCACATTTTTGTACGCAGAAAATCTTCAAAGTGATTAAAAGACGATACCAATGTTATTAAGGCTAACCAGGAAATTTTACACCAATATCACACACTACATAATAGTGTTGTAACAAACAAAGAGATGCTTATACCTTTGCAGAATCTTTTATTGCCATTGGATAAGAATCCAAGTCATCTTTTGCAGCAATGAAAAGACATGGCACACTGAAGCCACTAACTTCCCCTTGCCTCGCTACATCCATGAGCAATTCAGAGCTTCTTTTTAGAGAATATTCATCTGAGCTGAAGAACAGATGAATCCAAAGTGAATATGCTATGAAATTACATCTTACTATCTTGGAATTACAACAACAAAATGTTAGCAATATGTTCAGAAACTGTAAGTTTATTTGTTAGTTTATCTAATTTAATAGTTGTTGGAAATAATTTTACCTATACTTTAAGTTTGTTAGTTGGTAGAGCTTTATTAATATATTTCAAAAGTTTGGGACACTTAAAAAACTAAATACAATGAAAATTAGTTTCTCTTGTTTTAAGTAGGACTTTTTAATGGAAAAAAAATAAGTTTTCAAATAGGACATTTTTTAGACAAGAGCAATTGAGTGGATATGAGTAGTATAGGAAAAGTGCAAGATGTAAAATAAACTCTCTGAGAACCAAATGCAGAATTCAATCCATTCATGGCCATGCAGCAATCCAATAAGTGTGGTTGCACATTCCAATAGGAACATCAGGAACGTACTTGTTTTTGTACTCTTAGAGTAGTATATGTTTGGTCTAGCATCTAGTAGGCATTTTTGATTTACTGAAAATATTGTGTATTAGTGCATTCAATTTTCCATGCCCTCAAAACTAAATGGTATCATATTCTCACATACTAATGAAGTTCAGCCCATATGCATGAACTGAAGTGAACTAACCAAGATGTGATTAGTTATGATAAAATAGCATTTGGCACCCACCTATCATATACAAACACTGCTATGTCACAAGCTGCCAAAGACTCCTTAGTAGATAACATTTTTTTTATTCCATCTTCTGGAATCTCTCGAAGTATAAGGGTTTTTTTAATTCCCTGCATTAAAATGCAAATCATTCGCCAATCGCCATTCATGTTATTTCAGTTGCAATGGAATGATAAAAAATATTCACTGACAGCTGCAGTTGTGATCCATAATCATATCGATTGCAAAATTTGCTCAAGACAAATGACAATATTGAAAGAGAGCTCACCCCGGGACAGTCAACAGCATTGACAACAAACCGCTCTTCAGTTGTAGGTACATACTCATCAGAGAAGGGCCTGTACTTTATCACATCAAAATTTATAACATATGAATTAGTTGTATTATACTAAATATTATATAATCATATTATATAATATATCTCCTGGAAGTACAACCTAACAGAAGAAATTAATTAGCTATAGGTCCATTTCTGCACCTTCCTAAAAATGATTTCAATAAAGAGGACTTTCCAGCTTGCTTAGGTCCGAAAACAAAGCACTGGTAAACATTCCTATCTGATTGTTGCTTCTTACAGTCAACCGATCTCCGCCTAGTAACACGTAGTGCAGATGCTGCATCACAGTTATACCCAATATATGTTAGGTTGGCCAAACTTTGTGATGGGTCCAGTGATGTCATAAGCGCCCACTGCAATAAATGCGAGGAAAATGATCAGGAAAATGCCCAAATCACATAAAATCATAAAGATAAAGATAAAAATAAAACATTACCAATAGTCCAATACACAAGCAAGGACTTTACACTTGTTACATAACCAAGCATTGTAGATATATATAATGGCAAGCATAACATGAACATCCCAATGCCTCTCCAATTTGTATGTTCATTAAAACAACAGGACACTAGCAAAAAAATGGAGCCGCTACTTGGCAACCTCATTGGTACATTATCCAAAACAAAGGATGTTGAAAATAGTCAATTACTCCAAACACACTATAAGTCGATGGGTTTTTTACTTTTAGTAATGTGTGCCCAAGGACACATGAATATGCTAACAAAAAATTGTGGTGTTTCACTTTCAAGTTTCAAGAAAGGATTTGATAATTTCAAGTGAGAGAAATAAGTGATTCAAAATCGAGACGATTACCAGTAAAATCATAGTCATCATCATTACCGATGATAGTTTAAGATAACTATAAGCATTAAATACTCATTAATTACTTCTTATCATACGTCCCATGGGCACAATTTAGAAATCCACTAAATCAAATATGTATGCCATAAGGTTTATTATAAAGTGCGAAAACAGGACATGTTTTTACTACTTCATACTGAGTACAGCATGCATACCAATTATTTACAGTGGAAAAAAATGGTGGGTGTGCAGTCATGAGTCTGTTAAGTGTTTTCCAAATAACTTCTTCAAAGACATCTCTGTTTTCTTGATAATTTGACATTCATTTTTTACCAATTGAACACAGCAAGGAGATTTCATTAGCAAACAATGAACTTGTTTGATTCCATTGAGAAGAACAAGTTTTGGAAAGACTAAACATGAATACAATATCCATAGAAAGAGTATAATGACAAACAATACAACTAAGCATCAACACTTTTCCACAAGAACCTAGATTAAGACTTGAAAAGTGAAATGCTGATATCAAGGCAGAAACAATGTTGTGGAACTCATTAGAAGGTTTAAATTTGAAGAAACATCACTTAAGAACGATTACTTGGGGAAAAACAGACAGAAAATGTGTGAACAGTGCTCATCAAGGATGGCCTAAACTTTACCAACAAATATTCAATCTATAAGGGTAGCTGAGATACTAAACCTGAACCACTAAGGGTTACATACATTTTCTGCACCATTTCCTTTCAGTGTTGTTCACAAAAAAAAACATGCTTCCTTAAGGAAATAATTGTGTGGTTGATACCACCACTGTGAATCTATGGCATACAATTATGGGGCATTGAGAGTATATAGTTATATACTATTATAAAACTATGGTACACCGCAACTGACAAACCTAGCATAAGTCACACTTTGCACAGATAGGATATATGTACATACCAACAGAAAGAAACACACACTAAAGACATGCATAGTAATTTCTTTACGGATGTGCCCAAATTAGGATTCTATTTCTCAAAAAGATAAATATTTTATGAAAAAAGACATTAGTGCCCCTACTTTATGAGCATAATAAAGTAATACAGCAGGGACAAAAAATGGTCAAAAGAAAAAGTTGAATAGACTAAATATGTGTGAGCTATTCAAACTCGGAACTTAATCACAATAAGGGAGTATAAAGATACTGAACTTGCCAAAAAAAGTACTAATGAATAAAAAGAGGGAACCCAATGAATCAACATCGAACTGTGAAAAAGCATGTTCTTAGTTTTAAGAGGAAATGTCTTCGCATAACTTTGAGAGGGAAGAAGAGAATATGGGTTCCAATAATCCAAACCTCAGACAAGAATGCAGAAAGTGATAAGCCCCCCAATATAGTTCTTTCAACTGCCTCATTGTAGGGAGCTTCTTCCCAAGGACTGAAACGACAAACATAATGCAATATCAGAAAAGTGTTTATTAAGAAAGTTCTCTGATCATAAAAGTGGTACTGGTAAAGGAGTCCTACCTTTCTGGTGCTGTAGAAAACAGATCATCAATCTCAGAATTTCTAAGCACGTCATCCTATCAAGCAAAGAGGTAAAAACCAAAACTTAGGAATATAGCAAACCCATGGACATCTGTAAGAATTACCCTAACACAAAAAAATAGAACTGCGCATTGAAGAAAATTTTATAGTTTTATGATAAAAAATGTTTGTGTTGGGTGAACAAAAAGGTTTAACATAAACTTGGAATGTTTAAGAATCGCAAATGCATCACTGGAATGACACCAGTCTCCTGCAAGTCAAGGTCATAGTGTGTATATGTGTAAAATCATTGCGTGTGCACACACATATCAGAACCAAAAGATAGAATTCATACTTTATCATCATCAAATGTACTAAATATTCCCTTCAAGAACTCAACAGCTTCACTAGTCAATTCAATGCTCTGCAGGAAGCAAGAGCACCATCAGAAAGAAAATAGCAAATATGAACATGTCAATAAATGTGTTTGTGCTAGGGCTGCATGTATAATGCAAGGTTGTCCACCAAATTAATAGAAATTATGATGAAGACAAAAGGTTTAGTTTTTCTGATGTATGGGAATCAGTGAATCACTGATGGCTTCAAATGAAAGCATTGCATGGCCAATGATTGGATTTCAAGAATCAAGGACACATATGTCTCTATCTAGTTGACTAGTCCTAATGGATAGGCAGCTAAAATTATTTAATAAAATAACAAGTAATAAAACCATGTCTCTACAAATTAGGTCTTGTAACATTCAAATAAAATTCAATCATATTGATGGATATTTGCAACCAATCTATGATTAAGTACTCCTTCCCTCCTCAAGTCCAACAACTCGACAAGTAGAGAAAATTCAGGAAGGGAAAGTAGAACAAGCAACCTAATTTTACACTGTACTCCGTATTATTTATAGAATTCAAAAACAAGTCTAGTAAATGACTTGCCTGATCTGAGGCTTTTTTAAATGGAATAGTCAAGTAATCACCCCTCAGTTTAATTTCATCATTATACCCAAATTTCCTTAAGACTGTCCAAGTTGTCTCAAGCCGACCTTTTTCTATAAAGAGAGCATGAAGAAAAAGAAACCCTGTTAAAGTAAGTCCAAGATCGTTGACACCTGCTGGTAGCTTCTCCTGTACTACCCGTTTAACTCCTACTATTTCGGCTGGCTGGAGCGCTGCATTGAAACATTTGACCTGTTTACATAAACAGAAAAGTCAATTCATTAATAAGAGTGGGTGAGGGACAATTTACAATTTGAGAGAGAGAAAACACATTCATGATTATGATACAAGGCTTAAGTTGGTATACTAAAAGACATCAGAGCAAAAAACGACCTGAAACTCATTCAGCTCTTCATCATTGAGAGCACCATCCTCATCATGATCACAAAGGCTAAATATCCTTTTTAAGGCCCTAACACAACGAGGTTTAAGAGTCTGTGCTTCATGATCAAATAGAGGAGCTGTTGGATGAAGTACTGCTTTTTGTGCATAATAGATTACTTCAGGTACCTATGAAGAACAACAAAAAATATTTCATACTCTATGTAAAAAATACGCATGCAAGCTGGAAACATGGAACAGAAAGAACTTATTTTTGACAAACCTGAACCAAATTAGCTGCAGAACATTCTATACAAGTCTCAATTTCCCGAAACTGCTTCATGATAGGCGCCATGACCTGCTCTAGATTCATATGATGCTCCTCATCTCGCTTATCTAGCTTGCATCCAACAATAACAACAGGTGCTTTGATCTATCCATCCATTATTAATAAATTATGGTCATGTTCGTATATTAATAAATAAGTACTTCGTATAGCTTATTTTTCTTTTCAACTCATGCTGTCATGCATGCTATCTTGGTCGTTAGAGTTATTTAATTAATAAATAAATGGGAGTTAGAGTTATTTAATAAATGACGCATTGAAATTGATTATAGGGAGAGGAGCAAAAATAGAACCAGAAAATGTCATCTTGATCGTTAGAGTTATTTAATAAATGACGCATTGAAATTGATTAAATTTTCATTCCGACCAAGAAGAAAAGGCATCCAAATTGATTAGTAAATGAACCTCCAGACGACGAAATTCGTGAAGCCAGAAAGTGCTTAAGCGATTCAAGGTGGAAGGTTGATCACACGCATAGGTTAGTACAACTGAATCCGCTCGCTTCAATTCTTCAGCGAGCCTGCCCCTGCTCTCCAAACTAGATTGCATTTGCATATCACATTGAGTATAATCAATCATCAGCAAAGGCCACGTAAAAGAATGAAATGACTATAGCAACATTTGAAAGAACCTGGATGATGTATCAATGATTGTAACGGGAACGTTCTCAGGATAGAGATCTGCCGGTAGGCGAGTGGGAGGAAGGACTGGCGGAACATCTTCCGGGAAGGATTCGGACGCGGCCGCCGCGATGAGACTGGACTTGCCGGTTGCGCGGTCGCCGACGACCACCACTCGGATGTTTGTGCGGCCACCGGAAGTAGAAGCGCCAGGCATTTGATCAAAGAGACGCTGAGGTTGGCTCGGAGGGTGAGCGCGCGGCGAGAATTATATTGGCAATAGCTGACTAGCTGAGATGAAGTGAACCTTTTCGTAGGTTTCCTTTTTTTTGTTTTTTTTGTTTCCTAAGATTATGAGGAAGTCTAGATTTTCATTATTCATGAATAATTCAATCTTTTTACCACATCTTCATTCACCGGTTCTTGACCGATTTATGACCTGTTATTCCAAGATATTTTCTTATCTTTGCAAAACATTATGTGATCATAAGGTGGAAATTATGGTATAATATTTTGCAAAGATAAGAAAATAACTTAAAATAACAGGTCATAAATCGGTCAGGGACTGGTGAATGAAGATGTGGTGCAAAGGTTGGATTATTCATGAATAATAAAAAGGTGAAACTATTGTAAGAAGATCGCTAAAAGGTTGGATTATTAGTTTCCATTTTCCCTAAAAAAAGTTAAACGTCTCCAAGGGAGAAAACGTGTAGTAATTAAGTTAACTTGTATGAGATGGAGTAAATACTACACTATGTTGCATTTGATATTCGTAAGTACACAAACTCGAATTTTTAGTGTTAATTGAGTACACTCGTTAGATTTATACGTTAATATGGCTGAGTTGGATTACAAAATGCTGAGTAAGAAGGCGTAATCGACCACGATTATAGCGTCGACCTTCAGGAAGTCGATCAAAAAGGGGAAGTCAACCTTCGGAGGGTGACCTGTGATGGGCGTCGACTTGCGGGGGTGCATCGATCAAGGGGAATTCGACCTGCATGGGACTGGTGTCGACCAAGGGGCTGGGGGTGACGTTGACATTCAGGAAGTTGACCTATTAGCATTGTTAGCCAACTCAAACGTATTAACGTGTTAATCTAACGGGTGTACTCGATAAACACTAAAAACCCAAATTTGTGTACTTAGAAATATCATATGCAATATAGTGTAGTCTTTACTCCACTTCATACAAGTTGATGTACTCAATTGACTCTTTCCTCTATAGAGAAGGTTTATTAAAAAAAATTGACAATAATAATCTCACCTTTGTCCCGGACTTCTAATAACAAAAATAGGATGATACATCATCCCTGAAGGTTTTCCAGAACCGACCGAATAGTTATGTCGGAGGATGTAAAATGAGCTTTGATTTCACACTATTGGAAAGAGAGTGGGGCTCCATTTTAATTTCTAAGTCTTTACTTGGAGTTGAATCTAAGACATCTCTCTTGTGACACTCTCTTCCTATACTAAAGTAACTGTTAGTAATATTATTGTAAATCAGTTTTATTTTAGTAATATTTCTAAAAAAACTTCATAATTTAATGATGTGCCAATTCAGAGGTTAGAATTCACTCAAAAATGTCTCCTTTAATTCACTTATATTGTATGGAGTATGAAAGTAAAGATTAGGTGAAATTGTAAAGTTAAATTGAAACAAACATTATACTTGAAAATGCACACATCATCACCATAATGGAGGTTTAGAGTTACTTTTTCAACAATTGTCATATCGAAACTACTCTTTGTTTTTTCACAAATTATTGAAGGTTTCCACGAATACATTTTATAAATTATTACATTTACATATATAGTTTTCATATTTATTATTTATGCATTAACTTTTCTGCTACATAGATAACATACCCATAATACACATGCATCTTGTAATAAATTATTTTTACTACTTCAATACTTCATTGACATAAAAATGATACACATATACTCAGTATATTTTATAAAAAAAATCAGATCACAAAAAACAAAATATTAATCGTTAAGAATATAAGTGCCATTATGATCCGATTCTTGTAAGTCATGGCTGGTTAAATTTGCTTAAATCTATTCTAGTGTGGTATTTTATGTGAGTATTTTACTACGATTCATGTCTAATTTGATTTGTTTAAAATTGATCTGGTTTAATTTCATGTGTTTTTTTATGTATGATCGCATCTGGTTCAGGCTATTCTGAAACTGAAATTAGTCCAACTGAAAATATCTTAGTATACTTCGAACATTACTACTACAGTATTGCCATGTTTGTTTATCATAATCTCTACCATATTAATATCATCATAAAAGTTATATTCATTAATTAATCAACAAATATACATTAACTAACTTGCCAACAATTTTTCACTTATTTAGGAGGGAAATTACTAATCTATTTGATTCTTCACCATATATATATATATATATATATATATATATATATATATATATATATATATATATATATATATATATATATATATATATATATATATATATATATATATATATATATATATATATATATTATTGTTTGATGCATTTTTGTAAAAACTACTTGATGGAGTATATGGCCTGGGAACCCCCGGTCCACAGACTCCTACTACGCAAATAAAGGCCCAACAGGCCCAGGAAGCACAACAGGCCCAAATCACAGCGCCCAGAGTACCAAGCGGCCCACAGTGCGCACCAGGGGTGCCTTCGGCCCCCTGGCCGAAGGCTCCAATTCTCACAGGATAGCCAAATCGGGAAAACAAAGTTACTGGGAGAAAACGGCGAAAATCAGTAGCCCTCGGCACCTAGAGCCCTCGGCACTAAGGAGGTCCCCGGTACTCAGAGCCCTCGGCTAGTCATCTACAGCCGAGGGCACCTTTTCCGACATGATATCCGCTCCACATGCGTATAGATCACCGTACCAGGTACGACGTCACATCCAACAGCCGCATTAAATGTGGCCACATGCGGTTGCCAGCGCCAACCAGTTGAGGTGACCCCTCGGCCAATGGATGCTTGACACGTGTCCCTATCCGGCATTTATTGTTGCTATAAATAGCACCCCATTTCCCCGTTGTAAACCACGCTGAAAACGCTGAATACATTTTCTAATATACTCTCTCTCTCTACTTACTTACTCTGACTTCTCTCTAGTTATTCTCCGCAATAACCCCTCGGGTAAGCTACCCCCCGGGTACACTATCCATCATTTGGTGCTCTCGTTGAGAGCCGAACAATCAAGTAAGAAACCCTCCCCCTCGACCAAACACAAAACACCCAGCTAAGATGGTGAGAACAACTCGTGCCAACTCCAAAAATGTAGAGGACAGGAACCTGGCCCTCAGCGAGGTCGACGTCCCCGAAGCCTCTAACAGGGCTCCCGGGGGCGGCGTCATCGCCGGGTTGGACCAGACGGCTGTCGACCTACGCCAGCAGATTCAACAAAATGCCCCTGATGCCCGCCTCGGCATCGAGGCCAAGAAGAAGGACCGGAGCGAGAATCAAATTAGCCCTCCGGTCATCACAATCGACGTACAATCGGCGCTCTCCGCCTTCATCCAGACGCTCACCCAGAACCCGGGTGCCTTCGACACTTTGGTTCCCCTCCAACCTCAGGTCGGGGAGAATATTATGCCTCCCCCTCATCCACAACCCCTCGGTAACCCGGTCCTCCGGATTGGGAACTCCGAGGGGGTCGTGGCCCAAGATACGGCCTCCCAGGAAGTCCAATCCCGGGACCACCAAAACATAAACAAAGAACAACTCCGGACCTCCACCCTCGAGAGACTCGGAGGGGCGCAAGACCACCGAGGGGTCCAAGACCGCCTCGGGGGGGAGGTGTTCCTGAGGCCTCAGGAAAGTGGTGGATCCGTCTCCAGGGCCAATGAAAGACGTCCCCCTCAGGACAAAGACAAGGCACCTCTCCATGCCAACGACGCCCGCCACCAAATCAACCAGGCCCACTCAGCCCGCGTCCATTCGCAAGGGGCGGAGGCCCTCCCGAAGGACCCCTGGGACGAAATCATTGCGGCCCTCCAGCGCCGGCTTGACGAGATGGAGGCCACCAAAGCACACGCCACCGCTTCTGCCCCTCATACGGACCTCAACTATGAGGCGATGTTGGCCAATATGGAGGAAGTGCAGAAGAAGATAGTCGAGGGCTCCGGGGGACCCACCATACAGCTCTGGACCCGGACGCCATTTACCCTAAGGGTATTGGCGGCCCGGATCCCGGAAAAATACCGAGGGCAGCTCATCAAGCCCTACGACGGAAAGACTGACCCCAATAGCACTACAGGAGGTATCAAAACAGTATGATGATGGTGGGGGCATCAGATGAATATTTGTGCCACTGGTTCCTCTCCACCTTAGAGGGGCCGACTTACGAATGGTTCAATCGATTGCCCGAGGGCTGCATTGACTCATGGCAAGAACTCGCCCAGCGATTCTTGACGCAATTTGCGGGAAGGCGCCGCACAAGAAAACACTTCTCCCACTTGCTAACAGTGAGGCAGAGGAAGGAAGAGACCCTTCGGGACTTCCTGGAGCGCTGGAGAACGGAGGCTGATAAAGTTGATGGCGCTGACGACGGGACCCTCCTGGCCCTCCTACAAACAGTACTCCGCCCTGGGAACTTCTCAACGAGCCTCATCATCGAGCCTCCCCGCGTTTACATAAGGGCCCTACAGCAGGGGGACCGGTACGCTGAAGCCGGGGAGGTGGGGAAATGCCACCACGTCCCGGATCAGCAGCGCCCTCGGCCAGACGACAGAGGTAACCGGGGGCCGGGGGCTCCCCGCAATCATCCTAAGGATCCTACTGTTAGTATATATGTCCTAGCGACAATCATTTCTTTAAAGACATATGTACTTAATCACATTTAGTTTTTATATTGGATATATACACGGTATTGCACTTTATGAATGATTGTTTTCGATTGTCAATGTTTTATTCATAATTGTGTTCCCTTGGATTTATGTTGTCAATAAGTAAGTGGGAGCTTATATGATATAACATAAGGTCCTAAAATAGCCCCAATCAATGATCATCAAGAATGGGATATTGATGATATACGATAAGATTGGTATGTGGACTGCATCATACTTTTAGAAAGTATAGTTGATCTCACGACTATGAGTTCCTGTAATTCATGATGGTCACATAGATATTTTAGAGAATATTGGCATACCCACCGAGAAACCATTTGATAAGTTCTATTCATGTGTCTATGGGATTATCGGCGTATAGAGTAGTGTAATAGTCCTCCGACTTGAGGTCAATACGTACTACATGTGCGGAGTGATGTACTTTGATCATGACCAACGCTTGCACTCCAATCGGGGTAGATACGGCATGTGTTGGGTGCATCACGAAGCACATGAAGTAGTAGTTGAGCCAAGAAAGGATTCATTCCTCATAATAGATTAAGAGAGAACATTCTACTTCTCATATCTAGATGGATCATAAAGTCATTGGCCAATGCAAAGATATATTCGTTTTGGATATCGAATATGATCGTTATGGATCCTCTAGAAAGATTGAGAGACAGAGACTGAGTTATTGGGATAGACACTATATCATGTTCTAGACTTAGTTGAATGTTCGCTGAATGAAAGGACCGTATCACTATAAGCTCTATATTACAGGGAGTTTGTATAGTCCTCGCAAACGTCCTTATATATTAAGTTTGTCTGGAGAATCGTCTAGGGATTCGCTAAGACCTTCATTTGATTAGTGCTTAATATATAAGGCCCTATGGGTCACACAACAAGTGATTATACCTTCCGATTGAATTGTTAGAAGGAATTAAATATTATTAATTGGATTAAATAATATTTAATTCGTAATACTGAAAATGAATTAAATATTAATTAGATTAAACATATTTAATTCATGAAGTTGAAGGAGAGTTCTATTTGATAGAATTAATTAAGTAAGATAAATTAGATTTATCATACTTAATTAAGATGTATTTATTATTAAATAAAGTAGATATTTTCTTTTGTAATTTGGAATTAAAAGAAAAGTAAATAAAATAAATATTAATACATAATAATTAGAAAGTGGCGTGCAGCCACATCTCAATTATTATTATTATTATTTTGTTTTGTTTTATCTACTTATTTAATTAATTAGGAGTATTGGTCCTAGTAGGATTAGAACTCATTAATTAGAAAGACTTTCATTGTGATTGGGAAACTAGTTTCGAACTAGTATAAATACATCCTTCTCCTTCATAATTTGTAGACCAGTTTTCAGACTCAGTATTAACAGTTTATTTCCCTGCGAAGAGATTTCCTAGCCTTTCTCTTAGGGAGATCTAACCGTTCTTTTGGGAAGGAGAAATCACGTGGATACCAAAGGTCAAGGATTATCACCGCTAGGCTGGAAGATCTGTAAGTTCTAACTCAGATCTGTTATTATTATCATATTCGTTATTTTGTCATAATCAGGGAAGATCTGTTTGGAAAAATTTTAAACTTCCGCTGCCGTACTTTCGAGGTACGTTACATCAATTTCCCAACAGTGGTATCAGAACCAAACTGATTCGAATGACATTATACGAATTGTGGTTAATATTTTCGTGGATGAAAATACGTGTTTTTCAGAAAGCATTCTGCCCTGAGTTGTTTTTAAAAGAATTACTTCGATCTGTTTAACAACAAATTAAGAACCGTGTGTGCACATGTTTAATTATCTAATTCATTTTAGAAATTGGAATTAGAATCTAAATTCTGAAAGATCGCCTAGCAACACGGAATACAATTTTCTTCTTTTTCAATCTGCTAGCATTAATTGTTATTGGATTTTGGAGATCTGCTAAAGAAATCTGCAACTTCTTTGAACAACTTAACATCCGTCACATGAAGCTTTAGAAGAGTCTTTATCATCTCTAGATGACCTCTTTCTGCTACAATCTTTTGGAGGAACTCCCAACCGCCATTAATGGCGGATCGAGGTTTCATAACTCTGAAATCAAGAGACAGTCACACGGATTCAATCTGCAAACCGCAGCGACTGTGACAAGCTCCACTGTGAGCGGCGACTTCCATGTAGCAGATTCGATTGGCAAAATCTGCACCTGTGTTAATTGGCGACAACGAACTTGGCCGTTTTGATCGTTACATCGTTTTTGTTTTATGATTGGGTCTGAAATTGAGAATTAAATAACCTACAGGGGCCTTTTGCAATTCCTAAAAGTCCCAAGTCATTTAAAAACCAGAGACGTGCGTGCTGCGGTATCGTAGGTGAAGTAGCAATACTGTTTGAGTGGACTTGGTCCCCTTGTGTAGTATTATTTTACACGGAGTATTAAAATGTCCTTTTCTAACTAGGAGAAGTAGTCAAATGTTAAAATTGGTCTTATTTAATTTGATTAATGATCTTAGATTAGTTAAGTTTGATTTTAACAAATTTGATTTAACCCATTGTTATATTATAATCGTAATTTCAAGCATGCTTTTACTTTAATTGTTAATTATTGTATATGTTATAAATTAGATTTATATTGCATGCTTTAATTTTACATGTTTAAGTTAGATCTCGTTAACATATTATTTGATAATATGTTTTAGCATCTTGATTAAGTAGTTTAATACCCCGCTAAACGTTCCCCATAAATTAAAATTTAAGTCTTATCTAGGATAATGACATCACCCTTCATAATTAAATTAGTAGAAATATTTTTTCGTTGAAGAATATTTCACCCAAGTGTTTATTCCATTCGACAAAATATAGAACTAATTTATAGATACATATATTTGTGATCGTGTGATGGTTTTGACTTACTTAAATTAGCTCGAGTCGCCCAAGCGTCAGTGTTAATTTAGGGATGTCGATCAATTTGAAAAATTGATCAACCAAGAGTTACTTTGATGCAATTGGTCTAGGGACCTACCCATTATATTATTGTGGTGATCAGCCCAAGCTGGGACTATAATAATATGAATGTGGATCTTGGCCACTACGATTGTAAAAACAATCTATGTTCTTTTTATTGGGGTCAAAGAACATGAAAAATAGTGGGAACTAAATAATTAAAAGTCCATATTATTTAGTTAACTAGATGTGATCATAGGAATTAATATATGATTTTAATTCCGTTCTATTTGAACTTCTTTAGGCTTTTTAGGTATGTCGAAATTATCATTGAGAAGTATCTGGAATACAAATAATCTGATTGAACCAAACTTTCTAGACTTGGAACAAAATATGCGTTTCGTTCTTAGGCAAGAAAATATTGAACATGTATTTGATACATGTGTACCCAAGATCCTTGATGTTAGTTCTTCTGAAGTAGCCATGTTTGACAAGGACATTCAGAAGAATCACGTTGCTGAGGTACCAAATGATGTATGTCTCTATTGCAAAGAGACAGGACATTGGAAGAGAGATTGTGAGATATACATGACTAATCTAGTCAAAGCACCGAGTGCTTCTAGCTTAGGCATTTTTGTCATTGATATTAATATGTCTACAACTAACTCTCACTGTTGGGTATTAGATACGGCTTGTGGCTCACACATTTGCAATAGTGTGCAAGGCCTAAATGACAATAGAGCAGTTAGGCTGGGTGAGATTGACCTACGTGTAGGAAATGGAGCAAAAGTTGCTGCTGGACGTGTAGGGACTTATATATTAGATTTACCCAGTGGTTATAGATTAGAACTAAATAATTGTTATTTTGTTCCTTCTATAACAAAGAACATAATTTCCATTCCTATGTTAGACATTGAGGGTTTTTCTTTTCATTTTGCTAATAACACTTGTTGTTTTTCACAAAATGGTATTGTGTATGGAAATGCTCCTCTTATGAATGGTTTATATGTTCTTAATTGTAGACATGACATATTAAATGTACAAAATAAAAGACCAAGGTTAAGTAATCTGAAAAATACCACATATCTTTGGCATTGTAGGCTTGGTCATATTAATGAAGCCAGAATAGCAAGGCTAAGTAAATTAAATTACTTAACGCCATTTGATTTTGAATCATATGGTAATTGCGATTCGTGTCTCTCAGCTAAAATGACGAGTAAACCTTTTCTTGGAAAAGGACTACGGGCCAAAGAAGTGCTTGAATTGGTTCACACAGATGTGTGTGGACCATTCCCAACTCAAGCTAGAGGAGGTTTTTCTTACTTCATCACGTTTACTGACGATTTCTCTAGGTTTGGATTTGTGTATCTTATGAAACACAAATCAGAAGCTTTTGAGAAATTCATGGAGTATAAGGCTGAAGTAGAGAAGCAACTTGACAAGAGTATCAAGACTCTACGATCTGATCGTGGAGGGGAATACTTGAGTAAGGAGTTTCTCGATTACTTAAAAGGTCAGGGAATTCAGTCACAATGGACTCCTCCAAGAACACCTCAATTGAATGGTGTCTCTGAAAGGAGAAATAGAACCTTGTTAGACATGGTTAGGTCCATGATGAATTCCACGTCTCTTCCAACATCTCTTTGGGGGTATGCATTGCAAACTTCGATATACATTCTGAATAGAGTTCCATCTAAATCAGTGCAAAAGACACCATATGAGTTATGGTGTAATAAGAAGCCTATTCTTTCACATATTAAAGTGTGGGGTTGCCCTGCTTATGTAAAGAAATTGCACACTGATAAGTTAGGAGCTAGAAGTGAGAGATGTTATTTTGTGGGGTATCCTAAAGAAACTAGGGGATATTATTTCTATCATCCTGAGGAACATAAAATCATTATTTCCAGACAGGCACGATTCCTAGAAGAAGACTTGGTCTTCAAGGAATTCAATCGTGAGAAGATAGTACTAGAAGAAATTCAAGAATCACAAAATAACATAGAGGATGAAGACTTGTTAGATGGTCAAAACAAGGATTCAGTGGGAGGATTAAGCGGAAGTATGTCCCTAGGAGGATATCCTTCAGCTAGTGGGAGTAATATAGGAAGCACCTCGCACCAGCAAAAGGTTCCTATTAGGCATGAAAGAAATGACATGGTTGTCATTCCTTCTGCACCTACTTCTCCTTCTCTGGAAACACTTAAAAGTGTAGCACCAGAAAATTCTCCGAGCATTGGACAGTCCAATGCAAGAGAACCTCTTCACAATCAGAATGAGCAGCCTGAACAATCGCAAAATATTCAACTTCGTAGGTCTACTAGGATTCGTCATGAACCAACTAGGTTTGGCTTCCTCATGGAGGATCATGATGATGTTGAAATTCCTGAGAAGGATGAACCTAAGACTTACACTGAAGCAATATTAGATATTGATTCAGAGAGGTGGCAAGAAGCCATGAAATCTGAAATGGACTCGATGTATATCAATCAAGTATGGAACTTGGTTGACTTGCCTGTTGGGGTTAGACCCATTGGATGCAAATGGGTTTTCAAGAAGAAAATTGATGCCGAAGGCACGGTGCAAACATACAAAGCTAGGCTAGTGGCTAAAGGTTATAGTCAAAGAGAGGGAATTGACTATAGTGACACCTATTCGCCAGTTGCAAAACTCAAGTCCATTCGAATTTTGCTTGCGATAGCAGCATACTATGATTATGAAATTTGGCAAATGGATGTCAAAACTGCTTTCCTTAATGGAAACCTCAAGGAGGAGGTGTACATGGTACAACCTGAAGGTTTTATATCCAAGTCAAATCCCAAATCAGTATGTAAATTGGAGAAATCCATATATGGGCTAAAGCAAGCCTCAAGGAGTTGGAATATCCGTTTTGATGAAGCGGTCAAATCGTTTGGCTTCATCAGAAGCAATGAGGATGCGTGTGTATATACAAAACGCAGCAAGGATAGCGTGGTCTTTATGGTCATATATGTTGATGACATTCTGATCATAGGGAATGATATCCCCTTATTGAAGTCCGTGAAAGAATGGTTATCCAATATCTTCATGATGAAAGATCTAGGTGAAGCCTGTTATATCTTTGGGATTAAGATCTATAGAGACAGAGTTAACAGGATGTTAGGTCTTTCACAATCCACGTATATTGACAAAATACTACATCGATTTAAAATGGAAGAATCTAAGAAAGGATTCCTCCCGATGGGTCATGGGATATCGTTATCAAAGAAGGATAGTCCTTCAACTGATGATGAGATCAAACGCATGAGAGGGATTCCATATGCTTCTGCAATTGGTTCAATCATGTATGCTATGATCTGTACTAGGCCAGATGTGGCTTATGCGCTTAGTATTGTTGGTCGATATCAAAATAATCCAGGAGAACGGCATTGGAGTGCTGTTAAGACTATTCTTAAGTATCTTAGACGAACTAAAGAATATTTCTTGGTTTATGGTGGACAAGAGAAGCTAATAGCATCTGGTTACTCTGACGTTAGCTTCATGACAGATAAGGATGACTATAAGTCACAATCAGGATATGTTTTTAATCTCAATGGAGCAGCAGTAGACTGGAAGAGTTCCAAGCAAGACACTACAGCTGATTCGACAACAGAAGCCGAGTACATTGCTGCATCAGAAGCAGCTAAAGTGGCCGTATGGATACATGAATTCCTCAAAGAATTAGGGGTTTTTCCAAATGATAGTCATCCAATAACCATTTATTGTGACAATACTGGTGCTGTTGCACAAGCAAAGGAACCAAGATGCGACAAGAGGAATGGACATGTGCCGAGGCGCTATCATGTGATTCGAGAGCAGATAGCAAGAGGAGAGGTTGCAATAGAACGTGTTTCCACTGAGGACAATTTGGCTGATCCCTTCACCAAACCTTTGAGCTGTGAGAAACATACTAGACATTTTGAGAATCTAGGTGTTAGACGCATTGGTGATTGACACTAGGCCAAGTGGGAGATTGTTAGTATATATGTCCTAACGACAATCATTTCTTTAAAGACATATGTACTTGATCACATTTAGTTTTTATATTTGATATATACACGGTATTACACTTTATGAATGATTGTTTTCGATTGTCAATGTTTTATTCATAATTGTGTTCCCTTGGATTTATGTTGTCAATAAGTAAGTGGGAGCTTATATGATATAACATAAGGTCCTAAAATAGCCCCAATCAATGATCATCAAGAATGGGATATTGATGATATACGATAAGATTGGTATGTGGACTGCATCATACTTTTAGAAAGTATAGTTGATCTCACGACTATGAGTTCCTGTAATTCATGATGGTCACATAGATATTTTAGAGAATATTGGCATACCCACCGAGAAACCATTTGATAAGTTCTATTCATGTGTCTATGGGATTATCGGCGTATAGAGTAGTGTAATAGTCCTCCGACTTGAGGTCAATACGTACTACATGTGCGGAGTGATGTACTTTGATCATGACCAACGCTTGCACTCCAATCGGGGTAGATACAACATGTGTTGGGTGCATCACGAAGCACATGGAGTAGTAGTTGAGCCAAGAAAGGATTCATTCCTCATAATAGATTAAGAGAGAACATTCTACTTCTCATATCTAGATGGATCATAAAGTCATTGGCCAATGCAAAGATATATTCGTTTTGGATATCGAATATGATCGTTATGGATCATCTAGAAAGATTGAGAGACAGAGACTGAGTTATTGGGATAGACACTATATCATGTTCTAGACTGAGTTGAATGTTCGCTGAATGAATGGACCGTATCACTATAAGCTCTATATTACAGGGAGTTTGTATAGTCCTCGCAAACGTCCTTATATATTAAGTTTGTCTGGAGAATCGTCTAGGGATTCGCTAAGACCTTAATTTGATTAGTGCTTAATATATAAGGCCCTATGGGTCACACAACAAGTGATTATACCTTCCGATTGAATTGTTAGAAGGAATTAAATATTATTAATTGGATTAAATAATATTTAATTCGTAATACTGAAAATGAATTAAATATTAATTAGATTAAACATATTTAATTCATGAAGTTGAAGGAGAGTTCTATTTGATAGAATTAATTAAGTAAGATAAATTAGATTTATCATACTTAATTAAGATGTATTTATTATTAAATAAAGTAGATATTTTCTTTTGTAATTTGGAATTAAAAGAAAAGTAAATAAAATAAATATTAATACATAATAATTAGAAAGTGGCGTGCAGCCACATCTCAATTATTATTATTATTATTTTGTTTTGTTTTATCTACTTATTTAATTAATTAGGAGTATTGGTCCTAGTAGGATTAGAACTCATTAATTAGAAAGACTTTCATTGTGATTGGGAAACTAGTTTCGAACTAGTATAAATACATCCTTCTCCTTCATAATTTGTAGACCAGTTTTCAGACTCAGTATTAACAGTTTATTTCCCATGCGAAGATATTTCCTAGCCTTTCTCTTAGGGAGATCTAACCGTTCTTTCGGGAAGGAGAAATCACGTGGATACCAAAGGTCAAGGATTATCACCGCTAGGCTGGAAGATCTGTAAGTTCTAACTCAGATCTGTTATTATTATCATATTCGTTATTTTGTCATAATCAGGGAAGATCTGTTTGGAAAAATTTTAAACTTCCGCTGCCGTACTTTCGAGGTACGTTACATCAATTTCCCAACACCTACCCCCTCCGAACTGATGACTGCCATCAGCTAAAAACGGCCATCGAAAGATTGATACAAGCGGGCCATCTGTCCCAGTTTGTCCAGGGCCCTCATTAACAGGGCCCCCTCACCAAGGGCCAACCCGAGGGCAAACTGCGAGAGCAAACGCATGGGTCAACCCCAACACCATCCCCCTCGGCAAAAAGAGGGAGATTGGGAACCTGGAAGAAGAGGAGGAGGAGTACCCCCGGTACCAAGAGAAGAAGCGCCACATCCTCATGATCACCGGGGGCAATACCGGGGGTGACTCTACAAGTCAACGAAAGAAGTGGGCTCAGTCACTTTATGTGGGGGAAGTCACTCATATGCCCCCAGTAAAGCGGCTGAGGGAGGAACCCATCATCTTCACCAACGCTGATCTCCCCCCAGTATTGTAACACTTGAGATTTAATTTAAACGGATTAATAGTACTACTTATACCAACAAGGTGCATCTCCTTTTAAGGAAGCTCATTAGCCAAGAACTCCAAAGTTAAGCGTGCTTGCACGGGAGTAGTCTTGGGATGGGTGACTCCCTGGGAAGTTTCTCAGGGCGCGCGTGAGTGAGGACAAAGTGCGCGAAAAAAGGCTAGTGGTGGTTTGTGAGGACAGTACTAGAGGTCTAGAGTAACTCCCTCGGGTCCTGGGGGCCGGGGTGTTACAAGTGGTATCAGAGCAACCCTGCAACAGTGTACTGATCCATTGGATATCGGGCGGGCACTTAGCGGGGCAAGATTCTGGGATTTGATTGAGATTGATTTATGGGCGCAACGAGGACGTTGCGTTCCTAAGTGGGGGGTGATTGTAACACTTGAGATTTAATTTAAACGGATTAATAGTACTACTCATACCAACAAGGTGCATCTTCTTTTAAGGAAGCTCATTAGCCAAGAACTCCAAAGTTAAGCGTGCTTGCACGAGAGTAGTCTTGGGATGGGTGACCCCCTGGGAAGTTTCTCAGGGCGCGCATGAGTGAGGACAAAGTGCGCGAAAAAAGGCTAGTGGCGGTTTGTGAGGACAGTACTAGAGGTCTAGAGTAACTCCCTCGGGTCCTGGGGGCCGGGGTGTTACAAGTATCCTCCCCACACAAGGATGCCCTCGTCATCCGGACAGAAATAAATGACACTATTATTCACAGAACTTACATTGACACGGGCAGCTCCGTCAATGTGATGTACCTCAGCACCTTCAGAGAGCTGCATCTGGAGAGGGGGTCCCTTCGGCCCATCAAGACCCCTCTTGTCGGCTTCACCGGCGACACCATTGATTCCGAGGGGGTCATAACCCTCCCGGTAATCTTCGGCGACGGCCTCCATAGAGCCAAGCTCGAAGTGGAGTTCGTCGTCGTCGACATCGAATGCTCCCACAACATCATCCTCGGCCGGCCAGCCCTCGAGGATCTCGAAGTCGTCATCTCCATGAGGCACCTCTGCCTCAAGTTCCCAGCCGAGGGGGGAATCGGTTACTCAAGGGGGAACCAAAAGCTTGCCCGTGCTTGCTACCTTCATGTTACAAGGAAGATTAGCAAGACGGAGTTCCGCGACGACACCATCACCGGAACTGTGGAAGCGGAGGAAAGGAGGCCGAGGGCTGAACCAGCCGAGGAGGCAGAAGACTTCGCGCTCGATCCGGCCAAGACGGAGAGAGTCGTGAAGATTGGAGCCAAGCTCCCCGAAGGCCTGAAGACCGGCATCATCAGCGCCCTCCGCGCCTACTCCATTGTTTTTGCATGGGGGCTGGAGGACATGGCGGGGATCAGCCGAAGGGTTATCACCCACCGCCTCTCGGTGGACCCTTCGGCCAAACCAGTACAACAGCGGAGGAGACCCCTCTCGGCCGAGAGGAGGGAATTTGTGAAGAAGGAGGTCGCCATGCTCCTCTCTATCAAGCACATCAAGGAGGTAAAGTACCCCTCATGGCTGGCAAACGTAGTCCTCGCACAAAAACCGCCCTCATTCCGCATGTGCGTGGACTACACGGATCTCAACAAGGCGTGTCCCATGGACCCCTTCCCTTTGCCAAATATTGATCAACTTGTGGATGAAACCGCGGGGTGTGAAATCATGTCATTCCTCGACGCATTCCGCGGATATCATCAAATATTCATGCATGAGGAAGACGCTTAAAAAACAGCCTTCGTGACTCCCGAGGGCATCTTCTGCTACCTTGTCATGGCCTTCGGCCTAAAGAACTCAGGCGCCACCTACACCCGGATGGTGGCCAGGGTATTTCAAGATGTCCTAGGGCGCACCATGGAAGCGTATGTTGACGACATGATCGTCAAGAGTAAGCAATCAGCAAGCCATGCTGATGACCTGAGAGAGATCTTCGCCATCATGCAGAAGTTTAGCCTTCGGCTGAACCCAAAGAAGTGTACCTTCGGCGTTCAGGGGGGCAAATTCTTGGGCTACATGGTGAGCCGAAGGGGTATCGAGGCCAACCCCGAGAAGATCCAGGCCATCATCAACATAGAGCCCCCACGCAACGTAAAGGAGGTCCAACGATTGACAGGCCGCCTGTCAGCCCTCAATCACTTCTTATCAAAATCGGCGGAGAAGTCCTTACCCTTCTTCCAGATCATGAGGAAAACCGGCGGTTTCCAATGGACTTCAGAATGTCAGGGGGCATTCGAGGAACTGAAACGGTACTTATCTTCACCCTCTGTGCTCTCTAAACCCAAGGTAGGGGAGATCCTGTACCTTTACTTGGGTGTTAACCCGGCTGCCATCAGCTTAGTACTCATCCGGGAAGAGGATGGCATCCAGCATGCCATCTTCTATGTTAGCAAGACCCTTAGGGAGGCGGAACTCCGGTACTCCCCTGTGGAAAAAACGGTACTGGCTATCGTGTGGACCGTCAAGAAGTTGGGCCACTACTTCCAGGCTCACCCGGTCCAGGTCCTCACTCATCAACCCCTCGGCGCTTTGATGAGGAGCCCCACCAGCTCCTCCCGAATGGTGAAATGGGCTGTCTTCTTGAGCCAATACAACATCGAAATCCGTCCTAGGCCCGCCATCAAGGGCTAAGCCCTAGCGGACTTCGTGACGGAATGTACGGTAAGATCAGCCGCGGACGAGGAGCCCTCAGCCCCTTCGGATGATTGGTGGACCCTCTATACCGACGGCTCGTCCGCCGTCAGGGCATGTGGAGGAGGGGTGGTTCTCATCTCACCCGAAGGCTTCCGGGCCTATTATGCAGTCCGTTTCTCCTTCAAAGTCTCTAACAATGAAGCTGAATACGAGGCCCTCCTCTGTGGCCTTCGGCTGGCCGCTAACATGAAGGCCCGACAAATTCACGTCAAGTGCGACTCCAAGTTAGTCGTCGGCCAAATCTTCGGGGAGTACGAAACCAAGGAAGGGAGAATGAGACAATACAAGGAGGCGGCCAAGGAGTTGCTTAAAGTATTAGAGGCACACTCTCTTACTCAAATACCGAGGGCTCAAAACTCCAAGGCCGACATTTTATCCAAGCTCTCGGCCGAATCCCCTGAGCACATCTCAAAGATCGCCAAATTGGAAGAACTCAGTCTCTCTAGCATACATGCTAGCCCCATCATGCACATACAACAAAGGCAAGGTGACTGGATCTCAGACATTGTCGCCTTCATCACCACAGGGCAACTGCCCGAGGATGAGGCCCATGTTAAGATGGCAAAGCTGAGGGCTCCCAGCTACACTATCGAGGATGGAAGGCTTTACAAAAGGTCCTACAACAGGACGTTACTTCGGTGCCTTCACCAAGATGAGGCCGAAGTGGCGATGGAGGAAGTGCACAGTGGCACTTGTTCAGCTCATTAGGGACCCTTCTCCATGTCCCGAAGGCTAATAATCCAGGGCTACTTCTGGCCTACGATGGCCCGGGATTGTGCAGACCTTGCCCGAAGGTGCTCGGCATGCCAACACTTCCAGAAAGCCCCCGGCAGGCCAGCGGTCAACTATGCCCCCATCAGCACATCCATACCCTTCGCTCGATGGGGCATAGACCTTGTGGGCCCTCTGCCGAGGGGTACTTCCAACAACAGGTACATCATTGTCGCCATCGATTACTTCACCAAATGGGTGGAAGCGGAGCCCCTCGCCAGCATCACTGAGGCCAGGTGCCGTCATTTTGTTCTCAAAAACATCCTCACCAGGTTTGGCGTCCCTCAGCAAATCATCTCCGACAACGGGACTCATTTCGAGGCAGCCCCCTTCTGTGCCCTCCTGGAGGCATGGGGCATCAAACACACCTTCTCATCCGTTGCCTACCCTCAGGGCAACGGTCAAGTGGAGAACGCCAACAGGACCTTGCTCGAAGGCCTAAAGAAGAAAGTGGAGGCCGAGGGGGGTGGCTGGGTAGAAGAGCTCCACAACATCTTATGGGCCTACCGTACCACCCCTCGGCGGGCAACTGGCGAGACACCCTTCTCCCTTTGCTACGGATTTGAAGCTAAGGCCCCCACTGAGGTAACTCTTCCAACCCGAAGGGTCACACGGTATGATCCAGAGGCCAATGACGCCAATATGGCCCTCGATCTCCACTCTATTTCAGAACGCCGAGAGCAAGCCTTCATACGCGCAGAGAACTACCGAAGGCAAGTGAAGAGTTACATTGACGCCAAGGTTCGCTCCCGGGAATTCCAAGTGGAGGACTGTGTCCTTCGAAGAAAGGAAGCTAGCCAACCAACCGAGGGCGGAAAGATGGCACCAAAGTTCGAGGGCCCCTACATCGTGGCGGCCATCATCAAACCAGGAACTTACGAGCTAAAACGCCTTAATGGGACTGAAGTCCCTAGGCACTGGAATGTACATCACTTAGTTAAATTTTATCAATAACATCAGAGCGGCCAAGCCCTCATAACTAGTGAATGTATTATTTTACGGCCCAAGGCTTAAAAATTCTGAAGAACGAAGGCATTTTGAAGACACCAAAAACATGGAACAGGGTTCTTACGAAGGGCCAAGCCCTCATATCACCCCCTGGCCCAAGGCCTTACCACAAGGAAGAACCCTCGACACCAAGTGCCGAGGGTAACAATACTATCACCTACAACAACAAAAAAGTGCCAACTGTCCTCAAATGGAGACCCCTGACAACTTTCAACAAATGGGAAGAAACACCAAGTGTTTCCACAGAAGACCCCTTGGTACCAAGTACCGTGGGTAAACGACACAATCACCTGCGATAAATAAAGGAAGAACACCAAGTGTTCCCACAGAAGACCCCTCGGTACCAAATACCGACGGTAGACAACACAATCGCCTGCGACAAATGAAGAAAAACACCAAGTGTTTTCACAGAAGACCCCTCGGTACCAAGTACCGGGGGCCGTACACCGAAACAAACACCAAGTGTTGTTTCCGAAGCCGTACCCCTCGAGGACGCCTATACCGAAGGCGCCACCTCTCGGTGCCGGCAACACGTAGTGCCCCCGGCCATTTGCAACCAGTGTGCAAATGAAAACCCTTCCCTGAAACGCATTCCGCGTCATTACCCCAAGGGTATGACAGGCACGAGAAATACCCAGGATTCGACTTTCAAAAATGGAACGCTTTCCGCGCCATTTCCTCAAGGGATTGGCAGGCATCTAAAAATGCCCAGTATTCGACTTCCAAATCGAAACGCTCCCCGCGCCACCACCCCAAGGGTGTGGCAGGCCACGAACTATGTCTAGTGCCGAGGGGACGACTTTCAAAACTGAGGCGCTTTCCGCGCCATCCCCCAAGGGGAGGCAGGCTACAGACCACCATATCTTGTACCCAGGAAACGACCCTCGATCCCCTCGAAAGGTTAACCCGAGGGGGGAGCTAATGGTGTATTCTGTTACCTCCCGATAGGCCAAGCCTTACCAAGAAACCAAGTTTCTTGAAACCTTCCCTTCACTATTCAAAAAAAAATGGGGTGGTGAAGGGGAGTAGACTCGGCGAGAAATCAATGAGTACATCACTCCTACAATTCACGAAAACATACCGAGGGCTCCCCATAAGAACGCCTTCGGTACCTGGAAGCTCATGAGCACAAAGGATACCATTCACAACAGACATCATCAACAAATGACTAAGTCCACTCAATGATTGCCTCCGGCTATACCTAAAACCGAAGGCTCAAATACTACAAAACATGGCAGGCTCAGTCAACAACAACTCAAAACGTCCCCGAAGGCTACTATATAACAAAGCTATCAGATGGTGGCCAAACCAAATCAAGAATCACCTCCGGCACCTCACTACATGCCGAGGGGATACATCCAGACAATTCCCGAGGGAGTCTGCCTTTTATGCTAGACTTGGATTACAAACTCTCCTATATCAACATCGGGGGGACATAACAAACAACCGAAGGCTTTTGTTACCACAGACCAACATTGCAAGACAAGGGGAGCTATCCTAAACCTGCAGAGTGTACATCCCAAGGGCCCCGCCCGAAGGCTAGCAATGGGAAATACTTAGAGAAAATAATCTAAGTCCTAAATACTTTGCCCCCTGTGGAGCCACCAGTCGACCAAAGGCATATCTGAGACAAGGTCCTCACATTCACCTGAGGGCTCATACCTCACACAACTACACTTAGAAATATTTTCTAAGTCCTACATATTTTGACCCTCGGTCAAATCTCCATGCAACCCGAGGGGCCATACGGTTGAAGACTTGGTAAAAGTATACTTAGAAAAATTTTCTAAGTCCTAACTATTTCTGGGCCCTCGGTCATACATCCAGTCAGGGAAGGGTACCCAATTACCGAAGGCTAGACTGCATTCAAACACTTAGAAAAATTCTTCTAAGTCCTAAACACCTCGCCTCCGGTTATCTCATGAAGGCTACACAGAACCAAAGGGAAAGAATTAGTCGGGGGCCAACAGATGAACAAACACTTAGAAATATTTCTAAGTCCTGAACGTTGGGCCCTCGACCAGAGGTTCAATTGACTAAATAGACCTAGTAGCCGAGGGCTACGAGAGGCACTATACTTGGAAGAATATATTCCAAGTCCTAAACATACATTCAGAAAAACGAAGGCATGCATTCAGAAAGGGCGAGGGCATACATTCAAAGAACAACAGTCAAAGGAAACGAATTATATACAAAAAGCCCGAAGGCAAACATTCATTCATCAAAGAAAGGAAAATTCAAATGTATATTACAAATGGGCCGAGGCCGAAGGCGTACAATATTCATTACAAACAAAAAAAGAGGTGTTCAAAAGCTGTTAAAGACAAAGATTTCATTCAGTTGTTGCCTCCTCGACAGGCTTCGAGGTGACCTCCTCCCCGATGGCAGCCTCGGCATCACCATCACCAGATCCCCCCATTATCATGGAGTCGTGGATCACATGCCTCTCTTCGCCCGGGGGGAGGGGGTTTCTTACGTCTGGCTGCAAAGCAGGAAGGCCGTACGCCGAGGGGTCGAACTCCTCGAGGGGGACTTTGAAATGCCTGGCAAGCCTTCGGTACACCAGATGCTGGGTGAAGAACTCGCCCCCTGGTAGTAGCTGTCGCTCCTCTCTGCCATCCAGTCGGCCCTGAGGCCCTTCACCCAGTCATCAACCGAAGACTCCACGACTGAAGCCACCCACTGCCGCCTGTCTTCGGTTTTCCAACCCTCGGCCATGAACGCGGCAACAGCCTCCTCTCGGGCTTTGGCGACGGCCTCGGCCTTGGCAAGCTCCGCCTCCTCGGCAGCTTTCTTGGCTGCCCCCTCGGCCTCGAGCCTGGCCTCCTCCGCAGCGGCCTTAGCCTTCAGCTCGGCACCCTCGGCAGCCTTCCGGAGATCTTCCTCCAGCAAGGCCATCTGCTTCACAGCGTCAGAGTTCTTCAGGATAAGCTCCTTCATCTCCCGATCCTGCTCCGCTTTCTGAAGGCGCCATTGCTCGAGTCTCTGAGCATGCTCCCCGAGGGCTACACAAGCCTGATAGACAACAGACGGAGGGGATAGATTAGTATGGACAACGCATTAAGGGTTAAAACACAAAGCGAAGGAGGAAACTTACAGCTAACGAAGATCGAAGGATCTTGTTCTCGAGGGCTGCATCATCGTAAGTCGAGAGGGCAGCCTTGTCCATTGTCGAGGTGATCCCCCTCAAGAAAGCCTTCGGCTCTGCTGAGCCATGTAGCACAGAAGCCCCCCGGGGCCAGGGAAAGCTGCAGAATCTCCCGGGGGAGGCTTCCCAAAGGAAGATCGTCTTGAGCTGTCGCCGCAGCACCAACCGGGGGATCCGGAGAAGGGTGATCCTCAATGATCACCAAGGGGGCATCCTGGCCGACAGTGCCCCCTGTACCCCTCTGCTTCTTAGCAGGTGGCTCAACCGCCTTGCTTCCCTTCTTCTTTTTGGTGGCACCCTCGGCCACCCCGGTAACTCCCTCCGCAGCAGAGGGCTCCGGAGTCTCCTTCTGAAAGAAGGCTTCCACAGGCTGCTGGACCGAGGGGTCCTTCTTTTGGGCTTGTGCCTTGCCCTACTTTTTCTTCAGAGCGAAAAGCTTCCCGACGTCCATATTCACACCTGCCAACAAAAAAAAGGTTGGACTGAAGGGCAAGAAAGCAAAAAAAAAAGGGAGAAAAAAAATCCTAAGTACAAAACAGGGAGCCCTCAGCTACTACCTCCTGCTCCCTCGAGAGCCTTGTCCAACACAGGATGATTCCCGTATGTCTCGCCGAGGAAGCGATATCTGCGGAAGCCGAGGGCGAAAAGCTCCTTGTCAGCAGTAAAGTCCTTAATGGACACTTGCTTCGTACGACCCTCCGGGATCTTGGCTATTATCAAGCCAGCCTTTTCTAGAGCAGCGTTCCCAACCTTCGGATGCCGACGGAAGCGATCCCGGAGTTCCATCGGGAATGGGCTCTCGGCAATTCTGACATAGCACCACCGTTCCTTCCAGCCTTTATTGGACGAGGGCGCTTCTGTGAACAGATTCCACCGGGCTATCTGCTGCAGATTGGCGAAGCCCTCGGTGTTCGCGTGACCCCCTCGGTAGAGGTTGGAAAAACAAGTCCAGGCTGGGGGTCACCCCTCGGGCCCGGCAGAGATTCAGAAAACCCACCACGTAGGAGTGGCTATTGGGCGTCAACTGGCAAGGGACCAAACCCACATACCGAAGGTATTCCCGAAGGAATGGGTGTAGGGGGAACCGGAGCCCCATTGATACCGACACGATGTGCACGACGATGCAACCCTCGGGAGCCCGGGAGAGCACATCATCAGGACCTGGCGCCACCACCACAGCCGAAGGCCCCACGTGCAGCTGAGTCACGTACAGATCTTCCCTGTCAGCCTTCGACCCTATCTCGAGGGCAGCAGTATTCAGCTAGGAGTACCCCTCGGGCACATCGATGGGCTTCCCTTGATCATCAACGATGCACTTCTTCTTGGGAGCAGCTTTCTTCCTCCTCCTCTGCGACTTGTACGGCGAGGGCAAGCTCTTCATCCTCCGCCTCTTGCTCGAAGCCCTCGGCTTCAACTTCAGCCACCAACTCCTTCTGCACCTCCATCGCCATCGCGACATCCTCCTGGGCCGAGGGTTGCTCGCTCGAGGACCCCACATCCGAGAAACTCTCCTCTTCCATCGAGGGATCCCTCGATATGTCCTGAGAATCACTCTGAGAAGACATCTTTCCACTGGATCGAGGGCTCGGAAATACTAAGTGTTCTAAGTTCTAACTCCTAGCCCAAGGACACAGGGCACAACTAACTAAGAGAGGAGAAGAGCAGGTGGGAACTGACCTTGAAAGATGGGGATTCAACCGAAGGCTGGATTTTCTCTCTCTAGAAATTTGAGCAAAGCTTCGCTACAATGATATCGCACAAGGGAAGTGATGCCCGGCCATGGGGTATTTATAGGTGCATTGATCCGGGCTTGGGCCTGAAAACTGGGCCTCCGGTACAAAATCATCATTGCCAACCGACGTGTTACCCAATCGGTGACACCCGCCCACGGGCGGCCAACGAGCACGCACCACGTGGAAGCCCCCCCCCCCCCCCCCAACGGCTATATTTTGACGTTAGATATTCCAACGGCTATATTTCCAACGGCTATATTCTGGGAGCTCTCGGCTACACTTAGCAGACCACTCCTTCATCAACCAAGGAACTAGCCCCCAGGCTTTTTACTTCACTCCACTTCATCAAGAAGAGCCCCCGGGTACACTTACCCAGAGACGCTCCCGGTTTGTGCCCCTCACACTACATAATAGATGCCTTCGGGCTCACTCCTTCAGAAGCTCGCGACTTCATAACAGACACACCCCTCGGGGATCCCCCCTCAGCACTTTGAGGGCCGGGTAGCCCCCGGGGAGTACGCCTCATTGACGGATAGCTTACGGCACACAGGCAACGGGAGCCTTCGGATACCCTCCTCACCAACTAATCAACAAACAGGGGACACCCCGGTAACACTTCAACTACTACTCACATTCATCACACCCTCGATCCCCGGATTGAGGGACTCCCCTTCGGCACCCCCAAGGATATCAACAGTAAGCCTTCAGCTAAATCAACACACGCGCCCTCAGGAAAAGGATAGCCTTCGGCACCATCATTGTACTCCATTTCAAACCAGGGCTTTCACATTTTCGATTCATCGTTGGGGAATTCGGTGCACTCTTTTTCCCTCATGAGGATTTTTTCCCACAGGGTTTTTCCTAATGAGGTTTTTAACGAGGCATCCCCCCAAAATGAAACGAAAAGAGTCAGCCTTCGGCCCAATACAGCAACATGATTACTCTACTCCTTTTCACCACTTTGCAAGTGCCTCAAGGAGTGGTGGACTGGAGAACCCCCTTGGGAAAAATCACAAATATCACAAACATGACCCCTCAAGTCCCGACATGTGGGTAACTGAGGGACTGCCCTCGGCAGAATAAACAAACAGCAAACTACCCACAACACTACAAACTACAAACGGAACAACAGCAGAGAACAAACACAATTACTCCTTTTCCCTCAAGTACCTTTCGGCAAAAGGAGTGAGGGACTCCTGATGGAGTATATGGCCCGGGAACCCCCGGTCCACAGACTCCTACTACGCCAATAAAGGCCCAACAGACCCAGGAAGCACAACAGGCCCAAATCACAGTGCCTAGAGTACCAAGCGGCCCACAGTGCGCACCAGGGGTGCCTTCGGCCCCCTGGCCGAAGGATCCAATTCTCAGAGGATGGCCAAATCAAGAAAACAAAGTTACTGGGAGAAAACGGCGAAAATCAGTAGCCCTCGGCACCTAGAACCCTCGGCACTAAGGAGGTCCCCGGTACTCAGAGCCCTCGGCTAGTCATCTACAGCCGAAAGCACCTTTTCCGACATGATATCCGCTCCACATGCGTATAGATCACCGTACCAGGTACGACGTCACATCCAACAGCCGCATTAAATGCGGCCACATGCGGTTGCCAGCGCCAACCAGTTGAGGTGACACCTCGGCCAATGGATGCTTGACACGTGTCCCTGTCCGGCATTTATTGCTGCTATAAATAGCACCCCATTTCCCCGTTGTAAACCACGCTGAAAACGCTGAATACATTTTCTAATATACTCTCTCTCTCTACTTACTTGCTCTGACTTCTCTCTAGTTATTCTCCGCAATAACCCCTCGGGTAAGCTACCCCCCGGGTACACTATCCATCACTACTTATTATAAATAAATTTTCTTGGTATTTTTCATTATAAAATATATTCATAATTGAGTAAAAGAATTTATCATATTAAAGCTATTTGCAAATAATATACTTTTGAATGAGTTTTATCTTATACTCAAATGAATATAACGTTTACAGTGAATGTGTATTGATATAATGTATTAAAATGAGTACTCATGGAGGCTATAAAAATGAATTTTGTGTTATACGACAATGTGTATAATGTTTAAAGTAAATGCGGTTTGGTGTAACCATGACCAGTCCTGAAAAAAAGAAGGCCATGTGCAACAAAATAGATTCGGGTTCTTCTTCCCATGTTCCAACAACACTAATTTGTGTTAAAATACAAGCTACTAATTAACGTGAAAATACAATTGTAATGAATTTATCAAGAACCCTTTTTTTAAAGAAAGTTAATTTTTCGAGTCTTCTTTTCTTTTTAAGTTTCTTGAACCTGGATGGGTATTTCTTTGGAAACATGATTACTATCAATTATTAAAATCCTCCATTAATTAATCATGCACAAGTTTACAAAATTTAAGTTAAAACTCAGTTTAAAATTCAGGTGAAACCATGAAACACTATAATTAAAACCTAATAACACACTTATACCAATTTTTTAATTGCTAAATGCAATCATTGTCAATTGAATTACTTAATAACTTCAATAAATAAACAACTAAAAACAACCTAATTTACCACTAAGAAGATAAAATTCAGAAAATGATATGTGCTTAGGCCGAGGACATAACTAGTTAACGAGTACCGAGACAACACAGTGAGGGCTAAAGGCCATGACTAAGTGAGGTGGGTAGGCGGTGAACAAGCTGGTGAGGGCCGAGGAGGAGTGGTGGATGACCCTAGGATGACTCCAGGTTGTGGAAGCAGGGTGCGGTGGCTGGCTGGCGGTGAAAGAGGTGTCTTCAACTCAGTCATGTGTCGAATCCCTCTGTACCTTTATCCTTCGCTTGCGCTTGAAGTTGCCGCAATGCCACGCATCAGTGTTTTCTCTCCATTCTCTCTTATTTCTGTAGGCTTGGACTGGAAGCTGGCAGCTGTGTCTACTACTAAGAAGTACTCCCTCCATACCTAATAACTTTGCCAAGTTTGACCAGCACGGGGAATAATAAAGTAAAAACTGTGTGATTGAGGTTTGTACAGAAGAGAGAGAATAAACTGGAACCAAAAATTCTTTACTTAAAAGGGAAATTGTCAAAGTTAATGGGACATCCAAAAAAAGAAAGTTGACAAAGTTATAAGGGACAGAAGGAGTATTAATTTTTTTGGGCCTTCCGAATTTTTTGGCCCTGTGCGAGTGGGTGTATACTCATTCTGTACTGGCAGTATGATCATATTAAAATGTCATATAACACAAAAGCTAATCAGACGGTTAGGGTTTCTGGCGATTGGGCAAATTACGGTTGTTTACAGCTGATTTCACGCTATGGACACCACGGCGGTGGAGGCTGGCGATCCGATGCCCCGGGGAAGGTTTGGGGAGGCAAGTCCTTTGCTACAGTTGTTGCAAATAAGGTGGATCCTCCTTTATCGGCTAAAATCTCCTCTAGGTTTAAATTACTTGTTGAGGAGGAGATTCAATTACTTGCTGTTGAACACAAATTTGCTTTAGTTGGGTATTTCTTCAAGGATCGTCCATCCTTGGGTGTTTACACAAAGCTTTTGATCTAATTAATTTTAAGGGATCTTTTCATTTAGGCTTGCTTGATCAAAAACATATATCGATTCGTTTTGTGATTGAGGATGATTATATTCATTGCTGGAACCAACAGGTGTGGGATATCTTTGGCAACACTATGCGCGTTACAAAGTGGACTCCAGAATTTAGACCCAACGTGGAATCCCCCGTGGTTCCTATTTGGTTGGCTTTTGAGGGTTTGATAAAAGGGCATTATTTGACATTGCAGGGCTGATTGGCAAACCTTTGAAGATTGATGCTGCTACTGCCTCATTAGCCAGACCGGCAATGCCTAGAGTTTTTGCGGAAATTGATTTATCTAAAGAAATGCCAAAAAAGGTCTGGATAAATTGCGGGAGTTCAGGTTTTTCTCAAAGTGTTACTTATGAAAATAGACATCTTTATTGCACCTTCTGTTTACACTTAGGACACTCCGATCAATCATGTCCTAAGCGCAATACCCCAACTCCTACCAACGCCATTAATAAGGACACTTAGGTTGTGAAACCAAATGTTAAAAGGACATTAACTACAAAAAATTTACTAGCTGTTACAGACGGGGCTCAGGGGGATAACAACAAAACTGATAAAGGCAAAAACAAAATTTCAGAGGTAATATGCTATCCAGCTTCCTCCCGAGGGCCTTCTGATCAGCATGTGGTGGACACAGACTATGAGGTGGAGGAAGTGTATACTGAACCAAGTCCTGTCGCAATGCAAATCAGTTTGCCAATTGTGAATCAACCTCCTGGGGAACCTGCACAACAACTTAACAAAGAAGAATTAAATATTCTTCTGAAAATGGATATCCCAAGAATTCAGCAAACAAAAGTTAATGATATTAATCATATCAAGGATGATGCTCACCTTTTGTCTCTCCAGCAACAACTTGAATTTGACCAAGAGCTTGAGCAAAAAACCTACTCTTCTGAAGGCGAATGCACCAAAAATCTGCCACCATTACAAGAATTGTCAAATAACTGGTGTGAGGTGACTAAAATAGTGGATATTATGGCTGCTAATTTAGAAAAAAGGGGGCTATGCAGCAGGAAACTACTAGAGTGGAGTCTGAGATGTTCACTCCAGTTACAAGAAGAAGGAACAAAAGGAGAATCCCCCAATCATCGCCTAGAATGACTAAAAATGCGGCTAAAAGATGGAATGAGGTACTGATTTTAGGCCAACAGCCTAAGACAATTTCTAATAGCATTTCCCAATGAATTGTCTCTTTTGGAATACACGAGGGTTGGAACACTCTTGTTCCATACTCTTTTCTTTAATTAGACAATGGAAAATTCAGGTGCTTTTTGTTATTGAACCTACTGTCGATAGAGCAAGGGCGAATTTCTTTATGATGGAATTGGGATTTCAAAAGATTATATTTTCCTCTTTGAATAATGTTGGTCCAAAATAGGACGCTCGTAGGCTTTTAGGAAAGCTACGTACGACACTCAAGCAAGAATTAGGAAAGTACGAATATGGAAAGTTAGCCAGAAATAGCATATCTGTATTTGAAATTCGAATTGCCTTTTATAGGCGATTACAAATGGTAACTGCCGAACATAATAATGACTAAATTAATTACAACATTAATACGGGATTAAACACATAATTAAGTCGCGCATTGATTGTTGGCCGTTACTCTTCCTGGCTGGCAGGTCAGCCTGGCTGGTAGGCTGGACGCTTGAGCTCCCCCCCTGCTGGACTGGATGGTGGGCTTCCCGCTAGGCTGGAGGAAGGCTTCTGACCGGGCTGGAGGCAGGCTCCCGGGTAGGCTGGAAGGCAGGCTCCCGGGTAGGCTGGAAGGCAGGCTCCCCGTTGGGCTGGAGGCAGGCTCCCACCTGGGCTGGACCGCAGGCTCCCAGTTGGGCTGGATCGCAGGCTCCCAGCGGGGCTGGTGGTCGGCAGGCTCCTGGCTAGGCTGGAAGGCAGGCTCCCCACTGGGCTGGAAGGCGGGCTCCCCACTGGGCTGGAAGGCAGGCTCCCCGCTGGGCTGGTCGACAGGCTCTCTTGGGCTTCCGCTCCTTGATTGCCCTGATTGGTTGGGCCGACTCGAGCTCTAGGTTGCTGGGCTTGGGCCCGCTGGTCCAAGTTCGGGGCCTGGGCCAATTAGGCTCTGGGCCTGGTCCCATAACCCCATCAAATAAAATTTGGGTTTTTTGGGATCCAAATGTGATTAATATAACTGAGGCTACTTGGCATGCACAATTGGTCCATATGAAAGTTAATAGCAGTGTATTTTCTAGATGGATTACTACAATCTATGGTAAGCATCTTTACTTGGAAAGGAGACTGTTGTGAGGATATCTCTCTGATTTAGAAATTAACATCAATGACCCTTGGATTGTAGGAGGTGATTTTAATGCAATAGCCCAACACAGTGAACATAAGGGAAATGATATTCCTAATCTTACTAACATCATGGGTTTTTCTACTGCTATAGCAGCCTGTAATCTAATTGATCTGCCTCATCAAGGCCCTCAGTATACTTGGACTTGAGTCAAGGCAAACAGAAGGGTCTGGAGGAGGCTAGATAGATGTCTAGTCAATACCAAGCTATGGATGTCTTTCAGAATATTCAAATTTCTATTCTAGACAGATCACCTCCTGATCATTGCCCCATTTTATTCCACTGCAATCATGACACCATAAGTGTCCCTAAACCTTTCAAATTCCAGAATATTTGGTTGTCACACCCTTCATTCATGGAGACCGTTAAAACTGGTTGGCACTCTCAATCTTTTGGAGGTGGAATGCAAGGATCGGTGTCTAAACTAAAGATTCTCAAGCAAGACCTTAAAGCATGGAATAAAAATATTTTTGTGAATATTTTTGAGGATATTAAACATTATGAAAAGGAAGTTCAACAGGCTTAAGTGAAGTTTCTTGAAGTGTCCAGTGAGGAAAATAGGGAAAAGTGGAGTCATCTGAGGGCCCTTTTACTCTCTAAATACAATTTGGAGAGGAAATATTGGAAACAAAAGGCTCGTATTCAGTGGTTGAAAGAAGGGGATGCTAATTCACATTTTTAACACTCTCTTGTTAAAGTAAGGCATAAGAAACAACAAATTACATCAATCATTACCTTTAATGGATCTAGAGTTAATTCTTTGCCTGAGATTGGAACTGCTGCAGTCTCCTTTTTTGCTAACCTCTATTAAGTGGATCTTGAAAATCTTCTGCATTTCATTCCCAGATTAGTAAATGAGGATGATAATCAAATGCTAATGCAGTTACCCATTGAGGAGGAAGTTAAAAGGGTAGTCTGGGACCTGAATCAGAGTGGTGCTCCTGGTCCAGATGGAATTAATGGAATTTTTTAAAAAAAATGTTGGGATATTGTGGGGCCAGATGTGGTAAGAGCAGTTCAGGAGTTTTTTTCTGGGTCTTCCTATTCCAAGGGTATGGCTAGTAGTCTTCTAGTTCTCATACCTAAGGTGGATAGCCCAGAAACTTTTGCTGATTTCAGACCTATATGCTTGTCAAAATTTATCAACAAAGTCTGTACAAAAGTTTTGGCAGCAAGGGTTATGAAGGTGCTCCCCAAACTGATCTCTATTGAGCAAGCAGGTTTTATGCCAGAGAGAGATATTACAGAACAAACTCTCATTGCCTAGGAAATGGTTCATTCAATTGATAAAAAAATTAGGGGCTCTAATGTGATAGTTAAACTTGACATGGCTAAGGCCTTTGATATGTTGTCTTGGAATTTCTTACAGGGGATTTTGGAAAGATTTGAGGTTTCCCAGTGCTTTGTTCAACTCATTATGAATAATTTGAAGGCTACTTTCCTATCCATTTTAATTAATGGTGCTCCTCAAGGTTTTTTCAAACCTAAGAGGGGTGTCAAACAGGGTGACTCTCTATCCCCCTTCCTATTTATATTAGCTTCCGAGGCTTTTTCAAGGGGTTTAAAATGGAATATGGAAGCTCATTTTATTAAGCCATATTGGATGAGCAATATTGGCTTCCCAATCTCCCATCTAGGTTTTGAGGATGATCTCTTTATTTTCCTCAATGGAGAGACCAGGTATTTGAGAAATTTTAACACTTTCTTGAAAGCATACTGATCTTCCTCTAGGCAGCTTGTGAACTTCAACAAGAGTAGCTTCATTTGTGGTAAATTTGCTAGAGCAAGAATCAAGCACATTCAGTCTGTTATCGGTATGCAACTTTCTGAGCTTCCTCTCAAATACTTGGGAGTCAATTTACATAAAGGAATCAATCATTATCAGTACTATGAGGATCTGATTAGAAAATTTGACTCAAAACTGAGCCCATGGAAAAGTAGAAACTTATCTCAAGGTGGGAGGGGAGACTCATTATAATCAAACATGTGCTTAGTGTTATCCCTTTGCACGTACGGCTGCAGATACCCTGCTAAAGAAAGTCATTAGCATATTGGAAAGCAGAATGGCTACATTTCTTTAGGGATATACAAATGACGAGTCCCATTCTAGTGCGTCCGGCCGCACCACAGGGGCCGTCCGGCCGACAGCTTTTCGCCGTTTCCCGGTGAAATTTTTTGATGAAATTTTTATGGCATGTTCTTCATCAAGTCTAGTTTATTCACAAAAAATTCAGCTAAAAATCAATCCGGAAGATCTTCAAATGATTTTTTGAAGTTAACTGTGCAAAATTACACACAAAAAACGCAGTCAGCTTCAAAAAATCATTTGACGACCTTCCGGATTGATTTTTAGCTGATTTTTTTGTGAATAAACTAGACTCGATGAAGAACGTGTCATAAAAATTGCATCAAAAAACTCCACCGGGAAGGTGACCAAACGCCGTAGGCCGATCGGGGGGTGTGGTGTGGCCGTCCGCACATGAAAACTCGTCTACAAATGACTATCAACATTATCATTGGATAAATTGGCATAAACTATGCTATCCTACATAAGAGGGGGGGGGTCTGGGAATTAGATCCATTGCTAGCCTACAAAAAGCTTACTCTATAAAGTTATGGTGGAAATTGCAGGCTTGTAATGCTTTATGGACTAGCTTCATTAAGGCTAGATATCCCAGGGAGATGGCCATGACTCCCGAGGTGACTAGTTCTAATGTATGGAGGAGGATCTATGATATACATCCTACAACAAGTTCTTTTTCTAATTATGATCAAGATAGTAAAATTTCCTGGCCGCATGAAAATGATGGATCTTTCTCACTTAGGTCTGCATATAATTTAGTTAGAGATGAACTTCTTAGCTCATTTGCATTCAGACACACTTGGAATCCTAAGCAGTCTATGAAAATCAAACTTCTTAAATGGAAGATTTTAAAAGGCAATCTTCCAGTGACTGATAAACTTATGCGTTTTAAAACTGTCATCAATCCTTCAATGTGCCCACTATGCAGATCTCAGTCAAATTCTCTGGAGCATTTATTTCTAAATTGTGAGGTGGTCAGGCCTATATGGAGGTATTTCATGGGAATATTGGGGGTTCTTTTTAATAATAGTACTACTATCGGAAAGGTATATATGAGTTGGTGGCTCAATGCAGGGAGTAAAAAGCTCATTGATCTATTTTTACATAATATGTCGAGCATTCGTATCATTTGTTTGCATGTTTGGAGAGCATATACCGATCTTATCTGGGGTTCGAGTGTTTCTATTCCATCCTCGGAAAAGATTATTTTCCAAGTTAAATTGTTCACTCAAACCGGGCTTTGAGTTTCACTAGAACCAAGCTTAATTCTATTGGCAAGATTCTCTTTGAGGAAGGGCTTATTCCAAAAGATTTCAAGTTGACGGGTTCAATCTTAAAGGCTATCAAGTGGGAAAAGCCAAAGCAATCGTTCAAGCTCAATACAGATGCGAAGTTCTTACCTGACAAAGTGGGTGGAAGAGTGATGATGCGTAATCGAGAGGGAGAAATGGTTGCTGCTATATCTTTTTCGGTGGTCGTCGATTCGAGTTTAGAAGCAGAGATTCTCACTGCTATTATCGCTACTCTCTGGGCTATTCAAGAAGGTTTCTCTGATTTCCAAGTTGAGATTGATTCAAGGATGGCGGTGGGTTATCCAACGGATGGAGGTGCTGGGAGATGGAAGAGTGCGATTCAGGAAATGCTAGTGGTTGCAAATAGGAAAGGAGTTGTTTTTGGTCAGACTTGGCGTGAAGGGAGTTGGACGGCCCATCATCTTGCTAAAGCTTCTACGACCCATTTCAATATTTACCACTGGGCTTTTGATTTGTCTACTAAAGCTAGGAGTGCTTACCATATGGATCTGATTCGTTATCCATCTTTCCGGTGACAAAGTATATATCTAGAAAGAAGTGAGAGGTAGAGAGAGAAGTGCAAGTAAATGCTTCAATAGATGATTTTGTAACCCCTACAACTACTCCCAGAGGTAGTATTTATAGAGAAAATATGGGCTGGGCTACCAAGCCTTGGGCTTGGGAGGCCCATTTACAACTGGACCGCTATTGGGCCGAATACAATGTGTGTAGAAATGATTAAGTGTAAAATCTAGTTCTGTGAGGCTTCTGTGGCCGACGGGGGTCTGGCCGACGAGGGCACGGCCGATGAGGGCACGGCCGACGGGGGCACCCAAGTTCCCTGGCTTCAGGATCATATTCTGAGTTGGCCCCTCTTCGGCCGACGGGGGTCCTTTGGCTGACGAGAGCACCGCTTGGTAGCTTGCGCTTTCTCTTCTTCTGAGTATGTGGGTCCTGGGGCCTAGACCCATATACTCCATGAGGAGTCCCCCACTCTCTAAGCTGAGATGTAGACGAAGTGAAGGAGAGTAGATTTATGTGCTTGATGCTCTTGGCCGACGTGGGACCACCCTGGCCGTTCTCTGTCATGGCGTTGGTGGCCCTGTTCTGGATTTGACCGTTACCTTCCCCTTGATGTGGATGGGGAAGGTCGCCCTTCCTTTAGTGCGCTTGTTTGTGGACGATGAGCGCTCCGGTCATGAGTGGCCGATGAAGGCATTCTTTCCTTCTAAAGACCTTTGGTGGCTGAATTTTGTTTTTGGGCCGAGGAGGCCACTGCGGTTGTGTCTTGCTTGAAGATGATGCGCGTCCTTCATCTTGTGTGTCCGTTAAGGGTGTTGTTCACTCCTTCTGACCGTTGGTTAAATTTCGTACTATTGGCCGAGGAGGCCATTGGGGCTACCTTTTTGTTGGACGATGAGCGTCCTTTGTTTCCGGGTGGCCGATGAGGGTGCGGTTTGCTTCTTTTAGCCGTTGACTGCGTTCTGTGTTTTTTTGGGCGAAGCGATGATGTTCGTAGTCTGACGTTCACACTTTTAAGGATGATAACGACACTGATCTGGGGGAGTGGTGCTTGTCCTGGTCTTATGGACGATGGTGATTCAGGTACGTTAACTTCCTGTTCTTTGATTCCTGGCCGAGAGTGGAGTATGTGGTCTCAAAGCCGATAAGTGCTCTGTGATCTCAAGTGTTGCACTTTTGGAGGGAAATCTTTGTTCGCTAGCTTTGCTGCGGCCGATGGTGCATCACGATGTTATGGACATTGTGGTGCATGTCTGATGTTGTAGTTGTGGACTTAGTATTTTTTTTTGGATTTCCTTGATTTTGTCCTGATTTTCAAAGGCCGGTGTAGTCCCTCAGTCCCCCACTGCTTCAGGCCGAAGAGTAGGTGAGGGGTGAAGGAGTAAAGGATTTACCTAGGCTGAAGCGGACTCTTGTATACACCTGAATCTAATTCCTTGGCGATTTCGTGGTCAAGGTAACCCTGTGGGAGAACCTTTGGACGCAGGTGGCTTTCAAGAAATTATCATCAGGGGTTTACACAGGGCCGATGGCGTGGGGTTTCTTGGTGATTTTACCGTCGTGGCCATTGAAAAGGCCATGCAATTGGCATTCTGTTCAAGCCGATGTGGACATGCCTTGAGATGTGACCTATCCATTTGAAGTATTTCTGTGTTGAGGCCGATGCGGGCATGCTTTCTTAGTGTGGCCGTTGAGTGGTTGGCCTGTTGGTGGTGAGCTGGTGTTGTGGAAGTGGGTCTGACCCGTCTTCTAAACCGGTGCCAGCCCAATGGGCCTTGGGGGGTGGCCGTTCATGTGGCCAATGGGAGGTTGCCACATGTAGTGACCGTTGGGGGGAGGTCTATAAATACACCCCCCCTTCCGAAGAGGTTCCTCATTGCATTCTTGAGATAACGAAATGCTGCCGAATTTTCTAGAGAGATAAAGTTCTTGCAAGTGTTCTTCGTGTTCGTCAAAGCTTCAAAGGTTAGTTCATCGAAATTTTTCTCTGTACTTTGCCTATTTTGCTTCCTAGGCCATTGATCCTCTGTTAGTGGAGAAACACCCTTAGATCCCAAGTATAAACCCTTAGGCTTTAGTTAGTTGTTATGATGAAGCCTTTGAACGACGAGTACTACCCATACGACGATGAGCCCTCTGCTAAGTCTCTTGATTACCAGGTGGTAGAAGAGTGCTGTGAGGAGATAGAGGAGTTGAGCTCCTTCAGGTCAGGGAAGGGTGAGGGTGAGGACGAAGAGGCCGACTCGTCGTCTAATGGTGAAGACGTAGTGGCTTCACGTGTTGTGGACGGAGCGTCTACATTGGCTGCAATCCCTTGCCCGAAGATGGTTTCTGCTGTAAAGGGAGCTGCTCCGACGAGAAGGCGGCGGCCGAAGAGGGGTCCAGGTTTCTCTTACCTGGATCTCACCAACCTTTATCTGATCAAGCCGGAGAGTAGCGCGGCCGATTACTTGGTGGCCCAGATGTACGTGGGGCCGTATGGGCGGGTTAGGGCGCCCAAGCCGACAGATCATGTGTTGAATCCACCTCCGGGGTATTTTGGAGTATACCCCATGAGCTTCGCAAAGGGACTTAGGTTTCCCCTTCACCCATTCATTACGGAGTGTCTGGACATGGTGGGTCTCCCTCCGACCTTGTTGACTCCCAACAGCTATTCGCTCATCGTCGGCTTTCTTCTCCGCTGCGATGAGCTAGATTTTAGGCCAACGACGGCTCTGTTCATGAACCTGTACCAGATCGGCCGAGGGAGCCACAAAAACTGTGCTGGTTATGCTAATCTCCAACAGCTGCCGAAGAAGAGGAGTTTCACTGACCTCCCTTCGTCCATTCATGGTTGGAAGAGCAAGTTCGTCTTCGTATCTTTGGGTGAGGACGGCACGAAGTTTCCCTCAGTTGGTCATGACGGTAAGTTCACCCTTCACGACGTGCCGAAGAGTAGTATTTTGGATGCCCAGGTAGCGGCATTTCTGAAGGGAGGGCCGAGGAGCGTGAAGCATTACATTACGGAGTATAAGATGACCGCCCTCGGCTTCATGAGGTATCATGTGTACGGCGACAAGGAAAGTGACATCGAGTTGTGGCCGAAGATGATCACCACCTTTGAGGAGCCCAACGGCCGAGATATGGGCATTCCTGCTGACGCCGATGGTAATACCTTCCCTGACGTCTTCGTCTATGTTTTCTTTTGTTTTTGCTAACTGTTTGTTTTCCTTGTTGTGCAGACTTCACTATGGATCGTAGATCCGTCATGGCCCTAGCCAAAGCTAAGGCGAAGGAGGAGATGGCCGCGAAGGAGGAAGCAAAGATGGCCGCTGTGAGCGGCGCCCAACCAAGCTCTGATGCGGCGAAGAAGAAGCGGCCTGCTGATGACGGCCAGAAAAAACTTACCGAGACCGGCATGCAATCCAAGAATGCCATTGTCATTGGTTCCGGAGGTGTGGCCATACCGGATGATAATGCCGGGGGCTCAAATGCCATTGCCGTTGTGGACGTGGTTTCGGTCCCCTCTTCGGCGGTCCTATCTCAGCCGCCGCCTATCGGCCAAGAGCCCCGCAAGCAAAGGGCCGACAAGGAGCTGGTCGGTGGGACCTACAAGCTCAAGGTCGAGTATCCCGTGAAGGGTGGCGTCTTCAATGACGCCGTTGACGGCCACGATGTCCTGGCCCAGGCTGTCCCGGTCGAGGATCGGGCTTATTTGAAGAAGCTGGGTCCTGTCAGGATCTACGATGGCGGTATGGTCCTCATCGTCCAAGTAAGTTCTTCATACTTTACGTCTTTTTGTGTCATGGGTTTGGCGTCGTCCTAATTCTTCATTTTTCCTTTTTCGTTGCAGGGCGCTCTCATGTTGATGGAGAGCCACAAACGGCAGGAGCAGGAGATTGCCCGCCTGAAGGAGGCTGTGATGAAAGCCGCTTCGGCCGAGGAGGCCATGGCCTGCCTGGATCGTCTCCGGGAGGAGGTGAAGGCCCTGCAGAAGGGGGTTGATGAGGCCGACGTGGCCTACCGGCAGGTGGCTGTCGATAGGGACGATGCTTTGAGGGTCGATGATGAAGCCCTGAGAAGCCGCGATGAGGCCCTGCTTCGGGCCGAGGACACTACGAAGGCTCAGGCGGATTCTGAAAGGGCCGCTGAGAAGGCCGTTGACGGCGCCATCGAGAGGTTCCTGGCCGAAGGCTGGAAGGCCGATGACCGTCAGCCCTGGTGCTACGAAGTCGTGGCAGGCCGGCTCGAAGATTGGGGCCAGAATTGCTCTACTAGCCAAGAGTACTTTGCTCGTGAAATGGTTGTCTACTGCGACATGGGTCAGTAGAGGATGCAGCGGCTGATATACCGGAGGCTGCACCGGGCGTTCAAAAAGCTGAAGCTCACCCAGAAGTGGGCTAAGAAGAACCTGAAGCTTCCACGGCTGATGAGGGATCCGGAGGCCGAAGCGAAGCTCCCCCCATCTGAGAGGCAGGATCCGGTGCTCAGCTCTTCAATCGGTGAGCCTGACTGGTCTGACGATTACACTCTGGCCGATACTGCCGTCTCCTCAGCAGCCGAGGCCAACGGAGGTGCCAGGACGGAGGAGGCCGAAGCGGAGCGGGTGGATGAGGATACCGTCCCTGAGAGTTGATCGGTTGACTTATCATTTTGTAATTTAGCTAGGCTGGTGTTTGTAACGCCCTTCTTTTTTGTAATGGCCGTTGAGCCATCCTTATGTAATGACCTTATATGAATGAAATGTGCAATGTTTCCGGCCTTATTCTGTCTTCTCATCGTCGTGTTCTCCTTTTGCGTTTGTTCTCAACTTTTCCAAGATTTTTCTAAGTGTTTGGAATTGGGACTTAGGTAATCTTTCTAAGTACCAAGGTTTCACGTGAGTGGGTGTCCGCATCGTCTTTGCATCACGCCCCCCCCCCCCCCCTTTTCTTTTGCCCGAGACTTTGGAAAATTTTCTAAGTGTTGAACTATATGCCACACTTGGTGATCTCGTCGGCCCTGTGTTCTTTTCGGCCTTTCTTTTTGTTCCCATGCTCCGTGTTTGAACAGGAAGTCACATCTGTTTTCTGTAGTCGTAGCCGATGAGGGCACCTGTCCTTTGCCCGTCCTATGTAACTTAGCCTTGACTGAGTGGATAGTGTTGTTGTCCCCTTCGGCTTTAAATGTTTTTGCTTGTTGCCTTCGTTATTCCAATTTTGAAGTTTGTCTAAGTGTCAAACTAGAACATAGATAACTACCGCCCTTTGTTGGGGCCGAGGCGGGCACCTACAAGTGTTTGAGTGCCCGCTTCGTCTTGAGGCTGTCCCCTCGTTATTCAATACTTTGGAGATTTCTCTAAGTGTTGGGCCATGTAGTTTTCTTCTGCTTAGTACCGTTGTCGTCCAATTTGGGCGGTGTGGCCGATGAAGGTACCCGGGTGTTGCGCACCCGGGGTGCTTGCCTTTTCCTTCGCATTTGCTTTCTTCAAAAAATTTTCTAAGTGTTTGAAATTTACTGAGGAACCTTTCCTCTTTGTTGTTCGCTTCGTCTTGGGGATGCCTTTTCCCTTTTGCCTTTGAAATTTTTCGAAGTGTTCAACTTGAGCAACCGCCTAGGTTTTAGCGCCTTTAACGGCCAACAAGAATGTTCTGGCCGGTAAGAGTTGCCGTCAGTGTGTCCAACTTTCCCGCGAGTGTCTGAGTGCCCGCTTCGTCCTGGACCTCCTTTCCGGTGTTCAACTCCAGGATTGTGTTAAGTGTCAAGCTGGGACTTGGTTTGCATGTTGAGTGTTGGAACTCGGTCGGTCATGGCCGATGAAGGTAACCACCCTCGTTTCACCCAACCATTTGGTTAGGATTTTATAGCTGCATGCTCCGTCCTTGACACTTTCCTCGTAGCGGGTGGTCGCTTCGTCCGAGTTACCTGTTGGTAGTGTTACCTTCGTATTCAACTGATATGTACTTAGCCGAATGTGTGGCTTGATTTGTGGGGATTTATTTTTACTGCTCGAGGCCGGCAAGTGCGCACGGTCCTCGGCTTCCCTCTTCTTCTTTTATTTTTGTTCCCTATTTCGGGGAGTGTCCTTCTTTCAGGCTTCGGCCGAAGGGGTCGATAGTCCTCCGGCCGGTTTGGACTTCGTTTATAACGTCCATGATCTCAGGGGTGTCCCGTCGCCTATTTATGACGCGGGCTAGACTTTTGGTTGGTTTCCAACGGTTGCCGTTGCCCAACCCTGAGTTTGGGGATTTTGTCACCTCGGCCATGATTTCAGGCCTGTCGCCCTGCGATCAGGCGCGTGGACGACGCGGTGAACTTCCCATTTCAAGACACGGGCCATTTGCGGGCCCATCGTCCTGGGGACATCGTCGGCCCTGCCTGAGCGTTTCGCTCTGAGGGGCCGGTACGACGTGCTCTTTCAGCTGGGCCTAAACCTTTCGCTGATGCAAAATACAATGGAGCATACATGAGCCTTTCGCTCTAAGGCTGCAGATGCGAAGCGCCACATCGGCCATGCCTGAGCCTTTCACTCTAAGGTGGCCGATGAGGGCGCCCATTAATGTTTTACTCGAATTCCAAGAAATCAAAGGAAACGTGATTTTTATTCATAAGTGGCTCAAGGCCGAGGGTGGTGTTCAATCAATAACCCGTCAAGGGGTGAGGGCTTCGTCGGCTGCACCTCCTTCGGATTATTGATAAAACTTCACCAGATGGTGTACATTCCACGTTTGTGGTACATTGGTCCCATTTGGGCGTTTAAGCTTGTAGGTGTCGGGTTTCACCACGGCACTGACGATGTAGGGACCTTCATACTTCAAGGCTAGCTTGCCCCCTTCCGTCGGCTGACTTGCTTCCCTTTGGCGGAGGACGTAGTCCCCCACTTGGAATTCCCGGGAACGTACCTTGGCGTCATAGTATGATTTCACTTGACGCCGATAGTTCTCCGCCCGGATGAATGCTTGTTCACGTCTTTCTTCGACCAGGTGGAGGTCGATCTTCATGTTCTCCTCGTTGACCTGAGGGTCGTACTGCTCCACCCGTCTCCTGGGAATGGCGACTTCCGTGGGTGCCTTTGCTTCAAAGCCATAGCACAGGGCAAAAGGTGTTTCACCCGTTGCCCTCCTTGGCGTAGTGCGATAGCACCACAGGATGTTGGGGAGCTCGTCGACCCAACTTCCTCCTGCGTCCTGGAGCTTGTTCTTCAGCCCCTCCATTATAGTTCTGTTGGCGTTCTCAACGTGCCCGTTGCCCTGAGGGTAGGCAATGGAGGAGAAATGGTGCTTTATTCCCCACTCTCGAAGGAGCTCCTGGAAGGGTGTCGCTTCGAACTGGGTTCCATTGTCAGATATGATCTCTTGGGGGACGCCGAAGCGGGTAATGACCTTCTTATAGACGATCTTCTGACATCTCGCCCCTATGATGCTGGCCAAAGGTTCCGCTTCGACCCACTTGGTGAAGTAGTCGACTGTGACGATGATGTAGCGGTTGTTGCCAGCAGCTCTGGGTAGTGGGCCGACCAGGTCAATCCCCCACCTTGAGAATGGAATGGCAGTGCTGACGGGGGCGTAGTTGACGGCCGGCCGACCAGGGGCCTTCTGGAGCACCTGGCACGTGGTACATTTCCTGGCAAGATCTGCACAATCCCGTGCCATCGTCGGCCAGAAATAGCCCTGGACGACGAGATGCCGGACATACTGAAAGGGCCCTGGTGTGAGGAGCAAACACCGCAGTGAACTTCCTCCATGGCCACTTCGGCCTCGTCCTGGTGCAGGCATCAGATGAGAGTGCCGTTGTAGGATCGCTTGTAGAGCTTGCCATCCTCAATAGTGTAGCTTGGAGCCCTGAGCTTGGCAAGCTTGGCCCTCTCCTCGTCCTGGGGTAGCTCCCTGTGGTGATGAAAGTGGTGATGTCGGAGATCCAGTCCTCCGGGCGCTGTTGGATGCACAAGATAGGGTTGGCATGGATGCTGGACATGCCCAGCTCCTCGATCTTGGCTATTTTGGAGATGTGTTCTGGAGTATCCGAGCTGAGCTTGGAGAGGATGTCGGCCTCGGCGTTCTCGGCCCTTGGGATCTGTGTGATCTCGTGGGTTTCGAACGCCTTCAGCAACTCCTCTGCTGCCTGTTTGTACTGCTTCATCCGGCCTTCCTTTGCTTCGTACGTACCCACTACTAGCTTGGAGTCGCACCTGATTCTGATGTGCTTGGCTCTGAGGCCAGCGGCAAGTCTGAGGCCGCTGAGGAGGGCCTCATACTCGGCTTCATTGTTGGACACCCTGAAGTTGAAGCAGATGGCATAGTAAGCTCTGAATCCTTCAGGGGAGATAAGGACGACGCCGCCCCCGCATGATTTCACGGCCGACGAGCCGTCAGTGAAGAGGATCCACGTGTCATCTGGCTCTGGCCCGGGCGTAGTAATGGTCGTCTCCCTCGCTGTGCATTCGGTGACGAAGTCGGACAAGGCTTGCCCTTTGATAGATGGCCTTGGCTTGATCTCAATTTGGAATTGGCTGAGGAAAATCGCCCATTTCACCATCCTTGAGGAGCTAGTGGGGCTCCTCATGAGCGCGCCAAGGGGCTGCTGGGTCAGTACGTGGACGGCGTGGGCCTGGAAGTAGTGCCCCAGCTTTTTCACCGTGTGGACGATGGCTAGCACCGTCTTCTCAATTGGGGAGTACCTGAGATCGGCCTCCCTGAGTGTTTTGCTCATGTAAAATATGGCCTTCTGCACCCCTTCGTCCTCGCGGATGAGCACGGAGCTGATAGCCGACGTGCTCACCCCCAAGTATAAGAAGAGGGTTTCGCTGACCTTGGGTTGGAGAGCACTGGTTGGGACGAAAGGTACCTCTTCAGCTCTTCAAATGCTTCCTGGCACTCCGTCGTCCACTTGAAGCTGTTTGCTTTGCGCATGATCTGGAAGAAAGGGAGTGACCTCTCGGCTGACTTGGAGAGAAAACGGCTCAGGGCTGTCAGGCGCCCCGTTAGCCGTTGTACCTCCTTGACGTTGCGGGGCGGCTCCATATTGATGATAGCCTGTATCTTCTCCAGGTTTATTTCAATGCCTCTCCGGCTGACCATGTAGCCGAGGAACTTGCCACCTTGGACGCCAAAGGCGCACTTCTTGGGGTTGAGGCGGAGTTTGAACTCCTTCATGATTTCAAAAATTTCCCGGAGGTCGTCAACATGTGTGGTGGCTCGCTTGCTTTTGACAATCATGTCATCGACGTATGCCTCCATCGTCCGGCCGAGGACTGTTCTGAAGATCTTAGCCACCATCCTGTTATAGGTGGCGCCGGAGTTTTTGAGTCCGAAAGCCATGACGAGGTAGCAAAAAATTCCCTCCGGGGTCATGAAGGCCGTCCTCTCAGCGTCATCTTCATGCATGAAAATCTGGTGGTACCCTCTGAAGGCGTCAAGGAACGACATCAACTCGCATCCCGCCGTCTCGTCCACCAATTGATCAATGTTTGGGAGAGGGAATGGGTCCATGGGGCACGCCTTGTTCAGGTCAGTGTAATCAACACACATTCTGAATGTCGGCGGTTTTTGGGCGAGGACGACGTTGGCTAGCCACGTCGGGTACTTCACCTCCTTGATGTGGCTGATTGAGAGGAGCATGATGACCCCCCCCCCCCCTTGACGAAGTCCCGCCTGTCGGCGGACAAGTAGCGTCGCTTCTGCTTGACAGGCGCGGAGGTCGGATCGACGGTTAGCCGGTGGGTGATCACCTTCCGGCGGATGCCTGGCATGTCATCCGGGCCCCACGCGAAGATGACGGTGCATGACCGTAGGACGAGGAGGATGACATCTCGCTGGTCCTGCGGGAGTTGCTTCCCGATTTTGAGGATCCGCTCCGGCCGAGAGGTATCCAGGGGGACCTCCTCGACCTCTCCTCGTCCTTGGCAATGGTCGCCGTGATGGTGTCTATTCTTTGTCCTTTCCTTTCGGCTGGCCTCGTTAGCTTGAGGTAGCATGCCCTGGCGTAGCTGATGCCGCCACTGGTGGGGAACTTCAAGTATAAGTGATTCATGGAGATGATGGCATCCAGGTCCTCCAGCGCTGGCCGCCCCCAAATCAGTTTGTGGGCGCACTGAAGGTTGACCACCATGAACTCCATGTCAATTTTGGCGTGGTGGGAACCTTCGCCGACCTCCACGGGGAGGACTATCGTGCATTCGGCGTCGATAGAGTCCCCGGTGAAACCGGACAACGGTGTCTTGATCGGCTTCAGCAGAGCTTTGTCCAGCTTCATCTGCTTGAAGGTGTCTAGGTACATCACGTTGACGGAGCTCCCCGTATCGATGTAAGTGCGGTGGATGATGGAGTCACCGATCTCACACCGGATGATCAGGGCGTCCCTGTGTGACTCCGTACCAGGAGGCAGATCCTTGTCGGTGAAGGTGATCGCCTCCGTTTGTTGCTTCTTCGGCTGGGGGGAACGTGTGACACCTCCCCAATGTAAAGGGATTTGGGCCCATTTCTTCCTCTGGGTGACGGAGTCCCCCCCCCCCCCCCCCGGTGTTCCCATTTACGATGAGGTGAATGTGGTTCTTCTTTGGTAGAGGCTCCTCAAAGTCTTCATCATCGCTGAGCCTACCGATCTCCCGCTTCTTCGTAGAGGGTTCGCCCCCAGATTTGTCGGTGTTTACCCACGCATTCTTGCGCGGGCTACCCCTTTAACAAATTGGGAGAGTTCCCCCTGACGAATTAGGCGCTCGATGGCCTTCTTCAGCGTGATGCAGTCGTCGGTGTTGTGTGAGGCGTTCTTGTGGAAACGACAGTAGGTACCGCCCTACTGGATGGCATGGACTTCATCCGCCGGCTGAGGAGCTTGTTCAATGAGGCTGTGCTTTTCGGCATAGTCGAGGATGATGCTGACCGGGTGCGTGAGGGGGACCCCCGGCCGTTCCAACCTCGGCCGCCAATGGCGGTCTTTCTTGCTTTGTCCACCAGAGCCGTGACGGCCCTGGGCACCCTGGACGGTCAGGGATGCTCCCGGGGCCGGTGAAGGATTTGTCTTCTTGGAGGGGTGACCTCCGTCTTTTTTTGTGGTTGTGGAGCTCATCGGCATCAACGTACAAACTCCCGCGCTGAAGCGCCTTTGCATACGACCTCGGAGGGTCGGTGATGAGGCTCTTGGCATACGGGGAGCTACGGAGGGCTCCCAGGTAGAGGATGAGGAGGGTGCGCTCATCGGCCCCCTTGACCTCTTCGGTCTCCCTCGTCCACCGATCAATGAATGACTGGAGGGGTTCGTCATGTTGCTGCTTGACGGAGAGGAGACGGTTGAAGTACTTCTTCACACGCTTCCTCCCGGCAAAGTGGGTGAGGAAGCGCTGGGCAAGGTCCTGCCATGAGTCTATACTTCCTTCGGGAAACGCGTTGAACCACTCGTACGCCGACCCCTCAAGAGTGGAGAGGAACCAACGGCAGAGGTATTCATCCGACGCGTTTACCATCAGCATGTTATTCTGGTAGCGGCTGAAGTGCTCCTGGGGGTCTGATCGGCCGTCATAGGACTTGATGGCGTTTCCCCTGTACTTCTCTGGGATGGGAGTCGAGAGCACCCTCTTAGTGAAAGGAGTCCTGGTCCTGACCTGGATGACAGGGTCACCTCGTCCTTTGGCCAACTCCCTCTCCAGGGCGCTGACCTTGTTCATGAGAGCATTGGAGGCACCGGCCGTGGGAATGTTCGCCGATTGTCTGGCCTCCATCTGGGCCAGCCTCCTCTCCAGTTGGGCGATAACCTCGTCCCGAGGGTCCCTGGCGGCCGTAGCGGCGCCCTGCTGGTTCTGCATATGCACCCCGTGGACCGCGTTGATCTGGTGGCGCACGTCGTCCTCGTGCAACTTTCCCTTGCCCTTGTTCAGGTAGGGCTGGTCCGCTGTCCGGGACACAGACCACAGGCTTTCCCTTGGCGAGCCAGGCCGGCGCTCACCAATCCGTCCCGCCATCCTCTCCGAAACCGGACGACGGCGCGTGTCACCCAACCTATTGAAGGCGGAGGCTTTTCCACGTGTTGGGGTCGGTACGGGCCGAAGAGGGGAGGCAGGGTGGGAGTGGGACGATGTCGTGTCCTGGGCTATCACCCCCTCATCGTTGCCTAGCTTGATGGCCAACGGTTGGGGCTGAGGAGGTGGAGTGATGTTCCCCCCAGTCCTTGGCATGAGTGCGCTGAGGACGGTGGGATTCTGAGCCAAGCTGACGATGATGACTGATAGTGCGGCCTGAACCCGTGGGTCAACGGACGGGGAAGCCGTGGCCAAAGGTTGGGCCGGGGCGTTGTCTGTCTTCTCTGCGCGCTTCTTATCCAGGCCGATGCGGGCATCAGGGGCGCCGCCGTTGAGCTGGTTACGCAGGTCCGTCGTGAGGTTGATGGCCTCCTGGAAGACGTCACCTCCTCCGACCTGGTCGGCCGTGGCGTCCTCCTCACGCTCCCTGTCCTCCTGATCCTCAGGGATGGCCTTGCTGACAAGGTTACGGTTTGACTTGGTTCTTCCCATGATAAGTGGTTAGCTGTGCTTGGTAGCAGCGAAGGATGCTAACTTGATTGTTCTAGCTCTCAATGAAAGCACCAAATGAGAGAGTATATATCTAGAGAGAAGTGAGAGCTAGAGAGAAAAGTGCAAGTAAATGCTTAAATAAATGATTTTGTAACCCCTACAACTACTCCGAGAGGTAGTATTTATAGGGAAAATACGGGCTGGGCTCCCAAGCCATGGGCTGGGCTCCCAAGCCCAGGGCTTGGGAGGCCCATTTACAACTGGACCGCTATTGGGCCGAATACAATGTGTGTAGAAATGATTAAGTGTAAAATCTAGTTCTGTGAGGCTTTCGTGGCCGACGGGGGTCTGGCCGACGAGGGCACGGCCGACGGGGGCACCCAAGTTCCCTGGCTTCAGGATCATATTCTGAGTTGGCCCCTCTTCGGCCGACGGGGGTCCTTTGGCCGACGAGGGCACCGCTTGGTAGCTTGCGCTTTCTGTTCTTCTGAGTATGTGGGTCCTGGGGCCTAGACCCATATTCTCCATCATCAGGCTTGTTTATTTGGGCTAGCAACTTTTCTCTACGGTTTTTTTCTGATTGTTTTTATTTCTCTCAACTTTATTTTGTCATTTCTTGAAAAGGTATGCCTTTTCTGGGAAGTCTTGGTATAGTCCCCTCTCGTTTGTTCCTCATTTTCTTAATAAATACTGGCAGATGTCCTCCGACATTTGCCCCACTGATTTTAGTGGTTTGCCTTCCGGGGTAGGGAAAAAAATTTAAAATGTCATATACATTACACTAGATTTGCATATTGAAATTCATAAGACTTCATTATAGATACTAGTATAATTTAATAAGTTTTTACGGAGTATAAAAGAAACAATAACAAAAAGAAAGGGAATTTGAAGTTATGGAGCAGAGATGACGATTCTCAATATTAGACTCCTAATACTCAACAGAATATGTATGATACTCAATTACACATTAAAGGTTCATTAATGCTCATTCACAAAAAATCATGATTTTCATTTCAATAGCGAAGGTTTGATGCTTAATTAAAATGTTATGATGTTCAACTATTAAACCTTACGATTTTCATATCAATGTGCAATTTGTAAGTTATGTATGCTCATTTGGTAACGATGTAATGCTCATTTTTAAAATCGCATATCAATGCATATTTCATAAGTATCATGTTACATCATATTCACATATTGAAAGTAATACGAATGGATTATATATATAATTTAATAAGTTTTTATACAATAAAAAATATGAAAAGAAAAATGAATTAGAAGACATAAAACAGATCGTGATACTCATTATTTGCCTCATAATATTCAATAAAATATATCAAATGTTAAATAGAGATACATCATTGGTGGAAGTCATGACTTCTTGCTTAAATTACAAAAATGTCACCAAAAAGGGTTGTAGTAGCTATTGAACTGCCTTCCCTAATTGGACCGTGTAAATGGAGGCAGTCTTAAAACCCTGCATCATTTTTTTAGTTCATACTTCAAGCCCAAGAATGACACTTGCTCAGAATCAGAAGCTGGGAAAGAGATGAAAATGCTTCCACGTCTTGTCAGGACATCCGCCGCCGCCGTGCGCCTCTTCTCGGCAGAAGCTGCTACGGCGGCGGCGGTTATGAAGCCCACGGCCGCAGAAGATGGCGGTGGAGGCATGATAAGCACGAGAAAGGGAGGCAAGGATACTCTTGGGAGGAGGCTTTTAAGTCTTGTGTACTCAAAGCGTAGCGCCGTAATCACTATCCGGAAATGGAAGGAAGAAGGTCACACCGCACGCAAGTATGAGCTCAACCGTGTTGTGAGGGAGCTTCGAAAGCTTAGGCGTTACAAGCACGCGCTTGAGGTCATTCAGCAACACGAATCAGGAATTTCTCCATTTTTTTCAAATATCTTTGAATTCGGATAACTAGTATCATAACATAAAATTTCAAGAATATGCATTTATGTTGCTCAAAGACGCTATATAGTGCTTAATTTAGGCGGAATGCAAAGGCATAGTCAAAATGTCAAATCATTACTCTCAAACAAGGAGCCAAAGAAACTTATTGCTAAGAAAGTGTTTTTATATGTTGCAGAATACTTGTTAATGAACCCTAAGAGTAAAACATGCTAAAAGTGCAAATTTCTAATACACCTTTTGCACGTTAATTCAGGTGCTCCATTTGAGATGTCACTTTTTTTGTACAATGGTTTCATCTGCAAATCGATATGGCGTTTTTTAGTTAGTCAAGATAACGTGATAACATTCTTTTAAAGAAGAGAAAGTCATGATCACATGTTTGCATTTTTATGATCACTCAAACTTAGTGTCGTCTTAGTACTTGTTAAACAAGTTCTTTTTATATGTTGCAGATTTATGTGCCTATGGAATATTTGAAAACGATATAGCTTAGTTGTCAGAACTATATCTTGTTAGCACATACCTGATATGTACTCCCTCCGTCCCATAATTAACTTCGGTTTTGACTGGGCACGGGGATTAAGATAGTGAGATTTGTGTGGTGGAGAGTTGTGCAGAGGAGAGAGAAATGTGTAAGAATGATTGTGAACCACATATTCTTTATCAAAAAAGGAAAGAGGAGATAAATTTGGGACGGACCGAAAAGGAAAGAATGAAGATAATTTCGGGACGGAGGGAATATATGTTTTGTAAAGAAATACTCCACAGATGATGCAGAAGCAAAAAAAGAAGTTTAGTTCTTCTTAAATAAACAGTTGGATAAATATATTTAGTTCTTCTTCGGTTTTGTTTTGCCGAACTCGTGTAATGAACTTTTTTTAGTGAACCTGAAATATGCCCCTGAACAAATAAACCTTCAGGTCCTTCAATAAAAAAAGAGAATTCCTAAAACAGGAGTAAAATCTAGACAAAGTGCACCAATTGGACCACCATTGTTTTCTTCCTAAAAGATGATTCATTCACTCCTATGAGGAAACTTTATTCTTTTCATAGAATCAAATAAATCCTATTTTGGTTTAGTAAACACATACCAACATACACTGAGATTATTTCACAGGTCTGTGAGTGGATGAGGATACAAGATGATATCCACCTTTTATCCGGCGATTATGCTGTCCATTTGGACTTGATATCAAAAGTCCGTGGCATGAATAGTGCCGAGAAATTCTTTGAAGACATTCCCGAGGACATGATAGATTATTCCACATGCAGTGCCCTTCTCCATTGTTATGTGCAAGAAAAAGACACTGTTAAAGCTGAGGCTCTTCTGGAAAGAATGTCCGAATGTGGTTACTTGAATCACCCTCTCCCTTACAACCACATGCTTTCTCTATACATATCAACTGGGCATTTGGAGAAGATCCCGAACACGATTCTTGAGTTAAAGAAGAATACTAAACCGGATCTCGTGTCTTACAACCTCTGGTTGGCTGTCTGTTCATCCCTGAATGATGTCGAAACTGCAGAACAGATATTTCTTGAGCTGAAAAAGGCCAAAATAGATCCAGATTGGGTCACATTCAGCACAATGAGCAGTATCTATATCAAAAGTTCACAAAACGAAAAGGCAGAGTCGACTTTGAGAGAAATGGAGAAAAATGTCTTTAAAAGGACCCGTGTTGCTTTTCCATCTCTTGTTAGTTTGTATACACATGTGAAAAGTAAAAACGAGGTTCAACGTGTTTGGAAGAAGATGAAATCTATTTACCACAAGTTAAATGATTCAGAATACACTTGCATGATATCTTCATTGCTGAAACTTGATGATTTTGAAGGCGCTTTGAACACATATACTGAATGGGAATCTGTTTCTGTGACCAAGGACACCAGAATCTCAAATTTAGTTCTCGCAGCTTACATCAAGAATGATCAGCTGGATATGGCAGAGAGTTTCAAAGAACAGATGGTTCAGAAGGGAATCCCTCCTAGCTATACAACCTGGGAGCTATTTACGTGGGGGTATATTAAACATAAGAAGATGGATGACGTTCTGACTTCGTTCAAGAAAGCCATTGCTTGTGTCAAGAAGTGGGACCCTGATGTGAAGATTGTACGAGAGATGTTTGGTCTACTTGAAGAGCAAGGTAATGTTGGATTGGCAGAGGATTTGATAGTTATACTTCGTCGAGCTGGTCATGTGAACACAGAGGTGTATAATTTGCTTCTGAGGACTTACAAGAAAGCTGGTAAAATGCCACTCATTGTTGCTGAACGGATGAAGAAAGATGATGTGGAAATGGATGGAGAGACTGAAGAGCTAATTAGGTTAACTAGCATGATGTGTGTAACTGAAGTTCCTAACCATCTATCTTAGGGCTTGTTTGGTTGGGGCATTTTGCAGGGGACATGGAGGGTTAGGCGAGGGTTGTTTTTTTGTTTTTTATAAAGTATTTCTGTTTAATAGTCTTATACTAGATAATGACTATCTAGTTATACTATTTATTTCAATTTAATCATTTTATCTCTCAATTTCCCCCCTACCATGTATAAATGTAAGAATAGATTATAACATTTTTATCAGTCATCCAGTGCTGCCACTTCCTCCCCTCCGTAATCTCCTAACCAAACAAGGGTTAGCTTTCTGTTTTGAATCATTAACTAGTTTTGAGAATTTGATTTTAGTTATCTTCTATTTACATGAAGAGTGATTAATGGTAAAAGTTGATATTGTTTGAAAAGAAAGTGATTTTAATAAAGTACTCCCTAAAATTTAGAGATTGGGTGAAAAAGTACTTTTATGCGTAATAGAGAAAGTAAAAACGGTTTTAAGCACCTTCTCTAGTTCTCTCATATCTACGCTTTCAGCTTAAAACTATCTAACCTTAAGAACACATGTTTGAAAACACTATCTTAACTTGTTTAGACAAAAAGTTGAAAATTGTTTTTTACCCAACTGCAAACACACATGCACAATGATCAAAGGACTTTTAGCATCTGAGACTTTTGGCCGTAACAGATTTCCTTCTTAGAAATGACCACATAAATTCAATAGTACTCCCTCCGTCCCACTAACAATGAGACAAAAGGGAGTGACACAGAAATTAATAAAAAGTGGTTTCTGTGGTTGATATTGAATTGATAAAGTAAGAATAAAGTAAGAATGCTTTAGAGCCACACAAACTTTACCAAATTTGGTATGAGACAATCTTAGTGGGACACACTGATATGGTAAAATGAGACAATCATAGCGGGACGGAGGTAGTATATTTTTCTATGTCCATGTCACTCTCTTTCGGAAAATAACTGGTTTAGATGGTGTTAGACTATTGGACTCATACCTCATGTATTATTCACAGTATAATATTTATTGAGTTTAATTGTATGTTATATGCTATCTTATATTTAGGCCCAAAATTAATGGTCCTATGGATATTAATTTAAGTGGGCTAATAAGTTATCTAATAAGGTATAGGGCCCAAGTGTGTAGAGACTCATGGGCTTGACCTAATCAATGATGGTCTGATTAGAGTTAAGCACTCTCTATAAATAAGGGGTTATGGTCCCTAGTTGAACACGCCATTCCGTCTTTCTGCATCCTATCGCTAGAGAGATAATCCCGAGGGTGTGTATCAACTAGAAGACGCAATCCCTAGCCTCCGTCTCCCGGATCTCTAAAGGTGATCTCCCATGGAGTCAGGTACGCTTCCGCTCAGTTAATTCTCTAGATAATTTCAATATGAAGATTAGAGTATTCCTGGATTTATTCCAACAATTGGTATCAGAGCCTCCTTCATATTGAATTATTTGGAGTCGGTATAATCTGTTGATTACATGTAATAAGGGTAATGCGATTTTGCGCGTATGCAATTCGTTCATAATGTTGAATCGATGGCTGATGATTAAATGGAAATCGATTTTTTTTTATTGATGCCGATTTGATTTTCGGGAATAGGGGTTTCGTTTTGTTTATTTTTGTTTCATTCCCATTTATGCTAAGCACGATCATGCTGGAATACTGCAACTTTACTTATTATTATTGTTATGTTTCTAATGCCACTACATGAAATCAGCAATTTTTTTTTAATGTTCGGAACTATGGAATCAGGGCAGTTGTATTATTTTGATTGATTTATTTGTGTTTTGGAATCCATCAATTAAGTTTTCTAAAAGTAATTCAGGAACCTCTATTGCGTATTTGCGTGTGGCTCTAAGCCAATTTCTGGTGATTCAAAATAAATCGTGATCTTCAATTCCTTTTCTTTAAGGAATTCATTTAGCCTACGTATTCATTCGTTTGAGTTTTTTTTTTAAACTTCTTAATGTTCTTGATCTAATTCCAGTTTTTTCAGTCAACCGATATATATATATATATATATATATATATATATATATATATATATATATATATATATATATATATATATATATATATATTGGTGTCGTATTGAATCTTGTTGTGCATCCATTTTTCTAGTGATTCAATTTTGGAATTATTTATGGCTTTGGTAATTAAGTACATATGTGTAATTATTATCAGTTTTGGTAATTAAATACTTATATGTAATTGCGGTCAATATCAGTTTTATTAAAATGCATGATTTTGCATTACCGGAATATAATATTTTGGTCGTTGTAATTTGTGGCTTGAAAAGTATGTATTATTGTGTTATGGGATGTATAAACCCTATTTTGCAATCGCACAACGATTGAGTATGAACTTTACAAATTATCGTTATACATAACACATTTGCATGTGATTCAGAAAAATTCACCCAATTTTATTTTCAGATTGTTGATTTAATATTAGCATGTCTAATATTTGGGTTGATTAATTGACACAACATGCTACCAAAGTAGCCTCTCTTGTTGAAATTAATTAACTCATATATTAAGATGATTGTGTACTTTCTTATTTCATGTGGATAATGATCGGCCCAAAGGAAGGTTATTATTTGGCCGAAATTTAAGTACATTTGTGAATAAAATTTGTGATGATTATGAAATTTTTCGTGAGAATATTAACTCGGTCCAAAGAAAGGCTTGATATTTGACATGATTTTATTATCAAAATTTTATTATCACACCAAGAATACCACTTGCAAGTCTAATTTATGTCCAAAGACAAGATTAGATGTTGCGCTAGGTATCTTGTGATGGGGATTGCTAATATTTAAATTTAAAATTAATTATCAAATTAATTTCAGTTCCTAGAGCATATCATTTAGATTATTTTTTGTTCTCTTTCAGTCAACAATTCTGCTGCTACAATATCTGCTTAATATTAATAGCATCCCAGTGCTTAACGGTGCGAATTTTAAGGAATGGAAAGAGAACGTTATGATTGTTCTCGGTTGCATGGATCTAGACCTTGCACTTCGGACTGAGAAACCCGCCGCTCTTAAGGACACATCTACCCTTGATGGAAAGAGGGAAATGGAGAGGTGGGAACGCTCAAACCGTATGAGTCTAATGATCATGAAACGTGCAATTCCAGAATCATTCACGGGCACGATGTCTGATGAGGCTGATGCCAAATCGTTCCTTGCCGAACTTGAAAAGCGTTTTGCTAAAAACGAAAAGGCGGAAACTAGTACTCTTTTGAGCACTCTTGTTTCCATGAAGTACAAAGGCAAAGGGAACATAAGGGAGTACATTTTGGAAATGTCTCACATTGCTTCAAAACTAAGTGCACTAAAGCTTATTTAACCTGAGGAATTGCTTGTGTATTTAGTTTTGATCTCTCTTCCTTCTCAATTTAATCAATTTAAAGTCAGTTACAACTACATTAAGGAGAAATGGTCTCTCAATGAGCTCATTTCTCATTGTGTTCAAGAGGAAGAGCGAATAAAGCAAGATAAGACTGAAAGTGCTCATTTGGCATCTACCTCTAAGGGCAGCAAGAAAAGGAAAATTAAGGAAGCTGCAAATTCAGGGCCTCCCAGGAAGCATCATAAGGAAACTAAGGAAGAAACTAAGGAATCTGGATGCTTCTTTGTCAAAGGGACTAATCACAAGAAAAAGAACTGCACTAAGTACCACGCTTGGCGTGCGAAAAAGGGTATGTCTCTTGCTCTTGTTTGTTCTGAGGTTAATTTAATTTCGGTACCAAAAGACACTTGGTGGGTAGATTCCGGTGCTACTACTCACATAAGTGTATCTATGCAGGGTTGCCTGAGCTGCCGAAAACTAATTGATGGTGAAAGATACATCTATGTCGGTGATGGCAGGCGGGTTGAAGTTGAGGCTATCGGTGTTTTTAGATTATTATTAAAGACTGGTTTTTATTTGGATTTGAAAGAGACATTTGTTATGTCGTCATTTAGGCGAAATTTAATTTCTATTTCTGCATTGGACAAATTTGGTTATTCTTGTTCATTTGGAAATAGTCAGTTAAGTCTATTTCAAGATTCAAAACTTATTGGTACTGGTCTTTTATCAGTTTATGATAATCTATATTCACTTGATATAAATACCTCATATAATGAAACCTTGCATGTAAGTACTCGTGGTACTAAAAGAAAATTAACAAATGAGAATTCGTTTTCACTTTGGCACAAGCGTCTAGGACATATTTCTAAAGAAAGAATTCAGAGACTTGTGTGAGATGGAATCCTTGATTCTCTTGAATCCTCAAATTCTGATATTGTCTTGAGTGCGTTAAGGGAAAACAAACGAACAAATGGAGATTAGGTGCCGAGAGAGCTTCACATCTATTAGAATTGATATATACAGACATTTGTGGACCATTCCCTACACCATGTAGAAATAGTCAAATATATTTTATCACATTCATAGCTGATTACTCTCGTTATGGTTACCTTTATCTCATTCATGAAAAATCCCAATCAATAGACGTGTTCAAATCTTATAAGGGCGAAGTTGAAAATCAATTAGGCAAAAGAATAAAAACCGTTAGATCTGACCGTGATGGTGAATATTATGGTAGATATGATGGTTCCGATGAACAATGTCCAGGGTCATTCGCCAAATTCCTAGAGGAGTGTGGAATTGTTCCTCAGTACACCATACCAGGAACTCCTAGCATGAATGGTGTTGCTGAGAGACGAAACCGTACATTGAAGGACATGGTGGGGAGAGGCACTGAAAATTGGAGCTTACATACTTAACAGAGTTCCCACTAAAGCTACAACTAAAACCCCTTATGAAATTTGGACTGGAAAGAAACCCAGTATAAATCATTTTCATGTTTGGGGTTGTCCAGCTGAGGCAAGGCCTTATAGGCCAAATGAAAAGAAACTGGACTCAAGAACAGTCAGTAGCTATTTTGTAGGATACTCTGAGAGGTCAAGGGGGTATAAGTTTTATGATCCCAGTACCAGGACTATTTTTGAGACAGGTAATGCCCGGATCTTTGAGGATATTGAGTTTGGGGGGTGGGGAGATAAGGTTAGAGATTTTGTCTTTGAAGAAGAGCATGTTACTCTTCCTTCAGTTGTCATTGAACATTATCAAAATATTTTTATTCCTAATAATGTTCAAGAAACAACTCCAGTTCAGGACAATCTCGAAAATATCCCCAATCAAGTACCTGAATTTGTTAATGAGGATCAAACTCAACAACCTCAAGAACCTGATGTGCCATTAAGGAGATCCACTCGAGAGAGGAGAAGCGCATATTCGGATGATTATATTGTATTTCTCCAAAAACATGAGGAAAATTGGGAATTGGTGGAAGAAATAATTGTCTTCCTCCAAGAACAAGAATCAGATGTTGGTTTTGCGGAAGATGATCCAATCAACTTCCATCAAGTCATGGAAAGTTCTAACTCTCAAGAATGGATTAATGCCATGAAAGATGAGATGAAGTCTATGAGTGACAATGACGTTTTGGAGTTAGTGTCATTGCCTGAAGGTATTAAACCCATTGGTTGTAAATGGATATTTAAAATCAAGAGGGATTCAAAGGGCAATGTTACAAGGTTTAAAGCTCGTCTTGTTGCTAAAGGCTACACTCAAAAGAAAGAAATTGACTATAAAGAGACTTTCTCCCCGGTATCCTCGAAAGACTCTTTTAGAAGAATAATGGCATTAGTGGCATATTTTGATCTTAAGCTTCATCAGATGGATGAAAAACTACATTTCTCAATGGTTACATTGAGGAATCAATCTATATGGAGCAACCAGAAAACTTTGTTTCGGGAGATTCAAAGAAAATGGGTTGCAAATTAAAGAAATCCATCTATGGGCTCAAACAGGCTTCTCGTCAGTGGTATCACAAGTTTCATAAAGTCATTATATCTTTTGGTTTTCAACCAAACGTCAGTGATGATTGTATATACCACAAGTTCAGTGGGAGTAAGCATATTTTCCTGGTCTTGTGTGTTGATGACATACTGTTTGCTAGTAACGATATAGGCTTATTGCACGAAACTAAGAGATTTCTTTCAAAGAATTTTGAAATGAAAGATCTTGGTGAGGCTTCTTTTGTATTAGGAATTCAAATTCACTGAGATCGCTCCAAAGGCGTTCTTGGACTCTCACAAAAGAGCTATATCGATAAGGTTCTCAAAAGGTTTGGTATGCAAGACTGCAAACCAGTTTCTAAGGGAGACAAGTTTAGTCTCATGCAGTGCCCTAAGAATGGTTTTGAATCTAAAGAAATGATGAACATTCCTTATGCTTCGGCTGTAGGAAGTTTGATGTATGCCCAGGTTTGTACAAGACCTGATTTGGCATACATTGTTGGGATGTTAGGCAGATATTTGAGCAATCCGGGAATGGACCATTGGAAAGCAGCCAAAAGGGTCATGCGGTATTTACAGAGAACAAAGGAATATATGCTCACATATCGGAGATCGGATCAGCTTGAGATCATTGGGTATACCGACTCTGATTTTGCTGGATGTCAAGATAGTTTGAGATCCACTTCAGGCTACATCTATATTCTAGGTGGAGGAGCTATCTCCTGGAGGAGTATCAAGCAGACTCTTACAGCTACTTCCACCATGGAAGCAGAGTTTATAGCATGTTATGAGGCATCCAATCAGGCATTATGGCTGCGAGATTTTGTTAGTGGACTGCGCATAGTGGATAGCATTGAAAGACCACTTAAGATATTGTGTGACAATAGATCAGCAGTCCTCTATGCTAAGAACAACAGTAGTTTGACCAAGGCAAAACACATTGGGGTCAAATTTAAGGCTGTTAAGGAACGAGTACAAGAAGGAAAGTTATCTATAGAACACATTAGCACAAACTCCATGATTGTGGATCCGCTCACTAAAGGATTACCACCAAAGTGTTTCATGAGCATGTTGCTCAAATGGGTGTCAAATCAGTTGAGGATTATGAGTTTTAGTGGGAGTGTGTAATGTTTCTATATTTGATTAACTCAAGTTTTAATGTTATTTTCTGCAGAAATAAAGTTTAAAGTTTTATGTACTCTTATAGTTATATTATTGATCTTAAGGTGGACCAGTTGGAAATAGACATTCTATTCCAGACCACACTTTATGTTATTTCCATGCTACACACCTATACTTGATCCATGTCGTTTATTATATTAATATACGTGATCATTGATGGGTCTAGTTATGCGAATATAGCAAAGACTTCTTTGGTCCTATGTTGATATAATTAATAGACCGGATTGATTAAAGATGACTACAGGTTGATACAATGCTAAGGATTGTGTGTATACATGTGTACGTCGTCCAAGTGGGAGATTGTTAGACTATTGGACTCATACTACATGTATTATTCACAATATAATATTTATTGGGTTTAATTGTATGCTATATGCTATCTTATATTTAGGCCCAAAATTAGTGGTCCTATGGATATTAATTTAAGTAGGCTAATAAGTTATCTAATAAGGTATAGGGCCCAAACGTGTAGAGACCCATGGGCTTGACCTAATCAATGATGGGCTGATTAGGGTTAAACACTCTCTATAAATAAGGGGTTATGGTCCCTAGTTGAACACGCCATTCTGTCTTTATGCATGCCATCGCTAGAGAGATAATCCCGAGGGTGTGTATCAACTAGAAGACGCAAACCCTAGCCTCCGTCTCCCGGATCTCTAAAGGTGATCTCCCATGGAGTCAGGTACGCTTCCGCTCAGTTAATTCTCTAGATAATTTCAATATGAAGATTAGAATATTCATGGATTTATTCCAAGAGATGGAGCATAAATGTCACTCTCTTCTTTTTAATTTTTAGGACGTTAATTTGGAGTGGAATTTTCAACGATGACATGAACTAGAGTAATTTGATGTAATGATGTGTTACTTATAAGTTATTTTTTTTAAATGTATTTAATTATTATTATTATTATTCAATGTTATGTTATTTTAAGTCTGACTTAATCAATTATGTTTTGATATTGAAATAAGTTCTATTATATTGTGATTTAACTTTCTTTTGATAATATGCTCAACAAAAAAACTTTCTTTTTATAATTTTTTTTTTCTGAATAAAAAATCTAAGTAATAGTTTTCACATCATTTCAATAAAATTATCAATTATACCAACTTTAAATAATACCAACTATCACTCGATCATCAACCAAACATAATACACTTTGAAAATGATTTTTAATAATATCAACTATTTGAATGTAAAACAAAATAAAATGGAGTTTTTTAACAAGAAATTCAGTCATATAAGACATCAAAAACTAATCGCAAACCATCAAATAAATGATATTCGAAAATACAGTCACTTATTTGATATTTTAGTAATAGTTTTTGGTGAATGAAATGACTAAATTTTTGGTGAAAAATGCTCTATATCACTTTTGGTGTGTAATTAAGAGACCGTTTGACAACACTCGTTTTGGACTTATCAGGCTTATCAGCCAACTTTTTCACCAAACACGTAACTTTTGCTTTCACGCGCTGATTTGTGTAATAAGCAGAAAAAGTAAGGTTGGAGTTACTTTTCTGGCTGTATTGGTTGAAGTTACTGTAGATGACCATTTTAGCTATTTTTACATATAACTTTTTCTTTATTTTATCAAGAAAATATATTTTTAAAATAATTTTTTCTTATATCAGCAGAATCAGCCAATGCAGTCACTTCAGCCAGAACTTCATAAATTTCAGTATAATCAGCCAAATCAGCCGATTTTCGTGTTACCAAACGGGCTCTAAGTAGTTAGTATTATTATTACAAGTTATTTTCATAGTACGTATTATTCTTAGTTCATAGAAGATAATTTGTACTACCTTCATCCCAAAAAATACTTCTCGATTTGACTTGGCACGCTTATTAAGAAAGTGGAATAAAGTGGAAATATATGATTGTAGTTGTGTAATAAAAATGTAAAATGATTATGAGCCACACAAATTGTCTAAAAAGGGAAAGTGGAAAATATTTTTTGGAACGGTGCAAAAAGGAAAGTGAGAAGTATTTTTAGGGACGAAGGGAGTATTATTTAAAGTTATTTCCCCTAAATTTGGCGATATCAATTTTTTGATTTTCTCTTAAAAGAGTAAATACGAATGTTTGAACAATATTAGATTATCACCCGCGCGATGCACGGATTAAAATTTATCAATTTGTGATTAAGAAGTCTATTATAAATACGCAAATAGAATTGAACACAAAATAAAGTGGTAAGTAATATATTAAATGCTCTAATTAGTTAAAGAGAGATTGAGACATCGTCAAAGACGGGCGAATGTAATTTTTTGTTGACAAAGGCAAATGTAAATACTAAAAAGAGATATAACATTTCAAAGTACGAAGTCGTAAGTAAAAGTTTAGACGTTGCAACGTAAAGTGATACTACAAATTCTGATATTTGAAAACATTTTCATCAAAGAAATAAACTCATGTCATTAATTACATGTAATTATGAAAATAAAAAAACCATTTGTTCTATCTGTTATTTAATTACTCGAAAAGGACGCCGATTATCGACCATTTACCATACGTTCAACAATAATAGTAGAAAACACATTTAAACTTTTTTTTAAACATCAAAAACACAAAGCTTTCTTTAAAATAATAAATAATTCTCCATTTGTTTTGTCTACTAAGATATTAGAGATTCCTTCATTTTCATTTGGTCTTGTGAAATTTGGAAAACCGGAATTGATTTCCACAAGTCGATGCTGACTTTCGACCCTACAATCAACGTTTTCTGCAGAATAAAAGCATTAAAGAAAAATTCATTCATTTGAATTTTATTATAAAAAAAGTTAAATTTTATATTCTCTACATATGTGCTCTAAATCCAAATTTGATACACTTCTTAAATCTTTAATCTTTAATTACATAAAGCCAGTGCCCTAATAAAAGGAACTCAACCACACTTATAATTCGTAATTACAAATAATGATAACAATTCATTATAAAAATGAAATAATTTCAATTTTAACAATTAACAAATATTAATAAAAGAAATCAATGATATCATAAAAAACTGAAATGATTTTGGTTTTTATTCAAATTAAATTCTTACTGGTCTAAGAATTAAGCCCTATAGTTTAAACATTCAATTGTTAACAATTAACAGTATATAACAATTAACACTTATTAACAATTATTTATTTAGAATTATTAATGAAAATTTAAACACTTTTCGATTTTATTAAAATGATAATTTTAATACTCTAAGAATTAGGACCATCAATTTATAGCTTTAATTGGACTTTATTTGGACCCGATTCCAGCCTTTTTGACCCAACAACCCAATTATTTTGAAAATTTATGCCTAACCCTACCTAGCCCAACAACCCAATCCACCCTCACATTAAATCCCTAAACCTAGCCGACCCAACTCCCCTAATATATAATCCCCCCACTCCCTGGAGACTCATCGATTACACTATGAGACCGATGGCCTCCAGAATATTCTCCCCTCTCTTCACTTCATCCGTACATAACCCCCCCCCCCCCCCCCCCCTTGGTATGCTTTCGTCTAGGCCTTCGTTTTTTCGTCTAGGTCTTCGTTGTTACCGTTTTTCCGGTCATCTGTGAAGGTCGTTGCGGCGTTAAGGTTGGATGATAGGCGGCGGTTATCATCGTCGATTCTGCGGATGGTCTCAGTCGTTTGGTACATCCGCTTTCGAAACTTTGGTCCTCAAACATTTTCATTTGTTTTCAACGGTTAATGTGTATATTTTCTACCAATTTTCAAGATACAATTCATCGAGTGTTCTTGTAATCTGTTTGACCAAATCTTACTTATTTTTTCCGCATGCAAGACATTTATTAATGGTTTTAAGTTTATTGATGAATCTGTTTTTAAAGATTTTACCAACAACAATCTGTTGATTTCTGTATGATTTGAGGATATATAAATCCTTTCGGATATACCATTTTATGGCCAGGTCTGTTGAAATATCAGATCTGTGTATGGTGATCGATGAACATGATTTTTGTTTGTTAATTTGGTGTTGGTAAAGTATATATTTTGTTTGATGTGGAGAATACATACTACTATATATCTCTGAATATTGAGTTTTAATGTATAGTTAGTCAAACATGAAGTTGGCTTTATAGATGAGAAAGCTGATTACAGCTAATAGTGAAACAAATCTGTTTGTGGTCCCCGTTGTTTGATGAATTGTATATGATGGATTATAGGTATCCAAGTATGTATAAAATGTAGAGATTCGAGCTCAAGTATCGTGGAGAAGATGAATAATAGAATGATAATGAATTGAGATCTAGGGTTTACAAGCTCCAAAAGGAGTATATATAGAGGAATAACGGGCCGGGCCGCTAATATGGGCCCGGTAGCCCAACTACATAAAAGACTAATCTAGTATACAAATGACATATAAGCAGTACAATAATACAAATGATATCCGTGAGATGTGTGTGGGCCGCTGTCCGGACCCAATAGTCGTGAGACCCGGGGGTCCGAGTCTATATACTCTATCAGGAGTCCCCCACTCTCTGAGTCGAGAGTATTCGAGGCGAAAGAGAGTAGAACTGTGTGCTGATCTGTCGCCGTCTGGTGAGTAAACTTCATGAACAAAAATTTGAAATTCTGCTTCTTTGGTTAACGGAGGCGCTAAGTCCCCCGCTCTCCCAGTCCCCCACTCCTTGAGGCGAGTGTAATGAGGTGAAGAGGAGTAGAGTAATGCGTGTCGGATGATGTCTTCAACAGGGGGCCGAGGGTTGACACCTTTTGATCCACGATGGGGAAATGCCTCGTTAAAAACCTCATTAGGAAAAACCCTGTGGGAAAAAATCCTAATGAGGGAAAAAGAGTACACCGGATGCCCCCAAAATGAAACAAAAGGTGCGAGCCCTTCGGCCTGGAGATGGAGCTGCAGCGGTGCCCGTCTGCTGGATGGTCGAGGCCGATCTCTAGATGTGGGTAGCTCATCATGATCAGTAGTCCTAGTCATCAAATAAAGATGACTAAGGGATGGGTCGAGCGACCGTCCACGATATGATGTCTGGTTCATCAAATAAAGATGACCAGAACGTAAGGCCGATGGGCCGAGAGGCCTGTACGAGAGCTCCACGTTGTCAAATAAAGACGACGAGGCGATGGTGCGGCCGAGGGGCTTGCATAAGAGCTCCACGTCATCAAATAAAGACGACGGGGCGATGGTGCAGCCGAGGGGCCTGCATAAGAGCTCCACGTCGTCAAATAAAGACGACGGGGCAATGGTATGGCTCAGACGTCGTCAAATAAAGACGACGGGGCGATGGATGGCCGAGAGGCCTACATGAGAGCTCCACGTCGTCAAATAAAGACGACGGGGCGATGGTGCGGCCGAGGGGCCTGCATAAGAGCTCCACGTCGTCAAATAAAGACGACGGGGCGATGGTGCGGCCGAGGGGCCTGCATAAGAGCTCCACGTCGTCAAATAAAGACGACGGGGTGATGGTGCGGCCGAGGGGCCTGCATAAGAGCTCCACGTCGTCAAATAAAGACGACGAGGCGATGGTGCGGCTGAGGGGCCTACATAAGAGCTCCACGTCGTCAAATAAAGACGATGAGGCGATGGTGTGGCCGAGGGGCCTGCATAAGAGCTCCACGTCGTCAAATAAAGATGACGGGGCGACGTATGGCCGAGAGGCCTACATGAGAGCCCCACATCATCAAATAAAGATGACGGGGTGATGTATGGCTCAGAGGCCTATATGCGAGCGCCATGTCATCAAATAAAGATGACGGAGCGAGATATGGCCGATGGGCCTGTAAATGAGCTTCGCGTCATCAAATAAAGATGACGAGGCGATATATGCCCGATGGGTCTGCAACTGAGCTTCGCGTCATCAAATAAAGATGATGGAGCAAGATGTGGCTCAGAGGCCTACAAATGAGTTCCTCGTCATCAAATAAGGATGACAGAACGATATATGGCCGATGGTCCTGTAGATGAGCTCTTCATCATTAAATAAAGATGACAGAGCGATATATGGCCGATGGGCCTACAAATGAGCTCTTCATCATCAAATAAAGATGACAGAGCGATATATGGCCGATGGGCCTACAAATGAGCTTCTTCATCATCAAATAAAGATGACAGAGCGATATATGGCCGATGGGCCTACAAATGAGCTCTTCATCATCAAATAAAGATGACAGAGCGATATATGGCCGATTGGCCTGCAAATGAGCTTCCCGTCATCAAATAAAGATGACGGAGCGATATATGGCTGAACTCTGGGCTCCTTTAGCCTTTCGGCCGGAGACCGCAAGATGTTCGCTATATCTGAATAGGGGGGACGAGGCGGTGGACGCCTGTCTGAATATGAGGACGACGACGCTGATGAGTCGGTCCGAATATGAGGACGACAGCGCTGACGAACCGGTCCGAATATGGGGACGAGGCGATGATAAGCCATGCGTCATATGAGGGCGACGGTCACCTTCCAGGAAGGGAATGGCGAGCCTGGTCGCTAGATAAGGACTTCGGCGCTGGGGCCGGTCTAAATGTGAGGACGAGGCGATGATGAGCCGTGCGTCATATAGGGGCGACGGTCGCCATCCGGGAAGGGATGTCGAGCCCAATCGCTATAACAAGACTTCGGCGCTGGGAGCCGGTCTTGAGATAAATAATCACGTCGCGGCCGAGAGGCTGATCGCGATGTGCGGATGACAATGATGAGGAGCCAGTCCAAAATATGATGACGAGGCGATGATGGAGCCGATCGTCATATAGAGGCGATAGTCACCATCCAGGAGGGGATGGCGAGCCTGATCGCTAGCCCAACACACTCGGCGCTGATGAAGCCGGTGTTGGGATAGGGTGTGACGTCGTGGCCGAGGGGCCGATCGTGATGCGAGGTCGTCAGCACTATGAGGCTGATCCAAAAGTCCAAGCAGCGGTCGCCATCCGATGAAGGAATGACTGAGACCGGTCTTGGGGATAGATAATCACGCCGAGGCCGAGGGGCCGATCGTGATGTGCGGACGGAGATGATGAGTCGATCCGATAATATGATGACGAGGCAAGAATGAAGCCAATCGTCATATAAGGGCGATGGTCACCATCCAGGAAGGGATGGCGAGCCCGATCGCTAGCTCAAGACTCTCGGCGCTGAGGAAGCCGGTCTTGAGATAGATAGTCCCGCCGAGGCCGAGGGGCCGGTCGTGATGCGCGGATGGCGATGAAAAGAGCCAATCCGAAATATGATGACGGGGCAATGATGAGCCGGCCGTCATATAGAGGCGATGGCCACCATCCAGGAAGGGATGGTGAGCCCAGTCGCTAGCTCAAGATCGCGTTGAGACCGAGGGGTCTGCCGCGATGTGAGCATGACGGCGATGATGAGCCGTTCCAATAAATGATGACGAGGCCATGATGGGCCAATCGTCATATAAAGGCGACGGTCACCATCCAGGAAGGGATGGTGAGCCCAATCGCTAGCTCAAGACTCTCGGCGCTGAGGAAGCCGGTCTTGAGATAGATAATGGCGCCGTGGCTGAGGGTCCAGTCGTGATGTGAGGACGACAGTGATGAGGAGTCGGTCCTATAATATGATGACGAGGCGATGATGAGCCGATCGTCATATAAAGGCGACGGTCACCATCCAGGAAGGGATGGTGAGCCCAGTCGCTAGCTCAAGATCGCGTTGAGACCGAGGGGTCTGCTACGATGTGAGCATGACGGCGATGATGAGCCGTTCCAATAAATGATGACGAGGCCATGATGGGCCAATCGTCATATAAAGGCGACGGTCACCATCCAGGAAAGGATGGTGAGCCCGATCGCCAGCTCAAGACTCTCAGCGCTGAGGAAGCCGGTCTTGAGGTAGATAATCACGCCGAGGCCGAGGGGCCGGGCATGATGTGAGGACGACGGCGATGAGGGGCCGGTCCAAAAATCCATGCAACGGTCGTCATTCGGTAAAGGAATGACTAAGACCGGTCTCGAGATAAATAATCACGTCGAGGCCGAGGGGGTCGGTCGTGATATGAGGACGACGACAGTGAGGAGTCGGTCCAAATAATGATGACGAGGCGATGGTGAAGCCGAGCGTCATATAGAGGCGATGGTCACCATCCGGGAAGGGATGGCGAGCCCGATCGCTGGCTCAAGACTCGCGACGCCAAGGAAGCCGGTCTTGAGAAAGATGATCACGCCGAGGCTGAAGGGCCGGCCGTGACGTGAGGACAATGACGATGAGGAGCCGGTCCTATAATATGAGGACGAGGCGCTGATGAAGCCGATCGTCATATAAAGGCGATGGTCACCATCCGGGAAGGGATGGCGAGCCCGATCGCTGGCTCAAGACTCACGGCGCTGAGGAAGCCGGTCTTGAGATAGATGATCACGCCGAGGCCGAGGGGCCGGCCGTGATATGAGGACGACGACGATGAGGAGTCGGTCCAAATAATGGTGACGAGGCGATGGTGAAGCCGATCGTCATATAGAGGCGATGGTCACCATCCGGGAAGGGATGGCGAGCCCGATCGCTGGCTCAAGACTCGCGGCGTTGAGGAAGCCGGTCTTGAGATAGGTGATCACGCAGAGGCCGAGGGGCCGGTCGTGATGTGAGGACAACGACGATGAGGAGCCGGTCCTATAATATGATGACGAGGCGCTGATGAAGCCGATCATCATATAAAGGCGATGGTCACCATCCGGGAAGGGATGGCGAGCCCGATCGCTGGCTCAAGACACGCGGCGCTGAGGAAGCCGGTCTTGAGATAGGTGATCACGCCGAGGCCGAGGGGCCGGTCGTGATGTGAGGACAACGGCGATGAGGAGCCGGTCCTATAATATGATGACGAGGCGCTGATGAAGCCGATCGTCATATAAAGGCGATGGTCACCATCCGGGAAGGGATGGCGAGCCCGATCGCTGGCTCAAGACTCGCGGCGCTGAGGAAGCCGGTCTTGAGATAGATAATCACGCCGAGGCCGAGGGGGTCAGTCGTGATATGAGGACGACGACGATGAGGAGTCGATCCTATAATATGATGACGAGGCGCTGATGAAGCCGATCGTCATATAAAGGCGATGGTCACCATCCGGGAAGGGATGGCGAGCCCGATCGCTGGCTCAAGACTCGCGGCGCTGAGGAAGCCGGTCTTGAGATAGATGATCACGCCGAGCCCGAGGGGCCGGCCGTGATGTGAGGACAACGGCGATGAGGAGCCGGTCCTATAATATGATGACGAGGCGCTGATGAAGCCGATCATCATATAAAGGCGATGGTCACCATCCGGGAAGGGATGGCGAGCCCGATCGCTGGCTCAAGACTCGCGGCGCTGAGGAAGCCGATCTTGAGATAGATGATCACGCCGAGCCCGAGGGGCCGGCCGTGATGTGAGGACAACGGTGATGAGGAGCCGGTCCTATAATATGATGATGAGGCGCTGATGAAGCCGATCATCATATAAAGGCGATGGTCACCATCCGGGAAGGGATGGCGAGCCCGATCGCTGGCTCAAGACTCGCGGCGCTGAGGAAGCCGGTCTTGAGATAGATGATCACGCCGAGCCCGAGGGGCCGGCCGTGATGTGAGGACAACGGCGATGAGGAGCCGGTCCTATAATATGATGACGAGGCGCTGATGAAGCCGATCATCATATAAAGGCGATGGTCACCATCCGGGAAGGGATGGCGAGCCCGATCGCTGGCTCAAGACTCGCGGCGCTGAGGAAGCCGGTCTTGAGATAGATGATCACGCCGAGCCCGAGGGGACGGCCGTGATGTGAGGACAACGGCGATGAGGAGCCGGTCCTATAATGTGATGACGAGGCGCTGATGAAGCCGATCGTCATATAAAGGCGATGGTCACCATCCGGGAAGGGATGGCGAGCCCGATCGCTGGCTCAAGACTCGCGACGCTGAGGAAGCCGGTCTTGAGATGATGGACGGCGCTGGGCGCTCGTCTGAGATGATGGACAGGCGATGGGCGCTCGTCTGAAAATGAGGGACGGCGCTGGGCGCTCGTCTAAGATGAGGGACGGCGCTGGGCGCTCGTCTAAGAATGAAGGACGACGCAGGGCGCTCGTCTAAGATGAGGGACGACGCTGGGCGCTCGTCTACAAATGAAGGACGGCGCTGGGCGCTCGTCTAAGGATGAAGGACGGCGCTGGGCGCTCGTCTGAAAATGAGGGACTGCGCTGGGCACTCGTCTACAAATGAAGGACGGTGCTGGGCGCTCGTCTGAAGATGAAGGACGGCGCTGAGCGCCCATCTGAAAATGAGGGACGGTGCTGGGCGCTCGTCTACAAATGGAGGACGGCGCTGGGCGCTCGTCTAAGATGATGGACGGCGCTGGGCGCTCGTCTAAGATGAGGGACGGCGCTGGGCGCTCGTCTAAGGATGAAGGACGGCGCTGGGCGCTCGTCTAACAAATGAGGGACGGCGCTGGGCGCTCGTCTGAAGATGAAGGACGTCGTTGGGCGCTCGTCTAACAAATGAGGGACGGCGCTGGGCGCTCGTCTAATCCGCATGTATGGTCTTGCTTCGTCCATAATGCGTAGTATTTGCCTGATATGTACTTAGTATTGTTGTGGGGATTTTATTTTTTGTTGCTCGAGGCCGGCGAGTGCGCGCGGTCCTCGGCTTCCCTCTTTTATTTTTTCTTTTTCCTTTTTTTTTTTTTATTTCCGTTTCCGTTCCCTATTTCGGGGAGTATCCTTCTTTCAGGCTTCGGTCGAAGGGTGTGCTCGTCCTTCGGCCGGTTCGGACTTCGTTTATAACGTCCGTGATCTCAGGGGGGTCCCGTCGCCTATTTATGACGCGGGCTAGACTTTTGGTTGGTTTCCAACGGCTGCCGTTGCCCAACCCTGAGTGGGGGGATTTTGCCACCTCGGCCATGATTTCAGGCCTGTCGTCCTGCGATCTGGCGCGTGGACGACGCGGTGAACTTCCCATTTCAAAATGCGGGCCGTTTGCGGGCCCCTCGTCCTGGGGACATCGTCGGCCATACCTGAGCGTTTCACTCTAGGCTTACGGGGCCAGGACGATGTGCTCTCTCAGCTAGGCCTGAGCCCTTCGCTGATACAAAATACAAAGCGGAGCAGACCTGAGCCTTTCGCTCGAAGGCTGCTGATACGACACGTGGTATCTCCCATTTACATTTCCAAAAAATAAGCGGAATACAATAGGTGCGTTGTTCATGGCAACGGCTTTTGGGCGACGCGATTAGCGTCTCGGAGAACGAGATGTACCGTTTACTGCTCTTGGGCATAATTCCGTGTGCGGCCGGTAGTGGCTCTCATTTTTAGATGCCCGAGTCACCAAATAAAGGTGGCTAGGGTAGGTCGAGGGACTCAAATATAATTCAAATCATCAAATAAAGATGTTCAGTAGACTAGAGCTCGGGTTCACCGCTCTGGGGTTTTTAACCCGCTCTAATGGTGATGATAAAAATAATAATGTCAATAATAATGTATCATTAGCGATCTCGGGAAATTTTAATCCCTCATAATGGTCTTCACCACCTCGGGGGTTTTTAACCCGCCATAATGGTGGTGGAAATAATATAATTAATAATAGTAATAATTATACTACTATATTTAATAAATATTTGAAGTGTATAAATAGTAGTATTGGGCACTTAGCTTTTAAGTGGGCTGAATATTTGACTTTGATATATGAGCCCAGATATCTTTGACTTCAATTTATAGGCCCAACTGTCCAAGGTCCATCTGCAAAGCAGTGAGCTCCAAGCCCCGATGAAAACCCAAGAAAGGCGGAGAGTGAGACGGCTGATGTGGAACAATTGAAGTCTCCAGCTAACCGGTCGCCGGAGATGTCCTCAGCCGTCGGCGACGACGGATAGCAGCTGTCTCCGAAGAATGGGGAGCACCGGCCACTCGATTCTGCCGTTACCTTTGTTGTTGGAGATCCTTTAGGCCGTTTCTGCCGCCGGAGATAATGCTACTCTTGTCGCTATAGAGGAGGCCCTTTGGAGAATAGGTTGCCTGCGTTGTCCGACCCAAACGAGGCCACCAAGAAGCGACGCTGCGTGGCCTCCTGCTATTTTGCTTGAGGGGTTGAAGTATGGCGAGGCTAAGGGTGCTGACCGGATTCGAAGGGGAGCCGGCACTTGAGGTCGTTGACGAGGCCTATTAAATGACGGCACAGGTGACTCAACACAGCAACAGCGGAACCCAGGTCTCCACCAGCACGTCGAGTCTATCTGCAAGATCCAATTGCGGCCATGAGATCTGGGAATGGGGCAGCCAGATCGACAACAACGACGACCAGAGCTAGTGACAGCAACTTACGCCGGCAGCTACCCATCCAGCTCAGATGTGGAATTTTCCAGATCTGGAATTCCATCCTTTTCTTCTTTTCATTTTTCAGAATTGTTGTTGACTCGATTTCTTGTATTTTGGATGAAATTTTGAGTATTTTGGGAGGAATCTAACTTGATTTTGCTCAAAATCTCTCAATGAAAGCATCATTGATGGATTATAGGTATCCAAGTATGTATAAAATGTAGAGATTCGAGCTCAAGTATCGTGGAGAAGATGAATAATAGAATGATAATGAATTGAGATCTAGGGTTTACAAGCTCCAAAAGGAGTATATATAGAGGAATAACGGGTCGGGCTGCTAATATGGGCCCGGTAGCCCAACTACATAAAAGACTAATCTAGTATACAAATGACATATAAGCAGTACAATAATACAAATGATATCCGTGAGATGTGTGTGGGCCGCTGTCCGGACCCAATAGTCGTGAGACCCGGGGGTCCGAGTCTATATACTCTATCAGTATACTTGTATAGTTTTTTAACATTGAATCTAATGATTAATTACTATACGGATTGAGGATTAAAAAATGTTGTTTGATATACCATTTTTAACAAAGTAATATATAATATATACATATCTATATATCATATAATATACTTTAAACTGTATAGTGTCGTATATAGTTTAAGTAAATATAATATATACCATTCTATAAACACTATACACTGTATTGTTTGAATATAATTAAGATAGAGTGCCTAGTACTATGTTTACACAATGTGATATTGTATACAATATTATGTATATATTGACATGAAACACACACACACATATATATTATATCATTTAGAATTAGATCATACAGAAATATAGTCTAATGTTATATACTACTAAAACATTTAGTAACTAAACAGATATATTATACTCCGTATATATTATGAAACTGTTTAATCCATAGACTATTCATTGAATTATTATTATACTATGTACTCTATTATCATACACGATGTATTAATATTATTATACTATGTGCTATATCATTGAATTGTATTATTCTATAAAATATATTATAGTTTAATATATTATAATATAAACTATATTATACTAAAAATTCATCAGTAACACACAATCATTTTAATACAATTGATAACCATTTAGCTAGATACCTTGATCAACTATCTCTTTGATCCTTCTTTTACGGTTGATAGTAGATTTGGTTAGCTTCTTCATTTTAATGTTCATAACTACATAACCTGTAAAAGCCAAATAAGCAAATATTTGACATTATATTCTTCATTTGTAATTATATGCATCTCACGTGGTTATTGTGCTTTACAATGCTTTCAGCACGTTGTATTTTAATTTTTTGCATGAGTCTTTTTGAATAAAAAATTCTTCAATATCTTTGGGACAGTAATTATAAAAGCATGACATTACTGGTGTTTTCTTTTATCTTGGATTTTAACATTCTTAACACTGGCCTCTTTACTGCACTATGTATTTTTACACCCTGCAACAAATAAAGACATGTTTATAAATATAGACAAATTTAAATTCTTGGTATAATAATGGTGTTATATTACCTGTGCGTCAATGAACACCAACTCTATCTAGCTTTCGTCCTCCTCTCGATTGTGGGGGCGTTTTGATATGAATACATTTCTGAGTTTTCTGCCATTTTGTCTTGTGAGATGTGTGATTGCATGGGATGTGTTTCTCGACCAAGTGATGCACTTTATTTATACTATAATTGGACCTGTGTATTGTGAATGGATAGTTGCAAGAAATTGTAACCAACATATAATAGTAGGTTAAAAACCAATGGACATCTCGTTAATCCAGTTAATATACAAAGTGTGTTGCAGAAGTTGCGTTGCATTTAATGCATATGTACTTCGAAGATCATGGATGCAATCTTTCGTTCTCAAAAAATGTACAACATAGCCATCCATTTAATGCTTGCCAAAAGTTTTGAAACGATGGGAGGCTTCAAATTAATTGAGCTGTATCCAGGGGCGGACCCACCCTAGGGCTAGGGGGTGCCCGTGCCCCTGCGGTGATTTATATATATATATATATATATTGGAAAATTCTCAGGCCTAGCACCTCCCGGTCCGAACGCCGTCCGAACACCGTCGTTTGGGGCGGTTCCAGGTGGAATTTTTTGATGACATTTTTTGAGCATGTTACTCATCAAGTCTAGTTTATCCATACCAAATTTCAGGTCAACATTCGACCGGGAAGGCAGTCAAAGAATTCGTCAAAGTTAACTGCGTTTTTCTATGTATAATTTGGCGCAGTTAACTTCAACGAATTATTTGACTGCCTTCCCGATCGATTTTTGATCTGAAGTTTGGTATTGATAAACTAGACTTGATGAGGAACATGCTCAAAACATTTTATCAAAATATTCCGTCGGGAACCACCCCAAACGCCGGTGTTCGGTGTTCGGACAGAAAAGTGCTGGACAGAAAAGTTATGCCGATTGAGACTTATGATGTTAATATTAGAGATGAGTTGAGGAGACGTTATTTGAGAAAAGGTCCTTGCCAACCGCGTGACTTTAAATTTCCACAAAGTGATTTTAATGGGTGCAACAGATCATTCCAGTGGTTTTATTTAAATTTAATAGTTTTATTTATTGCTATACTCGTGATGCATATGATTTTTTTCTAGACTAGTATATCATTTCTTTGTTATTGTGCCCCTGCGAGTCACGAGTCCTGGTTCCGCCACTGGCCGTATCAAGTACAGCACAACAGCACTTTACATGAACTCAACCGTATCAAGTACAACAGAGATCAACTTTAGTCACCAACATTTAATGCTGCATTGTATCTTAGGCTGAAAACCCATTTTTGACCCGTTTAGGTTGTGACCCGGTTTTGACCCAGTGGGATTGGGCGGGAATTTTGCCTGACTTTCCACGGTAGTTTGTATATAGAAAGATGTTGGGTTTCCATCATTTATTTATGCACCATCACAAGAAATGGCTTGAATAATGTAATAGCGGATATCTTAAGGACCTCTTGTGTAATTACTTTATTACGTAGTATATCTCTACAATCTTATAAGAGTGAATGAGAGTAAGAGTTGTTTGGGTATATGCAATGTGTTGGTGGTACAATATAGCTAGGTTCAATTGTACATTCATTTTAAAGCATTGTACCCCTTAAATTATATTCTAAATTTTCTAATTTTCTTCCGTTGGTCTTCACCTCTTTAAACTTCCGTTAACTTTTCATTTCTCCTTTGTTGCTAACAACTTCAATTGGGTTCTAACAGAGCTAATTTTACCCAATTGAATTGTTTGCTTTAATTTATTATTATTACCCTTTTCCCCTTTTTCTTGTTATTCACCCTTCCCCCAATCAGGCGCTGGTTATAGATCCTTGGAATTATGGAATTTTGACCATCGGCGGAAATCAACTTGATGGAGTATATGGGTCTGAGCCCCAGGACCCACATACTCAGAAGAACAGAAAGCACAAGACACTGAGTGGCGCCCACGTCGGCCAAGGGACCCCCGTCGGCCGAAAAGGTGCCAACTCAGATTATGGTCCTAAAGCCAAGGAACCCGGGTGCCCTCGTCGGCCACGCCCTCGTCGGCCACGAAGACTCCACAGAACCGGATTCTACACTTACTTATTTGTACAGCCCATTAGTGGATTTGTATTCGGCCCAGTAGCGGTCCAGTTGTAAATGGGCCTCCCAAGCCCAAGGCTTGGGAGCCCAGCCCGTATTTTCTCTATAAATACTCCCCTTGGGAGTAGTTATAGGGGTTACAAATTCATTATATTGAAGCATATATTGCACTTCTCTCTCTAGCTCTCACTTCTCTCTAGATATACTCTATCATTTGGTGCTTTCATTGAGAGCTAGAACAATCAAGTTAGCACCCTTCGTCGCTACCAAGCACAGCTAACCACTGATCATGGGAAGAACTAAATCAAACCGCAACCTCGTCAGCAAGGCCATCCCTGAGGACCAAGAGCCCAGGGAGCACGATGAGGACGCCACGGCCGACCAGATCGGCGGGGGGACGTCTTCCAGGAGGCCTTCAACCTCACGGCGGACCTCCACAACCAACTCAACGGCGGAGCCTCTGATGCCCGCATCGGCTTGGACAAGAAACGAGCTGAGAAGACGGACCACGCCCCGGCCCAGCCTATGGCCGCGGCCTCTCCGTCCGTGGATCCACAGGTCCAGGCCGCGCTGTCAGTCATCATCGCCAGCCTGGCTCAGAACCCCACCGTCCTCAGCGCACTCTTGCCAAGGACCGGGGGGAACGTCACTCCACCTCCTCAGCCCCAACCGTTGGCCGTCCAGATACGCAACGATGAGGGGATGGTGGCCCAGGACACGGCGTCGTCCCACTCCCACCCTGCTTCCCCTCTTCGGCCCGGGCAGACCCCAGCGCGTGGAAAAGCCTCTGCCTTCAACAGGTTAGGTGACACGCGCCGTCGTCCGGTTTCGGAGAGGATGGCGGGACGGATTGGCGAGCGTCGGCCTGGCTCGCCAAGGGAAAGCTTGGGGTCTGTGTCCCGGACAGCGGACCAGCCCCGCCCGGACAAGGGCAAGGGGAAGCTGCACGAAGACGACGTGCGCCACCAGATCAATGCGGCTCACGACGAGCGCATGAGGAACCAGCCGGGCGCCGCTGCGGCCGCCAGGGACCCCCGGGACGAGGTCATCGCCCAGCTGGAAAGGAGGTTGGCACAGATGGAGGCCAAGCAGTCGGCCAACATCCCTACGGCCGACGCCTCAAATAACCCCGGCCTCAACGCGCTCATGAACAAAGTCAGCGCCCTGGAGAGGGAGTTGGCCGAGGGGCGAGGTAACCCTATCATCCAGGTCAGGACCAGGACCCCCTTCACCAACAGGGTCCTCTCGGACCCCATCCCGGAGAAGTACAGGGGAAACGCCATCAAGTCCTACGACGGCCGATCAGACCCCCAGGAGCACTTCAGCCGCTATCAGAACAACATGCTGATGGTGAACGCGTCAGACGAATACCTCTGCCGTTGGTTCCTCTCTACTCTCGAGGGGCCAGCGTACGAGTGGTTCAACGCGCTCCCCGAAGGGAGCATTGACTCATGGCAGGATCTTGCCCAACGCTTCCTCACCCACTTTGCCGGGAGGAAGCGTGCGAAGAAGTATTTCACCCACCTCCTCTCCGTCAAGCAGCAGCATGATGAGTCCCTCCGCTCATTCATTGATCGTTGGACGAGGGAGACCGAAGAAGTCGAGGGGGCCGAAGAGCGCACCCTCCTCGCCTTGTATTAGGGAGTCCTCCGCAGCTCCCCGTACGCTAGGAGCCTCAACACTGACCCTCCGAGGTCATACACCAAGGCGCTCCAGCGCGGAGGCTTGTACGCCGACGCCGACGAGCTCCACAATCACAAGAAAGAGGGGGGCCATCCCTCCAAGAAGACAAATCCTTCGCCGGCCCCGGGTCCGTCCCCGGCCGGCCAGGGTGCCCAGGGTCGTCACGGCTCTGGTGGACAGAGTAAGAAAGATCGCCATTGGCGACCGAGGTTGGAACGGCTGGGGGTTGCCCTCACTCACCCGGTCGGCATCATCCTCGACTATGCCGAGAAGCACGGTCTCATCGAGCAGGCTCCTCGGCCGGCCGAGGAGGTCCTTGCCATCCAGCAGGGCGGCACATACTCCCGGTTCCACAAGAACTCGTCGCACAACACCGACGATTGCATCACACTGAAGAAGGCCATCGAGCGTCTTATTCGCCAGGGGGAACTCTCCCAGTTTGTTAAAGGTGGCCCACGCAAAAACACATGGGTAAACACTGGCAAACATGGGGGCGAACCCTCTGCGAAGAAGCGGGAGATTGGTAGGCTCAGCGACGACGAGGACTTCGAGGAGCCCCCGCCAAAGAAGAATCACATTCACCTCATCGTCGGTGGGAACACTGGGGGGACTCCGCCACTCAGAGAAAGAAATGGGCCCAATCCCTCTACATTGGGGAGGTGTCCCACGTTCCCCCTCAGCCGAAGAAGCAGCGAACGGAGGCGATCACCTTCACCGACAAGGATTTGCCTCCGGGTACGGAATCACACAGGGACGCCCTCATCATCCGGTGTGAGATCGGTGACTCCATCATCCACCGCACTTACATCGATACGGGGAGCTCCGTCAACGTGATGTACCTGGATACCTTCAGGCAGCTGAAGCTGGACAGAGCTCTGCTGAAGCCGATCAAGACACCGTTATCCGGCTTCACCAGGGACTCTATCGACGCCGAGGGCACGATAGTCCTCCCCGTAGAGGTCGGTGACGGCCCCCACCGTGCCAGGATTGACATGGAGTTCATGGTGGTCAACCTCCAGTGCCCCCACAACCTGATCTTGGGGCGGCCAGCGCTGGAGGACTTGGAGGCCATCATCTCCATGAAGCACTTGTGTCTGAAGTTCCCCACCAATGACGGCATCGGCTACGCCAGAGGAAACCAGAGGATAGCCAGGGCATGCTACCTCAAACTGACGAGGCCGACCGAGAGGAAAGGTCAGAGGATAGACACCATCACGGCAGCCGTTGCCAAGGACGAGGAGAGGCCGCATGCTGAGCCGGCCGAGGAGGTCGAGGATGTCCCTCTGAACACCTCCCGGCCGGAGCGGGTCCTCAGGATCGGGAAGCAGCTCCCCCAGGACCAACGAGACGCTATCCTCCTCGTCCTACGGTCATACGCCGTTGTCTTCGCGTGGGGCCCGGACGATATGCCAGGCATCAGCCGCCAGGTGATCACTCACTGGCTGACCGTCGATCCGGCCTCCGCGCCTGTCAAACAGAGACGACGCTACTTGTCCGCCGACAGGCGGGACTTCGTCAAAGGAGAGGTCGCCATGCTCCTCTCAATCAAACACATTAAAGAGGTGAAGTACCCGACATGGTTGGCCAACGTCGTCCTCGCCCAGAAACCGCCGACGTTCAGAATGTGTGTTGATTACACTGACCTGAACAAGGCGTGCCCCATGGACCCGTTCCCTCTCCCCAACATTGATCAGCTGGTGGACGAGACGGCGGGGTGCGAGTTGATGTCGTTCCTTGACGCTTTCAGAGGCTACCACCAGATCTCCATGCATGAAGACGACGCAGAGAAGACGGCATTCATGACCCCAGAGGGAATCTTTTGCTACCTCGTCATGGCCTTCGGACTAAAAAACTCCGGCGCCACCTACACTAGGATGGTGGCCAAGATCTTCAGAGCGGTCCTTGGCCGGACGATGGAGGCATACGTCGACGATATGATCATCAAGAGCAGGCAGGCCTCCTCCCACACCGACGACCTCCGGGAAATCTTTGAAATTATGAAGGAGTTCAGGCTCCGCCTCAACCCCAAGAAGTGCGCCTTCGGCGTCCAGGGCGGCAAGTTTCTCGGCTACATGGTCAGCCGGAGAGGCATCGAGATAAACCCGGAGAAGACACAGGCTATCATCAACATGGAGCCGCCCCGCAACGTCAAGGAAGTACAACGACTGACGGGGCGCCTGGCGGCCCTGAACCGGTTCCTCTCCAGGTCAGCCGAGAGGGCACTCCCCTTCTTTCAGATCATGCGTAAGGCCAACAGCTTCAAGTGGACGACGGAGTGCCAGGAAGCGTTCGAAGAGTTGAAGAGGTACCTATCGTCCCCGCCCATACTCTCCAAGCCCAAAGCCGGCGAAACCCTCTTCTTGTACTTAGGGGTGAGCACGCCGGCCATAAGCTCCGTGCTCATCCGTGAGGACGAAAGGGTGCAAAAGGCCATCTTCTACATCAGCAACACACTCAGGGAGGCCGAGCTCAGGTACTCCCCCATTGAGAAGACGGTGCTGGCCATCGTCCATACGGTGAAGAAGCTGGGACACTACTTCCAGGCCCATGCCGTCCATGTGCTGACCCATCAGCCTCTTGGCGCACTCATGAGGAGCCCCACCAGCTCCTCTAGGATGGTGAAATGGGCAATCTTCCTCAGCCAATTTCAAATTGAGATCAAGCCAAGGCCATCTATCAAAGGGCAAGCCTTGTCCGACTTCGTCACTGAATGCACAGCAAGGGAGACGACCGTCGCCAACCCCGGGCCGGAGCTGCACGATACATGGATCCTATTCACTGACGGCTCGTCGGCCGCGAAATCATGCGGTGGCGGTGTCGTCCTCATATCCCCTGAAGGATTCAGAGCTTACTATGCCATCCGCTTCAACTTCAGGGTATCCAACAATGAAGCCGAGTATGAGGCCCTCCTCAGCGGTCTCAGACTCGCCGCCGGCCTCAAGGCCAAGCACCTCAAAATCAAGTGCGACTCCAAACTGATAGTGGGCCAGGTGAAGGGATCGTACGAGGCAAAGGAAGGACGGATGCGACAGTACAAACAAGCAGCGGAGGAGCTGCTGAAGGCGTTCGAAACCCACGAGATCACACAGATCCCAAGGGCCGAGAACGCCGAGGCCGACATCCTCTCCAAACTCAGCTCGGACACCCCGGAGCACATCTCCCAGCTGGCCAAGATCGAGGAGTTGAGCACGTCCAGCATCCATGCCAGCCCCGTCTTGTGCGTCCAACAACGACCAGAGGACTGGATCTCCGACATCATCACCTTCATCGCAACGGGAGAGCTGCCCCCGAACGAGGAGAGGGCCAAACTTGCCAAACTCAGGGCCCCAAGCTACACCATTGGAGATGGCAAACTCTACAAACGATCCTATAATGGCACTCTCCTTCGATGCCTCCACCAGGATGAGGCCGACGTGGCCATGGAAGAAGTTCATTATGGTGTTTGCTCCTCGCACCAGGGCCCTTTCAGCATGTCCCGTCGTGTCGTCGTCCAGGGCTTCTTCTGGCCGACGATGGCACGAGACTGCGCTGACCTGGCCAGGAAGTGTACCACATGCCAGGTACTCCAGAAGGCCCATGGTCGGCCAGCCGTCAACTACGCCCCCATCAGCACTGCAATTCCATTATCTAGATGGGGGATTGACCTGGTCGGCCCCCTGCCCAGAGCCGCCGGGAACAACCGCTACATCATCGTCGCCGTCGACTACTTCACCAAGTGGGTCGAGGCGGAACCCCTGGCCAGCATCACGGGGGCCAGATGCCAAAAATTTGTTTACAAAAACATCATCACACGCTTCGGCGTCCCCCAGGAGATCATATCAGACAACGACACCCAATTTGAGGCAGCCCTTTTTCAGGAGCTCCTCCGGGAGTTTGGGGTGAAGCATCGTTTCTCCTCCGTTGCCTACCCTCAGGGCAACGGGCAGGTCGAGAACGCCAACAGGACAATCATGGAAGGGCTGAAAAAGAAACTCCAGGCCGCAGGGGGAAGTTGGGTCGACGAGCTCCCCAACATCCTGTGGTGCTACAGAACCACGCCGAGGAGGGCGACAGGTGAAACGCCTTTCGCCCTGTGTTACGGCTTTGAGGCAAAGGCACCCACGGAAGTTGCCATCCCCAGCCGGCGGGTGGAACAATACGAGCCTGACGCCAACGAAGAAAACATGAAGATTGACCTGCACCTGGTCGATGAGAGGCGTGAGCAAGCTTACGTCCGAGCAGAGAACTACCGGCGTCAAGTAAAATCATACTATGACACCAAGGTACGTTCTCGGGAATTTCAGGTGGGGGACTACGTCCTCCGCCGAAGGGAAGCAAGCCAGCCGACAAAGGGTGGCAAGCTAGCATTGAAGTACGAAGGGCCCTACATCGTCAGTGCCGTGGTCAAACCCGGCACCTACAAGCTTAAACGCCCGAATGGGTCCAATGTACCACGAACGTGGAATGTACACCACTTGGTGAAGTTTTATCAGTAATCCGAAGGAGGTGCAGACGGCGAAGCCCTCACCCCTTAACGGGTTACTGATTGAACACCACCCTCGGCCTCGAGCCACTTATGAATAAAATCATGTTCTTGATTTTTCTTTGGAATTTAAAGTAAAACATTAGCAGGTGCCCTCATCGGCCACCTCAGAGCGAAAGGCTCAGGCATGGCCGACGTGGCACCTTGCATTTGCAGCCTACGAGCGACAAGCTCAGGCACCCCATTGTATTTTGTATCAGCGAAGGGCTCAGGCCTAGCTGAGAGAGCACGTCGTCCTGGCCCCGTAAGCCTAGAAGTGAAACGCTCAGGTATGGCTGACGATGTCCCCAGGACGAGGGGCCCGCAAACGGCCCACGTTTTGAAACGGGAAGCTCACCGCGTCGTCCACGCGCCAGATCGCAGGACGACGGGCCTGAAATCATGGCCGAGGTGACAAAATCCCAAAACTCAGGGATGGACAACGACAGCCGTTGGAAACCGACCAAAAGTCTAGCCCGCGTCATAAATAGGCACCGGGACCCGCGCTGAGACCACGGACGTTATAAACGAAGTCCGAACCGACCGAAGGACGAGCACACCCTTCGGCCGAAGCCTGAAAGAAGGATACTCCCCTGAAATAGGGAAGCCGAGGACCGCGTGCCCTTGCCGGCCTCGAGCAATGGAAAAATAAAATCCCCACAATTCAGGCCCAACTTGGCCAAGTACATATCAGTTAAACACAAGTGTAGTACCACTAACAGGTGACATGGACGATACGTCCACACACCACAAGGGAATGGTCAAGGCCGAAGCATACGCCTATAAAACCCTAACCGAATCGGTTGGGTGACACGCGAGAGGTAACCTTCATCGGCCACAGCCTTTTGAAGCACCAACGCTTGGTATGAAATAAAACACTTACGATCCTGAAGGAAGACCAGGACGAAGCGGGCACTTATCACACCCGCGGAAGAATCAAGCAATCAAGAAACAATCCCTACTTGGCGCAGCATCCCGGATGGCCAACACAGGCACTGGAACCCAGGCTGTTGGTCAAGCGAAAGTTCTTTGGGGATTTGTTCAAGTGTTTACCAAACACTTAGAGAAAATTCTGAGGAAAAAGGTTCCTTAAGAAGGAACTATGCCTTAGCCGAGGAAGGTAGGGCCTTCTCTTGGGGAAAGCAAGGGGAACCCCCATCGGCCACAAAGCCAGACCTTGGCCGATGATGGTAGGGCCATCTTTTAGCCGGCAGCGGTACCGCAAAGAAGGAACTATGTCTTACATTTATACTTAGAAAAATCTCTAAGTACTTAAATGGAGGAACTCTAGACGAAGCGGGTACCTGTATACTCCAAGACCGTTAGCTACCTACGCCTTGCATGTGTACTTAGAAAAAATTCTAAGTTCGAAAAAGTAAGTTCAAGGTGCCCTTATCGGCCACAACACAAGGATCCAGGCCGACCTTCATGATCAGCTCAGAAACAAGGGAACACGACGGCCACGAAAAACACCGGGCCGACAACGACACTGGTTCAACACTTAGGAAATCTCCCAAAGCATGTCAATAATGAGGAGAGATCCAATACCAGGACGATGAGAACACCCATTCACTTGAAGTTAGACACTTAGGAAAATTCTAACAAAAAAGAAGAATGGGACGACGCCAGGACGCAGCGGACACCTCGTCTTGCCCGCCTCAGTCAGGACGAAAAGAAAGACACTAGGATATCCTATCTAAGTGGGTCTAAAACACTTAGAAATTTTTTGAAAAAATTCCAAGTGTTACAACAGCGAAGAAAGACCGGACAGGCCGACCAGACCACCAGACTGAATGGGCTACCTCACGGACGTAGCCGACACTCGCCGGTGACCTAAGTTGTAACTTTTACACTTAGACAAATTTCCGAATTGAAATGGCAAAAGGCAATAAACACATAAGAAATTTAAAGCCGAGCAGGACAGCAAAATTTTCATTCATAAGCAATTCAGTACAATGGTGGGCGCTTCAGCCATTACATCAATTGGGCAAAAATAGAAAACTAATTACAAGGGAGCGGGGAGTAGCCGATCAAGCCTCTTGGGCGCCTCCATCCTCGGCTGGCTCTTCGACATCTTCGGCTCCCTCCTCGGCCTCAGTCTCCTGGTCAGCGGCAGCCGCAGAACTGGTGGCATCGTCCAGGAAGTCAAACTCCGTATAATCCGGCTCGCCGAGGCCGGAACTCTCGATTGGGGACTCCCGCTCCGCAAGAGGAAGCTTGGCCTGCTCCTCGGGATCTTTCATCAGCTTGGGAAGCTTCAAGTTCCGCCTAGCCCACCCGGAGGTATAATTCATGGCTTTGAGGGCACGCGACAGCCGCCGACACATGAGCCTCTGCATCCGCTCTTGGCCCATGTTATAGTACACGACCATCTCCCTACTGAAATACTCCTGGCTGGCGGGGGAGTTCATTCCCCAATCTTCAAGTTTAGCGGCCACTACCTCATAACACCACGAGAGCCACTCATCGGCCTTCCACCCCTCGGCCAAGAACTGCTTAACGGCCTCATCAGCAGCCTTCACAGCGGCAGCCTCGGCCTCAGCTTTTGCCTTCACGGCTTCATCGTTTTTGCGCCGTTCGGCCTCAAGCGCCCTCTGGCTCTCCTCGAGTTTGGCCAGGGCGTCGTCCCTGGCTGCAGCGGCCTCGTCGGCCCTCTGTTGCAAGGCCTTGGCATCCTCCCGGAGCCGATCCAAGCAGGCTACCGCCTCATCGGCCGAGGCAGCCTTCTGCTCAAGCTCCCTCAGGCGAGCAATCTCCCGGTGCTGCCTCTTGTGGCTCTCCATGAGCATGAAGGCAACCTGCACAAAAAAGACAAACAAAACTCAGGCAAACGATTCCACCCGGACGACGAGAAAGACGACAAATAAAAAGGGACGCTTACTTGGACGAGGAGGTCCATCCCACCTTCGTATACCTTCACGTCCCCGAGCCTCTTCAGATAGGCCCTATCTTTGGCCGGCATGGCCTGGGCCAGGACATCGTGGCCAAGGACGACATCATCAAAAACACCCCCGCCGACGGGGTATTCCACCATCTTCTGGTAGGTGGCACCGGCAATCTCCTTGTCGGCCCTCTTCGTCCGTGGCTCCTGGACGAGAGGGAGCGATTGGGCAGCATCGCTTGGAGCAGCAGTGAGGTCCACAACGGGACCACTATCGTCCACACTTGGGACGGTCAGAGTGCCGGCCTCAGTAGCCTGGGAAGGAGACGGTGCCCTCTTCGTCTTCTTAGTGACGTTCAGGCCGGCCTCAGTCAATTTCTTCTGGCCGTCAGTGGGAGGCCTCTTCTTCTTGGATTGGGCAGGCTTCGGGGCCGCACCAGCAGTAGCCCCGCCCCCCTCGGCCGCGGCACGTCTGGCCGCCTCGGTCGCCTTTGCAGCCAACTCCTCGGCCACCTTGGCCTTGGCAATAGCCATGATTGAACGGCGATCCATGGCAAAATCTACACATAGGTAAACGAATAGATTAGCAAGGCAAAAGAATGAATAACAAAGGAAGAAAGCCGAAAAAATAATTACCATCGGCCTCAGCAGGAATGCCCAAATCCGGGCCGTCGGCCTCTTCGAAGGTGGTGGTCATCCTCGGCCAGAGTTGGATATCGTCCTCTTTGTCGCCATACACATGGTATCTTAAGAAGCCGAGGGCGGTCATCTTGTATTCAGTGATGTAGTCTTTCACGCTCCTCGGCCCCCCTTCCAAGAACGCCTCCACCTGAGAGTCCAAGATGGAACTCCTCGGCGTGTCATGCAGATTGAACCTCCCGGTATGGCCGAGAGAGGGAAACTCGGTGCCATTCTCACCAAGGGATACAAAAACGAACTTGCTCTTCCACCCATGAATGGACGAAGGCAAGTCCGTGAAGCTCCTCTTCTTCGGCAGCTGTTGGAGAGTAGCATAGGCCGCACAATTTTTGTGGCTTCCTCGGCCTATCTGATACAGATTCATGAACAGAGCCGTCGTCGGCCTGTAGCCCAGCTCCTCACAGCGGAGCAAAAACCCCACCATTAATGAGTAGCTGTTCGGCGTCAGCAAGGCCGGAGGGAGCCCCACCATGTCAAGGTATTCGGTGGTGAAGGGATGAAGGGGAAACCTCAGCCCCTTGGCAAAACTCATCGGGTATACTCCAAAGTATCCCGGTGGCGGATGAAGAACATGGTCCGTCGGCCTGGGTGCCCTAATCCGCCCGAACGGCCCCACGTACATCTGGGCAACCAAGTAGTCGGCCGCGCTGCTCTCCGGCTTGATCAGGAAGATGTTTGTGAGATCCAGGTAGGAGACGCCCAGCCCACTCTTCGACCTCCTTATTCTCTTCGGCTTATCTGCTCCCTTCACGGCAGACACCGGTCTCGGGCATCGAATAACAGCGGAAGTGGACGCCCCGTCCACCACTCAGGACGCACCTGCGTCCTCACCTTTTGAAGACGAAGCAGACTCCTCGTCCTCAACTTCGTCGTCCACCGGCTCTCTGGACTTGTAAGGACTTAAGTGTTGTATCTCCTCCTCGAACTCCTCAAGCACCTCATAGTCGAGTGACCTAGTGGAGGGCTGGTCGTCGTACAGATAGTAGTCTTCGTTCAAGCTCTTCATCATAACAACTACTACGAGCCTAAGGGGAATAACTTAGGATCTAAGGGTGTTCAAGCGCCTAACACTAGATCACTAGCCTAGGAAGCAAAGTATGCAAAGTACAGAAGATTGCGATGAACACTAACCTTGAACACGAAGAACACGAAGAACACGAGCTTGGGAGTTTATCTCTCTAGAAAATTGGCCAGCACTTCGACAACTCAGATTGCAAATGAGGTTTCTCGTCGGAGGGGGAGGGGTATTTATAGAACCCCCCACCCAACGGTCACTACACGTGGCACCCTCCCAATGGCCACATCAACGGCCACCAATGGGAGGCCACCACGTCACCAATGGGCCAAGCCCAACCTACATATCAAGAGCCCACTGGCAAACAGACTCCACGGCCTATACGCTTGCGGGCTTCACAAGTGCCAGCAAGCGCCCACAACGGCCTATTTGCTTGCCAAGTTCACAAATGCCAACAATAGGGAGATGACAACGGCCAGGAACGTAATGAACGCCCGTAACGGCCACAGAACCAAAGGAACAAAGAACCCACAGCCATCGGCTCCTCGTAACGACCCTTGATGATAACTCTTTACAAGCGATCTGCGCACAAGGGTTCTCCCACAGGGTTACCTTGGCCAGAAAATCGCCATGAGGGTTTGATTCAGGGGCACTACGGAGAGGCCGCTTCGGCCAGGAACTCAAGCGACTCCTTCACCCCTCACACTCTTCGGCCTGAAGCAGTGGGGGACTGGGGGACTACACCGGCCTCAACAAAACAAAAAGGAACAATGCAAAGAACACGAATGTAACCACAAAGCATTGCCACATCGTCCATATATCACAACGGCGCCTCGTCGGCCAGAGGCACATAACATCATCAGCAACGGCCAACAGGCCACCTAAGGCAAGGACATTCATCGTCCTCTGCCAACAGTCAACCATAATGGGCTCTTCGGCCAGGGACACGAAAGCCGGTCAGCGACGGCCAAAAAGAGCGCGCAAGCACCCTTACCGGCCACCCAAGGGAAAGGACACCATCGTCCTCAAAGCAAGGTTCAACCTCAACAGCCTCATCGGCCCAAATGCAAACCTCAACCATCAACGTCCAAAAAAGGGAAAACGTGCCTTCAACGGCCACTATCGAAGCAGGACACTCATCGTCCCCAAACGAACACGTCAAGGAAACAACGGCCTCCCCGTCCACAGCGAGGAGCAGGTAACGGTCAAAGCACAGAACAGGACCACCAAAATGGAAACAGCGCCAACGCCGCAACAGCTAACGGCCTGGGAATGCCCGCATCGGCCAAAAGCACCAAAGCACGAGAATCTACTCTCCTTCACTTCGTCTACGTCTCAACTTAGAGAGTGGGGGACTCCTGATGGAGTATATGGGTCTGAGCCCCAGGACCCACATACTCAGAAGAACAGAAAGCACAAGACACTGAGTGGCGCCCACGTCGGCCAAGGGACCCCCGTCGGCCGAAAAGGTGCCAACTCAGATTATGGTCCTGAAGCCAAGGAACCCGGGTGCCCTCGTCGGCCGTGCCCTCGTCGGCCGTGCCCTCATCGGCCACGCCCTCGTCGGCCACGAAGACTCCACAGAACCAGATTCTACACTTACTTATTTGTACAGCCCATTAGTGGCTTTGTATTCGGCCCAGTAGCGGTCCAGTTGTAAATGGGCCTCCCAAGCCCAAGGCTTGGGAGCCCAGCCCGTATTTTCTCTATAAATACTCCCCTTGGGAGTAGTTATAGGGGTTACAAATTCATTATATTGAAGCATATATTGCACTTCTCTCTCTAGCTCTCACTTCTCTCTAGATATACTCTATCACAACTTATAATATGACCTGTCAGCTTGTAGAACAGAAGTCTTGACCTTCGAAGTCCTTGGCTTGTTTATCCGGAGTATTTAACTGTATTTTTATCTACATTCATTTTATAAAATTCCACCAAATTATATACTACATATGTCCCAAATTAATTTGCAAAATTAACTTTTTTTTATCGAACAGTTTCATTTCATTCACTTAATTTGGATGCTAATTTTTAATTATATTCTAATTTTGGAGTTAGCAACTTTGAAGATATTTTAATGTAGTTTCCGAATATGTAAATTTTAATTATTAAAAATTCAGTTAATTAGCAATAGAGAGGATTTAACTTTAACAGTGATTGACCAAAAACTGTTGACTTTGCAACTCAATTTGGAATAGATGTTTACAACAATTCTCTTACAGTAAAAAATGTGAAACCAGACATGCTATTTGAAATAATGTAGGGATTCATATGTTTTGTATGTTTGTTAGTCAATTAGAATTATGTGGAGACAAACTTTTTCTCACAACCCAGTAAATAGTCTTATATGATTACTGAGCAAGTCCGTTAGAATGCAAGCTTGAAAATTTAGGATTTAATTAATAAAGCGGCAAAACTAAGGCATAGATAACTTTCCCTCAGTTTTGTTATCAATTCATTGCTAAAATTAACATTTAACTGCACCAATTTAACTACACCTACTAGAATAGTAATATCACTGATGGTACTAATAATAATATTACAAATAACAACAATAATACATTTTAAAAGTATTTGGTCTGATTTAAATGTTTTTGATCTAATCTGAACATTATTACCACCTCCGTGTCACTAACACTGAGACATGATGATGTGGTACGGTTATTAAGAAAATGAGTTTATGTGATTGATGTTGAATTAATAAAGTAAGAATAAATAATAATGATTTAGAATCACAAAACTTTACCAAATTTGATACGGAGTATGATACAATCTTAATAAAATGGATCACAGAGGAAAGATGAGCCAATCACTAACATTTTTCTAGTAAATTTGAGTGGGCTCATAGCTGACTTAGGCCCTCGTGCCTACGCCCCTGCTTCATGGATCCCACTCTAACCATGGATGGCATATGGACGTTTTAAACAGAAGTATAATTACAACTTTCTGAATTACTGGTGGATCAGTAGTTAGTGATGATTACCCACCCTCATGACCCATCATTTTGGAACCGGACTTGGGGTACACATTTGTGTACACACTCTTACACACTCGTGCCTGTGTAGGCGTTTTGTTTGTTTGTCCCAGACAACGTATTTGACAAATACGTTTTGTCTGAGACAGACAAAAAAACGCCTACACAGACACGAGTGTGTAAGAGTGTGGACACAAAGTGTGTACCATTAGATTTTTTCATCATTTTGTACAAATCATGATTTAAATAATTTGTGTGCTTTCAATCATTTTCAAACATTACTTCTCATCACTTTGTGCTTTCAATCATGAACTGATTACATTGCAACCATCGTAATATATGCAATTCCTTTCATTAATTATTAGTGTTCAAGCGGCTAGCATTACTTCTTCTTTTTTTGAAAATAGCTAGCATTACTTCTATGCACAAGTTTATAATTAAGAAACAAATTCACATATTAGCATTATAGATAACAATGAAAAAATGTATACTTGATCAGTGTTTTCAATTTTATCTATATGTTTCTTTTATAACGTTGTTTAGAGATATTATTTTCGATGACGTAGTGTCGTTTGCCAAATTTATATTCACCGTCATCTTCGGTCGGGCATTCATGTGTGCTAATAAGAGGTTTGCATTGATATCTTCATCAATCGAGAATATGATTTTCATCTGCGATGATATTGTAACGAATCACCCCCTTCTAAACCACCGTAGTTCCAAGAAGTTGAGATCACATGGACTGGTTTCTTTCCGGTGGCTGGCAGAAGCGGAATAAATTTTACACTTGGCTCCTTGCCGGTGGCTGGACAAATCGGGATGTTTAATACGAAGTAGTTTGTTTGAGAATTATATATTGTGATCGTAGCAGGAGCTGTCGACCTGAATTTAGAGTCTATTTCTTTACGAGATTAGCGATTCAGCTTTTTCAATTTGAATCGTCTGTTTATATGTCTCATCTCATTGTAGCTTTGAGTTATATGATTGTAGTTGTTATTGGGCATTTTCCCGATCGCGCAACGCGCGTCACGTAACTAGTTATTAATATAAATACCATACTAGGGCTACCGATGAGGTAAGCCATTATTCTCCAATTGTATTGTTTCACACGGTATCAGTCGCAAAGGTTTATCAACCCTAATTCCACATGTCGGTACCCTCTCCTTCTACGTCGACATCGGCGCCCACCATGGTGCAGCCGCCGATCCTAACATCGGACATCACCGCCTCTGCGGTGCCATATATTCCGGCGCCCCCTTCCACGCTGGAGCTGCCACCAACGTCCGGTGTGACACTATCACCACATATGACATCCAGGCTTCCGCTCCCCTCACGGTCTTCATATAATTTATTCTCTATGTCGGAGCCGTTTTCATGGACTCCAACTGCAACACTGCCGCTGCCTCCTTGTCATGCGCAGTTTGCTTCTCCAGCTCGGACCAGTCCTTCTCAGCAAGTGTTTTCGGGTCCAACATGGGCTGGACATCCCAACATCAATTCTCTTGAGCCGCCATCCTTCATGCGGCCCCCAGCACCTACGGTAACAGTTTCTCCCTTGGCTAGCCTTGCCTCTCAATTATCTTTTTCTACACCCAATGTTACAAATATCGTTACTACCCGACTAACCAAGGTTGAGGTCTATCTTCCATGGTGTACACAGTTTGAATCATTCATAGTTTCTCATGCTTTGTTGGGAATTTTGGATAGCTCAATTTCTGCCCCACCCGTGTCCATTCGTGACCCCACTGGTCGTGACATCCCTAACCCCGACTATTTGGTTACGCATTGATCAAACTGTACCCTCTTGGTTATTTGCTACGTTATCCCGCAATATGTTGGTTGAAGTTCATGACATTCGTTTTGCTGCCTTATTCTGGGAGCGATTGGAAACCCGGTTTATGGCGGAAAGTATTGCCCGATCCATGGAACTCAAACGCGCATTAAGTTCACTCAAGAAGAAGGACTCTCAATCCATGGACGACTGTCTTCATGAAATTAAAATTTTGGCCGATGCCATTGCTTGTATTAATTCGCCGATCAGTTACAAAGAACTTCTCGAAGCTACAGTCCAGGGTCTTGCCCGGGAATATGAATCACTTATCACCTCTATTACTCTTTTCCTGGACAGCTTTACTGTGGACAACCTTCGCCCTCAGCTTTAGAGCAACTTGCCCTTTATCTCCGATCCCAAAATGGAAATATGAAGTGTGGTGTGTGATTCAAAAGACTACAAATTAAGAGATTGAAATTGATTGAATAGGTTGAATTAAGAGAAATTGATGAAATTTTAGATGAAGTGGCTAGATTGTCTAAATTGACTGAATTTAGCAATTGATAAAATTAAGGAAAAAAAAATATAAGAATAACTAAAATGATCCTCTACGGTAATTTTATCTAATTCTGACAGAAAAGTAATTTTATTCTTATTTATTTTGATTATTACTTAAATTAGCGCGGAAAATAAAAAATTGCATGTCAGATTAAAAAGTTAGAAATAATTACACATTTATGACTAAAATAAAGATTGTTTAATAAAGGGAAAATTGTCAAATATGTCGTCGTAATTTCGCCAAAATGTCAATTGAATCCTTCTACTATTTTTCGAATCAATCAAGTCCACCAAGTTCAAAAAATTAACCAAATCTGCTGTTTGACCGGTAAGCAGCCGGTAACCCATATAACTGCTGATGTGGAAGCACACGTGGCAAAACTTTTTATTTTTCCTTCTTTCCCCTTTTCCCCTCTTTTCTTTTCTTTTTCTTTGCTTCTTTCTCCGTTGAACGGGTGAACCATCTTCCTTCTTACAGACCCTTGCTTCGTAACAGTACATTTCTTCCCTCCTTTCTTTCTTTTTTCTTTCCTTCAAGTTCACTATCCTTCTCCTCCTGATTTTCTCCCTCACCCCAATTTCTTTATTTTCCAATTTCCTTTTCTTTCTTTTCTTCCATTCTTTCTGATTCTCTTTCTTGGATGGATGTCGGCGGTTGAGAAGCTGTGGCATCCGTTGGGAAAAATTTAAGCGATGCGAGGCTGGTGACGGCGGTTGGGGAAGTTTGGGCGACGGACGGAGCTTGGCGGCGGCAGGTCAAACTTTGGTTGTGGAAGATCAGTGCCAGATTGAAGAAGTATGGCCGACGAGCAGTCCACAATGGCGGTTGGGAAAGTTTTGAGCGACCGGCGGCGCGCGGCGACAGAAAGGTTGTGGGTGACGGCGAAGTAACGGCGGCGGATGAGAAGAGTTGGTCGCTGGCAGTTTATTCTGGAAAGAATTAGAACAAAGAAAATAAGTAAGAAAGAAATAAAAACTGAAAGAAAAATGCAGAGGAGATTAGGGAAGAAGAAGAGGTGGTATATGAGAGAAGAAAGAGAAAAGCTAAAAAGAAAAGAAATGGAAAAACTAAAGTATTGCCACGTGGGCCTCCACATCAAAAGCTACCTGGTTGCTTACCACTCAAATGATGAAATTGCTTAATTTTTTTAAACTTGATGGATGTGATTGACTCGAAAAGCACTAGAAGGACTCAATCGACTCTTCCGCGAAAGTATGAGGACCTATTTAATAGTATTTCCTTTACAAAAATGTGACCAGTGACTAGAGTAGACGGAGTAGTAATGAAATCATACAAACTTATATTCAATTTTAAACTTAAATAACCAACCACATAATTATACTTTTCTTAAAAATCACACCACTTCCTTTCCGTCCCAATATTAGGGGGACGGAGGGAGTAGTAACTATTAGTCATATTTCTGTAAGTAAATTTTATTATAATAATATTTTTTAATAAAAACCCTTGTCAAATGGGCTCCATAGTTATAGGCTTATAGCCTATGGGTGGTAAAAATACAAATACCGAGTATCAAATATAGAAATTGCTCTAAATAGGAGTAAAAACGTTTTGAAATTCCAAAATAGTAGTATCATGTTTTTTATTCCCTGAATAGGAGTAATCTGTCAAGTTTGGAAAAAAATGCCATGTTTTCAAGGAATAAAAAACATGATACTCCTATTTTGGAATTTCAAAACTTTTTTATTCCCGTTTAAGGAATTCTCTCTATTAAATAAGGTAAAATTATCCCATAAAATAACCCTATCGGGTGAACAGTTAAAACCGGGCACTTTCTTTTCTTTAGACCAAATGGAGTGGTGAGGTATTAGGAGTCCAAAATGTTAAAATGGCATTTTTGGACTCCTAATTTCATACATTGGTTGAGTTTAGAGGGTATTAAGGGGGTGTTTGGAACTGATTCTGCTTCTGCTTCTTTTTTAAAGCAGAAGCAGAATCAGAATCAGTTTTCAGAAGCTGGTACCCCCCAGCTTCTAAAAAAACTGATTCTATGAGTAAATTAGAGCACCAGAATCACTTCTGTATTTTCACCCAAACACTCCAACTTCTGCTTCTGCTCCCTGAAGGAGCAGAAGCAGTTTTAAGAATCGGATCCAAACACCCCTAAAAATGGGTTTGGGGAGGGAAGGGATTAAATTTGGAGGAGTTTTGGACAGCCAAAAAGAAAAAGGAAAAGAAAAGAAAAAGGGGAGGGGGGGCATACCTGCTGTGCGCAGGCGGGGAGCAAAGGCATGGAGCCGAATTATTTGCCCTCGCTGACGTCACGGTGATGTCAGCATGATGTCATCATGCATTAGAAACGGTTGTTTTTTTAAAAAAAACTTTTGAAAGATCCATGATGATCTTGGCACCGTTTGAACAGTAAAAAAATGATCCAAGGGATGAAATTTAAATTGAACGGTTGAAATAATTTATTTTATTTTTCAGTTATTTTTGATTAATATTTTTCTCGAAAATACTATATAAACACCTCATTCCTTCTCATTTTAATCACACATCTCTCATCTCTCTCATTCTTCATCATATTTTTTCACTATATTTTTGTTATGTCTTCCTCAAGAAGGGGTGTTAATTGGAGTGCTAAAGAGGATGTTGTTCTATGCAATGCCTGGGTCACCATATCCGAAGATGGTGCCATTGGAATAAATCAACCGGGGGAGACTTTTTGGAGCTGAATTCATGAGATATTTTCGGCACAAAGTCATGTTCCTCGAACTCGAGATTCAATTGAGTCCCGTTTTAAGATCATCAATAATCAATGTTCTCTATGGAAAGGTTGTGTGCGAAAAAGGACACAAAGTTGAATCCAATGTCATATAATGTGCTATGAAAGGACACAAATAATGGAAAAGAGAATTCAATGTGACTTGAAAAGATACAACAAGTTTAGAACGGAATCAAAGTTGAGAAGAGAATCCAATGATCCAATGTGTTTGAAAATCACTCAGGAAAAAACGAAAAAAATAATGAATTTTTTTTTTTACATCGAAATGTATCTTTTATATTTTATAATTAATCAGACAAAAAATTAAAAGGAAAATATTACTTATAATAATTTAATTAATGTTTTACTAAATTGATATGTAAAAAATGTGCAGAGTGTATTTTATTGACGGTCCTGGAATGCAGAGAATAGGAGTGAAAACACTGCTTTCATATCGACACATATCCACGGAGTCCATTTTTGACATTTGGAGTCTTGTACCCCTCCAAATGGTCTTAGTAGCCCTAAAAATCTAACCGGTTCACCACAAACCGCTAGAGCGGGGAATCGGCGGCAAGGACACCACTGTAGCAGAGCATTAAACATATCTGCACAGACGCTCAACACAGTCTTCCGCAGTTCTGGAAGAATAACTACATTCTTTTTTCGCTTGAGGATCCTTCGGAGATTCAAATTACGGAAGGCTTACGAAGACGGAGAAAGATGAAGTTTCAAATCGAAGACGTAGTGGTGTATTTCCCTTATGATAACATATACCCCGAACAGTACCAGTATATGCTGGAGCTTAAACGTGCCCTAGATGCCAAGGGCCATTGTCTTCTCGAGATGCCCACCGGTACCGGAAAAACCATCGCCCTGCTTTCGTTGATCACCAGTTACCAGCTCTCCAAGCCGTCCGACAGGATTAAGCTCATTTATTGCACTCGCACTGTTCATGAAATGGAGAAAACTTTAGCGGAACTGAAGGCTCTGTATAAATATCAGCTCAAAAACTGCGGGGATCGCGCCAAAATGCTCGCCATTGGCTTGTCGTCGAGGAAGAATTTGTGTGTTAATCCAGACGTGGTTTCTGCAGAGAATCGGGATTCCGTTGATGCTGCCTGCCGAAAGCTTACCGCCAGTTGGGTCCGCTCCGTAGCTGCGGAAAATCCTAACATTCCTTCATGTCCATTTTTTGAGAATTACGAGAGGGCTGCCGTTGATGCTTCTTTGCCTTCCGGGGTTTATACTTTGCAGGTTCGGATTTCTCTCCTTCCAGTTCTCTTTCTTTGAGGGTGGGATTGGGACCTTTTTTTTCTGAGCTAAAATGCGCTTGCTCGTCAATATAATATGGATGGAAGCAAAAAGACGCGTGCTTTTCTGAGATTTCCTGCACTGTTTTATTTTAAATCATTGCATATGCTCTTCAATTATATACGGAGTAGCTGATAACCCCAGGCATCAGCACTCCGATATTTAAGTTTAATTAGATTTTGAATGGGTCATTTTTAGAGTTATTTTGTTATACCTCCATCTTTATTGGTAAGAATTGTTGCCAGAAATGATTGGATATGCTTAACTTTTGTTAAGAAAAAAGTTCATGGCATAATTAATGTATGCTTAATAAGTAAGACAAAGCTACTTATTCTGATCAATCTACTTATTCTGTTACTCCAAATTAAACCAAATACGCTGATAGTTGTTTTCTGTAGGTTTTACTCTCTTAATCATGTTAAACAACTATTGTTACAGGACCTCAAGGTTTTTGGTAAAGAGAAAGGTTGGTGCCCTTACTTTTTAGCACGTCATATGGTGCAGCGAGCAGATGTGATAGTCTATAGCTACCAATACCTCCTTGATCCCAAAGTTGCCGGTATTATATCAAAGGAGATGCAGAAAGAGTGTGTTGTGGTGTTTGATGAGGCTCACAACATTGATAATGTATGTATTGAGGCACTTAGCGTCAGTGTAAGGAGGCAGACACTTGAGGGGGCAACAAGGAATCTAAACAGGATGAAACAGGAGATTGATAGGTAAAAGTTTTGTGGTTAAAAAAGTTTTCTTTGGGTGATGACTGGCACTTTTGTGTACCCATACTTCTGATAAGTGCATGTTCTATGATATTTTAAAGCTTTGAGTTTGAGGCGAGTCTTGACAACTTCGATTCAATTTGTTTTGAACTTTGTTGATTTACACATGCTAGGAAGGTTGAAGGCCACAGATGCTGGTCGGTTGCGTGCAGAGTACAACCGTCTAGTTGATGGCCTTGCACAAAGGGGGAACCTACCTAGTAAGTTCAACTAATCACAGTTGTATTTTATAACAGTAACAGTTGACTATCTCACATTGGTTGTCTAGTTTATAAGTTGAGGTTTATTTGTATGAGGTAAACATCAACTTTTGAAGACCCTTTTGGGTAAGTTAGGCCCAATTTAACATAGTACCAAAGCCTGATCAGATGGTACTGGTTTGGCCGTTTTTGTCTGTTTGGGGTTTGGTTTTTGGCCCATTTGTTCACTCCATTCGCCTTTTCTCTTCATCCTGGGCTGAGCGGGTGTGTGAGAGTATTTCAGATCAGTGTAGTGTACTGAATTTGACTTTAGTGTATAAATGTGAGGTACACTTCGCTTCACCTCTCAAAGATCCTTTTGGGGTGAGTTAGATAGACATCTGACCCAATTTAAGAGTAACTATCAACTCCACACTTACATTTCTATGTTGTGCAGTATCGGATGCATGGCTTGCAAACCCTGCATTGCCAGATGATATCTTGAAGGAAGCTGTTCCAGGGAATATAAGGCGAGCAGAGCATTTCTTGTCCGTGTTGCGGAGACTAGTTCAGTACCTTAAAGATAGATTACAGACTGAGAATGTTGAAAAGGAGGGACCCCTTTCTTTTGCTGCTTCCATCAACTCTCAAGCTGGAATTGACCAGAAAATGTTGAGATTCTGTTATGACAGGCTTCATTCACTAATGATGACTTTAGAGATAACTGATACTGACGACTTTTTACATATCCAAACAATTTGTGACCTTGCGACACTGGTAGGAACTTACACAAGAGGATTCTCCATTATAATCGAACCTTTTGATGAAAGAATGCCAGATATCCCGGATCCTGTTCTTCAGGTTTGTTTCTAAAGAACGGTTTCGCTTTCAAGTAGCTATCTGTTTCACATTGTACATATGCCATAAAAGGTAATACTGTAATAGTTGACATCATATTCCCCATATATCATGCCTTTTGTTATCCTGTAGTGGATATGTATTTGTTTGTTAGAAATATTTGTTTTTAATCTTTCCATTGTAGCTTAGTTTTCTTTGTAGACTCATGTAAACTGTTATTGAAGTACATACGATATTAGCTCGTCTCTTCCATTCTCGAATTAACATGTCTTCTCATTCTGCTCGGCATTCTTTTTTGGGTTCTCATATGGAAAAATGTTGTGCTGACATTCCAGTTGAGCTGTCACGATGCTTCAATTGCCATAAAGCCTGTATTTGAACGTTTCCAATCAGTTGTTATAACCTCTGGGACACTCAGCCCAATTGATCTTTACCCCCGCCTTCTCAACTTCAATCCTGTATGTACCAGGAGTTTTAAAATGTCATTGACGAGGGAGTGCATATGTCCTATGGTTCTCACCCGAGGAAGGTATGTGTCACCCAACCTTTAACTTTTGCCTTTTCACCTTATCAATCCTGTTGTTTATTATCTTTTTCTTTTATTAGCCTAACAGCCTTAACTACATTTATACTGATTGTTTAGTTTAATTAATCTTTGCCCTCTTTCACTAATCTGTTTCCAGTGATCAGCTTCCTGTGAGTACAAAATATGATCTAAGAAGTGATCCTGGCGTAGAGAAAAATTATGGGAAGCTGTTGTTAGAAATGGCATCCATTGTTCCTGATGGGATTGTCTGTTTCTTTGTCAGTTACTCTTATATGGATGGTATAGTCAATAGTTGGCACAACTCAGGTCTTCTAAAGGTAGAAAGGTTACAATTTGATTTATTTTCTTGTTTCTCTGTTAGATGGAACTCTCTCTTTGTTCTCCTGTTTACAAATGTACTTTTCTTTTGAAATATAACTTGCTTTTCTTTCCTTCTCTGTTTTTTGTTTTGTTCTATAGGAGTATGGAACATTTTCTCCTTTTCTCTTTATTCTCTTATTTATGTCAACTTTATGCCACAGGATATAATGCAACATAAACTAGTGTTCATTGAAACCCAAGATGTCGTTGAGACTACATTGGCTTTGGATAACTATCGCCGAGCTTGTGATTGTGGAAGAGGTGCTATATTCTTCTCCGTTGCAAGGTAGATCTTTTTCAAACTTGAATTGACATTGACCTCTCTTCAGTTGCATTACCACTAACATTTACTAACAACGACTGATAATATTAAATTCTCTTTAAAAAATGTACTGCGCTTTTTTATGAGATCAATGTAAAGTTTCCTTCAATTATGTCAAGTTTACTAATTTTTTAAGCGGTCAAGGAGTACAAAGAAAGAAATGTGACATATTAAGCTGTCCTATAAATTTCTTCCAACTTATTAACAAAAGTGGAGTAACAGCACTTCTCTGTATTATCCATTCTGTTTTTCCATCTCAGGGGGAAAGTAGCTGAAGGTATAGACTTTGATAGACATTATGGGAGGCTTGTTATCATGTGTGGTGTTCCTTTCCAGTACACACTAAGCAGGTATGTCCAAAATAGATCTTTAGCAATACCTTATACTTCGCTAGATTGCATGCTCTATGTGCATCTGATGAGTTATAAATTGCAGAATATTGCTTGCAAGACTTGAGTATCTTAGAGAGACTTTCCAGATTAAAGAGGGCGATTTTCTGACATTTGATGCTCTGGTACCTATGGCTCCAGCTGAAACTGAATTTTGTTTTGGGGAGGTGGGGGTGTTTCATACTACATTTTCTAATCTAGCTTTCACTTTTCAGAGACAAGCTGCACAATGTGTTGGCCGAGTTATCCGTTCAAAGGCAGATTATGGGATGATGATTTTTGCAGACAAGAGGTTTGTGTTTATGTTAAGATCTATGTTTTTTTCCTTTGCGAATATTTTAGTTGTGGTTGAAGGCAGTTAACATTAGTAATTCAGCAAATGAATGACACTATATTTCTTTCCATAATCTGGGATAAATGATAATTAAATACTTTTGCATAGTAGTGGGCCTTTGTTGATGGTCGCTCATAATTAATGTTTATGTATGGATGGTTAATTCATTTAGGTATAGTCGTCATGACAAGCGATCTAAGTTGCCAGGATGGATACTATCACATTTACGTGATGCACACTTGAACTTGAGCACAGACATGGCCATTCATATTGCAAAGGAGGTACAATATAATAAAATGTGGTGATTTATCAGTTTTCTTCCTCTTCATGGAATGGAGTAAAAAATTATTCCCAGTATCATAAGAAAACGAACTGACCGATAGGAATATGCCATTCATAATGCAGTTCTTGCGTAGAATGGCTCAACCGTATGATAAAAGTGGTGCACTGGGTAAGAAGACACTCTTATCTCAAGAAGACTTGGAGAGGATGGTTACTGGTCCTGAAGGTGAAATGCTGGGTTGAGCATTCTCTGCATTTCAGTTTCTGTAAGCTCTTTTTTCCACTCCCTCCTTTCTTTGTCTTTTTCATTTGTTGTCACACAATGATTACTAGTGATGACCAAAGATGAATAGATTCTGTTCTAAACTTTCATCAGCCTGATCAGTTGTGTGCAATGATATCATCATAACTTACAGTGACCTCTGCTAATGTCATTTGGAATGATAAATTTTCATAGCCAATAGTTTGACACTGCATTGCTTTCTTCACTTCCGAAATAGTTGCTCTCCTGCCTTTTGAATTTCTTTACCCGAAAGAAATAATTTAGAGATTAATTAATGTCCTGCTTGTTTCAAGAAAAATTAACTCGAAGAATTCAACCACTTTGATAAACACCAGTTAAGTTATGATATGATTGTGTTGTCTTGATTCCCTTACTGCTTGGTCAGTGAAAGGACCATCCAACTGATTTGCTGGAAATACCCATCTGGTTGAGGAGTGGGACTTTGTAGTCAACTAAAAGCGCAGTTAACCATATGAGGCCTGTTACTGTGTAGAACATAGCATTATATAGACCATAGAGGTCAAGATGGAATGACTACCACATCAGGAGTGTGGCCTAATCGTGAACCATTGTGTGATAAGAGTTGTCCCAGTTTCCAAAAGGTCATGGAAGCTCTCATAGTATGTTCTTTTATGAGGAGTCGGACATAACTCTTTGGATCTCCAAGTGTTTTATTTCTCTCCACCACGAAAGTAGGCATACTCTTAATGCCAATTGCCAAAGAAGGGAAAGGGGAATGGTGTTTCAATGACATAGGTCTAGAATGTTACTATGTTGCAACTCTCACTTAGGACTAACTTGGTTGTTCAGTTCATACACTGGAGAGAACATCCCTAAGATGGAATATAAGACCACTGCCGAGGTTATGAAAATTAAAAATTTTCATGGGAAAAGGGTCAAATAAGGCCTTCTACTATTAGAGAATCGTCACATAAGATCATGTACTCAATAAAGTGTCATATAAATACGTCTACTTATAAAAACCAATCAAATGAGTCCTATCGTCCCATTGACAACCTCATAATCCCCATTCTAGCTTACATGTCGTCCCCCCCCTATATTTAAGCCAATCTTGGCTAAATATTTCACGTCAACCTTATAATCTATTTTGAAAACATAGCTAGACCTACGCGAAAACCGGGATTACGAGGTTGTCAAAAGGGCATTAGAACTCATCCGATTGCTTTTTATAAGTAGACGTATCTATATGACACTTTATTGAGTTCATGACCTTATGTGACGATTTCATAATTAGTAGAAGACCTTATTTGACCCTTTTCTCAATTTTCACTGAATGATAAGTAGGGACATGTGGGCAATCTGTACTTTGATATAACTGGTAATCAAGTTTTTATACTGATATAAATCCCCCTATATTTGGGTTTTGGCTATTGTATATGCTTCACTCTGCCTTGCTCAACGAGTGCAACCCAATGTACTCACCCGTTCTTCATCCATCAGATTTTGCAGGGTTTTCTCCATGTTAAGTCCTCTGTGAAGGCTCAACTTTGGCTCACTGTTTGTCACGGTGGCTTGACTTTGGTTTGTGCAACCTCAAAAGAGTCTTCTTCATGTTTCCCTTGCTTGAGAATTTGTTGGAGTAGGTTGTACTTAAATTATGACCCACACCCAATGGCCTTTTTCAATGACTTTGTTTTCATGTATTACGGTGCTTATGCTTCTTCGTACCTTGGTTATAGTATGTTTTCTCTTTTTCATACTCAGTGTGTGGCTACCAAGCCTACCAGTGTAAAATCCACACCCCAAACTTCCAATTTTTATTGTACATTGATAGATAAAAATATACAAATTAACACAATTGTGCACTCATATTATACTCAGTACCAAGTTATAATTTTTTAAAGATATACGAACTACGAAGTAGCAAAATACTTGGAGAATGCATACTTGTACAGTTAATAGTTTAATACCCTCATTTGGTTCAAAATGTCTTTTCACCGGACATGTTTATATTTTATATAGCACTATTATGAAAATGTTAGAATTAGATTAGTAGTCACATGCAATGACTATGTGCACATGTTGCACAATTATTTTATATAATGACTTAGTTAAATAATGATGCGATTAGCATATGATGAAATGATGAGGAATAATGGGTGGATATGGTCTGATTCAGGGGTGGACCCTGCACTGGGCCTAGGGGTGGACCTGGGTCGGGCTGGTTCCGGGCTGGGCCTAGGCCTGGACGGGCTTTTTTTCCGGAATGTGTGCCCCGGAACCGGCCTGGGTTGATATCGGGTTCGGGCCAAATTGGGTTGGGCTAGGGGTGGATTCGGTTCCGGCCACCAGGCTCGTGACCCGGCCCGGCCCGCTACTGTGCGGGTCTGGGACCGGCCTGGTCCGGCGGTCCGGGACCGGGTGTAGACCCGAACCGGTGGGAATGGGTGGGGCGGGCTCGGTTTCAGAAATAGTTGACCCGGCCCGGCCGGGTTAGGCTTGGGTTCGGGTCCAACGGTCAGTTTTTTTTTTTTTTTTTTTTGGGACAAAATAGCCGTTTGGGGGTGGGCTGGGGACAACCCAAACGGCTATATAGCCGTTGGGTGGAGTGTAGGGGGGGTCCGGGGGGTTTGGGGGTGGGGGGTAAAAAAACCTATAAATACTCCTAATCTTAAACATTTTTTCATATGTCTTCTCCAATTCTTTTTGAATCCTATTCTTAACTCTCCAATATCTAATTCTCTTATTCTCCAATATATTATATTTATCATTTATATATCTACTTTATATTAATTATCTACTTATAATTTATAAATACATACATTATAATATTATATTACTTATATTTGTTATCTAATTATATATTACTTATACATTTATTATATCTATTAATATAGTTGGAATTATATCTAATTAATTTGAAGTCATTCTATTACTCCCATCTAGCGTTGGACTCGGGTCCGGGCCGGGTCCGGGTCGGGCCTAGGCCCGGGCGGGCCGGCGTGTCAGAAATGGTGGACCCGGGACCGGCCTGGGTAACCACCGGGTCCGGTCCGGGCCGGGCCGGGCCGGGCCAGGCCCATTATATTTTTTTTTTTGTTTTCCTCTTCCTAATTAACCCCCCTCCCACCCCCAACCCCCCAAACCACCCCAAATGGCCCAAAATACCCAGTCCAACCCGAAAAGTTAAAAAAAATTGAAAAAAAAAATATTTTTTGGCCCGAACCGGGCCCTGGCCCGGCCGGGTCGGGCCTTGTTTTGGGTGACCCGAGCCCGGACCGGAAAACCCACGGGCCGGGCCTACCCGGACCGGTCACTGACCGGGCCACCGGGTCGGGCCGGGCCGGAACAGTGCCGGTCCCGGGCCGGTTCCGGGTCGGGCCATCCGGCCCGAGTCCATCCCTACTCCCATCCGAAAGACCGAAAGTCCGAAAGAGGTACAAAATCATTCTATTATTTACACTTGTTTAATTTTGTATTAACGTTACTTGAAAAAAAAAACTAGTTAATTCTCATAATAGTTAAAGTTAAACTATAATAATTTGATTGTTAGTAAAAAAAATAGGGTGTACAAAAAACTAGTTGTAACTCTCATTATAGTTAAAGTTAAAGTGTATTAATTTCATTGTTAGTAAAAAAAATAGGTTGCACACAAAACTAGTTATTTCACTAGTTAATTTGATTAAAGTAAACTTTAAAATACTAATTTGCTATAACTCGAATTAATAGTTAGATTAATAGTTAATTACTTTATTACAATTTTTTATTAATTGCTACATTTGACTCTAGTTTAAAAAACTAGTTAATTTGATTAAAGTAAACTTTAAAAACTAGTTAGTTCTTTAGAAAAATGTTTGAATTATTATTATGCTTCTTTTTTTTGGTCCATTGCCAATGTATGAGGACAACCCAATTGATCCGAAAAAAGAATACAACGAGGTTAGTGATATATTTTATGCATTATTTAATGAGTTTCATGCACAATATGACAATGCGCCCCCTCCCCCGACACAAACATCATCTAAAGGAAAATCAATTTTCAAATCTACATTTGCCAATCTTATTAAAAAAACGAAATCAACTCCCGCTACGCAACAAAGCACAATTAATGAGATTTCTTTGTATTTAACATATGATGTTGATTTTGAAGAAGAGGACGATTTTGACGTACTAAACCGGTGGAAGGGAAAAGCGGTTTTAGCAAAGATGGCTAAGCAAGTGCTATCAATGCCGGTTTCAACGGTTGCCGTGGAACAAAAATTTAGTTCGGCCGGCAATGTCCTAACGCAATGTAGAACGAGGTTGAGCGCAGAATCTCTTGAAATGCTTATATGCTACCACGATTGGTTGAAAGCGGCCCGTAGAGCTCAAAAAATTGACATCACCTCACCCCAACACTTTATGGATGAATCTACAACCGAGGGTGGCTCTACCTATGCCGGAGATTCCGATTGAATGATTGATTAGTATTTCATGTTTTAATTTTCAAATGTAGTTCCTATTTCATTTTAAATAAATGCACTTGAAGTTTGTTTTTAATACTTGTATAAAACTATAAAGTATAAATTATATAAAAAAACTACTTTAACCGGCCCGGCCCGGCGGGTGCCCCGACCCGTGACCCGGAAGGGTGGCCTGGCCCGAACCGGACCCGTCCAACCCTCGGGCCGGTCCCGGGTCCATGTGATACAAACTGGCGGCCCAACCGGGCCTAGGCCGGCCCGAGTCCACCTCTAGGCTGGGCCGGGCCGAGCCTGGTGCTATGTAATTTTTTTTGGCTTTCTAATTAACCCCGACCCCCTGCCTCACCCCACCCCAACCCCCCCCCCCCAAAACACCCAGCCCTACCCAAGGAAAAGATAAAAATTGAAAAAACAAAAAAAATTGAACCGGGCCCGGCCCGAACCCCTCGGGCCGGTTCATGAAAATCATGGCCCGGAACTGGCCTGCCAGAACCGCCCAAACCGGGCTAAAGCCCGGAACCGGCCATCTGGGCCCGGCCCGGTCCGAGCTTGCACAGTAGCGGGCCGGTTCGGTTCCGGGCCGATTCGGCCCGGTTGGGCCCATGCCTAGCACTGGCAGATCCTTGGAGAAAAACATTGGGGCCCGGGATTGGGACTTATAATTTTGGTTTCGGTCCCCCGTTGGTTCTGATGTAGTTAAAATAATATGCTTTGCATAACATCTCACAATTAATGAGCTGAATTCAAAGAGTGACTAATTCGTGCAGCCATTAAATCACGTTTACTTACGACTTAATGAAAAACTTGTCTTATTCGCTCAGACCATATATGACTTAATTGTTTAGTCACATAAGTATACTCCTTTGACTACAGACGCGCTATTGACTGTAGACAACACATGTATCTCCTTTTTAACTCTAACTCCTACCGTGAAATTGAAACTCCACGCCTGCATTGTCATCAACAAGAAATGGTGTCATGATTGTCATCAACTTGAAATTCTCTCCGGCATCTCCCCACCATTTCCGACTGATCGTCATCTGTCTTAGCCTCTTAGGTAAATAAATTCCCACTACCTTTTCCTTTTCATCTCTTTCTCTTTTAACTAATCATCCTTAATTCATCATCGCATTAGTGTTCGATTTCGTGTTTTGCTCTTCGATTTGGATAATGGATGCATGGTGATGTGATATGAATAGCGTTGACTTCATTGTTTGACGATTTACATAGTTTTCTTTTTTTGTTTAATTGATTACTTTGTATAATAGTAATCTCTATTACTATTATACAAAGTAACTATTAGGTATTATATACGAAGTACAATTTATTATTCTTATGAATTAAAATAAAGATAGCATTGATGATGAATTCTTTGATGAATGAGATAATGACAATATAATCAACAATCAAGCACAAGAGAAAGTTGAAGACATTGGAGAGGAAGTACATGGAGCCCAACAATAGGGTACACAAGGTCTAAAATATATGGCGAATTTGCGGGATGAAACTGCTAATAAACTAGTATGAAATGTTTAAATTTAAAATGTCATTCTCGTAAAACTCTTGATTTTGTTTTATCATGCAATATGACTCTTTTATTTAAGTAATTCATAGTATTATTATTATTTTCTGGTATATAAATTTTATCTTTCAGAACAAAGAAAGTAAATAGACAATATACATTCAACACTTATTACAGACACGAGGGTTATTTGGTCATTAGACATGATTCAGACTTCTCATTCAGCACAATTAGTAAACAACTTGTTATCCCAGTGTAACTTAATCCAGACAGACAGCTTAATGCAGACAGACGTCTTAATCCATTCAGGACTTAATGAGAAAAAGTAAACAACCTCTTATATAACCATAAAAGAAGTTCGTAACGTTATTAATTTATGAGCATACAATTACAATATCTAGGGACAAATTATACTGTAAGAAATTGTTGGAAAAATGTGTTAAAAATTGCATTAAATGGTCATTTTGGGGCAATTATTTGAGTGGGGTCCACTTCCGATTTGGGTCGGGTCAAAGTGGTTTCGGATTGTCCTTGTTAAGGGCTACAATTCGATATATGGTACGCTCAAAACGGATAACGGGTGAATGAGAAATTGATTCTCAAAGTTCGCTCGTTGAAATGGAAAAACTGGGAAAATGATGAGTTTCTAGTGTGTTTTATCCCACACCGAAAAACTCAAGGGATTTTCACCCCCTTATAAAGGGAAGCCTCTTTTAAGGAGTTAAGATTCCTAAAGGGAAAGGCTCTCTCTTACGTGCAGGGGGGGGTGCCGATCAAATCCCGAAACGGAGAAGAAAAACCGCGACTCGTGTGCGCGGGCGACCTGCAGACACGAATGCCGTCCAAAAACCGCGACTCGTGTCCGGACAGAAGGCCTCGGACAGAAACCCTCCAAGGGGGTTCTGTTGGCTTCGGACAGAAACCCTCCAAGGGGGTTCTGTTGGCTTCGGACAGAAACCCTCCAAGGGGTGTTCTGTTGGCTTCGGACAGAAACCCTCCAAGGGGTGTTCTGTTGGGGTCTTCTGTCGCGCTCTTCTTCCGTTACAACGATTAATGCCCAACGTTCTTCTCTTTTAATGCTGCGTTAAATGGACAGTTTATGGGCGATTCAATGCCCAACGGACTGATCATTGATGTCTAACGTTCAGGTCCATTAACACCCCATTTAACACACAACAAATCCTCCTATAAATAGCTGGCAGGTGCTTTGCAACAAACACACGGTTTGACAACGCACAACACTTTCCTCACGTTTTCTTGAGCTAAAAACTCTTCCAGCTACTCCCAAAATTCCTTCTGTGTTCATACTTGGTTCTCGTTCGCTGGAACTCTTGTTTGTGTGCTCAAACATTAGTTCGTACTCATCGTATCCTGGGAAACGATTGTTGCAACGCTCCTAGCACCGTGGGAGGCAACAAATACGTTTTAAGGAAATCGTGCGTAGCACGAGCTTTGGCTAATTCTGCTTCATCTCCTTTCTTGTTTTTCTCTAGTCATTTTATTTAATTAATTTATTCTAATTAATTTCCTTTATTTTCCGAAACGCACCCAACAGAAATTTAGGGTGGACACGGTTTGGGTCAGTCACGGTGCCTTTGAGATAATGTTGATACGCCATCTATGCGTGGGGGGGGGGGGGGATGTCGATCGAGATCCGGGTGAGTTGGTGCAGTTGAAGTCCGGTCTTGGCTAGGTGATGAGCGACTTGGTTTGTCGTAGATAGGTATGGTGGAACATCTTTTTTGCCTTCTAACATATTTATTGTTGTTTGGCTAAAGGAATTACCTATATGACCGTTAAGTGTAGCCACACTTCAAAAGGCTTGACACTTGGCTTTTATACGGTAATGAATGGGATTAGGAGTTAGGACACACGACCTTATAATTGTGTCAAGTTTGTATTCTAGTTGAGTATAGAAATTTGTATGTATTTTATCTTCAGGTATTCAATTGGGTTGACGGGTTCAATCCATAGGACACCCCGATTTTGGAATATTTGGAATGTGTAAAATACTAAGATAGAAATTCAATCGTATCGACCTTTATTAATGTACAAATTTTGGTATTTAAACTTTGTTATGTCATTTCATGGGTTACACAAAAACGGGGGAGGATTGTTGGTGATTTTAGTGTCACCGGCCATTTTATTTAATTAGAAATGACATGAGTGTCAATAAGGATTAGAACTATGATCTAATACAAGCCAGTAGATGTGAAGTGCACACTTGTATGTAAGAACAAGTTTTTTATCCCGAAGTGTCTACAGTGGTGGAACTCGAGGTATAACTCAAGATAGATATTCCGGTGATTAGAAAATGTAGGGGTTCGAAAATATACTGAAATTTCGGCATACCGCTCATACCATACCGAAAATACCGTTTTTATCGAAATTTTTGGTTTACCGATTTTTTCGGTACGGTATGATACCATACCGTATGACTTCAGTACGGTACGTATCGGTATACAATTTTTAAATGTTCGGTATTTCGGTATATAATGTAATACCTTTACTCTTCGATATTGTTCGGTATGCCGGTAATACCGAAGGCCCAATCAAATTACTAGGGCAAATCATTGTGGTAATTACCTGTCTGGTGCCCTTTTATGCTCAAGATATCATTATGGCCCAAGTGTTTTCCCTTTTCATTTTTAACCTTTTCTGTTTTCAATTTTGGTTTTTTATTTCACTTTTAGCCATGTCTGCTAACGTCTTCATAAGTAGAGTAATATTGGGAGAGGCGCAGGGGAGATTACCGATCATCGTTTCTGGTGAAAAAATATGGCAAAGCCGACGGGAGATTTTTCCTACGCGAGATCGGATGGACTTTCAGCTCTCTTCTCAGAGAAGTGGATCCCATGGCCGTGGTTGAGCATCGCCGATGGATTTCTATTCGAATTCCTCGTCCCACCATCATCTGCCAACCAGACGATCGAGTTGGCGGTCTCCAGGCTCGGAAGAGAGAGAAGACCAAATCAGTCCTACCTTTGGTGAAAGACAATGGAATGAATCTCAAGGACTTTGCTTCCTCTGGACTGAATTCCTTCAAGCTTCATCTAGATTGCTCACACCACGCCATCCTCCTCCTCCTCCTCCAAGTTGGAGATGCACCTCAATTTTTCTCTTGCTACTCTATAGATTTCCTCAATTGATTCTACTCACCGGTATGCTCTTCGGTTTTGTTTGCTCTCTATGAGTTATCTATATATCTTAGCATTTTATATGCGAATTTCAAACATTGTTGGCGAATCGATTAATCATTCGGCAGCTTTCGCCCTTTTTTTGTTTCTATGCACAAGACATTTTGATTTTTTCGAAATTAGAGATAATGGAGCGATCGAATTGCTTGCTTAATTGTCCCCCATAACATTACCTTTCATTTTTGTTCTGGAGTTTATTTCCTTGCAAGTTGTTGTGCTGTATTTTTCCCATTTATCCTCTTCAATATAACGAACATAAATATGTTCTATCAAACGGTTTGCAAACTGTCAATTGATTGCAGATATGCTTGTTATTCTTATACTCCCTCCGTCCCTTATAACTTTGCCAATTTTCTCTTTTTGGATGTCCCATTAACTTTGTCACTTTCTTTTTTAAGTAAAGAATTTGTGGTTTCAGTTAGTTCTCTCTCCTCTGCACAAACCTAAACCACACAATTTTTACTTTATTAATCCCCGTGTCGGTCAAACTTGGCAAAGTTATTAGGGACAGAGGGAGTATAACTTTTTAATTAAATGTCATATTGCTATCCTAAACATTTGAGTTTATTCCAAATGATTTTATGACCATATAATTAGTATATCATAGAGCATTAGAAGATTCATTTGGTGAGAGAGACTATTTAACATATTTGTATCAGAATTGTTTGAGTGTAGTTAACAGTGACTCTAAGAAGCTTGCATGAGGTCATATGCTTTCAGAATCTGCAATCATTAGGCCAATGTTTAGCAAAAAAGGGAGAACAACATGTTTGTGATGCATTTGATGAACCTATATCCATTTGGTCTTTCTAGGATCTGCTTTTTCAGTAGTGGGTACATGAGGCTTTGATGCTCATGAAATACATAGCTTTCAAGGGAAGGGTGTTAGACTCAATGTGAGACTTAATTTATAGGTCCAGATGTTAAATTAATTCTAAAGCAGATCCTAAATTTATAGAAAAGTGATGCATTAAAAGATGTTAAAGGACTTCCAGGTGTTAAATTTATTCTAAAGCAGTTAAAGATGTTTTTGATCAGGTGGAAGAACATATATAGTTCAGGTCATCTTATTTCTTGCTTATGGATTGATGATCAGTATGATTAAGAGCATTACATGTTCAATAATATTTTATTGTAGCTTCATTTTATAGGTTGTTTTTTATAGTAGCTTCATTTTTTATTGCAAACTTGTGGGAGATTTGTTACAGGAAAAGGGAAATTAACAGTTAATCACTTTTAATAGTCTCATCATAGCAATCATATTCTTACTTTTCACAGTTTTAATAATTGTATACTTCCAAGTGTTGAAGTGAATTGTTATAGAAAATTACTATGCTACAATTGCTTATTTTATTGTCATTTTATAGTAATTGTATTTTCATTGCAGATGCATAAAAAGAAAAGAAGCACATGAGGTGATAATAAGATTAAGAGGATCAATGAGGAAAAGAAGACAAGAGAGACAAATCTGAGAAATTATGTGTTAAGATGTATTAAAAGAAAATATGATATGAAGCAAAGCCAAATAACATACTTGATAAATGTAATAAATTGAATTATATATTTATTGTGATAGTTTTATCTGTTATCTTTTGTTGCTTTTTGTTGCATTATATTTGTTTCATTGTGTTGCATTGTGTTTCTTGTTGTTGCGTTTTGTTGCTTATTGTTGTTTATAGTTGACTTTGATTTTAGTTGTTTATTTAGGTTCCTACTTATATATCTTTGCTACTTCTTTGGAATCAAAAAATCATTTATAGATATGTAATCCTCTAAAATGGTAAGAAATGAGAGACAATTTTGATGGATTCGGCGTAAGACTTAATATCCATACAAAGAAGAAGAAATGTGATCAAACAATGCCAAATAATATAATAGATAGATATAATAAATTAAATACTTGATTGAAATATATATCAGTTGTGATATATGTTTATGTGTTTATTGTTTCATGTTGTTTCATTGTGTTTCTTTTTGTTGTATCTTGTTGCTTTTTGTTGCAATGTGTTGCTTATTGCTGTTTATTGTTAATTTTGTTTGTTATTTAATATTTGGGTTATTATTTATCTTGGCTACTTCCTGAAATTTGGTACGAGTAAACTAGACTTGGTAAATAAGATGCATAAAAAATTTCATCAAAAATTTCCACCGGACACCTCCCCAAATGGCGACGCCCGGACAGTAAGGACTTATTTGACCATTTTTATGCGATTTCGAGAACCAATATGACCCTTACCTCATTCATTATATATTTATTGTTATACTTTTATATATTTTTTGTTTCTTTTTGTTGCATTTTGTGTGTTGCTTTTTGTTGCACCATGTTTCTTTTTGTTGTATCTTGTTGTTGTTTGTTGCAAAATGTTGCTTTTTATTGATTTTTTGAACTATAGCTTTTTATTTATGTTGTTTATTTTTTATCTATGTTTTCATTTGTATGTAGTAACTTTTTTTTTATGCAATATGTATATATATGAACACCTAAAATGATGAATTTGGAATTATTAATATTAGGAACAACCAGAAACGTGGTGAAACAATAAAAAACAAACAAATAAAAAGTTATCAACAAAAATAAACACAAAGAAACATTTGGAAACAAAACTAATAAATTGTAGATTTTGTAACCATTTTAAATAGTTGCAAAATCACATTTTTTCCTTCTTCTAATTTTATAGGTTATAATTTTTTTTACATTTTGTTTTCTTTTTTCACAAGTTTTTTCCCAGGTCCTTAATTTATACAAGTTTTATTTTTTTGTTTTTCATTTTAAGATTTTATTGTCTCTTTTTATTTTATTAATTTTACGTGAGTTTTTTCAATTTTTCAAAATTATATATTTATTAAGAAAAATAGATTTTTGGTTTTTATGTATTCCCGCTTTAAAAGAATCATCCTTTTCATAAAAATCATCAAATATCACACACTTTGTCTATAATTTAAATACTTTCCTTATTTTTGTTAATTTTATAAAAAATTGTTTTTATGTATTTAACTTTTTTATATAAAAGTACGGAATATATGAACACTTTTGAAAAATTACATTACAAAAAATGGTACTTTTACAATTTCCCACATGGTAAACTGTTTTAAGCCTTTTTCATTTTTATTTTTGAATTCCGTATTTTTGAAATTGGCTATACATTTTTGATGGAGTATATGGGTCTGAGCCCCCGGACCCACATACTCGGAAGAACAGAAAGCACAAGACAACAGAGTGGCGCCCTCGTCGGCCAAGACGCCCCCGTCGGCCGAAAAGGGGCCAACTCGGATTATGGTCCTGAGCCCAAGGAACCCGGGTGCCCTCGTCGGCCGTGCCCTCGTCGGCCGTGCCCTCGTCGGCCGTGCCCTCGTCGGCCATGCCCTCGTCGGCCACGAAGACCTCCCAAAATCGGATTTTATACTTATTCATTTGTACAGCCCATTAGTGGCTTTGTATTCGGCCCAGTAGCGGTCCAGTTGTAAATGGGCCTCCCAAGCCCAAGACTTGGGAGTCCAACCCTAATTTTCTCTATAAATACTCCCCTTGGGAGTAGTTATAGGGGTTACAAATTCATTCTATTGAAGCATATTATTGCACTTCTCTCTCTAGCTCTCACTTCTCTCTAGATATACTCTATAATTTGGTGCTTTCATCGAGAGCTAAAACAATCAAGTTAGCACCCTTCGTCGCTACCAGGCACAGCTAACCACTGATCATGGGGAGAACTAAGTCAAACCGCAACCTCGTCAGCAAAGCCATCCCTGAGGACCAAGAGCCCAGGGAGCACGATGAGGACGCCACGGCCGACCAGGTCGGCGGAGGGGACCTCTTCCAGGAGGCCTTCAACCTCACGACGGACCTCCGCAATCAACTCAACGGCGGAGTCCCCGATGCCCGCCTCGGCCTGGACAAGAAACGAGCTGAGAAGACGGACCACGCCCCGGCCCAGCCTATGGCCGCGGCCTCTCCGTCCGTGGATCCGCAGGTCCAGGACGCGCTATCGGTCATCATCGCCAGCCAGGCTCAGAACCCCACCGTCCTCAGCGCACTCTTGCCAAGGACCGGGGGAAACGTCACTCCACCTCCTCATCCCCAACCGTTGGCCGTCCAGATAGGCAACAATGAGGGGGTTATGGCCCAGGACACGGCGTCGTCCCACTCCCACCCTGCTTCCCCTCTTCGGCCCGGGCAGACCCCAGCGCGTGGAAAAGCCTCTGCCTTCAATAGGCTAGGTGACACGTGCCGTCGTCCGGTTTCGGAGAGGATGGCGGGACGGATTGGTGATCCTCGTCCTGGCTCGCCAAGGGAAAGCTTGGGGTCTGTGTCCCGGACAGCGGACCAGCCCCGCCCGGACAAGGGCAAGGGAAAGTTGCACGAGGATGACGTGCGTCACCAGATCAACGCGGCTCACAACGAGCGCCTGAGGAACCAGCCGGGCGCCGCCGCGGCCGACAGGGACCCCCGGGACGAGGTCATCGCCCAGCTGGAAAGGAGGCTGGCTCAGATGGAGGCTAAGCAGTCGGCCAACATCCCTACGGCCGGCGCCTCCAACGACCCCGGCCTCAACGCGCTCATGAACAAAGTTAGCGCCCTGGAGAGGGAGCTGGCCGAAGGGCGAGGTGACCCCATCATCCAGGTCAGGACCAGGACCCCTTTCACTAACAGGGTCCTCTCGGCCCCCATCCCGGAGAAGTGCAGGGGGAACGCCATCAAGTCCTACGATGGCCGATCAGACCCCCAGGAGCACTTCAGCCGTTACCAGAACAACATGCTGATGGTGAATGCGTCTGACGAATACCTCTGCCGTTGGTTCCTCTCTACTCTCGAGGGGCCAGCGTACGAGTGGTTCAACGGGCTCCCAGAAGGAAGCATCGACTCATGGCAGGATCTCGCCCAACGCTTCCTCACTCACTTTGCCGGGAGGAAGCGCGCGAAGAAGTATTTCACCCACCTCCTCTCCGTCAAACAGCAACACGAGGAGTCCCTCCGGTCCTTCATTGATCGATGGACGAGGGAGACCGAGGAGGTCGAGGGGGGCGATGAGCGCACCCTCCTCGCCTTGTATCAGGGAGCCCTCAGGAGCTCCCCGTACGCTAGGAGCCTCATCACCGACCCCCCGAGGTCGTACACCAAGGCGCTCCAGCGCGGAGGAGGCTTGTATGCCGACGCCGACGAGGTCCACAATCACAAGAGAGAGGGGGGCCATCCCCCCAAGAAGACAAATCCTTCGCCAACCCCGGGTCCGTCCCCGGCCGGCCAGGGTGCCCAGGGCCGTCACAGCTCCGGTGGACAGAGTAAGAAAGATCACCACTGGCGGCCGAGGTTGGAACGGCCGGGGGTAACCCTCACCCACCCGGTCGGCACCATCCTCGATTATGCCGAGAAGCACGGCCTCATCGAGCAGGCTCCTCGGCCAGCCGAGGAGATCCTTGCCATCCAGCAAGGCGACACATACTGCCGGTTCCATAAAAACTCGTCGCACAACACCGACGATTGCATCACACTGAAGAAGGCCATCGAGCGAATTATTCGCCAGGGGGAACTCTCCCAGTTTGTCAAAGGTGGCCCACGCAAGAACACTTGGGTAAACACCGGCAAACATGGGGGCGAACCCTCTGCGAAGAAGCGAGAGATTGGTAGGCTCAGCGACGACGAGGACTTCGAAGAGCCCCCGCCGAAGAAGAATCACATCCACCTCATCGTAGGTGGGAACACTGGGGGGGACTGCGCCACTCAGAGAAAGAAATGGGCCCAATCCCTTTACATTGGGGAGGTGTCCCACGTTCCCCCCCAGCCGAAGAGGCAGCGAACGGAGGCGATCACCTTCACCGACAAGGATGTGCCTCCGGGTACGGAATCACACAGGGACGCCCTCGTCATCCGATGTGAGATCGGTGACTCCATCATCCACCGTACTTACATCGATACGGGGAGCTCCGTCAACGTGATGTACCTGGACACCTTCAAGCAGCTGAAGCTGGACAGAGCTCTGCTGAAGCCGATCAAGACCCCGTTATCCGGCTTCACCGGGGACTCTATCGACGCCGAGGGCACGATAGTCTTTCCCGTGGAAGTCGGTGACGGCCCCCACCATGCCAGAATTAACATGGAGTTCATGGTGGTCAACCTCCAGTGCGCCCACAACCTGATCTTGGGGCGGCCAGCGCTGGAGGACTTGGAGGCCATCATCTCCATGAAGCACTTGTGCCTGAAGTTCCCCACCAACGACGGCATCGGCTACGCCAGAGGAAACCAGAGGATAGCCAGGGCATGCTACCTCAAACGACGAGGCCGGCCGAGAGGGAGGGCCAGAGGATAGACACCATCACGGCCGCTGTCGCCATGGACGAGGAAAGGCCACATGCTGAGCCGGCCGAGGAGGTCGAGGAAATCCCTCTGGATACCTCCCGGCCGGAGCGGGTTCTCAGGGTCAGAAAGCAACTCCCCCAGGACCAACGAGACGCCATCCTCCTCGTCCTACGGTCATACGCCGTTGTCTTCGCGTGGGGCCCGGACGACATGCCAGGCATCAGCCGCCAGGTGATCACTCACCGGCTGACCGTCGATCCGGCCTCCGCGCCTGTCAAACAGAAGCGGCGCTACTTGTCCGCCGACAGGCGGGACTTCGTCAAAGGGGAGGTCGCCATGCTCCTCTCAATCAAACATATCAAAGAGGTGAAGTACCCGACATGGTTGGCCAACGTCGTCCTCGCACAGAAGCCGCCGACGTTCAGAATGTGTGTTGACTACACTGACCTGAACAAGGCATGCCCCATGGACCCGTTCCCTCTCCCCAACATTGATCAGCTGGTGGACGAGACGGCAGGGTGCGAGTTGATGTCGTTCCTCGACGCTTTCAGAGGGTACCACCAGATCTCCATGCATGAAGATGACGCTGAGAAGACGGCATTCATGACCCCAGAGGGAATCTTTTGCTACCTCGTCATGGCCTTCGGACTCAAAAACTCCGGCGCCACCTATACTAGGATGGTGGCCAAGATCTTCAGAGCGGTCCTTGGCCGGACGATGGAGGCGTACGTCGACGACATGATCGTCAAGAGCAGGCAGGCCACCTCCCACGCCGACGACCTCCGGGAAATCTTTGAAATAATGAAGGAGTTCAGGCTCCGCCTTTACCCCAAGAAGTGCGCCTTCGGCGTCCAGGGCGGCAAGTTCCTTGGCTACATGGTCAGCCGGAGAGGCATCGAGATAAACCCGGAGAAGACGCAGGCTATCATCAACATGGAGCCGCCCCGCAACGTCAAGGAGGTACAGCGACTGACGGGGCGCCTGGCGGCCATAAACCGTTTCCTCTCCAGGTCAGCCGAGAGGGCACTCCCCTTCTTTCAGATCATGCGAAAAGCCAGCAGCTTCAAGTGGACGACGGAGTGCCAGGAGGCATTCGACGAATTAAAAAGGTACCTGTCGTCCCCACCCGTGCTCTCCAAGCCCAGAGCCGGCGAAACCCTCTTCTTGTACTTAGGGGTGAGCACGTCGGCCATCAGCTCCGTGCTCATCCGTGAGGACGAAGGGGTGCAAAAGGCCATCTTCTACATCAGCATGACACTCAGGGAGGCCGAGCTCGGGTACTCCCCCATTGAGAAGACGGTTCTGGCCATCGTCCACACGGTGAAGAAGCTGGGGCACTACTTCCAGGCCCACGCCGTCCACGTACTGACCCAGCAGCCTCTCGGCGCACTCATGAGGAGCCCCACCAGCTCCTCTAGGATGGTGAAATGGGCAATTTTCCTCAGCCAATTTCAAATTGAGATCAAGCCAAGGCCATCCATCAAAGGGCAAGCCTTGGCCGACTTCGTCATCGAATGCACAGCAAGGGAGACGACCGTCGCCAACCCCGGGCCGGAGCAGGACGATACATGGACCCTGTTCACTGACGGCTCATCGGCCGCGAAATCATGCGGCGGCGTCGTCGTCCTCATATCCCCTGAAGGATTCAGAGCTTACTATGCCATCCGCTTCAACTTCAGGGTATCCAACAACGAAGCCGAGTATGAGGCCCTCCTCAGCGGTCTCAGACTCGCCGCCGGCCTCAAGGCCAAGCACCTCAAAATCAAGTGCGACTCCAAACTGGTAGTGGGCCAGGTGGAGGGATCTTACGAAGCAAAGGAAGGCCGAATGAAGCAGTACAAACAAGCTGCGGAGGAGTTGCTGAAAGCGTTTGAAACCCACGAGATCACTCAGATCCCCAGGGCCGAGAACGCCGAAGCCGACATCCTCTCCAAGCTCAGCTCGGACACCCCGGAGCACATCTCCCAATTGGCCAAGATCGAGGAGTTGAGCATGTCCAGCATCCATGCCAGCCCCGTCTTGTGCGTCCAACAGCGACCAGAGGACTGGATCTCCGACATCGCCACCTTCATCACAACGGGGGAGCTGTCCCCGGACGAGGAGAGGGCCAAACTTGCCAAACTCAGGGCCCCAAGCTACACCATCGAAGATGGCAAACTCTACAAACGGTCCTATAATGGCACTCTCCTCCGATGCCTGCACCAGGACGAGGCAGACACCGCCATGGAAGAAGTTCATTGTGGTGACTGCTCCTCACACCAGGGCCCTTTCAGCATGTCCCGGCGTCTCGTCGTCCAGGGCTTCTTCTGGCCGACGATGGCACGCGACTGCGCTGACCTGGCCAGGAAATGCACCACATGCCAGGTACTCCAGAAGGCCCCTGGTCGGCCAGCTGTCAACTACGCCCCCGCCAGCACCGCAATTCCATTCTCCAGATGGGGGATTGACCTGGTCGGCCCCCTGCCCAGAGCCGCCGGGAATAACCGCTTCATCATCGTCGCCGTCGACTACTTCACCAAGTGGGTCGAGGCGGAGCCCTTGGCCAGCATCACGGGGGCCAGATGCCAAAAATTTGTTTACAAGAACATCATCACACGCTTTGGCGTCCCCCAGGAGATTATATCAGACAACGGCACCCAATTCGAGGCAGCCCCTTTCCAAGAGCTCCTCCGGGAGTTTGGGGTAAAACATCGTTTCTCCTCCGTTGCCTACCCTCAGGGCAACGGGCAGGTCGAGAACGCCAACAGAACAATTATGGAGGGGCTGAAGAAGAAGCTCCAGGCCGCAGGAGGTAGTTGGGTCGACGAGCTCCCCAACATCCTGTGGTGCTACAGAACCACGCCGAGGAGGGCGACAGGTGAAACGCCTTTCGCCCTATGCTACGGCTTCGAGGCAAAGGCACCCACGGAAGTTGCCATCCCCAGCCGACGGGTGGAACAATACGAGCCTGACGCCAATGAGGAAAGCATGAAGATTGACCTGCACCTGGTCGATGAGAGGCGTGAGCAAGCTTACGTCCGAGCAGAGAACTACCGGCGTCAAGTAAAATCATACTATGACGCCAAGGTACGTTCCCGGGAATTTCAGGTGGGGGACTACGTCCTCCGCCGAAGGGAAGCAAGCCAGCCGACAGAGGGTGGCAAGCTAGCATTGAAGTACGAAGGGCCCTACATCGTCAGTGCCGTGGTCAAACCCGGCACCTACAAGCTTAAACGCCCAAATGGGTCCAATGTACCACGAACATGGAATGTACACCATCTGGTGAAGTTTTATCAGTAATCCGAAGGAGGTGTAGACGGCGAAGCCCTCACCCCTTAACGGGTTACTGATTGAACGCCACCCTCGGCCTTGAGCTACTTATGAATAAAATCATGTTCTGATTTTTTCTCTGGAATTCAAAGTAAAACATTAGCAGGTGCCCCCGTCGGCCACCTTAGAGCGAAAAGCTCAGGCATGGCCGACATGGCCCCTTGCATTTGCAGCCTACGAGCGACAAGCTCCGGCACTCCATTGTATTTTGTATCAGCGAAGGGCTCAGACCTAGCTGAGAGAGCACATCGTCCTGGCCCCGTAAGCCTAGAAGTGAAACGCTCAGGTATGGCCGACGATGTCCCCAGGACGAGGGGCCCGCAAACGGCCCACGTCTTGAAACGGGAAGCTCACCGCGTCGTCCACGCGCCAAATCGCAGGAGGACAGGCCTGAAATCATGGCCGAGGTGACAAAATCCCAAAACTCAGGGATGGGCAACGACAGCCGTTGGAAACTGACCAAAAGTCTAGCCCGCGTCATAAATAGGCGACGGGACCCGCCCTGAGATCACGGACGTTATAAACGAAGTCCGAACCGGCCGAAGGACGAGCACACCCTTCGGCCGAAGCCTGAAAGAAGGATACTCCCCGAAAAAATATATATATATATATATATATATACATGGGAAAAAGAGGGAAGCCGACGGCCGCGCAGACTAGCCGGCCTCGAGCAATGAAAAAATAAAATCCCCACAACTCAGGCCCAACTAGGCCAAGTACATATCAGTTGGACACAAGTGTAGTACCACTGACGGGTAACATGGACGACACGTCCACACACTACAAGGAAATGACCAAGGCCGAAACACACGCCTATAAAACCCTAACCGCATCGGCTGGGTGACACGCGAGAGGTGACCTTCATCGGCCACAGTCCTTTGAAGCACCAACGCTTGGTATGAAACAAAAAATCACAAACCTGAGGATGACCAGGACGAAGCGGGCACTTATCACCCGCGGAATGATCAAGCAATCAAGAAACAACCTCTACTTGCCACAGCACCTCGGATGGCCGACGCAGGAACCGGAACCAAGGCTGTTGTTTAAGCGCAAGTCCTTCGGGAATTCATTCAAGTGTTTACCAAACACTTAGAAAAAATCCTGGGAAATAGAGGGTTCCTCAACAAGGAACCATGGCTGGCCGACGAAGGTAGGACCATCTCCTTGGAAAGTCATTCCTCATCCAGCACCCTCATCGGCCACAAGCCGGACCTTGGCCGACAGCGGTACCGCAAAGAAGTAAATGCCTAACCTTTATACTTAGAAAATTATCTAAGTACTCAAATGAAGGAACTATAGCCGTAGCGGGTACCAGTATACTCCAAGGCCGTTAGCTACCTACACCTCTGCATGTGTACTTAGAAGAATTCTAAATTCAAAATATCAAGGTAAAGGCGCCCTTATCGGCCACAACACAAAGGATACAGGCCGACAACGACACAGGTTCAAACACTTGGGGAAATCTCTCAGAGCATTTGTCAACAATGACAAACCCAACGACAGGACGATGAGAACACTCAGCCACTTGAAGTTAGACACTTGAAAAAATTCTAACAAAAGAGAAGAAATCCAACGCCTGGACGGAGCGGACACCACGGTCAAGGCCGAAGGGAAAGCACCTAAGTGAACCCAAAAACACTTAGGAAATTTTTGAAAAAATCCTAAGTATTATGACATTACATCAACACCGGACGGGCCGACAAAACCACCGGGCTGAAGAGAAGGCACTTAAAAGGATCCAAAACACTTGGGAAATTTTGGAAAAAATTCCTAAGTGTTATGATAGTAGAGAAACGACGGCTAGGCCGAGCAGGCCACTAGGCCGGAAAGACAGCAACTACGTGGAGCCAAAACACTTAGGAAATTTTTTGAAACAATTCCTAAGTGTTATGATAGTAAAGCAAAGATGAACAGGCCGACCAGGCCACCGGACAGGGAGGCCGACCTCACGGACGTAGCGGACACTCGCGGGTGACCCAAGTTATGACCTTGACACTTAAACAAATTTCAGAATTGAAATGACAAATGGCAAAACAAGCATACAAGGAATTCAAAGCCGATCAGGACAGCAAAAACTTTCATTTATATTCAGTTCAGTACAAAGGTGGGCTCTTCGGCCGTTACATCATTTGGAAAAAATAAAAACTAACTACAAAGGAGTAGCCGATCAAGCCTCTGGGGCACCTCCATCTGCGGCTGGCTCTTCGGCCTCGTCGGCTCCCTCTTCAGCCTCAGTCTCCTGGCCGGCAGGGGCTGCAGCGCTGGTGGCATCGTCCAAAAAATCAAATTCAGTATAATCCGGCTCGCCGAGGCCGGAGCTTTCAATGGGGGACTCGCGCTCCGACAAGGGAAGCTTGGTCTGCTCTTCTGGATCCTTCATCAGCTTCGGCAGCTTCAGGTTCCGTCTAGCCCACCCAGACGTATAGTTCATGGCCTTCAAAGCACGAGAGAGCCGCCGACACAGGAGCCTTTGCATCCGCTCCTGGCCCATGTTATAATACACAAACATCTCTCGGCTGAAATACTCCTGGCCGGCGGGGGAGTTCATCCCCCAACTCTCAAGCCTGGCGGCCACCACCCCGTAGCACCAGGGAAGCCTCTCATCAGCCTTCCACCCCTCGACCAGGAACTTCTCCACAGCCTCATCTGCAGCCCTCACAACGGCGGCCTCGGCCTCAGTCTTCGCCTTCACGGCCTCCTCACTCTTGCGCTGCTCGGCCTCCAGCGCCCTTTGGGACTCCTCGAGCTCCCTTTTGCTCTCCTCGAGTTTGGCCAGGGCATCGTCCCTGGCCGCGGCGGCTTCATCGGCCCTTGCCTGCAACGCCCTGGCATCCTCCCGGAGCCGATCTAGGCAAGCTACCGCCTCGTCGGCCGAGGCAGCCTTCTGCTCCAGCTCCTTCAGACGAGCTATCTCTCGGTACTGCCTTTTATGGCTCTCCATGAGCATAAAGGCACTCTGCAGAAACAAGGAAAACAAAAGTCAGGCAAATGATTCTACACGGACGACGAGAAAAACGACACTTACGAAGGAAAGTAACTTACTTGGACGAGGAGGTCCATGCCGCCCTCGTAAATCTTAACGTCCCCGAGCTTCTTCAAGTAAGCCCGATCTTTGGCCGGCATGGCCTGGGCCAGGATGTCGTGGCCAAGGACGACATCATCGAACACACCCCCGCCGACGGGGTATTCTACCATCTTCTGGTAGGTGGCAACGGCTATCTCCTTGCCGGCCCTCTTCGTCCGCGGTTCCTGGACGAGAGGAAGCGATGGGGCAACATCGCCAGCAACAGTCAGGTCCACGACGGGACCACCATCGTCCACGCTGGGAACAGCCAGAGTACCGGCCTCGGTAGCCGGGGAAGGAGAAGGTGCCCTCTTCGTCTTCTTGGAGACGTTCAGGCCGGCCTCAGTTAATTTCTTCTGGCCGTCAGTGGCCGGCCTCTTCTTCTTCGATTGGGCAGGCCTTGGGGGCGCATCAGTAGTAGCCCCACTCCCACCGGCCGCGGCACGTCTGGCCGCCTCGGCCGCCTTAGCAGCCAGCTCCTCGGCCGCTTTGGCCTTGGCAATAGCCATTATGGAACGCCGGTGCATGGCAAAATCTACAAAGGAAAAACATAACAGATTAGTAAGGCAAAGGACAAAACATAAAGACAGAAAGCCGAAGAAAGAATTACCATCGGCCTCAGCAGGAATGCCCAAATCCGGGCCGTCGACCTCTTCAAAGGTGGTGGTCATCCTTGGCCAGAGTTGGAGGTCATCCTCCTTGTCACCATAGACATGGTACCTCAAGAAGCCGAGGGCGGCCATGTTGTATTCAGTAATGTAATCCTTCACGCTCCTCGGCCCCCCTTCCAAGAAAGCCTCCACCTGAGCGTCCAAAATAGAGCTCTTCGGCGGGTCGTGCAGGTTAAACCTCCCGGTGTGGCCGAGGGAGGGAAACTCGGTGCCACTCTCACCAATGGACACAAACACGAACTTGCTCTTCCACCCATGAATGGACGTAGGCAAATCCGTGAAGCTCCTCTTCTTCGGCAGCTGTTGAAGAGTAGCATAGGCTGCACAGTTCTTGTGGCTTCCTCGGCCGATCTGGTACAGATTCATGAATAGTGCCGTTGTCGGCCTGTAGCCCAACTCCTCACACCGGAGCAAAAACCCCACCATCAAGGAGTAGCTGTTCGGCGTCAGCAGGGCCGGAGGAAGCCCTACCATGTCCAGGTACTCAGTAACGAAAGGGTGAAGGGGGAACCTCAACCCCTTAGCAAAACTCATCGGGTATACTCCAAAGTATCCCGGTGGTGGAAGAAGAACATGGTCCGTCGGCCTGGGTGCCCTAACCCGTCCGAACGGCCCCACGTACATCTGGGCAACAAGATAGTCGGCCGCACTGCTCTCCGGCTTGATCAGGTAGATGTTGGTGAGATCCAGGTAGGAGATGCCCGGCCCACTCTTCGGCCTCCTCACTCTCTTCGGCTTAGAGGCTCCCTTAACGGCGGACACCGGCCTCGGGCACGGAATGACAGTAGAAGTGGATGCCCCGTCCACCACTCGGGACGCACCTACGTCCTCACCTTTTGAAGAGGAGGCAGACTCCTCGTCCTCGCCTTCCTCGTCCACCGGCTCTTCGGATTTGTAGGGACTTAAATGCTCTATCTCCTCCTCGAACTCCTCGAGCACCTCGTAGTCAAGTGACCTCGTGGAGGGCTGGTCATCGTAGGGGTAGTAGTCTTCGTTCAAGCTCTTCATAACTACTACTACGGGCCTAAGGAGACTAACTTAAGATCTAAGGGTGTTCAAACGCCTAACACTAGATCAATAGTCTAGGAAGCAAAATATGAAAAGTGAGGAAGATCGCGATGAACACTAACCTTGAACAACGAAGAACACGAAGAACAAGCTTGGGAGTTTATCTCTCTATAAAAATGGCCAGCACTTCGACAATTCAGAATGCAAATGTGGTTTCTCGTCGGAGGGGGAGGGGTATTTATAGAACCCCCCACCCAACGGTCACTACACGTGGCACCCTCCGAATGGCCACACCAACGGCCACCAATGGGGGGCCACCACGTCACCAACGGGCCAATCTACATATCCAGAGCCCAATGCCGGATCAGACTCTACGACCCACATGCTTACCGGCTTTACAAATACCAGCAAGCGCCCGCAACGTCCCACTTGCTCGCCAAACAATAAGGAGACGGCAACGGCCAGGAACGTAACGGCCACAGGACCAAAGGAAACAAGAGCCCACAAGCCATCGGCTCCTCGTCATGACCCTTGATGATAACTCTCTACAAGCGATCTGCGCACAAGGGTTCTCCCACAGGGTTACCTTGGCCAGAAAATTGCCATGAGGGTTGGATTCAGGGGGACTACGGAGAGGCCGCTTCGGCCAGGGACTCAAGCAACTCCTTCACCCCTCACACTCTTCGGCCTGAAGCAGTGGGGGACGGGGGGACTACACCGGCCTCAACAGCCCAAACATAAACCTCAACCACCAACGTCCAGGAAAGGGAAAGCGTGCCTTCAACGGCCGCCATTGAAACAAGACACTCATCATCCTCAAGTGAATACATTTAAGGAAACAACGGCCTCCCCGCCCACAACGAGGGACAGGTAACGGCCAAAGCATAGAACAGGATCATTAAAGAGGAAACAACGCCAACGCCGCAACGGCTAATAGCCCGGGGATGCCCGCATCGGCCAAAAGCACTAAAGCACAGGAATCTACTCTCCTTCACTTCGTCTACGTCTCAGCTTAGAGAGTGGGGGACTCCTGATGGAGTATATGGGTCTGAGCCCCCGGACCCACATACTCGGAAGAACAGAAAGCACAAGACAACAGAGTGGCGCCCTCGTCGGCCAAGACGCTCCCGTCGGCCGAAAAGGGGCCAACTCGGATTATGGTCCTGAGCCCAAGGAACCCGGGTGCCCTCGTCGGCCGTGCCCTCGTCGGCCATGCCCTCGTCGGCCACGAAGACCTCCCAGAATCGGATTTTATACTTATTCATTTGTACAGCCCATTAGTGGCTTTGTATTCGGCCCAGTAGCGGTCCAGTTGTAAATGGGCCTCCCAAGCCCAAGACTTGGGAGCCCAACCCTAATTTTCTCTATAAATACTCCCCTTGGGAGTAGTTATAGGGGTTACAAAATCATTCTATTGAAGCATATATTGCACTTCTCTCTCTAGCTCTCACTTCTCTCTAGATATACTCTATCAATTTTTTATACCTTTTTATGATTTTCTTAAATATTTAAATTCCTTTTTTATTTTTAATATTTAATTTGCAATTTTGTAATTCGAATTTTATATTATCCCTCTTTTCTTTTTTTTTAGTGTTTTTTTAAATTATTTTCATTTTCTTTGTATTTTATAAATGTTTTTTTTATAAAATGGACTTGCAAATAAAAATTGAATCAAAATTGGATCTGTACTAGTTTACCAAAGAGGATGAAGGGGAGGCAGGGGAGCCGTATGTATTTAATAGGAGTATAGATCGGAGCAGATGGATTGTCAGATTCCATGCACATGGATCGAGGAGTCTATTTGTGAAAAGTAAAGTTTAGCTAGACTATTTTTGAAAAGTAAATTTAAAATTGAAAAAAGTGATATTATTTTCCCTTTTGAACTTATTTGTAATAAAACCCCCAAATCATTCGGTGGAACTAGTAAAATTAAGAAGGCCCAAAAACAAAAACAGAAACCCAAGTCCTCTTAGACTTCGCATCTAGCCGTAAACTCCATCAGAGTCGAACTAAGCTTCTAAGTTCGGGTTCTCCCAAGTTCACACAATCAAATAACAAATTAAGGATACGTGAACCAGTAACACAGTCCGACAGTGAATATAGCAGAACTATAAATCCCCCAAGAGGATTGTCTCGAATCTGTAGCTCTTTGTATCTTTTTTTTTCGAGAACAAACCACTCTAGGGATGTTTTTACTTGGATTGTAATTTGCTGGTCTGGTGTGGTCTGGTCTGATCTGGTCTGAACTGGTCTGGTCTGGTCTGGTCTGGTTTCTTTGTATTTTTATAATTATCCAAGTCTGGTCTGATCTGGTCTGGTCTGGTCTGGTCTGAGACGAATTACAGTCCAAGTAAAAACATCCTAGGTGGGGAAGTGCAGGGGAACACTTCCCTATTTTAAGGGTACAAGAATTTTAAAGATAAATGGTTGAATGAAAAGGTACAAATAAAATAAAGATACACTAGCAATTGAAATTTCTTGTTGGGATTTCAAGCATAGCAGATATATTCCTGTTGAATTTATTGTGGAACCTAATCGCCTTCTTCAGATATGGCTGGTATTTCTCAGGCTCCGGATTTGTAGATTTATAATACTTGAGAGCCGCAACCAGTTTGTGTGGTGAGTCGAATCTTGCGTCTACCTAGTATAAGAAGTCGTCAGTTTCATCTCTGGGGTTTTAGAATGACTTCTTGTGACCACAGGGTGAGAACTGTATCCCACCATATATTATAGTTGAGGATTAGACATGTACAAACACAGGCCAGCCCGCCCGCCCCGCCCATATAAATGAGCGGGTCTGGACATGTATAATTTCCCACGGGCCGGTCTGAGCCCGACCCGTAAAAATATGGGCGGGTTTGGGTTATATTGTAGGCCCATTCGGACCAAAAAGCCCTGCCTGGAAAATTAATAATATATGTAGTACATATTACTAGTATTAATTTATATAATACGTATTATATGTATTTATATCTATACTCGTACGTACACAATGAACCATATTAGTTACGGAGTACTTCGTATTACTTACTCCTTATTTCCCATTAGTGAACCTTACATGATACTACCCATCATGTTAATGGCCTCAAAGAAGATCTAATTAACCTTACTCCCATTTGATTGGCAGAGTAGCAGTTGAGCGGTCAAACAAAAAACATACTATATTACTAGAGCAGATCAATTGTTCAAAATAGTTTGTGTATATCATGAAGACATATTTATATTAGTTTGTTCATTATTTACTTTTAAAATGGTGTGACGTTATTTTAAAAATGCTATCAGCTTTTTCATCAAATTTAAACATTAGTAAACTTTTTCGGGCCAGGCAGCCCGGTGGACTATCCGGCCCGCTACTATGGACGGTCTTGGACATGGGAGGTGGCCCGTTTGAAAATAATGAGGATCCATATATTCTCCTCCCCAATCAGTCCTAAGACATTTAATTGGATTACCCAATTGCAATTCAACCTCACCTTTATACACTTTAAATTTCCCTAAAGCTTCATCCTTAGTGTGTAATAAATACAAATAACAAAATCTAGTTGAATCATCAATAAAAGTAACAACATACTTCTTATTGCGAAGGTTAGGAGTTCGGTGAAAATCACATAGATCACTATGTAAGAGATCCAAAATAGCCGTGATGGAGTATATGGCCCGGGAACCCCCGGCCCACAGACTCCTACTACTCCAATGAAAGCCCAACAGGCCCAGAAAGCACAACAGGCCAAAATCACAGCGCCCAGGGTACCAAGCGGCCCACAATGCGCACCAGGGGTGCCTTCGGCCCCTTGGCCGAAGGCTTTAATTCTCACAGGAGGGCCAGGACAGGAAAACAAAGTTACTGGGAAAAACGGCGAAAAACAGTAGCCCTCGGCAACTGGAGCCCTCGGCACTAAGGGGTCCCCGGTACTCAGAGCCCTCGGCTAGTCATCTACTGCCGAGGGCGCCTTTCCGACATGATATCCGCTCCACATGCGTATGGATCACCGTACCCTGTACAACGTCCCATCCAACAGCCGCATTAAATGCGGCCACATACGGTTGCCAGCGCCAACCAGTTGAGATGACCTCTCGGCCAATGGATGCTTGACACGTGTCCCTGTCTGGCATTTATTACTACTATAAATAGCACCCCATTTCCCCTTTTGTAACCAAGTCACAAGTCACAACACGCTGAATACTTTCTAATATACTTTCTCTCTCTATACTTACTTGCTCTGACTTCTCTCTTGTTATTCCCCGTAGTAACCCCTCGGATAAGCTACCCCCGGGTACACCATTCATCATTTGGTGCTCTCGTTGAGAGCCGAACAATCAAGTAAGAAACCCTCCCCCTCGACCAAACACGAAACACCTAGCTAAAATGGCGAGAACAACTCGGGCCAACTCCAACAATGTAGAGGACAGGAACCTGGCCCTCGGCGAGGTCGACGTCCCCGAAGCCTCCAACAGGGCTCCCGGGGGCGGCGTCATCGCCGGGTTGGACCAGACGGCTATCGACCTACGCCAGCAGATTTAACAAAATGCCCCCGATGCCCGCCTCGACATCGAGGCCAAGAAGAAGGACCGGAGCGAAAATCAAATTAGCCCTCCGGTCATCACCATCGACGTGCAATCGGCGCTCTCCGCCTTCATCCAGACGCTCACCCAGAACCCGGGTGCCTTCGGCACTTTGGTTCCCCTCCAACCTCAGGTGGGGGAGAATATAATGCCTCCCCCTCATCCACGACCTCTCGGTAACCCGGTCCTCCGGATGGGGAACTCCGAGGGAGTCGTGGCCCACGATACGGCCTCCCAGGAAGTCCAGTCCCGGGACCGCCACAACGTGAACAAGGAACAACTCCGGACCTCTGCCCTCGAAAGACTAGGAGGGGCGCAAGACCGCCGAGGGTCCAAGACCACCTCGGGGGGAAGGCGTTCCAGAGGCCTCAGGAAAGTGGCGGGTTCGTCTCCAGGGCCAATGAAAGGTGTCCCCCTCAGGACAAGGGCAAGGCACCTCTCCATGCCGACGATGCACGCCACCAAATCAACCAGGCCCACTCGACCCGGGTCCATTCGCAGGGGGCGGAGGCCCTCCCGAAGGACCCCCAGGACGAAATCATTGCGGCCCTCCAGCACCGGCTTGACGAGATGGAGGCCACCAAAGCCCACGCCACAACTTCTGCCCCTCATACAGACCTCAAGTATGAGGCGATGATGGCCAGGATGGAAGAAATGCAGAAGAAAATAGCGGAGGGCTCCGGGGAACCCACCGTACAGCTCCGGACCCGGACGTCATTTACCCCAAAGGTATTAGCGGCCCGGATCCCGGAAAAATACCGAGGGCAGCTCATCAAGCCCTATGACGGAAAGACTGACCCCCAAGAGCACTACAGCAGGTATCATGTCACGCCCCGGACCTACCCGGACACGTCAACAACCCGCCGTACAGTACGAATAGTCAACCGCAGTCCAACTCATCCATACTTTACAAGGCGTCTTGAATACCATTCACACATAGTACATCCATAAACAAACATAATGTAAAACATGCATTTAAACCAGCGGAAACATTAATACAATTGTTCAAGCCACACTTGGCATAACTAGGCATACAAGCCCCCAAAGTAATTATTAAGAAAATAGTATCCATGAGCATTAACTTAATTGTTTTTAAAACAGAACGGAAGAAGCACGAACCACGTCTTCCTCCCTTGAGCCTCCCAGAGCAACGGGCAATGGTAGCAACTTCAAGTTCTACCTGAAACTGTGAGGTGGCCTCCCCCGTGAAGGGGAGGTCAGTACTTGGAAATATTTGACAAGTACAATAGCAACTATACTAAGTATAATCAACGTTTTAATTTCCAAGACCCTCAAAATAGGGTGATAACATAATATAAATAATAATTTATATTTCCCACTTATTATCTTTATAATAAGTAAACTTATTTATTTGTCGGCACACGACCCTTCTTATATATCCCTTTTCATTTATCATTTGCACAACCCAACCTTTGGGTCTTATTTTTTCTACGGGACTTGCGACCGCTGTCTGAGACCTCACGAGGCTCCCGGTTCGGACTCCAACATCTCGCCCCTGGACTCATACCCATCATCCCGTAGGAAGGTAAGGCCCTTCGGGGTCCTATCTTATGTGTTACCGCTACCGGAACCTAGTTAGGTCTCCGATTCGGATTCCACCCTAACCCGTGATCACGATGTAAGTCCATGCTATCCAACCCCGCTCTCTAGAGTCGGGAAGGGCCATGGTCCTTACTTATTTCCATAATTCAACCGGCTATCCACAAGGACTACCGAGCACACCCGTAGACCAATCCTATATCTAGGATCAATTTAATATTTACATTATCTTGGGTATCCCTTAAGGCCTACCCCTAGTATAACTTAAAGTTCATACTTTCCTACCTTAAAGCATCTCTTAAGACTACTTAAGGCATAACATTTCACAATCCAACCTTAGGATCAATCTTAACAACATTTCATTTTAATGTCCAACTAGTATCGTAATACTAGTCAAATTAATATCAACAAACCAAGTTCTCAACTCATAGTCATATAGACAATTCCAACTGATTTTCCTTTGAAAATATCATTTATCTCAATATTCAAAATATCACTTTTAATCACTCATATATTCTAATATGAAGAAAAAGTATATTTCAACATATGTTTCATAATAATTTCCACTTTCAAGTCAACATACTCATACCACATGAACATACACAATTTACTCATAAATTTGTATATCATGCTCCTTTTTCTTTAGACATTTAGTCTTTTCATTTTTAGGCATTATTAATCATTAATAATCCATAAAAAACACATTTAATTACCTTCGGTAATCTCATGAAATTAACGCACTAATTATAAGCAATATAGTCAGCCATCCTCACCTTATGATGTGCTGAAATAGTTGCCTTTGTTGAGCTCCCCGATAAATCCTCGTTTTAAACCGATGAAAGGCAAAAACTGGACTGCCTGGGCAAAAGCCGGGCGGCTTTCACGAAAGCCGGGCGGCTTTCGTAATCTGCAGCTACGAACAGCTCCTTTGGAGTGGCGGTTTCCGGCGGTTTCGACTCCTATCGATTTGCCAACCCTTCTAAGTTAATTATCACCACTTTGTAACAATATTCCACACTTTTAAACGTGTAGAACATCATGTTTAATCCACCATATGATTTCTTACAAATCATACATGATAAAACTAGTTAAAAGAGGGTAGATGAGTTCTTACCTTCTTCTTAGCTAGTTTTCTCCTAGGATTTCTTCCTCCTAGCTTCCTCCAACTATGGCCTGCTGAGATAGCTTCCTGGAGCCCTTCTCTCTCCTCTTGTGTTGGCTGAATGAGTGGAATGGGAAGGGGGGGGGGGGGGGGGGGGGGGGGAGACACCTCTACTCAATCAAGCAAAATGATGCATGAGTAGGGTCCTAAAAATGGCAATTTTGACTCATGCCATCCCCTCACTTAATGACTCCGCACACACACACTTTCCATGGTCTCCTCCAGCTCCTCCATTGTCTGCTGGAGTCTATAGGAACGTGGGGTGGCCCCCACTTAGGTGGGAGGTCACCTCGTTATGTCTCGGTGTGTACAATCGGTCCCGAAAGTTGTATTTCTCGGTCCGTTTTAATTATATTTTATTTTATCGGGCCAAATAAAATATATCACGTATTCCTAATAATTATGGGCCTTTAGAATAGATGTACATTCCCCAACATTAATTTAGGAGTCTCCGAAACTCATTTCGGGCTGTTATCCGTTAAATTACCAATACCGGTAATTGGGCCTCGTTTGACCACCGGTCAACTCCGTGCCTTTCCTATGGCCCAAATAAAATATCCACAACCATATAAATGTCATCTTAGACCAAGATGAATATAATACGTGGTTCGGGAATTATCGGGCGGTCCCCGTCCCCGTTGTGGGCCCCACATGCAATTTACTATTCACGTAAAAGAAATAATAAAAATTTACAATTACGCAAATTCATAAATCATCTTTCAAGGTTTATTACATAATTTACTAAAAGTAAATATGCTCGGGTCGGTGTTACATATCAAAACAGCATGATGATGGTGGGGGTATCGGATGAGTATTTGTGTCGTTGGTTCCTCTCCAACCTAGAGGGGTCAGCTTATGAATGGTTCAATCGATTGCCCGAGGGCTGCATTGACTCACGGCAAGAGCTCGCCCAGCGGTTCTTGACGCGATTTGCGGGGAGGCGCCGCACAAGAAAACACTTCTCCCACTTGCTGACGGTGAGGCAGAAGAAGGAGGAGACCCTTCGGGACTTCTTGGAGCGCTGGAGGACGGATGCTGATAAAGTTGACGGCGCTGACGACGGGACCCTCCTGGCACTCCTACAAACAGTACTACGCCCCGAGAACTTCTCAAGGAGCCTCATCATCGAACCCCCCCGCGATTATATACGGGCCCTACAGCGGGGGGACCGGTACGCCGAGGCCGAGGAGGTAGAGAAATGCCACCATGTCCCAGATCAGCAACGCCCTCGGCCAGACGACAAAGGTAACCGGGGGCCGGGGCTCCCCGCAATCATCCCAAGGATTCTGCCCCCTTCGGTGATCGCCCCTGGCATGGCCAAGCCAAGCCCGGGGGAGGCTACAAGGGGAACCTGAGGGCTTGGGCACAGCCTGTCCTCCTGGAACACCCTCGGACACCACTGACACACCCCGTCAGCGTCATCCTAGATTTTGCTGAGGAGAGGGGCCTCGTGGAGCGAGATTCACGCGCGCCCTCGGAAGTATTTGCCATCAATCCAAACTACCCCTACTGTCGTTTCCACCGACACCAGGGGCACAGGACCGATGATTGCCATCAGCTGAAGACGGCCATCGAGAGATTAATACAAGCTGGCCATCTGTCCCAGTTTGTCAAGGGCCCTCAGCAACAAAGCCCCCCTCATCAGGGGCCACCCCGAGGGCAAACTGCGAGAGCAAATGCATGGGTCAACCCCAACACCATCCCCCTCGGCAAGAAGAGGGAGATTGGAAATCTGGAGGAAGAGGAGGAGGAGTACCCCCGGTACCAAGAAAAGAAACGCCACATCCTCATGATTACGGGGGGAAATACCGGGGGTGACTCTACGAGTCAGCGAAAGAAGTGGGCACAGTCACTTTACGTGGGGGAAGTCACTCATATGCCCCCAGTAAAGCGGCTGAGGGAGGAACCCATTATCTTCACGAACGCTGATCTCCCCCGGTATCCTCCCCACATAGGGATGCCCTCTTCATCCGGACGGAAATAAATGACACCATTATTCACAGAACTTACATTGACACGGGCAGCTCCGTCAATGTAATGTACCTCAACACCTTCAGAGAGTTGCATCTGGAGAGGGGGTCCCTTCATCCCATCAAGACCCCTCTTGCCGGCTTCACCGGCGACACCATTGATTCCGAGGGGGTCATAACCCTCCCGGTGATCTTCGGCGACGGCCTCCATAGAGCCAAGCTCGAAGTGGAGTTCATCATCGTCAACATCGACTGCGCCCACAACATCATCCTCGGCCAGCCAGCCCTCGAGGATCTCGAAGCCGTCATCTCCATGAGGCACCTCTGCCTCAAGTTCCCAGCCGAAGGGGGAATCGGTTACTCAAGGGGAAACCAAAAGCTTGCTCGCGCTTGCTACCTTCAAGTTACAAAGAAGGTTAGCAAGACGGAGTTTCGCGTTGACACCATCACCGGAACTGTGGAAGCGGAGGAAAGGAGGCCGAGGGCTGAACCAGCCGAGGAGGTAGAAGACTTCGCGCTCGATCCGGCCAAGCCGGAGAGAGTCGTGAAGATTGAAGCCAAGCTCCCCGAAGATTTGAAGACCGGCATCATCAGCGCCCTCCGCGCCTACTCCATTGTTTTTGCATGGGGGCCGGAGGACATGCCAGGGATCAGCCAAAGGGTCATCACCCACCGCCTCTCGGTGGACCCTTCGGCCAAACCAGTACAACAACGGAGGAGGCCCCTCTCGGCCGAGAGGAGGGAATTTGTGAAGAAGGAGGTCGCCATGCTCCTCTCTATCAGGCATGTCAAAGAGGTAAAATACCCCTCATGGCTGGCAAACGTGGTCCTAGCACAGAAACCACCTTCATTCCGCATGTGCGTGGACTACACGGATCTCAACAAGGCGTGTCCCATGGACCCCTTTCCTTTGCCAAATATTGATCAACTTGTGGATGAAACCGCGGGGTGTGAAATCATGTCATTCCTCGACGCATTCCGCGGATATCATCCAATATACATGCATGAGGAAGACGCTGAAAAAACAGCCTTCATGACTCCCGAGGGCATCTTCTGCTACCTCGTCATGGCCTTCGGCCTAAAGAACTCAGGTGCCACCTACACTCGGATGGTGGTCAGGGTATTCCAAGCTGTCCTAGGGCGCACCATGGAGGCATATGTTGACGATATGATCGTCAAAAGCAAGCAATCAGCAAGCCATGCTGATGACCTAAGGGAGATCTTCGCCATCATGCAGAAATTCAGCCTTCGGTTGAACCCAAAGAAGTGCACCTTCGGCGTCCAGGGGGGCAAATTCTTGGGCTACATGGTGAGCCGAAGGGGTATCGAGGCCAACCCCGAGAAAATCCAGGCCATCATCAACATGGAGCCCCCACGCAACGTAAAGGAAGTCCAACGATTGACGGGCCGCCTGGCAGCCCTCAATCGCTTCTTATCAAAATCGGCAGAGAAGTCCTTACCCTTCTTCCAGATCATGAGGAAAACCACCGGATTCCAGTGGACTTCAGAATGTCAGGGGGCATTCGAGGAGCTGAAACGGTACTTATCTTCACCCCATGTGCTCTCTAAACCCAAGGTAGGGGAGATCCTGTACCTCTACTTGGGTGTTAGCCCGGCTGCCATCAGCTCAGTACTCATCCGGGAAGAAGATGGCATCCAGCATGCCATCTTCTATGTTAGCAAGACCCTCAGGGAGGCGGAACTCCGGTACTCCCCCGTGGAAAAAACGGTGTGGGCTATCGTGTGGACCGTCAAGAAGTTGGGCCATTACTTCCAGGCTCACCCGGTCCAGGTCCTCACTCACCAACCCCTCGGCGCCTTGATGAGAAGCCCCACTAGCTCCTCCCGAATGGTAAAATGGGCTATCTTCTTGAGCCAGTACAACATCGACATCCGTCCTAGGCCCGCCATCAAGGGCCAAGCCCTAGCGGACTTCGTGACGGAGTGTACGACAAGGGCAGCCTCAGACGAGGAGCCCTCGGCCCCTTCAGATGATTGGTGGACCCTCTACACCGACGGCTCCTCTGCCATCAAGGCATGTGGGGGAGGGGTGGTTCTCATCTCACCCGAGGGCTTCCGGGCCTATTATGCAGTCCGTTTCTCCTTCAAAGTCTCCAACAATGAAGCCGAATACGAGGCTCTCCTCTGTGGCCTTCAGCTGGCAGCTAACATGAAGGCCCGACAAATCCACGTCAAGTGCGACTCCAAGTTAGTCGTCGGCCAAATCTCCGGGGAGTACGAAGCTAAGGAAGGGAGAATGAAGAAATACAAGGAGGCGGCCAAGGAGTTGCTTAAGGTATTTGAGGCACACTCTCTTACTCAAATACCGAGGGCTCAAAACTCCGAGGCCGACATTTTATCAAAGCTCTCGGCAGAATCCCCTGAGCACATCTCGAAGATTGCCAAAGTGGAAGAGCTCAGCCTCTCTAGCATACATGGTAGCCCCGCCATGAATATACAACAAAGACAGGAGGACTGGATCTCGGACATTGTTGCCTTCATCACCACAGGGCAACTGCCCGAGGATGAGGCCTGCGCCAAAATGGCGAAGATGAGGGCTCCCAGCTACACTATCGAGGACGGGAGGCTTTACAAAAGGTCCTACAACGGGACGTTGCTTCGGTGCCTTCATCAAGATGAAGCCGAAGTAGAAATGGAGGAAGTACACAGTGGCACTTGCTCAGCTCACCAGGGACCCTTCTCCATGTCCCGAAGGCTAATAATCCAGGGCTACTTCTGGCCTACGATGGCCCGGGATTGTGCAGATCTTGCCCGGAGGTGTCCCGCATGCCAACACTTCCAGAAAGCCCCCGGCAGGCCAGCGGTCAACTATGCCCCCATTAGCACATCCATACCCTTCGCTCGATGGGGCATAGACCTTGTGGGCCCTCTACCAAGGGGTACCTCCAACAACAGATACATCATCGTCACCATCGACTACTTCACCAAATGGGTGGAAGCTGAGCCCCTCGCCAGCATCACTGAGGCCAGGTGCCGTCATTTTATTCTCAAAAACATCCTAACCAGGTTTGGCGTCCCTCAGCAAATCATCTCCGACAATGGGACTCAGTTTGAGGCAGCCCCCTTCTGTGCCCTCCTAGAGGCATGGGGCATCAAACACACCTTCTCATCCGTTGCTTACCTTCAGGGCAACGTTCAAGTGGAGAACACCAACAGGACCTTGCTCGAGGGCCTAAAAAAGAAGCTGGAGGCCGAAGGGGGTGGCTGGGTAGAAGAGCTCCACAACATCTTATGGGCCTACCGTACCACCCCTCGACGGGCAACTGGCGAGACACCCTTCTCCCTTTGCTACGGATTTGAAGCCAAGGCCCCCACCGAGGTAACTCTTCCAACCCGAAGGGTCACACAGTATGATCCAGAGGCCAACGACGCCAATATGTCCCTCGACCTCCACCTGATTTCAGAACGCCGAGAGCAAGCCTTCATGCGCGCGGAAAACTACCGAAGGCAAGTGAAAAGTTACATTGATGCCAAGGTTCGCTCCTGGGAATTCCAAGTGGGGGACTATGTCCTCCGAAGAAGGGAAGCTAGCCAACCAAACGAGGGCGGAAAGATGGCACCAAAGTTCGAGGGCCCCTACATCGTGGCAGCCATCATCAAACCCGGAACTTACAAGCTAAAACGCCCTAACGGGACTGAAGTCCCTAGGCACTGGAATGTACATCACTTAGTTAAATTTTATCAATAACATCAGAGCGGCCAAGCCCTCATAACTAGTGAATGTATTATTTTACGGCCCAAGGCCTAAGAATTCTGAAGAATGAAGGCATTTTGAAGACACCGAGAACACGGAACAAGATTATCACAAGGGCCGAGCCCTCATATCACCCCTAGGCCCAAGGCCTCACCACAATAGAAGAATCCTCGGCACCAAGTGCCGAGGGTAGACAATACTATCACCTACGACAAAGCACCACCTGTCCCCACAAGGAAACCCCTCGGCACCTGGTGTCGGGGGACACGCCACTAGCAGCTTTCAACAAATGAGAAGAAACACCAAGTGTTTCCCTAGAAGACCCTTCGGTACCAAGTACCGAGGGTAGATAACACAATCCCCTTCAACAATCGGGGAGAAACACCAAGTGTTTCCACAGAAGACCCCTCGGTACCAAGTACCGAGGGTAGACACCACAGTCCCCTACGACAAGTGAAGGAAAAACACCAAGTGTTTTCACAAGAAGACCCCTCGGTACCAAGTACCGGGGGCCGTACAAGGGAACAGACACCAAGTGTTGTTTCTAAGTCGTACCCCTCGAGGACGCCTATACCGAAGGCGCCACCTCTCGGTGCCGGCAGCACGTAGTGCACCCGGCCATTTGCAACCAGTGTGCAAATGAAAACCCTTCCCTGAAACGCTTTCCACGTCATCACCCCAAGGGTATGACAGGCACGATAAATGCCCAGGATTCGACTTTCAAAAACGGAACGCTTTCCGCGTCATCACTCCAAGGGTATGACAGGCACGATAAATGCACAGGATTCGACTTCCAAACCGAAACGCTCCCCGCGCCACCACCCTAAGGGTGTTGCAGGCCACGGACTATGTCTAGCGCCGAGTGGATGACTTTCAAAACTGAGGTGCTTTCCGCGCCATCCTCCAAGGGGAGGAAGGCTACAGACCACCATATCTTGTACCCAGGAATCGACCCTCGATCCCCTCGGAACTCGGAAGGTTAACCCGAGGGGGGAGCTAATGGTGTATTCTGTTACCTCCCGATAGGCCAAGCCTTACCAGGAAACCAAGTTTCTTGAAGCCTTCCCTTCACTACTTAAAAAAAAAAGAAAAAAAATGGGGAGGTGAAGGGGAGTAGACTCAGCGAGAAATCAATGAGTACATCACTCCAACAATTCACAGAAACATATCGAGTGCTCCCCAGGGGAACGCCTCCGGTACCTGGACGCTCATGAGCGTCCAAGGATACCATTCAACACAGACATCATCAACAAATGGCTAAGTCCACTCAAGGATTACCTCCGGCTATACCTAAAACCGAAGGCTCAAACAACTCAAAACGTCCCCGAAGGGCACTATATGACAAAGCTATCAGATGTGGCCAAACCAAATCAAGAATCACCTCCGGCACCTCACTACATGCCGAGGGGACACATCTAGACAGTTCCCGAGGGAGTCTGCCTTTTTATGCTAGATTTGGACTACAAACTCTCCTATAGCAACATTGGGGGGACATAACAAACAACCGAAGGCTTTTCATTGCCACAAGCCAACATCACAAGGCAAAGGAAACTATCCTGAACCTACGACATATACAGCCGGAGGGTCCCCTCCCGAAGGCAAGCGGCAGGAAATACTTAGAGAAAATAACCTAAGTCCTAAATGCCTTGCCCCCTGTGGAGCCGCCAGCCAACCGAAGGCATATCTGAGACAAGGCCCTCACAGTCACCCGAGGGCACCCTACTTCACACATACTACACTTAGAAAATTTTTCTAAGTCCTACATATTTTGGCCCTCGGTCAAATCTCCATGCTGCCCGAGGGGCCATACGGTTGAAGATTTGGTGAAGCTACGCTTAGAAAAATTTTCTAAGTCCTACATATTTTGACCCTCGGTCAAATCTCAATGCTGCCCGAGGGCTCCTACTTCATACATGCTACACTTAGAAAAAATTTCTGAGTCCTAAGCACCCCGCCTCTGGCTATCTCATGAGGGATACACCAAACCAGAGGGAAGGAACCGGCCGGGGGCCAACAGATGAACAAACACTTAGAAATATTTCTAAGTCCTGAACATTGTGCCCTCGGTGAAAGGTTCAACGGACTCAATATACTTAGTGGCCGAGGGCTACGAGAAGCACTACGCTTGGAAGAATATATTCTAAGTCCTAAACATACATTCAGAAAAGCGAAGGCCTACATTCAGAGAAGGGCGAAAGCATACATTTAGAAAAGCGAAGGCATACATTCCAAGAGAAACAATGAAAGGGAATAAATTGTATACACAAAGCCCGAAGGCAAGCATTCATTCGTCAAAAAGAGGAAATTCAAATGTATATATTACAATGTGGCCGAGGCCGAAAGTACACAAATATCCATTACATACAAAAAAGACGTTCAAAACACTACTAAATACAGATCATATATTTTCATCTCCGGGGGCAGCCTCTTCCACGGGTTTTGAGATGACCTCCGTGCCAACCTCAGCTTCATCGCCCTCGGCTTCCTTCAGGAGCTCAGAATCCTCCAATTCTGTCCTCTCGACGCCCTCGGGAAGGGGGACTCTGATATCAGGCTGGAGGGGGGGGGGGGGGAGGCCATATGCCGCCGGATCAAAGGCCGTTGGCTCGATTTTCAAATGCCGTGCGAGCCTCCTGTAGATCAAGGCCTGGGTGAAGAACTCCCCCCGGCATAGTAATCTTCACCCTTTCGGGCTAGCCACATCGCCCCGGGGCCCTTCACCCACCCGTCGGTGGATCCCTCCACGACCGAGGCCACCCAGTCTTTATGGCCTTCGGCCTTCCAGCCCTCGGTCATGAAGGCAGCGACTGCACCGGCGGCGGCCTCTGCTTTGGCGGCCTCGGCATCTTCGGAGGCCTTCTTTGCAGCCTCGGCAGTAGCCTTCTCCACCTCCGCCTTCTCCTTGGCCGCCTTTTCAGCTTCCGCCCTCGCCTGCTTGAGGTCCCTCTCTCCAGCTGAGCCATCTGCCTCATGGCCTCGGCGTTGTCATGAACGAGCTTCTTGAGGGACTCATCCTGCTGCGCTTTCTGAAGGCGCCACTCATCAAACCTCCTGGCATGCTCGCCGAGGGCTATGCAGGCCTGTTAAAACAAACAACATAGTAAAGGGTTAAGCTACGATCATGCAACAGATAGAATCGTAAACCACTATGCAAAAAGGAGAAGAAGAAAAGAAGGGGAAGAACTTACAGTGAGGGAGGACCGGAGGATTTTTTACTCGAGGGCTTCATCGTCGAGCTTCCCGAGGGCCCTCCTATCCAGAGCGGGGGTAGCCCCGCCCAAAAATTCCTGGGGGTCTACTGTGCCATGCGTAATGGCTGCCCCCTTCGGCAGGGAGAACTGTATGTCCTCCCGGGGCAAGCTTGCCTCACCACCCTGACCCGAAGGTGGGCGAGGAGCAGTTGTTGTCATTGGAGCACTGGGCTCGGAGGCGGAGTGCTCGTCCACCACCACCACCAGGGGAGCCTTCTTCCCGGCATCCCCCTTCTTCTGCTTCTTCCCCTCGGGGATTGGCGCCTTGCCAGCGGCTTTCCGCTTTGCGGCCTCCCCCGAGGGCTCACTGCCCTTCTTCAACTCCCCGAGGGGCTTCTGCTTGGGGGGCTCCTTCTGGCCCGGGGCCTTGACCTTTTGTTTTTTAAGGTTGGCGAAGGCATTGAGGTCCATGTTGATACCTGAAAAAAATAGTAACGGTTAAAGTCAAAGGAGAAAAGATACAACAAAAAGCATATCTGCATCTAAAGATACATAAGTCTAAAGGACCGGATGCTCTCGGCCACTACCTCCGGAGGCTCTCTCAAAGGTCGGGAACTTTTCATCTGTTTCCCCCAGGAAGCGATACCGCCGGAACCCGAGGGTGTAGAGGTCCTCCTCTTGGGTGCACTCCTTGATGGTTATGTTTTTGTCTCGGCCCTCCGGGATCTTGGCCAGGATCCTGCCATCTTTCTCGAGGGCGGCGCTCCTCCTCTTCTCATGCCTCCTAAACCGGTCACGCATTTCCCTCGGGAAGGGGCTCTCGGCCAACTTCACGTAGCACCACCGGTCTTTCCACCCTTTGTTCGAGGAGGGCGCCTCAGTAAAAAGCTTGAACAGGGCCAACTGCTGCAAGTTTGCGAAGCCCTCGGCATTCACATGTCCCCCCCGACACAGGTTGAAACTTTGGAAGAAGAGATCCAGGCTAGGTGTTACCCCCCGGGATTTGCAGAGCTGGAGGAAGCCCGTGATGTAGGAGTGGCTGTTCGGGGTCAGTTGGCAGGGGACCAAACCCATGAACCAGAGGTACTCCCGGAGGAAGGGGTGTAGGGGGAACCGCAATGCCCCATCGACACGGAGAGGATGTGCACCGCAATGCAGCCCTCGGGAGCCCGGGAGAGGACGTCATCGGGACTCGGTGTCACCACGATGGACGAGGGGCCCACGTGTAATTGAGTGACATAGAGATCCGCCGCATCAGCCTTCGACCTTATCTCTAAGGCGGCGGTATTCAAATAGGAATACCCCTCGGGCATGTCGAGGGGCTTCCCTTGGTCTGCGACGCGTCCCTTCTTCTTGGAAGCGGCAACCTTCGCCTTCTTTTTTCCGGGGGCCACCCGGATGGGAACCGCGTTCAGCGGCCGAGAGGTGCTGGACTCACCAGTGCCCCGAGGGGGGAGAACAGCAACGGTGCTGGCCTCACCGCGTTCAACACTCTTGTTCGAAGCCCTCGGCTTCCGCCTCAGCAACGAGGGCTTTCTGCAGCTCCATGGCGATGACGGCATCTTGTCCCACCGAGGACTGTTCGCTTGTGGACTCCACGTCCGAGATGACTTCATCTTCCATCGAGGGCGCCCCCGAGATGTCCTGGGAATCACTTTGGGAAGACATCTTTGCACTGGCTCGAGGGCTCGGAAACGCTAAATTTTCTAAGTTACAACTCCTAGATCTAAGGCCGCTACAACTAGCTAAGGAGGGAGAAGAACAGATGGGGAACTGACCTTAAAGCGGGGATTGATCGAAGGCGGATGTTTCTCTCTCTAGAAATTTGAGCAGAGCTTCGCTACAATGATTTCGCACAAGAGGAAGTGAAGCCGGCCATGGGGTATTTATAGGCACGGGGATCCGGGCTTGGGCCTGGAAACCGGGCCTCCGGTTGGACTGCCATCATTACAAACCGCGGTTTCACCCAATCGGTGACGCCCGCCCACGGGCAGCCAACGAGCACACACCACGTGGCAACCCCCCCCCCCCCCAACAGCTATATCCTGACGTTTGATATTCCAACGGCTATGTCTCCAACGGCTATATTCTGGGAGCTCCCGGCTACACTTGACATACCACTCCTTCATCAACCAAGAAATTAGCCCCTGGGCTTTTCACTTCACTTCACTTCATCAACAAGAGCCCCCGGGTACACTTGCCCAGAGACACTCCCGGTTTGTGCCCCACACACTACATAACAAATGCCTTCGGGCTCACTCCTTCAGAAGCCCACGACTTCATAACAGGCCACCCCTCGGGGATCCCCCCTCAGCACTTTGATGTCCGGGTAGCCCCCGGGGAATGCGCCTCATTGACGGGCAGCCTACGGCAAACAGGTTACAGGAGCCCTCGGATATCCTCCTCACCAACTAAATCAACAAACAGGGGACGCCCCGGTAACACTTCAAACTGCTACTCACGTTCATGACGCCCTCGATCCCCAGATTGAGGGACTCCCCTCTGGCACCTCCCAGGAAATCAACAGCATGCCTCCGGCTAATCAACACATGAGCCCTCAGAACAAGGATAGCCTTCGGTGTCAGCATTACACTCCATTTCGAACCAGGGCTTCACGTTTTCGATTCATCGTTGGGGGAATTCGGTGCACTCTTTTTCCCTCATTAGGATTTTTTCCCACATGGTTTTTCCTAATGAGGTTTTTAACGAGGCATCCCCCCAAAATGAAACGAAAAGCGTCAGCCTTCGGCCCAAAACAACAACGCAACTACTCTACTCCTTTTCACCACTTTGCAAGTGCCTCAAAGAGTGGAGGACTGGAGGACCCCCTCGGGAAAAAATCACAAAAATCACAAACATGACCCCTCAAGTCCCGACATCTGGGTAACTGAGGGACTGCCCTCGGCAAAATAAACAAACAGCAAACTACCCACAACACCACAAACTACAAACGGAACAATAGCAGAGGACAAACACAATTACTCCTTTTCCCTCAAGTACCTTTCGGCAAAAGGAGTGAGGGACTCCTGATGGAGTATATGGCCCGGGAACCCCCGGCCCACGGACTCCTACTACTCCAATGAAGGACCAACAGGCCCAGAAAGCACAACAGGCCCAAGTCACAGCGCCCAGGGTACCAAGCGGCCCACAATGCGCACCAGGGGTGCCTTCGGCCCCTTGGCCGAAGGCTTTAATTCTCACAGGAGGGCCAGGACAGGAAAACAAAGTTACTGGGAAAAACGGCGAAAAACAGTAGCCCTCGGCAACTGGATCCCTCGGCACTAAGGGGTCCCCGGTACTCAGAGCCCTCGGCTAGTCATCTACTGCCGAGGGCGCCTTTCCGACATGATATCCGCTCCACATGCGTATGGATCACCGTACCCTGTACAACGTCCCATCCAACAGCCGCATTAAATGCGGCCACATGCGGTTGCCAGCGCCAACCAGTTGAGATGACCTCTCGGCCAATGGACGCTTGACACGTGTCCCTGTCTCGCATTTATTACTACTATAAATAGCACCCCATTTCCCCTTTTGTAACCAAGTCACAAGTCACAACACGCTGAATACTTTCTAATATACTTTCTCTCTCTATACTTACTTGCTCTGACTTCTCTCTTGTTATTCCCCGTAATAACCCCTCGGATAAGCTACCCCCCGGGTACACCATCCATCAAGCCGAATTCCTTTCGATATTAGGAAGCAATTGTTTTGTGATCTTAGTAAGCATGCAGGTTATACACATATCATCATTATTATTATTATCAAAAACGGGAATTAAACCATCTTTAGGTATTTCATGCATTTTTCTAAAATTAACATGAGTTAATCTAGCATGCCAAATCATACAATCATTAATGTAAGATGCCACAAAAATGGAATTAACACTGGAACATAATTTTTTCACAACATTCAAATAAAACATGTGATTTGATAGATATCCAAAACAAACACATCACGCTTGGAAAAAATATACTCATCGGATTCAATCACTTGTTTGAACACTAAATTATTCAACATACTTCCCAAAATAAGATTCTTTCGAACTTTCAGTACATACAAATCATCAAATAACGCAATTGTTTTTCTTGAAGTAAATTCTAAAACAAAAACACACTTTCCCAAGATTGGAACCATTGACTCTTCTCTCATGCGTAAGAATGAACCGATCTCTTCTAGTTCTAGGTCTTCAAATCATCCTTTATCCTTACACACATGGCTCGTAGCCCCCGAGTCAATCCACCATGCACAATCATCATCATGTACATAAAAGGATTCCGGAATGAGTGATACATAATACTGGACAAAATTATCAAAGTTAGTCAAGAACTGATCTCCTTTCGGTGAACCTAGATCCATAGACCCTCCTTGTCCACTCCCACTCGTTCCAACATCATTCTTGTTCAGTTTCATATGACAATCATACTTAACATGACAATCATGACCTTTTGACATCTCCAACAAATCAAACCTTTCAGTTTCTTGTTGGATTTGTCACGGTCTTCATACTTGCGCTTCTTGACTTTCCCATTACTGTCTGGGTTAGATTTCTTATCCTCAACCAAGTGAACATGGGGTTATCCAAAGTCAACTTCACCCTTAATTTTGTCATTATCTTGCGCACGAAGAGACTCCTCGATGCGCAAGTGACTCTCAAGTTGAACCAATGACAATTCCTCATTTTGATGTTTTAAAGTACATTTAAAATCCTTCCAAGAGGGTGGAAGTTTGTCAAACATACTCGATACGACATAGGATTTATCAATACCTATCTTAGCTTGTGGAGCGTAAATTGACCAACAACACGAAGGAGTTCATTGTATTGTTCCTTAACCAGCCTTGAGTTGACCATTTTAGAATTATTAAAATCACTCACCAAGAACTTCTTACTAGAAGCATCATCGACGATATATTTTGACTCAAGAATTCCACAATTCATTCGCACTCTCAACATTTTGGTAAATATCAAATAACGCATCAGACATACCATTAAAAATGTGGCCTCTACATATGTAGTCATTGTTCTCTCACTTGCTACGCCTCCGAGTTTGATCCAAAGTTTCATCTTCCATCATTTCTGGCATCAGAGTGCTCAACACGAACATAACCTTCAAAGTCATGAAAAGGAAGTGCATCTTCTTCTGCCATCTACAGAAATCATTCTCTTGAAACCTCTCCAACTTACTGAACTTTGATGTCATCTCTTGCACGATACTCATGATTATCAATTCGATTGTTGGGGGTTCATCGTAAGGGGTGATGATTATGTACTTGGATTGCTTAAGGATCGTGTAAGTTCATTTTCTGAATTGATATTTCTCCCCTATGCCTGAGTCACAAGAAATTCAATTTATGACAATTCTTAAGGACACTCCAGAATCTTGGCTGAAATTGAAGAGCACAAACTAGTGAGTATTAAAGCATATATGGATCATTTTCTTTTGATTTGAATGCCAAAGTGATGAAGATATGTTGTATATTCTTCCTATGTATGAAATATGTAGATTTATATCCATTTGAGCCGTTGCATGTAGTTAAAACCCGTTTGGGAATAATCGTTGCAGTTTCTTGAAAACTGCACGAAACTGCCTCAACCGCTCTAGACCTCGGTCTAGAACCACAACACATGTCTACTTAGAGTTCTACCTCAAGTTCCACCGCCATAGACACTTCGGGATAAAACTTGTTCATATATACAAGTGTGCAGTTCACACCTACTAGCTTGTATTAGATCATAGTTTTGATTTCCATGGACACTCATGTCATTTCCAACATAAAATGGTCGGTGATACTAAAATCACAAACAATCATTCCATGTGCAAATCCAATTTGGTCAAGTTTTGTGAGGCACAAGGTGTAATTTTTATGAAGAAAATGATTCACACTTCAAGAAAATGATTCTCTTTGTAGTGCTTGAGAAATCAAAACTAATTTAGTTCTTTATTTCAAGTGCCCCCTCCCAAGAAATATTACTTAAATAAAACTTAATCATATTTATATAAAAATATGACTCAAGTTACTATGAATACACTAACATGACCACTTAATTATAAAAATTGAACATAAGTTACTGTGATCACAATTAATACTATAGTAACTAAACTTGAGATGTTACTTTTGTAAACAACCTTTATTTTAGTTATAAAAAAATTTTGGTGATAAAAATGAAGTTACTCATTTTAAAGTTCAACAAAATTTTTATATCGGAGAGGTTACTACTTCCGTCCCATAAATTTTTTCTGAATTTTCTTATTTAGCCATTCAAGAAAACTTTTTCATTTTCATTTAAAATACTCGTACTAAATAATAAATATGTATTTGATGTAGTTCTCTCTTTTCTACACAATCCAATCAAATAATTTTTAATTTATTATTATACATGCAAGTTAAATTTGATAGAGTTTGAGTTTCCCGAAAGGAGAGAATATCTCTTTTGAAATATTTTTAGAGCGAAACATATTCATGGTCCATTGATGGCATCATTTTTTCGGAAGGATGGATGACAATATTTTGATCATGTTTAGACTAAGTCCATAATCAGTATATTATTAGGTGACAACTCCGGTACTCATTTAAGAAATGGGGCACTGTACTTACCATTCACTTGATTGATCCAAATAATTATATTATTTTTAATTTCGATTTGAATAATTTAACTGCAACATTTTGATTGGTCCATGTGGACGAAAGTATGATACCTTATGGGTACCATATAATCTACCATATTATTATCCTATTTAAGTACGTATATGACATAACCTAAAAACCACATACTTAGCATGATTTTGATTTTTTATTCCTAAAGGCAAATAATTACTTTCGTATGTAAGGAAATTCTCCCCCGCCCCCTATAATTGTTTTATTTTTTTCATTTTTGGATGTCCCTTTGTTATTGTCTTATACCATATTTGGTAACATTTGTGTAGCTCAAATTCATTCTTACTTTATCAACTCATTATCAACCACATAATTCTACTTTTCTTAAAAACCACACCACTCTCCCCTGTCCCAATATCAGGGGGGCGAAGGTTGTATCATTTTCGAAGAGAAAATTGATCTAAGAGGGTGTATTTAATATGGATTCTGGTTGACTTTTTTTAATCTGTGAACTTTTAAAAAAGTCAATGGACTTTGAAATCTATAGACTTTTTACGAATGAATTCTATGGACTTTTAAATCCATGGATAAATTTATTGTCTTTCAAAAAGTCTATAGTCTTTTAAATGTGGACCGCCACTATTGGTCGTCGAAATTTTCACCTAGATCGCCGCTACCGATCTGCCCGTCCACCTCTGTCACCAGAGTTCCCCGCTGTCGTCATCGGACTGATCCGCCACCAACAAAATCGAATTGGTTATGCAAGGGAACTAGGGTCAATTAATTATATTAATTAATTAATTAAATTAGGGGTGAATATGTAATATTTAGTCATATTTAAGGAAAATCAAACATATGATCATACTTTAAGAATAATGCTATGTTTTAGTCTTACCCTGAGTAATTTCCTTTGTATAATTCGGAGTATGATAAGAAACAAACAAACAAACAAACAAACAAACAAATAAATGAAACAAATGTAATTCATATAGCAACACAAAGTTCTACAAGAATAAATGAAGCATAAGAATCCAAATTTATTTTTATTAAAATAAAACTCAAAGTTTCAAGAATGCTCAAGAATTTTGGTTATTTTATTAATGAGTAAGAACATTAATCATTATACTCATTGCTACATGTGGTACAAGCATAGATGCAATCGAGTTTTTCTTCTTGATACTTGTTTTCTTTTCATTTCTATCTTGTAAAATTTTATATACTTATTTACGGTTATATATTTAATAATTTGAAATTATATTTTTAAGTGTTAGTGATTGAACGATGAGAGAAAGTTATAGTTAAAATATTTATTTTCTTAATGATTAAGTGACGATGTACCAGAATTGCACTGATGTAATACTATCGATTCTTATACCAGTTCTTCTAGAAACTTCTAGAATCTAACCAATATGGGATTAACGAACCAAGGTTGAATCGAGGGGGTGGGTGGGGCAAGCTGAAGAAGAAAAAGAACGGAAGGAGCGGGGTGGGGCGAGCTGGGCTGAAGAAGAAGAAAGATCGAAGGGGGTGGGGTGACTTGGCTAAAGAAGAGGAGATTTGGAAGGAGGGGAGAGATGGAGTGGGACGGGATGAAGAACCGATATAAGAAAAGTCCACGGAAATCTTTAGTGAGGAGAAGAGACAATTGCAAAGAATTAATGTACTAAAAATGAGTTAAAAGTCCACGAGAATCCATGATTTTAGAAATCAATAAGAATGAACGAAACTTTGAATATGCTTAGACTTTTATAAACTTTTAAAAATCTACATTGAATACACCTAGACTTTTGTAGACTTTTAAAAATCCACATTGAATACACCTAAACTTTTAAAATTCATGAACTTTTAAAATTTTGATGGTGTTCGGTGGTAACCCAACGACGACATTATGGTGGTGTATGCTGGTGGCCCAACGGCAATCGACGACATTATGGTGGTGTCCGGTGGCAGTTTTTCGATGGTCTGGTGGTGACCCGGTGGAGATCGGCGGTAGCGGTCTAGTGGTGGCCCTACGATGATCGGTGGTAGCGCCCTGGTTTGCGGTCCGACGATGGTTGCCGCCGATTTGGTGGTGACCTAGCGGAGATTCGGTGGTAGCCGACGTCGGTCTAGTGGCGGGCGGCGGTCTGACGGTGATCCAGTGGTAGCTGTTGAAGATCATTTAATTGTGAATCAAGTTTGTCACCTATCTTGTAATAGATTAGCTTTATTATTATTCCTTGTATTCAATATGTGTATTTATTAGGTTAAAGAATATGGGACCAAGTGTCAGGCCCATATCAGGCTGAAAGCCTTTTACGCCAACCCTATACCTGCGCATATAAAAAGGCGTCTCAGGTTCAGGGTTGCGTTAACTTTCGTACTCGTTCCAAATAGCTTTAGCGCAAATACTTCTCTGTACGAGTTCACGGTATATCAAGGAAGGTTTACATCGATCTATCTGTGTTCATCTTTACTGTTAATCTTCTTCTTGTTATACTGTTATTCTTTGCTGTAATAGAAAACAGGGACTAACAAATGGTATCAGAGCCGATCGAGAGCTGATCAGAAGAACGTCTGCACAGAAAACCTCTGTTTTTCTTTACGCTGTTATTTCTGTCGAGTTCTTACTCTGTAATCTTGTTTCTTGTTGAAAAGTTGTAAAAGTTATACCTTTAGAATCGTCGTTTCGAAGCGATCAAGGTGTATACTTCGGATTTGTATTTCTGTAATTTTTGTACTTGAGATATCTCGAGATCCATATGTCGACATCTAGGTTTTGAACAGGTTCTGCCCAGTATTTCGAGCTGAAAATTTCACCTGAGGATCTCGACATCATACTCTACCAGAAACTACCCTCAGATTTTGCTTATCTGATTTTTTCACTTTGCAAGATTTCGACATTGAGGATCTCGACATCCAAATCTCGAGATCGAGGTTTCATTTTTAAGGTCTCGACTTCTGGTCCTCGACATTTGACATCTCGACATCTTATCTCGAGTTTCATTTCTCGACATCTCAAATCTCGAGATTTGTTTCTCGACATTTGAAATCTCGAGATTTCAAAACTCGACATTTGATATCTCGATATCAAATCTCGATATCAAATCTCGATATCGGGCCTCTTTTATCGAAATCTTGGATCTCGATATTCAGATCTCGACATCTGAATTTCGATATTCTGCCTTTGAAAATCTTTTGATCAAATATCTCGAACGGTCAGTTTTCTACAGCAATGGCTTCTAAATACAATGCCCAAGGGAACAACAGTACTCCTCCCAGTCTAAGGAAAGGAGAATATCAGATGTGGAGGAATCGATTCCTAAATTTCCTCGAACACAAAGAAAATTCCGTTGCAATGCTTGAATCTTTGCTTGAAGGACCAGCTGAACTGATGATTTCAGTTGGAGGAGATCCAGAAAACAACCCACCTATCCCTCCAGAAAGGAGACGGAAAGTGGCATCTGAATACACCGAAGCTGACAAGCTCAGGCTTCGAGGTGATCTCATGGCCAAGACGTACCTCCTTCAAGCCATCCCGAACGAAGTATATGTGCTCATCGACAGCATGCAAACTGCAAAGGAGATGTGGGATGAGATTGAGAAACTGCTCCAAGGCACAAGCGTCAGCCTTAAAACCAAGAAAACAACAATCCTTATTGCCTATGACTCCTTCAAAGCTGCCCCTGGAGAACCATTGAACTAGACATACAACAGACTCGTCCAACTGGTTAATGAACTAAGGAAGATCAAAGTATTCAGGACCAACTTGGAACTGAATATAAGATTTCTCTCTAGCCTACATCCTGCATGGGAAAAGACAGTAAAGGATGTCAGATCACGCATTGACTTGGATGAAATTGATCTCTGCACGTTATACGAACACTTAAAGCAGTTTGTCAATGAGGTTGCTTGTGCCGAGGATCAACACAACACAAATCCCCTGGCTCTAGTGATGGAAGCTCAGCCCCGAAGGACAACCACACCGCTGAAAAAGAAGAAGAAGAAGGTGGTGGTTGAATCAGATGAAGATGAGAGTGATTATGATAAATCAGACCTGGAGGCTGAACTTGCAGACCTACAGAAGAAAATGACACTGCTTGCCAAGAGATTTGCTAAGAACAATAGCTCCTCCAACAAGCTGAGAACCTCCTCCTCAAATTACAAACAGAAGAACCATTATCAAGGATCTTCTAGAAAGCCTTCAGCAGCTGAAGATGCCCCCAAATGTTACAACTGTGGAAAGGCTAGACATGTCATCAAAGACTGCAGCCTCCCAAAGAAGAGGGATGCAAACTTCTACAAGCAGAAGATGCTGTGGAATAAGCAGAAGATGCTGATGATGCAGAAAGAAGAAGAAAATTCTGCAGTGCTTGCTGAGAATGATCACTGGGCAGAAGACACTTCTGATGAGGAGGAGGAAGAAGAAAACTATGCCTTGATGGCACGAGTGGAGGAAGAAGAGGAAAGAAAGGGTGATGCTGCGATCCCCGGAAGTGAATGCTCTACAAGCTCTATAAGTACATCTTATCTCCCTTTAAATAATCAAAATCAGTCCTTACTTGAGAGGGACAATCTAATTAAAGAACTAAAGGAGAGATTAGACAATAATCACAGGGTACTGAAACAGATCTAGACCAAAAGTCTTCTCTAATTGTTCAACTTGAAATTGCGAAAGAACAGGTCAAAAAGGTGTCCTCAGATTTTGAAAGTTTTGAACTTAAGATAGCTGAATTAACTAAGAAATTTGAGGATAGTGAACGAGAAAAAAGCACAGAAAAGGCTGAATGCGATTTTTTGCATAATAAAAGAAGAACACTATTAAACAAAGTAAAAGAACTAGAGGATCTAGCTGCTAGGAGAGGTCAATCTGAACAGACAATTTTTCTAAATCAAATAAAGGATGACCAGTTCTACAATCCTAGAATAGGACTGGGCATAACCAACCCATGTAATCTAAAGAAAAGTTAACTGTCTTCAGATTTATAACAAAGATTACATGGGACTAGGGTTTGGTGAGAAAATGTATTTTAGAAGTGATGAAGAAAACGCAGAAGCAGAAGAAGAAAAGAGAAAGAACCCTAAAGCTGTGATTTCTTGTGATCATCCGTCTGTTAATGAAAAACAACTCACACACGAAGAACCTAGTTCCTGCTTTAGTGAATGTCTTGACCCTTATGCAAAAGATATTCCACACATAGGACATCCTCTAGTCCCACCCCCAAGAGTATGTATCTCTAAAACTGGAGAGGAACCCTGTATTTTTCCTATGGCACAAAAACTCAAAAACCTCCAGAAAACTCTTGACAACGAGAGAGAGAGATTTGAAACAGAAAAGAGAGGTTTTGAGAGTAACTGGCAGGAACTTCTTCATAAGTTCAATGAATTAAGTGAGCAATATCATGCTAAAACAACCTCTCAACCCGCTTCTAATAACAAGTCTGAAAATTCTCGCACCTCACCTGAGAAAACTAAGCTTTCAAAAGGTTCATCCACTCATCGCTCTTCTCCTTTGCTCACAGGAAAAGAAGTGAAGAAGGAAGGAGAAGAGAAGAACGAGTGGAGGAAGAAGAGGAAGGAAATTGTAGAAGGGAAAAAGAAAGTTTTTGAAAATAAAGCCAGATCTAGATCCAGTTCTATTTTGTACTCCAAAGTTAAATGTAATTCTGTCTCTGAGAAACAAACTCCTAGTAGTTCAGTCTTGAGTCCCAAGCTGAATATTTCTGAGACATCTTTTGGACATCATTCAATTCATAATTCGAGTATTGCTTATGGTTATTCTGTTCCAGACCCTCATAATTATGAATGTGATGTGAATGTTGTTAAAGCAAAGCCTCACAGAAAGCTCAAACCGAAAAGGGAAACCGAGAACAGAACTTCTAAGGGAATATTTTGTATGCCTGATATGAAATATCCCCTCCAAGTTCATTCAAGGAAACATCTTAATCGGCTTTCTAAGGAGGAAATTTTTAAAACCCAACTTAAGAAACAACCATTGAATCACAAAGCTCATGTCTACTCTCCTCCCACAACAAATAACAGGTGGGTTCCCAAAAACAGACCCACCAAAACTGAAGCTGAAAGGTGGGTCCCCAAGATCAGACCTACCAAGCGTGAAACTGAAAGGTGGGTCCCCAAACTCAAACCCACCAAAACTGAAAGGTGGGTTACCATGAACAGACCCACCAAGACTAAAACGGAAAGGTGGCTTCACAAAAACAGACCCACCAAAATGGAAACTGCTAAGTGGGCTCCAAAAACCAGACCCACTGCAAAAGCAGATCTGGCTATTAGAGAGCCCGCAAGAGAAAGATCTTTTGTTGAAAGAGCTGTTGACCTTGGATCACAGCTAAAAGCAAGATTTAAAAAGGTGTTTTTTGTTGATAAGGAAGGACCCATTCCAAGATAGGTACCTAAACCTGTTTAATTGTTTTGCAGGACGGTCATGTGTGGCACTTAGATTCTGGATGCTCAACCCACATGACCGGAATAAAACACTTGTTGATCAACTACACCAACTGTTACGAAGGCAATGTCAGATTTGGGAATGACGCCTCATCTCCTATTCTTGGATATGGGGACGTCATCTGTGCCAGTGTCACCATCAAAGATGTTTCTTTTGTCAAAGGGCTCAAACACAATTTACTGAGCATAGGGCAATTCTGTGACAGCGGGATGGAAGTGAGGTTCTTTGCAAGACAATGTTGTGTACTTGACAGCATGGGGAACACATTATTAACGTGCTACAGAACATCAAATATGTACACGATTGATCTGAAAAGCGTACAATCCACCACTTCCATATGTCTGCTGTCCAAAGCTTCCACAGAACAAAACAACCTTTGGCACAGACGACTCTCCCATCTGAACTTCAAGCATCTATCAGTCCTGTCCTCCAAGAAACTTGTGAAGGGGCTTCCTCTGTTAAAGTCTTCCGCTGATAATCATTGTAGTGCCTGCCTGCAAAATGGGCAAAATGACGCGAAGCTCCCACAAGTCAAAAACAGTACCATCATCTACTCACCAGCTGCAGTTAATTCACATGGATCTGTGTGAACCTATGAGAGTCCAAAGCATCAACGGTCGCAAATACACTCTGGTGATCGTTGATGACTTCTCTAGGTACACATGGACAAAATTTCTCCGTTCAAAGGACGAGGCAGCAGAAAACATTGTGACCTTTATCAGAACCATCTAGAAACTGCTATAACACAGTGTTCGAATTGTAAGAACTGACAATGATACCGACAGTTTAAAAATCAAACTCTCACTGATTTCTATGAATCTCTCGGTATCACTCAGCAATTTGCAGCAGCTAAAACTCCCCAACAGAACGGAGTTGTTGAGAGAAAGAACAGGACTATAGTTGAAGCAGCATGCACCATGTTAATACAATCCAGACTGCCTCACTTCATGTGGGCAGAGGCAATCAATACTGTGTGCTTCACCCAGAACAGAACATCCATTCATAAACGCTTCGACAAGACTCCTTATGAAATTCTCTTCAACAGAACTCCCGACATCTCTTTCTTCAAGATATTTGGCTGCAAGTGCTTCATACTGAACGATCGGACAGAAAGAAGTAAGCTGGACCTGAAAGCCAGAGAAGGCGTGTTTATCGGCTACTCATTGCAGTCCAAAGCTTACAGAGTCTATCTAAGAGACAAGCGCACTGTCATCGAGAGTGTAAATGTTACATTCTATGAAATGGCAGACTTCGCGATCGAACATCTACAAGCTGATCCATCACATGTTGTACCAGTGGCTTCTGATAAAGCTGATCCCAACTCAGAACACGAAGATGTGATTCTTAATTTTCTTTTTAGAAACTTCTACGAGAATTCACAACCTTCATCTCCTCCATGCACACCGGTTTCAACATCAACTCCAATAGCTGAGATTCCACTCCTCATAGGTCCAGGTGATGTACCATCCACGCCTTCAACCCCTCAATCCAATCACAGAGGAGTGGATGATCATGGCTTTGCTACAACTCCAGAAACATCACCACTGCACACCACAGCTGCTCAAGAGCCCTCAAACACCTATCAGGACTCGGATCAACCAATCATCACTCCAACTCCTCTGGCTCATGAGAGGAAATGGACGAAAGCACATCCCGTTGATCAAATAATAGGTGATCCGAGTCAAGGTGTGCGCACAAGATCCGCCACGATGAATGAATGTCACTTCGCCTGCTTCCTAAGCCAGTCTGAACCGTCAAAGGTTTCTGACGCATTACTTGATCCAGATTGGGTGATTGTGACGCAAGATGAACTCAATCAATTTGACAGACTGGATGTATGGACACTGGTACCTAAGCCACAGAAAAAGACCATCATTGGCACGAAGTGGATATTCAAAAATAAAAGGGATGAAGGGACAGTTGTACGAAACAAGGCAAGGCTGGTCGCAAAGGGATATAATCAACAGGAAGGAATAGACTATGATGAAACGTTCGCGCCCGTAGCTAGAATTGAAGCAATCCGCCTCTTTCTTGCTTACGCGGCGCACAAGAACTTCACCGTCTTTCAGATGGACGTGAAGACAACTTTCCTAAATGGAACTTTAGAAGAAGAAGTCTATGTTGCTCAACCTGAAGAATTTGTAGATCCAAGATTCCCAGATCATGTATACAAGCTCAAGAAAGCTCTCTATGGGCTGAAACAGGCACCCAGAGCTTGGTACGATGCCTTGACCGAATTTCTGGTTGATTCCGGTTTCTCCAAAGGCAAGATTGATACTACACTGTTCATCAAGCGACAGAAATATGATATTATTCTGATTCAGATCTATGTCGATGACATCATCTTTGCCTCATCCAATCCGCGTCTATGCAAACATTTCGAGAAACTGATGAAAACAAAGTTCGAGATGAGCATGATGGGTGAACTGAACTTCTTCTTAGGCCTGCAAGTACGACAACTCTCTGATGGCATTTTCATCAACCAGTCAAAATATATTCTGGAAATGCTAAAGAGATTCAACATAGACGGCAAATCTTCCATGACGACCCCCATGTCCCCGAATAATAAACTGGACTCAGACCCCTCCGGGAAGTCAGTTGATGCTATAAATTACAGGGCAATCATTGGATCTTTGCTGTATCTCACGTCAAGCAGGCCTGACATAGTCTTCTCCATATGCTTATGTGCTCGATTTCAAGCCAATCCGAAGGAATCCCATCTGACCGCTGTGCGTCGAATATTAAGATACCTTAAAGGCACTGTGAATCTAGGCCTTTGGTATCCCAAGCATTCAGGCTTTGACCTAGTCGGATACTCGGACGCTGATTTTGCAGGTTGCCGGATGGACCGCAAAAGTACATCGGGAGCCGTCCAGTTCTTGGGCGAGAAGTTAGTCTGCTGGTCTTCTAAAAAGCAGAATTGTGTGTCAACATCTACAGCTGAGGCCGAATACGTCGCGGCTGCTAGTTGTTGTTCACAAATATTATGGATGAAGACTCAGCTCAAAGACTACGGTTACACATTCCGCCATATCCCGATCTATAGTGACTCACAGAGCGCCATCGCCATCACCAACAACCCAGTTCACCACTCCCGCACCAAACACATTGATCTGCGTTATCACTTCATCAAGGATCACGTGGAGAAAGGAGATATTGATATGTACTTTGTAAGCTCAGAGCTTCAACTGGCTGACTTGTTTACTAAGGCATTAGATGAAAAAATATTCCAGTTCCTAGTCTCCAAGTTGGGCATGTTGAACCTCGAGCCTGTTTAAATTTCATCTCCACTGGTCTGAAAAGTGTGTGCGTGTGGGACTTGTAAAAAGCGTGTGTGGGTGTGATATGTAAATAGTGTGTGTGTTGCATGTGTCAAGGGGGAGAAAACCCAAAAAGAACCAAAAAATAGTGTGTGTGTGTGTGTGTGTGTGTGTGTTGCATGTGTCAAGGGGGAGAAAACCCAAAAAGAACCAAAAATTGTGTGTGTGTGTTGCATGTGTCAAGGGGGAGAAAACCCAAAAAGAACAAAAATAGTGTGCATGCGTTGCATCTGTACATAGTGATTGTTGCATTTTTTTTTGGGGGGGGGGGGGGGGGGGGGAGAAAAGGGACAGAGTTTTCACTGTTTAAAGGGGAGCTCTAATTTTTACTGATATTGGGCCTCAAAAATCTTTTTTAGACATTTTGTGCTAGCCCATACATTTGGGCTCAACTGTTACGGAAAAAGGCCCAAACTTCTCGCATATATAAACCCTCGCGAAACCCTTCCTTCCCATTCGTAAAGCTTTTCGCAAACCAGAGGCCTAGGAACATTTTTTTCGAAACCAGAGCTCCCTCAGCTTCGCTCGTCTTCTTCCCGAAATTTCTTCATCTCCCGATTCTCACTAACGAAGGTAGTTAAACGGGAGCATTTCATCCTCTCGCTTCTCTTATCCATCACCATCGCCTTCCGCTTATGTTTCAAACGAAAACAATTTTTCGAAAAACGTTCGTAAAAACTCAAAAAACAACTGAACAAAGGGTTTTCTTCGACTGATTGGAGGTCGAAATCGTTTTATATATCGGTTTTTCGTATCTATTGTTTATGTTTTTGCAGGTGGGATCGTCGTTTCGAGTTCCATGATCTCGAGATTTGGTTCTCCAGATCTCGATATCGTCGGTTCGTCTTTGAGATGAGATCTCGAGATGTAGCTCTCGACATCTGGATGTCGAGCTTCAAAACTCGATATCTCGATCTCGAGATCTACATCTCGACATCTTGATCTCGAGATTTGAATCTCGACATCTTGATCTCGAGATTTGAATCTCGACATCTTGATCTCGAGATTTGAATCTCGACATCTTGATCTCGAGATTTGAATCTCGACATCTTGATCTCGAGATTTGGATCTCGATATCTTGATCTCGAGATTTGGATCTCGAGATATCGAATCTCGAGGTTTGGACTTATTTTTTCATAGCCCACCTGCACCCATTGTCTGGAACTTGCAAACACCAAATTTTTTTAAATTTAATCCCAAAGCAAACCAACAATGCATTAATACGCTGACCCCCTGCTTTTACAGTTCATTATGGCAGGAACACATCAAATTCAGATTGACGACGCCATCTACCCGAAAGGCAAGTGGATCAAGGTGCTGGATAACAACTTCCAGCTAGACCTCACCGTCTTCAAATGCCAGAACCCGGTCATTCCGGCCATCATGAAAGGTCACTATCTCTGGGCCGCACTCCACAACGCCAAACCAGTGCCAGAGATATACCTACAACAATTCTTGGGCCATATGCATACAAAATCAGTAAAGGATCGCTCCAAGATCAAGACTAAGCTGAATGGTATGCGTGTAATCCTGACGCCGTCTACACTGCGATCCACTCTAGCGCTGCCAGTCCACGACACATATGATGCGCTGCCATCCATTCCTGATCTTCTCAAGGACGTGGCAGCTCTCGGCTACACTTCACTTCTTCCCCAGCTGTCAAACTTCAATGGAGCCTATCTCCATCACCCGTGGAAGAGCCTGTTCGGGTTGGTGAACAAATGCCTGTCACCGAAGCATGCCGGGTTTGACAAGTGCAACAAGCAGATTCTACTCATCTTCCACGACATTGCATACAACAAGAACTACGACATGGCTCAGCTCTTCTTCTCAGAGCTCATGGACCTGGTGAAAGCGAAGGAGAAAAACAGGCCAGGCACCATCCCATACGCAAGGTGGTTGGGGCTGATTATCCATGACTGCATGGCAGAGCACACCTCCATTCCTAGACGCAGTGCTGATCCACACTTCACAGCCCCAAAGCTGCAATATTTCAAAGCGGACAAAAACCCTGTCACCGATCTGCGGATTCCTGGGTTCCTGCTCCAACTCGCCAATCCATCCAATCCGTCACTCCAATAGTACCGCGAGAGCATTGAGAGAACTGTCCCTATGGTTCAGCAAAACCCAGCTAGACCTACCCCGGGGACAAAGCCGAGTGCAAGTAAGGGTCCTAAGAAAGCCCAGAAGCCACAGAAACGAGTGGCCGGTTTGCCCCATGAAGGAAAGTCCGACGACTCTCTCGAGACGAGTTGGACGGCTGAGGGCACCGAAACAGACGCTGAGGAATCTGCTGATGAATCGTCAAGTGATGCCCAATGTAAGGAATAATTGTATTTTGATTTTGATGATGCTATATTAATTAGGACTTTAGAGTACCCCTTTTAGAAATTATGTATTAGAATTTTCCCTTGTAAAGTTCTTAGCATAATCGACTACCAGAAGGCCTCTCTACCAGAAGACCTCCGGACAGAAGATTTTGGTTCTCTGTCTAGGAACAGAAAACCTCAGGGTCTCTGTTACCCTTTAGCTTGACAGAAACCCTCTTGGTTCTCTGTAAGCTACTATCAACAGAAGTGCTCAAGATCTTCTCTGATTAGTTCTCTGCCAAAGACACCAGAAGGTCTGACACTTGGAAGAAATCCACAAACCTGGGAAGTCAACTAAAAGATTCCCTCAACGGCTAGGAGTATAAAACGGAAAAGCTACAGTGCTCGCATTAAATGCTCATTTAATGCTCCCCATGCTCCGTGGAGTAATTGCAGATGATTGGCCGCAATGTCAGGATTACTTTATCCCAAAATAGTAACCCGCCAACTTTACCGGGTCCTACTGGTCAAGTCAACTGCTCGCGCATTAAATGCAGTTGTCCTCCTACCCCTCCAACGGGAAGACAACCTCAGTATAAAAGATACACTACGAAGAACAACCGGATAATTTTGCAACTTTTTCTACACATTGCTACAACTCTTCATACAAGATATTCAAACTCTGAAAAGCAAAAAGCCTCCTTGAGATTCAAACTCATTATCTTCTACAAGAGAAGGCAGAAGTTGGAAAAATACTTTTTCCAACTCAAGCAAAGTTCCAAGTGTTCTTCAACTCTTCAAGCTCATCACATACAAATCTTTTGTAACGAAGCTAGTTGGAGGAACCCCTGTTTCAACAGAAACTCTTCTTGCTACAAGAAGGACGTCCAAGTAACTGGAGTAGTGAAGTGGTGATACTTCCAGGAAGCTCAGTGAAAGGACCAGTCTTAAAGGAAGCCAGGCAGTGCATCCCAAGAGACATCTAGACTTGAAGAAGACGTGGAGAGCTTCTTAAGTACTAGGACTAAGGCTTTGTAAACGGCAGTTTTTACAGCTTAGTGGAACAGTGGACTAGAGGAACAAGTTGTTCCTTGAACCACTATAAAATCCCTGGTGTCGTTTACTTACTGCTTTAATACTCGCACTTAGATAGAATTGTCTAACTCCTTGGACTTGGTATCTGTGTTCAGCAGAACTTGTTCTACGAGTTAACAGAAGGCCTACTGCCTTTGCTTCTCTGAGGCTAACAGAACTCCCTACCAGAACCCCATCTGCTGCCAGTCTGTTCTTTCAACAGAACAGGCTATTCTGTAAATCTGGTACTTAGTTTAAAAAGCTAAAAACCAATACAGTCTATTCACCCCCCCTCTAGACTGTATCCAGTATAACCGGGACCAACAAGTGGTATCAGAGCCTCCTTGTTCTAATAATCTCTTAGGTTATTTGCTGAACAAAGATCCACTTGTTTTTCTGTTTGACCTCATTTCTATCTGATATAATGGATCACTCCTTGTCCAAGAATCTTATGTTTTCAGATCTTAAGTTTGATGACTGGAGGATCCGGATGAAAGCACATCTCTGTGCCCTGCATGATGAGATGTGGGAAGTTCTAGACATTGGCCCCTTCACAAGCTTCCAGAAGGTCAATCCTGAGCATGCTATAGACAACACCAGACCCCAGATGATCAGTAAAGTCAAGTCAGAATGGACCACTGAAGAGAGGAGAAAGTACAACCTAGACAACATTGCTAAGGACATCCTCTACAAGTCCATTGATGATAGGTACTTCAACAGAATCTAGAAGTGCAAGACTGCTAAGGAAATCTGGGATACTCTTGAGCTCATTGGAGCTGGTGATGAGCAAGAGAAGGACAACAAACTAACCATAGCCAACAAGAAGTTTGATGACTTCAAACTTCTCCCTGGTGAAAGCATCTCCAAGATGTATGACAGGCTCCTCACTCTCACTGGAGAGATCTCTGAGCTTGGCAAGGAACTCACCACCAAAGAAATCAACCTGAAGGTGTTGAGGGGACTGCCCTCAGCATGGAAGATGAAGGTGGTTGCTGTCCAAGCCAGCAAGGATGTAAAGACTTATCCCACTGATAAGCTCATTTCAGATCTCAAAGCTAATGAGTTTGAAATGATTGAAGAAAAGGAAGATGTACCAGAAGAGAGGACCACTACAGCCCTCACTGCCAGCACATCTAAGGTAAATGATTTTGACCCTTCAGTACTTTTATCTGATGAATATATGGCTGCCTTTGCCAGGAGATTCAAAAAGTTTATGAAGAATCCCAAAGATGGAAGGAGTCCATCTTTCAACAGAAAGCCATACCAGAAGGTCAAATCAACAGAAAGCAGTGGTGAGCTTCTCTGTTACAATTGCAGACAACCTGGTCACTTCAAGGCTGATTGTCCCCATCCTAGAGTGTCCAAGAAGCAAGGACAGGATGGAGAAAAGAAGAAGTACGAGGACAACTCCAGAAGGAGAAAGGCACTTGTGACAGAACAGCTAGAGAAAGACCCTCTGTCAGAAACAGAATCCAGTTCTGACTCAGATATTGATGAGGCCTTCTGTTGCCTTGATACTGAGACAGAAGACCTTTGCCTCATGGCTCATTCTGATGATGAGGTAACCTCTACTTCTGAATCTAGTTTTTCTTCGGTAGGCTTAGCTTTTGATTCTGATTCAATGTCAGAATTTTGGGAAGAGTTTAAGGCCATACAAGCCACTTATTCTTCTGTAACAGAAGAAAACAGTAAGTTGAAAGCTGAAATTCTTGACTTAAAGAAGGAGGTTGAGATCAAAATCAATCTTCTAATTAAGGAAAGAGATCAACTGGAGACTGAAAATGTTTCTCTTCTTAAGAGAATAAGAGAAATAGAGCCTCTCGAGATTAAGTACAAAGCTTACCGGAAGGCCCAGTCTTCCATGGAAAAGATTGTGCTTGATCAACAGATTGGCACTGGTTTTGGTCTTGGTTATGGCTCAATAGAATCAGGTGAGCCTTCTGTAATGCCTAGCACCAGAGTTGCTAAGGCAGATAAGGTCATAGAGCCACTGATTTCTAGCCCCATCTGTCAAGCTGGTGTATCTGGCACCAAGGTTGTTCATGAGGAAGTCAGACCAGAAAAGGGAAAGATAAAGGTTCAACCGAAACACTTTTTGAAAAATAATGAACCTGGCAGAAAACCTAACAACAGAAAAGGTTTTCAAGATAACAAAAATAAAAGACCATTCATTGACAGACAACCTCATGTCAATCGTGCCAGAAATGATCACCAGAAGGGCAAATATCAAGAGAGAGTTAACTTCAGGCATAAGAGGTTGGTTGGTCAACTTCAGAAGCCCAAGGTTAACCGTCCCTCTGCTCTTGATAGTATATGGGACTTCTTTCCAACAAACAAGGCTATGCAAAAGTATGTAAACAGGAAGCATGACCCTCACAAGCATCTGCCCAAAGTGAATCACACTTCAGTTTACTACAACTACCAGGTGGACAATGGGTACCACCCACCAAGGTTTCACTTGATGAGACCAAAATGGTACCAACTACCCAGACTCCATGACCCCCCAGGACCCAGCATTGCTTGGGTACCTAAATCTTTCTTTTGATCTTGCAGGAACTGTGTACTGGAGCCATCTCTGAACAAGAATGGTTTATTGATAGTGGATGCTCCAGGCACATGACAGGTGACAGAAGTTGCCTAACAGAGTTCCAGAAATGCAAAGGACCTAGAGTTACCTTTGGAGGTAATGACAAAGAAGGTCAAACAAAAGGAAGAGGAAAGCTGATCAGGAACCAGATAGTCATTGATGATGTCTCATATGTCAAAGGACTGAAGTTCAACTTGCTAAGTGCTAGCCAATTCTATGACAAAGGCTACACTGTTGAATTCACAAAGGACTTCTGCTATGTGAAGCATGAGACAACAAAGGAAGTGGTTCTTACAGCATCAAGAAAGAAGAACATCTATGTAGTTGATTGGAACACTGCAAAAGATGGAGTTTGCCTGTTAGCCAAAGGAGATTCAAAACTGAGCTGGGAGTGGCACAAAAAGCTCAACCATTTGAATTTCAAAACAATCAACAAACTGGCCAGAGAACACATTGTAGAAGGGCTACCAGACATTGTGTACAAGAAGGAGACCCTCTGCAGTGCATGTCAGAAAGGCAAACAAGTGAAGAATTCCTTCAAACCCATTGCTGGAGATCTTTCTACAAGCCCTCTAAATCTGATTCACATGGATTTATTTGGACCTGTTGAGACTCCAAGCGTTGGTGGCAAGAAATATACCCAAGTCATGGTTGATGACTACTCCAGATATACATGGACTGTTTTTCTATCAAAGAAAAATGAAACTCTTCAGAAGTTGCCATCTCTGTTAAAGCAACTTCAAACTGAGAAGAATTTGAAAGTGAAGACAATCAGATCAGACAGAGGAACTGAATTTGTCAACCAAGTCATAAAGGACTTCTGTGATCAGAATGGAACTTTTCATCAACTTTCTGCCGCCAGAACCCCTCAACAGAATGGCGTAGCAGAAAGGAGGAACAAAACTTTAAAAGAAGCTGCAAGAACAATGATTGCAGAATCTGGATTGCCTATGAGATATTGGGCTGAAGCTATCAACACTGCATGCTATACTCAGAACAGAAGCATGATCAACAAGAATCACCAGAAGACCCCTTATGAACTCTGGAAAGGAAGAAAACCTAACATCAGCTACTTTCATGTATTTGGATGCAAGTGCTACATTCTTAACAATGGAAAGGAGCATCTGAAAGTATTTCAAGAAAAGGCTGATGAAGGAGTCTTTATAGGCTATTCAAACACCAGTAAAGCCTATAAAGTACTCAACAGAAGGACCCTACATGTTGAAGAATCCATACATGTGAAGTTTGATGAAAGCATCTCTGTTAAAGAGGTAACAGAGATTCTCAAGGAAGTCAGCATAGAAGACAGAACACCAGAACCAACAGAAGAGGTAGCAGACAACCCTGCATTTCCCACACCTGCACCAAACCCCCTTCTGTTGAATGAAGATGAAGACTCTGAAGATGAGGAACCAGAGAGACCAAGACAGCAGCTGACAGAACCAGACCTAACATGGTTAAGAGATCATCCTCCTAACCAAGTGATTGGTCAAATCAGAAGTGGAGTTCAAACCAGATCCACATCTAGAAGAGAAGCAATGCTTGCCTGCTATATATCTCAGATGGAACCTATGACAGTTGAAGAAGCTCTTGCAGACTCAGATTGGATCAATGCTATGCAAGAAGAGCTCACTCAATTTGAAAGGAACAAAGTATGAGAACTTGTTCCTAGGCCAAAGCACCAGAATGTCATTGGAACCAAATGGGTATTCAAGAACAAAGCAGATGAAGATGGCAACATTGTAAGGAATAAAGCAAGGCTGGTAGCTAAAGGATACTGTCAAGAAGAAGGAATAGATTTTGATGAGACTTTTGCACCAGTTGCCAGACTTGAAGCCATCAGAATCTTCCTAGCCTATGCTGCCTACAACAACATCAAGGTCAACCAGATGGATGTCAAGAGTGCATTTCTGAATGGAGATCTTGAAGAGGAAGTTTATGTGGAACAACCACCAGGTTTTGTCATTCCTACTCAATCTTCTTGTGTCTACAAGCTTAAAAAGGCCCTCTATGGTCTTAAGCAAGCTCCCAGAGCCTGGTATGACACATTGTCCCTTTTCCTGGTGAACCATGGGTTTACTAAAGGAAAGGTTGACAAAACTCTATTTCAAATATCTGTTGCTAATCATATTCTGTTAGTACAAATATATGTTGATGACATTATATTTGGTAGTACTAATCCAGAACTGTGCAAGAAATTTTCTCAAGTGATGCAGAGTCAATTTGAAATGAGTATGATGGGAGAACTCAGTTATTTCCTAGGACTTCAAGTCAAACAATTTCCAGAAGGGATTATTATCAATCAAGGGAAGTACACCAGAGATTTGATCAAAAAGTTTGGAGTGGAAGGCAAATCATCAGTGAAGATTCCCATGAACACTTCACAAGGAATTGGTCCTGATGATGAAGGAAAGGATGTAGATGCAACAACATATAGAGGAATCATAGGATCTCTGTTGTATCTAACTGCAAGCAGACCAGACATCTCATTCTCTGTTGGAATCTGTGCCAGATACCAATCAAAGCCCAAGGAAAGCCATCTAAGTGCTGCAAAGAGAATCATCAGATACATCAAAGGAAATCCAAATGCAGGCCTATGGTATCCAAAGGGAGGTAACTTTGAACTAATTGGTTATTCTGACTCAGATTTTGCAGGTTGCAGACTAGACAGAAAGAGCACCTCTGGTCACTGCCAATTGCTAGGAGGAAGGCTTGTTTCCTGGTTTAGCAAGAAGCAGAACTCCATCTCAACAAGTACAGCTGAGGCTGAGTACATTGCAGCTGGGAGTTGCTGTGCTCAGCTACTCTGGATGAAGCAACAACTGAAGGACTATGGAATTCAAGCAAAGGAGATCAAGCTGTTGTGTGACAACACCAGTGCCATTGCTATCACTCAGAACCCAGTTCTTCATTCCAGGACAAAGCACATTGAGATCAGACATCACTTCATCAGAGATCATGTTGAGAAGAAGCACATCTGCATGGAACATGTGCCAACAGAAAACCAGCTTGCAGATATCCTGACAAAGCCTCTTCCTGAGGCTAGGTTCAACAAACTGAGAGAGGAATTGGGAATGATGGATGAGATTCCAAGGGAAAGTTGAAAAGGAAAGACCTCTGTTTCTCATTTGCTGTTGACAGAATACCTGCAGCAGAACCCCTTCTGTCAACCTCTTCTGATCCCTACCCTGGCAGAACACCTCAGCAACAGAAACCCCCCCTTCTACAGTAAAACCTCCTCTTATGACTATCAGAAGGTTGTGGACTTAGAAAATTTCTGTAAACCGGGTGACCTAGTAAATTATTAAAGGTCTTTTACCCTTTTACCCTTAAAACGGTATCAAGCCGTATAATATTTACTGCGCCCCCGTTTATTTACTGCGCCCCTTTTTACATTTATTAGTATCTTGGAACCATAAATTAATTCCAAGCGTCCACTAACCCAAACCCATAAATTGCCCTTTCGCAAACCTAAACCGCTACTGCTCTCATTACTTTCAAACTTTCAAACCTCCATAGCTCTCAAGCTTTCTGCAATTTTTCTCTAATCAAATGGCTTTCATCAACATTAACGACCTCACCAAGGAGGAAATCAACACTCTAGTTTCAAACATCTACACAGGGATGAACTGCGACCTCTCCGCACTCCCTGAACTCGCTTCAAACCACGAAGCGATGATGAAAATCATTAAGGGAATGGAGGACTCCCAACTGAACAAAGTGGTAGGGTATCACTTTGAGTCCTACAGTACAAGAGACGTAGCAGAGTTCTATCTCAACGCTACATACGAAGGGGAGACCATTCGGTCAAATGTCAATGGTGAAGACATTACCCTCACTCCTGCAGACCTCAACGCCCTCTTTGGCGTAGTAGAGGACCCTCAAGAAGAAGAAACTGAAGGTTTCCTAACTCTGGACAGTGTCAACGTCACTGTGGACAACTTTGTCCAACTCTACTGCCGACCTGAAGTGGGTAGAGTTCCAAAGCTGTACATGAAGAAAAACCTCCTTCTGAGCGACTATGAGAAGTTGGTAAACATCCTGCATAGGTGTGTCTGGAGCAAGAGCACCTCCACAGATGACATGAACGTACTGAATGCAAAGGCTGTCTTTGCAGTTCATCATGGGATGAACATCAACTGGGGACAGGTAATTGTCAAATCCCTTTTGAATTCATCAAGAAGAAAGACAAGGAGACCGGTCTGTTCAAAACCCCCATGGGTTATGGTCTCCTAATCTCTGAAACCTTGCTCAAGGCAAGGATAGGGCTGAGAAACCCTATTGAGGCAGATTACACCAAGTTGCTCTTCCTCAACACTTCAAGTGACAGGAAGGTTGCTCTCAAGGCAGAGCAGAAAAGACTCAGAACCCTTGAGTTCAACAGAGAAAGGCAACAACAGAAGGTTGTTCAGCCAAAGAAAGTCTCAAAGAAGCAACAGAAACCTCCTACCCCTTCTGATTCTGAAGAAGAAATGCCTTTGGTGAAGAAGGTGGTCAAGAAGGTTCCCAAGAAGAAGACCACACCTGTCAAAGTCCACAAGATGGTGGCAAAGAAATCTGTCCTAAAGAGAAAGGCACCTTCACCTATCTCTACAGAAAGCACCCCCTCTGCCTCCCCCATTGCAAAAAAGGCCAAAGTTTTGACACCTGCAGCACAGGAGAAGCTGGAGGACTCTGTCACCTCTGCCCCAGCCAACAGAAATGCTTGGCACGACAAGAGGATCATCTTTGAGTCAAGTGACTCAGAAGAAGAAGTAGTGGTGCAGAATGCCACTACTCAGGGGGAACCACATTCTTCTCCTCCTGCCTCTGCACATGATCAACCTCTGGTGGTTTCATCACCAGAACACCAAGAAGATAGCAGAATTTCAAGCCCTGCAGAACCCCTACTGAACAACTACCCCACCTGTGATAGGGAATTCATCAGTGTTCTGGCATGGAGAAAGTGGAGAGTGGGACCTCTCACTGAGCTACTGAAGAACATGTCCCACTTCATCTCTGAAGAAGAAGAAGTACTCAGATGGGCTGACACAGAAGATGTGGAGTCATGCCTGAACAAGGATTTTCTTCTTTCTGTCCTACAGAAGAAGAAGGAGAAGCTTCAAGGAAAAGCACCTCTGTTCAGAAACTCACCAGAAGACCATGTGAAGGATCTTCAAGAGAATGAGATGAATGACTTTGATGCTTGGTTAGTTGAGAAGAAGAGGAAGGAGTCAATGATCAAGTTTCGCCACAGTGCACATGGAGAAGGTGAACCCTCTACTGCAAATGATCTACCCCTGGTCATGGAAAGGCTTGTCAAAGAATGGAGAGATTCTCTGTTCACAGAAACTATACTAGAGGTAATTCCCTCAATCATTCCTTCTCCCCCTCCCTCTCCTAAAAGCACTTCTCCCCAACCCCAACAGAAATCCCCCTCACCCTCACAGAAAACCATTTCTGCACAGAAAACCCCTACACACCAGAAACCCTCCACCCCCAAATCTTCATCTCCTTCACCCTGCAAACCGTTCTCTCCTCCAAAGAACAGATCACCATCCCCTCAAGGACAAATTATCCAATACCAACACCAACAGATCATCTCTTCAACAACATCACCCCAACAGAAAACCTCTTCACCCAAAACCAAAAACTCTTCTCCCTGCAAATCCCAACCATCAATCAGATCCAGATCACCATCACCTCCACCCTCTCCTCCACAACAACAGAATGCTCCCTCACATCAACAGGAAAACCCCTCCAACAAGAAATCCAGAACTGCTTCTCCAAAGCCTGCACCACAAGATGCAGCCATTCCTCTTTCCCCTCAACACTCTGTGGCTTCTACCCCCATCAAGAAACCTATCTTCAAGGTTCACTCATCTTCTAGTGATAATGATGGGTTCCTCACCTCCTCCATAGCAGCTGACCTTACTTCCAAAAGGAGGAAGACCCCTCCCCAGAATGAAGAACAACCCAGAAGGTCTCCTATGCCTAAATCAAGAGGTCTAGGTATGCCTGGGTACACAGAATCCAAAGAAGCTAAGCCCCAAATCTCCTTCAATCAGTTTGTCACTGCAGTTGAGGACTTTGGTGGTAAAGTGCTTGATGGAATGGATCAACTGGCTGAGATCAACACTAAGCACCATGAACATATCACCTTTGTTCATAATCATCTTGAGGCTGGACTTCAGCATATCTCAGAGAAGGTTGAAGCACTGACTCAGACACTGGTCACCTTCATGGATTCATCATCTGCAAAACTTAATGCTGTTGCCAGAGAAGTTGATGGTGTCCACTCTGTTCTCTACTCGCAATCTCAGACTCTCAACAAGCAGAATGCAACGCGTGTGTATAAATATGTAACTCTATGTGTAAAAATATGTAACTTTACGTGTAAAAATATGTAACTCGCGTTCAGACAGGTCAAATACAACTCGTGTGTATAAATATGTAACTCGCGTGTATAAATATGTAACTTTACGTGTAAAAATATGTAACTTTACGTGTAAAAATATGTAACTCGTGTTCAGGCAGGCCAAATGCAACTCGTGTGTATAAATATGTATCTTTACGTGTACAAATATGTAACTTTACGTATAAAAATATGTAACTCACATGTATAAATATACAATAAAATAAATTTTATATATACACAATTTTAAGATAAATTGTGATTTACACAATTATTTTTCTGTATTAAATTTAGTTCGATTTTCCTTATGATCCAATACTCATTGGTTCAATAATTTCTTAAAATTACGTAAGCAATATTGGTCTCATTTGAAAGATCATGAAAAATAAAAAATGTTATAAATTTTATAAAATTCGGATCAAAAATAAAAAAGTTTTTACCATTTTTTAAAAACAAAAGGAAAAAAAAAATAAAGAAGTCCGTACTGACCTTATACCGGTTATCATCGTATTTTGGGAATTAAAAAATGACATTCCTTGAATTTTTCGGAATTTCCCAAAAAACAAAGGGAAACCCAAACAACAACTAACAGGCCCTAAAACGCCCGTTTACGCAGTAACCACTGCACCTTTCTTGCTAAGATATTACGGAGTATCATATTATTATAGTCCAGGGTTTCAAATTCCAATCTCATTATTCTCGTCCTGCTGGTTATTCACGACGAAGTTTAAGTTATTTCTGTAGCCAAGGTAGTCCTCTTTCTCCAATTCTTCTTCTTCGTTTTCCAGTGCTTGGTTTGTGTTAATTGCGTAATTTTAGGCCGAATTCTTGAATTTATATCCAAAAAACAGATTTTGTAAACAGAGAGAGGACCGGAATACCTCAAATTAATAAATGTTAATGATTTTAGCTGCGGCATTCTGCTAGCATTGCAACCTTAACAGTTTAACACTTTAACTACACCTATGGGATTATAGATGAAGAACTGCTATTGTGAATTAGAATTTTTCGTTTAGGACTGAAACTGTTCAGAGTACCACATTGAAAGATTTAATAAAAACATATAAGTTTATAATATATTGGACTAGATTAGCTAATCTGACTATCTGGGACTTCTTCTTATTTTATCTATTGTAATATTATCTCGATAATATTTCACTTATTCTAGCTATCAATCTGTTCTCTTGTCTTTTGGATGGTCTTGTCATCATATCTCTGATTCGTGGTTCTCGTTTGCCGTGTGATACCATTGTTTAAAGAATGGAACACTCAAATGATGAAAGTAGAAAAGAGAGTGTTACAGATTTGAAAGATCATTGCAGCATCGTCTTTCCTATACCATCACAAGACAGTGGATTGACAAAGAACCAACAACGTTTAGGAACAAGTTTTGCGTCTCCAACACCAGAGAAAACGACTGAGTCACTGTCCCGTACTGTTAAGCTCAAAAAGGATTTTTCTGAACTTCCCGAGAAGTATGGTGCTCAGCAATTACTCTTTATTTTGTGTGTTGTTTCATGAAATAAGCATGCTGAGATGCAGCAGTGTTTCTTTGAATCTACTCAGTTTCAGGTCCTTGTCTGAGTTTTTTGATCGCATGGTGTGTTCGATGAGATTGCTTAGTCTACGTAAAATGTCACCTACTTTTAAACACATTTCCAGTCAAGTGGAAGTCCTAACAGGAAGGTAGCTTCGTTGCTCACTTTTTCTTATACCCATACAAGAGTAGTAAAACACATTAGGCTTGTAATGATTTTTTTTTTTTTGGGGGGGGGGGGGGGGGGGGGGGAGGAGAAGCTGGCTTACATGTTGAGTTTTATTGACTATTTTACTTAAGAAGGTACATACTGATGCCCGTCAATATTTTCTTAAACAAACCTAATACTACCTCCATCCCGTTCAAAGGTTCCCATTGCAAAATGACACAGTTATTAAGAGTTAAGGAAATAATTAAATAAGGTAATTTGAGTATATTTTGAGAAATAATTTTGATAGGTATATAATATAATGAGGTTAATGGTGGTAACTGTGATGTTATAGATGTAATATTTTTAATATTTGATTATTAAATATTTAAATTGTCATTTAAGATTGTTAATTGTTTCCTAAAATAGAAATAAGAACCTTTATATGGGACGTCCAAAAAAGTAATGTGAGAACCTTTGTATGGGATAGAGGGAGTATCTTTTTTTGGTCGCTTGTTAATTATTATAGTGCTAATACAGTAAAACAAGTGCTGATACATACATCTTAGTAATTTATTTTTCTTTTAATACCAGAAAGTTTCTCTATGGGCACCTTGCAAAAATAATGTACATAGTTCCTGAAGTGGTTCATATTGATAAATCACTTGTGCATGACGGGAAGACATGTTGCATGAAGCCTGATATTAAAGTTACATTGCATCTTGATGCTTTGGAAGACCACCATGAACAGTCAACATTTATCCATGTCAGCAATGTTTTCCGAGCCAAGCTCATTGACTTATTTGCTAAACACCCGGAGGTAATTTTTCACATTATACCCTTTGCCTTTGAGAAGGGGAGCCTTGGCGCACCGGTTAAGGTGTTGCTGTGTGACTGAGAGGTCCAAGGTTCAAGTCTCGGCAGCGACCACTTGTCAAAATTTGACAAGGGAAGGCTTGCCCCTCATACACCCTTGTGGTGGGACCCTTCCCTGGACCCTTGCCTTGCGGGATGCCTTCGTGCTCCGGGCTGCCCTTTTTTATTATACCTTTTCCCTTTGTCAATGTCTTCCATAATGTGCTTTCTGCACCAAAAAGTTTTCCTACCAGGACCGGCTTTTTACGGAAGATGTCTATTTTTTACTTTATTCCTTTTATAGCTTAAAAGAGAGTGGCGCTCAGCAACCATTTTTTAGCTTTCATCTATTATCGTTCTTTTATAGCTGAAGCAGCCCTTATTTATACCTTATTTTGCTTTCATCTCTAATCAGGGCACTGACATTCCGGAAGCTATACTTCCGGACCCATTTAATGGAAGCACTCTCACTGTGCAACCTGATTCATTGCTAGTCACTACTATGTCATCGCCCCCGTTGGAAGAAATTGAACTATTGGAGTCATCATCCCATCTTGCACCATCTTTTAGTTCACACTTCTCTCTCAAGACTGTTGTTCCGGAAGAAAAGAAATCCAAACTTTTAACCACTTCTATTTCTTCATTTATTGATGATAATGCTGAGACGACTCTTAAAACTGAAAGTGAAATTTTAGCTTCTCTCAAAAGCTCCACAGTCAAGGACTCTGTCCAACAGCTTTCTGCTGGTAGCTCCAAAGTGTGTGAAGCTAGCACTCCGGTGAAGCTTTCCTCAGAGAGTGCAAGTGATAATTTATGTGTTGAAACACCCGCACAGTCTGCTCCAAGGAGATCAGCATCTGCTACTGAGGATAAGATCAAGAAAGTGATTATCCAAAGTGGTTTTGCGTCTTCCACTTTTACTGTAAAAAGATCACTTATGGATGATTTGGAGTGGTCTGAAACTGCTAAATCTTTCTTCCCTGAAAAAGAAGAAATCAAGGGTCGTACATTTCCCTGTGGCAATGTCACAGCAAGTGAAGAAGCATATCCATCCCGGGAGGTAACATTTATATATAATAAATTAGTAATTGTTTCCTTATATAATTTTTATGGAGAGCATTGGCTGCTATTGTGGATTGAGCCAGAGATTACGTAGCTTTCACTACTTCCCTATGAAAAAAACTGTCCTTTTACTCTTCACACATCGCGCATTCATGAGTTAAATATCAAATGTGTAAAATATCATTTACTTGGAACAGTGATTAATACATTTCATGAGTTTATTATTTAGTATTTCTGTTTATGCTTGTATGCATTTATTTTAATATGTATATATATGTTTTATACGCATTTATATTGTACTTGTGTATTATATATTTATATGATATAATTAACGTTAATATATAATAATTCCATGCTTCACCTACTCCCTCTGTCCCATTGTGTTTGGGGCAAAATAAAAGTGTTGGTTGACTAAGGAAAAGGGGATCATGCAGTTTACGTTGAATTTGTACAGCATGTATGATGGACTTTTCCCTAGTCACATAAATGTTGATATATATGGAGTATGGTCTGAGGCAAGCTTTGTGAGATGGAGGGAGTATATTATATCTACAGCTCTACACACTCCTCTACTTTCTTGGCATGCTGACAATTTGTTGTTTCTTTCAGCTTGAGGAAAGTAATTTGCTTTCTGGCAAGGATGTGGAATGCTTACCTCTGCCACAGCAAAGATATATTGATTTGCCCAAACTTGTGCGCTTAATTCACAACATTTTTAAGTCGGTTGGCCGTTGTTCAATGACTAAAGAAGAACTCTTTCACAAGATCATAATGGTTGACTGTGATATAGATGAAAGCAGTATGTCAAATAAGCTATTGATTCTTTTTCATAATTATTATTGTTATTATTATTATTATTGTTATTGTTGTTGTTGTGGTCATTATTATTATTATTATTTTTATTGATATTATTTTCAAAAGTTTTAGTGGTTATTATCATCTGTGATGTACTTACATCCTATTAAAATCCGTAAAATTGTTATTAATTTTAGGTGACATTGAAAGACAGATAGCTCTTCTTGAGAAACTTGTTCCAGATTGGATTTGCAAGAAGGATGAGCCCAGTGGAGGCCTTTTGTACAGGTTAAGATGTTTATCCTGGTCCCAATGCTGACATGTTGACTTTGGGTGTGTGTGTGTGGGTATTGTACATTGAGTTCACACTTTTATATAAGTCCATGGAATTTTAAAAAACCAAGGTGCATTCAAGATTTCAAGCTTTTACCAATTCATAAAAACTTAGTTGGATTCAATTGGGCTTTTAGAAATCATTAATGCATGTAGCAATGTGCCAATGAGCTCAATCAAACCCTTCATTCAAACAGACCCTAAGAGTTTGATTCAAGCCGTTGTGGACCCCATGATGTCTGCACTATCCAACACATATTGGTGGTATTTGCTGAATGTGTGTGTCAATTTCATGCAGTGTCAAGAGTGTCTCGGACTTGGATTCTGTTTGTGGAAGGCTGAGCAGCTCATGACAACACTTCGTCTCAAGGTTGTCACTAACAAAACAACGCACACATGCTGCATGTGCTAAAAATTAAATGCATTGTTTAATTGAACTCTTCCCTATATATATATATATATATATATATATATATATATATATATATATATAGGGAAAGTTCAATTAAAAAGAGGTGCTCTTGTGTAAAGTGCGAATGATTGCACTTTTCCCACACGGTGTTGCACTTTTGCATGCTTCTTTTGCACTTTTTCGCGGTGTCAAAAAACTTCGGTTTATTTACAAAATTGTCACCGCGTTTTTGATCAATTTTAGTGCATTTTGGGCTCATTTTGAGACATTAGATGTGGAAATGAATGCACAAGGTTCATTCTCACTTTGCATGGGAAGATCTCTTTGTATTTGAACTATCCCCTATATATATATATATATATATATATATATATATATATATATATATATATATATATATATATATATATATAAATTTGTGGTCAGGACAAATGACCGTTAGATCACGTCAAAGATTCAAACCTTTTCTCTTTAGTATGAAGTACATATTTCCACAATTATATACAGAGTATCATTTTACCAAAGATAGTTATGATCGTTTGTGAAGTTGAATCGTTGCGATAATCTTAACGGTTGAAATGATAAAGGGACTTCTCAATGCTCAGTTAAATCAGAATCCTTGAAATTAGAAGTCTACACAGGCTAGTTCTGGTTTGGGCCAGCTGCTTCCTGTTCACGGATTGTAACCTGTAATTAGGGATGGATTCGGGCCGGGCCGCCGGTTCAAGAAAAGTTGGCCCGAGACCGGCCCGCGGGTTGGACGGGTCCGGTTCGGGCCGGGCCACCCGCCCGGGTCACGGGTCGGGTCCGGTTCGGGCCGGGCCGGTTAATTTTTTTTTTATAATTTATATTTTATAGTTTATAGTTTTATACGAGTAATAAAAACAAACTTCATTTGCATTTATTTGAAATGAAATAGGAACTACATTTGAAAATTAAAACAAACTTTAAGAGAAACATTTTGAAAATTGTAATCAATCGGAACTTCCTGCACCTCCCGATCCTTTGGCTTTGTCACATGACTTCATATGCTTGATTGCCATCCCGAATCCGCCTGAAGCTCCCATGATACATTTTTTTTCTCACCATTTGCAAATTGCGTACCACATCCCGGTCTTCGGGTCCTTCTGCTTATCAAAATTATACCGTATAGTGGCATTTTGATTTTCCATCTTTACTTCTTGAAGAAGAGAATATGAGAGTAGATATATAATATATTGGAGAATAAGAGAATTAGAGAGTAGAGAGTTAAGAATAGGATTTAGGAAGAATTGGAGAAGAGATATGAAAAAATGTTTAAGATTAGGAGTATTTATAGGTTTTTTTACCCCCCACCCCCCCACCACCCCCCCACCACCCAACCCCCCCGGACCCCCGCTTTACCCCACCCAACGGCTATATAGCCGTTTGGGTTGTCCCCAGCCCCACCCCCAACGGCTAGTAGGAGCCCAAACCATTTTTTTTTTACAAATTGAATCGGACCCGGGCCCGGGCCCGACCTGGCCGGGCCGGGTCACAATAATGCTGAACCGAGCCCGCCCCGCCCCTTCCCACCGGTTCGGGCCCATACCCGGTCCCGGACCGCCCGACCGGGCCGGTCCCGGGCCCGCACAGTACCGGGCCGGGCCGGGTCACGGGCCGGGTGGCCCGAACCGAATCCATCCCTACCTGTAATATTGGTCTGAACTTTGATCGACTCCGGTCCTGGTCTGGGTCCCGGTCCGGTCTTGGTCGGTGCAAGGGGAAGCCCGAGACTGACTTGGTTGAATCTGGGTCTGGGCCCTTTCCGGATACTCGAACGGTCCTGCCTCGGTTTTGGTCCAGGGCCGGACCCGGTCTGGTTATATTTTATTTTTCGTTTTCAAGGTAAAAAAATTGGTCTGGCCTGGATTGGAATTGGACCCGGAACCGCCTGGTCCGATCCCCAAAATTCAAATCTGGGCCTGGCGGTTACCCGATTGGGTACTCGGTCTTGAACTTGGATCAGAAAAACGGACCCGGTCCGGTCCCAAATAATTCTAGACCTAGTTTTGGATTGGGCTAGACTGCTGGACCGGGTCTACCCCTAGGTAGAATTGACGGTTCCGGATTTGGATCATGTTCAGTTTCTGCTTAATATGTAGTTTGCTTTCTGAAAACTAGAATCTGGAATGACTTGTCACTTATTGTTTTGGAGGAAATGGAATTAGACTCGAAATAATCTTGTTTACACAAATGCTATTGCCACCCCAATTTGTACCCCATTTTGTACTCCCTCCCTATATTTGTGGTTCACAAAAGCACTTCATTAAAATGGAGCAATTCATTTAATGTGTTGGGCTTTTGTGAATCACAAATATAGGAAAGGGGTACAAATGATGTACCAAATGGGGTACCTCTAGGCTCTAGCAAAGCTCTCTTGTTTATTATGGCACTGCCGTGCTGGTGGCCAGATTGGGTCAAACGGTTCGAATTGTCATGTGAGAGTGTGAGACCCGGCCAGTTGGCCCAGTTCTAATAGGGATTGAATATGTGTAATTTTGCATGTTGTAGTGTGAGAGAGGTTTTGTGAAAATCCTTCCAATAATTACAAATAAAACTTTAAAATCTTCATTTTCTAATAATCAATGGCTAATATTGACAGGTTGCACTTTTGTAATTATTTGAGAATAATTGTAAGAAAACCCCTTTTCAATTTAGGATAATTAAAAAATACACCTTATGATTATTAACTAATAATAATTGAAAAAAATGAAACACTTAGATCAAAAGTAGGTTCAAGTAGTTCTGAGAAGTTGAACCCTCCCCTATATACAACAAACAATTCAGCCGTTATGATGACTATAATCAGTTCTTAGGCTAGGCGGTGTGCAAGGCATTATACCTTATATTTTACAGTGATACTGATACAGTGATACTATGCTTATGTCAATAACATAGGCCATAGCCAAATACCTAATATTTATGAATGATACGATTTATTGCTTCCTTCACTTCCAGAATACTTGCTTTCCTGCCTTTTGAATTCTCTTTTACCTGAACAGAATTAATAATTATCAATATTCCAATTGATTCAAGCAAAATATTCTGTTAACATATGTTTTTTTGTGGCAAATATTTTCCTGGAAAAATAAGATCTATGTACTTCAACATCATATGTCATTTTTTCACAAATGTCTAAAGAGTTTTAGGAAAATATTTTGATGTCAAATAGAGTGAAGTCTTTTAATACAAAATTTGTTTTTGAGTTTCAGTAAAATGTTTCCATGTAACCAAATAGAACCTAAATTGAATAGTAATTACCACGTATCTGTTTATTTGTACATTGTACCTTAGCCCTCAATTCACCAAAAAAGATTTTATTATTAAGAGAAGATTGGACTGTTGTGATCTCAAGGCCAAACTCTCCAAGCATTTGCATCACATCCAATAGTAAACCCTCCCGGTAGGTGCACCTGAGCTCCACCAACGCATCACTCTCTATAATCGAAACCTCTACTTGAACAACCGTCACCACCGTCTCCTCCTCATCATCACCATTCCCTCCCAACTTGGAACACATAATAGTCTTGCTGACCCTAGTTTTCCGGGTGTATGGGGTTAACAGTTGGTTAACCCCCAATCGGACCCCGAGGGTTGTTGACTCCAACTCTTGCACTCTCTCCCGTAACTGCTTGACATATTCGATGGTGTCTCCGAGGATTGATGCTTTGTCCATTTTCGTGACGAAAGGCACGAGAGATCGAAGGATGATGAAGCGCTCATTGAGCTTCTCCCTGCGACGTCGTTCTGCGAGAACGTGGTTTCCATTCGGCTCTTCTTGGTCCGCTGTGGGTTTCCAGACCTTGGATGGCGAGGTAGTTGCCATGAAGTTCTTCACATGGAGAAAAGGGACAGTGAGAAGGGTGTATTTGAGGATCCACTGGGATGAGCTAGCTTTTGTGTTTGGGTGACCAGAATGGGTGTACCACTTTGAGAAGGCGGAACTGGCAGAAAGGACAATATAGTCATGAGTTGTGGTAGTTGGCTGCTCGGACCATTTGTGCCCAAGAATGGTTGATATTGTTTCCAAGTAGATCGTGTCCTCTTGCGGGAAGTCATCAATCTGAGGGGCTCCTGTGCAAATACATTGGAGCATTGGTGGGGAGTTATTCTATACAAAATCATCAAAATTTTGTTCAAATTTACTAATTCCTAACTTTGCATTCGGTAGACAAGTAAAATAGATGTAGGAGTAATAAGATAAAATAAAGTTTAACTTCGCACTTTCAAGATGGGTTTTCTATATTGCAAGCTATAAGAGGAAATAAGTGATATATAAAGGCTAACGACACTTTATGAACGAGACACCGAAGTAGTCTTTTAGCTCAAATAATCTTCTCAAGAACAAATATTTTTATGTCCACTTTCTAGAATCATAGAGTAACAAAACAAACACAATGTTGCTTTGTTGAAAGTTAAACTGATGAATATTTGGACATAGAGAAATAGAAACCCATCCAACTGAAAACATCTTAATACATGAGTATAAGGTAAACGTGCATGTACCTTGAAGAGGTAAGAAACAAGTGCGTTTAATGCGAGGGTAAACATGTGAATCCAAATCAGTGGATGCATCATCGGGTGTTCCAAGCCTAATACTTTCAGACATGTCAAGTTGTACCATCTGCTCACTAGCCATGTTTGTTTCACCCCTAATTACAATTGCTGCCGCTGGAGTGATTTGATTTACAACTACACCATTAGTGGTTACCGTGTTGTTGCTGTTATTGTTACTGTTGTTGGTTTTAATGTTGTCCACTTCTACATCCACCATGTATTGATCGGGTTGGTTTGTAGGCCCATCAATATCTCCATTTGACTCTGAATATGCTGCTTCATCATCTTCTTCATCTTCTCCCAATTCATCATCATTGTCTTCTTCGTCAGCATCATTGTCTTCATCTTCATTACCTTCTTCTTGTACGTGAGCTTGATGGTGGTGGTAAGGTGGTATAGCGGGAGAGAAGAATTGAGACGGCTCCGATGAGGAGTGCTCAGATAAAGCTGGCTTTGAATGATGATTGCGCTCCATAAAGTGGTTCTTGATATGTTGGATGAATGCATAGTTTTCTTTAACCTAAATTTAAATGATTAAGAAAAGTTGCATTGTCTTATTAGGTTGTTGCAACAAATAAGAGTACTCTATTTCAACTCAAAGTCTCTAAACACTCGAATGCCCACTTGAGTTCTATCAATACCTTTATAAATATATTTATGGTACCAGATGGAGTTCTAACCAATCCTTTTTTTTCTTCATTCGGGACACCATGAAATATCACATATGAAGTTGAATGAGAGGAATCGTGGGGAAATGAGGTTATTATCACATTAAGTTTAACAAGTTATCACATTAAGGCTATGTTTGCATTTGCCTATTAAAATCACTTTTCAGCTTTTAGTTAAAAAAAGCTAATAAAAGTGTATGTAAAGACCAAATTCTACATAATTTTAAGTGCTTTTTGGTCAAAAGCGGAAGCAGCAAGTTAGGTGCTTTTAAATGCTTTTTGATTAGTCCGTATTTTGTAAATAGCTCATTTTTTGAGGATAATTTTATGGGAAAGTTCTCGAAATAGGACTAAAATAGTTTGAAAATTCCAAAATAGGACTGCTATGTTTTTTATTCCTAAAATATGACTAATTACTGTCATGTTTTGGCAGTAACAGACTTTAAACATGACAGCATTTTCTAAACATGGCAGTAATTAGTCCTATTTTGAGAATAAAAACATGACAATCCTATTTTGGAATTTTCAATCTGTTTTAGTTATATTTCGGGTAATATTCTCTAATTTTATCCCTATTCTTTTTATCTATAGACTGATTTGTCCTTCTCTTTGTCCCTACGTTCTCCATCGCTCAAGTGAAAGTGCGAAACATCTGACCAGGCCTAAAGAGATTCATTAATGGAAGCTGGCCATTTGTGTTACGAAATAGAGCAATTATTTGGAATATAATTTAGCATAGGGGTGTATGGATCTTGTTGGGATATTGATCCAGTGGCCCAATACCCGGATCAAGAAGGCCCAAGATACCCGGCCCAAGCAACGGGCCCATCACTCTATGATGAGTAGATCCAGTGAAGAATTCAAACCGAACGAGATTCGGGCTATATATCATACTTGGGCCAATTTGACAGCGTCTTCAGCATAGTCCAACATCCCGTTCAAGCAACGGACAACCGGCAAGTGGCCAGGTGCAATTAATGCCAGATTGTGACATCAGCAAGTGGAAACATGGGTGACCAAGTCGGTGGAACAACAGCCAATCAGCATAGGGCAGCCCATGCTCTCCATTAGTATAAATAGAAGGTTTAAAATCATTGTAAGAGTTAGCATTTCAATACTCAGGCTCTAGAATAGCATTATTGCTCTTATTTCTTGTATTAAAGCATTTTTCCGACCTACCGATCGGGAATTTCCTTGTAATCAGACTGGTTAATTAATACAAGTGAGCTTTCGAGTATTAGTGAGTTCATATTTTATATTTTGGTTATACACTTTGATTCTGTACCATTCCTGATATATCCAAAGTTCGTGTTGGGATTTCGGATCTACGGGATTTACCCTCAACATTGGCGCCGTCTGTGGGAAACTGTTCAAAACGTTTCACATTCAAATCATCCTAAAAACCACTATTTTCGAAAATGGTCAGAATCAGTTCCTATCACACAAACGACGGTTCATGCCGTCACAGAAGGAGTCACACCCCGGGGAATCAAACCCCTCAGGGACAGTCCAACCGAGGATCGTATCCTCGTTTTGATGGGGATTTTGTGATTCCTGAATCTCTAAGAAGAAATCCTCAGGCCATGCGAGATATGGCCCAGGTCATGCAGCATATGGCAAACGAGGAGGAAGGAGGGTCCAACTTTACAGGGGAGACTCCACGCACGGAAACAACCACATCGTCATCCCGTTCGCATGCCCATCGGGATAATCGCCGTAGCGCCCCACCAACAGCGCATCATAGTCCCAGTGACCGAACCTCGATCGGATCACAAGCCAGGGAACCAACTCCTATTGGTCATCATTTCCAGTATGCCGAACGGGAAAATACCAGGGCCACTCAACGGCATTGGGACCGGGACTATACAGACATGAGGGCTCCACCACCGCCCCCTTTGACGGCCTAGGAGGAAGAAATGGCTGAGATGAGGAGGCAGATGAACGAGATGCGAGATCAGATGAACAGGGCGCCTGTACAACCTGCCCCAGTTCAGCTGGGAATTACTTCCCCTTTCACCAGGGAACTCATGTATGCGGACATCCAAGGAGGTGCCAAACCACCGACCGGTCAAATCTATGACGGGGTGGGAGATCCCCATGTGCATTTGAGGAGTTACCAAGGGGGACTCATGCTACTAGGAGCACCCGAGGCTGCTATTTGCCGGCTGTTTTTTAGTACACTCAGAGGACCCGCCAGGGAGTGGTTCGGGACACTCCAACCCGGGTCAATCAACAGTTTCGCCGAATTATCGACGTTATTCTTGGCCCAATTCGCTTCCAGTGCCAATCCGAAACGGCACTTCAGCTACCGGACCAGCGTGAAGCAAAACGCCAAAGAGACCCTCAATCAATTCTTAAAAGGATGGAGGGATGAAACTTTGACAATGGGAAACATGACGGATGACACTGCCATTACCCTATTCACGAGTGCTCTCCGAACGGGAGAGTTATACAAGGATTTGAAGAAAAATCTGGGTACAGCATATGCTGAGATATTAGATAGAGCTCGCAAGCATGCTGCCCTAGAAGAGGAGATAATGATCAGGGATAAGGTCGCTGCGCCTGCTGCCCCGATCAGAATGGCCGATCGGCTGGGTCCTAGCCCAGTGGCCGCTAGACCTCCTAAGCAAGGGAGATTTACCCCCTGGTCCTGTCAGTAGCGACCATTTATCAGCACGAGAGGGACAATATTCCCCTCCCGACTGATTCTTCACAATTTATGGGAGCAGACGACTTTGCTTTTTGTAAATATCACAACAGGAAGGGTCATGCCACCAACGCCTGTAGGGCCCTACAAACGACCATTGAGGATTTGATCCGACGGGGTCATCTGGGAAAATATGTGAATAAGGATCCAAATGCTGTGGGCACGTTGAAACCGATCAGGAAACCTAATAGCTGGCGACGGGATGCCCAACGTGATGCCCAGCCTCAAAATGACGTATATATTCCCCCCAGGGATGAACCAGAGGGCTCGGGAGGCCCTGGAAAGAAACCTTGAATGGAGGTCAAGGTTATATTTGGGGGCGGGGAGACAGGGGATTCGAACGCGGAACGGAAAAGGTTCGAGCAAAGTCTCTATGTGGGATCCATCTCCACTCCCCCCAGAAGAAAGGAAGGACGGACCCGATCACGTTCGGGCCAGCTGATTTACCCAACTCTCCAAGCCCGCACAGGGATGAACTGGTGGTGAGCATGTGAATTGACAATGCTTTGATCCGCCGAGTACTGATCGATACCGGGAGCAGTGTGAATGTATTGTATCTACAATCATTCGAGAAAATGGGTCTACAAAGAAGTCAACTGACCCACCTAAGGACCCCACTGGCAAGTTTCACCGGTAATTGCATTGAGGCGAGGGGACCATCCAATTGATGGTTGAAATTGGGGACGAAACGCACAAAGCATCACTCCGAATGACGTTCGTGGTGGTGGATATAAAATGTGCCCACAATGCCATATTGGGCCGACCGGGATTGGAAGATCTGGAGGCAATAGCCTCTGTCCGCCACTCATGCATCAAATTCCCTACTGACACCGGGGTTGGGGTGGCCAGAACTGATATGATGACAGCCCGAACATGTTACCGAGAGGCCCTAAAACAGATGAACACTCGTGGAATGCGGGTTAACACAATTGAGGTGGAGACCCACCGAACGGAGTTCGAGGCACACCCAGAACCCGCCACTCTCCTTGAGCAAATCAACCTGGATTTCCCCCGAACCGTAAGGTAGCTATCGGGGTAGATCTGGAGGCTGACATCCGGGATGGCGTGACTGCCGTCCTAAAAATGTTTCAGGTGTTGTTCGCCCGGGGGCCAGAAGATATGCCAGGTATTGACCCGGAGATAATATGTCACAAACTTGCCGTTCCGCCTGATGCAAAACCAGTCCAGCAAAAGAAACGATATCAAGCAACCGAACGGCGGGAATTCACAAAACGGGAGGTGGCCACCTTGCTGAAAATAAAACACATCCGTCCAGTAATCCACGTAGAATGGCTATCGAATGTGGTCCTAGCCCCAAAACAATCTACTTGGAGAATGTGCGTGGATTACTGATGCACACTAATTAGTAGTGCATAATTACATGTTTTTATGTTTGATTTATGTTAATCGTTTGACGTTTTATTTAGTTTGTAAACATTTATGTGATTTCAGTTGTAATTGTATTTTAGTCTTTATTTGTAAGTTGAAAAGTTTAGTTAGGATTTGTGGTGTTGGAAAGGAAGACTTTGAAGTGAAGAAAAAGAAGATTTGGCTGCCCAGGAGCAAATACCCGACCGGGTATAACACTTGACCCGGTCGGGTAAGAAGTGAAAAACGAAAATGCAAAGAAAGTGCATGGCCCGGTCGGGCCCACTACCTCACCCGGTCGGGTGAGAAGTGACTGGGGACAACCCGGTGTGCAAAGATCACCCGAACGTGAAGAATATCCAATTTTTGCACTCACCCGGTCGGGTCCCCTACCTCACCCGGTCGGGTCTGACTTGATCCGGACACTTTAACATGCCGAAGATCACCAGAACGTGGGGAAATATCTGATTTTGACCGGACCCAGTCGGGTGAGTACTTGACCCGGTCGGGTACCCGGCCAAAGGTGTTGAAAACACCTATAAATAGCACACTTTTTCTTCACAAAAGATGATCCCTTCTTCCATTCTCTTTAGCTCAGTTTAGAATAGCATTTCTTTATATTTTTCTAGCTATGTTTAGCCTCCAAATGAGGAGCTAAACTTCCATTCTTGGTGTTGCTCTTGAAGCTTGTTGATTATTAAAGTTGTGAGTTATTTTCTTAAACTTCTTTCCTTGAATATTAATTAATAGTTCTTTCCTTAATACCATCTCTATATTAATGTTGGGGAGTGTTGCTAAGATGACAATTAGTTAACATCTCGACATTAGTTAGAATGGTATTTTCTTCCTCTATATTAATATTGAGGAGTGTTGCTAAGATGACAATTAGTTAACATCTTGATATTAATTATAGTAGGATTCATCTTCATTAATAATATTCTTCCTTGAATATTAATTAATTCCTACTCTTATTTCATATTAATATTTTGAACATTACTTAAAGGATCAACTAGTTTTGTTTCATATATTAATTATTACTAGAGACGATCAACGAACCGATGGTTAATCGTTGATGGTTTCACAAGTAAGTAACTTCGGTTTATTAATGCACGGTCGTGGTTAATAAACTTAAGAGGGATTAATTTTGTTGGTTAAACCGAAACCGCTTGTGTTGAGGTTATCAATCTCAATTGATTTCATCAAGGATTAATTTTGCTATATTGTCATGCCATTCGGATTAAAGAACGTAATGACAACTTTTCAAAGGATGATCGGGATGCTGTTCAAAGAAGTGTTGGGGATCACAATGGAAGCTTATGTTGATGATATCCTGATCAAAAGCAGGAAGAAGGAAAATCATGTTCTGGACATAGAAAAGGTGTTCGGGATAATGCAAAAAGCAAACATGAGACTGAATCCCAAAAAGTGTGCTTTTGCTGTAAGAGGGGGCAAATTTTTGGGATACATGATGAGCGAGAAGGGGATTGAGCCCAATCCTGAAAAAGTAAAGGCAATTGTGGATATGGAGGCTCCTAGAAATCTCAAAGAAGTCCAAAGATTGACCGGTCGGTTAGCAGCCCTGAGCAGATTCCTTTCCAAGCTAGCCAATCGAGCTATTCCATTTTTCCAGATCATGAAGAAAGCCAACCCTTTTGAATGGACGGCCGAATGTCAAACGGCCTTTGAAGATTTCAAGACATATCTGTCTTCCCCCTGGTCTTGACAAAACCCGAACCAGGGGAACATCTATATATGTATCTTGCTGTAGCTGACCTGGCCGTGAGCACGGTACTGTTGAAAGAAGAAGATGGCGTTCAACGGCCAATCTATTTTGTAAGCAAGACTTTGAACGGCCCGGAAACCAGGTACACCTTGCTAGAGAAAACAGTGCTGGCCCTGATAGCTGCCATTAAACGTCTGGCCCCATATTTCCAGACCCACCCGGTAACTGTGTATACTACTCAGCCACTAGCCACCATCTTGACAAATCCGATGGCAAGTGGACGCATTACCAAGTGGAGCCTCCTGATCGGGCAATATGAGGTGGATTTCAAGCCTCGGTCTACTATCAAAGGACATGCCCTGGCAGATTTCATTGCAGAATGTACCGCCCGGCCCTCAGAAACAGACTCAGAGAACAATGGGCTGGATAACTGGTGGGAAATGTATGTGGATGGTGCAGCTAGTGCCAAGGGTTGTGGAGCTGGAGCTGTGATCACATCGCCCGAAGGTTTCAAAGCATATTATTCCATCCATTTTGACTTCAAAGTAACCAACAATGAGGCTGAGTATGAGGCCCTTATTGCTGGTTTGAAATATGCAAAGGCCTTGGGTGCCAATCGGTTAAAAGTCCGGTCGGATAGTCAATTGGTGGTACATCAAGTAAACGACACTGCTGAGGCTAAAGAAGAGAGAATGAAGGCTTACAAAGAGATAGTTGAGGAGCAGATAAGCAAATTTGAACAGGTGGTGCTCGACCAAATATCAAGGATAGAGAATACTGAAGCAGATATCCTATCCAAGTTAGAAAATGCAGCGTTCGACGATCGGGCACAGGAGATCCCGGCTCATATCCAACGTTTTGCCCATCGGGAAACATTGGCAACCCCAGCAATCATGGTGCTCCAGATCGAGGCCATATCTTATGCCGTCCCTAGCTGGGTCATAGATATGACCAACTACCTGAAAGACGGAACCATCCCACAAGATAAAAATCCTGCTTATCAGATAAAATGCATCCAAAGGAGGGCTTCCATGTTCGAATTAGTGGAAGGACAGCTATACAAAAAGACGTTTGGTGGGCCGTATCTGAAATGCCTCCCACCCGATCTAGCGGCCGCCGTAATGGAAGAAATTCATGAAGGTATCTGCTCCAGCCACCAAGGGCCCAAGACACTGGCCAGAAAAATCATCCTGCAAGGGTATTATTGGCCGACTATCCAACAAGACTGCTTTGCACATACTAAAAAATGTAAAGTATGCCAACTATACGCACCGGTCCCCGGACGGCCGGCCACTTTCTACACTCCAATGACGATGGCCCTTCCGTTCGCAAGATGGGGGATTGACCTGTTAGGTCCTCTACCTACGGCCCCCGGAAACAACAAGTATATCATCGTGGGGATAGATTACTTTACCAAATGGGTAGAGGCCGAACCACTGGCTAGCATCACAGATGTCAAATGTCAAAAGTTTGTCTGGAAGAATATAATTTGCCGGTTCGGAATCCCTGAGCAGATTGTAACTGATAATGGAAGGCAGTTTGTGAGCCGGAATTTTGAGAACTACCTGGTCAAATGGGGAATCAAACATTCCAGAGCATCCGTGGCATACCCTCAGGCGAATGGCCAAGTAGAGAATATGAACCGTACTATCATGGATGGTATGAAGAAGAAGCTGGAAGAATATTCCTTATCGTGGCCTGATCAGTTAAATTATATTTTATGGACTTACAAGACCACACCCCGAACGGCCACGGGAGAAACTCCATTTGCCCTTGCTTATGGTTTCCAGGCCAAAGTACCAACGGAGATCCTAGTTCCCACACACCGAACGGTGCATTACAGCCCAGAACAGAATGAGGAAAACCTACGGGGGCCAAATTACATTTCATAGAAGAAAGAAGAGATCTGGCAGCTGCACGAATGGAAGAGTATCACAGAGCCACGAGAAGATACTTTGATAAACAAGTCAAAGTTCGTTCAATCGAAGTAGGGGACCTGGTGCTAAGGAAGCGAGAAAAAAGCAAACCTCTCGAAGGTGGAAAAATGGCACAAAATTGGGAAGGCCCCTACCAAATATGTAAGAAGTATGCTTCAGAAACGTTTGGCCTACAAAATACCGAAGGTCGACCGGCAGGCACTTGGAACGTGGAACATCTAAGGAAATTTTATCAGTAAAAACGGCTGTTGCCACCTCTAAAAAAATGTATAGAGAGGGAGACATAACTTCCACTAAAACTCAGCCCATGGTTAACACGATCATTCCGGATGACCGAATGAGGAACGGGTTAACAACATGGAAGGAAAATCATTCTCAGCTAAGGAAGTTTTTGACCCTAGATTTATGAACGAATAAAGGGATCAAAACGGCTTGAAGAATTGATGCTCAGAAAATCTCAGCCCATGGTTAACACGGTCATTCCGGATGACCGAATGACGAACGGGTTAACAACATGGAAGGAAAGTCATTCTCAGCCAACGGCTTGGAGTTTGACACTCAGATAGTCTCACCTCAGCGGTTAATATGGGAATCGTTCTGGACAACCGAATGAGGAACATATTAGCAGTTTGGAGGGAGCCATTATTTCAGCTAGAGTTTTGACCCTGTAATTACGCATTGTTAAAGGGATCAAAATGGCCTGGAGTTTGAGGACAGTGATTCTCACCTCAGCTTGTTAACACGCAAAATCATTCCGGATGACCGAATGAGGAACGGGTTAAGAGTTTGGAGGGAGCTGAGTCGTCAACTTAGCCAAAGTCGACCCTGTAATTACGTACGGGCAAAGGGATCAAAACGGCTTGGAGATGGTGTCAAGACTGTAAGATATGGATTGACCGAGCGACGTTCGGATAAGGTACGGATTGTCGCCCGGGGAATCGGAACTATGGTTTTGAAAAATCTCGCCTCAGTCATTAACTTGATTCGGAAGCGAGTCGCCCTTTTAGCTATAAATAAGGAATGACCCGATCCGGTGACCTTGCTTACAGTTCGAAAAGGGTTACCTCAGACCCCTAATATGGATGATACGAGCCAGAGAGAATAGTTCGGAATGCATCGGAATTATGGGTTTGGAAGGGAGATAGTCTCACCTCAGCTTGTTAACACATGAGATCATTCCGGATGACCGAATGACGAACGGGTTAACAGTTTGGAGGGAGCCCCTGTCCCAGCTGAGAGTTTGACCCTATGGTCACGATCAAAACAGCTTGGAGGAATTCACCTCAGCTAAGAGTTTTGACCCCGTGGATCACAAACGGAAAAGGGATCAAAACGGGCTCGGGAAAGGTGTCAGAACAATTTGGAAGGGAGATAGTCTCACTTCAGCTTGTTAACACATGAGATCATTCCGGATGACCGAATGACGAACGAGTTAACAGTTTGGAGGGAGCCCCTGTCCCAGCTGAGAGTTTGACCCTGTGGTCACGATCAAAACGGCTTGGAGGAATTCACCTCAGCTAAGAGTTTTGACCCCGTGGATCACGAACGGAAAAGGGATCAAAACGGGCTCGGGAAAGGTGTCAGAACAATTTTGAAGAGATAGTCTCACCTCAGCTTGTTAACACGTGGGATCAAATGACGAACGAGTTAACAGTTTGGAGGGAGCCCCTGTCCCAGCTGAGAGTTTGACCCTGTGGTCACGATCAAAACGGCTTGGAGGAATCCACCTCATCTAAGAGTTTTGACCCTGTGGATCACGAACGGAAAAGGGATCAAAACGGGCTCGGGAAAGGTGTCAGACATACAGATACATGAGCCGAATGATGTTCGGCAACATAGAAAGGATTGTGAACAAGAAAAATCAAAGAAAAAATAGAAGAAAGACATCAACAGTTAAAGAGAAAAGCCCAGTTTATTCTTCGGCATTACTAGCCGGAATATACAAGAAGAACAAAGGACAAGAAAGCAAAAATTACAAGGCTATGCGCCAGAAGGATTGCCGTTCGGGGAAGGTGGAGGTTGAGAGCTCCCTGCATGCACTGCATCATCAGGCGCTGCTTTTGACCTTTTCTCCATAATGCGGTCGTACGTGTTCCAGAACAGATCGTCAAAACCTAAATCATCTGGGTCGAACGGCTTGGGGAAATGTTCTAGGATCAAATCAAGGTTCCTATCCAAAAGCAGGTCCTGACTTTGCGTCACAGTCTTCTCGGTCAGGACATCCAAGAAAGATTTCCCTTCCGGCGTGCTGTCCAGGAGATCAATCCCTGCCTTGATGGGATCCTCGCTTTCACGTAAGAATTGGCCAAGATGAGGTCCCAGGAACTACCGGGCCGTGTTCTCCAGAGCGACGTTCAGCCCTTTGCCTCGTTGAAAATCAACTATTGATTGGTGTGCAATCTGGGAAGTGTTGACCGTATAAGGTTCGGGCAGATGGTCACCAACGGCTTTATCAAATTTGATCCCGGCGGATTCAGCAGCCCGCACCTTGGCCCAGAGTTCTTTAATCTCCTGGTCGCGACGTCGGGATTTTTCTTGCATCTCAGCCAGAGCAGCTTTTGCCTTCTCACCTTCCTTTTCCTGCTCTTGAAGATCAGTCGTTAATTTCCGAGCGGCAGAAAGAAGGATCTGGTTGTCATCCCGATCGCTGGCCAGGGCCTTCATTTCCTTTTCGGCCGCAAGAAAGGCCTTATGATAGTATACACCGGCCTGAAAACAAGATTGCAAAGGAAGTCAGATAAGATAAACCAATAAAGAATAGGAAGGTATGGATCAGAATGAGGTGTACCTTGAGTGCTTCTTGATGACCTGCTTCAAAAAGATCCGACCAGTGGGTCAAGTTAGTGAAGCTGGGGGGAACCTTAATCGCGGTATGACACCACATGGAGGATGGCATCAGCCCGAACAGATACCTCCCTTCTGATCTGGGCCCCATGTTCGAAAACTCGACAAACATCCGATCATCGATCGGAGCGTCAGAAAGAGCTGGAGTTGTTGTTTTGACAGGCATAGATTTTTTGGGTTCAGCCTCCGACCCGGTCAAATCAACCACATGGTCGACCGAGATCAATTGGTTACCGTCATTCCCCTTGCGCTTCTTTCGGGTTTGCTCCGCAGAGGCATGATCAACAATCATTTTCTCCTTGCCTTTTCCAGAAGAAGCCGTTAGAGTAGCGGCAGATATAGAACGCCGGACGGGTATGGGGGATATCACACCTACAAAAAAGGAGAGTAAGAGATAAGAAACTAAAATTGGAAGAAGGAATGACGATCGGGTCAAAGCCTTGTTAAACTTACCAATCTCGGCAGATAACATGTTAGAAGTAGTGATAAAACCCCGAAGACTTTGGGTTCCTCCATGCGCAAAGATTCAGCTTGGGAGCGTAGAACGACATCTACCCTGAGCTGAGAATCCCGAACGGGATAGGCGTTCCACCTATCTGGAATTGGCAGAGAATCACCTACCCGAACAAACAGAAAACGCTCCTCCCTGTCAGCCGGCGGGGTGGGATTTTCTGTGAACAACTGACGATCAGAACGAGCTACCAGCTTCAGGTACCCGGTCGTCCAATAAGGCTGATAGCAGTAGTGATGGAGGAATAAGTCGACACTTGGAGCGATCCTCAACTCGTGGCATCGAATTATGAAGCCTGTAAGAATGCGGTAGGTACTGGGCACGAACTGGGCAGGTAGTACAGAAACCCGGCGTAAGAACTCCACGATGAACGAATGAAGAGGGAAGCGAAGCCCAGCAATCAGAGCGTCAAGGTGCACTAGCACGTTCCCCGGTCGATGCCTCATTGGGTGCCGAATGAATCCAGCATAATATTCTCTTGGTGGGGGCAATAATTGGCTAAGTTGCCGTTCGATATCTTCTGGGAGGCGTTGTTTTTGTTTGCGGATACGAGTAAAATGTAGGGGAATGCGGGGTGGCCGCTCGGGCATTCCCTTGTTATAGATCTGGACATCGTCCCCTGATAGGCATCCATCATCACGTGGCTGTTTGGTGTTTTTTCCTGCGAGAGGATTGCCGGAGTTAGGTGTTTGGGAAGAAGAGCCTTCGGCCTTGTTACCAGCAGATATTTTTCCTATGCGAATCAACGACATTTCTTCAGATTCTGAGCTAGAAGGGTAATACATAAAATCACTTGAGGAATTCTGGGAATTCTAGAGAGAGAAAGCTTGAAAATACGCAAGAGAATTCTGAACTTAGAAGGAAAACGAGGAAACAGCAAGAGAAATGAGGGGAAAGCACCTCTCTATAAATAGGGAAAGTGCCGCACAAAACCCTAATCCATGAGCAACACGTGGCATTAAGTGGTTATGATTAATCAGGGGTATTTATGGTTCATCTTTGGGCACGTACCCCGAACGGGCTTACAGAGGATTAGCAAAGATCACAGGGACTTGCTGGTTAGAAAAACTGCTAAGTCCTAAAAATTGATCTGAAGCCCGAACGGCTACCAACATATGAAGGAAGCCAAGTGCGGGTAGATTATCAGAGACATCTGAAGCCCGAACGGCTACCAACATATGAAGGGAGCCAAGTGCGGGCAGATTATCAGAGACATCTAAAGCCCGAACGGCTACCAACATATGAAGGGAGCCAAGTGCAGGCAGATTATCAGAGACCTGAAGCCAGGAAAAACTACCAAGTACTAAAAAATGAACAGAAGCCTGAGCGGCAAACATATGATGTTAGGAGTATTGAGTAAAAAACAGTCAGAAAACCGTTAAGTACTACAAAACGGACCGAATCCCGAATGGCGAGTAAATCATTCAGTAAAGGCAAGAAAGACAGTATATAGAGCTTTATGCAAAAAAGAGATATATATTCATCGGCTCTACTGGCCGGGAAATACAGATAAGGTTTTGCAAGGAAAGAGGAAAAAGGGGAAAGGGATTACAATTGCTAAAATTACTAGATTCTACTCTACTGCTCTGCCCTATTGTCTTCTTCGTCACCCTCCTCCTCATCCGAATCAGTGAGGGGATCAGGCTCCTTCCCCGCTTCACGATCAGCAGCCCGTTGTAAGTCCCGTTGATACTTCTCATATTGAGCTTCAACTATGGGCGCTTGGGGAAGATCAGCCAGCTCGACCGGCCTCCCTAGTAATTCTTGAAATTTGGTGACGAAGGGAGACATGATGTGCTGACAGCCCATGACGTACAAGGATCGGGCCAGGGAATCAATGAACTTTTTCCCCCTTGGGTCCTGGTCGAGCAATTTGACCCCCTCGCTCCGACGGGCGTCACCCGTGGAGAAACGGTCAAGGTAATCACCAAAGGTGACTGGGAGTTGCTACTGTGCGTAATCTTTTTTCAAGATGGCGAACTCCTCAGACCCTTTGAATGACTCCCGAACGGCAGACAAGTCAACCTGTATTTCAGCAGGGCCGTCCGGGATACGAGGGGCATGCTCTTCAAATTTAACCAAGGAAGCTTCGGCAGCATGAACCTTGGATTGAGAGACCCCGAGCTGAACCCGGAGCTTGCCAAGATCTGATTCAAGACGTTTTTTCTCCTCTGCATAGGCCTTCCGCTCGGCCTCCAGAGCAGCAAAAGCAGCTGCTGCATTCTGCTCCGCGGAAGTCTGAGCAACGATCAGCTCCCGCTCCTTAGCCAGCCGAGCTTCCTTCAGCTGCAGACTGTAAAGCCCAACCTGCAGAATGACGTTCGGGAAATGGGATGGTGAAAGAAAATTTTAAACTAAGAGAGATTTAAACTATGGAATGGCAAGATACCTTCAGAGCTGCCAAGGCCAGACATTCCTCAGACTGCTCGACCGACAGCTTGGGGACGGTGAAATTGTTGAAGAAGGCAGAGGTAGACCAGATCTAGCTTGCTGAACAGCCACCTCTTTCTACAACATCATGAACCGGATCCGCCAGGGAAATCCGGTCAACCTGGCCAGATAACTGGACGGTGGGTATTTCACCCGCACCCTGGCCGGTTTCTTGAGCAGCTTGGAAGTGCTCGGGAAATTGTTGCAGTTGATCAGAGCCAAACCGATCATCGACCAGCATGGCATCGAAATGGTCCTGATGGACCTGCTGTATTGGTTGTGGCTCTGGAACTGGTTGAGAAGACCCAGCATCCTGAGCAGTAGCAGTAGAGGGAGTAGGTTGGGGGTTCTTCCTAGCCTTTTTCCGTTTACCAACCCCACCAGCTGCCATAACTCTGCTATTATCCATGGGTAGATCTGGATTTGGTGCTGAAAAATGACAAAGGAAAATGTTAGTATCGAGCGGCCTTAGCGTGTGAGAAACTAGAAAAAAGAAAAAAAGAACGTTTCTCGCACGGGAAGGACCGCCCGGACCATGACACTTGATTTCTCAAAACAAGTAAACCCAAGAGAACGGGCAGTACCTATCCCGGCTTCAACGAGCCGATCGGGAGTCAGATAACTCATGATGTCCATGCATTTATCTTTCTCCACAGTAAGCACGTCCTTGTAAATTTCTTCAGTAAGGACTGGATCAGGAGTCTTGCGGGGGAAGGCATTCCATTTGCGGTGAATTAGGCCGTCCGGGACAGACACGAAGAAAAACCGGTCTTTCCACCCTTTGATTGAAGCTGGATTGCCCTTGAACAGAATATGTCCCATTCGGGCACTAGTGGCCAGATAGCCGTGGGTTTGTTGAGGGGCTACCTTGAAAAATTGATGGAAGAGTTCTAAGGTTGGTCGGGCACCGGCATCTTTACAACGGCAAATAAAACCCGCCATTGCCCGATAGGAGTTCGGCATAATTTGGGCCGGTACAACTTCATAGAAATTGAAAAATGAAATGAAAAAAGAATGTAGCGGAAACCTAAGGCCGGCCCTAATTGAGTCAAAATGAACTACAGTCATTCCGGGCCTATGACGCATTGGGTGAAGCCCAGCTTGCATACGGAAATTCACTGGGTCAGGGATAAGGGCCGGAATTTCGGCCCTATTGTGGGAGGTCAGTTTTTGCCGCCTCTCCCTAATCAGTTTTAGGTCAAGGGTATGGCGAGGGAAATCGTTGGGACATCCGGCCGCCATGGAAGCTAATTCGTCCTCGGATTTGGTATCGTCGGAATCTTCACTGGAGGAAGAAGAACTGCTAGAGGAGTCGCTTGTCTCCGCCCTAAGCTCCGCCGTCGTGGCCTTGGAACCTTCATCAAAAGGGACGGTGATAATCTCCACATCACGGTCCTCCCCTTGAGAAGCCATTTCCGAATCAGAACATTGTTGGGAATTCATCTCGACCGAGTCAGAATTGAGGCGAGGGAGAGTACCTGAGCGACGAGGGCTGGGAGAAATTTCAGAAAAAACGGCAAGGCGAAGAGAATTGCAGAATCGAAACCCGGATTTGAGAAGTTAAAGGCTAATTTATAGCCTTGAAACCGCCGTGTCAAGGACCAATCAGGGGGCAACACGTCACTAGGAGCATTTAAGCTAAACGCGTGTCTAATGAAAAGACTAAACGACGGTTACCATGATGAATATGGGGGAATGAAACGAGAGCCGTCAAATCACGGCATGGGGAACTAACTACTTCTGTACCCCGATCGCCATTCGGCGAATTGCAACATTGGTATTCATACTTCCTAATGCACTCACTGTCGTTCGAGACATCGGAAGTGGGGGACTTGTGTTGGGATATTGATCCAGAGGCCCAATACCCGGATCAAGAAGGCCCAAGATACCCGGCCCAAGCAACGGGCCCATCACTCTATGATGAGTAGATCCAGTGAAGAATTCATGCCGAACGAGATTCAGGCTATATATCATACTTGGGCCAATTTGAGAGCGTCTTCAGCATAGTCCAACATCCCGTTTGAGCAACGGACAACCGGCAAGTGGCCATGTGCAATTAATGCCAGATTGTGACATCAACAAGTGGAAACATGGGTGACCAAGTCGGTGGAACAACAGCCAACCAGCATAGGACAGCCCATGCTCTCCATTAGTATAAATAGAAGGTTTAAAATCATTGTAAGGGTTAGCATTTCAATACTCAGGCTCTAGAATAGCATTATTGCTCTTATTTCTTGTATTAAAGCATTGTTTTCGACCTACCGATCGGGAATTTCCTTGTAATCAGACTGGTTAATTAATACAAGTGAGCTTTCGAGTATTAGTGAGTTCATATTTTATATTTTGGTTATACACTTTGATTCTGTACCATTCCTGATATATCCAAAGTTCGTGTTGGGCTTTCGGATCTACGGGATTTACCCTCAACAGATCTGATTCTTAAAACTGCTTCTGCTCTTTCAGGAAGCAGAAACAAAAGTTGGAGTGTTTGGGTGATAGTGCAAAAGTAATTTTGGTGCTCTAATTTACTCCTAGAATCAGTTTTTTAGAAGCGGGGGATGACAACCTTCTGGAAACTAATTCTGATTCTGTTTCTGCTCTAAAAAAGAAGCAGAAGCACAATCAGTTCCAAACATGCTTATTCGATATACTATCGTATATATTTGAGAGAGATGGAGATATGAAGTCATTAGCTCACACAGAATTGAAAAAGTTGCTACTAACTTCCATAGAAGGAGAATAGATGCAACAAAGGGAAAAAGAAACTAGTGGGCGCTGGCAAGCTTTCGTTGACAGAAGGAAGTGCCTCGTGCTGAAAATTTTAATCTCTCATCCCAGGAACCCCCGTACCCCGACTCGACAGGATTTTTGAGAGTATGTTAATCACGGTGATTCAGTCGGCCCAATGATGGTAGGCCTTTTTCCCGTGCGCACCAGAGACCCAGCCTCATTTCAGGTTCTGTGACCTCCACACGACTGCTGCGGGTTTCGAACCATGGTCACTTGGTCCAAATTTCCCACCACTGAACCAACTGAGCTACCCGTGCGGGTTTTTCATTTCTCTTATCATTAGAGATGGTGGACCGTATATGGAATGGTACATTTTAAACCCTTTTAGTGAAAGGGGCAATTTTGTACCTTAATAAAACACTACATCAAAAATAATTTTGTTTGCCAAACACTCCAACTTTACCTTTTTTTGTAGGAAAAAAGGTAAAATAAATCCTTCTACAAGTTCTAATCCATCACTTAAGCCATTTTACTAAAGAAAACATCATATAAGTACGCTTAGTTTTTAAATAGAATCAATCAAGGCATTTTGACATGATCGATATAGCAGGGTATTTTAAAAAATAATAATTAGGAGTATTGATAAATCTTATAAAAATTCATATAAATTTGAAAAATAATGTAATAACAATATAAAATAGCATAAATGTAAAAATAGATAAATAATTTTTAAACTTAAAAAAAATCAGAAAATTAGAAAAAAAATAAGTGAAAATGTAAAAAATAAAAAATATAAAATGTAAAAAACTTTTAAATAAATGTAGAATATACAAATAATTTCAAATTTCCAAGATTTATGACTTTGACATTCTGAATTTTTTCACAATATTTATCTATACTTCTTCAAATTTTAACAATTTTTAGAGTTTTTTAATATAAAAAACTGCTATTATAGGTCAAAAATTGAATAAGTGGTCAAATTGATCAGTTTTATTTTAAAGTAAGTGTATTTATATAATACCTTTTCTAGTGAAGAGCTTAAGTGACAGTTTGAGAATAGTAGACGGATTTATTTGACCATTTTCCCTTTTTGTATAATCACTTCTATTTACAAAAACTATCCACTTTTATTATAAATCACTTTTCCAATAATCTCTTAAATAAATCATTTTTAAGAAGCACCAGCAATAGCAAACTTAGCGTAAGTTGTTTGGTGCTCATATGTGTTCCTCGTAAATATTATCAATTCTTAGGAGTGTTTAGTTAGAAAAAGTTAGTAAACTGAAGAATAAACATTTAATTATTTAAAATCCAAGCAATAAATACTACCGCTTTGGTACCTTTTTAAAACAATAACTTAGCATATATCATTTTAAATTAATTAGGTTTTTATTTATAAAAGTAAAATTAAAGAAAACGGTCGATGTCATTGGAACGAAGTGTTGCTACTACCACTATAGAGAGTAATGCAATATTTTATGATTACTTTTGTCTTGGTTGGAAAATTAACTTTTCTTTTTCAGTTAACAATGCTTTCCTAATGATAACGTTAGCCCTCTATGATAACATTCATTTAGTATATATACCAAAGATTTACATCTTTCGGAACTACATGTAATTGATAAAATCAAAATTGAGTGAAAACTTCAAAATTGGTACATCTGAGTACCACTTGGAATTGAATTTAGCATTTTGAAAGAACTCCGACTTTACCGCTAATCTTTTTTTTATTGACATCCGGTATCCTCGATTACCCGAGACTAATCCGGAGCCTTGTGACCCTAGCTGACAAAGGACCACAAGGAGGTGAACCAACGTAGGTTGTCCATAACTGACCGGCTCACAACTTGGGGAGGTGACAATAATCGCTCCCATTACAGGATTCGAACTTAAGACCTTAGAATTGCCTCCAAGATTTAAGTCCTATGAAATGACCATCTAAGCCGGGGGTTGCCCCACTTTACCACTAATCTCAAATGTATCTTATGATGACATTAGTAAGAGACACTTGAACATGAATTTGAGTGTTTGAAATATACATGCAACATAATTTGAACTATAATATCCCAACCTATAAAAATGCATTCTCCATGTGCAATATATGAGAGAAAATATCCATTCCATAATCAAATTCCACAATTTGACTTTCATGGTCTTCAAAGTTGGCGTCTTACGACATTTAATACAATAAAATATAGTGCACCTTTTATAAGATATATATATATATATATATATATATATATATATATATATATATATATATATATATATATACTACGTAATAAATTAACATTTCAAAAATATACTACGCATATTCTGATATTCATGTAAAGCCAGTTCAGACTTTTTTTTCATGTTGAAAAGTAAAATGGATTTTAAATAGTTAATCTTTATAGTTATCAAAGTTTGACTCCAAGAAATCCATTTATAGACCTCTTTGATACTACCCATACAAAAATGTTTGGCGTGGCTATACTTTTCCTCAATTTACGAGAGTAGTTGAAATATAAATAAACCCCTTTTTATAGCGAGTTTATAAAAAATGTGCAACTAATAAATACATATATAGTGACGAGTAGCATATATTATTACCCTTTCTGTTGTTCCAAGTTCAACTACGCCGTCCAATAGAGGAATGCAAACAACAGTCTGCAAGCAACGTGGCATTGTTTATATAATTTTGTAACATACTAGCTAGTTAATAATTGAGTAGAAAGAATCTCTACAAAAAAATTACGGGATTGACACGGAATTTGACACGGATTTACTGATTTTTCATACCAAATAGCTCGTGTCAAAGTGTTTTTGGCACGGATTTGGCATATATCTGCCAAAATCCATGCCAGATCCTTGCCAAAATCTCTGTCAATCCCATGTTTTTTGTAGCGAATTAATAATTAAGTAGAAACATAATATTCTTTAATAGGCAACATATTCTATTTAAGGTGTACGTAATTATAATTGTAAGTTTAATTTATAACTACATAAGTACATACATATATACATACCTGTATCCGAGCACTCTATTAAAGGCGAGCATTTCATATGGCGCAGTACCATTCATGTTTGTACGTACACACGGATAAATAATAAATATAATTAATCAAAGTGAATAACAAAAATATATGTATACACTATACTGTACAGTAAAAAAAACAAATGTATACGAATTGAAGTAGTGTATGATACATAAAAGAGTTGTCGATCATGAAAGGATGAAACCATAATACTTCCTTCCTCCCAATTTACTTAGCATCTTTGACTATTCCAGTCAAAGGTGGTAAACTTTGACCAATTATTTAAACTAATATATTTATGCAAAATTTAATAAATTTATACTTTTATTATAGTATTTTTAACAAAGAACATTTTCATATCATTTTCATATTATTAATACTTTCTCCATATAAACATATAATCGGTCAAACTTGAAAAGTCAAATTTGACTAAGTAAAATGAGACGTAGGAAATATATAACATGCAAACTTCATTATCAATGGAAACTTTTCTATCTTTGTGTTTCACTTTCTAATCGATGAATAATGTCAACAAGGATGACGATACACTTTTGTAGACGCTTTAGAATCATTGCAAAAAATTAAAGTCTTCTTCAAATTTTATTTTAAATAATTCTCAAAATGTCACTTCACCTTAATTTTGGTTTAAAAACGAGTAAAGATTAAATGTTTTGATTAATTATAAGATGTTCTCGTAGTGGGGATCGTACATATTTTCATCAACATAAACTCTTTAATTAGCTAGGATGATACTTAAACATGGGACTTCCATTTTGGGAGGACATACCATCAAACCACAAAGTAATTATCCATCGTTAACAATTTTACTACCTCCGTCCCGGAATTATCTCCTTATTTGTCTGGGCACAAGTTTTAAGATAGTGGAAAATGAGTGATGGAAAGTGTGCAGAGAAAGAGAAATGTGTAAGAATGATTGTGAACCACAAATTCTTTGCCAAAAAAGGAAAAAGAAGATAAATTTGGGACGGATCGAAAAGGAAAGAATGAAGATAATTCCGGGACGGAGGGAGTATTATACTAGTACAAATTTATATGAAATAATTGCTTTTGTAATACTCCCTATCGGAGGGAGTAATAGACAGCTAGCCAAAAATAAAATGTTTCATGTCTCGAATAGTACTCCCTACTACGTACTCCCTCCGTCTCATAAAATTCTTCCACCTTTCCTCTTTGGGCTGGCCAAAAAAATTCTTCCCACTTACCATTTTTGGACAATTTGTGTGGTTCATATTCATTTCATCTTTTTCTTACACAACCACAACCACACATTTCCACTTTATTCCATTTTTTTAATCTCCGTGACAAGTCAAAGTGAGAAGAATTTTCTGGAAGGGAGGGAGTGTTTTAGAGCTCTGTATGCATAAAAAAGTACATGTATGCATGTGCATGGTACCTTGGCGAGAATTGCCCTGGAAAAGTCTTTGCTTTCGACCTCATTTGCACCGGTGAGCCATAAATGATGCTGTATTGCATAAGCCTTTCCAGGCAACCTATACATGTATATCCAATTATGCATGCATTTAATTTCATGCGTATGTTTTACTTGTTGTTACATACGTAGTAATCAATTTCTTTTGCCAATAATAATAATTATCAATATTCAATAGCATATGTAGAAATTAGTTCAAATAGGACTAAAACTATGGCAAAAACCTAAAATAGGACTTGTTATGTTTTTATTCTAAAATAGGACCATATGAGTCCTATTGGAAACATACCTATTTTTGCATTCCATTCTTACCCTTCCATTAAATATGAATTAAAAATAGTCAAAAGCCATAATTAAATGTTTAATTCATAATAAATTCGAAAACAATTCAAAAATTCGTAGAAATATAATTAAAAAATTTATAAAATTTTTATAAAATAAAAAATTCAAAAACTTTTTTTTTAAATAATTTTATTTTTAAAAATATTAATAAAAAATAGTAAAACTCCGTAAAAAAAATTAAAAAAATATGGATGCCTTTCCCACCGCCTGTACTACCTCCCAGCACCACCACCTCCGGCCGATGAAAAAAATGCCATTTCTCCAGAAAAATGCCATTTATTTCTGAAAATGCCAAAAAAGTGACATATTTCTCTTTTCGAATGCCAACATTTTCATCTTGTTCTGCCATAAATATGGCATTCGTAATGAACTTGGCATTTTTCCCCCCTGGTGACTGGATGTGGTGGTGCTGAAGCGGCAGAGGCGGCGGCGATTTTTTTTTTGAGTTTTTATTTTTTTTTATTTTGTTTTAATTTTTTTAATTTTTTGAAAAAAAAAATTAATTGAAATTTTAATATCGAAATGTTTTTCTTAATTTTTTAGTATTTTTTATGAATTATTATTATTTTTTTTATTTTATTAGGAATTAAAACATTTTAATAGCTATAAGGGTATAATTGTCCAAGGTACACATAATTAGTCCTATGCAAACATAGTTTATTTTTTGGTCCTATTTGTGAAAAATGAATGACTTTTAGTCCTATTTTGATAATTAACTCTAGCATATGTTGTACGTAGTTACGAAAATATAGGGTGTACCAATAATATCTTTTTACACATTTGGATTTACCCATAAAAAATACAATGTTTCAATATGTTTTTATGATTGTGATCAATTTATCTGTACCAAATAGCATTACCATTTATGCAGAGCATTCTTCATAGCGAATACCTTCTTGAGAGCAGAGAGATTTCATAGTGTCTAAAATCTTGATATCATTATCAATGAAATTCTTCTTTGTTTCTCTATTCATTGTATAGGTGCATCGATATTTGTTAGCAACTGATTTCTAGGATTCAACATCTGCTATCAAAGCAGATGAGGTATTGATCGATCATCTTCATCATTCTCGCATCTTTGTATTCGACGAACAAAGGAGACATCCGATCATTAGTATTTTAAGCTTGAAAGCTTATGAAAACTATTATACAATGATTGCCATATCACTACAAAAAAATTACGGGATTGACACGGAATTTGGAACGGACTTACCGATTTTTCATGCCAAATAGCTCGTGCCAAAATCTCTGTCAAAATCCGTACCAATCTCGTATTTTTTTGTAGTATATTGCATGGATCATTTTCGAATACAATGTTTGTGTTTTTAACAGGTTTTGATAAAGGATCAGATTTCTTCAGAACGAAGAACAAAAGCTCGAAAGCCTAAAGTTCGAGCCTGATGATTGAAGTAAGAGTTCGAACTAATTTCTCGAGCTCCCAAAGTTCGCTCCAAAAGCTCGACCTCCAAGAGATCGAGTCCAGCTTCTCGAGGTCCAAGAGTTCGTAGTCTCTTCTCGAAATCTCTCCAAGTCCAAAGCTCGAGATCCCTAAGTCCGAACTATACTTCGTCTAAAGTTTTCAATGTCCACAAAAGCTCGAAGACAACACTTAAGTCAAAGTTCAAAGACCCAGGCTTGAAAACTCAAAGTTCGAAGTCTAGTTTTCAAAAATTTTCTAAGTAACTAAAACTTCTCGAGCCCCTTCTTCTCAGAACTGCTCAACTAATTAGATTATACTACCTCGAGGATCATTATCAGCAATGGACGCCCTATCGATGGGAAACGACACAAGACCAACAATTCTCCGGAGGGGAGAATACATGATGTGGAGAAACCGTTTTTTGAACTTTTTGGAGAGCAAAGATCACTCATCAAGTTTGCTAGACTCTATCTAGAATGGACCAGAACAGTTGTGGATTGCTATTCCAGGAAACCCTACGAATAACCCGCCAGTTGAAGAATCTCAAAGACTGAATATGATGAACAAGACTGCCTCAGAATTCGTGCAAATCTTCTTGCCAAAACCTATCTCCTTCAAGCCATCCCAAATGACATCTATATGCAGATTGACAACGTGTCCACTGCAAAGGAGATGTGAGATGTGATCTTCAAAATCATGCAAGGAACTGAAATAGACATTAAGGCAAAGAAGGCAAACAATTTCACTGCTTATGACTCATTTAAGGCAAGACTCGAAGAATCTTTAGAAGGTACCTACATTCGCTTTCTGAGGCTTGTGTTGACACCTTGGTTGACACTTTGCCCTTAATGCTAGACAGACCTTCCAAATCTGCTCCTAAGGCTCAGAAAGATAAGATGAAAGTGGTTGCTCCTGAAAGTAAATAAAATGAAGAAGAAGGATATTATTCTCAAAGTGAACTTATGGATTTTTAGAAACAGTCGGCGCTCCTGACTTCTAGGTTAAACAACAGAATTTTAGGAAGAAGAACTCCTCTTTCAATAGGGTCCGCAATTCCTCATCCAGCTTTAAGCAGAAAGATAGACCATTTGACACTTCTGAAAGAATGGAGGCTGTTGAGGATTAATCCCGTAGATCCGAAAGTCCAACACACGCTTTGGATATTTTAGGACGTGGATAATGATTTGTGTGTAAGAAAATATAAAATCTGAATAATAATAAGCTCAAAGCCCACTTATATTATGTAATTTGCTGAATTACACAAGAACTTCCTGAACGGTACGTCGAAATAGTAATTAATACAACAATGATAATGAGAAAACTATTCTAGGCCTTGAGTATCAAAATGTTAACCCTTTAGAATGAGATTAATCCCTCTATTTATACTAATGGGGGTATGGGATGCTCTATGCAAATTGGTAGTTAATCCACCGACTTAGACGCCCATCCTCCCACTTGCTGATGTCACACTCTAGCATTTAATACACTTCGCCACTTGCCAATGGTCCGTTGCCCGATCGGAGTGGTGGGCCATGCTGAAACGTTATTGATTTGGCCAAAGTATCTTGGCTGACCCGAACCCCGTTCGGTATATATTTCTCCCTGGGCCTGTTCATCTTCTGGATTCCGGGCTATTTATTGGACTGGACATATTGGGCCTTTGACCCCAGGTATTGGGCCTTCGGCCCAATATCCCAACATGAGTCCCCCACTTCCGATGTCTCGAATGGTAGTGAGTGCATAAGGAAGTAGAACTTTGTACACCGAATGGTGATCGGGATTCATAACTCCCTGGTTCCCTATGTCATGATTGGTACCTGGTTTTCGGCTGTCGTTTGATTTTTCCCATAATCGTCATGATTTCTGGCCTTTGCTTTCCCCGTGCGACACGTGTCCTTTGAAATAGTTCAGGCGATGTGTCTTCCTCTGGTTAGTTATAGATTCGGCGCTTGCCAGGCTATAAATGGGCCTTTGGTTCTCCGGTTCTGGATTTCGAATTTTCAAATCCCTTATGCTTTTGCTCTGCCTTCTCTCTAGAGTCTCTTAAGTTTTTCGCGTTCAGGTATTCCTCACCCCTTGATCTTTCCTTTACTCTTGGGTTCGATCGATATGTGTCCTCGATCACACTCCTCTGATTCGGAAACGGCTTCCCAAGGTGAAGACCGTGATGCCGCCATTGTGGACGTCATAACCGTCCCTTTTGTTGATGGCTCAAATGAGGCAACGGTGGAGACTAGGGTGGAGGCGGAATATCCTTCCGTCATCTCTTCTACTGATGATGATTCCGATGACACGAAGTCTGATGATGAAATTGCTTCCATGGCAGCTAGACCCCCAGATGACGTCCCTCGCTACAAAATTGATTTAAGATTAATCAGTGAGAGAAGGCAGATGACGTCCCCCAGATGACGTCAGCTCTTCTCACAATAGGGCTCAAATTCCAGCCCTAATTCTAGACCCGGTGGACTTCCGTCTTCGGGATGGGCTTCACCCAATGCGTCACCTCCCTGGAATAGTGGTGGTCCATTTAGATCAGTGAAAGCTGGGCTTAGGTTTCCCTTGCACCCATTCTTCGTGTCCTTTTTCAATTTTTATGAGGTAGTACCGGCCCAAATCATGTCGAACTCCTATCGGGTGATGGCCGGCTTCATTTGCCGTTGTGTAGATGTCAAGGTTACGCCTAGTTTGGATCTGTTTCATCAATTTTTTAAAGTGGCCCCTCAGCAGACCCACATATATTTGGCCGCAACTGCCTGAACGAGGCATATTTTATTTAAGGGCAATCTAACTTCAATCAAGGGATGGAAAAACCGATTGTTCTTCGTTTCCGTCTCGGACGGTCTATTTCCAAACAAGTGGAATGCCTTTCCTCGTAAATCACCGGATCCGATTCTTACCGAGACAATTTGCAAAGACGTTTTTGCAGTGGAGGAAGGCAAAACCTGCAATATTCTAGCGTATCTGTCCCCCGATCAACTTATCAAGGCCGGGATAGGTACTGCCCGCACTCTTGGGTCTACTTGTCTAAGAACCAAGTACCATGGGCCTGACGGTCCTTCCCGTGCGAGAAACGTTCTGATCCCCTTTGTTTCCCAGGTGATAAGACTGCTCGGTACTAACAATTTCCTTTGTCATTTTTCAGCTCCCAATCCAGACGCTACTATGGATGATAGCCGAGTGCTCGTTGCTGGTGGAGTTGGGTAAAGGAAGAAAGCAACGAAGAATCCCAAGCCCAAGCCCTCCACCACTACTTCTCAAAATGCCGGGTCTTCTCAGACCGTTCAGGAACCCTGAGCCTATTCAACAGATTCCTCATCAGGACCAGTTTGAAGAGATGTTGATCGACGATCGGTTCGGATCCGATCAGCTGCATCATTTCTCCAAGCACTTTCAGGTTGCTCAGGATGCCAACATGGATGCGGGTGAGACCCATACCGTCAACCTTTCTGGGCAGGTCGAACGGATCTCTCTAGCAGATTCCGTTCACGAAGTCTTAGAGAAAGCCGGTTCTTCTGCGAGCCAAATCTGGTCTACCTCTGCTTTCTTCAATAACTTTGTTGTTCCTAAACTGCCGGTCGAGCAGTCAGATGAGTGTTTGGCCTTAGCGGCTTTGAAGGTTCTTTGTTTTACTTTGTACTTTGTTTCATATTTTATCAGTCGTTCTATATCAATTCATTTTTATTTCCGAACGGGATCCTGTAGGTGGGGATATACAGTTTGCAAATGAGGGAGGCTCGACTGGCAAAAGAGCGGGATCTAATTATTGCCCAAACTTCTGCAGAGCAAGCTGCTGCTACTACCATTACTGATGCGGAGGCTGACCTGAAGGCTTTTGCAGATGAAAAGCAACGGCTCGAGACCGAGCTTGGCGAACTTAGGGTTCAGCTTGGAGCTTTTAAGCCAAAACCTTTGCTGCTGAAGCTGCTTTGGTGAAGTTTGAAGAAACAGCTCCCCGTATCCCGGACGGTCCTGCTGAGGTGAATGTTGATCTGTCCACTGTTCGGGACGCATTCAAAAGTTCTGCGGAATTCTCCGCCATCAAGGAGGAGTATGCCAGTGAGCAACTCCCTACTACCTTTGGTACTTATCTGAAGAAGTTTCCCAAAGGTATCGATCGGCTCAAGGCTGGTGTGAACATTCTTGATAAGGATCCCGAGGGTAAGCTGTGGAATGACTCCTTGACCGAAGATCTATATGTCAAGGGTTGTCAGCACATCCTTCGTCCGTTTGTGGCCCAGATGGAAAAGCAACTTGGGAGACCAGTTCAGACCTCCGACCTTCCACAAGTTGACATCGTTAAAGCCCAATTCAAACAGTATGAATGGGAGAGGAGGCGTGATGCCGCTCGGGAACTTGGGAAAGAACCGGAGTCCTCCTCATCGGAGGGTGAGGATAGTGATGAATAGACTAGTTTCCCTTTGTAATCCTTTACTTAGATTTGAACTTCTTGTACTTACCGGCCGGTAGAGCCGATGAATATATATGAAGTCTTTTTTGCTCAATGCTTTATTTAATTCTCTCTTTTGTCTTTGTCAATTTTTTACTTTACCATTCGGGAATCGGTCCATTTTATAGGACTTAGCAGTTTTTTATGTTTTTTTTGCTTATTCTTTGGCTTACCGTCCGAGATTCGGCAAGTTTTTTAGGACTTAGCCGTTTCTCGTGCCTTTTGATTCGTCCTGTTTTTCTACTGATCAGTATTATTGGGGAATCCTATTTCAAACTATTGGTAGGAGATCCTGTTCGGGTTGTTTTTTGCCATTCATTTGCTTGATTTCTATATTTTTCCGTTCGGGTTAATAATACCAGGACAAATCCTCTGTGTTGCTGAATGTCACCCGGAACCTACATCTTTATAATACCAGAACTTTTTTTTATCCTTTGTTCTTCAGATATTACCCGTTCGGGATATCTTAAGATATTTGGACTAATCATACGGCTTATGTCAACCTTGGTTCGGGATATCCCTTGATACGTTCATCGTTCAGTGTCCCTAAGATGGGTCCCTCAAAACTGTTAACTCGTTCCTCATTCGGTCATCCATTGATACGTACATTTGATCCGAGGATACGTTCATCGTACGAAGTACATGCTGGATTACCATAAATGTGTCATAATTACGCGCAACCATATTCTGCCACGTGTTCGTCATAGGTTAGGGTTTTGGGTGGTATCTTTACTTATAAAGAGAGGTGCTTCCTTTTTGTTTTTTCTGTTGCTTCTTCAATTTCTTCTTGCCTCTCTTTAAACTTTCTCTCTAGAATCTTCAAGCTCCCTGTTTTTTAGGTCATTCTCCTCCGGTTCTTTAGAAGAAGAAGTAATGTCGCTCATTCGTCGACCTAGAGGGAAAACTTCCCCTGTTATTAAAGCCAGGGGCTCATCATCCCAAGCATCTGTCCCCACAAATCCTCCTGCATCAAAACGACCCGAACAACCTCTTCCAGAAGATGGGTGCCTATCGGGCGATGATCTTGCTATTTACAATAAGGGAATGCCCGAACGACCACCCCGCATCCCTTTGCATTTCACTCCCATCCGGAAACAAAGGCAAAGCCTTCCTGAAGATGCCGAACGACAGATCCGCCAATTTTTACCTCCCCCTAGGGAATTTTATGCTGGGTTTATCAAGCATCCGATGAGGCACCGTCCGGGGCACGTGCTTGTTCATCTTGATGCTTTGGCTGCTGGGGTTCGCTTCTCTCTTCATCCATTTATTGTGGATTTCTTGTGCCGGATCTCTGTACTCCCCGTTCAGTTCGTACCCAACACGTACCGCATTTTGAATGGTTTCATCATTCGATGCCAAGAACTGAAGATCGCACCAAGTGTTGATCTATTCCTGTATCATTACTGCTATCAGCCCTACTGGACCACCGGGTACTTGAAATTAGTGGCTCGAGCCGATCGTCAGTTATTTATGGAGAACCCCACCACGCCGACCAACTGGGAGGAGCGGTTTCTCTTTGTCTGCGTAGGTGTGCCGCTTCCATCCTGATCGGTGGAATGCTTACCCAGTTCGGGATTCTAAACCTAGGCTTGATGCCGTTCTTCTGTCTCAATCTGAATCTCTTCGTCTGGGAGGTTCTCGGAATCTTCGATCTTTTATCACTTTTTCCAAGATGTTGACGGCTGGAATTGGTAAGTTTACTTATTTTTTAACCCGATCGATCTTCGTTCAACTCTGTTCCTTATCTTTATTTTCTTCCCTTGCAGGTGTGATACCCCCTATTACCGTTCAACATCTCAAACCTACCCATACTCCGTCTTGCTCCGCTAGGAAAGGCAAGGAAAAAATGGTTGCTCAAGATCAGATAAATGCGGAACAAGCCCAGAAAAGGCACCGAGGAAATGATGGCAGCCAGCTTATCCCGATCGATCACGTGGTTGATTTGACCGGTCCAGATGCTGAGCCGAAAAGACATGTTCTTCCTCCTCAGCTCAAGAATCCAATTCTTACTAATATGCCGTTCGATGATCGGATGTTTGTGGAGTTCTCTAATCTGGGACTCCAGGCAGAGGGAAGATACATTTTCGGGCAGACATCAGTCTCCATGTGGTGTAGTACTTCTTTGAAGGCTCCTCCCAGTTTTTCCAACCTGACCCATTGGTCTGACTTGGTTGACGCAGGTCATCTAGAGGCTCTCAAGGTATAGATCCTTCAAAACTTCCTTTTGTTTACAAATTTTCCGATTTTAGATCTCATCTGATTTTGTTTGCCATTGCTTGTAGGCCGGAGTATACTATCACCAGGCTTTCCTGGCAGCCGAGCAGGAGATGAAATGCCTAGCCAGCGATCGGGATGAAGGTCAGATGCTTCTATCTGCCACCCGTAAGCTGATCATGGATGTGCAGGACCGTGCCAAAAGGGTGAGAGAGCAATAGCCGAACTGGCCGAGATGGAGGAGAGGATCCACCGTCGTGATCGGGAGATCAAGGATCTCAGGGCTAAGGTCAAAGCGGCCGAATCTATCGGTCTGAAATTTGACAAAGTCCAGGGAGAAAATCCTCTCGTTCCCTATATTGGTGATACTTCCAAGATCACTACCCAGGCGGTGATCGACTACCAACAAGGGAAAGGGCTGGATGTTGTCCTGCAAAACACCGCTCAACAGTTCTTGGGGCCTCATCTTGGCCAATTCTTGCGGGAGAGTGAGGATCCTATTAAGGCAGGGATCGAGCTCCTGGACGACACACCAGAAGAAAAAGCTTTCCTAGATGTCTTGATCGAGAAGACAATGAAGCAAAGTCAAGATCTGCTTCTCGAAAGGAACCTAGATCTGATCATGGAACATTTTCCAAAGTCGTTCAACCCGGATGAGTTAGGATTTGATGACCTGTTTGGGAATACATATGACCGGATTATGGAGAAAAGAGAGAAGGCAGTTCCTGATGATGCGACGCAAACTGGCGGTTCTCAACCCTCATCTGACCCGACCGGGGATCATTCATAAAATTTTGCCTTGTTGTTTTATCCCTCGTTTTTTCTTGTACTTTCCGGTCAATAGTGCCGAAGAATAAAAATCCATTGTTTCCCGATCATAATATCGCATTATCCGCGTTGATCCGTTTTCATAGTTTTGATACCATCTTCAAGCCGTTTTGATCCCTTTATCCGTTCGTAATCACAGAGTCAAAGTCTGTTAGCTGAGATGATGGCTCCCTCCAAACTGTTAACACGTTCCTCATTCGGTCACCCGGAATGATTTGACGTGTTAAAAGCTGAAGTGAGGCCTTCTATCTTCCAAACACAAAAATTCCGATGTAGTCCGTCTGTTTTTTTTCCGATCTGAATCATCCTTATTAGGGGGTTGCGATGACCAACTTCAAACTATAAACAAGATCCGATTCCCTGATAAGATAATTTCTTGCTTATAGCTAAAATGGCGACTCACTTCCAAATCAAGTTAATGAGTGAGGCGAGATTTTAAAACCATAGTTCCAATCCCCCGGATGAACAATCCGTGTTACCGAACGTCACTCGGTTCATCCATACTTATAGTTTTGACACCATCTCCAAGCCGTTTTGATACCTTTATTCGTTCGTTCATAATCACAGGGTCAAAGACTGTTAGCTGAGATGATGGCTCCCTCCAAACTGTTAACACGTTGCTCATTCAGTCATCCGGAATGATTCTACATGTTAAAAGCTGAGGTGAGACTCTCTGGAAGTTATGTCTCCCTATCTTATCCTTTACACACTTTTTTTAGGAGGTGGCAACAACCGGTTTTATTGATAGAACTTCCGCAAATGTTCAACATTCCATGTGCCTGCCGGTCGGCCTTCGGTTGATTGTAGGCCGAACGTTCCTGAAGCATACTTTTTGCAGACTTGATAAGGGCCTTCCCAGTTTTGTGCCATTTTTCCACCTTCGAGAGGTTTGCTATTTTCCCGCTTCCTTAGGACCAAGTCTCCTACTTCGATTGATCGGATTTTTACTTGTTTATCGAAGTATCTCCTTGTCACTCTGTGATATTCCTCCATCCGTATTGCAGCTAGATCCCTTCTTTCCTCTATGAAGTGCAGTTCGGCTTGTAGATAATCCTCATTGCATTCGGGATCGTAATGCACTGTTCGGTGTGTGGGAACTAGAACTTCTGTTGGAACCTTAGCCTGAAATCCATAAGCAAGGGCCAATGGTGTCTCTTCTGTGGCCGATCGGGTAGGCATGGCAATGGGTCAGGGCGGGGCGGGTATTGCAAGACCCGGACCCGCCCCGTGACTTGGTGGGGCAGGTCCGCCCCGCCCCGTGACCTGCACGGGTCCAAATTTGTTGACCCATGACCCGCCCCATGTGGGGCGGGGCGGGTCCGCCCCGCCCCGCCGTAACCTAATTAGCTAGTATGTATTTTTTGTGGGAAGTTGTTACCAATTGAATCTACATAATGTTTTTCTCTAAATAATAATAATTAAAAATCAATATATTAAATCAAATTCATGATATGCTAAAAATTTCAAAAATTAAGGAAAAATTACTCAAACTTGAATATTAATAATCCGTCGTGCATCTCATTATAAAGAAGACATTGATAATCCGTCATGCATCTTATTATAATATATACTCCGTATTCATATATTATAAGATCAAAGAATTTATGATTTATTATATATACACATATGTATGTTGAAGTATATTTGTAGTACTATAATTTAAGAAAAAGTATGTATACTTATATATTCAGCAGGTCGGGTCGGGGTGGGTCAGGGCGGCACGGGTCAATTCTAATACTCGGACCCGCCCCATTATATAGGCGGGGCGGACCCACCCCATTTGCAAGACGGGGCGGGGCGGACCCGCCCCAAATGTCTCGGGCCAGGGCGGGTCATTGCGGGTCGGTTTTTTTTTTGACATGCCTACGTTCGGGGTGTGGTCCTGTATGTCCATAGGATGTAATTCAATTGGTGTGGCCATGATGAGGAACAATGTTCTAGTTTTTTCTTCATACCATCCAAAATGGTACGGTACATGTTTTCTACTTGGCCATTTGCCTGAGGGTATGCTACAGATGCTCTGGAATTTTTAATCCCCCATTTGACCAAATAATTTTCGAAGTTCCTGCTCACGAATTGCCTTCCATTGTCCGTGACAATCTGCTCAGGGAGGCCAAACCGGCAAATAATGTTCTGCTAGACGAACTTCTGGCACCAGAAATCTGTAATGCTTGCCAGTGGTTCAGCCTCCACCCATTTTGTGAAATAATCAATTCCAACGATGATATATTTCCATCCTCCGGGGGCAGTAGGTAGGGGCCCTAGCAAGTCGATTCCCCACCTAGAAAATGGAAGAGCAATAGTCATCGGAGTGTAGAAAGTTTCTGGCCGATCGGGAACCGGTGCATATAGCTAGCAGACCTTGCACTTCCTGGTATGTGCAAAGCAGTCCTGTTGGATTGTTGGCCAGTAGTATCCTTGCAAGATGATCTTTCTTGCCAGTGTTTTAGGCCCATGATGGCTCAAACAGATACCTTCGTGAATTTCTTCCATTAAAGCCACTGCTAGACCGGGTGGAAGGCACTTCAAATATGGTCCTCCGAATGTCTTTTTGTACAGCTGTCCGTCCACCAGTTCGAACAGGGAAGCCCTCATCTGAATGTACTTCATATTATATGCTGAATTTTTGTCTTCGGGAAGAGTCCCGTTGTTTAGGTAGTTGGTCATATCTGTGACCCAACTGGGAACGACATAAGAAATAGCTTCTACCTGGAGGATCATAGTTGCCTCAACCAGTTTCCACCACCACGAACGTCATTCGAACCGATGCCTTGTGTGCTTCATCTCCAATCTCAACCATCAACTGGATGGTGCCTTCCGCTTCAATACAATTCCCAGTAAAGCTCGCAAGCGGTGTCCTTAAGTGAGTCAGTTGGTTCCTCTGTAGGCCCATTTTCTCGAACGATTGTAGATACAATACGTTCACACTGCTCCCAGTGTCTGTCAACACTCGGCGGATCAATGCATTATCTATACACATGCTTATGACCAATTCGTCCCTGTGCGGGCTTAGTGAATTGGGCTAATGATCGGCTTAAACTTGCAAGTGTACAAGTGCCAATGTAGTAATAAAATCCGGTAGAAATACCGGGTCGAACACGAGGAAACGTTGTTTATATGATTCAAAAGTTGAGAATAGAATTTGTAAAAGACTTGGAAAAAGAGTATATTTTTGGTTTTCAAGTGATAATAAAAGCAACCAAGGGTTCAGGATTACTCCTAAACGACTCCTAGTAATGAATATATGTTCTTTCAACAATTCTTATGAGTGGAATGTCACTAAAGTATTCTAACTCCTCTTACGGCAGCGAGATTGTGATTAATTCTACATTCATCTAAAATTAACCCCATTGAAGATTAGGACATTATAAAATCCACCATATTCAATTGAGGAATATTTCTATCCACAATTAGAATATGTCTAAACCTTTAAGTGCACGGTTTATAACTCAACGTTAATTGCTCAAATAAACCCAACGATATAATCATACGTTGTACACCGTAGTCATACACATTAAAATATAAAGGAAAGATCATAATAATTTGGTTGAGAACATACATCAAACATCTAGAGTGCATAAAGTTTCATCCCTAACCTTGGCTATAGAAAATTAGCTAGAACAATTCATAATGAAATTACAAATATTGAAATGATGAAATACAATGAAATACATAAGAAATTGATACCACAACTCCAAAGCTATGGTGGATAATGCTTTCCCCTATTGAAGAACTTCTCCCAAGACCAAGGGGTTGCTCTTGAGATACCAAAGTAGAAGTGTAGTGAGTAGAATATGGAATATCTTGTTGAAAGGGCCTCAATTCTCTTAAATAGTGAGTCCTCAACGGCCATTTTTGGACAAGGAAGCAAGCTCCTTAATGAGGTTTGGAGTTTCTTCCGAATGATTGTGATGACTGTTGCTTGTTTTAATCAGTTCCAGACGAAAGGCTGGCGAAAATCGCGAAAGCCGGGTGGCTTTCGCGCGTTTAAAATAATCATCTCCGCTCCAGGGGTCGAAAGCCGGGCGGCTTCTGGCAAAAGCCGGGTGGCTTTTGGCTAAAATTAATGTTTTAATTCTACGGCGCCCAAGGCCGGGCGCCTTTCACAAAAGTCGGGGCGGCTTTCGTCGAATTTTATTCTGGGTCCATTTCTTCATCTTTGGACGACAACTGAGTGGCTGGCTAGTGAAGACCGACCGGCATTGGTGAAAGCCGGGCATCTTTCACCCTTTTTGTGCATTTTCTTCGTTTCTTTTGTTCTTCGGGATGCGTTTGATTGACCTTTTCCCGTCGGTTCGTGTGTATTCTACCGTCCTTGTATTTGATCCCATCATCTATTTAAAGTACTTCTAGCAAAACGAGGCATATGCGTGAAGATTTAATTGTTTTATGTATAAAAGCGTTTATAAACGATCGTATAAAACACGTTAATAGAACGCTTTATCAGCCAATCCGCAGGTCCGAATGTGATCTGCTCCATTCTGCCTTTCTTTTGGGGTGGCGTGGATATGGAGCCCACATAGAGGCTCCGTTCGAATTTCTTCCATTCGGTGTTCGAGTCACCTGTCTCCCCTCCCCCAAATATAACCTTCACCTCCATTCTCGTTTTTTTACCCGGGATCTCTGAACCCTCTGCCTTGTCCCTGGGGAATATACACATCATTCCTGGGCCGAGCATCACGCTGAGCATCATATCTCTAGCTGTTGGATCTTTTGACCGACTTCAGAATGCCTACAACACTCGGGTCTTTATTCACATATTTGTCCAGATGACCCCGCTGGATCAATTTCTCAATTGCTATCTGTAATGCCCGACAGGAATGGGTGGAGTGACCCTTCATGTTGTGGTATTTACAAAAGGCATTTTTATCTGCCCCCATGTAATTTTTGGTATCGGTTGGAAGGGGAATGTTGTCCTTCTCATTCTGATAAATGGTCGTAACAGACAGGTCCAGAGGGGTGAATCGTCCTGGTTTCAGACGGGGTGCGGCCGCCAGGATAGGATCTAGCCGATCGAAAATCTTGTAGGGGCGGAGGGTGTAGCTACCTTATCCCTGATCATGATTTCCTACTCCGGTGTCGCATGCTTTCGGGACCTATTCAGCACTTCGGAATACACAATGCCCAGATTCTTTTTCAAATCTTTATACAGTTCACCCATTCGGAGAGTGTTAGTGAATAGGGTGATGGCTGTATCATCCGTCATGTTTCCAACTTTTAGGGTTTCATCCCTCCACCTTTTCAGAAACTGATTTAGGGTCTCCTTCGCCCCCTGCTTAACACTAGTCGGGTAGCTAAAATGCCACTTTGGGGTGGTACTAGAAGCAAACTGGGCCAGAAATAAGGATGATAATCCAGCAAAGTTGTCGATCGATCCTGGTTGCAGGGTCTCGAACCATTCCTGGGCCGGTCCCCTGAGTGTGCTGAAGAAAAGCCGACAAATAGCCACCTCTATTGCCCCCAACAGCATGAGCCCCCTTGGTAACTCCTCAAATGCACATGGGGTCTCCCGCCCCATCATATATCTGACCGGTCAACGGTTTGGCATCCATTATTTCCCGGGTAAAGGGGGGAATGATCCCAACTCGCACCGAGGTAGGTTGTAGAGGTGCCCTGTTCATCTGGTCCCTCATTTCGTTCATTTGTCTCCTCATTTCGGCCATCACTTCCTCCTGGGCCGTAAGGGGAGGTGGTGGTGGAGTTCCCAGATTAACAAACTCCTGAGTTCCTTCTGGTGGGGTTGCCCTCTGATTCTGACGTCCCTGTCTGGATCGGGTGTTATCATGTTCATAACGGAAATGGAGCCCAACCGGTGTATATCCTCTAGCTCGTGACCCGGTCGGGGTGTGGTCACTGGGAGTGTGATGCCTACCCCGAGACGTATGAGCCCCTCTGTACTCTCCCTGATGGGCACGTGAATGATTCGAAGTCGTGGTGGTTTCTGTATCGGTAGTTTCCTCTTGGAATGATTGCATCGTGGATGGGGTGGTGTATCTGGTTTCCCCCGTATAGCTGGATTGTCCCCCATCCTGCTCATCCGCCAGGTGCTGCATGACCTGAGCTAAATCTCGCATCGCGTGAGGATTCATCCTCAATGCTTCAGGGATGAAGAAATCCCCATCATAGTGCGGGTAAGATCCCTGACTGGATTGCCTTTGGGGGGTCCAGCTCTCCCCGCGTCTTTCGGAACCTTCACTAGTGTGATGAGAGGTGATTCTAACCATCTTGATAATAGGTTGTTTTGGGTAAGTGATTGGTGTGAAACTTTTTGTTCAAGTTTCCCACAGGCGGTGCCAATGTTGAGGTTTAATCCCGTAGATCCGAAAGCCCAACACACGCTTTGGATATTTTAGGACGTGGATAATGATTTGTGTGTAAGAAAATATAAAATCCGAATAATAATGAGCTCAAAGCCCACTTGGATTATGTAATTTGCTGAATTACACAAGAACTTCCCGAACGGTACATCGGAATAGTAATTAATACAACAATGATAATGAGAAAACTATTATAGGCCTTGAGTATCAAAATGCTAACCCTTTACAATGAAATTAATCCCTCTATTTATACTAATGGGGGGTATGGGGTGCTATATGCAAATTGGTAGTTAATCCACCGACTTAGACGCCCATCCTCCCACTTGCTGATGTCACACTCTAGCATTTAATGCACTTCGCCACTTGCCAATGGTCCATTGCCCGATCGGAGTGGTGGGCCATGCTGAAACGTTATTGATTTGGCCAAAGCATCTTGGCTGACCCGAACCCCTTTCGGTATATATTTCTCCTTGGGCCTGTTCATCTTCTGGATTCCGGACTATTTATTGGACTTGACATATTGGGCCTTTGACTCGAGTATTGGGCCTTCGACCCAATATCCCAACAGAGGTTGAGGATATTTCCAAGTGCTTTAAGTGTGGAAAGTCAGGACATCTCATAAAGGACTGTCGGCTACCCAAGAAAAAGAAGAACATTGACTACTATAAACAGAAAGTTCAGCTGAGCAAGAAAAAGTTGTTGTTAGCCAAGGAGGAAGACAACAAGAGTATTTTGATGGCTGAAAATGATCATTGAATGGATAACTTGTCTGATGATGAAGAAAACAAAACGACATCGATGGCCAGGGTTGAGGCAGAGGATGAAGAAAGAGACCAAGAGCATGATGCTGCAATCTCAGCAGAAGAAAATGGATCAAACGTTGAATTAAGTATTTCTAATTCCAATAATTCATCATTATGTACTATATCTGATTCTCATGATGTTGTTAAGGAGTTAGAAGAGAGATTAGAACACAATTATCAAGTTTTGCTAAAATAGTTAGAAAAGAAATCCTTTCTAAACGTCAAAATAGCTAAATCACAAGATAGGATCATGAAGCTAACCCCTAAAAAACTAGGAACTGTTGTTAGTGACCTAACTAAGTGACTTAGTAGCTCAGAGATTGAACGAAATAGAGTTTCTGCTGTAAATACCACTCTTTCATAATAATGGATTCTCTTTATACTAAAATCAAAGAACTTGAAGATTTGTTAGCCAAAAGAGACCAAACAGATCAGACAATTTTTCTAAATGAACCTGAGGATACTTGATTCTACAACTCCAAAGAAGGTGTAGGCCTTTCTAATCCCTGTTATCTGAAGATAATCGATCGTTCTCAACTCTATGACGTCAGATACATGGGACTAGGTTTGACTAAGCTTACGTCCTTTATTGGAGCTAAAGAAAACGATGCTCTTGACGATGACAAACGAAAAAGCAAAGCAAAAGCTGAAGTCCCTTTTGACTATATTGATTTGAATAAAAGCTACAAAAATCATGAAATCCCTTTGACTCCTAATGAAGACTTAACTTTCTACCCACCTGAAAAAGAGACTATGCCAGACCAAGGCGCACCTTCAACATCAAAATCTGAAACAAGAAAAGTTTATTTTCCACCTGTGGTGAGAAAATTTGATGATTTAAAAGAAGTTTTTGAAAAAGAAAAGAAAGTTTCTTGAATCTGAAAAGAATCAACTCTTAACAAAACTTTTCCTTTTAAAGAAAACCTCCCAATCCAGCACAAAATCTTCAACCTTTTATGCAACATCTAAACAGTTTTCTGAAATATTAACAAGTTTTTCTAAAACTTCATCCACTCACTCCAAGTCTCATTCACCAATAGGAAACCAAATGAGGAGGAGACTGGAGAAGAATGGAAAATGGATAGAAGAGAGATTGAGAAGAAGAGAAAATGAAGATGTTTTTGCTAAGAATAAGAAGAAATGTTCTAGTGTTTTATTTTATTCGAGAAATAAGTGTAAACCAAGCTCCATCGAACCATCTACTAGTTATGTTAGTAATGTTGTTCCTAGTAGTCATGTTTCTAGGATAAGTAAGTGTTTTCTTTCTGTGAACTGCGTTGATGTTAAGAATGAATGTGTTTCTGATTCTGATTCCTTCTCTAGATGATTGTAATGTGAATGCTGTTGTTACTGACTATCCAAAGAAGTCTTAGCTTCTTCTAAAAAAGCGACTATTGAGGGAATATATAAACTACCTTTTTAAGGTATCTCCTCAAAGTCCACTTACTAAAACATTTAAAAAGGCTTTCACAAAGAACTGTTTAAATCACACCTGACAGAACAACCATTCACAAGTGTTGAAGTTTCTCTCACTCCAAAGTTTAAACAAGAATTGGTTCCTAAGTCCAATGTTGAACAAACAAACAACTCACATCTTTCAAAATCTCCTTTCTTAGGTTCCCAAATTAATTGAAAGTTCAAATATTTCATCAACGTTAATAAGGAAGGACTCATCCGGAGATGAGTACCAAAATGACCTTAATATGTTTTGTAGGTCAGTCATGTGTGTCATCTTGATTCGTGTTGCTCGTCACACATAATTGGATGCAAAGAACTATTGAGCAAATACACTGAACACTACGGAGGGAAAGTAAGGTTTATCGTCCAAATTTAAAAAGAAATATGTCAGATTTTTTAAGTTTTTATGATATTTCATATACTATCAATATTTGTATTTAAATTTTATTTTTTTTTGAATAAAAATAGATAATAAGATAAAGAATTAAAATGTTTTATTGTACCATAAATAAGATCTTAGATAAAAGTATAAATTTAGAGGAATGATCCTGTCAAGTCGGCCTGACGCGAATCACAAGATCCATCATATTTCCAAGTCCATTTGAGGCCTTTTTATGCGAAAATTTTTTATGAAATATTTTTATCATGTTCTTCATCACAAAATTTCACCTTAAAATTCAACCGAAAAGACAGTTAAGTAAATTCTTGAAACATATGTATAGAAGTATCTATACATATGTTTCAATAATTTACTTAACTGCCTTCCCGATTGAATCTTAAGATGGAATACAGTGGAAATAACCTACACTTGATGAAGAACATGCTCAAAAGCTTTTATCAAAAAATTCGACCCGAAAGCCCATCAAATGGGCTTGGCCGGATAGCGGGTACTTTAAGGCCGGTCTGATAGAAATGCCACTTTATAAATTTATACTCCCTCTGGCTGTCAAAATTGATCTCACTTTTATTTTTGGGCCGTCCCAAAACATGTTCTCATATCCCTTTTTGGAAAGTTCTGTGTGGTAACATTCATTTACCTTTTTCTTACTCAACCAAAATCTTACATTTTCACTTTATTCTCACTTTCTTAAACTCCTATTCAAATCAAACCACGACTATTTTGCGGGAGTGAATGAGTAATGATTTGAAAATAATTGTAATGCCACATGCAAGCAATGGACCGCCAGCCTCTTAATGAGCTGGGCTAAAACTAATACTGAGTATCCCACATGCGAATAATACGGGCCCAACTCCTCTCTGCAGGAAGAGAATTATGCTGTGGGATAGGTATACCATGCACATGGTATATCCTTCCCACATACGGCACCGTTTTGAAATAAAAGCAAGTCACGCACCCTCCACTCACCGTATTCCCCCACTCTCGTTACTTTTATTCTTGTACGTTTTTTACTTCCTAGCTCTCTCTATTTCTCCAATGCACTCCTCCACCCTCTTTCTTTTTTACTTTTTCGTTTTTTACTTTTTTTTTTCTTTTTTTTTGTTTTTTACTTTTACTTTTAGTTTTTCATTATCAAAACTATCATATTTGATTTGTAAAAAAACTATCATATTTCAAAATGATTTTTTTTAATTAAGGAACACCGGACGATTATGTACTTTGTATTTCAATTTTGTGATTAAATTTCATATCCTTTCAAAATACATTAATTACTTTATCTTTCTATCTTGGTCCTTATTCATACACTTATATTTCATTTTTTCTTCAACTGAAATTACAAGAAAAAATTTGTTATTGTCTCTTCAATTTTTTTTAATATTTATACACTTTTTATAATTTTTTTCATATTCATACACTTTTTAGTTTTTCCTATACTATATTTCTTATTTCTCTTATATATTTTTAGTTCTTTTAAGATATTAAATTTGGTTATTTTGATTTACATTTGTTAAAATATGAGATTACATTTTCATGTGTGATTTACGTTCCACAAGTTTGAGTTATGTTCGTAGACAATTTCTGGAGTTACATTTAAATATTTAATAGTATATGGAGTTACATCTTCTTGTGTATGAATTATATCTTCTTATGGGTGAGTTACATCTTCTTGTGTACGAATTATATCTTGCTATGTGTGAGTTACATCTTCCTATGCACAATATTTAATAGTATATGTAGTTACATCTTCTTGTGTAAGAATTATGATATGCACTATTTCCTAGTGCATAAGTTTGTTATTTTAGTATTGTTTGATTGTTATTTTTAATTGTTTAGTTTAGTTTGTGATGCACTCTCTAGATTTATTTTATAGGTTGTAATTTGTATTTTTAGTACGTATTTGATTGTAAGTACCATAAGGGATGCAAGTTAGTATTATAGGTACCAAAGGGAGGCAAGATGAATGGTGGAAATAAATTCTGCTAGCAAACCCGGTCGGGTTAGAACACAACCCGATCGGGTTGGAAGTGACATATGAAACTAAGAGGAAGCTACGTGCCGAAACTCGGTCGGGTTGGAACAAAACCCGGTCGGGCTGACTTGACAAGAACAAAAGCACATGTCGAAGATCAAGAGAACATTGAAAATATACGATTTGATACTTAACCCGGTCGGGTTGGTACTCAACCCGGTCAGGTTGGAGTTGACATCGAACATAGTAACGTGCTGAAGATAAAAAGATCGTGGAAAATCAGATTTGTTCCCAACCCGGTCGGGTTGGTACTCAACCTGGTCGGGGTTGATGCGATTTCAGCAACTTTCGATTACCTAAGGTACCCGATCGGGTATCCTATATACCCGGTCGGGTATCAGACCTTGCAGTTCCCAAAAGCCTATAAATACACTCATTTCCTTCAGAATAAAATCACCAAATCACATATACTTCTAAGCTCAGTTTAGATAAGTTCTTTCTTTATATTTTCATCATGTTTAGTCTCCAAATGAGGAGCTAAACTCTTCCATCTTGGTTTTGCTACTTTGAAGCTTAATGAATTGTAAGTTGTGAGTTATTTTCTTTAATCTTCTTCCTTGAATATTAATTTAATCTAGCTCTATATTAATTTTGGGGAATGTTGCTAAGATGACAATTAGTTAACATCTCGACATTAATTATAGTAGCATTTGCTTTCTTTAATCTTCTTCCTTGACTATTAATTAATTCATATTCATATTGCATATTAATATTTTGAATATTACTTAAAGGATCAACTAGTTTTGGTTCATATATTAATTATTACTAGAATCAATCGGTTAATACGCTTGTTATTAATTCGGTTCTTTCAACGGTAGTAAACTTGGATTAATAATGCATGCGTCGCATGATTAATAATCTAAGGGGAATTAATTATATTGATTAAACCAATAAACCGCTTGTGTTGAGGTTATCAATTTCAATCGTTTTCATCTTAAGTTTATGGCTACTATCGGGTTAATATACGACATGTGTTCTATATTGACTCGATAGTAAGTTTTATTAATGAACGCGTCTCGTTATTAATAACTACCCTCGATGAAATGGAGATACTCCTCGATTGAGTATTCGAGAGGAAGATAGTTAAAGATATAATCAGGATCGACGAACATTTCATTAAGTGGATAAAAGCAAAACCAAGTCATCATCTCTATTAATTAAACTCACATAAGTCATTTATTTTAGTGTTAATTACATTAAATCAAATCAACAATCATAAAAACCCCCCTTGTACTATTTAACTAAAAGAGAAACATTCATTTCCGTGTGGATACGAATCTTACTTCATTATACTACATATAATTGTTGTATTGATTATTTATTTTGAGTGTACACCACGACAAAGTGCACGTCAAATTACATCTTCAAGTTATAATTAAATTAACGCAATTTACATATTTTATTTAACTTGTGTTACATTTCTATTAACACAATTTACATTTTTTAATTTTCTCAAGTTACATTTCACGTACCCGTTTACATTTCAATTTGCTTAAAGTTACCGTTTATATCGCCCGGTTTACATTTCTCATATGAAAAGAGATAGAACTACTAGAGAGGTAACATGAATTACATTTAGGGGCACAAGTTACATTTGTAAGTTGCATTTCATTACAAGGGATTTACATCACGAAAATAATTGGAAAAAAATAAACATTTACTGTTCATCCGCGCTTTTTTGTTCAATTATTATGTCAAATTACACTTGTGGGATTTAAACCACGAAAATAATTGAAAAAAATAACATTTACTGTTCATCCATGCTATTGTTTAATTATTAAGTCAAATTACACTTGTGTGAATATGACAGTTCGATAATATGTTAAAATTATATAGGCTGGTCTCATTTGAAAGATCATGAAAAATAAAAAATTTGATATAAATTTTATAAAAATTGAATAAAAAATAAAAAAGTTATTACCATTTTTAAGAAAAACAGAAATAAAGAGACCACTTATATCAAACCTCAAACTGGTATACCAGGTCGCAACTCGCATGGTATACGAAATGGTAAAGAAGCTTCCATAGTTCCATTAGGCTCTTGCATTGAATTTGGACCATTCTTCGTTTTTGTTATTGTGTACATAGCTCCGGGTATTTTTCCTTTCTCCTCCATCCTCAGGGAAGTCTTACTTGATCATCAATTCATCAAACGCATATTCCATCTGGAAATCAATTCAGTATCGGCCAATCGACAATTTCACGAAATCTTTGTGTTCGCGGACAACGGCTGAGAGAGAGTTGGGGAGATCGAAAATGGCGACCCTGACGAGGCAATTCCAACCGTCCGCCACCGGCACGAGAACCTTAACTATCACCGTAGACGATTCATCTTCGCAGCCTGGAGATTCTTCACCCGCTTCCTCTCTCCACCGGCCTCCCAGCGAAACCCTAGTTCTCAAATTGAAGCGGAGGAAGAAGAAGGTGTCGTGGAAGGAAGGCACAGTGGATAACGAGTTCCTAAACAGGAAAAGCTCTAAGAAATGCTGCATTTTCCATAAGGAGAAGCCTTTTGACGAAGATTACAGCGATGAAGAAGAAGAAGAAAATAAAGGCTGTTGTAATGATCATCACCACAATCAGGATCAGGTGAAGATTGGGGTACCTCAGTAGATGCAGAGATCATTGATTGATTCAACTTGTAACCGTAACAAACTTTATGGTATAGCTGAAAAACTCAGGAGTTTTTCAATTCTTGTGTTTTTCTCTCCTTGATCAGGTTCGTGGATTGAGGATGTGTAATGTGTCCATGTAGAAATTTGGAGTATGGTTGGATGAAAAACAGATGATGGTGTTATCCATTGATGTTATGGAGAATAATTGAATTGTTTGGTTTTTTATATTTAAGTATTCCTAATTTACTATAATCTCTCTGTTTGAGCACTAAGATGAACTGAATAGCGCTAGAAGCAGTTGGTATGGTTTTAATACAGTACTGAAAATATCATTCTACATTTTTAGCACCTCAGGTAATGAGTAGTTATACTCTTATTGAGGCACTGGTACATATTGAGGACCAGCTTCATGTGGACTAGAAATTTATCTGGACAGAAACATATTTGTTTGGTTTGGTCCGAATTAGTTTGGTTTAGTCTAATCAAGTTTAGCCTGGTTTAATGTTATGTGTATTGTATTATTTGTGATTGTTTAATTAGTATTCACTTCTTTAACCTGATATGATCATTTTAGTTCTGGAATGATTCCAAGTCTTAATTTTCGTCTGTTTTGAACTAGGATGGACATGATATTCGATTACAGTTAAGGTTTTGTGTCAAGAGGGTGGAACCAGCAGTTCTGCTTTTACTTCCATTTTTAAATTGCCACCACAGTAATCGATCGAACCACCTATTACTATCTATTGCGGGTGTCGCTGTGTCAGTTTTTTAAAAAAATGTTTAGAACCTGTAACTATCAGGAGGGTCGAGTTGGAACTGGTTTGCGTTACTGTTTCTACATTTATGGGACCAGGAACCGTCAGCTTCGGAACCGATGGATGTCAACCTCTATCCTGAAGTACTAAATATTGTGATTTTATTACCTCTTGCACCACCACAGGTACCCTAAGATAGACACTGGAAGAGATGCTGATGGAAGGGGTCATTAGGGGGTACCCTTAGTGAAGGAGGAGGCGTACATGGTGAAACAACACCCTGACCAACAGGTAGTTTCAACCCAAAAATGAGCAAATTTGCATTTACACTTAGATTTAATTCAAGTCCTTGCAGTGCATATGTGGCTGTAACTGCAGCTAGGCTTGTTCATGGTGGAATTGCATTTTATTTCGCACCACCAACCCGCAGTCCCCCCATAGGCTTCCACTTATGGCAAACTTTGAGTTTCTCAATTTTTCTAATCAATGCTCTCTAACCCCATAACAAGAAGTTTTTTTTGTACAAATGAAAAATGGTTATACACTTATACATGGCTCATCTGTTCATTTAGAGAACTGCAATTAAAAAACCAAAAACAACACTCTTTGCGTTCTTCAGTTTCTTTTTAAAAAACGTTGCAAATAGTAGTAAAATGTGTAAATTGAATATATAAATAGGAGTATTTTTCTTATCCTCAAAACAGGACACCCTTAGTTCTAAACTTCTAATAAAAGAACACAAGTAATTAAAGTTTCTCTCTTTAAAAGTCAATGATGAGTCCTATGTCCAGAAAAAACAAAGATTACCTCCTTGATCTTCAATGTCAATCTTTGTTATTGTTTATAGTAGAGGGGATTTGACTTTGCACCCCATGTTTTGGGCGATATTAGACTTTGCACCCCATTTTGAAAATCATTAATATTTGCACCCATCAGCCCAAAAATTGCGAAGGAGTGGGGTGCAAAGTCAAATGATTTTATACTGAAATGGGTACATATATTAATGTTTTTAAAAATAGGGTGCAAAGTCAAATAGCACTCAAAAAACAGGGTGCAACGTCAAATTCTCCCTTTGTAGTACTCGTAACAAGTTTACAAGTCTGATAATGAAATATTAATTTAAAATTATGAATTAATTCAAACCATTCAAAAGCATTTTCCTGTTAACCATAGAGTTTTTACTTTCTAATTTCATGTGAAAGTCAAACTTCATCAAGTTTAATGAGAGGGTAAAAACATTATTTAAGCATACTTCACACTAAAAGAAACAAAGTTTGACTTACCCAACACCGGGTGGGAAAGAGAAGGAGATGCACATGAGGTAGAACCACTCGGACTCAGTTAAGTCCTCAGGGGATAGCGCAGCAGGGGGACGCCGCATTGCAGCTAGCTGCTGGCCTCCACCACCGCCATTTGTATCTTCGGCAGTGGCGGTGCTGGTGGAAAGGGAGTCGTAAAGCTCCCTAATTTGCTGGCTTCTGTGGAGCGACGCCTCTTCGGCCCTAACTTCCATGGCCTGTACGGTTTTCCTCGTCTTTATGGATCCGTTATAGTACCCATCTCTCCACACCAACATCCTGCATTCACATGCAAATAAGTAAGATTGATTTCCAAAGTTCCAACCAAATCAATATATCATGTTAAAGCAATCAAGGAAAATCAAGAAACATATTAAATCCCAACCCTTGTTGTGGGCAAAGTTGCCAGAAAAGACTGTAAGTCCACTGAACAGATAGAACTGCAGTCTGTAACAAGCTTTGCAGTCGAGCTGGATGTGATGCATGCATGATGGCCGGGTTGAAATCTATGATGGCAGATGATGATGATGATGATTATGGGACGTACTAGAACAGTGAATCTTGAGCAGAAGTACATTTGTTCATTCTTTAATGTCGTTTAGACTTTAGAGAAACGTATATAAGTATATTTAAGGACAAATGATCTGAGGTTTATCCGCAAGTTTGATTGACTGGTTGGTGTCCACCGGATGGTTTAATTGGGTTCGTAGGTAGAGTAGGAACCAAAATATTATTCTATGAAAAAGACGTACGATGTAAGATAAAATTAAAATTATAAATTTAAAGAAACTGTTGCAAAATTTAGAAGAAAAAAAAGTATGTGTATATATAGAATTATCTTAAATTCTTAATAATTCAAGAATAGATTTGAATGGGCACTTTCTTGTTATTTCACTCTATTTTCCTCTTCGATATTGTGTATGTTGGGCCCAGATCTGTCAAGCGAATTGGGCCATTACCTTAGATTTGAGTTTACTGGACGGATCAGCCCACGCGGTCTTAAGGAGTCCACGGAATCCGGCTTGGTCAAATGGCATGACGGAGTGGATAAGAGTGTCTAAGAAGTTGAGGAGAAAATGGAGGAACAGATCCCGATTTTGTAAGGAAAGGCTACCATTTCGCCGGGTAGTTCGTCTGCATGGGAAAAAGAGTTGGAATTTCTATTTTAAATAGACCGGCGGTAGAAGGAAAAGGGACTCACTGAATTATCTATGTACTTGTAATACCACTCTTTGAATCATACATCCGGATTAATATACTCTCCTTCATTAGCTTTCGGTTCATATATTGTATTTCTTGTACGATCCTCACATACATATAATTTTAGATTGGTTTAAAAAAATTGCTTAAACAATTTGGCGCCCACCGTGGGGCATTGTGCAAGGAAAGATCATCAACCATGACCGGAAGCAGCCCTTTGTTAGAGGAAATCCACACTCAAATGGAGGCAGTTCGAACGGAGTTTCGCCGGGAATTGGCGGAAAGGATGGCACACCTCCAACGAGAGAACGATCTATTACGATCCCAAGTTCAGTCAGCAGTCTCAATCGCATCCAACTCTAGGGGCAATCGAAGGAACGATCTCATGCCCGTAGTCACAAGACTAGATTTGGAATCCATTCCGACGGCAACGGACACGCCCACCATCGCCTCCGAGCCCATATCTCTCACGTTGGGCCTCTCACCGGCCGGGGAATCACAAACCACCGTCATCTCTCAAGTGATACCGTACACGCCTCTCATCCCTGAAACGACCCCTATCCCAAGCATTCCGACCTGTTTCTTCCCGGAGTCATTGCGCTCGGGATCAAGAAGGATGGGGTTGCAGGCGGCCACTCAAAGCCTACCCATGACGTCAGGTGCGCTATCCCCGACGGAGCCATATGTCACTCATTACCAAAGCAGAACCCGTGACGAACCCGGACCGTCTGGTCTCATGCAGGAAGGGACCCGGAGTATATTCGACGAATTGCCGCCTATATTTCAGGCACAACGGCAGCGTAGACCAGCCGCGTCAGCAGGGCAGAATCGTGGAGGACATCGCCCTGAGGTCATAATCATTCCGTCACCAACCCATCCCGAAGCAACCCCGGTGGCAGGATTGACAGTCTCGGCGCCGGAATCCACTCAGCCAGTCCAGGTGGATCCGATAGCAATGATTATGGAGCAACTCCGACAGATGCAGGATAAGATCAATGGATTGCCCGGAGTACCCCTTCCGTTGGATCGGGCCTCAAAGACATGTTATGCGGACTCGCCCTTCAGCAGACAGATTACAGATGTCGAAGTGCCACGCAAATTCAACGTTCCTTCCATGAAGATGTTCGACGGCACATCTGATCCGGTGGAACATGTCGCCCAATACAAACAGCGAATGCTTGCAGTATCACTCCGACCGGATCAAAGGGAAGCATGCATGTGTCGCGGCTTCGGGGCAACACTAGCTGGCCCAGCACTCAAATGGTTTGTCAATCTGCCTAATGAGGGTATCGAGTCATTTGCAGAATTGGTCGACTCGTTCAATCATCAGTTCGCGAGTAGTCGAATACTTGAAAAACAGACTAGCGACCTCTACAGAATCATACAGCGACGCGGTGAATCGTTACGGGATTACGTACACCGTTTTAACAAAGAAAAAGTTTCCATTCCACGGTGCGATATACCAACAGCAGTTGAGGCGTTTCGGAGAGGCCTATCCGACGACTCAGAATTATACCGGGAATTGACGAAATACCCGTGCAGAACCTTTGAAGACGTCCAGGCTAAAACCTTGGCCTTCATCAGGTTGGAAGAAGATCAGCAGACGCGACATCGGCAGGATGCATATGACGGAGGGCAACGTAAATCAAGCACATCCAAAAAACACGACTACAGGACCGGAAAACCCTATGTCAGAACCGAGGATAGACCGGTCTCGTCGATAGTAAATTGGCTCGATGATCCAGATTTACCACCTGTCATCAATGACTATTGTTTCAATGTCGCCACTCCAGGCCTCATTCACTCTCTGGAAAAATTAGGGGAAAAGGTCAGATGGCCTCGAAGGACAGACAAACCAGCGGGCCGTCGAGATCCGAGTAAACGATGTGATTTCCACGGCGATATCGGACACAACACGGAAGATTGCGTCGCATTAAGGAAGGAGGTGGCCTATCTGCTGAAAAACGGTTATCTGACGGAGATCATGTCTGAACGCACCAAATCACTGCTAGGACGGAATGACAAAACGTCACCGAATGGGTCTAGGCCGCCTTCACCCTCTGCGCCATGTAAGGTAATCAACTTTATTAATGGTGGATCTGATTTATGTGGACTAACATATTCTGCAGCAAAAAGACACGCCCGGGACTACACCCGAGACAAGTCGTTGCAGGTTTATAGGATCGGAAAACGTCAAGAGGAATGGAGGAATGCATCAATCACGTTTGACGAAACGGACATTTATGATCCGATACAATCTCATCACGATACATTGGTGATCTCCCTTAGAGTGGCAAACTGCGAAGTCAAACGAATCCTCGTGGACAACGGGAGTACCGCGAATATTACCACCATGAAAACGTTGGAAGAACTGGGGGCCAAGGAGGAAGATATAACAGGTTCCGGGTCAAGCCTAGTCGGATTCAATGGAGAGCCAAGCAGAACCATAGGTAATATTTCTTTACCTGTATATACCCATGGTCTAAACATGCAGGTCAAATTCGACGTGGTTGAAAGCATACCAGCGTACAACATGATCCTGGGAACTCCCTGGTTGCATCAAATGGGAGCAATTCCATCGACTTATCATCAAATAATCAAGTTCCCAACACCGTGGGGAGTACAAAGCATCAAGGGGGATCGACAGTCAGCCAAGTCTTGCTACCAAACGGCGATGAAGCCAACTGCGGACCAAACTGCCTCCAGGACCGCATAGCAATTAAAGGGTGGCCCCGCTCTGGTGGAAGATGATGACAAAACAGAAGAAGTTGCCATCGACTCAGAACATCCAGAAAGGGTCATCCGCATCGGGAAAGACATACCAAAGCACCTCAAAGACGAACTGATAAACTTCCTCAAAGAACATAAGGACGTATTTGCATGGAGCCACGACGACATGACAGGTATTGATCCTAATATCATAACTCACAGGTTAAACGTCAGCCCATTACACAAACCCGTCAGACAAAAAAGAAGACGCTTTGCAAAAGAAAGGAATACCATTATAAACCAGGAAGTTGATACGCTGCTCCGAACCGGCAAGGTAAAGGAGGTAAAGTATCCCGATTGGTTAGCTAATGTTGTTGTTGTTCAGAAAAAGAAAGGGCAAGAAGAAGGCAAGCCAGTCAAATGGAGAGTCTGTGTGGACTTCACTGATCTGAACAAAGCGTGTCCCAAAGATTCATTTTCAATGCCACACATTGACGCTTTGGCTGACGCTACGGCCGGGCATGAAATGTTATCCTTCATGGACGCATTCAGTGGATACCATCAAATACAGCTTCACCCTGATGACCAAGAAAGCACAGCCTTCATCACTGAAACAGGTACGTATTGTTATATTGTTATGCCTTTTGGACTAAAAAATGCAGGCGCGACGTTTCAGAGACTAGTCACCTTAATGTTCAAAGATCTAATGGGGGACACCATGGAAGTTTATATCGACGACATGATCGTCAAATCAAAGAAAAAAGAGGATCATATCTATCATCTGACGGAACCCTTCAGAAGACTGAAAAAGTACAATCTGAAGATCAATCCAGCGAAATGTACTTTCGGAGTGACGTCAGGAGAATTTTTAGGATATATCGTCAGTGAACGAGGAATAGAGGCGAGCCCGGAACAAATACGAGCAATTATCGACATTGAACCTCCAAAATCCGTCAAAGATATCCAGAGGTTGACAGGACAAATTGCGGCTTTGAATCGTTTCATTTCAAAATCGTCAGACATGTGCCATTTGTTTTATGACGTCTTGAGAAAAAACAAAAAATTCGAGTGGATAGATCAACACGAACAGGCGCTTCAACAATTAAAAGAATATATGATGTCGCCACCACTGCTCGCAAAGCCTAAAAATGACGAAGAGTTACAACTCTATCTGGCCGTTTCAGAGCACGCCGTCAGCGCAGTACTGACAAAAGAGGAGCAGGGGAAGCAAACTCCAGTCTATTACGTAAGTAAATCCCTAAATGGACCGGAATCCAGGTATGCTTTACTTGAGAAATTAGTTTTAGCTTTGATCGTTGCTTCGATTAAATTACGTCCTTATTTTGAATCACATACCATTTGTGTTAGAACTAACTATCCCATGAAGTCAATCATGAGGAAACCGGAATTGACAGGTCGCATGGCTAAATGGTCGATTCAACTTGGAGCTTATGACATAAGATTCGAACCGAGGACAGCCTTGAAATCACAGTCACTTGCAGATTTTGTGGCAGACTTCAGTCCAAAGCTCCAAGAGGAAGCAGAAAAAGAGATTTGCACTCAGACCGATGGATTCCCAAAGCAAAAATGGACATTGCACACTGACGGAGCGTCAAACCAAAACGGTGCAGGTCTGGGCGTGATACTGAAGTCACCACAGGGGGACACCATGCTCCAAGCAGTACACTGTGATTTCACCGCTACGAACAACGAGGCAGAATACGAGGCGCTAATCGTCGGACTCACATTGGCAAGGGACTTGGGCATCAAAATCCTGGAGGTAAAATGTGATTCTTTACTGATAATCAATCAAACTAACGGTGTGTATGCAGAAAAGGACCCCAAGATGACATCTTATTTGCAAATTGTCCGAGAATTGATAACGGCATTTGACGAAATAACCCTTGAACAAATCCCACGAGAAGAAAACACACAAGCTGACGCTCTGGCCGCCGTCGGATCATGTCTAGGGGCAGAAATCAATCGCAACATCCCCTATGTGCACTTGATGAGCCCGGCAATTTACAGATCAGAGGTTGCCTCTACCATTAAGACCCCGGCACAAGACGACTGGACACAACAATACGTAGCGTACTTAAAGTACAATACTCTCCCAAAGGACAGAAAAGAGGCCAAAGCTTTCCTATCCAAGGCAAGTAAGTTCTTACTGATTGATGATGTGCTATTTAAAAGATCTGTCGCAGGTCCACTCCAAAGATGTCTGGCACCGCAAGAAGCCGCCAAAGCATTGAAAAATCTTCATGAGGGAGAATGCGGCAATCACGCAGCAGGACGAAGTCTGTCTAACAAAGCCCTTAGATTCGGTTATTACTGGCCAACCATGAGAGAAGATGCGACCACATTCGCCCAAAGATGCAAGCCCTGTCAGATGCATGGACCAATTCGTCATCAGCCCTCCGAGACGCTTCACCCAGTTCTATCACCGTGGCCCTTTATGAAGTGGGGCATGGACATTGTAGGAAAGTTGCCAGAGGCACCGGGGCAGAAAGTATATATGCTAGCAATGACGGATTACTTTTCAAAATGGGTGGAGGCTGAGCCTTTTCGGCAGATACGAGATGACCAGGTGATTTCGTTTATTAAGAGAAATATCCTTTGCAGATTCGGCGTTCCTTCAGAAATCGTTTGTGACAACGGATCTCAGTTCATAAGCGCTAAAACCAGACGCTTTTGTGAGAAATACAATATCAAATTGGAAACGTCGACACCTAGGTACCCGCAATCTAATGGGCAGGCCGAGTCTAGCAACAAGATTATCATTGCCAACTTAAAGAAAAGGCTTGAAAAGGCGCAAGGCCGATGGGCTGACGAATTGCCCTTAATACTCTGGGCAGACAGGACAACTCCGAAAAATGCAACCGGGCAAACCCCATTCTCTCTGGTTCATGGCTGCGAAGCGGTCATTCCTGCCGAGATTGAAATACCTTCTTCGAGATATGGACTCATGACGGGGGAATTGAACAATGTGGAGTTGGTGCACGACTTGGACACCATTGACGAGATCCGTGAACGAGCCAAGATCCGTTTGCAGACATATCAACAAATGGTGGCAAAAAGCTATAATAAAAATGTTCGGGCAAAGGTGTTCCAAAAGGGAGATTGGGTCTTGAGGAGAGCATTTGGCAATGAAGCAGCCGGAAAATTCAGTCCTAATTGGGAAGGACCTTACAGAATCATTGATATCGTCGGTCAGGGGGCATACTGCCTGGAGTCAATCGATGGTAAACAAGTCCCTCGAAGTTGGAATGCGGTACATTTAAAGCGTTTTCACTTTTAACAAAAGTTTCTTTTGTTTTTTCTGCATATTTATCCCTATTATTAAATAACTAACTTGGTCGTCGGAGGGCCGTTGGCTTAAGGCCAACGACCAATCCTGACGATAATTGTAAATACAGGAAGACACACAAAAATGGCCAAGTTTCAGGTAATTAGTTACAGTTCATGTAATCTTGAATATAGTAAATACAATTCATCATCACTAACTTGACCGTCGGAGGGCTGTTGGCCCCAAACCAACGGCCGATCCCAACGGAACGGTATCATTGCAGGACTATGACAAGTTAAGATCAAAATGCCAGAACAACAGAGAGAACATCAGATCTACTCATGACAAAAAACATCAACATACAGGGGACATGAGGCTCATTATGGAGAAACCATGAATGAAGTTCCATGAAACCGAATAAAGTTTTGGCCAAAAACACAAAACACAAAACACTAAACACAGAACACATATATGTTCCTCTACGCACACGGGGCAGGTTACATACGAAAACAACACACGCGTCAACATAAACGACAATCAGGTGACCAAAAGGAGTAGCAACGGAATCACCAAACAACATGGATTTGGCTTGGATAAACCACCAAGCACAATATCCATAAATCCACAGGAGAATATTAAAACCATGATGCAGGGGCAGTAATAGCAGAATGAGTCTTCGAGGCAAAAGCAAATGTTTATAGACGTGAAAGTAAAGGGGAAGGGGTGCAGTTAGTTATCTTGGGAGCGTCTGGAATCAGCCTCATTATCGGACTGACCAACGTCAAAACCGTCTTCTCCAATTGGGGGATCCATCTCATCTTGAAGCTTTGACCAGGTAGCAACGTCCTGTTCCGCAGCCCAGTTTGACATCTCGCCTGCGAGGAATGAAGTCATCAGTTCACCTCTGGTTTTCCAAGCATAAAAACAGGCCGCGTCAGTAACCTCTTGTTTCTTTTTCCTCCCATACGCTTCCAACGACTTAATACAGGTTTTTAAGGTTGAGATTTGAGTTGTCAAACTTGAACTGTCACTACGGAGACTTTGGATCGTTCGAGCATCAACATCAGCACGAGCGTGAAAACTTTTCTCTTTGCTTTTTAATTCGTCCACAGCCTTTTCTAGCAGAACCAACCTTTCTGCAGCAACAAGGCTAGCTTGAACACTCTGCCAGGTTAAAACAAGTTTCTCTCAAGAAGGATTAAATTTCTACAGGTACCAAGCACTTACAAAACGACGAGATACCTGGAAAGCAAAAGCCGAGGAAGCCAATGCCAGGCCAGCTGAGGACACATCCTTGAATACAACGGGCGAGGAGGAAAGCAGGACTTGAGGCATTTCACTTCCCATCACAAGAGCATCCTTCAAACAGCAAAAGTCACGAGAGAAAGAAGCATTCATCTTCCCACCAGAATCAGGAGTGGTGGTGGCACTCACTGGACGAGGAGGAGCAGATTTCATCTCTGTATTGGGGCATTGTGGAGTTTTGGAACAACCAGAGGCCAACTTAGATGGGATTTTCTTCTTTCTCGAAACCATGTTAAGAAGATCGTAATCAGAAGGTATCGGCCGTGTGTTAGACGAAGAAACAGTTGCGGCAAAGGAAAACATATAAAACATTCTAAATAAAGCGACATTTGACGAATAATTGAGATAGCTGAAACCAATACCAGCGTGATGTGCAGAACGTTTTGCTGGAAGAGAACAGGAATCCTGACCACCGGGAAACACCATCTGAAGAGGAACGAAAGCACTTGCATTTTCACCTCCACCCCTCGAGGTTTCTGATTCATGGTCTGAATCATCTACAGAGACCGCGCGTGAATCTTGGGCATCGTCAAGGACGTTCTGAATATTACGGCGAGAGCGCCTTAATCCAACGGACCGGGAATGGTCAGGAGTGGGAGACATACCTTCATTATCAACCACTAGATTCCCAAAGGTCCGTTCGGCAGTAGTTAAAGATAAAATTTTGACAGTCCTTCCTTCAGAGTCTGGACCATAGCTCAAGGGGATAGTCTTCCTATCTAAAAGACAACGACAGTGAAAACGGTAATTTTGACGTATTGCAGACCAGCCGTATAGCAATTAAATACATTTGAACTTCATATGTAAAACAAGGAGTTGTCAAGATACCTTTGTGTAGACTCTCTTCAAGAAATGCGCCCTCAGAACTTAGGGAATCTTTTTGCACAAAGAAGAACTGGCTCATCCAGCCACGGTCATTAGCTTTGTCCGCCCTCAATATCAGCGCCTCGCGAGCATCTTTGATGGCCAGGGTAAATCGACCAGCTCCAGAAGAACGAAGATCATAGGTAAAACCCAGATCTTCGAAGGAGAAGGGGATGCTATGTTTTTCGCTTAAAACTTCTAAACCACGCAGAACCCTCCATACTTGTGGCATTACTTGGGAAGGAGAAACCTTGACAAAGGCTAAGAAATCTCTAACTAAGGAAGAGAAAGGGAATTTCATACCAATCTTAAAGGGATACATGAAGAAGTTGACCCAACCGTCACAATGCCAATCAACCCGTTCGTTAGCAGCCGGAAACCGGATGGATGCATGCGCTGGAAATCCGGAACCATTCTTGATAGCTTCGATATGATTCTCCGAGAGTTTAGCCTGTTTTGCATTCTTCGGATCAAGGATGTGTTGAGGGATGAACTGTTGAGACGCCATAGGTTCTCACGATGGATCTCTGCAAGAATCAAGCGAGAGGTACTTCACAAAAGAAGAGTTATGGTTGAAAAGAGACTATTCTGGCAGAGGGTTGGTTACTCGAGGAAGGAGGCTGACGGTTTTGTCCATTTCGAGGTAGCGTCGAAACGTTTAAAATTCAAAGAAGTAATCGACCGATTGGACCAAATTGGTAACAATTACTACTTCAAATTTTAGGGACAATTGTTGGGCCCAGATCTGTCAAGCGAATTGGGCCATTACCTTAGATTTGAGTTTACTGGACGGATCAGCCCACGCGGTCTTAAGGAGTCCACGGAATCCGGCTTGGTCAAATGGCATGACGGAGTGGATAAGAGTGTCTAAGAAGTTGAGGAGAAAATGGAGGAATAGATCCCGATTTTGTAGGGAAAGGCTACCATTTCGCCGGGTAGTTCGTCTGCATGAGAAAAAGAGTTGGAATTTCTATTTTAAATAGACCGGCGGTAGAAGGAAAAGGGACTCACTGAATTATCTATGTACTTGTAATACCACTCTTTGAATCATACATCCGGATTAATATACTCTCCTTCATTAGCTTTCGGTTCATATATTGTATTTCTTGTACGATCCTCACATACATATAATTTTAGATTGGTTTAAAAAATTGCTTAAACATACTAAAACCCTCAATTGAATCGCACTGAAATCATTTGGACTAGGCATTACTTTCCCCATAGTTCAGAAAACATTCCACAAATCTGTCTTCTGATTTATTCTGTTGGCCTCGATTGAAGAAAATTGGCGTGACATTTCTGGTGTCTCGGCCCAAAGAAGAAAAAGTGATTTGTTGTGTAGGATGTCATGATGACTTTAATTTTGTGGTATAGTCTGATTTGTTTATATCGGACATGCGAAATCTTATGGTCTTTTCCAAAAAAAAAATCTTATGGTATAGTGGAAAAACTTACCAAGTTATCGGATTCGTGTCCTATTCTTCCCCAGATAAGGTTTGCAATTGGGGAAATTGTAAATTGTAATGTAGATGATGTTGCCAATTGATGTTATGGAGGGTGTTAATTCAATTGCTTTAGATTTGTTTATATCTTCCGAATATATTTTAATCTTTTTGTTTTAGCAGTAAGATTATTTGAATAGCGCTTGTACCAGTTTGTATGAGTTTTAACAATGCAGTAAGAATATTATTGTATATTTTAATTAAGTCCATGAGGTAAATGTGTTCATTTGGAATAAAATATATTAGTCTTGTTTGATCTGTTTATTTGGACTGAAACATACTAGTCTGATTTGGTCTGAATTGTTTTTTTTTTTCAATTTTGGCATGAATAACTTCTCAAAGCGGAAAAACACATGTATTGTATCTGTTGCTATTGTCCATCCTCTTTAGGTCTTGATCTAATAAACATTTCAAGCATAATTCAATTTTAGATTAATAGTCCACGTAAATATTCCTAATTGCTGTTTGTTTTCAGCTAGGATAGATGTAATTTGGGAGTTGTAATTAAAATCAGGAAAATTGAGAAAACACTCAAATAGGTTCACGTACTTTGAACAAAAAGTCAATTAAGTCCACATACTTTTTTTCCAATCAATCAAGTCCGTAAACTATTAAAAAATAACCAAATCTGCTATTTAGCTGGTAGTCAACCGGTTACCCGGTTAACCGCCTACGTTCCTGACACTTTTTTATTGTTTTCTATTTTTTTTCTTTTCTTTTCATTTTTCTTTTTCTCTTTTCTTTTTTTTTCTTCCTGTCCACTGAATACGCTCCCACCTCACCTTTCCCATTCCCAAGCTCTACCATTTCCATTTCCTTCTTTCTTGCCTCCACCACACATCCAATCACTTTCTTCCATTTTTGCTCCCTCTGCCACCTCCCATTGGAACGAACTCCGTCACCCTGACCTCTCAAGCCACCACCTCTGCCGCCAGGCGTCCATAGCCACTGCCTCCGGCCTCCACCTTCAACTCCACCGCCCCTCCTACACACTGCCTCCAGCCACCACCTCTGCGGCGTCCACCTTCACCTCCTCCATTGAAGCAACCTCTAGCCGCCCCGACCTCCGTAGCCACCACCTCCACCGCCCATACCACTGTACACACCGTCTCAGGCTACCACCTCCGCGGCCTACACCTCCACCTCTTCCACTGAAGCGACCTCCAACGGCTCTGGCTTCCATAGCCGCGCCGCCGCCTCTGCGGCTTCTAACTATGCCTCATCAAGTCAATCGAACTCTGCTGCCTCAGCCTCCATAGACTGATAAATCGAGAGGTAAGGAGATGGAGTGACGTTGCAGACGCATGGGCGAAACAAGGAAACAGAAAAGCAAAAAAAAAAACAGGAAAACAAAAATGAAAAGAAAAGAAAAGAAATATATATAAAAAAAAATAGAAAATTGAAAAAAAAAGCCAACTGGACATTACAACCGGAGAACCCGTCGTTTACAGGCTAAATAGCCAATTTGATTATTTTCTAATACTACATATGCTTAATTGATTCATTAAATAGTACATGAATTTAATTGACTTTATTTTTTTGTAAAAGTAGATGTATTTATTTGACAGTTTTCTCAACGAAAATTTAAGAGATCCCATGGCATAATAAGGTTAGGGTTAAGGGAATCATATTAAGAGTGTAATTATTTGTTCTGGGTTTACTTCAACTTTTGTGATTGTCCCCACAATAATCGACTCAATTACCTATAGTTATTGGGATCGGGAGGGCGTCGATATTTTCAAAAGTTATGAGGAAAAGCTCCAAACCCGGAACACTTGGACTGTAATTTGTTGGTCTGGGCTGGTCTATTTTAGTCTGGTCTGGTCTAGTCTGATCTGGTGTGTATTGGTCTGATTTGGTCTAGTCTGAAATTTTATTTTTTACTTCGTATATTTTTTGCATAAAGATTTTATTTTTTATATATATTATAATCCATAAATAATTATATTTTATTCATTTATAATTAAAAATAATAATATTCCTTCCGAATTATCGAAAATTGTTATCGTTTTACTTGGACTGATTTCAATCCCAGACCAAAGCAGATTGAACTGACCAGATCATACAAATACAGAACAACTCAAACTAGACCAGATCATATCAGATCACACTGGACTAGTCCAAATAAAAACAGGACAAAAGATAAAACTAGGCGATTGGCCCAATATACTCACATAGTCACACGTGTATATAAATTGTTGCAAGGGCAGGAACTTACATACGATCCCTAACAATGTGCGACTTCTCTAAGTTGGCTTTCCCCATATCATCTCTCTTCATGTAAGTGTCTTTCACCATGATTGCATGCTCTCAATTTCAATTCTCTTCAAATTGAATTTCACAGCATCACACCACATATATATGTACATGATTGTACATGACTGTTTCGTATAGTGCTTAGGGAATTCTACCGGGGTTTCGTAAATAGTACATGATTGTACATGACTGTTCCGTGTATATATATATATATATATATATATATATATATATATATATATATATATATATATATAATAGAGATCAAATACAAACTAGGCTTAATTTACTAACCTACAAACTAATCATGGCCCTCCATCTTAATTAGATTACCACACGGTTGATCTTCTAATTGATGGGCAAAGTAGTCTTTTTGGTTTATTTTTATTTATGGAAAAAATCGTGTTCCTAATTTCTCTAACTACTTTCCATCCACGTTCATTCAGCAACATCCATCGCTAGATAGGTATGTCGTCTCCATCTTCATCTTTGTTTCACATCTTCACCTCCATCTCTATCTCCATCTTCATCCCTGTGTCATTCCATCTTTGATCTTTTTCATCCGATAATAATTGCTTTGGATATTCAGTTTATAGCCACCATCAATAGAGAACTTCTCTGCAACATAAGTAACTCTTCTCTGCTTTGGTTATAATTTCATCTCCATCTCCTTCCCCATGAAATCTTGCACGTCGGATCTTTTTTAATTTTCTATGAAATTCATCAGTTTTTGTTGTTTTTGATTTGAATCCAGTGTGCACACTGAAAAAAACATATTTTCCCATTATGAGATTTATCATATTTAACGTTTTGATTTCTCATCATCATGAAATTCATCAATTTTGTATTTATGCAAAAAAAGAGTTTAAATATTTCTACCTTAATGTGCCAAAAGGATTATGCATTTTGTGACCTCATGAATTTAGTATGCATATCCGTTGAGTATACAATGCAGATGTCATAGCGTTAAGATGTAGTATAAACTTCTACAGTGCACATACAATCTTACTAAAATGCAATATATAAACTTCTAATGCACATGGCACAATGATGAGATGCAACATATGAACTACTAAAATGCTAAGACGTAGTATAAAATTCTAAAGTACACATATCATTTTACTAAAATGCAATATACGAACTTGTAAAACGACTCTATCATAAATTTAGTATGCTTGTCACGTGAGTATATAAAGAAGATGCCATGACCATAAGATGCAGTATGAACTTCTAAAATGCACATATCATCTTTCTAAAACAAAGTATAAAAATTAAACTTCTAAAGTGTATATGTCATAATGACAAAATGCAACATATGAACCACTAAAATGCAGATGTCATAGCGATAAGGTGCAATACGAACTTATAAAGTACACATATCATCTTACTGAAATGCAATATACGAACTTCAAAAATATATTATGCATATTCTATAACCTGATATGCACATCTGGTAACCTTAATATGCACATCCAATTACATTAATATTCACATCTCACAACCTTAATATATATTATGCACATTTTATAACCCTAATATGCAGTGCTAAAAAATGAAAGGTTAATTCAGAAGTGTTTAATTCCAAATATCAAGTTATTTATTTAATGGCTATCAATTAATTACTAATATTAAAATGGGAAAGTTTTTTTTTTCAATTCACAGATGCAAAACGAGGGATTCCATGCATGGAGAAAATTTGCAATTTTCCTTATTTAAACATATATGCAGAAACTATGCATTCTTCCATATTTAATTTCTCTTACTTGGTGTAAAAGAAAGTTAAAAGTTAAAAGTGATTCTAATTTTGGAGGCATCGTACAATAATGAATTTCCAATGTTAAAATTAAAGTGAGATAAATGCACATGGTGTAACCGTACAATAATGGATTGCCAAAGTTAAAAGAAATTTCTATTTTGGCGGCACTGTACAATTACTTTTTTGACCTTTTAATTGACCAAAGAATTTACAGGGTGTTATCCATTTTTATCACCTATAATTGAGTGCATCGTTTCAATTATGCATCCCATATGCATCAACCGTCCGTATTATTCAATCTAACGGATGCTGTGAGTTTGTAGTTTGCACCGGAAGTCTGGTTTGCATGTGATCTTCCCCTATATATATATATATATATATATATATATATATATATATATAGACATATAATTAAAAATATTATCATATATAAGTACTTCACTTCAATTAATTATGAAGTTATGATTATGTATTATTTTACTATCAATTATAGACAATGTCAAGGATGACGTACACCTTGGAATGACACCACTACAACTACATTTTTGAAGATTTGTGCTGAAGAAAAAGCAAAAGGAAATACTAAATATGATTGGAATAAAATTGTAAACAACCTTCATGCACAAACGGGTGCTCTTTTTGATTGTAAGAAAGCGCGAAATCACTTTAGTGAGTTGAAAGATAAATATAAAGCACGGGTCGACCTTCAAAATTGCACCGGCATAAATTTTGATCCAGTTACGGGTGAAGTTCAAGTGGAAGAACGTTCCTTAGATAGATGAAAAGCATATCAAGAGGTAAAAATGCACTTGCCTTTTTCTTTAATTTCAAATTCTATTCTCTAAATAAAAGTTATTTACTAATATTATTTAATTGTATTATTAAATATAAATATAAATATATCTTTTAGAACGTAAGCGACATGGAGCTGCAATTGCTATGAAGCAGATGCCATATCTTCAGTACCTAGAAGCTTTATTCCAAGGACAGACTGTACATGGTGTACGAGGTAGCTCACCTGCTAGCGCTAGGACAACACCCATTGTCAATAGTAATGTCGCGGTCCAAAAGACTCAGAACATAAACACCGAAGAATCTTTTGATACCAGTAGTGATAGTTCGGATGAAAATGAAAGTCATGATACAGTTTATGGGGACAAAAGTGATTCACCTATTATGGTAGATCAATCATCCGCATCACCTAAGAAGCGAAAGGGAAAAAACAATGTCGGTGAAAGCTTAGCACGAAAGCAAGGGAAAATAGATAGATGTTTAGAAATCGTGAAGCTTGATTCTGCAAAAGAGCGATTTGTGATCGAAAAGGTGGCTAAACTTCTTGATGAGATGGAGGTTGATAAGAATCAATATTATGTGGATGCTATGACCTTCTTAAGTGAAGGTAATAAGGGTGAGGTATTTGTGACCCTTCGATCTGAAAATCAGAGGTGGATGTTTCTACAAAAAGGAGTTCCTTACGACAATCAAGATTGTTATATCCCGAGGGCTGCATATTTTACTTATGATGAGTGATATTTATTTTCAGCATGCTAATTATTTTGTCTATTCGTTTTGAACTTTTTCTATGTTTGTTTGAAATAAAATTATGTGGATTGTTATCTTTTACGAACATTTCGTGTTATCGTTGTTATAGCATGTGTTCACCATTTGTTTTAATGTGCATTGGAATTCATTATTTTACTTGTGTAGAATGAATGTTGAAGTTAGACGGTCAAGTCTAATTATTGCATTAGAAGAGCTCAGATCATTACTAGAAGATGATGAACAAAAGAAGACTAGGATACCAATGAGAGTAGGTGGAGAAACGGGAGGTGAATATATGCATAGAATGTTGAATGGTCATCCTGGATTGTGTAAAGAGCAATTAAGGTTGACGAGAGAAATGTTCATCCACCTTGTGAATATTATGGTTGAAAGAAATTTATTGAAAGACAACAGGTTCATTCATGTGGCAGAGCAAATTGAATTGGTCTCTATATATTGGCCAAGGGAGCTTCTTACACAGATGCAACTCAAGTTTTTAAGTAATCTTTGAGGATCATATGTAAATATTTCAATCTAGTATTGCACGCCTTGGTTGAGTTATTTGTTGACATAATTCGACCACATGTCCACATAATTGGACGTCCACACCATAGTTTTCAACAGTTCCTTATATTGGCCGTATTTCAAGGTATATTTATGAATTATTCAATGTTTTTAAAAGTCAATGAAAACTAATTTATTTTTGTATATGTGTTAGACTTTATTTATGTTTTTTATTTATTGTATTAGGATTCAGTTGGAGCATTAGATGGTACTCACATAGAAGCAGTTATATCAGATGCAAAGGGGGTGCCGTTTCGAGGACGAAAAGGAAGCAAAACCTGGAATGTCTTAGCATGTTGTTCATTTGATAAACTATTCACGTTTGTCAATATTGGTGGGAAGGAAGCGCTCACGATGTAAGAGTGTGGGTTGATTCCTTAATGCAATCAAAATATCATTTTCCTCATCCCCCACCAGGAATAAAATACAAATAAATTTATTATTAAAGGTTTTTGTAAATATAAAATAGTATCCTTTTAACAAAGTCAGTTTAAAATGTAGGTAAATATTACTTGGTTAATTTAGGCTATCCAAACACACTTGGATATTTAGCTCCATTTGATGATTTGGGAATGAGGAAACACGTGCTAGAATTTTGTGCCGGTGGTAAACCAAGAGGAGTAATGAAACATTTTAATTATCGCCACTCATCACTGAGAACTACCATTGAATGAGCATTTTCACATCTGAAGAAAAGGTGGAAGATACTTCACAATATGACCAAAATGAAATAAGAGCATCAACAAGCAATTATTTTCTCTACTTTTACACTTCATAATTTTATCAGCATGTGCAAAATGGGAATGCCAATTTATGAACATGAAGGGAATGGAGAAGGCATGGTTTATTCAGATATGTTCAACAATGGTCGAAAAGAAGCTATGAATAATGTTCGTGTGGAAATTGCGAAACAAATTTGGGAAGACGTTAAGAAACCCAGAGCAACAGATGCATGCTGATATTTATTATTTTATAGTACTGTTTTTGGTTCTAAAAAGATTTATAGTTTAGAGTGGGGACTTTTAAATGCTGACTTTTAAATGCGGACTGCCACTTCTGGGCATCGAAATTTTCACCTAGATTGCCGCTACCGATCTGCCCGTTCGCATCCATCACCGGATTTCCCCGCTGTCGTCATCGGACTGATCCGCCACCAACAAAATCGATTTGATTATGCAAAGGAACTAGGGACAATTAATTATATTAATTAATTAAAGTAGGGGTGAATATGTAATATTTAGTCCTATTTAAGGAAAATCAAACATATGATCATACTTTAAGAAGAATGTTATGTTTTAGTCCTACCCTTAGTAATTTCCTTTGTATAATAGAGAGTATGATAAGAAACAAGCAAACAAACAAACAAACAAACAAACAAACAAAAACACAAACAAACAAATAAATAAATAAATAAATAAATGAAACAAATGTAATTCATATAGCAACACAAAGTTCTACAAGAATAAATGAAGCATAAGAATCCATTTTTTTTATTAAAATAAAACTCAAAGTTTCAAGAATGCTCAAGAATTTTGGTTATTTTATTAATGAGTAAGAACATTAATCATTACACAACTGTTACACTCATTGCTACATGTGGTACAAGCATATATGCAATCGAGCTTTTCTTCTTAATAATTGTTTTCTTTTCATTTCTATCTTGTAACATCACCAACATCAGTCGTAGACTCAACCTTTGAAACACTTTCAGAACTTAGATAAGTCCTTGAAACATCACCAACATTAAGAGCCATCATACATTCATTAACGGCTTTAACCACAGCTAGTGTCGGTGCCAAAATGGCACGGTCTCACAAACAACTCATATCACCTGCAGATTCAACATATTTCGAAAAAATGCTTGATGGAGTATTAACTCCTAGAGAGAAGTGAGATCTAGAGAGAGAAGTGCAATAAATGTTTGCTATTAATGATTTGTGAACCCCCTACAACTACTCCCAAGGGGAGTATTTATAGAGGAAATTAGGGCTGGGCTCCCAGGTCTTTGGCTTGGGAGGCCCATTTACAATTGGGCCACTACTGGGCCGAGTACAAAGAATGTAGGAATAGCTAAGTATGGAATCTGGTTATGGGAGCTCTTTGTGGCCGACGAGGGTCTGGCCGACGGAGCCATGGCCGACGGAGACCCGGCCGATGGTGACACCCGGTTCTCCTGTCTTCTGGATCATAATCTGAGTCGATATCTTTCTGGCCGATGGAGGTCCATCTGGCCGACGGAGGCCCCACTGGGTGACAGGTGTGGCTCTTATTCTTCTGAGTATGTGGGTCCTGGGGTCCAGGCCCATATACTCCATCAGGAGTCCCCCACTTTCTGAGCTGAGATGAAGACGAAGTGAGGGAGAGTAGATTCCATAGTCTCGATGTTTTCTGGCCGATGTGGCCGTCTCCTGTTTTGGTTCTTCGTATTTGGTCGTTGTATGCGCTTCACTATGGACATATGTTCCTCTGATGGTGCACGTTTGTTTGTTTGAGGATGATGAGTGTCCTAGCTCAGTGGCCGATACGTGTTCTTGATTTGAATAGTCGATGAGGATGATGTTTCTTCTTTCTGGTCGTTGGCAGTTGCTTTTTGTGTTTTGGCCGAGGAGGCCTCATGATTGCTTTCATACTTCAGGCCGAAACGATGATATTCGTAGTTTGGTGTCCATCTTTGAGGACGATAGCGGCACTGATCCAGAAGGAGTGCGTATTTTGATCTTATGGACGATGATGACCCGAGGGCGTTGTGTTCCCATTTTCTCATCTTGGTCGAGAGTGGAGTACGTGATCTCAAAGCCGTTGAGTGGCACGCGTTAAGGGACGACATGCATCACGTTTTGGGAGGTGAGCTATACTTCCTTGTTTGTCGACTTTGTTGCGGCCGAGGGTGCACCACAAGGTCCTGGACGTTATGGTGCATATATGCCATAATGTTGTTATTGTGGACTTGGGTGTGTTTTTGGATTTTTAATTTTGTCCTTTCTTGCATTTCAGAGGCCGGTGTAGTCCCCCAGTCCCCCACTGCTTCAGGCCGAAGAGTGAGCGAGGGGTGAAGGAGTAAGGTGTAACCCTAGGCCGAAGCGGGGTCCTTGTATTCCCCTGAATCCAACCCTTTGGCGATTCCTGGCCAAGGTAACCCTGTGGGAGACCCCTTGGACGCAGGTCGCTTTCAAGAAGTTATCATCAGGGTTTTATACAAGGCCGATGGTTGTGGGGTTGTTTTTTGCTTTGTTGTTGTGGCCGTTGAAGGGGCCCTGTTGATGGTAGTGTGTTAAGCCGATATGGGCGCAATTTGAAATGGGGCCAGTCGTTGAATGTTCTGGCCGTTGTGGGTGCAACTTCTTTGGTTGTTAAACCGTAGGGTTTAACGTTGGGCTGATGGTGACGGAAGTGGGCCTGGCCCATCTGTGAAACGGCGGCACGTCACTGGGTCCTGAGGTGGTGATCGTTGGTGTAGCCACTAGGAGGGTGCCACGTGTAGTGACCGTTGGGGGGGTCTATAAATACCCCCCTCCTTCCGAAGGAATTCCCTATTGCATTCTAAGATAACGAAGTGCTGCCCAAATTTCTAGAGAGATAAAGGCTTGCTCGAGTGTTCTTCCGTTCTTCAAAACTTCAAAGGTCAAATCATCGAACTTTTCTCTGATTTCTTTCATGTTTTGCTTCCTTAGGCCTTGATCTAGTGTTAGTCAAAAAACCAACCTTAGATCTAAAGTAGTTCCCCTTAGGGCTCCGTTAGTTGTTAAGATGGAGGATTTGAGCTCCTTCAAATCAGGGGAGCCAGAGGACGGTAAATGTGCGAACGAGGAGGCCGCCTCATCATCTGAGGGCGAGGACGTAGGTGTCTCCCGCGCCATGGATGGAGCGTCTACTTCGGCCGCCATTCCTTGCCCGAAGCCAGTTTCTGCCATTAAAGGGACTGCCCCAAAGAGAAGGCACCGGCCGAAGAAGGGATCGGCTTTCTCCTACTTGGATCTCACCAACGTCTTCATCATCAGGCCGGAGAGCTGCGCGGCTGAGTACCTGGTTGCCCAGATGTACATGGGGCCGTTTGGCAGGGTCAGGGCCCCCAAGCCGACGGACCACGTACTTCGTCCTCCTCTGGGTTACTTTGGGGTGTACCCTATGAGCTTTGCTAAGGGGCTGAGGTTCCCCCTTCATCCGTTCATCACGGAGTACCTAGATATGGTGGAGCTTCCTACGGCTCTGTTGAACCCGAATTCTTACTCACTGATCATCGGGTTCCTGCTGCGTTGTGATGAGTTGGGTTTTACGCCGACGATGGCGCTCTTCATGAACTTGTACCAGATTGGACGAGGCAGTCACAAAAAATGTGCCGGATATGCCAACCTTCAGCAGGTGAAGAACAAGAGGACCTTCACTGACCTTCCTACGTCCATCCATGGCTGGAAGAGTAAGTTTGTGTTCGTGTCGTTGGGCGAAGGGGGTACGGAGTTCCCCTCCCTCGGCCATACTGGGAGATTCATTCTCCATGATGCGCCGAAGAGCGCGCTTATTGATGCCCAGGTGGAGGCATTCCTGAAAGGCGGGCCGAGGAGCGTGAAGGAATACATCACGGAGTATAAGATGGCCACCCTCGGCTTCGTAAGGTACTTTGTGTACGGGGATGCGGAGGATGATGTCGACATTTGGCCGAAGATGACCACCACCTTTGAGGAGGCCGATGGCCCAGATTTGGGCGTGCCCACCGAAGCCGATGGTAATGCCCTCCCAAAGTACTTGATCCCATTTTCTTTTGTGCGCTTTGCTAATGTTGTTTTTGTGTGTGCACACTTTGTCATGGATCGTAGATCCGTCATGAACAGGGTGAAGGCGAAGGTGGCCGCCGAACAGGCCACGATAGATGCTGCGAGGCTGTCCGCAGAGACTGGAGCACAGCCGAGTGCTGCTCAGCCGTCAAAGCCGCCCACCCAGCCAAAGAAGAAACGGTAGGCCGACGAATGCCAGAAGAAGCTGACTGAGGCCGATATGCAGCCTGCCAAGAAATCAAAGAGGGCTTCTCCCTTGGCCAAGGATGACGCCGGGGCCATGACCATTCCGGCCAGAGACTCCACCGCTGCTGCCCTAGTGGACTTGACATCCGGCCCCTCATCCACTACTGTCTCTCAGCCTCCCCCCGTCGTCCAAGACTCCCGGAAGAAGCGGTCCGACAAGGAGTTGGTCACGAGGACTTACAAATTGGAGGTTGAATACCCTGTGAAGGGAGGCGTCTTCAACAAAGTTGTTGACGGCCACGACGTGATCTCGCAAGCCATCCCAATTGAGGATCGGGTCTATCTTGACAAGCTTGGCAACGTCAGGATCTATGATGGCGAAATGGACCTCGTCGTCCAAGTAAGTTCCTTGCATAATCTGCTACTTTCGTCCCCTTTTTGTCACCGCAGGTGTCGTCATCGTCCTAACTATTTTCTTTTTGCAGGAAGGTTTCATGTTGATGGAGAGCCACAAGAGGCAGAAACAAGAAATTGCTCGGCTGAAAGAGGTTGAGCAGAAAGCTGCCTCGGCCGAGGAAGCCATGAGCTTCCTAGATCGGCTGCGGAGCAAAGTGGAGGCTCTGAAGAGGAGGGTCGATGAGGCCGATGCGGCCTACCGCCAAATGGCTGCTAACAGGGACGATGCCCTGACCAAGCTTGCTGGTGAGAAGGAGGCCCGCGAGGCTGATCGCCTTTGTGCCGATGAGGCTGAGAAAGCCAAAGCTGAGGCCGAGAAGGCCGCCGATGCTACCATCGAGAAGTTTCTGGCCGACGGCTGGAAGGCTGAGGAGCATCGGCCTTGGTGCTATGAGCTTGTGGCGGTCAGGCTCGAAGATTGGGGCCAGAACTCTCCTACCGGCCAAGAGTAATTTGAGAGGGAGATGTCGGTTTACTACGACATGGGACAGCAACGGATGCAGCGGCTGATCTACCGGAGGCTTCATCGGCGCTTCACAGAGCTAAAGCTGACGAAGAAGTTTGCCGCCAAGCTGAAGCTGCCACCGAAGATGAAGGACCCAGAGGCCGAGGTCAAGCTTCCCGCAGAGGAAAGCCAATCCCCCATTCTGAGCTCTAACATCGACGAAGAAGATTGGGGTGATGACGACATTTTTGTGGATACCGCTTCCTCTCAGGCCGATGACAGTGCCGGCACGCCTGTCCCTGATGCCGGCGAGGGAGAAGCCTGATCTCCCTTCTCTTTTTTTCTTGTTGATAATATGTAACGGCCTTAGTTCCTGTATGTGTAAAGGCCGTTGTGCCCTCCATTTTGTACGTTTTGACTTATGAATGGAAATGCTTGGCTACTGATGCCGGCTTTAATGCCTTCTTCGTCTTGTGTCACTCCCCCCTCCTTTTCCCTTTTGTTTTTGCTTTGGAATTTTTCTAAGTGTCAAGCAAAGGCTTGAGCGGTTGCTTCCTATGGTCGTGGCTGATGAAGGGCTTCGCCCTTTGTTTGGCTGAGGGAGTGACGTCTTCCTCGTCCTTGTACTGTTTTTGTTATCTCATACTTTGGAAATGTTTCTAAGTGTTTAGCTTATAGTAGGTAGTTGTTTTCTTTGGTTGTGGCCGATGAAGATACTTTGCCCCTTGTTCAGCCGAGGAGATTTTTTCGACTTTCGACCAAGGAGGTTTATAGGAGGTTTGTTTCCCCTTCATGCCTTAGTCTGTTGTCATCTTCATTGGGACTCTTGTCGGCCACTTGGGATGCCACTCATCGGCATACCTCTTTTTCTTGTGTTCAACTGATATGTACTTAGTCAATTTTTGGGGATTCCATTTTTATTGCTCGAGGCCGGCAAGTGCACGGTCCATCAACTTCCCTCTTATATTTTTGGGGATTTCGCTTTAAGTCGGCGAGTGCACGGTCCTTCGGCTGGCCCTCTTTTATTTTTGTGGATTTTGCTTTAGGCCGGTGAGTGCACGGTCCTTCGACTGTCCCTCTTTTATTTTTTGGGATTTTGCTTTAGGCCGGCGAGTGCACGGTCCTTCGGCTGTCCCTCTTTTATTTTTTGGGATTTCTCTTTAGGCCGGCGAGTGCACGATCCTTCGGCTGTCCCTCTTTTATTTTCTTCCTCTTTACTTCTTTGAGCGAGGAGTGAGTATGCTTCTTTCAGGCTTCGGCCAAGGGGGAAGCTATTCCCTTGGCCGGTAAGGAGTCCTACTAGATCGTCCTATGATCTTGGGGAGGTCCCGTCGTCTATTTACGACGCGGGCTAAGGCTTTTGGTTCGTTAGCGATGGCTGTCGTTCCTCAACCCCGAGTTTGGGGATTTCTGTCACCTCGGCCATGATTTCAGACCTGTTGTCCTGCGATTTTCGCGTGTGAACGACGCGGTGAGCTTCCCATTTCAAGACGTGGGCCGTTTGCAGTCCCCTCGTCATGGGGACATCGTCGGCCTTACCTGAGCGTCTCGCTCTAAGGGGTCGATACGATGTGCTCTGTCGGCCTTACCTGAGCGTCTCGCTCTAAGGGTCGATGTAATATGGTATCTTTTCCTTAATCTTTTTTAGAAAAAAGCAAGCAGAATATGACTTTTATTGATAAGTGGCTCTCGGCCGAGGGTGGTAATCGATCAATAACCCTTGGGAAAGTGAGGGCTTTGTCGGCTTCGTCGTCCTCGGATTATTGATAGAATTTCACCAAGTGATGTACATTACACGTTCGTGGTACATTAGACCCATTTGGGTGCTTGAGTTTGTAGGTGTTGGGATTCACTACGGCACTGACGATGTAGGGGCCTTCGTACTTCAGTGCTAGCTTGCCACCTTCCGTCGGCTTGCTCACCTCCCTTTGGCTTGCTCGCCTCCCTTTGGCGGAGGACGTAGTCCCCCACCTGGAATTCCCGGGAACGTACCTTGGCGTCATGGTATGGTTTTACTTGACGCCAGTAGTTCTCTGCCCGGATGAAGGCCTGCTCTCGTCTTTCTTCGATCAGGTAGAGGTCGATCTTCATGGTTTCTTTGTTGGCCTCAGGTTCATATTGCTCCACCTGGTGGCTGGGTATGGTGAACTCTGTGGGCGCCTTCGCCTCAAAACCATAGCAAAGGGCAAAGGGTGTGTCTCCCATCGCCCTCCTCGGCGTGGTACGGTAGCACCACACAATGTTGGGGACCTCGTCGGCCCAACTGCCTCCTGCATCCTGGAGTTTCTTCTTCAGGCCCTCCAGAATGGTTCTGCTGTCATTCTCAACTTGCATGTTACCTTGAGGGTAGGCAACGGAGGAGAAGCGATGCTTGATTCCCCATTCCTAGAGGAGTTCTTGGAAGGGTGCAGCCTCGAATTGGATGCCGTTGTCGGATATAATCTCCTGGGGAACGCCGAAGCGGGTGAGGATGTTCCAGTGGACGAACCTCTGGCACCTGGGCCCTGTAATGCTGGTCAGGGGCTCCGCATTGACCCACTTGGTGAAGTAGTCGACTGCGATGATGATGTAGCGGTTGTTGCCGGCAGCTCTAGGCAGGGGGGCGACCAGGTCAATCCCCCATCTAGAGAATGGGATTGCGGTGCTGACCGGGGCGTAGTTGTCGGCCGGCCAACCAGGAGCCTTCTGAAGTACCTGGCATGCAGTACACTTCCTTGCAAGATTAGCACAATCCCGTGCCATCGTTGGCCAGAAATAACCTTGGACGACGAGGCGGCGAGACATGCTGAAAGGGCCCTGGTGTGAGGAGCAGACGCCATAGTGAACTTCCTCCATGGCTATGTCGGCCTCATCCTGGTGTAGGCATCGGAGGAGAGTGCCATTGTAGGATCTCTTATAGAGTTTCCCATCTTCAGAGCCCTGAGTTTGGCTATCTTGGCCCTCTCCTCGTCCTGGGGTAGCTCTCCCGAGGTGATGAAAGCCATGATATCGGTGATCCAGTCCTCCGGACGATGCTGGATGCACATGACCGGGCTGGCATGGATGCTGGACATGCTGAGTTCCTCGATCTTGGCTATTTTGGAGATGTGCTCCAGGGTGTATGTGCTGAGCTTGGAGAGGATGTCGGCCTCAGCATTCTCCGCTCTTAGGATTTGTGTGATCTCATGGGTTTCAAATGCCTTGAGCAACTCCTCGGACGCCTGTTTGTACTGCCTCATCCTCCCTCCTTTGGCCTCGTATGAGCCCTTGATCTGGCCCACCACCAGCTTGGAGTCACATTTGATCTTGATGTGTCGGGCATTGAGGCCGGCGGCGAGTCTGAGGCCGCTGAGGAGGGCCTCATACTTGGCTTCGTTGTTGGACACCCTGAAGTTGAAGCAGATGGCATAGTAAGCTCTGTATCCTTCAGGGGAGATGAGGACGATGCCACCCCCACATGCTTTTGCGGCTGATGAACCATCAGTGAAGAGGGTCCATGTCTTGTCTGGCTCTTGCTCAGGTATGGTAGCGGCCGTCTCCCTTGCCGTGCACTCGGTGACAAAGTCGGCCAAGGCTTGCCCTTTGATAGATGGCCTTGGCTTGATTGCAATCTGGAACTGGCTAAGGAAGATTACCGACTTCACCATCCTCGAGGAGCTGGTGGGGCTCCTCATGAGGGCGTCGAGGGGCTGCTGAGTCAACACGTGGATTGCATGGGCCTGGAAGTAGTGCCCTAGCTTCTTCATTGTGTGGACGATGGCCAGTACCGTCTTCTCAACGGGGGAGTACCTGAGCTCGGCCTCCTGTAGCGTCTTGCTGACGTAGAAAATAGCCTTCTGTACCCCTTCATCCTCGCGGATGAGCACGGAACTGACGGCCGACGTGCTCACCCTTAGGTACAAAAAGAGGGTTTCACCAGCTTTGGGCTTGGAAAGCATTGGAGGGGACGATAGGTACTACTTCAGCTCCTCGAATGCTTGCTGGCACTCCATCGTCCACTTGAAGTTGTTCACCTTGCGCATGATTTGGATGAAAGGGAGAGACCATTCAGCCGATTTTGAGAGGAAACGGTTCAGGGCCGCAAGGCGTCCTGACAGCCGTTGTACCTCCTTCACATTTCGTGGTGGCTCCATGTCAACAATGGCTTGGATCTTCTCTGTGTTTATTTCAATGCCCCTGCGGCTGACTATGTAGCCGAGGAACTTGCCTCCCTGGATGCCGAAGGTGCACTTCTTGGGGTTCAAGCGGAGCTGGAACTTCTTCTTGATTTCAAAAATTTCCCGGAGGTCGTCAGCATGAGTGGTAGATTGCTTGCTCTTGACGATCATGTCGTCGACGTATGCCTCCATCGTCCGACCAAGGACTGCTCTGAGGACTTTGGCTACCATCCTGGTGTACGTGGCGCCTGAATTTTTGAGCCCAAAGGCCATGACGAGGTAGCAGAAAATTCCCTCCAGGGTCATGAAGGCCATCTTCTCGGCATCATCTTCATGCATGAAGATCTGGTGGTATCCTCTGAAGGCGTCTAAGAACGACATCAACTCGCAGTGCGCCGTCTCGTCCACCAACTGATCTATGTTGGGGAGAGGGAACGGGTCAATGGGGCACGCCTTGTTCAAATCAGTGTAATCAACACACATTCTGAATGTCGGTGGCTTCTGGGAGAGGACGACGTTGGCTAGCCAGGTTGGGTACTTCACCTCCCTGATGTGGCTGATTGAGAGGAGCATGGTGACCTCCCCCTTGACGAAGTCTCGTCTGTCGGCCGAAAGGTAGCGCCGCTTCTGCTTGACCGGCGTGGAGGCGGGATCGACTGAAAACCGGTGAGTGATCACCTTTCGGCTGATGTCAGGCATATCGTCCGACCCCCACACGAAGATGATTGCATATGACAACAGGACCTTGAGGATGCTGTCGCGTTGGTCCCGTGGGAGTTGCTTCCCAATTTTCAGGACTCGTTCCGGCCAAGAGGTGTCCAGGGGGACCTCTTTAACCTCCTCGACCGGCTCCGCATGTGGCCTCTCTTCGTCCTTGGTGACAGTGGCTGTGATAGTGTCCACTTTTTGCTCGGTGTCTGCGGCCGACTTTGTCAGCTTGAGGTAGCATGCTCTGGCTATCCTCTAGTTTCCCCTAGCGTAGCCGATACCGCTACTGGTAGGGAACTTCAAGCACAAATGCTTTATGGAGATGATGGCCTCCAGGTGCTCTAGTGCCGCTCGCCCCCAGATCAGGTTATGGGCGCACTCGAGGTTGACCACCATAAACTCCATATCGATCTTGGTGCGATGGGAGTCGTCGCCGACTTCCACGGGAAGGACTATCGTGCCCTCAACGTCGATAGAGTCCCCGGTGAAGCCGGACAATGGTGTCCATATCGTCTTGAGTGATGCCCTGTCCAAGTTCAGCTGCTTGAAAGTGTCCAGGTACATGACATTGACGGAGCTCCCCGTGTCGACGTAAGTGAGGTGGATGATAGAGTTGCCTATCTCACATCGGACGACGAGGGCGTCTCTGTGTGAAGCGGAGCCCGGAGGCAGATCCTTGTCGGTGAAGGGGATCGCCTCCGTCCGCTGCTTCTTCGGCTGGGGGGTGTGGGACACCTCCCCGATGTAAAGGGACTGGGCCCATTTCTTCCTCTGGGTGGCCGAGTCCCCCCAGTGTTGCCCCCCACGATGAGGTGGATGTGGTTCTTCTTCGGAGGGGGCTCCTCAAATTCATCATCGTCATCGCTTAGTCTGCCGATCTCACGCTTCTTCGTAGAGGGTTCGCCCCCATTTTTGCCGGTGTTTACCCACGTATTTTTGCATGGAACACCTTTAACAAATTGGGAGAGTCCCCCCTGGCGAATTAGCTTCTCGATGGCTCTCTTCAGCGTGACGCAATCGTATGTGTTGTGGGAGGTGTTCCTGTGGTAACGGCAGTTGGTACTGCCCTGATGGACGGCGTAGATTTCCTTCCCCGACCGAGGATCCTGTTCAATGAGATCATGTTCCTCGGCATAATCGAGGATGGAGCTGACTGAATGAGTGAGAGGGGTCTTCGGCCTTTCCATCCTCGGCCGCCATGGGCGGTCCTTCTTGTTCTGTCCGCCAGACCCATGGCGGCTCTGTCCTCCCTGACCTCGGTCCGCGGCCGAGGGTGCGCCTAGAGCTGGCGCAGTGTTTGTCTTTTTGGAGGGGTATCCTCCGTCCTTCTTGTGGCTGTGGAGCTCGTCGGCGTCAACGTATAAGTGCCCTCACTGGAGCGCCTTCGTATAGGACCTTGGAGGGTCAGTGATGAGACTCCTCGCATATGGGTTGCTGCGGAGGGCACCCTGGAAAAGGACAAGGAGGATGCGTTCATCAGCCCCCTCGACCTCATCGGTCTCCCTCGTCCATCGATCGATGAACGACCGGAGTGATTCGTCATGTTGTTGCTTGATGGAGAGAAGATGAGTGAAATATTTCTTCGCGCGCTTCCTCTCGGCAAAGTGGGTGAGGAAGCGTTGGGCAAGATCCTGCCACGAGTCTATGCTTCCTTCGGGGAGCGCGTTGAACCACTCGTATGCTGGCCCTTCAAGAGTGGAAAGGAACCAACGACACAGGTATTCATCCGACGCGTTCACCATCAACATGTTGTTCTGATAGCGGCTGAAGTGCTCCTGTGGGTCGGAGCGGCCGTCATAGGGATTGATGGCGTTTCCCCTATATTTTTCTGGAATGGGAGCCGAGAGTACCCTCGCAGTGAAGGGAGTCCGGGTCTGGACCTGGATGATAGGGTCACCTCGTCCCTCGGCCAGCTCCCTCTAGAGGGCGCTGACCTTATGCATGAGTGCGTTGTAACCAGGATCCCCGGAAGTCTTGGCCGTAGGGATGGTGGCTGGTTTTTTGGCCTCCATCTGGGCGATGACCTCGTCCCGAGGGTCCTTGGCGGCCATAGTGGTGCATTGCTGGTTGCGCACGCGGGCTTTGTGAGCCATGTTGATTCGATGGCGCGCATCGTCCGGGTGCAACTTGCATTTGCCTTTATCTAGGCGGGACCGATCCATTGTCCGGGATACGGACCCCAAGCTTTCCCTTGGTGAGCACGACTCACGTTCACCAATCCGTCCCGCCATCCTCTCTGAAGTAGGCCGACGACACATGTCACCTAGCTTATTAAAGGCTAAGGCTTTTCCACACGCAGGGGCCGGTCCAGCTCGAAGTGGGGAAGCGGGGTGGGAGCGGGACGACGACGTGTCCTAGGGCACCACCCTTTCGTTGTTGCCTAACTTGATGGCGAACGGCTTGGGCTGAGGAGGCGGTGTAGTGTTCTCCCCAGTCCTTGGCATGAGTGCACTAAGGACGGTGGGGTTCTGGGCCAGACTGGCGATGATGGTCGAGAGCACGACTTACAGTTGAGGGTTAACGGCGGGAGAAGCTGGTTGCCTCGAGGCATTGTCGCCCTTCTCCAGGCTGTTCTTCTCCAGGCCGATGTGAGCGTCAGGGGTGCCGCCTTTGAGCTGATGGCGAAGATCATTCGTGAGGTCGATGGCCTCCTAGAAAACATCCCCGCCCGTGGCCTTGTCGGCCGTAGCGTCCTCCTCATGATCCATGTTCTCTTGGGCCTCAGGGATTGTTTTGCCGAAGAGGTTGCGGTTGGACTTAGTTCTTCCCATGATCAGTTAGCTGTGCTTGGTAGCAACGAAGGATGCTAACTTGATTATTCTAGCTCTCAATGAAAGCACCAAATGATGGAGTATTAACTCCTAGAGAGAAGTGAGAGCTAGAGAGAGAAGTGCAATAAATGTTTGCTATTAATGATTTGTGAACCCCCTACAACTACTCCCAAGGGGAGTATTTATAGAGGAAATTAGGGCTGGGATCCCAAGTCTTGGGCTTGGGAGGCCCATTTACAATTGGGCCACTACTGGCCGAGTACAAAAAATCTAGAAATACTAAGTATGGAATCCGGTTCTGGGAGCTCTTTGTGGCCGACGAGGGTCTGGCCGACGGAGACCCGGCCGATGGTGACACCCGGTTCTCCTGTCTTCTGGATCATAATCTGAGTCGATATCTTTCTGGCCGATGGAGGGCCATCTGGCCGATGGAGACCCCACTGGGTGACAGTTGTGCCTCTTATTCTTCTGAATATGTGGGTCCTGGGGTCCAGGCTCATATACTCCATCAATGCTTACAACAGTTGCAGCTATAGGATCTCCATTTGTGTGTATCAATAGATTTTCAGGAATAGTGATACGGAATATCATTGTTATTCCGTGCGATGCACGGTTGGTGAATTTTTCACATGTCTAGTCATTTTTAGTCAAACTTGGAATAAAGAATAAAGTTGTATTCTTAAATGAATCATTTAGAATAAAAAAAATTAACAGTTTAAAATTACAGTCCCTACAGTAATGAATTTTGATATGTGTTGCTATATATTTGAAAACACATTAGACTTGTTGTTAAATGTTATGAAGCACTTCTTTATAGACAACAACCTCAAACAAATATGTTTACTATTATTTATAAGAATTGCATTTTTAAAAAGAATTGCCTTTGTAAACTTGCAAAGCACGGGGGCATTATGGTATTGAAGTGGTATGTTTTTTTTTTTTGGGGGGGGGGGGGGGGGGGGGTAATTGGGATTATATATTCGCCACACGATTCACAACTGATAGATCTCACATATTTAAAAACACATTGCGACGGATAACACCCTTGCGATGCACGGTTGATGAAATTTCACGGGTATAATTATTGTTGGTCAAATTTAAAATTAATAAATAACTTATAATTTGAAACGGACCATTGAGAATTATACAATACGGAGTAATAACATTAAATGTTAAGTGAAATATAGTCAATATGATTTGTCAATGATTACAAAGTAGTACACAAATTTTTATAGCCTTAAAAAATAGTATGTAGCAC